>CM028131.1:1494035000-1495345000 GCA_016271365.2 Neoceratodus forsteri | reverse complement strand
CATATAAGGTGATGGCAGATAAAGACTGTGTGGCCCACCTAGCCTTCCCCTTTTCCCTACCTAATGCAATACCGCAGACCCTAGTTGATCTGTAGCTTACCCTCTCTTCCCTATTGTGAAAGTACTCTTATGTCTATCCCATGCATTCTTGAATTCCCTTACGATTTTTTCCCCATTTCCTCTGCAGGGATGCTATTCCAAGCATCCACTTCTCTTTCTGTGAAAAAGTATTTCCTCACATTACCCCTAAGCCTACCCCTCCCAGCCTCATATCATGCCCCCTTGTTCTTGTACACTTTCTTTTCTGAAAGATGCTACCCTCCTGTACTTTGTTTATACCCCTGAGGTACTTGAGTGTATCTCTCCTCTCCTCTCCTCTCCTCTCCTCTCCTCCAGGGAATACATATTGAGGTCCTCTAGTCTTTCTTCATTTGACTTTTGGTGCAGTCCTTGCACCATTTTTGTTGCCCTTCTCTTGACTGCCTCTATTCTGTCTATGTCCTTCCAGAGATGCAGCCTCCAGACCTGGACACAGTACTCCAGAAAAGGTCTCACTAGTGATCTGTACAGTGGCATAACCACCTCCTTTTTTTTGCTGGTGATACCTCTCCCTATGCACCCTAGCATCCCACTGGCTCTCCCCACAGCAGCCTTCTCACATTGTTTGGTTACCTTTAGGTCATCAGATATGATTACCACCAGGTCCCTTACTTGATTAGTGGCCGTCAGTACTTCTCCCCTCATCTTGTGCTCCTCTCTTGGATTTCTGTGCCCCAAATGCATGATTTTGCACTTCGTTGCATTGAATTTTAGCTGCCACACTCTCCACCACTCCTCAAGGATGTTTATGTCCTTTCTCATTCCCTCCCCCTCCCGGAGTGTTGACCCTGTTGCATATTTTAGTGTCATCTGCAAAGAGGCATACCTTCCCTTCTAGCCCCTCCTCAATGTCACTTATGAAGAAATTAAAGAGGACTGGCCCCAGCACAGATCACTGTGGCACCCCACTGGTCAACCCCCTTTCCTCAGATTGAACACCATTTATCACCACCCTCTGTGTCCTGTCACTCAACCAGTTTCTGACCCAGATTGCCACCTTGGGCCCACTCCCAGGCTACCCAACTTATTTACCAATCTCCTATGTCAGAGGATGTCGAAGGCCTTGCTGAAATTTAGGTAGGCCACATTCACTGCCCCTCCCTGATCTACCCCGCATGTCACCCAATCAAATAAATCTATTCCTAACTGCATCAGACAAAATGATCTGAATCTCTCACTCTCATCATGTTTTCAGCGACAGCATATTACAAGATTTACTGTATCTAGTGTATGTTTTACTTAATAAAACAAAAACATGCTTGCCATAAATATGTGATCACAATAACACAGGCTGTACAAAAATCAACATTAATCCATACCACATTTAACAGACTTAAAGGAATGTCTGGTAACTGTTTTATTTTAAAACATGTATTCTTTGTCATGTGAATAAAAATGACCATTGCTAGATTCATGAACCAACAAAAAAAAAAAGGCATGCTTTATTTTCCCTGGAAAATCTAATACTTCTTTCTCAAGGCACACCTTATTGAAAGTTCAAGTTCATTGCAGGAAGACTCCATTGAGCAAGCTCATTCACAAGGAGGTCCTGATAGTTATACACATACAATGACACATTATATAGTACAGCGCCTTGGTAACCAAAAATACAAAGTGCACACAAGGCTCAAATCAGGCAATATATGGCAAGGTACAGTGTTGAAGATATATTTACAAATTAAAGGGACATTTTGCGAAGAAAAAATATATAGGTAAGGTTTAACACTTTAACACTGAATGATGCAATAGATAAACATGATGTGATACACACCTGAGAAGGAAGATAGGACAGTTAGGGTGAACAGGGTTGGGGGAAGGGGTAGGTTAGCAGAGGATAATGTATAAGTAGGAGACCTAAAGTAGGAAAGGGAATAGCAAAGGGTAATATGAAGATAGAGGGCCTATAGAAGGAAGGGGTATAGAGACAGATAGCAAAAGAAAGAAAGAAAGAAATGCTCCTGTAGATTAATTAGCCAGGAAGACAATTTGCAGGTTTGAAGGTTTAAAATTTCAGTATGGCTAGGGCCAAGAGAGACATTAGATGAGAAGAACGCATAAGGATTGGTGGTGGTGGTGGGGGGGCTTAGTGGCAGTTACAAGTGTCTTTTATTTTCGATGCAGCTAGCTCTCTGAAGAACTTAACTGAGACAATATTAGTTAGTTTTAGCACAGATTGGAGTTGGTTCCATATAGATGGAAGGGCATATGAGATAGCACGTTTGCCAAAGGAGGTACGAGTCCTAGGTACATCGAGAGTGATAAAGTCTGTTTTCCTAAGGGAGAATGCACTGCAGGAAATACGGATTAAAGATGATAGGCAGCATGTTAATTTCTGCAAAAGCAATTTAAGGGTCCAGAGACCAGCGTGGAACAGGCATCTAGTGGTGACAGATGTCCAACCAACAGCTGCATATAAATCACAATGATGAGTATGGTAGGAGGAATAGGTAATGAAACGTAATGCTCGTTGATAAAGGACGTCCAACTTGCCTAGGCTTGAAATTGCAGCTATAGTGTAGATTAGATCGCCGTAATCGAGTAGGGGAAGGAATGTGGCCTGGACGAGCCTGATTCGTGTCTCCAGGGGGAACAGAGACCTATTTCTAAAAAAAGAATCCTAATCTTACTTTGAACTTCCTGGATAGTTCATCAATGTGGTCATTAAAATAGAGCTTATTATCTAGCAAAATACCCAAGTATTTGAATTTAGGAATGACTTCCAAAGATTCACCAAATGTTATAACAATAAAATCTTTTGGTAGGACAGGGGAGGGACCAGCGGAGGTACTATGAGAGAAGATCATTGCTTTCATTTTCTTAGCATTAAGGAGAAGCTTGGCTTGTATTAAATTGTTTTCGAGCTGAGTGAAATCAGCTTGTAATACTTTCCTGACCTCCGATACCGTTGATCCAGAAGTATACAGAACAGTATCATCCACAAAGAAGTGCAGGCTGGAGCTAGTTATATGGGAGAGAACAGGATTGGGCCTAGTGTGGAGCCTTGGGGGACTCCTCTGACTACTGGCATGGAGGCAAAGAATAGACCATCCGCTTTGACTTTCTGTGTTCTCCCTGACAGGTAGCTAGTGAACCACTGAGTGGTGGACGGAGTAGCACCTAGGTTGGACAGGCAAGAGGCTAAAAGATTGTAATCAACGGTGTCAAATGCTTTGCTAAGGTCCAAAAAGACTGCACCAGCAACCATCTTAGCATTGAAGGTGGAAATCCACTCATTTATAACTTTCCGCAAAGCTGTGATAGTGCTGTGATTTGCCCGGAAGCCAGATTGAGCTGGATTAAGGAGTGAAATGGTTTTGAGGTGAAGGTTTAGTCAATTATAGACCAATTTTTTGAGGACTTTAGAGATGATGGGCAAGATGGAGATGGGCCTGTAGTTGTTCAGGTCACATGAGGACCCTGATTTAAATAGGGGAAGGATGTGGGCAGATTTCCAACAGGTCAGAACTAAAGCAGAAGAGATAGAGAGGTTGAAGATATGGAGAATGGGAGCTGTGAGGTGGACATAGCCTAGTCTTAGAAAGACTGGTTCAAGACCGTCATCCCCTGCATTCTTCCTGGTATCAAGTTTAACCAGTGCGTCTTCTACTTCTTTATAGTTAAACAAGTGCAGTTGAAAGGGGCAGGATGGGGTGTAGGTAGATGGAGAGGAGCTAGGCTGACTCTTAGCAGAGCTCGCATAGGGTGAGGAGTCGAATGCTAGACTGGCTGTAGCAAAATGAGAGTTGAGTTCTTTGAGAATTTAAGAATTACTTTCCACAATCCTGCCATTTGCATGTATCTTGGTAGGAGCAGAGGGAGCAGTGGACCGCCCTTCAATAGATTTGAGTGTCCTCCAAATTTTGCAGAGTCCATGTTCACCTGTTCAGGGGAAGAGACGTAGAAGTAGGCTTTGGCAGTGCGAACACTTTTTACACAGGCATTCCTAGCAGCTCTAAAGGCCTGCCAATCTACAGGGCTCTTGGATTGCCTAGCTTGGGCCTAGAGCTTGTCTTGGTTGGTGAGAGCTGCCTTGTGTCCTGGGATGAACCAGGGGTGAGAGTTTTTATGCACCCTGACTTTGATTAGGGAGGCATGCTTATTTATCAGTATGGCAAGGATACCATTGAGGGCAGAGACAGCCTCATCTACATTTTTGTCAAGGTACAGATATTGCCATCCGACCTCACCTAGATCTGAAAGGAAATTAGCTGCTTTGAATTTTCAAAAGGACCATTTAGTTATGAATGTGGGCTGCTGACGGGCCTTAGTTTGGGCTCTTATGCATACGACAACCCCATGGTTGCTTATATTGTTGTGGAAAACTACCGAGTGAGAAATTTTATGAGGATGAGTGGATAAGATGATGTCTAAGAGGGAGCTATTGTCTGCACTAATGGTATTGGACCTTGTTGCTTCACCAACTAATTGCACAAGGCCAAGTTCATCACAGAGATATTTAAGGCAGTGAGATTTTGATATAAGCCAATCCATATTGAGATCTCCTAGGAATATTGTTTCTGAATTAGCAGTGGAGATTAAGGATCATAGTATATTTAGGATTTCTGAATCACCAGACGGAGGCCTATAGCCCCCAATAATATTGATACATTCAGAGGAGGGAAGGTGGAGCTTCAAAGAAACAATCTCAGATTCCTTTGTTAACGATTTGCTGCTGATATCTGAGACTGTGTACTTAAGTTTACAATAAATTACTACACCCCCACCATGAGATTCCCTGTCTGCTATGACTAGCTTATAGCCAGGAAGGGTAACTTGTTGGTCAGAGTTAGCCTTTTTAAGCCAGGATTCTGTAATAACGATAAGATCTGGATTTGTATGTGCAGCCAGTGCTTGTAGTTGGACACATTTTTTAGTCAAGCTCAGTATGGTGACTAACATCATTTTAAAGACCTGGGGCAGCTGCAAACTCTGATGGGGAGGAGAGTTGCACAGGCGGGCCAGGATTTAGCTCAACATTACCTGAGCAGAGGAGGAGTAACAGTAGCATTTTCTTCAAGGATCTAATCAAAAGGGAAATCGCTTTTTTCCTCTGGGACCACCCATGAGTCCTCACTAATAGTTTGTTTTTGGAGCTGGAGGCAGTAATGCTGAATTGACAATTTAGCGTAATAAGGGAAAGTACTCTCATGGTCAGAGGTGAAGGGAGCAGGAATGGGAAGGGGGCAGAATGAAAGGTCTGTGCACGATGAGGGAAGGGTAGCAAGAAGTGGGAAGTGCATTGAGCAGGGGTAAAATAAGACTTAATTTGCTTCTCTGAAAGCTTCTTTGTAGTCCACATGCCTCAGCAAAAAATTGCAATCAGTATTTAAAATATGATTTACAGTTTTAGTGCAGTGCTCCTTTAGGATGAGCAACTAGTGCAGTTTTTTGTAGTAAACTGAGCCCCAAACTAGGATCCATATTCCAGCAAATACAGAGTGAAAACTGGGGAAAACAGGATCCCACTGAAAACAAGATAGCATCTGAGCTGTGTTATCCTAACTAAATACAATAAAAAATGTATCAAAACAGGACCCCATTAAAAAAGAGATACTTCATCTCAGCTGGGTTATTCTAGGCAAATGTACTGCAAAACTGCAAAACACATAACCCTACAGCAGAACCTCACCAAAAGGAACTGTTTCATCTCAAATGATCTGTCCTAGAAAAACACATTATAAAACCAGGACCACATTAAAATCAAAATGATGGCAGTGATAGAAGAGGGATGCCTGGATATCGTGGCAGTCACAGAAACATGGTACACAGAGAACCATGACTGGGATGTCAGCATACCAGGGTACACAATCTACAGGAGGGACAGGGAGGGAAGAAGAGGAGGTTAGGGAAGGGATCAAAGCAACAGAACTAAAGGGTAAACAAGGAGGAGAGGAGGCACTGTGGGTCACCCTGGAGACTGGAAATGGCACTGCAATCTGCACAGGGGTTGTATACAGACCCCCATCTCGGGGGAAGAAATGGACAAGGAAATGATAGAAGCCATCCCTAGGATGGAAGAGAAAGGGGAGATATTACTGATGAGGGACCTGAATATGCCAGATGTTAACTGGAGCACCTTTGTTGCAGCCTCATCCAAGAGCAGGGCCATTCTCGATGCCCTACAGGGGCATGCCTCAGACAGCTAGTTTTGGAACCCACCAGGGAGGGAGCAATCTTAGACCTGGTACTCTCAAATAGGGTTGGAGAGAGGATCTCCGATCTTGAAGTGGGTAGCCATCTGGGAACAAGCAACCACCAAACAGTTTGGTTCACGATAAACTTAGCTGTAGATTCAAGCTATACAAAAGTGAAGGTACTGGACCTCAGGAGGGCTGATTTTGTCAAAATGGGAGAGTGCCTCAGAAAAGCACTAGCAAACAGGCAAGAAGGTGGGGTGGAGCAACAATGGGAAAACATCAAAACCGCCATCACAGAGGCAGCAAGCCTTTGTGTGAAGCAAATAAACAAATCAAAACAAAAGAAAACCACTATGGTTCTCTAAAGAAGTGGCGGGGAAGGTTAGGGAGAAAAAGATAGCATTCAGGAAGTATAAGGAAACACAGAAGGAGCAGGACAGAGAACTGTACCCGTTAAAGCAGAAGGAAGCGGGGAAGGCAGTCAGAATAGCAAAGGTCCAAACCAGGGAAAGGATAGCCAACTCAGTTAAGAAGGGGGATAAAACCTTTTATAGGTCCATTAGGGAGCAAAGAAAGACTAAGACAGGGATACTGAGGCTGACTAAAGAGGAAGGTGGTTGGGCAGAGAGTGACAGTGAAAAAGCAGGGATACTGAATGAATACTTCTGCTCAGTATTCACAATGGAAGAGCATGGGGAGATATCTAATCCAGTCAATAGAAGCACTCTGGATGGGGAGGTTGATATTAGTCCTTTCACAGAAGAAAGGGTTCTGAAAGAACTCTTAAAACTGAAGGTGGATAAAGCAATGGGGCCTGATGGGATTCAGCCCAGAATTCTAAAAGAACTAAGGGAAGAACTAGTAACACCACTGACTACCCTTTTTAATAAATCATGGGAGAGTGGTGTGGTACCTGAGGACTGGAGGAGGGTGGATGTGATTCCCCTTCACAAAAGAGGGAGCAAGACAGAGGCAAGAAATTACAGACCTGTCAGTTTGACCTCAGTGGTAGGAAAAATGATGGAATCACTTCTGAAGGAAATAATTGTTGAGTACCTACAGGCCAGTGCAGCACAGGGCCCAAGGCAGCATGGATTCACAGCAGGAAGGTAATGTCAGACAAATCTAATTGATTTTTTTGACTGGGTGACCAAAGTAGAAGACCAAGGAGGAGCTGTGGACATGGTCTACCTATACTTTAGCAAGGCATTTGACACAGTCCCGCACAAAATATTAATAAACAAATTAGCTAGCCTGGGAGTGGGTCCCAGGGTGGTAGCCTGGGTAATACACTGGCTGGACAACAGGATACAGAGGGTAATAGTAAATGGAGTCCACAGTGAAGAAAGGGGAGTTTACTAGTGGGGTACCGTAGGGTTCAGTACTGGGGCCAGTCCTTTTTAATGTCTTTATAAGTGACATTGCAGAGGGACTGGAAGGAAAAGTATGTGTCTTTGCAGATGACACAAAAATGTGCAACAGGGTTAATACACAAGTTGGGGTGGAAAGGATGAAAATGGACATGGCAAGGTTGGAGGAATGGTCAAATGTATGGCAGCTTAGATTCAATGCAAAGAAGTGCAAAGTAATGCATCTGGGAAACAAAAACCCAGGGGAAGAGTAAACAATGGGGGGGGGAGATACTGACAACAACACAAATGGAAAGGGACCTGGGGTAGTCATATCAGATGACCTAAAGGTGGGCCAGCAATGTGAGAAGGCAGTAAGGAAGGTGGGGGGGGATACTGGGATGCATAGGGAGAGGTATCACAAGTAGAAAACAGGAAGTTCTTGGCCCTCTGTACCAGTGTTGGGTAAGTTACTTTTTCTATTGCTTTCTATTACTTTTGGAAACTTGTTCCAGGAAGCTCTCTGCAGTCACTAGCAAGGATGGAGAGAAGTAGTAGAGCAAGTAATACACCTTACAGTTATAGTTACTTTATTTTTATACAAAAAACAATGCAAAAATAATAAATAACTATGACAGATTACATTTATTTGAAAGTAATAAGTTAGTTACTAGTTACTTTCAAATGAATGTAATCAGTTACAGTTGCATATTACTTTTGTATAAAAAGAAAGAAGTATCTGTAACTGTAAGGTGTATTGCTGTTTCTAGTACTTCTCCATCCTTGCTAGTGACTACACAGAGCTTTCTGGGAACAAGTTTCCAAAAGTAATAGAAAAAGTAACTTACCCAACACTGCTCTGTAGAGACAGTTGGTAAGACCACATCTGGAGTATTGTGTACAGTTCTGGAGACCCCATCTCTGCAAAGACATAGACAGGGTGGAGGCTATCCAGAGGAGGGCAACCAAAATGGTGCAGAGTCTGCACCAGAAGACATATGAAGAAAGACTAAAGGAGATTAAGATGTATAGCCCCGAGGAAATGAGGGAGAGGGGGGACATGATAGAAACTTTCAAATACCTCAAGGGAATCTACAAAGTCCAAGAGGGTAGCATCTTTCAGAAAAAGAGATGTGCAAGCATAAGGGGGCACAATTTGAAGATAGAGGGAGGATGGCTCAGAGGTAATGTGAGAAAGTATTTCTTCACAGAGGTGGTTATAGATGCATGAAACAGCCTTCCCGAGGAGGTTGTAGAGTCAAAAAGAGTGGGGAAATTCAAGAATGCATGGGACAGACATAAGGCAATTCTAGTGGGGGGTAGGAGGAAGTAGGCTGTTGGTTAACTAGGATCTGCAGCTTATCTGTTAGGTAGGGAAATGGGCAGACTAGGTGGGCCAAGTGGTCCTTATCTGCCATCAGATTCTATGTTTCTGTGTTGCATCTAACCTTTAGTACACCGGCTAAATGCAGTATAAACTAGGTAAAATCAGGAGCCCATTGCAAATGACATATTACATCACATCTGGTCTGTCTTAGGTTACTATATAGTAAGATATGTACAAGCAGAACCTTGTACAGCAGCAATGCAAGCCATGAGCATTCAGCATTGACAAATGCTTGTTTTCATATCTGTTTTTGTGACTCTCAAATAGTATGTCTTGTTTCATGAAGTTGCCTAAAGTGAGCAGGGCAAGAGTTTCATGATTCTTCTAAAGTAAAAGGCTATTTCTGGAGGTACTTGGATGATTTATGAAGGTTTAACAGGAGGTTGTCCATTTATTTTACCACCCTTTGGGCTCAGTAGAGTAATCTGCAATATCATCTCCTTTTTTATGGCTTGCTGAGTCTCTGATGAAAGTCAGTCAGTCTGTGTGTGTGTGTGTGTGTGTAAGTTTGAAAGATCACTGTTTACTTTTGATGTTCTTTCAAAAGGGACTTGTGTTTCTCTTGCTGACATCTCCCACTCCACATCCAGCTCAGACAGCAGATCTGTTTAATGCGGAGGTATTCCTCCTAACAGCATACAGCTGGGGGACAGGGGAGGGAACACAGTTTAGTTAATGCAGAAAACAGCTACTTGATTTCATTCCTCTCCTGCATAACAAAAAAGGTGTGCTGCGTTAGCAATTCAGAACCCTTTTTCTGATGACAGCAATCTGTCTGCAGAGCTCCGCCCATGCAGCCGTAAAAAGGGGACATACTGCAGAAAATACATCAGACCTTTATAGTTAATTGTTTGGATTTTTTTCAAAGTTTTTGAAATGTCTCAGAAGATTTTTAGGTTTATATCCAAGGGAAGTCTTTATTCAGCACATCAGCACTGCTTGTTGAATAGGATGACTTTGGTAAGGTTTAAGTCATTAGTAAATCATACACACATTATACTCTGCCTTTTTCCATTCCACAGGACAGCAAGGCAGAGATCACTGACTGGCGTAAGAATATTGAAGCTATGTCCGGCATGGAAGGCAGGAAAAAGAAGTTTGATACTGCCTCTGCTCAATGAAGGTAAAGCATCCTTCCAGCAAGCTGGACAAATGTTTTGCACTCCTAAAATCTGACACTCTGTAAAGTGAAAATCACATTTTGTGAAATGAAGGGTGCGGCAGGAATTCCCTCAAGTATCTTTTCCATGTCTTCACTACACAGTCCTGCAATTGCTCTTGACCCCATGTCATACTCTACCATCCACCACCTTTCGGCCATGGCTCTAAGCATTGCTTTGGACTAGTGCTCCTCCCCCGATACCCACCTTCCCCAATTTTACTGAATTGTTCCTGCTAAGTACTTGTATTGGGTCTGAACATTTGCAAATTTATTTAATCTAATGCACCTTTTTGTATTTTATTTTCTCTGCACATGGTACTTGCCTTTTGCACAATTCCTAAATCTATCATACTTATTACAGCAATTGATTATATTGTCTGTTCCTCCCTTCTTCTCTTTTCCCAGGATGAATCTGGAAACAATCTGTTAACTGTTCAGTATGTCTTTTCTGATAACACTTTTAAAATAATTAAATTACTACTGCTCTCTTTATGGACACAGTAGTTTTGTAATTACTCTGCAAAATAAGTAAACACCTCCACCCATAAGGTGAGTGACTCAGCTGGGTGGAATTAAGGAATGGTTGGGTCATTAGACCTCTGGAGTGATCGTATCTGGGTTCAAGGTCTGTTGCAAGGCACCTCCACCTGTGCCGATCCTTCTGACACTTAAGCTGCCAGGGTGTTGCTCCACAGGAAACTGTAGAATTCCCAGCTTCAGTGACAGAGGGCATGCTACTATGTATCACAGTACCCCACAAATCAGTTGCAGAAGAACAGTACCACAACAACACTTTAATGGGTGTATGCAGCCGCAGTGTGGAGTAATGATTGTACAACTTGTTGGTAGCTGAAAGCTAGTTGTATAATTGAAGGACTGTCATTTGTAGTTACTGTTTCCAGTCATGCTCTCTGTCCTCTGATGGATTACCATGCTGTTGGGGTATTAGAAGGCAAAGGAATCCTTTTGAAGAGGGTTCTTCCACCCCTAGAGGTGTGACAGGAGTGTGATGTCTTTGGCCAAAGGCATCTTAGGAAGATGCCCACAAGGACCACACAGCAGGAGCTGCAAACACAGAAGAGCAATGTGATGAGAGATAGCTGATAGCTGGTGACAAGGGATAGCAGACAGAGTCGTAACTTCCAGAGGAGAGAGGGAATGGCAGGATTGTAGGAGAAGGCAGGTAACCATCTGACCCCAGTTCACAGAGGAAATTATAATACTGAGTATATGGTAGTAGACAGCTACTTTATGGCCTTTGGCACTCAGCAAAAAAAAAACAGTGAAAGAAATCTCTGGAGATGCATGGCCTCTGCCACCTCCCCTCCTGGCATGGGTACTATTATTATGGCTCACTGTGCTAACTTGGAATTCTAATTCAGGAAAAGCTTTGGAGTGATACCTCTTGCTCTATCCTTCTAATGTGATAACATTGCATGACAGCTATGTGTAGATCTCAAAGTCAAGAAAGGTACCTTAGGGAAAGAGTCCCCCAAAACATGGACTGAGGAGAGAGTGACTGCTGAAAGGCTAGTGCCCAGCCTCCAGACCGTGACCAGCAGCTTAAAAGTTTGATGATGTAATGAGGAACAAGCATCTTGATGCTGTAGTGATGACACTGATGCAGAAGAAAAGTCCTGAATAGTGCTGTGGTTCATATCTTAGTTGAGTACGAAGGCTCCTTAAATGGGTAATGAACCATGAAGTAGTCATGACTGTCTCCTTCTTCTTTGTTTGTAGTAATGGTATGGCTGAAGACCGAGAAGTAGGGGTGGGCAAAAGTGCAGAATTCTACTGTTGTGGAAGTTCTTCAAAATTTTGAAAAATTTGCAGAATTTTCTGCTCTGCTCTTCTACCTATGGCGGAATTCCAAACTTTCACCAAATTACAGTGGATTTCTGCTGAGTACTGCAGTATTTCATTACACACTGCAGACCTTTCATTATTATTTTATTTTTATGTATTTATTAGATCATCAGTTTACAGACCTTTGAGTCAGACTCATTTACAAAGGCACCTCGTCAAGAAAGCAATACATCACAGCAAACAAAACAATACAGTACATAAGGCTTAGATTAAAAAAGCAACCAGTGTTACAGGAATTCACTGGTGGTACAAGCTTGGAAATAGGTAGAACACAGTGTTATTAAGTGTGGAAAAAATGTCTTGTAATGTATTTCACTGTTTTAGTCAATTTTATGCATTTTTCTATGTGATTCTGAGGGGTTTGTTTTCCTGCCAGCAATATATGATTATATTTGTTCTAGAGGTGCTATTGTCAATTTGAAGTACACATGGTGAAAGTAGCCATCCAAGTTGTCGAGCATCTTAAGTGTGGGGTCAGTAATAAACCTTGTTCTTTGTTTTTTTAATTGTTTCTTTTTTCCCTCTTTTCCTTTTGTTATTCCGCATTTCTTTCATTTGAATTCTGCAGAACCAAGAACTGCGTACTTTTAAATTCCTTGGTATATCAAAAATTCACTGTTTCACCACAGAAATTCCTCAGAAAGGTCAAATCACACCACATGTCACTCTGATCACATGCTTTACAGCTCTGCAGTCACATATGGTGCACAGGGAGGTATCACGTGGTAGCACACATTTCTCACTGCGTAACTCCTTACTTCTGAAGAGATTACTGATGAGGAAAGAGCTGTGTTTGTTCTGCTTCACAGAACAGTCTTTGTAATTGGCAATCTGGCAGTCTTTTTTGCTCAGGAGAAGAAATTTACTGTTGGTATCTGTACTTGGGAATGCTGGGGCAAAGGTATTTCAGCACTTTTGTTGATCTTTGTGATTAGTGTATATCGTATGTAACTTGTTGCACTTTGTGTGTGTTGTTCTGCATTCCCAGTCTTTAGTTTAGCTTCATTGTTTTTTAATATTTGGTGGTGTTTACGGCTTTAGTGAAGCACAGAAAAGTACAACATGTCAGACAAAGGCAAGGAGAAGCATGAAAGACATGGGACAAGTGCTAATGGTAGTACTGGATCACTCTCAAGGGGGTCACAAGGAGGTGTACAGGGTGCTGGGGGGAGGAGTCAGTAGGAGTAGCACTTTTTCTGGAACTGCAAGTTCTGGTGGTAGTGCAATGCCTGATGCCATGCCACATACTGCACCTGTGTCAGCCACAGTGGAATCAAAGCTTCCAGCTTCTTTGGTACGCAGTGCAGTGCTGCTACTTCAGGCGCAGCTGTTGCACAGTTTACAAAAGAGGGTAAAAAGACTGCCATGGATGTCGCTGCACTACTACTGTGTGAGTCCCTAGGGTCTCAGGAGGAGCAGGAACATATTGAACAGTCCCAGTCACTGGACACCCAGGAGTTAAGTCAGGAGCTGCTAGGGACTGAGATTGAAGAGAGTTTGATTCCAGTGGCACGTATTATCAGTGATGATGACAGTTAGGGTGGTGCTGGATTACTTACTGTGAGTGGGTGGACTAGAGATTGAGAAGGAGAAACAGCACAAAGAGCTTCAAAGGTTCTCAGAGGAGCAAGAACCTCGTCGCAGTGAACATCTTGTTAGTCCTAATGTTCATGCGGCAGAGAAGGCCAGTGAGGAAAAAGAGTTAGGGCACAGTCAGCCCTTATTGTCACAGCCTGACATTTCAGTAAACAGTGAGGGTACTTCTGATGAGGGTGTTGAGGGTGAAGGTGATGATGACCCAGTATTGGACCCTACTTGGCAGTCACTCCTTCCACAATTGGCAACCTCAACCGTCCATGGTAAAGTGCCAGTACCCCCTTTAGCATTGTCAGTCCACAAGCAGCAACCTGTCGGGGGAAAGGGTCAGCAATTGCCATAAACAGGTCATGGGGATCAGCAGCAGATGCAGGAGCACCCTAAGAAAAGAATATCACCCACTCCTGCACCTCTGTCCCCATCTGACCTGCCCATGAAAATCCGTCATGTCGGTGGACATTCAGTTGTGTGGGATTTCTTTGTCATCGATGAGTCTGATGACAGCATGGCTGTGTGCAACATCTATCTTTCCAAAATTAGCAGGGCTAAGCCGCGTTCACACTATGGGATGACTGGTATACACAGTCATATGAAAAGTAAGCACCCCATTAAATGGACACAGCATAAGCGGCTGGCATCCAGGCCCAGTTCTGAGAGTTCCGCACAGTCCAAAATAGAGGGTCCGCAGCCTGGTGATGAAGATGTGGAAACATTTGACACCTTGATGTGTTCCACCCCCACACATGTAGATACTAGTGGTTGTAGTCAAGGTGATCCATCTGCTGGTGCACAGATAGAGATCCTTTTCAAGCATGTCCATTGTTGGTGGACAAGACAGCCAAAGACATAAGAGAATACCTGGCAAGGGCAAAACACACCCCAGAGTTCAGCACACTATTAGGTTTAAGCAGCCAGATATTAAATCAGCATTAATGAAGCACACTAAGTATCATCGTAAACACCCAGTGACTAAAGAGCTGAACACGGCTGTTGCCAAGATGCTGGCAAAAGACCTTCTGCCATTCTCATTTATCGAGAATCCAGGTTTCATTGAACTTATGGAGAAGGCTGCACCTAAATATAAAGTTCCTAGTTGAACTTATTTCAGCACTAAGGCTCTTCCAGCAATGTATAATGACCTAGCCTGCATGGTGTCTCATGCTCTGTCCCACTCTGCTGTAGCAAGCATTCACCTCACCACCGACAGCTGGACGAGTGTCCCATCATCGGATGCTAGTTATATGTGCATGACTGCACACTGGGCCTAGTTCTCTTGAATATATGCCTTGCATTCATGTCCCTCATTTACCTGTCCTCTGACTACTGGCAGCAGCAGTCTTACTGTTGGTTGACAGCATGCCACGTTGAGCATGCAGAGTATGCATGGGTCACACACACATCTGACTGAATTCTTGCACGCATTAATGAGGCCATTACACACTGAGTAAAACCACATGGTTTCAAAGCTGCGTATATTGCCAGTGACAATGCCCGTAATGCCATTAAAGCAATCTCTGATGGGTGCTTTTACCATGTCCCCTGCTTTGATCATGTGTTGAATCTCATTGTGAAGTCCTTTCTGGATCACGAAGCAGTGAGTGCCATGTTGACAGCCAGCCAAAAAATCTGCAGCCATTTCAGTTGCTCTGCACTGGCCAGAACAGAGCTCAGGGCTCTATAGAAGGCCAATAATGTACCACAGCACTGTTTGAGGCTTGGTGTGCCAACCTGATGGAATTCAACACTCTATATGCTTGAGAGACTATATGAACAGTACAAGCCACTGAATGAGTACATAATGCACATGCATGATCGTGAAGCAGAGGAAGTCATGTCACTGAGTCCATCCCAGTGGTTTTTGATGGATAGTGTTATCTAAGTACTCCATCCTCTTGAACAGGTGAAACAGGTTGTTAGCGCTGAAAATGCATGTTTGAGCTAGGTGATACCATTGCTGCGGGTACTACGCCAGGAACTGGTCAATGTAAAAGGGCAATTTTAAGCGGCTGCAGACCCTGTTGGAATGGAGCTGGCTGACTGCATCATGCAGCTGTGTGATGATGATCCCAGAGTCACTCACATTAATACCTCTGAGGCATACATCCTGGCCACCCTGCTTGACCCCAGGTACAAGCATGGCATGATGGCACTTCTTCCAGGTGGGAAGGCTGATCTTGATCACTGTGTGTCCATCCTGCAGGGCAAGGTCCAAAACTGGATGACACACTCAGAAGTAAGGGTGGAAAAAATCTGCTGCAGTACAGAACGCACAAGCAAAAATGGCCCCTTGTTCCATATCCTTATCCACCACCAGTATAGTGTCTGCACCATCACCTTCATCATCACATTTATTTATTTAGTTTTTGTTGACCGGGTAAGTGCACTAGACAAATACTGCCTATTTTCAGGCACAACCCAGGGAAGGGGGATACAGATGAATGCCAACTGACCTTGAACCAGATTAAGCTGTTGGTGGTATTTTTAGTGAATGAGGGAAATTTGGCCAGGACACTGGGGAAATTCCACTACTCTTTTCAATACATGCCATGGGATCTTTAACATCCACCTGAACTACCACCAATCCAGGCAGATAGGACCTCAGTTTAACGTCTCATCCTAAAGATGGCACCTCAGAAGTGCAGCAACCCTTTCATGCTGCATTGCAGTGTCAGTACTAGGATATTAACCAAAGTGCCAGATGTGGGAACTGAACCCACAGCCCTCTGATCTCCCAGCCTCAGAGGTGAGTGTGCTACCTACTGAGCCACTGACACTGATAATAGTAGCACTGGTGGCACAAACCCCCTGTGGTCCATGCTGAAGGGCTTTGGTGTGTCTACCTGCCACCATCAGGAAGGAGACACAGAACTCCAGCTGTCTGTATGACATATGGTGCAGTCATATATGGATGACCCACAGCAGCTAACAATTGATGATGACCCGCTGTACTACTGGCATCGAAAACTAGAAATCTGGCCTGCCCTGACAGCTATTGCCATGGAGTAACTCACCTGCCCCTGTGCCAGCATAAGCTCGGAAAGGGTTTTCAGCACTGCAGGTGCCATTGTGACTGACCGCCAAAGCCGCCTGTCTGATTGGAATGTTGAGTATCTAACATTTGCCAAAATGATCTCCTATTTCTTCCCCAAGCAGTACATTGCATCAACAACAGCGACATTACAGGATCCTGCTGAAGAAGGCTCTGAGCAGCAGAACTCAACAGAGAATGATGAGAGTGTGGCAGTGCCATCTGATGAAGACACAGCGGAGGGAATTATGTTCTCCTGAGTAGGAGACAGAGTCTCATAACTTGTGTGCTGTGTGCATAAATTGTGTTGCAAGGTATCCTAACATCTTGTGTCTTCAATTACATTACCTGAATAGTAAAGAGCCTTGCACCCGGATTCTGTTAGCAATGCCAGAATCCGAACCTGCTGTGTTGCCAAAAATGTTGGTGATATTGAAGCAAAGGATTGCTACATCCACATGTATGCTGATAAATCACAGTGATATCAGCAGTTCTCTACTTATGAAACTGCATTACTTTCAAGTTTCCCAGTTTGCCACTGTTCTGTCCCCCCTCCCCACACACATAAAATAAGAAAAACAAAAAAAATTGAAGTGGACATTGTTCTTGTCTTCAAATGTTAAGTGTTTACCACTTTCCCAGTGTGCTGCTGCTCTGGACTGCCTCCCCACACATATAAAATAAGAAAAACCAAAAAAATGAAGTGGAGATTGTTCTTGTCCTAAAATGTTGAGTGTTTACCAGTTTCTCAGCCCCCCCCCCACACCCACACACCCCAAAAGAAGTAACTGAACCTTGAAACACAGATGACAAGGAAGTGTGGTTTCAACAACAAACTGTTTATATAGCAAATGAATAATTTGAAAACAAACCATCAAACACAGAACTTGTAGAAGAAATATGAACATCCAAAGTATACAAAAAAGTCAAACAAGCATCCCTCGCCTCCCCACCCCGGAAAAAGAACAAATCATTTGGTCATTCTAAATGTTAGAAAATGTTAACTTAAATTGAGTTATTTTAACAAAAACTATTTACAAAAAGTTCAATCCAGCATGGATGGAAAAATAGTGGCTGACTGGCAGTGGCTGTATACCATGCCACCCCTCAGCTAGCACTGCCATCTTCTCAGGGCAGATGCCTCATGACTCCTGACTTGGCTGTGCCTCCCTCCCACTGATTGACTTAAGTTGGTACAAGATTTTCTTGTCCATCTTCTCCAACCTTCCCAATTTGGTCTCCACCCTTTTCAATCTGGCTTCAACAGTTCTCAGGCCATTATGAAGAGCAGCTCGATGTTTCCCACTCAGGGTGGTCCTCCTCTCTGTTCTGCCCTCTGGTACCATCTGTGGCTGAGTGGGTATTAATGTCATGGAGGTTGTCTGCGGCTCAGTCTGCTGCTGCTGTTGAGCTGGCCTGTCCTGTGGCACACTGTTGCTCCCTGCTGACTCTGAGGGTGGATCGTCCTTGTCTGCCAATTTGGAAAGAGCCTTCATAATTCGTTGCACAGTTTTCTGTGCACTTGCTTGTAGGCTTTGTTGGTATTGTGGCTGACTTGGCCCTCATCTGTCCTTCTGATGGTTGGACTGCTGCTGATGTTTCAGTGTTGTCTGTCATACAGAAAGAAATATGCAGCTTCAACATAATGTGGTCTACAACTATCTGCCCTTATATAGTGAATTCAGTGTGTGTGAGGTGAACTGCCGTATGTGTGCGTGTGTGCGTGTGTGTGTGTGTGTGTGTGTGTGATAAAGACTGACAGACATCAGCACAGCTTACTTATTGCATGCTGTCTGTGTGCCCCACCACTCAAGTGAGTCAGCACCTGATCAAGTCTTCCTACCTGTGCTCTGTGCTGTAAATTGACAAGCTTGTGTTGTAAATTGACAAGCTGTGGGTCCTGGGCAGGGCATTCCTTTCTTGCATATAACCATGGAAACACAGACATTGTCTGCAGACATGGCATATAAGGACAGCCCTGCCCACACAGTCTGCCCGTTAGCCTTGTACTTCATTACAGCTTCTGACCCTCCCTCTGTGTAATCTTTACGGTCCCCCTATGCCTGTTCAATGCATGTTTAAATCCAAGCACAGTCCTCACTCCATACATCTGCCACCCTCTCTGTAAAGAAAACCTTCCACACAATCCTTCTTAACCTGCCATGTTCCAGATTTATGTCATGCCCCCTTGTTTGTGCACTCCTCCTGTATTGGAAGATGTCTCCCTCCTGCACCTTGTTTATACAGTTAAGCTCCTTGAATGTTTCTATCCTGTAGCCCCTGCCCCAGTTCCTCCTCTCCTTCAGCGATGGCAGCGAGGACATACTGGAGTACCTGACTCTTCTCATATATTTAAGGTTGCAATATATGTAACATCTGAGTCACTCTCTTCTGGACTACGCTAAGTAATTTCATTTAACACACTGTACAGTAAAGGAAATTAATATTTATTACCAAACTTTAGTCCAGTCCACTCCTGTGATAATTTGCAGATATTGTACTAATGCTACATGACACATACCTCTACTATCCAGACCACCACTCACAGCTGTCTGGGAAAACATAACAACATAGACTTTGACAGCAGATAAGGACCACTTGGCCCACCGCCACCCAGTCTGAGTCTGCCCATTTCCCTTTCTATTGGATAAGCTGCAGATCATAGTTAAGTTAACCAACAGACTATTTCCTTCTACCCCACACTAGGATTCCCTTATGTCTGTCCCATGCATTGTGGAATTTCCACACGCTGTTTTTTACTCCACAACAGCATCAGGAAGGATGTTCCATGCTTCCTCCACCCTCTTCATCAAAAAAAGACTTCTGCACATCGCCCCTGAGCCATCCCCCTCTATCTTGAAATTGTGCCCACTTGTTCTTTCACATCTCTTTTCTGAAAGATGCTACCCTCGTGGGCTTTGTTGATTCCCTTGAGGTACTTGATAGTTTGCATCATATCCCCACTCTCCCCCCTTTCCTTGAGGGCATAGTATACATATAAAGCTCCTTTAGTCACTCCTCATATGGCTTCTGGTGCAGACCCTAACCCATTTTAGTTGCCCTACTTGGTGCACCAATGTTGGTGGACAATAGAGGGTGCACTGAAAATAAAAAATGGCTAAAAACTTTAAGTAGCCTACTGGAACCGGACACAGGCTCATCCTCAACAGTGGTACTGCTGCTTGGTCCATCATCAATGGTGCTTGTGGAATCACCACCATCGGTCTTGCTTCTTCCAGCAGCACCTGTCCAAAATGAAGAGGAATATCTAAAATCAGTTTTACAAGTTGGAAAACCTAAGACCAAAGCAGAACTACAGTAATATTACACATTCAGTCAGTCCTGTGGGGTGGGCCAGGTGCTATAAATTACACTTAGACACAGGGCACCGCAGATATTCCAGGATGAAGATCAGGAGGATACACAACAAGGGGCCCACTTCCATGATTCCACAATATGAAAGTGCACATCTAATATTCAGATAAAGGGTGCTTTTGGAGTTGGCCATGGACTAACAATAGTGACTGATCAGGTTGGTTGATGATTTGGAGGACAACAGGACGCACATATTCACTGTCTGACAGCATTGCTCCCTTTACCTACTACAGGAGCTACCATGAAAGTGGATGTATGGCACAGTAGTCAGTTCTGATGAGCACCGACCACTCCCACTGTAACATCTGTATTAAGATGGATCAATCATGCAGATGGCACCAGGTATGACACACACAATAGTTTCACCATAGTCACTAATAGCAATTGGATAACACTATTACTTACAGGCAAAATATGCACATGATGTGAATCCACATCACAGCCACATGGGGCTGAGGACAGGGGATGACTCTCATCGAGTCAGGTGGGTGCCCTCCATTGTGCATGCCATCACAGGCTGCTGAGGTCGGTAACAAAACATAAACCTACAGTACTTACATGACGTGTTTGAGGTAAAAGGTAATTTCTTTAAATTATTAATGACAATTGCTTCTGGAATCATGGGGAGGGGGGTTGACAGTGCTTGGTACCATAGATCTGTGCAGTAAGCCTGAGTTGCGCAAGCACATGGATCAGATTCACACAGCCATTCACTATTCACCAGGCCACAGTATAATTGGGAAACAGACTGTCTTGCATAGAAACATAGAAATTGTCAGCAGATATGGAACAGCAGGCCCATCCAGTCTGGCCGAAGCCCTACACTAGTTTGTTTCCACTGATCCTACCTAGTCAATGGCTCCCCCCCTTCCCACCACCAGTGTACCCTTATGCCTGTCCCATGCATTTTAAAACCATCCACTGTGTTTTCCCCCACCACCTCCAGTGGTATCCTATTCTATGCATCCACAACCCTCTCGATGAAGAAAAACTTCCTCAAAGGTCCCCTCAGCTTGCCATCTTCCAATTTTATATCATGCCCCCTTGTTCTTGTACATCTCTTACATTGGAAGATGTCTCCCCCTGCATCTTGTTTATGCCTTTAAGATACTTGAATGCTTCTATCATGTCCTCCCTATACATCCTTGCCTCTAGTGAGTACATACTGAGGTCCTTTAGTCTCTCTCATATGTTGTTTGGTGCAATCATTGCACCATCTTAGTTGCCCTTCTGACCCCCTTCACTCAGCCTGTCAATGTCTTTATGAAGGTGTGGCTTTCAGAACTGCACACAGTACTCTAGGTGAGGCCTCACAAGCATTTTGTACAAATAGCATAACCACCTCCTGCCTTTGGCTTGTGATATCTGTACCTATGCGCCCCAGTGTGCCACTGGCTCTCCCTTCAACCTTTGTTCTCTGCTTAGACAACTTTAGATCATCAGCAGTGATAAACCCCAGGTCACTTTCTTCCTTTATAATAGTCAGCTACTCTCCATCCATCTTATAGCACTCCCCAGGGTTCCCTCTTCCCAGGTGTATTACTTTGCACTTCTTGGAATTGAATCTTAGTTGCCACACCTCAGACCATTTTTTAAGCTTCTCCAGGTCCCTTCTCATTCTCTCTACTCTGTCTGGAGTATCCACCACCTGTTGCAGATCTTGGTGTCATCTGCACTCAGGCAAACATTTCCCACCAGTCCTCCAATCGCAATGTCACCAGTGAAGACATTAAACAGGACTGGACCAAGGACTGATCCCTGAGGTACCCCACAGGTCACCTCCCTCTCCATTTATTTATTTAGTTTTTGTTTACCGGGTGAGTGCCATTAGCCAAGACAATGTCTATTTTCAGACACGACCCAGGAGAACACAATACATTCAATACACAGGGAAAACAATTTGATCTGGGAAGAGACAAGGTACATACAAAGCTATACCAGGGTTTCATAAGTACATGAGTAGATAACAAGAGACAGTACATAATCATGGGTAGGTAACAAGAGATAGCACATAGTATATAATCAGAAACATGATAATATGGTGAAAAAAGAATTAAATGCTACTGCCAGCTACTGGGTTAGGGTGGCAGAAACAAAACAAAACGTGCATAAATGACCTACCTATATGGTCAGGACAGGTGTAGAGCAGTGTGCAGCAGCGGGGAAGTGGTTTAAGTCAAAAGCAGAACTCAGAGGGGTCTGAAGCAGGCACAAGAGATCTGGCTGAAGAGGAAGTTATGACAGCTGTTTTTGAACTGGGCATGATTGGGGGATAAGCGTATATCAAGGGGCAGCGAGTTCCAAAGCTTGGCTGCCAAGTAAGAGAAGGCAAGGGTCTCTTTGTTAGATTTACATCTAGGTATTTGTAGCAGTGACTTATCAGCTGATCGTAGGCAGTGAGAAGAGGGCAATGGAGTTAGTAGTGAGGCCAGAAAGATAGGAATGCCTGCTCTAAAGATATTATCAGTCAGGGTGCTGAGGGCGAGAGCTCGAGATGATGCAGGGGTAACCAATTTAGGTTTGTGTAAAGTTTGCAATGGTGTTTTGACCAGGGAGAGGCCAAGGCATACCTGCAGATGCTGTTGTATGTGGTGTCCCACTCCACGAGGAGAGTTTTGGATGCATTGAGATAGGTAACTACCCCATAGGATAGCGACGGAAGCAGGATCCCATGGGCTACAGCTAGTCTTGCCGATTGAGTGAGGACATAACTGGTCTTATAAGCTACTCCAATTTTGGCATTTACCAATTTGCAGGTGGATGTTATATACTGACCAAAGTTAAGATTATCGTCCAGGTGTACTCCAAGATACTTGAAAGAGGTCACTGAGGTAAGGGCCTTCCCATCTTGACCAAAGACTTCAAATTTGTCCTGGCCCTTGCTTAATTTGATTGTGGAGCCAAACAGCATAGTATGCATTTTATCAGCATTAAGGATAAGCTTATGGTGGTGAAGCCAAGACTGGGTGGTCTTGAAAGCAGTAGTAAGGGTTTGGTTAATGTGGAGAATATTCTTATCACTACAGTACAAGACCAGGTCATCCGCATAGAGGATAGCCGAGCAACTGGGGGTGTTCGATGAGATATTATTGATGAAAATAGAGAAGAGAAGGAGTCCTAATGTAGATCCCTGGTGGACACCTAGATTAACAGCTCTGGGGCTGGATACAGCTGAGTTGAACCTTACAAGCTGAGTCCTATTAGACAAATAGCTTTTAAACCAGGAAACCAAGTTTTGGGAGAAACCAAGGGCTAGGAGACTATTAAGCAGGAGAGGGTGATCTACAATGTCAAACGCCTTTGTCAGGTCAATAAAAACTGCTCCCGTGAGGTGACCATTGTCCACTGCAGTTAAAGTGTCATTGGTAAGGTGCAGCAGGGCCGTGGAGGTGCTATGATCCTTCTGAAAGCCATATGGAGTTGGCGAAAGAAGGTTATGTTTCAATATGAATTCAGTAACTTGCGTTGACACTAATTTTTCCAGGATTTTACTCAGAACTGATAGTATAGCTATTGGCCGATAGTTTGCCATATTTCTTTTATCACCTTTCTTAAGGACTGGAGTAATTCTGGCCATTTTCCAGATATCAGGGATTATACCATTACAGAGAGAGAGAGGGTAAGAGTGGCTGTGCAGTAAATGGAGCTGCCAGTTTTAGGAGTTTGGGTTCAATCTCATTTGAGCCTACACCGGTGTTGTCAGAGATGGTATTAAGCAAGTGTAGGATGTTAGATTTTGATACCACCTTAAAGTCAAAGTGTGGGGTGAGGACTGGGGTGACAGGAGGGGGAGAGTGAAGGCAGCCCATTTTGGAAGACAGATGTAAAGCTAGACAGGTCAGAGAATTTATTGTTGAATGTCTCTGCAATAGTCCTAGGGTTATTACAGTGGACCCTATTTATGACCATGTCGTCCGCCAGGCGAGTTTTCTTTATTCCTAGGAATGTTTGTACGTGTGCCCAGAACTTCCTGGAGTCTCCTGTTGCTCCCAGCAGAAGCCCCTTACAATATTCACTTTTTGCTTATCTGATCCACTTTTTGCAATCACTTCTCTGGGTCCTATAAGTGTGGTAGTTTTCGGTGAGGCCTGTTTGTCTGAAGCACCTCCAGCTTTTGTTCCTGCCATGTAAAGCTGTCAGGAGGTCTTTGTGTAACCACTTTGTAGGTGTGGTGGGCACATGTCTGGTCACTAGGGGTGTATGCTGCTACTGAATGGAACGAAATTGGTCTAGAAAGTAGTTCAGAGCTGTTTGTGCATCCAGAGGCTGATACAGATAAGACCAATCAATCAATGAGACTTCATAGAGGGAAATTTGCCAAGTTCAGATTAGCATAGTTCCTGAAAGTGATGTAGCGTGAGGGTAGAGACTGGGAGCTAGAGTGCTGCCACACACAAAAAATTGGGGAGTGATCTGATATAGTATCTGGCAAAGTGCCAGCATTCACTATTCTGTCAACCCGGTTTGTTAACACCCAATCTAGTAACGTGCTAGACATGGTATTAGGGGGGAATCTTGTGGGCTCTGTAATGACTTGATGCAGGCTGTAGTTCTGGATTGTAGACAGAAGTTGGCTATGTATTTGCCCAAGCCAGTTTAGGTTCATGTCCTCAAGAATAAGCAGTTCATTATGACCTGCTGGTTTTACTGAGTTCTCCAGCAAATTTATGAAGGCAGACAGACCTCCCTGGGGCAGATTATAAGCTACAACAGTGTGAAGATGTTTCACACCCAAGCAGAGTAAAGCATGAAGGGACTCACAAGCAGAGGATTGAGATATAACATTTTGCGAGACGTTTAGATGAGTTTTATAAAACAGTGCAACTCCCCAACTCTGCTTAGGGGAATGCCTGTCATTCCTGATGAGGCTATAGTTTTATAGTGAGCAGATAGAGTCAGAGGTGGAAGGCTTGAGCCATTTCTCAGATAGGCATAGTCTATCCGGATTGTTGGTGGAGACCCAGGCCTCAAGTTCCATAAATTGTCATGTAAGGCTTCTAATGTTTAGATGGGCTATGCAGAGCCCTCCAGTAGTAGCCCAGCAGGTACTGATGCAAGGCTGAGGATGTAAGGGACCCGGGTTTAGTTCAACATCACCTGCCAACAGGATCACAAGTAGAAAGAGGTACCAGAGCTTGTGATGAATGATAGGAGAGACCATAGTAGTTTCAAACCAGAGTCTACGATCTAAGTAGGCAGCTGCGAGGTAATTAATGAGTCTTGGGATCAGTATTGGAGTAAGATCGAGGTAGAATGCAGGTTTAACCAGCATGTTTGAGAATATAAAATTATTTAAGTTTAACTGCCTGGTGTTACTGTGGGAACAGGGTAGCAGCAAGAGCTCAGCAAAGGAACAGAGCAGCACACAGGTTATGAGACAGATCAAAATGATCCCCATCATATTTGAGCAGTAATTAGTGCAGTTGCATTACAGAAGGGAGTGAAAACTATCTTGTGCCAGAAAACAGCAGGTCCAGGCACTCGAAGAACTAATGAAAGAGCCGACGACCCCTAGTGGTGGCAATCAATAAGGAGCTAATGGAAAAGTAGCCTGTTAGGTGTTAGCAGAAACTGACATGCATTGCCTACTGACATGCATATCCTATATAACTAAAGCTCAGAAAGGGTGGGCGGGGCTTCGGTCTGGTAGCGGTTCCAAAGGCAGCAGCCGGGCGGGTGGCACGGGCCGTTCTCTGGTCTCGGTTTCTTACCTGAAACTTGGGGCTGGATTAAGCAGGCGGTCTCCTGCAGGCAGGACCACAACAGTGTTTTTTGTGAGCGTGGGCTTTGTCCAAGGGGGCTGTGGAGGATCCTAGGCATACCCGAGTAGGCAGAGAGTTCTTGGGAAAGAAGAAAGGGGGGGTTTAAGTAGGGAGAAGAAATAAGTAGTGCTGAAGTTAAACAAAGGAATGGGGCAGGTACAACTTAGAGTAGCAGACTTTCTAGCAGCAGAAACGCAGTAGAAGGCAGGACAAAACAATTTAAACAGAATTCAGACCCCGATTCTCTTAATTAAACCAGGACAAATAAATTCTAGCTGAAAAACACTCCGAGTATAAAATATGTTTGTCACAAAATTCAATTGATTTGTATAAGTCTTTGCCAGAGTTCCAAATTCTGAGCTCAGACAACAGATCTAGACGAGATACTTAACCAAAAAAAATAGGACAGAATGAACTCGGGTTTGTCCAGGAAATATTAGCAGATTCAGCAGCTGTGTCCACAAGCACCTACTGGAGGGACTGCATATTGTAGTAGCTTTGAGCCAATGGCTGGGCTCGGAGAAAAGGCGCCAAAATAAATTCAGAATTCTCTGGGTCTGGTAGTGGCTCTAAAGGCAGCAGCCGGGCGGGCGGCACGGGATGTTCTTCAGTCTCATTTTTTTACCTGAAGCATTGGGCTGGATCAAGCAGGCAGTCCCCTGCAGGCAGGACCACCACAATGTTTATTCTGTGAGCATGGGCTTTGTCCAAGGGGGCCGTGGAGGATTCTAGGCGTGCTAGAGTGGGCGGAGGGTCCTGAGGCGTGGGGCTGGATTGAGCAGGCGGTCTCCTGCAGGCAGGACCACCACAATGTTTATTTTGTGAGCATGGGCTTTGTCCGAGGAGGCCATGGAGGATCCTAGGCATGCTCGAGAGGGTCCCATTTACCACCACTCTCTGCTTCCTGTCTGTAAGCCAGTTCCTAACCCAGTTTACCATCATGTGCCCCATGCCATGCCCAGACTACTTGTCTTACCTCGGTACGACTTCTGCATGCATTTATGGGCATCGCAGGGCATGGCTCACAGTGAGGAAAAAAGGTAATCTACAACACTTACTGCTGTAAAAAAGGTTCAAAAATCAAGTCAGTATACTCATTCACAATGCTACGTTCCACACAGTGTCTTTTTGGTGGCAGTGCAGAAGATCCCGCTGGCTCATCCACTTGCTAAATCCTCTTCTTCTTCTTTGGTGTCCCATCTCTGGTGGTGGTGATGACTGCTCCCAGAGCCTCCAGGACTTCAGGGTCCCTCCTCTGTAGATCATCCCACTTGTGCTTAATTTGTTTTATGCTGTGGGACACAACTCCCATTCCTTCCTTCTCTAAGTTGGCCTTGACAGCAGCCCATAGTATCTCCTTCTCCTTAAGTGGCACCTTATTGGGTCAAAACATTTTGTCAGAATACCTGGTGACCTCCTTGACAAGAACAACCACCTCATTGTGGCTGAAGGAGGGTGCCATCTGTCTCTTCTTGCTGGTGGAGCTGGAGTTCTCACCATTGATGGTGGTGTCTGCACTAGTGCCAGAGGATGTGGTGGTCATAGCCTTCTGTTGTTGAACCACTGTCTGCTCCTGCCGCCCCTCCTGCTCTGCATTCCCACCATCCCCCTGCTTCTGTCCATGATCACCAGCCTCCACATGGCTACTGCTGCCCAAGTCTGGCATTGTGCTACTTTCTGCCATTTTTCAAAATGAAATTATGACCACCACCAGAAAAAAAAAATAATTTCTTCACTCTCAAACAAGCCTTCAAAGTAAAGTAAACAAAGAATAATTAAATAAGCAGATTGCTTTCACTAATGTTTTATCTCTTCTTCTTGTTTGTCTCTCAAAATCCCTACTGTCAATCTCAAGTCTCCACTCCCCTACTGACCATTTACATTATGAGCTGTTCAACAGGAAGAAAACAGTAATGCGATTTCTGCCTTCCGAAACACAGGTTTTTTGTTTCGCCCAGTAATAAGGTCCGAGTTTTACATAGGGATACTGTTTACTACATGTAAAACTGTTTTTCTGCAGATCCCCCGGAAATGTGTAATCAGAAACCAGAAACTTGCGAGAAAAAGAAAAATCACTGCGAGTCCGGATTTCTTACAGTAAATGCATAACATTCTCTTACATGCGGAATAAATTATTCCACATTTCCAGAAAAAATTGGAAATCAGGTCTGTGGAACTTTTTTAACGCAACTCAATGTAAAATTGCGTATCTACCAAAAAAATATGCAGTTTACAGGGGAATTTCAGTGGAAGTTTGGAAAATCATTTCTGAACTTCGGGGGTGAAATTCTGACATCCACGGAAATTTTGCCGCAGAAGATTTTTTTTGCACATGCCTGCCGAGAAGCTTAATTGATTGTTCACCGATCCAAGAAGGGGCAGGGATGGAGGGTGGTCCTTACTAATGACAGGAGTATGAGTAACAAAATGCCTGAACTACAGGCAATGCTTGCTAAAGGGGTGATGGATGTGGCGGCAGTCACTGAAACTTGGGCCACTCCTTGGCACAATTGGGACCTAAATCTGGTGGGGTACACTGTGTTCAGGAAGGACAGAGCTGTGGGCAGGGGAGGTGGGGTAGCACTCATCATTAGAAATGGCATTGATATAGGCAGGGTGGAGGGGGCAGAGGGAAACGTTGAGTCATTATATGTAACCTTGCAGGTGCCTGGTGGTAAGAGGATAAACCTGGTGGTGGTTTATAGACCTCCCATGCAGGCAGAAGAACTTGAGGAAGGCCCACTGGTGAATCTCAGGGACCACTGTCATCAGAGGAGGGTAGAACTGTGGTGCTGGGTGACCTTAATATGCCAGGGGCTGATTGGGGAACCATAGCATCCTCATTGACTAGGGAGCAGTGACTGCTGGATATCTTCCAGGATATTTTCCTTTCCCAGCTAGTGGCTGACCCAATGAGAGAGGGGCAAATCCTGGATGTGGTCCTGTCAGATTGCAATCTTTTTAGGAACCTAGTGGTAGGGGATCCACTGGCGGGGACTGATCATGCCACGGTCTGGTTTTCCCTATACCTGGGAGGAGGGAAAAACCACACTAAAATGGTGTTGGTTGACTTTAGGGGTGCAAACTTTAAGGGTATGGAGGGGTCCTTAAGGGCCATTTGGAGGGCATCTGACCAGGCATGGACACAGAAAGCAGGTGGGAAATTATCAAATGAGGACTCCTGGAAGCTACCAAGGCCTGCATAAAGGGCAGACGCAAGTCTGGTAGAGCCAGAAAGCCATGCTGGTGGACCAGGGAGGTCCAGGAGGTGGTGAAGGAGAAAAGAGATGCTTATAGATGATATAAGCACTCATGTGAGGTTGTGGACAGGGGAGAGTATGATATGATATCCAAAAAGGTAACCAGGGTGGTGAGATCAGCCAAGGTGAAGATGGAGCAGAGGTTGGCACAGGGGATCAGAAGTGGGGAAAAAGGGTTCTTTAGGTATATCAGGGAAAGAAGGAAAGTAAAGGAGCAGATTAGTAGACTGAGGTCAGAGAGAGGGTGGGCTAAGAAGGCCGGGGACCAGGGGGAGGTACTTAACGAATACTTTGCCTCGGTCTTCACTAGAGATGATGGAGGGTCAACACCTTAAGGGGGGAAGAAGGATGGAAGTGGGGAGGGAGGTAAGGTAAGGGAAGCCATTAGGTCCCTGAAAACGGATAAGGCACTGGGTCCAGATGGCCTTCACCCCAGGGTGCTAAATAAGATGGTGGAGGTCCTTGTTGCACCTCTGGCAGACCTTTCTAACTCCTCCCTTCAGATGGGGTGAGTGTCTTAGGATTGGAGGATGACTCATGTCATGCCTATTCACAAAGGAGGCTCACGGGAGGAGATGGTAACTACAGGCCTGTCACCCTAACGTCGGTGGTGGGTAAAATGATGGGGGCCATCTTGAAAGAAAGACTGAAGGTGTTTCTGTAAACATGGGGCCATCTGGATCATCAACAACATGGCTTTGTTTGGGGAATATCCTGTCAGACAAACCTTGTGGAGTTCCACAATTGTGTGACAAAGGCACTGGATCAGGGCAGGCCGGTGTATGTCCTCTTTCTAGACTTCAGCAAGGCGTTTGATTCGGTGCCACACCCTGGGTTGCTGGGCAAACTGGGGGGAATGGGGGTTGGGATAGGATGGTTAGGTGGATAGGAAACTGGCTAACTGGGAGGTTTCAGAAAGTAGTGGTTGGGGGGGAGGTATCATCACCTAGGAGGGTCATTAGCAGGGTCCTACAAGGGCCAGTGCTGGGTCCACTCCTTTTTAATGCTTACATTTCGGACATCAGGGATGGCATCAGCAGTGAGATGGGCCTCTTTGCCAACTACTCGAAGCTGGGGGTGGCAGTGGATGGGGAGATGGGTACACAAGCCCTACAGGGGAACCTGGAGGCTCTGGAGAGGTGGTCTCTGATCCAAGATGTGGCTAGGATACCATGGGTTGTAGAAAGGGAAAGGTTTTGATATGAATGTCTTGAAAGGCAGTTTGTTTTGGAGGTTAGAGAAGCAAGACGTAGGCATCTGCAAATTTCCACGTGCCAGTAGCGTAGCAAACTCCCAAAGGGCCTGGGTGCAAGGTGATGTTACAAGGCCCCTCCCCAGTTTTAAATAAACATCAAAATTATGATTTTGGCCCCCCAAACCTCATGGGCTAGGGTGCCGCTGCACCCCCTGCACCCTTGTAGCTATGCCCCTGCCACATGCTGGCTGTTGAGAGATATTGCTAAGGTGAGGACATCATTGAAGCAGGTAAAAGATCACAGGAATGTAAAAATGCATGAGATGCTAATGTCATGGCAGCTTGCAGTATCCAGTCTGTGATAAGAACAGAAAGCCAGATAGGAGGAACGATTTCCTGGAAGAAGTCTGCGTCATTAGAGTGTTTTCGATTTTATTTCATGGAAGCACTTTGCTTGAGACAATGAAGAAACAGCTTACTGGTAGGCTGGAGAGGCATGACTTGACTAAGTGATACGTGCAGTAATAGCTGAACTTGAATTCCTGCATCATTAAGTTGAAGGAAGAGTCTGATAACCATTTGGAATTATTGGAAAAATAAACAAAAATCCCAAGATGGGATTGATAGGTGCAGTACGAAGCTATAGAGGGCTACAGCATACTGATCATCACAGTATGAAGGAAAAGTGCACTGGGCCCCTTAAAGGAAGACAGTGGGCAGATGCTCGGTTGTTAGAGGGTATGTGCCCATACATTTTTGGGCATGTGCCTATTGATGATTGGTGTGATGTTTGCCTGAAAGCCATAGATAAAGAAAGGACAGTAGGTGGTAAGTGTATCAGTCATGACAGGAGGCCATGGAGCTGTGAACCAGCAAAGCCTAATGCAGGTACAGCATCAGTGAAGGCACCTGCTGTGAGGAGTGCCAGTTGGGCGGCTGCATTGGTGGCCACCAGGGATCAGAAGGGGCTCACAATTGGCAGCGCTCAGGAAGGAACTGCTCAGCCACACCAGTAGCATAAGGCGCTGTGGTTAGTTGCATCGGTGGCTGAAAAGGAAGCTCCCAGAGGGAAACACTGAGGCATTATGGGTAACCTTGCAGGCACCTGTGGATAAGAGGATAAATCTGGGTAAGGTTTATAGGCTACCCATGGAGGCGGAGAAAGGCCCGCTGGTGAATCTCAGGGACCACTGTGGTCATAGGAGGGTAGAACTGTGGTGCTTGGTCACCTTAATATGCCAGGGGTTGATTGGGGTACCATGGCATCCTCATCGACTAGGGAGCAGCGACTGTTGGATATCTTCCAGGATGCTTTCCTTTCCCAACTGGTGGCTGACCCGATGAGTGAGGGTCGAATCCTGGATGTGGTCTTGTCAGACTGCGATCTTTTTAGGAACCTAGTGGCGGGGACTGATCATGCCACGGTCTGTTTTTCCCTACACCTGAGAGGAGGAGGAGGAGAAAACCACACTAAAACAGTGGAGGTTGACCATAGGGGTGCAGACTTTAAGGGTGTGGAGGGGGATCCTTAAGGGGCATTTGAAGGGGATCAGACCAGGCATGGACACAGAAAGCAGGTGGGAAATTATCAAAAAAAGGCTCCTGGAAGCTACTAAGGCCTGTACAAAGGCCAGACTCAAGTCTGGTAGAGCCAGAAAGCCATGCTGGTGGACCAGGGAGGTCCAGAGGTAGTAAGGGAGAAAAGAGATGCTTATAGATGATATAAGTGCTCGCATGGGGTTGTGGACAAGGGGGAGTATGATATGATATGATATGATATCCAAAAAGGTAACCAGGGTGGTGAGATCGGCCAAGATGAGGTTGGAGCAGAGGTTGGCACAGGGGATCAGATGCGGGGAAAAGGGGTTCTTTAGGTATATAAGGGGAATGAAGGAAAGTAAAGGGGCAGATTCGTAGACTGAGATCAGAGAGAGGGTGGGCCAAGGAGGCCAGGGACCAGGGGGAGGTACTTAACGAATACTTTGCCTCGGTCTTCACTAGAGATGATGGAGGGTCAACACCTTATGGGGGGAGGCAGGATGGGAGAGGGGAAGGGGGAGGACATGGATGTTGAAATTCTGGTTGGTAAGGTGAGGGAAGCCATTAGTTCCCTGAAAACAGATAAGGCACTGGGTCCAGATGGCCTTCACCCCAGAGTGCTAAAGGAGATTGTGGGTGTCCTTGCTGCACCTGAGGCAGACCTTTTTAACTCCTCCCTTCAGATGGGTTGGGTGCCTCAGGATTGAAGGATGGCTTATGTTGTGCCTATCCACAAAGGAGGCTCTCGGGAGGAGCCTGGTAACTACAGGCCTGTCAGCTTAACGTCGGTGGTGGGCAAAATGATGGGGGCCATCTTGAAAGAAAGACTGAAGGTGTTTCTGGAAACATTGGGGCCATCTGGATGATCACCAACAGGCTTTGTTTGGGGGAAGATCCTGACAGACAAACCTTGTGGAGTTCTACAATTGTGTGACAAAGGTACTGGATCAGGGCAGGCCAGTGTATGTCCTCTTTCTAGACTTCAGCAAGGTGTTTGATTCGGTGCCACACCCTGGGTTGCTGGGCAAACTGGGGGAATGGGGGTGGGGATAGGATGGTTAGGTGGATAAGAAACTGGCTAACTGGACGGTTTCAGAAGGTAGTGGTTGGGGGAGGTATCATCACCTAGGAGGGTCATTAGCAGGGTCCCACAAATGCCGGTACTGGGTCCACTCCTTTTTAATGCTTACATCTCAGACATCAGGGATGGTAGAAGGAGTGAGATGAGCCTCTTTGCCAATGACTCAAAGCTGGGGGCAGTGGCGAATGGGAAGGAGGGTAGACAAGCCCTACAAGTGGACCTGGAGGCTCTGGAGAGGTGGTCATGCACCTGGAAGCTGAGGTTCAATGCCAAGAAATGTAGTGTTCTCTACTTGGGGCTTAGGAACCCAGCTCATGAGTACTTTTTGGGTGAGAAGAAGCTGCGGGTTTCAGGAGGAGAAAGGGATCTTGGGGTGGTTGTGGATGCCAAAATGAATAAGTCAGAGCAGGGTAGGAGGGATGTGGTGAAAGCAAATAAAATGCTTGGGTGCATAGCCAGGGGGATTACCTCTAGGAGATGGGAGGTGATTCTCCCTCTGTACAATTGCCTTGTTAGATCGCACCTAGAGTACTGCATGCAGTTTTGGTGCCCGTACTTGAAAAAGGACATTGCATTTCTGGAGAGGGTCCAGAGGAGGGCGACCAGGATGATACAGGGTCTGGGGAAAATATCCTATGAGGAGAGACTTGTGGAGTTAAACTTGTACTCCCTGGAGGAGAGGAGGGACAGAGGAGATATGATCGAGGTCTTTAAATATCTGAAAGGAGTAAACAGGGTCAGCCCAAATAGGGTGCTTCAACTGAGGGGGCAGGGGGCCACCAAGGGTCACCCCATGAGGCTGGATGGTGGGAGGCTCAGGAGGGAGACTAGGAGATGCTACTTCACTGAGAGGGTGGTGGACCCTTGGAACACGCTGCCTGCAGAACTGGTGGCTGTTAATATTGTGGAGGGATTCAAGAAGGGCTGGGACAGGTAAAAGGGAAAGGTTAAACTGAGTAATGCCAGATCTGGAGGTGTAACTCCGATGAAGGGTGCGGTTGGGGGGGATTTACAAGGGACTCAGGGAGGGCAGAAATGGTGCCCAGACAGGATGCTGATTTTCGAGCAGACTCGATAGACCGTTAGGCCTACTCTGCTGGCATCTTAGTATGCCAGTATATTAGTAAGACTTCGTAGTGCAGTACAGCTTCAGGATCTTGAGAAATTAGGGAAATGCTGTTTTATTGCTTCAGAAAGTAGGACCACATGACTAGGTCAGATTTTCCTACAGCTGTAGTAGTGATGTGATGATCCAAGGTAGAAACAGATGAAGCAGTTGCAGGTAAGTACTGTACAAAATGAAGGATCGACTTTGGGGAATGATATGTGTGGAAAAACGCAGGTAACCGAAAGAGACGTATTTCTTTTTTTGTACAGGATGATCTGGGGGAGAAGGCAGAAATAGTGCTGCAAGTTAGTTGTCTTGCAGTAGTCTTGCATCCAGTTGAAGTGAATCCAGTTCTGTTAAGTAACTCCAGTGCAGTAACAGTGCTGATGTTTTTTGTTAGAAGCCATATTATGTAAAGTTTGTTGATTAACTCAGTGTGACTCAGTCTACTGGCTGCAGAAGGGGAAGTAGAAGACTCAAGCAGAAGAAGGTAATTGAACAGATGAAGTCCATAAGGATATTTGTATTTGTTCAGGAGGAACCGGCAGAGTGATTAGAGAATAAACAACTGATGCTGCTCTTGCAGCCAAAGGTTGGATGGACAGCAAGATAAAAACTCATTCCAACAGCTGCCGACAGATGCTAGAGAGAGGGGTGTGTAGGAAGTAAGTGATAGGCATCAGCCGGCAAGGTAGATTGAGCGAATAGCATTGTTAATCCTGGCAAACCCAAGGAAGGGTGCTGGGAGTATGCGATAGTTGATAATGGGTATGGCAGATGAATGTGAAGCAGGTAATTTTATGATTAGCCTTTTTTTCCAGTGTCGTTCCAAATGGTGACTCCAACAGGGATGCTTCAATAAGTCAAGAATAGTTACTGCAGAAAAAGACCTATAATGAATCCTTGTCTACTTTCTTTCATAGGAGAATGTCAACAGCTTCAGGACCATGGGGAACAGATAGAAGGTTTGCAAATGAAGGACAATGTAGGATGTACTAGGATACCAGTGTATAAACTGTTAGGCCAGTAAGTCAACTTGGAAGGAGAAGAATGTTCTGATAGCACCTGCTGAAAATGAGTCATGGTGACTCGAGTTGAAGGACACTGTTCTAGTCTTTTGGATGTGGATGAAGAAATGTGTATGGTCCTTTGGAGGGTAGAGGCTGTGAAGGGAGATCCAAAGGGTTTGTGTTTTGTGTGAGATGACCCATAGGGGTTGGTGCAGTAGAAGGTAGACTGGAACAAGTTGAGGCAGAGGCTCTGGAACTGGAATAGGTATAAGTGGCTGACAAACTCCACTCTGAAGATTTGATAGTTGAGACCGGTTGGAAAAAGTTGGATCAGGAGGAAGGTAAAGTTTAGTGGCTGCAATGTTCAATGAAAGCAAGGAGGCAGCAGAGTTCATGTGGCCTACTTGATCCTGATGCAGCTAACGCATACAGTCTACGACAGCCTGAAACTGAGCAGCCAGTTCAAGAGAATCCTATTTTGGATTGATTGAATGAATAGAAGTATGGACAGTTACACAGAGGTCATAGAGTTCCTAATTATAGCAAAGGCAGAGAATGTAACACTTACATCTTGAGTGCAGGCACTTGTTTAGTGACAGTCCTCTCTCATAGTATGACAGGTCTTTGAAGTAGCTTTTAGATGTCTCATGGCAGGAGTCCAAGGGGACTGAATGAATGGCTCCTGTATCTACCTTTATCTTCGGCACTGGAGGGTTGCCAAGGTATAACAGACTGGGAGGCAGCCATGCTGAGGAGAATAGTCTGAAGGAGATGAAGATGAACAGATGGGCTGATATGCCTACAATGAAACTGTAGAGGAAGTGAAGTGCACAGCACTGACAGCTGCCTCTCTTGGGCTCCACAAGATTGGAGTGCTCCTGGAGTCTCAAGCATGGCCCTGGGGAAAAGATTCAGTTTAGAGAGTGGCTGAAGGCTGGTCCCTTATACTATGGGTTGTCCTAAGTATTAGTAGCATGATATAGCTAGGATCCCATAGCCACCCAGTCAGAGAAGGAGGACTCCAACCAGGGGGACCACCAGCACCTAGGAGTGATGCTATGACATGGAGCAGGAATGAGACTAGGTTCATTGGGGTCCAGCTATCTTGAAACCCACCATGCAAGAAAAGCTGACACAGAAAAGGACTGGGGCTAGTTTGCTTCATCTGGGCATGCAAGAGAAAAGGGACGTGAAAAGACAATGTAGATGGTTCTGGACGTCTGGATACTAAGAACACTGAGCTGAAGGTTAAGGAGGAGCTGAAAGCAAACCTGAAACAGTTTAGATCATGTGCATTGACACAGAATAAATTAATACTACCTCTTTAAAGTCCAGAAGGGTTAGCCATTTGGAGTTAATGGTAGTCTGACTCACTGAGGGAATATGCTGGTGACCAGTCAATGCAGGAAGCTTGTTTGAGCAGCTGGGCAACGAGGAAGACAAGAACAGAATGTTATGCAGACATATTATGGATGGTTGCAGACTGAAAAAAACTTAGAAATCCTTAGGTTTAAAGCTAGCCTGGTGGTGCTGAGGGTTGAGGCGTTGGATGCCACACCTCGCACCACACCAGCAACCCAGATTCAGGAATGAGCCTGGGACATTGTGGATTGTTTTTGGGGGGGGCTGGGCTGGGGAGATGGATTGAGCACCTGTAGGCTGCTCTCCTCACCCAGGTTGGGGCCCAGCCATGTCTGCTGCAAGGCTGCCCCTGAGTGGAGGCCTGAGGGTAGTGCAGATGGGAGCAGCTAGCATACGGAGAGTGCCGTGGATCACTGCGCATGCGTGCCTCTACACACACACACGCAACCACAGCAAGGTGAGGGGCAGAAAAAGAGGAAAAAAATGGATCTGGCAGGCTCCAGAGTCTGGATGTTGGTCTCCGGGGGACGAGGGAAAGTTGATGCCCTGTCACGGGGGGCAACCCGTGGGGGTTGCCAGGAGGATTGGGTATGGAACAGTCAGGGACCAGAGAGCAAGCCCCTCTGGAGGAGGGTCAGGAGCCACCTGCCAGCTCTGCAGGGAGCATAAAAATGTATATAGCCAAAAAAGAAATCCTTAGGCTTGGTGATACCGGAGTCAGAATGCCACTGTAGATGGTTTATGGATGGTTGGGAACTGCAGAAACAATGAGACCCCTAGGCTTGGTGGTGGTTGTGTCACAGATCACAGCAGTAGAGAGTATTTGTATTCAATAGGACAACAACAAAAAAAAAGAACTGTCGCTTTAAGTCATGCAGAGTCAGAGTGCAGAGTTAGCAGGAAATGCTGAGGATGATGAGCCAGGCTGAGTTACAGTAAATGGCTGCAGCTATCGAGTAAAGGAAGGCAAAGCATATAGAGGAACTCCAGTGAAAAGATTGCCAGTTCAGGTTATGACAGCAGGTAAATAGGTAGAAGGCTACAAGTGTTTGGATATGAAAAGCAGATAAAATACACTGTGAAAACAGACATGAAATACTGCAGCAAGACAGATGCAGGACATGCAATTAAACAGGCAGATGGAAAACATGCTGTAAGTAAGCACTGAGCTGCATGAAGACAAAGAGCTGCAGAGAGCTTGCCCTAAAAGGCAGACAAACAAAATAGTAACCCAAAGCAGCGGAAGGCAAAACAAAAACAAAAAGGCCCAAAGGAATCAAGAGGAAGGCAGCAATCATGGGGGTGGGGGTGGGGGTGGGATTAGTGTTTCAGCAGCAGCAAGGGAACAAAGCCCATCATATGACAGGCAAGCTTTTGCATTTTAATAATAATAGTTGTACCTGATGAAAAGGCTGTGTGGCGCAAAAAGCTTACATACTATACCAGCTTTGTAAAAACATAGGTTGGTCCAACAAATGGTATCAAACTATCCGGCAGCTCCTGTTGTCCAAGTACCAGTACGGCTACAATATCTCTTTGCTATGCATCATAAAATGTAAAGATAGGAAGGCAGACAATAAATGCAATCAGAAAAGAAATTCTTTTTATTAATGGGAACAGAAACTCAAGAACAGGGATCTGCAATGGAAACCTGGTAAGGCAGAATTCAGATTAACACTGGGTAATGTGTTCAGATCGCATCACCCTCCAAATACAGTTATCCCACAATCCCAGTCCCAACAACCCACACTCACTGGTGCACATGTACCCAAAGTCCCTGTTGTTGTGTGTGTATACAGAAGCATAGAATTTGATGGCAGATATGGACCACTTGGCCCACCCAGTCTGCCCTCTTTTCCCTACCTACATTCTCACCACAGACCCTACTTGAGCTACAGCTCTTCTCTCTCCCCCCCTCCTTTCCACTACAATTCTCTTGTGCTTATCCCATGCACTCTTGAACCCTATCATTGTTTTTTGCCCTCACCACCTCCACTAGAAGACTATAACAGGAATCCACTACTCTTTCTGTGAAGAAGTGCTTCCTCACATCTCTCCTCAATCTACCCCCTTCCAGCTTCATAGCATGTCCCCTTTTTCTTGAGCACCTTCTTTTCTGAAAAATACTTCCTCCTGTACCTTATTTACCCCCTTGAGGTATTTAAAGGTCTCTTATCACATTCCTGTCTCATTCCTCTCTTCCAGGGTGCACATATTAAGGTCCTTTAGTCTCTAATCATAAGACTTTTAAGACTCATATGTCCTTCCAAAGATGTGGTCTCCAGAACTACACACAGTACTTAAGCTGCGGTCTTACCAACAATCTATACAGGGGCAACACCACCTCCCTCTTTCTGCTAGTGATACTTCTTCCTATGCACACCAGCACACCACTAGCCCTCCTGACTGCCACGACACACTGCTTGGCCACCTGTAGGTCATCCAATATGATTACCTCCAGGTTTCTTTCCTGCTTGGCAGTCGTCAATACCACTCCACCCATTTTGTACTCTGCCATTACAAACTATTAATTACTGCTGCACACTGAGTGACTAATGGTTGCAGACCTTATGGAGATAGTATAGTAGTGACTGATGGAGTCATTGAAGAATAGGTATTCTAAGTTAAAGTTAGCTTAATCTGGTTCAAGGATGGTTGGCATTCATCTGTAACCCCCTCCCCCAGGTCGTGCCTGAAAATAGGCAGGATTTGTCTAGTGCACTTACCCAGTCAATAAAAACTAAAATAAATAAAGTATTTTAAGGCAGGCAGTTAAGATGTGCAAACAACATGCTTTAAACAGCCTCTTGGAAAGGTATTCCAATCCTCTTGTGCACACTAGTAAGATTGTGCAATCATTGCCCCAACACTAACAAGCTAAATCCCTGTCTGTCTACAAACATTGCCAGGTCAGGCCCTGGTCTACACTTATGTACACCAAGGATGCAGCTGCACAGGAAACTCTGGGGAAACATACTGTGTCATGTGTGCTGTAAAGGACTAGGCTGCATACAGGTTGAAGGTAAGATGACAACTCCATCATCAACAGAAAGTTCCTCTGGGTAACTCCACCCAGAGGTCACATAGTAATCTAGATAGGCTGGCTTTGCTACACCACCACCTATCGCCACATCCTCCATGCTGGTCCTGCAGGCTGACTTGGCTGTAGATGTAGCAGATCTAATGCTTTCCCTTGTCCTAAAAGGTATGGGTCATGATGAATCTAGGTGAACTTTTGATCTGTGAAACACACCACTCAGAGGGGACTGCACGTGACTCACATGAGGGCAGGCTGACATTCAAGGCCATAGTTGTTGGGCCTTCTGCAAGGATGAATCCTTGCACCAGGATTTCCTGAGAAAAGCAGGCTGGCATCTGTCACAGAAACAGAGTGACAAAGCAACCTCTGCTCCGACGGCTGAGATTCTAGGTGTGTACTTCAGGCATCAGGCTCTTTTTCTGCCTTGCAGAGTCCCAGGCAGGAAACCCTTACTCAAAACTCGAGCCATGGGCTAAGCTGGAAAATGTCAGCCAACATTTCTCTCAGAGTTGAGATGGCATGGAACTCTGCAGCAGTCCCAGTCCTTACAATCCAGTGTTCACTGGTCAAGACAGTTACAAAGGAGCAAAGGGACACTCTGTTTCATCTATTTACACTACCTTTCTGTACTGCATTCCAAATCCACTGCTCATTCCATTGCAGAGCCCTCTCCTCTGATTGGCACAGACAGGTCAGATGAGGCTTTGCTAGCTATGACTGGCATGCTGGTTTCCAGGTCTGGCTGTAACCTAGGGCTCCTTCCACATATTCATGAGGCCAGAGGGTCAACAAACATGATGATCCCCATGCCTGTATTGATACTTGTATTAATTTAAAACATCTCACCCTTGATATCTCGCCCTTCTGGATATCCTATAGCCTTGAAAGGTCAAAAAACAAACCAACTGGAGCAGTCCTGTGCTGCCTAACCTCCTATTCTTCTAGGAGGGTCAGACACGGTGATGGGAGCTTTCAGATGTGTTGTATTTCTTGCCAACTTTTGGCAAGGAGTCAAGATCTTTATCTTTTGATGCTTTCACAGGTACAATATGCAAAAGAATAAGAAGTTTGGGTTACCCGAAGGGGAAATGAGAATTTAATGCAGTGCAGTTAAACAACGTCAACAACACATTTTTATTTATTTATTTGTTTTTTTTTACTTGTCTTTTTTCTTCCCCCCATCCTGGTCAGATCATCTTCGTGCCATCCTCCTAGTTCCATCCCCTGACTATAGGACTTATCTCCCTTCTTCCCCCCCATGGTTTTTCTCTCATGGCAAGGCAGTGGGGGTCCCTCCAACCAGCCGAGACCGGATCCAGTTCAGGGGGGTGCCTTCTGTCGGGAGAACGGTAGTCATCCAACATGCTCTGGACAATTTCCTTGCTTGTCCCTCATGCCGGAGGGGGAGCGTGCAATGCCAACAATGGCCAAGACGCACACATTTCTGCATGCAGCACACCAGTCGGCTGCTCTGCCTCTGCCCCACGTTGTACAGGACCTGGCGTGCGAACACCCAGCCACTGCTAGGTGTCAGGCAGGCACCGACTTCCATTCCCCACTCTCCTGGGAGAGGAGACCTGTCCCCTGGATGCTTGATTCTCTCCCTCCCTGGCTCACCCCATGCGACCTGCTCACACCGTGAACACGGGTCGCCGGTGCAGCAGGAGGTAAGGCTTAATGCCTCAGCCCTCCACACCACTGGGCCAGCTAGCAACACATTTTTAAAACAAAAATCATACCACTGTTCTTTGTTTTGTCTCCATGTGGACCAATACTCTGAACAAAAGATAAAAAAGGTTTTCTATAAATTCTGTTCCAGCATGTCAATACACTGAAAGTAGAAATAGTTGTATAGATTCAGTAGGATCCAAATTGTATTTAAAAAATCTAAAAATATGTTTCTAGTAGTAACAGTTCAAAAGTTAACCCTTTTTAAATATAATATGGGGGGTTCAAAGCCTACAGTATACTAGATGTATTTTTCTATTGTACAACTTGGTCATAAACAAAATTGCACTGTATTCAATTTGTTAAAGTTAGGACATACTTGCCTCATTTTCAAAACTCTGACTTAGTAACATCCAGTTTGCTAATTCAGATATAAATAGTAACATAGAAACATAGAAGTTGACAGCAGATACGGACCGCAAGGCCCATCCAGTCTGCCCATTTCTTTTTCTACCTTATAAATCTGTCATTGGCTTTTGCTCTGTCAATAGTCTATCTCTTCATACTCATCTGTATTGCTCCCTTATGCCTATCCCATGCCTGTTTGAAGCCCTGCACTGTATTCATATCCACCACTTCCTGAGGTAGGCCATTCCATGCATCCACCACCCTTTCTGTGAAAAAGGACTTCCTCACGTTACCCCTTAATCGGCCTCCCTCTAATCTCATGCTGTGTCCTCTTGTCCTGCTATTTTTATTATATTGAAATGTTAGACTCTTTTACCTTGTTAATGCCCTTAAGGTGTTTGAATTTTTCGATGATATCACCTCTCCCCCTCCTTTGCATTAGGGTATACACATTGAGCTCTGTTAATCTGTCCTCATATGTTTTCTGATGCAGTCCTTGCACCATTTTGGTTGCCCTTCTCTGGACTGCCTCAGTTTGGTTAATGTTGTTGTGAAGGTGTGGCCTCCAGTACTGCATGCAGTACTCCAGATGCGCCCTAACCAGTGTCTTGTAAAGAGGGATTATTACCTCCCTCTTCTGACTTGTGATACCTCTACTAATACACCCCAACACCCCCGTAGTCTTACCTACTGCTTTAGTGATCTGCTTGGATGACTTCAGGTCATCGGTGATGATGATGCCCAAGTCTCTTTCTTCCCTTGTGACTGCCAGCAACTCCCTTCCCAGCCTATAGGTGGCTTCAGGGTTTCTCTTCCCTATGTGCATGATCTTGCACTTCTTGGCATTAAACCCCAGTTGCCACTCTTCTAACCATTTTGCTACTTTATTCAGATCTCTTCTCATTCTGCCCACCCCATCTGGATCATCTACTCTGTTTCAGATCTTGGTGTCATCTGCAAACAGACAAACCTTACCCTCCAATCCATCTGCAATGTCACTGATGAAGATATTGAAGAGGACTGGCCCCAGTACTGATCCCTGAGGTACCCCACTTGTGACTTGCATCTCTTCTGACTGTATATCATTTACCATCACTCTCTGTTTTCTGCCCGTCAACCAGTTTGGCACCCAGTTGACCAACTTCTGACCCACCCTGAGCCTACCCAGCTTATTAATCAATCTTCTGTGAGGAACAGTATCAAAAGCTTTGCTGAAGTCAAGGTAGGCGACATCAACTGCTCCTCCTTGGTCCACCTCTCTGGTTACCCAGTCAAAGAAATCTATGAGATTAGTTTGACAGGACCTCCCTTTTGTAAACCCATGCTGTCTTGGATCCTATGCTCCTATGGATTCCAAGTGTTGCACGATCCTTTCCTTAAGGAGTGCCTCCATAATCTTGCCCACTACTAATGTATCCGTGCACAATTTTCAGACCAGATGTAACCTGGTCTATCATTTACATCTATGTCTAGCATTTTTATTATACAGAACTGTATATAAAGTACATTAAAATTGCTAACAATGTTGCAGGTAAGTTAAACTTTTAAAAATATCTTCAACAAGACAGACCATGGATTAGACACAGTAGGGCCGTTTCTGACATCAAAGTAACTAGGGTTTGTATCCATTTTATGACATTTGAAAATGCCATTGACATAACTGGGAGTTTTGCCCATTTTATGACTTTTCAGCATTTCCCCTCTATCTTTGGGATGAGGTGTTAAACAAAAGTCCATTCTGCTTGTTCTTGTAGTACTCTGCCTAAAAGCTAAATACCGTTTGGCACTACTAAAAAGCATTAAGGGAGTACTCCAGGCCAACATTCCTTTTTTTTTCAGTAAAACAAAACTGAATGCTGTTGCTCATAAATACGTGTGGGATGTTGATTAGAGTATATGGTCCCTGACATTCAAAAGGTTAGTGAGGCACTAGCTGGGTTAATGCTGCGCTAGCCTGAATTTGCTCCAATGCTCTGGGCAGGGTCATATGCAGGGGCTTTCAGAGTGCTACCCAAATCTAGCAGCATGCCTGCCCTAAGGACACCGCTGTGCTCATGCATAACACTGCAGAGGTATATTTAAAGGGTTTTGACTGTGTTAGATAGCTGTCAGCATACAACTGTTCAACGGTATCAAAAACCTGATCTTAACTTTGTGCAACAGTTGCGCCCACACCTCCCAAACATAGGACAGCTGTACAGATGTCAAAATCACTAGTAATCCAGTGGACCCCCTCCCTGTGATCATCCACATTACCACTGCAAAACACACTTCCCTGGTGTGTAATGGACCCCCTTCTCCTGATCATCCTTATTCCTACGTTCAGTACCCTCCCTGGTAGTCCAGTGGACTCCCATCCCCCCTGATTGCCCTTGGACCTTTGTTCAATAAATTCCCTAGGGATCCAGCAGCTGCCCATCCTTGTATCACCCCTTCGCTGAACCTGCGATGGCGGCTGGTCATCGGTCCTGCAATGGTGGCTGGCACAGCCCATCACTTACCTCTTCAGCCAACTGCCATCTGACATTTGCTCAGTGAGATCATGAGTAATGCAGAAACAGTTGTTTCTACAGTACTCTTGATCGTGCTGAACAAATGTGAGATGGCAGCAAGCTGAGAAAGTAAGTGGAGAACTGCACCGGTGACTGCAGGACCAGTGACTGGGGTGAGGTGTAGGTGTCCTCAGTGGATGGGCGGGGGTGATACATGGATGGGGACCACTGAACTGCCATGGACTTTACTGAACAAAGGCACTGGGGTGATTGTGGGGAGGGGGTCCAGTAGACTAAGGGCAATCAAGGGGAAGGATATCTACAAGACACCAGGAAAGTGTATCTGCAGTGATATTCTGGGCATTTTGGGGTGATCCACTAGATGACCAGGGGTTCTGTTTGTCTACTGCCTAGCATGGGCACAATCAGACTGGTGTGCACATGCAAATGAGCTCATACTGGGCATGCAAATGGCATCATAGTGCTCTGCATGCCCAATAGGCTCATTTGCATGCTAGGGCTGACTATGTCCTGCAGGAGCCCTGGCACTATCTCTGTGTGTGCTGTCTCCTGTGGGCCATATGCAGCTTTCAGCCATGCCTCCACAGGCAATTTTCACTTTGCACTGCACTGGCATGGCCCCATATTCAGTCAGCGTGCTCTGCTAGGGTGCACTAACTGTCTGTATATTGTCCAGAGTTGGCCACACACTATTTTTTTGTCACAGCGCTACAGGCTGTGCAGTGCTATTGTCTGGCTCTGAATATCAGGGCCATAGTCTGCTGCATGTGTCTGCATGTTGTCACTGATGTACCAGTTTCTAATGCCTTGATTTGTGAAGCACTTTGAGATATTTTGTTTTGAAAGGCTCTATATAAATCCAGGTCTGTTCCATTCTAAATGAGCACCCCAAGTAACTGCTTTTCCTACTTCTTTTTTTTCCTAAAGAAGTCTGTTCTGTGATTTTAAATAACTTTATTTTTTTCTTTCCAGGCCAAAACGATTGTCAACATCATCTCCTCCCCACCTCCAAAAAAACACATACACCACTGAATGAACAAAATTTAACTTTTAATAGTATTATGGGGAAGAACAGGAAGAACAGGAGAAGATAAAGATGTGAAAGAAAAAACAGTAATCCACAAACCCTGCCACATGTTTGCCTTGCAGGAAGACTTATATCTGACATGTATGAAAATGACCTTAGGGTTAAAGTCTTATTTTTTCTTGAATATGCATTAACTGCTGTATAATCTACAAAGTAAAGTGTTTCAAGCAATAACAATCAAGAAGTTGGTAATTTCTGAAGGATTAATAACTGGTTGGGGGGAGATGGGTGGCCCAAGGTGCAGCTGAGGGCCACCTCCCTCCAGCCGGTTGTTAATCCAAGCAAATGACAGGCTTTGAGGTTCCTATTGCAATTATAAGTCTAATTGCATAACAACTTTCTTTTTTCCCATTTCTTTTTACGGCAATTCAACTTTAAAGTAGAGTGGCACAAGCCGTGCATGTTGCACATCATCGGTTGGCAGCTGGATCGGTCATTTTTAAGACATTAATGCCTGATCCAGTAGCCAATCAGGAGCCTTGTTAGGCTCATGAGTAATTAATTAGGCTTATAATTGTATTTAATTCTTAAAGTGCTTTATTTCAGTGGCGCAGCTCATATTTTTTTCTGTCAAATGACCCAAGTTGTATTTTGCATTATATTTGAAATAAAAAGCATTTTCAGAGGGACATTTATTTATGTGTTTTTATTTAGTTTTATTATTTATTTTTTTATTTTACAGTTTTTGCCGGGAAAGCACACTGAGTTGAAGCTCATTTCCCAGTGAGGCCAAGGAACACAGGGAGGTTAAGTGACTTGCATAGGGTCATACAGTATGCAAGTGGAAATTGTGGGACTCAAACCCCAGGTCTGCTGAATGTACTAAGCTCATTCACAGCTCACTGCTCTAAGTGCAGAACACTGAGTGGTCAGTGGTTAGTGTGCCAGTAGAAGCTGCACTGCTATTTTCAACATATGTGCCACTACCTTGGTTAGACTAAGTGCCTGGATGGCAGATGTGGGTTGTCGGATTCAACAACTTGGATTTTATTTCTAATGTGCCTACTTTTCTCTACAACCCATTCTTTGTAAAAACAATTAACTTTATAGCTTAGCTCACCACAGTTTTTATTTTGCTTTGTTAATGAAAACCTACACAAGTCACAGAAATGCCATTCTGATGCAAGGGCAACCCTGTGTAGTTACTGTAAAACATTACTCTGAAAATAGTGGTCATTTGTGAACACGTAGCATGGCCATAAGAAAAAATTACTCACCTTAGTAATTATGTTTCTTCTAATGGAGTCTTGCTGTATTCTGACTATTGCAGTTAGCCCTAGCACTCAAACTGCCCCAGAGAGTAGAGGGTTAATTTCTATGCAGAGCATAGAAAGTTGAGCTCGAGCTCGGTTCAGACCTCTGTCTGCTGCACTTTGAAGCACAACCATCAGATTCTTATGAGCTAATACTAACTACTATGTGGAAATTGTAAAATGTTTACTAACCAAAACGCAACCAAATATTTTGGATCCCCAAAAGACTCAAGTCAAGAAATCCAAAATCAAAAACCAGGTAGTAAACAACTTAAGAATGTTAAATTAATAATATAACCCACCCCCCCTCTCTAAAAGGAGGGAGTACCCAAATGCACCCCTGGGGTGCAATGCTACACCTGCCAGCCCACTTCTCAAAAACAGGTTCTGAGAGGGGAGGCAGGGAGGGAGGTCAGAATACAGCAAGACTCCATTAGAAGAAACATAATTACTAAGGTGAGTAATTTTTCCTTCAAACAACATGAAGCCTTGCTGTATTCTGACTATTGCAGACTACCAAGCAGTACCTCCATGGAGGAAGGAATCGAACCTATCTTGGGAATAGGCTCTGCAGTACTGCTGTACCAAACTGAGCATCACTCCTAGCCTGGATGTCCAAGGAGTAATGCTTGGTAAATGTATGGACTGTTGGCAGGTGGCTGCTTTACATATCTTTAGCAAAGGAATATCCCTGGCTGCAGCCAGGGAAGCTGCTGTACCTCTAGTCGAATGAGCCCTCAGGCCTGAGGGAGGCATTTTGCCTAGCTTCTCATAGCAGAATTGAATACAAGAGACAATCCACCTGGCAATAGTTCTCTTAGTGGCAGGTTTGCCCTTCTCCACTTCCCCATAAGTGAGAAGGAGTCAAACCTGTGAGCCTTAGTATGCTCAATGTAGTAACTAAGGGCTCTTTTAACATCCAAACTGTGTAAACTTCTTTCTCCTGAAGAAGAATGATCAGTGAAGAACACAGGGAGAGACATAGATTGGTTCAGATGAAAATCTGAAACCACTTTAGGTAAAAACCTCCTATTAGTTCTAAGGACCACCTTATCTCTTTGGAATGAGATAAAATCAGGCTCCACTGACAGAGTTTGCAATTCACTGGTACGCCTGGCAGAGGTAATAGCTACCAGGAACAAAGTTTTCCAAGTCAAATACTAGCGCTGTGCTGAAGACAAAGGCTCAAAAAGGGGTTGCATAAGCTGAACAATGCAAACATTAAGATTCCAAGCAGGGGTAGGATCCCTAAAGGGGGATTGATATGAAGCAATCCCTTGAAAAATTTACAGAATACAGAGTGAGATGACAGTGAGGAAGGCTTTCCTACTGACAGAAAAGCAGAAACAGCTGACAAATGTACTTTGAGAGTAGCTAGTCTGAGGCCTAGGCCATTAAGATAAACCATATAATCCAGAACTATAGACAATTCAGCAGTGTCTGAGGATATATGCTTTTTGGAACACCAAATGCTGAATCTTTTCCATTTGGAGTTATAAGTTTTTCTGGTGGCAGGCTTTTGAGAGGCTTTGAGAATATCCAGAACCCCTTGGGACAGATGCAAATCTGCATACTCTAACTCTTCAAGAGCCATGCCTTGAGATTGAGAGACCGAAGATTGGGGTACCAAATCCTCCCCTGAGAGGAGATTAACAGGTTGTAGTTTCTGGGAAGAGACAGGGGAAGATGGACTGCTAGGGACAGCAACAGGGGGTACCAAGGCTGCCTGGCCCAGTCTGGAACAATCAGAATCATTTTGCAAGGTTGCGACCTTACCTTGACAAGAACCTTGAACAGTAGAGGAAAGGGAGGGAAGGCATACAGAAATTTCCCTTCCCAGTTCAGAATCAGAGCATCCAGAAGGACTGAGTCCAAGACTAGAGGACTGCAACAAAACAGAGGAAGTTAGTGATTGTCTGGGGCTGCAAAGAGATTTATCTCTGGAGTGCCCCACCTTGAAAAAATCATTTTCAACACCAGAGGGTCGGGGGACCATTTGTGATGGTCCTGGGAGATCCTGCTCAATGCATCTGCTAGCACTTTGTCCTCCCCTGGAAGGTGGACTGATATCAGAGAGGTCTGCAGAGAATAAGCTAGTGACCACCATTTCATGGCTTCTGTGCACAAGGCCATGGACAGAGTGCCTCTCTGCTTGTTGATGTACCACATGGTGGCGATGTTGTCTGTCCTAACCTGAACCACCTTGTTCTGCACTAACTGAGAGAAAGCTTGCAGGGCCAGAAAGACTGCCCTGAGTGCCAAGAGACTGATATGAAGAGATGGGCTCCCTACCCCAACAGAGAAGCATCTATGGTTAAGACCACAGAATGAGATTGAGTGATGAATGGGACTCCTTGCCTGAGGTTGCCCTGATCCTGCCACCACTGGAGAGCCTGGATCAGAGTCGGAGTCACTGGAACTAGTTTGGTTAGAGAATCTTTCTTCTGAGACCAAATGGCCCTCAGGTGAAACTGAATGTCCCTCATCTGAAATCTGACCCCTTGGACCACTGCTGTAGAAGCTGCCATGTGGCCCAGAAGTGGAAGGAAGTGTCTTGCTGGCTGAGAGACCAGAAGGTGGAATGAAGAAGCCAGCTCTACAATAGCCCTTGCCCTTTCCAGGGGAAGAAAAGCTCTTGCTTTGACTGTATCCAACTCTGCCCCAGTGAAGGTGAGGAGCTGTACAGGCTTGAGAACTGACTTGGGAAGATTGAGAAGGAATCCTAGGAAAGTGAGCACTTGCTGAGTCACTTGAAGGTCTGACTTGACTTGGTCTGGGAACTGACCCACAATGAGCCAGTCGTCCAGGTATGGAAATATGTAAATATTTTTCCTTCTTAAAAAGGCCACTACTACTGCTAGGCATTTTGTGAATACCCTTGGAGGTGATGTCAGTCCGAAGGGCATAGCTTTGAACTGATAATGGCCTGAAGGCAATTCGAACCTGAGGTACTTTCTTTGGGAGCACCTGATGGGAATGTGAAAGTAGGCATCTTTTAAGTCCAGGGAGGCTAGCCAGTCCCCTGGCCTTAGAGAGGGAAGGATTATTCCCAGTGTCACCATTTTGAATTTTGGTTTTAAAAGATGTTTGTTCAGGTATCTTAAGTCTTAGATGGGTCACCACTCCCCTCTCTTTTTTGGGGTAAGGAAGTACCTGGAGTACAGACCTTTGCCTCTGTGCAATGTAGGAACTTTCTCTACAGCTTTTAGAGCCAGTAGAGATGAAACCCCTGCCTCTAGGGCAGCAGTTTTGGAGATGCTTGCAGGTGGAAAAGATCTGGCCCTCAGCTTTGGAAATTTCTTGAAGTTCAAGTTCAAGTTTATTGCAGGAAAACTCCATTGAGCAAGCTCATTCACAAGGAGGTCCTGTGACATAAACACTTAAAGTACAAACACAGATAGGTAATAACAGTATATACATGAAATACACGTTACATGATGCAGGCTGGATATACATACAAGGGTACCACACAGGGTGACCGCAGGTGGTAAACATTGATATGAGACAGGGAAGCGACTTATAGGTCGCATACTGATAAATGAAATATGATGACTGCTGTGATTTGATTTAATCAAATCAAATCAAATCAAATATACAGTATTTTGGCAGCTAGAACAAACAACAGTCTACAACTGATATGAGAGGGAGGGAGATTTGATAGAGTAGCAGTGGGCGTAAGCAAAGGTAAAGCCAGGAGTAGAAGGGAAGGAAAGCAGTTAATATGACAAATCAATTATACCTTACAGTGGATAAATATGGCACACATGGGGAAGGAAGAGACTTAATGACAGTTACAGGTGTCTTTTATTTTGCTGAACTTAGCGATTTGTAGAAGTTTATTGAAACTGCTAGTTAGTTCCGAAATGCGGTTTGTAGTGGTTCCAAATGGAGGAAGGGCATATGCAATAACACGTTTACCAAAAGAAGTCGCGTCCTTGGTATGTCCAAGCATAATAAAGTCAGATTTTCTTAACGAGTATGCACTATGGAGATACTAATAAGGGAAGAGAGATAGCTTGGCAATTTCTGCAGGAGCAGTTTAGAACCATAGCCCAGCATGGAGCAGGCGTCTAGTAGTAAGGGATGTCCAACCAACAGCTGCATATAAGTCACAGTGGTGCGAGCAGTGAGGAGTTGGTAATGAACGTAACACCACGGTGATAAAGGATGTCAGTTTACTTAGATTTGCAAGAGTGGTGGAGGAATAGATTAACATCGCCATAGTCAGTAGGGGAGAAAAGTGGCCTGTACAAGCTTGTTTCGAGTTTCAAAGGGAAAAGGGGCCTATTTCTGTAGAAGAAACCTAACCTTGCTTTTTAACCTTCTAGAGACATCTTTGATGTGGTCACTGAAAGATAATTTATTGTCGATCAGATACCTAGATATTTAAATTTGGTTACAACTTCAGAGGCTCATTTAGCGTGGTGACAATGAAGTCTTGGGCAAGAGTATTGGGGGGGCCTGAGACAGCACTGCGGGAGAATATCATCGCTTTAGTCTTCTTGGCATTGAGCAGAAGCTTTGCCTTTATTAAATTATGCTCAAGTTGTGTGAAGTCCGCTTGAAGCACTCCCTTGACTTCAGATAACGATGAGCCAGAAGTATACAACACAGTATCATCTGCAAAAAAGTGCAGATTCGACGTAGATATGTTAGCATCTAAGTCATTGATGTACAGAGAAAACAAGATAGGGCCTAAGATGGATCCTTGGGGGACTCCTCTTGAAACTGGCAAGGCAGCAGAAAAAAAGCCTTCCACCTTTACTTTTTGGAATCTTCCAGTTAGGTAGCTAGAGAACCACTGGGTGGTATGGTATGTACACCCAACTTTGCAAGGCAATTGACTAATAGTTTGTGATCAACAGTATCAAAAGCTTTGCTGAGGTCCAAAAGACTGCACCAGTTACCTTCTTAGCATCTATAGCAGAGATCCAATCATTGGTTACTTTTGCTAGTGCAGTGATTGTGCTATGATTAGCCGGAAGCCAGATTGAGCTGGGTTAATGAGAGAAGGTTTCAAGTGAGATTTTAACTGAATATGGATCAGTTTTTCGAGAACTTTAGAAAGGATAGGCAATATGGAGATAGGCCTATAGTTGTTTACATGCATGGGTCACCAGATTTAAATAGAGGGAGGATATGTGCTGATTTCAGCAGAATGACACAGCAGCAGATGTAATGGAAAGATTGAAGATGTGGAGAATTGGGGCAGTGAGATGGGCATAGCCTGACCTTAGGAAAAAGGGTTCAAGCCATCGCCCCTGCACTTTTTGGTGTCTAAGTTAAGAAGAGAATCTTCTACTTCTTAATAAGTTATCTCGCAGTTGGAGGGACTGGGTCCAGGACTAGATGTGTGGCGGGGAGGGGTATGCTGGCTCACGCAGCACTAGCATAAGGTGACGAGTCAAAGCTAATCCAGCTGTGGCAAAGTGGAGTTAAGTTCCTCCAGGATTAGGGACTTGTTTTCCACAATCTTGCCACTAGAATATCTTTGTTGGGACAGAGGCCATGGGCCGTCCTTCTATAGCTGATAGTCTTCCATATTTTATGAGGGTTACCTTTAGCTTGTTCAGAGTAGAAATATAATAGTTAGCTTTAGCAAGTGAAGTTTTTTCACACAGTTATTCCTGGCTGTTCTAAAGGCCTGCCAATCCGAAGATTCTTTGGAATGTCTAGCTTTAGCACAGAGCTTATCTTGAGCTATAAGGGCTGCCTTGAGATCCGAGGTGAACCAGGGATTGGAATTGTTCGTACCCTTACTTTGATGAAAGGGCATGCTTATTTATTATTGTAGTGAGTTTGTCATTAAGGATGCAAGCTGCCTTGTTGACATCTTTGGCTAGGTAAAGATCTTGCCATCTGATCATGCTCAGGTCAGATAAAAGTTTACTGCACTGAATTTGCGAAAGGATCTTTTTGTTATAAAGATGGGTTGCGGCCGGGCCTTAATTTGAGATCTTATGCAAGCAACAATTCCATGATCGCTCATGTCACTGTGAAACACTGCCAAATGAGATATTTTGTGTGGATGGGTGGTTAGTACCACATCTAGAATGGAACTGTTGGCAGTATTTAGAGTGTTGTTCCTAGTAGGTTCTCTGACTAATTGCCCAAGACCTAGCTCGTCACAAAGGGATTTGAGGCCATGTGATTTAGGTGACAGCCAGTCCATATTTAGATCTCCTAGAAATATTGTTTCAGTTTTTGCATCTGTGAACATGGATTTCAAAAGATTAAGGACTTCATCACCACCAGATGGGGTCTATAGCCACCTAGGATAGTGATACATTCCGAGGGGAGATGAAGGCTCAGCGAAACTAACTCAAATTCCTTGGCTAGAGATTTGCAACTAATATTGGTGACCAAGTACTTAGATTTGGCATAGATAACCACACCCCCACCTCTAGACTCTCTATCTGCTCTAAATAAATTGTAGCCCTGCAGTGATATTTGTTGATCAGTGTTCGTCTTTATTAACCATGACTCAGTAATTATGATAAGGTCTGGATTAATGTGTGCAGCCCAGGCTTGCAGCTGTACAAGTTTTTTAGGCAGGCTTAAAATGTTGACCATCATCATTTTGAGACCTGTGGCCTCAGCAAAATCGATAGGCGAGGTAAGTTGTAGTGTGGGGCCAGGGTTGAGCTCCACATTTCCTGAGCAGAGAAGAAGCAGAAGTATAACTTTCTTTAAGGAGCTTATAAGAATGGAGACTGCTTTTTATTTCTCTGTGACAGCCCTTATCGTAACTAAAAGCGGCACCACTGTAATGACAGTTGATTGTGATCAATGTAAGTGCTTGGGTAGACATAGGTGAGGACAGTAGCAAAGGGGTGTAGGCTAACCGGGGGGAATAGGCTAAAAAGGGAGAGGAGAATGACAGAGTGTCTGCACGGTAGACTGTTATAACATTAGGTATTGATAAGGTACATTGGAGAACTGAATTGCATTGAGGTACTGAATTGCACTGTATTGCTGAAAACTCTGCACCTTAGGAGCAATAAAAACACAATAAGGAGAGCCATAGTCCCAGATTGAGTGGTCTCGTGATTTGTATTAGTGCAATATTTTCTAGGCAAGAAATTTGCCCACCTAGGTACCCATTTAAAACCTAGATGAGAAAATACAGCAGAAAGGGGAACAAGGAGATCAGGAGCAGCTTAGTTAGTGGCCATCCACCCTTCAGACTCAAGTCCCCTTGTAGCAGAACCGGGAAAGAAGTAGAATGATAATGCAGGCCATATTGCCCACGAAAGAATACGGTGATTTATGTAGAAGACCAAGAATCCCTCTAGTGGCAGGTCTGTATAACCTGCTAATGGAAAGCTGAAAGCTAATTGAAGCTGAGAACCAGCCCCTGGCTTACCACCTGCAGGACCCACTTGTCTGAGGTAACAGACATCCAGTCCTGGATGAAGTAAGCCAGCCTGCCTCCTACAGGAATGGGGGAGTTGACCCGGGCTGACACATCAGTGTGTCTGCTTGGCAGGAGCCATAGGTTGAGGGATGGATGCAGCCCTGCTCATCCCCCTTCTGCCTCTCCCTCTGAAGAACCCCCTCTGAGGAAAGGGAGAAGAGGCCTGTACTTGGTAGAAAGGCCTATGAAAAGGCCTACCCCTGCCCCTAGCTTGCTGCCTTTGAGGAGTTGCCTGCCTTTCCTTGGCCTGTGCACTCCTATAGGTGGTCCTATACTCATCCATTTTTTTCATGTAATTCTCTGTCTGCTCCCGAAATAGAGAATTACCCACCACAGGGAAATCCATGGCCTTAGCCTGGGTGTCCTGTGAGAGGCTAGTACATCTGAGCCAGGCCATTCTCCGAAAAGCCACAGATGAAGCCATGACTCTAGATAACACATCATTGGAGTCCACAGCAGTATGGAACTGTACCTTAGATGCCTCAATCCCATCAGCAGCCACCCCCTCCAGCTCTGACGCTAGCTGGGGGGAGACCTGCTTAACCAGTGTCAGTTCAGTGTCCCACCTGGACTTCTGGTACCTGGCTACATAGGCCATATAATTAGCCTGCCTGAGTCCCAAGGCGGTGCCATGTACTGTTTCTTTGCCATGGCATCCAGCTTCCTAGAGTCTTTATCTGGGGGGTGTGAAGCCAAGAGTATATTAGTCTTATCACAGGCTGCAGTCTGCACAACCCCAACATGGCTACATTGTTGATACAAGTACTCTGTACCCGAACTTGATAAGGTGTACCTTTTGTCCATCCTTCTGTTGACAGGAGGTACAGAATTTGGAGTTTTTAAAATCTTTTGTGTCTGTTTCCCAAAAGACTTATGAAGGGGAATAGACAGTCTCGTGGACTCTGGGATGTCCATCATCTCCACATAATCAGGTTTCTCTTGTTTCTCTACAGCTTCTTCTACAGGGAGCTGTAAGGCTTCTGCCACTTTCCTGTAAAACATGTAGTGGGAAGGGAATTCAAAAGCCTAGGAGGGGAAACACCAGAAGGCCTGTCTGGGGAGATGACCGGTTCAATGGGCTCAACCAGACCTTCCACACCATCGTCATCGTCATCATAATCTTCATCCCCCTCCAAATCCAGTTCATAGAAATCTTCAGGGGCATAATCTTAACAGGAGGAACCGACCGAACTGAGTGCCTGCCAGAAGGCGCCAGATCAGATGGAACCAGGCGAAGAGATTCTACAATCCTTATCACTTTGGCAATCTCTTCGGTGGTCGGAAAATGGGTCTTTGGATCCGAACTGGCCAATTTTTCTTTTCTTTTTCTTTTTGTAGGAACTGATCCCTCAAGATCGTCTCTTCTCTTGCCCGAAGAAGTATTGCCCTGGTCAGAGGGCACTCCCTCAGGTTTGGTCAGAAACTAACTGGGCTGGCCATCCGGGTCAGCAGACTTCTCAGCCTTCTTATCCCTAAGCCTACCTAATCTTTTTTCCAGGGTAGACGTAGGGAAATTTTTACAGATTTGGCAGTCTGAATCGAGGTGGTCATACCCCAGACAATAAACACAGGTGTTGTGGGGATCAGCCTTAGCAAAGACCTCCCCACACACACTGCAGTGTTGAAACCCAATGGGTCCAGTTTTTCATTTGGGTTTCTCAGATGTAGCCATCCTAACCACAAACTTACCCTTTCTATGGCAAACAACCAGGCAAGACACCCTTATCGGTTTCTAACCGTGTCACGGGTATTGAAAAAAAACACAAGAAAATGCAGTTTTTTTTTTAAACCGATAGGAACCAGTAACCACACTCTAAGTTTATAAACAAAGACAGAATATATAATTCACTAAATGGACGGTTCAGGTGAACCGGTCAAAAAATCAGTTTTTACAATTTCCACAAGTTTACTATGTCTAGTTTACTACCTAGTACTTACTGTACCACAGACAGATATCTGAACTGAAACTTGCAAAAAATGTATTTATTTTATTTTATTTATTTAGTTTTTGTTGACCAGGTAAGTGCACTAGACAAATCCTGCCTATTTTCAGGCACGACCCTGGTGAGGGGGATACAGATGAATGCCAATAATAATAATTGAATAATCGGTAAAACCAAGGACTTTAACCAACTTTAGAACTGCGAGGAAAGGAGAAATCTCTGGAGTGACCGTTCAGTTAGGTGGAGTAAAGAATCTGATGGTTGTGCTTCAAAGTTCAGCAGACAGAGGTTTGAACCGAGCTCAAGCTCAACGTTCTATGCGCTACATAGAAATTAACCCTCTACTCTCCGGGGAAGTTTGAGTGCTGGGGCTAACTGCAATATTCAGAATACAGCAAGACTTCATGTTGTTTGAAAGTGTAAGGCAACTCCTTTGATGTTTGTCCCTCAAAATTTGGCTTCAGCTACAAAGAGCACAGTACCTGTACACATGCCATATTAAGTTTCATGCAGAGTTTGTCCAAAGTAAAAGTCACTGCTACAACAAATATGAAAAACATTCTGTTTAGTATAGCTTCAATACCAGTACTAATCAAATACATTACCTCGATCTTTCAAACAGAATTTTGTTCTAACTAGATACAGTAATTTACATTTTTTTCCATATAAGTGTTTATCCTACTAAGGTGGGCCACAGCTGCTTGTTCACCAACCCTACCAGACTCCGGGGTCATTCAAGATCTTGAATGCGATGCATGTCCTGGTGGACCCCGGAGCTGGCCCAAAGGCATCATCCTGCTGTAGCCCCCAATTTTCCACATTTTCTTTCTTCCCCAGTTACCAAGGTCCCCAGACAGAGTGGTGCATGTGCATGGAAGTGCACATGCGCCCTCTTGCTCCGGTGACGGCCCCTTCCTCCCACGCCATTGGCCTAGCACCCTGGCTCTGTCGGCTTGCACTGCCCCCTGGCCTTCACTGTGAGGCAGTCAAGAGCTGAGGGAAGCAGAGATCCCTCCCTAAAGAGGAGAGTTGCCTGTTGGCAGCTCAATCTTGCACCACTCCCTGCCCCCCATCATGACCTCTGATGGCCCATGCTCATTCCTGAACATGGGTCACTGGCATGGCGAGAGGTAAGGTGTCCAGTGCCCCAGCTCTCTGCACCACCAGGCCGGCTACCAGTAATTTACATTTAAAAAAATTATCATACAGTAAGCAAGCACACAAAGTTGTATTCTGAAAGAGTCTGTGACCCTCTCTGGGAAACTCTTTGAAATTAATACATATAACTTCAGTTGAATTTCCTATACACTTTAGAAGTGAGAAGGAAATAAATGCCCTAGCTGGCATTTGAACAAATGTCTGATTGGAGTACTCTTCTGCTTCTCTAACCATTAAGATCCCATGACAACTGGAAACTTGGGGCTCCCGTAGGCACTTATCTTTCTCGATGCAATACCTGATGATGAATTATCTGAAATGCTTAATGTGAGGAATTTGGAAAATGATGATGTTCAAGAAGGAACTATTGCTAAAGAACATAGTGTTATTTAGCAGAGCATCTACATTTTGTCCTAATGTTTTTCCTCTGGCTGTTGCTACATTCGAAAAAGTGGTTACTCAGCATGTAAAAGAAGTACTTGAGTGTAAAGCAACATGGTCCAACAGCAATATCATGGTAGAAGAAAGAAATGCTCTGAATGAACTAAGCAACAACAGAGAACTTATAAATAAACTGTCGGATAAAGGAGGTTACATTGTTGTAATGGATAGATCACATTATGTAAGCATTGTTGATTCATTGTTAAGAGACAGACAAAACTACAGGGAATTACCAGGGAACCCTATATATACATTTAAAAAGGAGTTACATAGTCTGTTGCAGAGGGTTAATGCGGAGGGGCAAATATTATAAAAAAAAATGGACTTCATATGGGAAGAAAACCCGGTTGTTCCATGTCTCTATATCTTGCCTAAAATTCTTAAAAATAGAATGGACCCTCTGTGGAGACCCATTGTATTGGGGGTGAACTCACTGTCTCAGAATCTTGGCAGATTTATTGACTATTTTTTTGCAAAAATGTGTTGTAAGTTTAGAGACATATATTAAAGATACCTCCGATATCCTAGAGAAGTTCAAACATTTTAAGTGGCAGGAAAAGTACATGTGGAAAAGACTTAAATAAATAACTAAATACTTAAATAAATAAATAAATAAATAAATAGTTGGCTGTTGATGTGGAGGCTCTCTATACCTCAGTAATACATGATTGAAGTATAGAGGCAAGTGAGTACTTTCTAAAAAAAAACATTCAAATTACAATGAGATGCCCACTGAATTCATTTTAGAGTCTCTGAGATTTATTCTGACACACACTGTCTTTGAATTCAATGGGATGTACTACCTCTAGACCTGTAGCATGGCCATAGGGGCTTCCATGACCCCAGCATATGCCAACTTGTTTCTGGGTTACAGAACAGGTATACATTTTTTCAGAAATGAATCAATTCAGATCAAACACTGTCAGATGGCACCACTATATAGATGATGCCATCTGTGTGTGGACTGGAGACCCTTGTGAAATTGAGGCCTTCATTAACTGGCTTACTAACAATGAATTAAATCTTCAGTTTACACATACATTCTATCTCAAAGAGATTAATTTCCTAGACACCACCTTTTCCAAAATCCCCAAGGATGAGACTAAGTACAATCTAGGTGTTTCAGGAAAAGCACTGCCATGAATTCCATGTTGTTAGCAAGTACTGTCCACCCCCGTAAATTAAAAAACTTGATTCCCTACAGCCAGTTTTTAAGGCTGAAAAGGAACCGCACTAATGATGTAACATTTCAGCAGTAAGCTAGAGAACTAAAACAGAGGTTCCTGGCAATGGGTTATAAGGTAAGTCTACTAGATGAATCCTTGAACAAAGCATTGGCTCAAGATAGGGAAGTGCTCATATTAATTTATTTCGTTTTTGTTAACTGGGTTAGGTGTGCTAGTCAAAGTTGACTATTTTCAGGCATGACCCGGGAGAATACATACATAAAATGAGATGAGATTATACAATACATAGTATATAGTACAGGTACGTAGTATATAGTACAGGTAAGTTAGAATACAGATCAAGTCAGACAGTACTCGAGACAATACATATAGCTATGCAGAGATGACAAAAGTGACATTAGTACATGCAAATAACAGCTGAAACTGGGCTAAGTGGCAGCTATAAAGACATTTTGAAGGTCAATAGGGGTGGGAGGGGGGATTTATACAGTGCTCAGAAAGAACCCATCAGCTTCATTACTGAATAAAACGATTGGGCGGACTGAGTAGGTAATGCGATCCACAGGAACCGGTATATATTGATGAGTGATCAGCAGTTAGCTAGAACACTGGGCCTGCGACCTAGGGTCAGCTTCAGTAGGGCTAGCAATTTGAGAGACCGTTTGGTGCACAGTAGATTAAAATGCAATGACGAACAGGATGCACCAAGGAACTGGCTCCCTAAATGACCGAAGGGAATTTATCGGTGTAAAAAATGCAGTGTATATGAACACTGCATGACAGGTGAAATGTTTGTTTATCTTAATGATCCTAATTTAAAAAATTTACATCAGAGATTTAATAATTTGCAACACCCCCTTCGTCTATGTGCTCTGGTGTTCTTGTAACACTTTGTACATAGGAAGAACTGTTAGAAGTCTGAAAATCTGGATTCAAGAACACTTCAGATCTGTAATTAACAAGCACACAAACAAGCCGGTGGGTTTGATTTACTTAAATCATCACAACTCTGACCCAAAGTGTCTGAAATTTATGGGCATTGAATTTGTACCCCCACAAAAATTTTGGAGTGGTTGCATTAATATGCTCTTAGAAAAAGAGAGCCAGTGGATATTTAAAATGTCCAGTATGAAACCGATAGGTCTGAATAATGAATGGATCTGAAGCCTTTTTTAAAAAAAGAAATGGAAACGATAAATAATCAAAAAATGCTGACTCAGGAATATCTGTATGTATTTTTCAAATGCACTATTAAGTTAAATTGTGTAATGAAATTAATCTGCTCTTTCACGTTTTACTTTATTTCTCCTGCAGACATCTTGTGCACACTCTTTTCTGTTCTGCATATGTGGATCCCCAAGAAAACAGGGTGATACTATTGACCTGGGTAATCACAGTTTGCTTTATTGTTATCTATATGTTTTATTTATTTTTTTAATTAATGTGCCATGAATTATTGAATAGAAAAATAAATATGTTTGCTGTTAGTAATGCCACTTACTTATGCTTTGATTTCTGTTTATTCTTGCAGGCATTAAACACTTCACTTACTGCATATGTGGATCCCCATGAAATTGAGATGATTGACATTATTTGGGTGATCACAAACTTGCTTCTAAGCCTCATTTTTTTAATTTCTGTCAATTCATTTATAAACCTATTTGTATAAACATACAATAAGCAGTATTAGGATGAGTAAAAATAATTAATTGTGAATATTAAAACTAGGTATTTGCCTATAAATTCATTGAGTATTGCTTGACCAGTTCAAATGTTCAGATAAATGCTAATAGTGAATTGCTTGCTTTGTATTTGCGTCTTTATTTTATTTAGCCACTTTTGTAATTAAGTCTAATTTAAAACACACGTTTTGATTAAGTGGTGTACTTAATAAAGGGGACGTCTCCCCATAGTTTCACACTCATATTTTCCCAACTCCTTATGTGTAACTGTTGTGTGCCTCCTCCAGTTGCCAGCAGTCCTATTGCTGTCCAAATCTAGATTATAAATAAAAATATACAACCCCCAGAAGTTATCAACGTGTTTGTCCTCCATTTTACCATCAATGCTGCTGGAGGATGATGTCATCAGAGCAACAGATAATGGTGCTGCACTAAATGCAGTTCCACCACTAAACTAAACCCATAATGTTTGGTTCCCCACTTGAGTAATGGCGGAATTCTTTAAGGGTTGTGCACATCCTGAAGTGCAGGTCTAATAGGAACTAGGACCATATGAATGTGATGTAGCACTGATTTGACATGTATATACAGTATTCATATAAGAAAGTGTCTGTATGTGTTGTGTTAATGTTTCTGTTAGCAAAAACAGTTTACCCAATAAATGACTCTGGGTACAACAAGAGTTTTAAGTGGTATTATATAGCTGTTGTATTATGTTATGTGTGTGTTAGCATTCTCTATTTTGATTGACACCAGCAGTGAGACACAATCTTGCAAAACTGCCCCTTTCCCGTTGTAACTAGGCAGTCAGTGATTGGATAGCTGCTGTAAGGCAATAAAAGAGTTCAGCTTTAACAAGGAATAGGTTACCAGGACAACATCAGCTGCATCATATGGAAGAAGGGTGATCTAGTGGTTAAAGCACAGGCACAATAACTGGGGAACTCTGGTTCAAATCCTACTAAAGTCCCTTTCTCTCTAACCCTTAACAAGTTCCTCTGACCTCCTTGGGATCTGTGATGGCCTCTCAGGTCCATGACTTTAAAAGTGCCCCCATTCCCATTATAAATCATTTGCAGTGATGTGAGAGCTATAGCACTTTACTTTGAAGGTACTGAAGACAAGCTGTGGCCACCCCCCCCCCCTTGTAATGCCAACATTTGAAGTAGGATGTCCCTCACAAATCAGATGCTATACTTCAGCTGTTGTAGGTAAAGAAACTAATCAATCTCAGTGTTTGTAGGGCTCTATATTTGCTTAGCTTGTTGCTTCCATGTCATATGCATTCTGTGTCTTGGTATTTCCAGTCAGAAACTTAGATTAAATGAGCATTTGAATTGTAAAACAATACACTTTATAAAGTAAGTGATCTAGCTCTCCACTTTCAGGCTAATGAAAGGGGGTGTATCCTTTGGGAAACTGCTCAGGCCTACCTTGTAAATGAATCTTCTCAAGGGTGTTCACCTGGTTCAATACTGATTGACTGATTGACTGCTAGATTGATCGCTTGATTGTCTGATTGTCTGATTGATTGATCTTTCTACTGCTCTCACAACATGTTGCAACTGTCTCACAGAGACAAATGAGCAGTACAAAGAAACAGATTCTGTTTTCTGTGAATGAAACATTATTAGATGTATTATTTGCTCTACACATACAGTATTAAGGCTACAAATACTACTCCCTTTGTAAGTTGCATGACAGAACTGTCTTAAGCCATTGCAAACATAAACTAAAATCAGGATAGACAGCATTGATATCCTTATGTGTTCTGAACTGTTGCTGCAGTGATATCAGGGAATGGGAGGGGCTGTATTACAAGTTTTGCATGTAAATGGAGGTTTGCTTGACACTTTACTACTTTGTGTCAGAGCCTCAGACTCTAGATATGTGTTGCAACAGCAGAAATTACTGATCTCTTATTGACATATGTACAATAACTGATGTAATGTATAATAAATACATCAGACATATCCAAATCAGAAATATACAGGCGTCTTCTCCTTTAAGTGATGATATATCTGTCAAAGCCACACCCCTGAGGAGGGCAGTCACTGAAGTGCTGGGGTAGTGAGCACTTGTATAAACCGCAATAAATTCCATTTGGACGTACAGTATCTTGCTATCGCAGTGTGGTTTTTGCCTTTGGAGTGCTGCCTGTTTGGAGAATTTCTCAATGCACAACCTGGAGTGACACAAACTGGAACTGCATTTTATTTAGAAGAGTGCAATGTGTGAAATGCAATTTAGAAGTCAGACAGAAATATGTGCTGTTGCTATAATCTGAATTCATGTCTGCTCAGAATACCATGTTGCTTTTCTAACAACTGGAAACCCCAACTCCCTTAGGCACTCATCTTTCTCAATCTGCAACCAGGAGCTATACAAATTGGGATTGGATTGTTTTCACTGAATATATGGATGGAGGAGGAAGAATGTGAAAAATCAAAATCATTGCATGTCAAAAGTTGTTGCTCTTGCAAATTTTGAAATACATTGTTTCATAGCAAACTGCCCAGAATTTCTAAGGGTATCATAAAAATGTATAACCATTGTAAACTGGTGATGTCCCAATAAGCTCTGGAAAGATTGTTTGCTGACAAAAGAACAATTAATGTTTCTGTAGCAACCATATTTCATATGTACATGTTTTGAACAGCTAATCCATAATATTTAGGCTACATTTGGGGACTGGGTGTCATTGGAAGAAGAGGTTCAGAAGGAGGTGGGGGTAAAGGGAGTAGAAGAAAATCATTTGATTGTTCTAAGGGCATATAGAGTATTACAGACATTGTGTTTCTGACTGGGAAGGCAATCAATGCCCTACAGAACAAAGTTCCAGTTCTGGTCTAAGAACTCAGTTACGAGGGTTGTGCAGAACAACATGCCATTTTTGGTGCCAATAAAGGTAGCTTGTAGCACCACTTGCAGCCATGTGTACTCTATGTACTCTTCTCTGCATTTGCTAAAGATTAGTGTTACATTCACTCTGAGTGATTTGGTTGCTAATGTCAGGGATAGGACTGTTGTAGGGTTGCAGGCTGTCAATCCAAATTAGTTCCAGCTGGCGACTGTAAATAGGTTTAAATGTAACTTGAGCAGGAAGCTCTCAGACATTAGACTTGATTATTGAGCTGCATATCATGTGTAGATATGCTAATCAGGCATTCTAATTGCAGGGAGAGTGAATCTGTACAGCGAACATATAGACAGCGAATACAAAGAAATTTAGAACAGGATATTTACCTGCAGCATGAACAAGCTCTTACAACAAACAGTAAAAAAAATGAAACAAGTGATCTGTCAGAACTATACAGCCACAGATTAGGAGGGATCAAGCAACCTGGGAATAGAAGCAAAATAAAATCTGAGCGTTGCACCGGATAGAGCTAATGTAAGCCATTTTTCATTTTCCTTTAAAACAAAAGCCTTTATCTGCACCATTCATTAAGGTAACAGTTGAGCAGTTTAACAAACTCTGGTCAGAGCCAAAGAACATAGCAGTGTCAATTGCTTAGTAGGTAGCACACTTGCCTCTGAGGCTGGGAGATCAGATGGCTGTGGGTTTAGTTTCCACATCTGGCACTTGGGTTAATATCCCAGTACTGGCACTGTAGTGCAGAATGAAAGGAGTGCTGCACTTCTGAGGTGCCGTCTTTCATATGAGACGTTAAACCGAGGTCCCATCTGCCTGTATTGGTGATAGTTCAGGTGGATGTTAAAGATCCCATGGCACTTATCGAAAAGATTAGCAGAAATTTTTATTTGAAACATACAGAAAACACATACAGAAAAAAAAAATAAAACAGAATTTTACAAATCAAATCCAGAAACTGTGATCAAACAACTGCATAACTTATAAACCCTAAAAAAGTATATCAAACCCTAAACATAAACCCATACCAACCCTAAAACCCCACTCTATTTATATTTGATAAAAAAAGTGAGACCCTTCCACCACATCAAAACCTGATGTGCTGAGAAAATTAGACAATCTGATTAATAAATGTTCCAAAGCTCATTGCTAATTAGGATACTCATGCAATCATATGACATCCTATTCATATGTAACACTCATTGACAGTGTCCCTGCCAAAAATAAAATCTAAGGCAACAAAAAAAAATATTTAAAGTATCAGGGTGAAATTGCGATAAACCTGCCCCATATTTAGCTACTACGAGTATGTCATAGGTTAAAAAACGAAGCAAGGGTAAATGCCATTTATATGCCAAATAATCCCAAAAGGCCCTAGTATAAGAACACTGTAAAAGAAAGTGTTCCATCATTTCTGTCTGTGCTATGCACTCCATGAAGGGACAATTTTGTTCAGTTATGCTTTTATGTTTAGCATTTCCCCTCAAATATAATCTGCCATAAACCATCAACCAAAGGTTTCCCCACATTTTCTGTGGTATCCTTGACAGTGTTAGTTGGTGTAAAATATAATGATTATCAACTGTGGGGCAATTTTTAAAACAAGGGTCCCCAGGGTAATTGTTAAACATAATTTCTTTATATAAATTTTTTGTAGAGAATGTTATTAGACTATGCTTCGTAATACGCCATTTAAATAATTTCTGAGCAGCCGATAAAAAATAAGCGGGGATCTGTAAATGAGGATGAGGTTTAAGTCCTAACTGCGTCCATGCTTTAAGATAAACAGCTAAGGCTTTCCTCATCCAGGCCTCCAGGAATATACTAGTGGTGTGTAATAAAGTACTGAAAGAGTGTTTAAAAAATAAAGCATGGAAAAAAACAACAGGCTCTATCATGTTAAGACCTCCTTTACTCAAGTCCAAATAAGTGCAATGTCTTTTAATGGGGTTCAGTTTTGAACCCCATAGCATTTGAAAACACAGTCTGTAAAGTTGGGTCTCCAATTTAGTGGTAGGCAGATATAATGATGCTATAAACAGTAAAAGGGGCCAGAAACATTTTTCAAAATCGCTATACGTTTAAGTTTGGAAATCTTCCACTGTCTCCATCTATTTACTTTTTGTTCTGCTTTGCTTAAACCTAAATCCCAATTTCTGTCTGGCAGATTTTGTGGCCCAAAAGTAATTCCCAAAATATCCAAAGGGGCAGAGGAAACTGAGAGTCCATACCAGATGGAGTCCGGCTGAACTACAGGTCCTATAAAAAGACCTCTACTCTTATCCAAATTTAATTTGGCATTAGAAACTAATTGATACTCTTCAATTATGTCTAAAAATGACCGGATTTGCATGGGGGTAGGAAAAAAAAGCACAGATGTTATCCGAAAAAGCTTGGATATATAAAGATTGTGGGATCTCAAGCCCTGTGAGGCCTGTCCACTTCAGGGATGATAAAACTATATAAAGTAAAGGATTGAGGGAAAAAATGTATAACAATGGCCTGAAAGGGTAACATTGTCGGAACCCACAATGTACTGGAAAACTATGCCCTACCGTACCTTTTATCATAGATTTAACTGAAAAAAAAGAATATAATAACCTTAATTGGTTTATAAAAACCATGGGAATTCTATAGGTATGTAATACAGAAAATAAATAGTCGTGGAGAACTCGATCAAAAGCTTTTTCCTGGTCTACGGCCACTACACAACCAAGAAACCCTGAAATATTGCAGTGATATGTTACATCCTTTATGGTACGTAAGGCCTGTTAAATATTCCTGTTAGATAGTCTGCAATACTGGACTGGAGAAATCACAAAAGTAGCATAACCTTTCAAACGACCATTCAGGATATGTGCCATCACCTTATAATCAGTGTTCATGAGAACTATAGGTCTCCAATTTTGAATTTGTGAAGGGTCCCCTTGTTTGAACAGGTAATACAGTAATCCTTCAGAAAAAGATGGGTGTATAATATTATTTGAAACCCAATAAGTGTAAGTTATAAATAAACATTCAATTAAATGAAGAAGAAAGGCCTTATAGAATGAGTGTGGAATATTATCCAACTCTGGAGCTGGATGACACCTTAAGGCTTTAATGGCTTGTGAGATTTCATCTTTAGTAATAGGGGTTTGTAATTTTCCATTTTTCTTCTAGCAAATCTGGAATATGTACTGCTTTCAAGAACTGAGTTATATGGGTAGGTGGAATATGCATCTTTGGACGGAGAGAGCCGTAATGCCTCTGAATCTCAGTTTTTAAATCTGATAAAGAGGAAACTGACCTGCCATCTGGGGTATTCAAAGTTTCCATTGAGATTGTAGTTTTAACAGATTTACAGGCCTCGTAGGGGTCACCTATGGGTGAGGTTTTTGTATTATGACATAACATTGACTGAATTGATTTTGATCTGCAGTTTCAAATACCTTCATAACATTTTTTATATTAGTAATCTGAGGAGTATAATCATGCTTAGAAAGATCTGCCAGAGAGATTAATTTATATAACTGTTGCCTGAGAGATAAATAATGTAAAAAATCCATATTTCCCTTTTTTCCAAATTTGGAAAACCAGTTCTTAATGTCCTTTTTAGTGTCCATCCACCATTCACCTTTATCATCATGTAGAAATTCAATAGATAATCTAGCCTGTAGTAAGGCCGTAACTTCCTGAATCACCCATTTGTCCTGTAAAACAGAGACATTAAGCTTCCATCTTCCATGCAAAGTGGTCCTGGGAACAAAATGATGCACTGAAAAAAGTAACAATAAATGGTCTGTGAAGGTGACAGAAACAATGGATAATAAACCCTTTGGAACATTTGTGGAGATGAAAATATAATTAATAGTAGAGACATACAGTGTTATGCTTATATGTAAACATAGGACCATTAATATATAGTTGATGACAATTATATAGCCCAGCTGTGGAAAGCATATGGGACAGGGCGTTGGAATCACAATATATTTTTTTATTGTCACCTTTTTTCTGCTTATCTCCAGTGGGTATGCTACAATTAAAATCTCTACAAACGAAGATTTTATAATGTGTGACCAAAAAGGCTGAATTGTGTTCATAAGGGACACCTTTTCAGCTTTAATCTGGGAGGCACAGACTGAAAAAAACCGACAGTCCATGTTGTTCCAGAGACCATCGAGAACCAAAACCCTTCCAGGTATTAGGTCATATAATTTATGTAATGTAAAATTAAAGGAATGAAAAAGAAACCCCATCCCGTCAGCAGAGTCACGGCCAAAGGACCAATAAGATAGACCCAAGACCCATTCTTGCTGAAAAAGGCGTACCTGTCCTTCTGTAAAAATCCAGGTCTCCTGTATTGAACATACATCAATAGATTTGTCATGTAAAAATTGAAAAACTATATTCCTTTTTTCATAATTCAACAAACTGTGCACATTTAATGAGCCAACCAAACCTTTAGCCATTCCAAGTTTTCCCAGGTGAACCTAGTACTAAGTTTTCTTCCTTTTTTTCTTCTTTTTCCCCTTATAATCACCCTCCATAATTTTTTGCAGCCCCTGATCTGTTGTAGATTTCTGGGAGTCTGAATCCCCAACCTCCATTTCGGAATTGCCACAAGGGGTGAACAAAGCGGCATAAGAATTTTTAGATTCTATCGGGGTGGGAGGGTCTGAGGAGAGTGATTTAGAAAATCTAGAAGATCTTCTGCAAGGTAAGAGATTGGGGAAGGGCAGAATGTCAACCTCCTTCTGGGAAGAGGACACGTCTGTGTAACAGACTGGGGTCAGTATGTCAGCTTCCAGAAATCCCGGAACAGGGTTCTGGGGAACCTCTTCCTTTAAGTCTGAAATGGCAGTTGTACAAGCAAGAGTTTTAGACTCTACAGATGGAGCAGAACTGGAAGAAGGGAGTGGAGAAGGAACAGTTGTCAAAGGAGGAGGGGGAGATGGGGGGGATGGGATGGAGAAGGAGGAGCAGAAAGATGTTGAGGCATTCCCTGTAGGTCCTTATGGGTGGACAGGGCCGGCTCAGCCAGGTCATGTGCCTGCTGAATAGGCAGATCAGGGCTGATACAACTAGCCTTATTGCATGCTGCCCAAGGGCATTCCCCAAAATTGTGACCATATTCTTCACAGAGGTCATAGCGAGTATGGTTTGCACATTGTATTGTGCTGTGATCAATTTCACCGCAATTGTTACAGTGGGGTTTATCACAGGTGCTGGAGAGATGTGTGCGGGATCCACATCTATAACACACCTGAGGCTGTCCTGCATACAAACACCCCCCCGATCCCTCCCTAAAAGGAAAGAATTAGGTATAAGCTCTATGCCTGCCTCCCCTGCCTTAATTTGACCTTATACTTCCACCCACCTGTCCAGAAAAGCTCGCTATCAAGGATAGCCTCAGGTGCCCCAAGAATCTCACACTTTTGAGATAACCAATATGAGATATCTTCAACATGGACCCCTTCGTTACGAAACATAATGGTAACATATTTAATCAGAGGTTTCGTTAGTGGAACAACTACAGAAGGGGTCCATGTTGGAAATGTCTTTACTTGCCCATACCTCTCCCAAAACAATTCTAATGCATAAGAGGTTCTAAAACTGACATCGTAATTATCTTCCCCAGAGATATTAATAAAGGCATAGACTTCCTTAGGAGAAAAATGTAAAGAGTCTTTTAATAAAATTTTCCCCACATGGTATCTATCTGGCCTGTCTGCCAGACCCCCTTATAACATATCCTGACAGCATTCCTCCGAGGAGCAGCCACTTGTTTTGAGTTGGAAAATAATTCAGATAACAGGGGCTCGGGGTCCTGGACAGGAGCCGATACTGAGGAGGAGGGAAGACCCGCATCTATCTTAGGACTGGATGGTAAAGGTGGAAAAGAATCAGGATCTGGAGGGCTTATAGCAGCTGAAGACTGATGAGAGATGTCTGAGTCTTGAGGGATGGAACAGACAGGAGGAACAGTTATCAATCTGGAGGAAACCGCAGGCTTCCATTCTGCTGTGGACTGTGAAAAGGAAGTGTCTCATGAAGGGTCTGAAGTCCAAGTTCCTGCTTTTGTTCTAGCTCAACCAGCCCCTGCAAGTGCTTTTTGTGGTGACCAATCATCATTATGTTGAAGAACTATAGATAAAGTAAGCCCAGACTCTGTGTTAACAGTGATTTTTCCACAGGAATTGTCAACCTGGGTTTGCTCAATATCATCCTTTAGTCTATCCAAATAGACCTTTTGCTGTATGGAAGCTGTCTGATGTTCCATTTTCATCAGGGATTGTGATGGAAAGAAGAAATCTGTGGCACGTTCCTGAGAGGTAGGCTGGGTCTGGTACCGAATATTCTCCCCTTGAGCTACCACCAAAGGCTTTTTAAACACAAATCCTGCCATTTTAGACAGAATCACACCTGAGGTGTTTTTAAATTAGTTCCAAGCTGGGGTGAACAGTATTGCTCAAACACACTACAGTTCACAGAAAGGGTTTTCCATGGTTACTACTGTCAGGTTAGCAATCGCTACTTCGGCTGTGCGAACCGTAACTATGGGAGTGTTTAGTTTAACCTCGGGCAGCTGGGCCGGTGAAGACTGCAGCTCAGCATAAACTGGGAGCTGTAAAACTTCCAGTGGGTGAGACTCGACTTCAGATTTATTTGTTACCTCTTTAGGAGGAGTTGACACATTGTCCTTAGGCTCCAGGCACATACTAGATGTAGTATTTTCACTGCCAGCCTTAAACAACAACAAATTTACATTGGAAAGTAATGACTCATCCGATTTCTCTGGGCCGGTTTCTTTGACAGCTGAGTTTTGTAGAGGTTTGGCAGGCATGGGAGCTGGGTTGACAGCTGGCAGGCCAGCCTGCAATGAAGCAAGCTGTTGCACCAAATGTTTTTTGCCATCAAATGACGATCCTCTTCAGAACGAACAAGTTTTAAGAGTTCTTGCTGCTGAATGTCTAAATCCACTTCCAGAGATAAATCCATAGATAAAATGGGTGGCATATGCAAATCCTCCATTGAAACATAGACATCCGTGATGTCTTCCTCAGAATCATGAAAATTCACTTTGAAACTTCCATCTTCAGCCTCTACCAAACACAGATCAGGAGATGAGGCCTGCTGTCCTGTCTGCAGCACTTCCACACCAGGATCCATGGGAGCCGACATCTTGGTCCCACAGGAAAATGGGTCCCCCCTGCTAACAGGAAGCAGAGTAGGGGAATTTCCCTGGTGTCCTGTTCAAATTTCCCTCATTCACTAAAAATACCACCAACAACTTAATCTGGTTCAGGTTCAGTTGGCATTCATCTGTATCCCCCTCCCCCGGGTCGTGCCTGAAAATAGGCAGGATTTGTCTAGTGTACTTACCCAGTCAACAAAAAAAATAAAAATAAATAAAATAAAATAAATAAAAGTGGCTGCTATACATGAACCCGATATGAGGAAAAACACAAAAAGCTGGACTGGGCCTATAAGCCTGTTTTCGTATGTTCACTGGCCAGAAGCATCCCTGCTAGGCTATTAGCTCCCTTAAGGACTCCAGTGTGAACCTTTCTCTAGGAGAAGGAAGAGCCAGGATGTTCATTTGCAGTGCTGGCCATAAGGGGGTTAACAATCTGCAGGCTTTAGGTCAGTGAACATAGAGAAACAAGCTTGTGGGTGTAGTCCAGCTTTTGTTTTGTTTTTTCTCATATCAGGTTAATGTATACTGTTATTGTAGCTTTGACCAGAGGTTATTACTGATGACATTTTAATTATAGCAGGATCTTTTTCCCTGAGACATGGGGTGACCATATTCCTTCTCTCAGCCTTTGCCTCACTGGATAGAAAGGGGAGTTGTGATTGATGGCTTACCCACTTAGCACAGTTAATAAGTAGGGGATTTTTTTTACCTGCACCCTGAAGAGCCTGGAATGGGGTCCAAGGTCGATATGTAATTATACCTGCAAAATAAGAATAGTGATGGGGCTCACAAAGGATCTATAGTTCTTTAGGGAGAAAATATGACAGATAGGGAAGGACAAACGTGAAACAATCTGACGGACAGATCATCAGCATCCTGTCAGACCTATAGAAATAAAAAGGGAAAATGGGTTAGTATGGGGAAAGCATAATAGCAAGAGTAGAGATATAAGGAGAGGAACCATAAAAGAGGTAGGGGATAAGCAAAGAAATTAATATTCAACAATAAAGCCATATTCGGTTCTAAAACGTGCAATATCATTTTTATTAAATGTAACAATCTCCATGCAGGAGAGCTTGAGGTAAATGAAGCACAGACTGCTGTAAGAGGATAACTCACACACTATACAGGAATAATTTACTATAAGCATAAATATACTGTATGAAGCCTCATAAAGTATCAGATAAACTCATTACATAGATGGGGCATATTCAAGTACTAATAATAAATTTCAAAGGTTCATGTGGATAAAATCATTGACCTGCATATTAGGACCCTGCAGAGACTTAGTTACATGATGTGATTTTCAAGTTTGTAGATCTCAGTATTACTGTCAAACCAAGGCACCTACCTAGGCTATGATGCTCATATCAGATCCACAATATTTTATTTAGCATTTTCTGAATCTCTTAATAAACACGCACATGGAAAATTATATTTCAAAAAATTATATCTTAATAAACAAGTTCTCTACTGTACAGTCCCCTAGACCTCATGTTCCTCAGAGGTATAAACCTAGTATTAACCTATGTCTGGTACCCATACCCAAGGGTTCTGATTACAGTCAGCAGGTAGCACGGTCATCCTCGGAGGCTCATCCTACTCGGGCGGTGTTGTGCAACGTCAGGTCTATTAAAAACAAGACGGCTATTATAGCTGATTTTGTTGGGTCATCTGACCTGGCGCGCATCACTGAGACCTGGCTGGATGAGAATGCTGGACCAGTTGTGGTGGCAGCAGTTCCAGCCGGGTACTCAGTGATACACCGCCCGAGGATGGATTGTTGGGGCGGGGGTGTTGCTATCTGTTTTAGATCAGAACTGGGCCTAGTGGAGGTATCAGTGGGAACTACCAAATCCTTTGAATGTATCATAGGCGAGGGTGTGGGGCACAGGATACTTCTCGTATACTGTCCACCAGGTGATGAGAATGTTTTCTTGCGGGAAGTTGCAGACTTCATTGTTGACCTGACATTGGGGTCCCCTAGATGGTTGGTTCTGGGGGACTTCAATTCCTGGATTGATGATGAACTCTTGCATTTTGGTCAAGACTTCCTCCAGTTAATAATTTCACTGGGCTTCACACAGGTTATTTCCTCCTCTACCCATATTGGTGGTCATTCATTGGATTTGGTGTTCCTTCTGGGGATGGAGATATCTGACTTGGTGGTGGAACCAGTTGGATGGTCGGACCATCACTCCATTGGGTTCAGTTTTGAGGCCACCCCTAGTAGGCTGGCTCCTATGGAAATGGTCCGATACTGCCTTTTAAGGGGTGTTTCCCTGGATGACCTGATGGCGGTGCTGGACCTATCAGGCTTACCGAGAGATTGCATGGATACAGGAAAGCTGGTACTTGCCAATAATAAGGCAGTGGCAGTGGCCTGGATTCCATTGCTCCTGTTCGTGTTCATCCTCTCACTCTTCGCCCCAGATCTCCTTGGTTCGATGAGACTCTGAGGGAGTTGAGGAGAGTTGGACAAAGGTTGGAGAGGTGCTGGCGGAGATCGGGCCTGGATTCTGACAAACTTAGTTTGATGGACCACTATATAGTCTATCAATCCGCAATCTCCCATAAGAAGGCAGAATTCCTGTCCAGAGAGATTGTGGCTGCACAGAATAGACTAGCTCAGCTTTTCCGGACTGTGGACAGATTGTGCAATCCAATCTGTCTTCAGCCCAGAAGAGCTTTTTCTCAAGAATGATGTAAGGAGTTTGCTCTATTCTTTTCAGATAAGGTTGCCAAAATCAGATCTGATATCCACTTGACCCCTCTCCAATGGGAGTTGTGATGGTAGGCAGGAGATGTCGGACACCCAGTTTGTGTGGACTGACTTCAGCCTCCCCACAATCAATGACATTGTGATGATCATCCAATCACTGCATGCGACCAACTGTGGTTTGGACCCGGGCCCCACACATCTCTTGGTGGGTTATGTGGACAAAATTGGCCCCGTCCTTGCTGAGATTGTCTGGAGGTCCTTGGAGAGGGGGATTTTTCCAAATCCTCTTAAGGAGGCTGTGGTTCAGCCCCTTCTTAAGAAGTCCTCCTTGGACCCGGACTGTCTGGCAAACTACAGGCCTGTCTCTAACTTACACTTTGTGGGTAAAGTTATTGAGAAAGTGGTCGCATTGCAGTTGGATGAACATTTGACCAGACACAATGTTTATGATTCTCTCCAGTCTGGATTTAGGAAAATGCATAGTACCAAGACAGCTCTGGTTCGGGTACTAAATGACCTCCTAATAGCGAGAGATCGAAGGATCTGTTCCATCTTGGTCCTTCTTGATCTCTCTGCAGCATTTGACACTGTGGACCATGGTGTGTTATTGGAACATTTGCGATCTATCTGTGGACTGTCTGGTACAGTCCTCAGCTGGTTTCAATCTTACCTCGAGGGTAGGACTCAGAGGGTGGTGTCCGGGATTTTCTCCTCGGCATCAGTCTCCCTATCCTGTGGGGTACCGCAGGGTTCCATTTTGGCACCCATGTTGTTTGCAGTGTACATGCTGCCGTTAGGAGCGATTATTAGGTGGTACGGTCTGGGTTTTCACTGCTATGCAGATGATACTCAGCTGTACATGTCCTTTGTGCCCAGCCAAGATGCTGCCTTTTTGGTCTTTAATAACTGTCTTGCCAAAATCCAAGACTGGATGAATGTGAGTTGGCTGCAGTTGAACCTGGAAAAAACTGAGGTGTTGGTTGTGGACCAGGGTCGCTGGGAGGCGGGTTTGTTAGCTGGATCGCCCTTGGATTTATGGCTTGGGGTGTCCAGATAACTACCGCAAACTGGGTGCAGAACCTGGGCTTTGTGTTTGATGACTGTCTAACATTCAAATCTCAGGTGTCGGCGGTTGTCAAAACCTCTTTTTACCATCTGAGGGACATTGCCCGGGTGAAGCACCTGGTTCCTCCAGACGATCTTCCTATTTTGTTCCACACTTTCGTTACCTCCCGCCTTGACTACTGCAATTCCCTCTACCTTGGGCTACCAGGGGTTGAGATTCGCTGCCTGCAGCTAGTGCAGAATGCGGCAACCAGGCTGTTGACTGGTTCTTCTAGATTCAGTCATATAACGCCTGTGCTCCGCGGACTGCACTGGCTGCCAGTTTGCTGGTGAATCACCTTCAAGGTCGGTTTGCTGACCTATAAGGCCCTGCATGATCAGGGACCTGCTTACCTGAAAGATCTCCTTTGTCCCTACTGTCCCCCCCGCTCTCTCCGTTCCACTGACGAGGGATTGCTAGAGATTCCCAGGGTTCGGTTACAAACTTCAGGGGCCAGATCTTTTAGTTTTATTGCCCCAACCCTGTGGAATTCTCTACCTCGTCAGGTGCGAAACTGCCCAACTGTCCAAAGTTTTAAAGGAGCTCTGAAAACCTATCTTTTTAGTAAAGCTTATAATGATTTCTGAATATTTTAATGTTGATTTATTTATTGTTTTATGTTATATTGTACAGGCGCCTTGGTTTAAGAAAGGCGCCTTATATAAATAAAGAGTGATTTTATTTGATTAGCAAATCAATTCTGCATTTATTCTCTAAAGGATATTTATAGTCTGGATAGCATAAAATAAATGTAATATTTGTCAGTACTTAAGTGTGTTACCCTTATTTATTTTTTAGAGGCTAAGTAGTTATCAGCCCTCGTAACCCTTATTCTGTTAAGCCTACTATTATTAAAGCCTCAATATAATTTCTGTCTGGTTACAAAAAAAAAGTTTAGTTTTTTTTTTTTTTACAAAATTTCCCAAACCTTAAGTTTATGGGCTATCTATTTCTGATTCATTAGTTAAGTTATTATCACCCTGATAAAGAAAAAGAGCATGGATAGCATAAAAGAAATGTAATATTTTCAGTACTTCAGTGTATTACCCTTATACAGAAAAAATAAACAACTGATTGGTGGATAAATGTGAGCAAAACTGCATTTTTTCAAAGGAGTATCAGCTGTCTTCAGATTAATGCTGTTTCACCTCTGAATTTCTGAAAACAATTATAGAAAGATAATACTATTAGCACCTGGATGACAGACTTTCCAGAACAGACACAACCATTGACGTTTTGGATTCTTCCTTTTATGCAGTAAATACAAAAATTGAGAAAGAAAAATATATATTTAAAGGAAAGCCCAACTTTAGTTACTCATCTTCCCCACATGTACATCCCCCAGTTTCCCTGGTCATTGTATTATCTAGTGGGGGTGTGGTTGTGGTGGGGGTGGAAGAGCTGTACTTGTAATAGAGGGCAAGCCCAGCTGTTCCACTTGTTTAGCAGCATCATTATCTGCTGAAGAGCCAGCAAAGACCCCATCCCCAGCTCATACAACAATCACATCTGCCTTTGAATCTGTAGTCCAACCTTAGCATCAACCACACTGCAAAGTCAACCTCTCCTCTCCCCCTCCCTGAATCGGGACCACCACTCCCAACATTTTGTTAAAGCTGATGGCTTTGTGCAATGCTTCACTGCAGATCAGGGAGCTCCCCCTTCTTTTCAGGACCCCCTGCTGTCATTTCACAGCTCCAAGATGCACAGCCTCCCCAGCCAACAGCGGTCCATAACTGCTGCAGAGCTTGGTGCCACACCTGATGCCAACTGTTGCCATGTAACAGAGTAATAACAGTGCAGAGGCACATTTCTCCAGGGATATGCAATGCTGAATTTCTATATGAGTCTGCAGACCAAAAAATCAGAATTCCATCAGCAGCAATAGCAGAGAGGTATGGCCACTCAATCTGTGCAAAGCGATTGTGACCAGCTCCCATCAACAGCTCACTACTCACACCCCACCCTACCTCATCTGCTTACTGACTGGCCCCAAATTTCCACAGATCTGGTAACCTGGGTGTATAAAAGTAACAGACAGGTTGTCAGCGGTGATTGCTGTGGCCAATTATAGCAAAGATAGCGCAACCAACCACCCCCCACCAGTCTGATCCTCCTTCTCCCGAGCCCCCTCTCAGCCCATTCCCTACTCACCGTGATGTGGAGGGATGTTTTTCTTGCCCTGATAAGATATCTTCCACTTACGGAAAAAAAGAGTGGTTTGATCTTAGCTTTGCAAATACAAATACACAAAACACAGGTACAACTGATGTACAAGCCTGCTTGATCACCTGCTGTGGGGGAAGTATATAGCTGAAGATATGTGGCACTAGGGGCTTCTCACAGCAGAAGCAACACCTGGCCAGCCGCATACATATGGTATTGCACTACACCCCACCCTACCCACTCACTGATCAGCTCAAGATTACTAAAATATTTTATACTCAAATGCAGTTTATCATTTCTGTAGCTGAATCATTCAATTAGCACTTTAAACAGACATGCACACAGAATGGTGTTATTATTTAAAATTTACACCTAAGTTGAAAAAGCATTTATTTTCAAGTCTGAAAACTAAACAAACAAACAGTAGATTTCTGTTCATTAAGCCATTCACGAAATTGTTGTTGGATGTTCTGTCAGTTCTTCAGCTATTTCTTTTATTGTTGTGTTTCACTTACAGTGGTTGCTAGAGTCCCACATAGTGTACTGCTACCACTGATAATTAACGCTGCCGCAGCAATGGGAACATCAAAGTCCTAGTCAATTGATTCTTCTGCAAAGGATGGTTGTTCTTGCCACTGTTCCACTGTGGTCCTGGATCTATGAAACTCGTAAAGCAGGTCTGGATCAAAGAATAGATATTTGCTGGCATCCACTATCATGCGGCACTCGCAAGAATAAAAGAGAGAACTTGCCACCAATCCCTTGAACTTCAGCTCAAAATGATAAAAAAAAGCATTGTCATCAGGCTTGTGTTTGGAGGCTTACATTGGGATACAAATAGACCTTCACATTACAAAAGTTTAAAGCCCTTTTCAGACGTGCCTGCTTTGTGATGTATTCCCTATCACCCTCTAGAGTAAACTGTATCAGACCCATTCCAGGTCAAGGAGTAGACTGCTGAAGTAGTACTTGCATCTCAAGCACAGAGAAAACCAGATTCAGACTGCTTGGAATGGCTTGGGAATCAAAAAACTTTGATTACTGGGGGCAGCCAAGAAAAGTTCACAGATATTAATACCCCAAGGGATTTTATTTATATTATTTATTTTTCTAATGGTGACAAACCAACAATCCTTAGATTATTTTTCTTTGAAGCATTCTCGAGATTTTCTAGTGTATGAGTTTAGAAAGTATTATCCCTTAAAATGTAGGTGATCAGGGCTGTATCTGAATCTGTTTTATTTACCAGGGCAGCTTGTTCTTTTGAGAAGAGAGTAGCAAGAGTTTTCATTTTCTGTTATTTGATGTTTAGCAGCTCACACCAAGTGGCTACAAACTCCCACTTGGTGTCTAACTGTTGCTCTGGATGAAGTTTGCAACTGATGTTATGTGGCACTGGATGCTTCTCACAGCAGCAACAATGCCTGGACAGTCGAGCTTTCCCAGCACAAACAGCCCCCTTCCAGCCCAATCCCTACTCACTGTGATAAGGGGCATGTTTTTCTTGCCCTGGTAAGACATCTTCCACCCAAGGAAAAAACAGCGGGCCGATCCTAGCTTTGCAAATGCAAATGCACAAAACCCAGACACTGTTGCCATGTGACCCCATTAGATCCCCTGCTCTGGAAGAAGTTTACAGTTGAAGGTATGTGGCATTCAGTGCTTCTCGCAGCAGCAACAATGCCTGGCCAGCCATATACTTTGCACTGAAAATAGTGGGAGAGCAGGAACACATTTTAGTGAATGGGGAGCACACGGACAGATTTACAGGAAATTGTGCTTTGATTCTATTTCCACATAACAACAAAAGCTGTGCTATGTTAGGAATTCTGGTCACTGACCCCTTTCTCTAATATCAAAACACCAGCATAGTGTCATAACATAATGCAGCTATAAAAATGTAAAACTACTAATACAGCATGGACTACTTTAACAATTGGACATACTTGACACAAATAAATTTCTTTAGGTTTTCAGCAGTTAAAAAATACTCCACATTGTAAAACAAAATTATCTTGATGATCCCATGGTACCCCCCACCCCTTCCTCCATGATCCCAGCTATGAAATGAAAGTACACTGGTAGTCGAGCAGTATCCCCACCCAACCCAATCTCCATTGTAAAACAATATCCTGCTCCCTGGTCCTCTCTAGCCATCTCATTGACTAGGACTGAGCATGTATGTGCTGTAGAACCACAGTATGCACAAGCTTGGTCTTTGTCATTCAGATGGCAGCTGGCCAAGGTGGTTAAAGGAGGGTCTGTACAGGCTGCCATCCACAGTTGTACCCACTGCATCCATGGGCCTTTTAAGGAGAGTCAGGTGGCAGACTGGAGTGGAGGGTGGTGGTACTGAATGGGTGGACAGGGTCAGCACAGGGGGATGTTATTTTACAGCAGGAATCTGGACATCAGGAAGGATACAGCTGGAATACCAGTGTACTTTCCTTATACAATGGGGATCGGGCTGAGAGATGGTACCACTGGACTACCAGGGCAAATTCTTGTCACAGTGAGTATGGAGTGGGAAGTGGGAGTGCCGAGGAACTACCAGTGTAATTTGTTTTCACAACAGGGACTGGGACAGAACGGAAGGGCACAACCGGACTACCAGGATAATTTCATTTCACCATGAGGATCAGGGCAGGAGGGGGGTACCACTGGACTACAAGTGATATTTCATTTCACAACAGGAATATAAGCTGCTGTAAATGGACATAAAATGTTAATGTGCTCTTTGAAAATCAATAACAACTCTATTACAAAGCCTGTATTGGCAGAAAAAAGACCCAGTGGTCCATCTAGTTGGCCCATTTCCATATAAAGCTCCATGCTCAGTCTAATGGTGTGCTGGCTTTAAGACTCCAACAACCATAGTGACTGTTCATCATCCCTTGCTTAGGTATACATAACATAGAAACATACAAACATGGAACATGATGGCAGAAAAAGACCAGAGGTCCCTCCAGTTTGCCTATACTCCTTATAATCCCTGGAACCTTCCCTGGAGACTATTGTTCCTCCAGGGTACTAACCCTCCCTGCCCTGTCCCCAGTCTCCTCCCTGGTCTTGTCACCCCAGGTGGCCAACCTTTCCTTGTATGACCTCCCCTGCAGCCTACTGCCCCTGGGTCATATTTGTAGCCTTCCTTTGTAAATTCTCTTTGCAGTCCCTCTCCTTCTTGAGGTGAGAACTCCAAAACTGTGCACAGTATTCCAGGTACAACCTTACCAAGGACCTACAGGTACAGTATCACCTCCATTCTCCTATTATCAAATCATGTTTCTACACTCTATATCCCAGTATCCTAAATGCAGTCCTGTATGCCATGTTGCCCTCCTGTAGCTTATATCCATTCTGTATACTGTAACACTGTAATACAAATAATCTTACAGGAGATTCTGTTTTCCTGTTGCCCTTTATTGCTGTTGTGCTCTGAAGTGAGAACTTCATTATGGGTAGTGGAGTGGTCACCAGCACAGAGGGCTTAATCCCACAGTGTGGGGGTGACCCTAATCTCTGGGTATACCAATTTAAATTTCGAAAAAGGCTTATGGTTACCAACAAGAGGGTAAGTATTTAAGGGATAAGTTGCACTGTGGGAAGCTGTTGGTACCAACAACCTCCCATAGGTGCACATCATGCCTTAAATACTACACCATGATGGACAGGTAGTTGATGTCCCCTATATGGACTTCAGCAAGGCCTTCGACTCAGTGCCTCATAGGAGACTGGTCAGGAAGCTGAAGGACCTGGGGGTGGGGCTAGGTCAGAAGCTCGTTGGAGGACAGAAGCCAAAAGGTAGTAGTCAGGTGAGAATTCTCAGAAGCAAGGCCTGTGATCAGTGGGATCCCACAGGGCTCGGTGTCTGGTCCAATATTGTTTAGCATTTTCATAAGTGACAACAAAGATGGGCTCAAGGGTAAAATCTGCCTGTTTGCTGATGGCACTAAGCTCTGTGGAAGGGTGGACACAGAACAGGGAAGGCTGTAACTCAGAGAGGCTCTGGTTAGGCTAGAAAAGTGGTCTGGCATTTGGCAGCTGGGATTCAAGGATAAAAAGTGTAAACCTTTGCACTCAGAGGTAAAGAATCCAGGGACAAAACACTGGTTGGGTGGCATGCAGGTAACCAGGTCAGAGGAAGAAAAAAACCTGGGAGCAATTATCACAAGTGACTTGAAACACTCTGCACATTGCAGGAGAGCAGAAGCCAAAGCAAATCAGAACCTGGGCTACATAGCTTGGGGAATTACCACCAGAAAAACAGAGGTCATCATGCCACTGTACAGGTATACTGTAACACCACACCTGGAATACAGTGTAGTTTTGGTGCCCATAACTTAAGAAGGATATCAGCTTGCTGGAGACAGTCCAGAGAAGGGCAACACCTATGAGGAGAGGCTCAAGGAGCTCAACATGTTCTCCCTTGAGGAAAGAAGGGAGAGAGAGACATGATTGAGACCTTCAAATATCTTGAGGGTATTAACAGGATGAGCACTGAGAGCCTCTTCAGCCTTAGCAGGAACAAGACCACAAGGGGACACAGCCTAAAACTGGTGAGAGTAAGGTTCAGGAGGGAGATGAAGAAGCACTTTTTTCACTGAGAGGGTGGTGACCAAGTGAAATGAGCTGCCAGAGGAGGAGGTATCCCTAAAAATGGTGGACAGCTTTCAAAAGGGTGATTAATCAGGCAAAAAAGAGTAGTAGGGCAGGGAGGGATGGGGATGTAATTACGGGGGGGTGTAGACTTGATGGGCCACTGGTGTCCTTTTCTGCCAACAGAATTCTATGATTCTATGGCAGGGGAAGGAAAATGTTGCAGGTAGAAGCGGGGGTGAGTGTGGGGGGAAAAGGGGAAGTTGAGGGAGGTCAGGTCGGAAACGGGGTGGGGGGCAGTTCCCTCTGTCAATACAGTGGGAACTGCACACTCAAGCAGACTAGATAGACCACAAGCCTTTATCTCCTGGCATGTTTGTATGTTCATATGATGGTACTTCTGAATTCTGCTGATACAGTTTATGTTTCTACTAGCTTCTGGTTAAAGCCAACCAGAGCAAGCTACATAGAGAATAAATAACCTGAGAGTGTGAAGAACAAGCTGGTTCACCAAGTAAACCCCCTGACAGTATTGAAAGCTAAAGTCCTTTATTTATCTACTTGGCACACTGAAATGTTCCTCCACCACCCTGCATGAAAGGGCCACTTCATAAGTGATACAGCACCCAGGCTCCGTAAAATAACAAAGGTAATGATTAGAGCCAACTTATTGTCACTTGTGTGGTCCTGTGTAAGCCCATTTTCTAAGGACAGGACTGAGACCACCATAACTCATTTCACACAGGCTGACCAGCCATCAGAGAATGATGACTTTCTACCATTGTATATGAGTCACCTATGAACCAGCAACTTATGTGAAACACCCACTAAGTCATCCAGTTTCCCCGGCAGACAGTAATCATTATCAGACATTTAAGCTTGCACGTTAGCCTCTGGGGCTTGAAGATTGGAAGGTTCTGGGTTCTAATCCCACGGCAGGAAGCTAGGTTAATACCCCTTACTGGCACTGTAGTGCACCAAAAAGGGGGTGCTGCAAATCTGAGTTACCATTATTTGGATTAGATGTTATACCAAGGTCCTTTCTTTCATCTTTTGTTGCTGCCTATGTAGAACTTAAAGCTCCCATGACACATCTTAAGAGAAGGGGATTATTTTTTATTTAAAAAAGTACAAAATGCATACATATTTTTTATTGATTTCAGTTTTGGAATTACAACCATTCCGCCAAAGGCTCTTTTACAAAGGCTCCAAGTCAAAAGACATGAAACATTACAATACAGAAAACATACAGTTAGGAGATTCAACAGGATGTCAGTTATAACAAGTCTGAATGGGAGAGGTAGTATAACAAATGCTGAACAAATTACAGAATATCATAAAATAAACTAAATTACAAACAGGTAATTATACAAAACAGGTAGCCATATTTCCAGAAATTAGCAGTAGTCAAATTGTCACATTACAAACAGGGTGTCATTTAAGGGGTATGGGGTGTGGCTATGATATCGACCCTATGACAGAGCTTAAGACCCCTGCCTGCCGGGCTGGCTTGAGGTCCAGTGAGTCGGAGGAGGACCGGAGGTTTCAGACAGGGTCGGGAGCCTGACAGTCTGCTGCTGTGCTGATAAACGATAAAAATAGCATTAGCACAGCACAGACTAGTAGTAATCAGGGAGGAAGGGACGGATGGAGCCAACTGTGGCAGCTTAGTTTGCACCCCCTCCCAAGGTGCCACTTAATTGGTGCTGGAGCTGGCGCTGCTGCGAGTGGCTGGGAGAGGACTGGAGAGGAATGGGATTGGCTTAGGCGCGATACGTATTACGTGCATGCGTGGGGAATGATCGGCAGGATTTTGACAGGGTCTCGTGCAGCAGGCAGTCGGACGGACAGATTAGTCGACTCAGAGTCAGTTGGGCTAGGCCTAGGGCAGGCAGCCAGTAGTAAGAAGTGTATCGCGTCGCGGGTACTAGTCTGTGTGAAGACGAGAGAAGGGAGCGGGAGGATAAATGTCAGCGAGTCAGAGCTGGAGCAGCTGATCCAGGCAGCCGCGGGGCGATCCGATTATCCTCCATTTGGCAGAGCGTGGGCAGCTGGGGCAGGCAAGTACTGTCGGAGGGCGGGCACGGCCTGGCAGAGAGAAAGAAGAAAGACAACAACTGCAGTGCAAGCAAGTCGGGACTGGGACACACTCACACAGACTACTTGTTGGCAAAGTTGGCAGCAGTGTGTCTGTGTCTACTGGGGAGACTGGAGAAAGCCTTCGTTTGTCCAGGACAGGTGAGGTGAGGTCAGGACTGGGTTGGGAGTAGGACTGGAGTCAGAGTCAGTCAGCTAGTCTGGAGGGAGACCAGTGACCACCAGGCACTCCAGTGCTGCAGCTGCAGGGGTGATGCTGGGGTCTACTGGGGAGAGAGAAAATAGGGTGAGTGGGGTCACGGGCCAGGCAGGCGACGATTGGAGCACTCTGCAGGAGGTGGTCAGACTGGATGAAGGGTAAGGTACTTTAAAAAAGAGGTGCCTTCCTCATAAGTCCTGTGCTGTTGTCCTCTCTTACTGTTGAGGCCTGATGGTCCTGACGTCCCCATCTTTTGCCCTTGCCCCCTGACCTGATCACCACACTTGCACACAGCTGGGGAGGGTGCTAAGGATTTAGGAATCTGGCAGGTGAGGTGAGACAGCGGAGGAGCAGAAGCCAGTGGTTTTCTTCTGTTGGAGCTGGAGTGGAGCCACGGAGGAGCGAGCGAGTGAGGGGAAGAAGCTGCAGTAGCAGAGGGGTTGGAGAGCATCCGTCAGCACAGCCAGCCAGCATCGCCCAGCAAAGGTGGTAAGGTAAGTAGCAGGCTAGGACATTTTTTTTCTCACTTGTGTTTGTTTGGACTGAGCTGTGGAATGATGTGGGGGCCCAAGCAACTGACGCTGCACGCAACCTGAACCTTCTTAGTGGTACAGTATATTGCTCCAGGCAGGGTATAGGTGTAGCCAGACAATATGTATGATAGTGCATGGGGAACAGTTGACAACAGGGCTATTCTTTCACCGAGTTGGCACTATGACGACGGATTACCTCGAGAGTGCCAACGAGGTGAAAGATGCCCTGTTGTCAACTGTTCCCCATGCACCTTTGTTTATAGTGTATGGTGGAACGTCGTTTTTTGGGAAAAAAATCACTACAGCATGTTTCTGCTTCAAAACAGTTTTACTGTGTTACTAGAAGGAAAAAAGAACTTTACATTTTGAACATTTTATCGCTAAACATTAGTACTGCCGCCGACATTACTGCTTTCGCTATGTGTCCTGTCTATGGAGTGAGCCCTTAGAATCTAACTGTCAAATGTTGCTCGAGGACACTGTGTGATGTTCGCAGTGCAGTAGAAAAAATCGTTCTGCTGCACTGCGAACCTCACTAGTGTGTGACTACAAGGTTTCGACAACGATGGATTTCGGTGGAGAACGACGTTCCACCATACACTATATACATATGTACACCGTCACCAGGACTGTGTGTGTGTGTCCCTGTATGGCACAACGCACAATCAATACGACATTTGTACTCCCTGTTACTGGTTGCTGCCCCCCATGCATGGGTATATGCTGATGTCATGCATTGTTCCTTGGAAACCAATATACCAACCCAGACCCTGTAAAGCTGTATAGTCCCAGGGCTGCAAAGACAGTAGCAGTGGCCAATCCTTCTGGTGCTGAGACATATAAACATACAGAAAGATTCTGCTGGTTCTGTGTTGTGTCCATGGACTAGGGAAGCTGTTGAGGGCCTATATGCTGCCCCCCTTCAATACAAGTATACACCGTGGTGTACATGGAGTGTGCCTGCCTACACCCATGGCTCCAGGATAGTAGTCCATAATGAAACATCTTAACATTTGCGTCCCCCACTCCTTTCTGCCCAGTTTTACATCTGGGAGAGATTTAAAGCATAAGGAGGCCAATTGACCTGCTCAAGGGTTCACTCCAAGCTAGATGTGTCGAGTTGTAGTGGGATTTGAACCTGAAGTTTTTTTGTGCTCTTCTCTAACCACGGGGACAACAGTCAGTTTTCCTGCTTCAGCTAAATCTGCCTAAATGATAAGAAATGAGCAAGCAGGACAACTAAGCTTTATGTGTGTGTGTGTGTGTGTGTGTGTGTGTTAGTGTGTCTGCTGAGCTGCTGGGCTGGGCTCTGAACATTTGGCAGCAGCAGTGCAACAGCTTACTCAGTGTAATTGTCACTGTGAAAAGGAATGCAGACACAATTACCCTTTTTATTTGTAACTGTACATTGCTTCTACAAAAAAGTCCCATGATGTCATGATGCTTTCAGATGTTAGCAGCTGTGTTTGGACAAGTGAGAGAAGCCCTTTGTTGTACTGAGCACAGCCACGTTCAACACTTAACCAATAAGGCATGACCAGGGTTATGTTAATGGTCTGTTAATCACCCTCTAAAGGCATAATGTGGCGAGGCATTGCCAAGTGCCACATGCTAAGAGAGCGATAACCCCTGGTGTCTTATTGCTGTTATAATAAAATGTTTTTTAAACAGTGTTAAACCTTGTTAAATATATGGGTAAGTTGCATAAGTATGTTAATTAAGCAATTTATCCCTCCAGTGTGTGGGCATACTGGAGGATTTACCACAGCTGGTGCACCTCGTGACCGAACCACACCAGTCGTGTTAAGTCCTCCAGTATACCCACACCCTGGTGGGATAAATTTATATTATACAACGGCAAATGTAGTTTTATTTAATTTTTTTAGATATGTTGTAAGTAACTGAAGTCTGTACGGTTGGAAGGAAGATGTAATTTTTTTGTAATATTTACTGCGGTGTTTTAGCGATGCGGCAACAGGACAAATGGTTTCTATCAAAATGAAAGCGACCGGATTGGCACGATATAAGATTGGCTGGTACTTTTTCCAGTGGGTACACTGGAGGATTTACCACACTGGGAAAGGTACAAGCCAACCAATGAGGTTGCAAGATTTGGCTCATTCGATTTACCACATCGTATAATAAAGCAATATACCCCTCCAGGGTGTGGGTATACTGGTGGATTGAGTTACCACAGCTGGTGTGGTTCGGTCATGAGGTGCAGCGGTGACCTTAACCACACAAGATAAATCCACTGGTATACCCACTCCCTGGAAGAATATACTACTATGTCTAATGACTTACATTTTGGGGTGACTAAAAATATAGAAATACTTTTGTTTCTCTTTTAATCATCATTTTGTTATTTTATTGCTCACCAAGCGAAATAGTTCCTTATTGCTAGGCAGAGTTAAATTAGTGGTGATGCCCCCCCCCTCAGTTTTCTTTATCTCATTTGTCAAGCTCAGCACTGAATTGTGTGTGTGTGTGGGGGGGGGGTTTGTGTTTCTTCTTTGTTTTTTTTTTACTGTGAGGCTGTGAGCATTAAGATTTGCAGTTTGATTTGTTGTTTTTTTATGCATCTTGTTTGGATTCTGGCAGTCGGAGTGATTTTTTTGCGAGGGTTCCTGCTGCAGCTGACTGGAGGCTGGCACCTTTTCCAGTGGGTACACTGGAGGATTTACAACGCTGAAAAGGTGCCAGCCAGCCAATCAAAATGCAGGACTGTGTGAATTTTTTGTGCCTATTGTATAATAAAAGATTAATATAAGGCTGTTAGAATGTTTACAGCCAATCAGAAAGCTTCATTTCTCAGATCATTGTTATAATTTTATTTAATAAAACTGAGGAATTAGCTAATGGTGCTTCATGTACACTTATCACATTACCTGAACTATATTCTGAAAATGAAATTTCTTCAGAGTGATGCTGTAGGCAGGCAGGCAGCATTGGTGCCCCCCAAAAAATACCCACTAAAGAAGAAAAATCTACGCTGGTAAGAGGTTGAAAACTGATGCGTTATGACTTACTGGGAGACAGTCAGTGGCCCAGTGGTTAGAGCACAGAAATGTGATCCTGAGACCTGGTTTGAATCCTGGAACTGACACTTGCTGTGTGACCCTGAGCGAGTAAGTTAACTTCCCTCTGCTTAGTGTTCTCTCACTGTTTTTTCTGTGTGCTCTCTCAATCTCCCTGTGTGCTAAAAGTGGCAGCAACATTATAACATGAAAGGCGCTATGTAAAACCCAGTGGGTCCAAACAAACTAAAGTTTTGAGCTGCGTTCAAACAAATTGGATGCTGGTAGTTTGTAACCACTCTGTGCTGACCATTTATTAATAAGACACTGATGTGTAGAAATGTCTTGGTAGAGTGGACTGAGGACTAAATTTATTTAAAAAATGCAGTTTTTTTTTTTCTAGATAAGAATTTCAGGTGCCAACAATACTCCAAATACTGCTGTCAATTTACTCACCAGTTTTAAAACATAGTGAGTAAAACAAAAGTGGGATGCATACAAGTGTAAATCTGGCAAAAAACTGTTACTTTTGAATCACCAGTTATGTTATGTTATGTTATGTTATGAAGCACTATTCTTTGGCGTGTGGAGGAGTATTTACAAATGTTGGGTGAGTACAGGTACTCATTTAAAAACATTTCTGAAGAGTAGGTCCTAAAATGAGGTGAGTGTAAAAGACTGGCACACACCTTATCTGGAGCCGTGGTCACGACTGTGTGGGTAAATGCCATCTGTGATATCATGATTATAGATAAATGTATTTATTCAATGGCTCTGCAGATCTATTACACAGTGGTGAGAATATATGCATTTATCCAATGGTTTGACCACTCACCCCTATTGTATAAATATAAATAGATATTTTATTTAAAAACATCTGAGGTTGAAGGTATCGTACAGTTGACAAAGACTCGAAAGTCAAAAACAAACCACACAGACCGGTCCGATACCATCTTACATCAACATCTTTAAACATAACCCCTTCTCCACTGGTTACAATAAGTACTTCCAAACTAGTCACAATTAATCTACCAAGGGCAATTGGAAACATTAAGGTTTTTAAGAGACTTAAAGCAGCTTAAAGACGTAGCCAGGGCTCAGATAAGGTCTGTACCAGCCTATTTTACTCACCTGTCCTCATTTTGAAATCACTTCAGAAATTTTTAATGCGTACCAGTACTCACCCAACATTTGTACATACTCCACACGCTAAAGAATAGTGCTTCAAATCATAACATAACTGGTGATTCAAAAGTAACATTTTTTGACAAATTTACAGCACTTGTATGCATCCCACTTTTGTTTCATTACAGAAATGTTTTTGCGTCCTTGCATTCATAAGATTATTTTAAAATTCAGAATTATAATAGATCTTTTTTTAGGTTCATAGGTACAGTTAAATGTAAATTTACACCCATATGTTAGTTTTAATTCCTGATGTCATCACTGTTTGCAGATTTAATCACGCACACTGGTGATTTCTTTAGACTGTGTGCACATTTGAATTCATAGCTGTCTTTCAGGGTTTCAAACTGATATCTGATTTGTTAATCACTGGGCATAGCTGCTGGCAGGCTGTACATTGCTAAATTTCTTCTTTAGTAGCCTTTACTGATTGAAATTTCTTTGAAGTTGGCTGCTAAATAAGTATTACTGAAATGTCTCTGTCTAAGAAGAAGGCAACCAGTGATTCAAAGCAACCATCGGTGCTTCAGTTATTTGCTAAGAAAAGAATTACAGCAGATACTGCACATGCTGAACATACAGTGAAGAAATCAAGACCTGAAGATAGCGTTCTGTCAGCTGGCATGCATGAATCTGATAGTAGTAGTATAGTTTCAGAGCCTAGTTCTGCTGCTACAGGCCCATTACTTGTTGCTTCGCCCTCATCCTCTGATGCAGGTGAAAGCACATCCTCCGATGCATGTGAAAGCACGTCATTGCCATCTAGTGAAGGCCACTCATTTTCAATGGGTGAGTGTGTTGATCCGATACTGTGCCAAGTGACATATCTGCTAGTCCTTACCAAGCTCCAGTTCAGCAAGTGTGTTTTCCTGTGACAAAATCACGTAAATTTAATGGTGATTACAAAACTCATAAGTGGGTAGAATATTCAGTACAGAGAGATGCTGTATGCTGTTTTGCATGCAGGCATTTTACTACTTTCGTACTGCACCTGGAGAGGTGGAGGTCGTGAATGTGGAAACGTTCCTTTTGTCGATATTGGTTTCTGTAAATGGGAAAAAATTGGTCATGCCTTCAGAAAGCACTAGCGTCTGAAAACACAAAGCATCTGTTGTAGCATGGTGTGAATTTAACCGTATACAGTCTTCATCAGGACATCAGTCAGTTGCGAGAGCGGCTTGAAAAAAATAGGGACATTGAAATTGAAGAAAACAGACACCATGTTGAATTACTACTACATGCAGTGTGTTACCTAGGACGGCAAGGTCTTGCCTTCAGAGGTGGCGATGAGTCTTCAAATTCCGATAACAAAGGCAATTTTATTGAGTTTCTGGAAACATTATCTGTACATGACTCAAAATTAAAAGAAAAAATGTCTAGGAGATACGGTCATTATACCTCTCCAGAGTATCAAAATGATTTGATTAACATAGTTGCAACTATCTGAGAGAGAAAATTGTAAGTAAAGTCACAAAATATTTCTCTGTTTTAGTCGATGAAACTAAGGATGTATCACGCAAAGAGCAGCTCAGCTTTGTAATCCGTTTTGTTGACGGAGATGGTAATATCTGTGAAAAACCACTTGGCTGCTACCACATGGATAAACTGGATGCTGGTAGTTTGGCTAGTGCAATCAATCAGGCAGTATGTCAGGCTGGACTGCAGTGGAAGCACTGTGTAGCACAGTGCTATGATGGAACCTCTGTGATGAGTGGGTGCTTCAGTGGCGTACAAGCAAGAATAAGAGAGTTGCTCCTCAAGCTGTTTATTCATTGTCATGCACACAGACTGAATCTTGTCTTGGTGCAAACAATTAATAATATATCAGAAGTGAAAGAATTTTCAGCATCTTACAGGCTGTATATGTATTTATTTCTCAAAGTTCACCAAGGCATGAGTTGTTTGTTAAAGCTCAGAAGAAGAAGGTCTACAAGTTCTGGAACTGGAGCGACTGTGTGTACAGGTGGTTTACTGGTACAACTGTGTCAAGAAATTTCAGTTGCGTCTAGAGTCCATTATTATAACACTTCATGCTATTCAGTCACAAAACACTAACAAAGAGGCAAGTAGTGAAGCAAAAGGTCATCTGTTTAAAATTCAGAACTTCACCTTTGTAGTAACACTGTACAGCCTAGAAACAATTTTAAGGAAGATACAATTGGTGTCTGAGGAACTTCAGAAAAAGATCTGGATTTGCCAAGTGCTTGTAATCTTGTCCAGTCTTCGAAAGTGAGCTCTTGTCTCTACGTAATGATTCACAGTGGCAGAAGATTTACAAGGAGGCACAACAAGCCGCTGATCACTGTGGCATTGACTATGATGTAAACTACTTTCGGCACACAGGAAGGCCACTCGCAAACATCAGTTGAGCAGCTGACAAATTTTTGTTTCATCCACTTTGGGAAACGGACTGCAAATATAGAAATTCAGGACATTTCTGCAAGATGTAACAGTGATAGGCTTAAACAGGAAATATACCTGGCCTGCATTGACAGGTTTGTTACTGAACTTGATTCACGCTTCACAAGTAATCTGGACCTCTTAAAAGCTGTTGCTGCTCTCAACCCAAAGGATGACAGTTTTCTGAATTACTCTGTTTTAAAGGTCCTAGCAGAATCTTGCCCAGGAGCAAACATAGACATAATTGTGTTAGAGTCACAGCTGGAATCAGCAAAGGCATACCTACAGAACAAAAATATGCAAAGTATTCATTGTGTCAGACAACAGTTGCAATGCCTTTGTAATGCATTTTCAGAAGTCCTGGAGATTTTGAACCTGGTGCTGGCACTCTCTGTGACCACAGCTTCAAATGAACGTTTCTTCTCATGCATGAAAGAGTGAAAACTTACTTAAGAAACAGTTGTGGTGACAGGCGACTCAGTGACTTAATGATGATGGCATGTGAGCCACTGGAGGTGAAGCAGCTAGACCTGTCAGTAGCAATAGACAGATTTGCTCAGATGCTGTTCAAGAAGATACCCATTACTGAAGTAACTTTACTATCTACAGTCAGCCATCAGTCATGTGTGCTGCCAGTGTCTCCAGTCAGCCACCAGTCCTGTGTGCCAGTTCTGTCCCAGTCAGTTCAGCAATGAGTCCGTTTGCAACTTGTGCCTCCAGTCAGCAACCAGTCCAGTATGCCAGCAGTGTTACCACCAGTCAGCCAACCAGCAGTCCCATCTGCCAGTAGTGTCTCAGTCAGCCAGCAGTCAGTGTGCCAGTTCTGTCCCAGTCAGCTCAGCAACGAGTCCGTTTGCAACTTGTGCCTCCAGTCAGCAACCAGTCCAGTATGCCAGCAGTGTTACCACCAGTAAGCCAACCAGCAGTCCCATCTGCCAGTAGTGTCTCCAGTCAGCCAGCGGTCAATTGTGCCAGTTCTGTCCCAGTCAGCTCAGCAGACGAGTCCCATTTGCAACTTGTGCCTCAGTCAGAAACCAGTCCAGTATGCCAGCAGTGTTACCACAGTCAGCCAACCAGCAGTCCCATCTGCCAGTAGTGTCTCCAGTCAGCCAGCAGTCAGTGTGCCAGTTCTTTCCCAGTCAGCTCAGCAATGAGTCCCATTTGCAACTTGTGCCTCGGTCAGCAACCACTCCAGTATGTCAGCAGTGTTACCACCAGTCAGCCAACCAGCAGTCCCATCTGCCAGTAGTGTCTCCAGTCAGCCAGCAGTCAGTGTGCCAGTTCTGTCCCAGTCAGCTCAGCAACGAGTCCCATTTGCAACTTGTGCCTCCAGTCAGCAACCAGTCCAGTATGCCAGCAGTGTTACCACCAGTCAGCCAACCAGCAGTCCCATCTGCCAGTAGTGTCTCCAGTCAGCCAGCAGTCAGTGTGCCAGTTCTGTCCCAGTCAGCTCAGCAATGAGTCCCATTTGCAACTTGTGCCTCCAGTCAGCAACCAGTCCAGTATGTCAGCAGTGTTACCACCAGTCAGCCAACCAGCAGTCCCATCTGCCAGTAGTGTCTCCAGTCAGCCAGCAGTCAGTGTGCCAGTTCTGTCCCAGTCAGCTCAGCCAACGAGTCCGTTTGCAACTTGTGCCTCCAGTCAGCAACCAGTCCAGTATGTCAGTAGTGTTACCACCAGTCAGCCAACCAGCGGTCCCATCTGCCAGTAGTGTCTCCAGTCAGCCAGCAGTCAGTGTGCCAGTTCTGTCCCAGTCAGCTCAGCAACAAGTCCCATTTGCAACTTGTGCCTCCAGTCAGCAACCAGTCCAGTATGTCAGCAGTGTTACCACCAGTCAGCTAACCAGCAGTCCCATCTGCCAGTAGTGTCTCCAGTTAGCCAGCAGTCAGTGTGCCAGTTCTGTCCCAGTCAGCTCAGCAACGAGTCCCATTTGCAACTTGTGCCTCCAGTCAGAAACCAGTCCAGTATGCCAGCAGTGTTACCACCAGTCAGCCAACCAGCAGTCCCATCTGCCAGCAGTGCCTCCAGTCAGCCAGCAGTCAGTGTGCCAGTTCTGTCCCAGTCAGCTCAGCAATGAGTCCCATTTGCAACTTGTGCCTCCAGTCAGCAACCAGTCCAGTATGTCAGCAGTGTTACCACCAGTCAGCTAACCAGCAGTCCCATCTGCCAGTAGTGTCTCCAGTCAGCCAGCAGTCAGTGTGCCAGTTCTGTCCCAGTCAGCTCAGCAACGAGTCCCGTTTGCAACTTGTGCCTCCAGTCAGCCAGCATTTTCTCCAGTCAGATGCCAGTCCAGTGTGCTAGCAGTGTCTCCAGTCAGCCAGCATTGTGCCAGCAGTCTCAACTCAGATACCAGTCCAGTCAGCCAGCAATTCATTGTGCTAGCAGAGTCTGCAGTCAGATATCCGTGTGCCAGCAGTGTCACCAGTCAGCCAGCAGTCAGTGTGCCAGCAGCCAGTGTCTCCAGTCAGCTTAGCTACCAGTCCAGAGACAGTTTGCCAGTTTTGTCTCCAGTCAGCTACCAGTCAGTTTGCCAGCAGTGTCCCTGACTAGTCAGCTGTCTAGTGTGCCAGCAGTCACCTACCATCCCAATCTCAGTGTGCAGCAGTGTCTCCAGCCTCCAGGCAGGTAATAACACTCCTATGTCCTTTGCTTTACCACTTTCATGGGTGTTTGGGAGGGAGTTTATGCTCTTTTAAATTATTGTAAGAGGGGGTAGTAGCCTTGGTGTGGAGAGTTAGAGTACTTTCATTTGCTTTGCTGCAGTAATTGGAAGTCTGGAAGACTTTCTTTTGTGTAACCCTGGGACTCAGTTCTTTTTCCTTTTATTACAGTTTTTCTTAACAGGTTTTTTTGGTGTAAAATTTTACTAGGATCTTTTCTTTTATTTTATTTTTTTCTTTACAGGTTTTTGTTCGGTGAGTTTTAATTGTTTTTTTTCCTTTTATTTTTTTCTTTACAGGTTTTTGGTGTGATTTATTTTTTTTTTCATCAGTTCATTTTCCTTTTATTATGTCTTTTACAAGTTTCATTGTGTCATTTCTTTTACTAAGCTCTTGTTTCGACAGAGAAGTAAAGTTCTCTCCATGGTTCAAGGTTCAGTGTATGCTTTCATAACAGTATTATTTCTCTCATGTTTTGATGTGTGTTTTTATGTACTGTAAGGTATTGGTTTAGAGGAGCTCTTTATTTTTAGCAATGTGTGCCTTAACTTGTATAGTACCAGTCATTTGACATGAACAGTGTGGTAATATTTTTTTGGAAACAGTGTGGTAATATACAGAGGATAATGCCTGATGTACAGGTGATAACCATGGTATAATCACTTCAGGTGGTGTCTAGGGCATCAGTAAACCTAGAATGCACAGCTTGAGAGGTTTACAATTGCCTAGCAACCCTAGAGAGGATTACACCTGGTTATCACCTGTCGTCATCATTGTCATTTAGTGTATGGGACTCGACATGAGAATTCCCCAACATAAGTAATTTAGCCTTACCTTATTAATGGATCTGCACTACAGCCACATGATTGTTTAGGAAAACAATTTATTCGGATACACGGACTGAATGACAGTGGGCCAAAATAGCACCAGAGTTAAAATCTCTATCAGACATAGTGATTGCTAGACAATAAACTGTGACAATTGGAATGTTATTTGAATACTGTACTGAGACTAACAATCACATTCTAGGTATGTAGAATACTGAATAACACTGGCATTCCATTTTGTAAACCCACTGCTATGACATAGAGATAGGTTTATAAGGTTCTGACATCCACAACAGTGGGATTACAAGGTTGTAATCTGTTTGATTTCAATGGGTAATAAGGGCTAGCCATGCATTAATATTGTTTAATATTTGTACAGTTGAGGAATGGGACTTTCACTTTCCTGATGATTCCACAATTTGATGAAAACTAGCTATTTAAGTTGAATCAACATCTGTAATGGCCCATTTCAGATTTATACTCAGACTTTACTATCCAATTCATACCCATTTTTATTTTAAATTACTTGGTAACTAGCTCTATGTCACATTGACAAATGCCACCCTCTCTGGCTCCGCCCACACCGTGGCCCCACCCACATCATGCCCACCCCACCTTGCTACCCCTATGATTTTGCTGAAATGACGGCCCTGATTACTAAATGCATTTAGAGAGGAAGTGGCAACCGATAGTAGCTTTTTCAGGAGGTGTGTGTGTGTGTGTGTGTGTGTGTGTGTGTGTAGGGGAATAAAGAGATGGTAGGAGGAGGAGGTGGGAGGTAGCAGCCTGTAGTGGTGTTGTCTTGGTGGAGTGTGTAGGGGTAAGATGGGGTAGAGTTGTAGGGAGCCGAGGGCAGTGAATCTGGACAGACAATGCAAGAAGGAGGGGGAAGGGGAAAGGATTGTTTCCAGGGGCATTTAGGGAAGAATGGGGATGGGGAGGGAGAACGAGGAAGACGGTTGTAGTAAGCCAATCACATGGGAGGCATAGCCAGTGATTATAAGATGCAGTCACAGTGACTGACTCCGGCCAAGAGAGCACAAAGGTATTTTTTAAATGGCCCAATTTTTTCACTTTTTAAGAGGGTGGGGGGGCAGGTCATTCATCCATTGGAGGCCTCAATAAGAAAGGAACCACTGGGCGAGGGATATTCTTTTAAATGGGACATGTTACATGCTCTTAACCATGCTCCTGGTAGTTTTGGAGGTTAAGTTATGCTGGAATAAGGTTGCAGTAGAACTGGGTGTTAGTCCTAGGAGGGCCTTTTCACCAATTAAGCAGGCTTGATACTTAGTCCTAAGGAGTAGGGGAGTCACCCAGTAGAGGAATAGAGGCTACATATATGAATATGGTGATCAGCACCTAGCACAAGCTGACAGGCCTTATTGAGGAGCAATTTTACACATTTTAATGCAGTTTCAGTGGCAGCGCCATACATGATTAGGACACAGTCAATAATTGTCGGAATGGAGCTCCATGTGATGAGGTTCAGAGCCTCTGGGGTCATGACTTTTCTGTGATGGTAAAGGATCCCAAGTCTAATATTAACAGATTTTATCACATGATCAATATGGGAGGTGAAAGAAAGGGCTTCATCTAGGTGGATGCCAAGATATTTGAAGGTAGAGACCTGCTCAATGACGTCTCCTTTGTGACTATGGAGGATCAGAAGGTCTGTGTTCTTTTTAGAGTGATGAAGAGTGAAGTGCATAGATTTAATTTTTTTTAGTCATTTAAGAGAAGTCTGTTATGTGAAAACCATGACTCAAGTTTGGAAATGCAATCCTGGAGGGCTGCGGTTATATTAGACAGTTGGTTCCCAGGAACCAAGATCACTGCATCATCTGCACAGAGAAGCATTTTTTGCAGGGCAAACACTGGGGAGTGAGTTGATAAATACGTTGAAGAGTAGGGGCCCTAATATTGATCCCTGGGCAACCCCAGAGTAACGTTCTTTGGTTCTGAGGATACTCCTTTTATCCTGACACATTGATTCCTATGTGAAAGATAGCTTGAGAACCAAGAAATGATGTCGATGGATAGGTCTAGAGTCATGAGGTTGTAGAACAAAATCTGGTGATCGACAGTGTCAAATGCTTTGGCTAGGTCTATAAAGATAGACTCAACCATCTTTCCGGAGTCAAGGACATCATAGAGGTGTGGGTAAAGTTGCTGAGTGCAGTAATAGTGCTGTGGGATTTTCTGAAACCATGCTGCTGGCAGCAGAGTACATTATGTTTGCTCAGGTATTCTGTAAGTTGGTCTGACACAATTCTCTCTGGGGCTTTTGAGAGGGCTGGTAAAATGGAGATCAGACGGTAGTTACCCAGATTAGTTCTGTTGCCATTTTTGAACACTGGGGTGATGAGGACAGTTTCCTAAGGGATACGTTAAATAACTTTGTGATAAGATAGACTAGTTCATCCAATGCGAGAGTGACTAGCTTCATTTCTAGCATGTTACTGCCCATTCTAGTTTTGCCTAGGACCCTTTTAATATATTTGATAGTGTCAGACTGGGTGATGTGCTTGAAGCAGAAGAGGGGTTGATTGGCGTTCAGGGTGGGTGGGTGGTTGGTACTGAGGGTCTTCCTGCTAGAGTTAGTGTCAAGGTGTTCTGGGGGTAGAACTGAGCTTAGATCTGTAAAGGCTTGATTAGAGGCATTTGCTAGGTCTTTGCAATGTTGTAGTGGCCCGATGGGGTAATAACAAGACCTGGTGATGCTCTCAATTCCAAGATTTTAATGTTGTTCCAAAAGTCTCTCCCATTCCCTTCAGCTTTTTCCTAATTGCTCTCTGCAATAAGCAGCATTTGCATCCATAACTAATTGGGTGCATTTGTTCCTGGCAGTCTTATTTGCTGTAAAATCAGACTGTGAACCAGTTGCTCTTGCTTTATGCCAGAGGTTGTCTCTATGCATCATCAGCTCTATGAGGGGGCCATTGAGCCAAGGGTTGTTAGCTCCTTTAATTTTGGAAGTTCTAACAGGGGCAAACAGGTCACAGGCCTTATCGAAAATTGTGATAAAATGACTAATGGCCTTACTAAAGTTATCACAATCATCTAAGGGGGGACCAATCTGCGTTCTTCATGTACCTTATGAAGTGAAACAATTGCCCTTTTCTCAGGGGGGGGGTTAATGAGCTGAGGGGGGTCTTTTGAACCCTTTTTGGTCCAGGAGTAAACTATTGTAGAGTGGTCACCTCAGAGTGTGTGGTAGAATAGAGATGTTTTTGATACGTTCGGGGGAAGGAACCCCGATTACATACACCCAAACATTATATTACATTATAACATGTATATTACATACACTCAAACATTATATTACATTATAACATGTATATTACATACATACACCCAAACATTAAACACGGGAAAAAAAGAGCACATTAGGAGATATATGAAAATATAAAATAAAACAGCATGAGTCCACAATAGGTAACACCAGATATTTTCATAATCCACATAAACATCTGCAAAATATGAATCAGGTATGCCTTCATTTTAATTACATTAAAAAAGATTACTTACATTTTTTTCTTTATTCTCACTTTTTTTAAGCAAATCATGAAAATCCTATACACACCCTTTCACCACCCCACCGATCAAGCAGTCATTGCTCTTTTACTGTCAGTATCATACACGTCCCGCATTGCCAAACTTGCTAAATACAAAAACACATCATGGCTTGTTTCTTTATTTTGGAACGTGTATTAGCATCTTGCCTACAATACCACAGATACTGTTTTAGGCATTCAAAAAATATTAGTATAGTTTTTGAATTATATTGTAACAGGTTGTCTTTTTACACAAAATCGAAAGACTAACGTATTGTATGTAGGGGTGAAATGAGCCATTATTCCTTAGTTATCTCAGGATCATATGTCCAAAACTTTCTCACTTAACAAGCACTCCAAGAACAGATGCAGCAATATTTCCTTTCTTTATTTGCATTCTGTTTGCAGACAGTATCTCTGAAAGACTCTTTGCTTCAAATTGTCCCTCATACCCAAGTTGCTATGTGTCAAAAGCCATTTGGCATCCCACATTTTAACATGAAGACAATTCCCAACCAAAATAATTATAACCATTTTGCACCTGGGCCTCTGGACACTTCCCAAATTATAATGTTTTCAGATATGATGTAGACTGTACATAGTTATATAGTTGTTTCTTACTTACTTCTCATAATATGCCAGTGATCACCCCACCCCCCATTTTTCTATTTGAATCAAAATCTGTCTTATATACAGTAGTAGTCACTACCATCTGTAGCCATAACAGGCCACGTCAGACCATGTCACATTGGGATCTCACTTTCTATGCATTGTGTAACACAGAGTTAAAAAGAATGACACCACCTCATGGTGCACCATAACATCCGATATTGCTCACTGCAGTGATGGCTATCACTGTACTTGGGAAATCTATCCATCCCACAAATGGGGTCTCACCAGTTCATCTACACCAATGCTTATTTAAATGAAGAAACCGCCTATCTACCCACGGTACCCAACATTTAGTATTATTTTTCAAGCAAGAGGTTAAATTTGACACCAAAAAAAGACCTATAAAAAATTAAAGGAGTTACCATTTTAAGCCCACCCTCCTTTAAATCCAGATATGTTTTTTTTTTTAAACTGGATTAAGATCTTCTGTCTCACTGCATTTGAAGAAAAAAAAAGACTATATAGTTTCATAACCAATGCAGTTGTGTGAGGGAAAAACATGACTGACATACAACAGCAATGGAATCAGAAATCGCTTCATTATCCTAATCCTTTTAATTTAGACAGCTGCCAAGACTTAATTATATGAACATATAAAGAAGCCAGCAGAAGGAGGCCATTTAGTCTATCAAGTCTGCTCGTATTGCAGGGTCCACAGCTTGAGCTAATGTCTCTGCCCTCCCTCCCCACTCCTCCCCTCCTCCTTACCCATGATCCTTACCTTCCCCATATGCCTATCCCAGCCTGTCTTAAAGCTGCCCACCATCTCAATGAGATCACCTCTTCCAGTGGCGCATTCCAAGGTCCACCTGTGGAGAAGTGCTTCCTGACCTCCCTCCTAAACCTCCCACCCTCCAGCTTAAATCTGTGCCTCCTTGTGTTATGGTTGCCACTCAGCTTAAAGAGACTCTCCTTATCAGCCGTATTTATCCCTTTCAAGTATTTGAAGGTCCCAATCATGTCCCTTCTGTCTCTCCTGTCTTTCACAGAGTACATGTTCTGTGCCCGCAACCTCTCCTCATATGCCTTACCTTGCTAACCAGCTATCATCTTTGTTACCCTCCTCTGGACCTTCTCCAGCAGGTTAATGTCCTTTTTGAGGTGTGGGCACCAGTACTGAACTCCATACTCTAGATGCGGCCTTACCAGTGACCTGTACAAAGGCAGTATAACCTCCTCTCTCCTACTACTGATCCCCCTAGATACATGCATCCCAGCATCTTGTTTGCCTTTGCTGCTGCTTTCTTGCACTGTGTAGAGTGCTTCAGGTCACTAGTAATCATCACTCCCAGGTCCTTCTCCTCCTCCGATACAGATACTTGGACTCCACCCAGGTAGTACTCTGGCCTGAGATTCTTGCCTCCAATATGCATAACTTTGCATTTCTTGGCATTGAAGCTAAGCTGCCAGATCCTGGACCACCTCCCCCAGTTTTTCCAGATCTTTCTGTAGGTCCTGTATCCCTTCAGCTGTGTCCACTCTCCCTCAGAGCTTGGTGTCATCCATGAATAGGCACATTTTGCCCTTGATGCCATCCCCAATGTCACTGGTGAAGACATTGAACAACACTGGCCCCAGCACTGAGCCCTGCGGGACCCCACTGTTTACCTCCCTGGTGCCAAATAACTCTCCCCCCACAACCACTCTCTGGGTTCTGTCCCTCAGCCAGTTTTCTACTCATCTGGCTACCTTTACCTTAATCCCGAGAACCACCAACTTTCCTGATCAACCTTTTGTGGGGCAGAGAGTCAAAGGTCTTGCTGAATTCAAAATAGAGGATGTCTACCACTTGGCCCCTGTCTACTGAGTTGGTGACAGTCAAAGAAGTCAATCAGATTTGTTTGACATGATGCTTCCCCGTGAACCCATGCTGCCTCACATCATGGAGACCATGCTCCTGTAGATATTCAACCAAACTCAGTATGGTCTCCATGAGCTTGCCCACAATGGAGGTCAGACTGACTGGTCTGTAATTCCCTGGGTCATCCTTAGTGATGGGCGAAGTGGCCCCAATTCACTCCGCGGAGTGATTCGCAAAGTGAAGGTGAATTAGGTGGAGTGCTCTGCAATGCGAGGCGGAGTACTTCACGTTATTAATAGTATCATGAAGTCCATTGAAAACAATGACTTGCATTACTCAAGGCCTTCCCAAACCACTACTCCACTAACTTAAGATGAAGTACATTGAAAACAATGTACTTTGCCTTACTTCGCCTTGTTTTTAAGCTCCAAAGGTGAATTTTGCAGTGTTTCATGGGATTTCAGATCACATGGGCTCTAGATTGTTCGGCACAGCCTCAGTTTGGGGTAGTGTGTGTAGGAAACTGTAGGAGACAATCTGCTCAGAGAGCTCTCTGTAATTCAAACCTTTAAAAAGCTGTTAAAAAAGCCTTTTGGAGTAATTTTTTTGCTGAAACTTTAGTTCTTATAGGAAACCCTCCTGTGCTCATATCATCGGGCGTTTATTGTTTGTGTATGGATTTTGAATGTTAATGTACAACATTCAGTCCGTGTACTGAGAGACAGTGGAAGTGTGCTTTGAGGGAGGGGTGTATTTGTGGTGTAGGTAGATTAACTTGGAGAAAAACACAGTGCTTTCTGTTTTGGTGATATTTTTCCTGTATAACTGTGTTAATGCACACACAGTAATATTTTCAATATTTCTTGCCATTTTTTTCGCTGATTGTTGTGCAGCAGTGCATAATTTTAGTTTGTTTAAAATATGTGGTTATATTACTAAAGTTTTCAATTTGCATGCATTACTTAGTGTGTGTGTGAGTATGTGTGAAGTGCGTGTCATCAAATCAGACACCTTTTATTGTGCCACATAATAATTTCAGCAATGTGAAGCTGCTATCCACTGCAGCTGTGTGATTTTTGTACTTCTTTGTGGTATCTTTACTGGTACTAGTACTAGTGACTGTTACTGCCACAGTGCATAATTTTAGTCTGTTTAAAATATGTGGTTATATTACTGAAGTTTTCAAATTTGCTATGCATTACTTGGTGTGTGTGTGTGTGAGTATGTGTGTTACACGTGTCATCAAATCAGACACCTTTTTTGTGTCACATAATAACTTCAGATTGTGAAGCTGCTATCCACTGCAGCTGTGTGATTTTTGTACTTCCTTGTGGTATCTTTACTGGTACTAGTACTGTGACTGTTACTGCAACAGTGCATTACACCCCCCTCCCCGCCCCCCGTGGCCCCCAACCAGCAAAGCTATTCTTTTCCAGATTTTAATTTCTGATGGTGAGCACTGGTTAGGTGTTGTGCCTTTGTGTCTGCATCTCTTCAGTGCACAATGCAATCTCAATCTGTCTCTACATCTGCATCTCTTTAGGGCCCAATCTCCATCTGTAACTTAAGACACAGTTGTTTCTTTGACTTCCCTTCAGAGTGCTGGACAGGTGTGGTGCTTAATTCTGCATGAACATTGTACTCATTAATACACATTTTTAAGTCATGACCATCATCACGAGTCACTCGTAATACAAATCATGTTCTTCATCATCACGGTCACAAATGCAGTCACAAATCACGATTCATGATCATTCACATTACGAATCACAACATTAATTTATTTTCTAGTTATTTGGATGTATTGTCAGCCTGTTTTGTAGTATCTCTCCAGGCTTCACCACCTTCACCACCCCACCATTGTACTCACTGATACATGTTAAGTCTGGGAGTTTTAAGCTACAGCTCATCGGGGAAGTACAGCCCTAGGCAGTAGACATTCATGTTTCTTCATCGTCACGGTCACAAATGCAGTCACAAATCACGATTCACGATCACATCATGAATCACAACATTAATTTTTTTTAATAGTTACTTAGATGTATTGTAAGTCTGTTTTGTAGTATCTCTCCATGCTTCACCACCCCACCATTGTACTCATTAATGTTTGTTTTTAAGTCAGGGAGTTGGACAGCGTCTGCAGTACATACACAGACTAGAAAGAAGACTGAATGCACACATGCAATTTAGTACAGTATACCTGCACTGCTCAGAATACAAAGTGTCACGCAAATGGAGGACAACAAAAAAAGGTGCTAGTCCTGCTTCCGGAGGGGGGGGGACACTCACAAGTATCAAGCGGTCCAACAGGAATGAGTACCCATGCCCTCCACACATGCACATGGTACAATGCTTACCACTACCACGCTACCACACTCTCCCAGAGCTGCCCCCGCCCCAGACATTCCCTCACCCTGGTCCATCTCTCCCACTGAGCTCCCTCAGTCTGAGCAATTACTGCTCACACTGTCACATAACACACACACACACACAGTCACACAGACAAACAACTAACTACTTATAAAGGTAAGAAATATAAAATTTACAGAAATAACAAATTAAGTAAAAAAGAGTACAGAAAAGACAAAAAACGTAGCTTTTAAAAAAGCTGTTGGGTCTAAATCAAAGTTTAAATCTCCTCACTCTGATCTCAAAGTATCAGCAATCACAAAACACACTACTCTCTCTCCATCTGCACAGGAGAAAGTGAAAGTGTCTGCTTGTATGACTCACTTTCTTCCTGCATAAAGAGCATGTGACTTACAGTACTACAAGCCATGTGATGTGTGGGAGTCTGCCAGATCTGAAACACCAAGTGGATCAATTAGAATCATAATGAGGAACTCGAAGTCCATTAAAAACAATAACTTCACCTTACTTCGCACTGCCATTCCGCCTTAATGCGAAGTGATAATGACAAGAAAGAGTGAGCACTTTGCATTGTCCACTCCGCGTAGCAGATTGGCAATGCGAATTGCCCACTTCACATTCACTTCGCCAGCAGAATTTAAATTTGCTGCATCTCTAGTCATCCTTCGGATTGCTTTTGTGGAGGGGCACTACATGTGCTGTTCTCCAGTCCTGCAGTGCCATGCCTGATTCTAGTAAACTATTAAATAGGTAACCATTGCCTCAGTGCTTGCACGCTGAGATTATTTATCTTTTAACATGTTTTTTGTTATAATTGGGTTCACCACACTATAACCCAGATAGACCATGTTAGGGTAGCTGGTTCATTCCACTGGGGTGTCAAACAGATAAGGCATACTGATGAGTCCTGGTAGGATGAAACACGTGTCTGTGTCTTCTGTTAGCACCCTTTGCAAACTGTGTGAGAGGCCTTTCAGCACCATGCATTTCTGCTTAAAGTTGAACCAGCATAATATTCTGTGGTGATTTGCATATGCAGCCCATGATGCTTTGCATTATGGGGGCATGTGTAATTTTGTATTTCTTTGACACTTGGCTTCCCAGCCAATGCCCTTTGGGGTAACCATTGCCTCAGTGCTTGCGCGCTGAGGTTCTTTGTCTATTAAATAGGTCTGCCAGTGGCCCTGCCAGCTCCTCAGCTAGTTTCTTTAGTACCCTTGGATGTACTCTGTCTGGGCCTGGTGATTTGTCCACCTTCAATTCCAGCAGCCCCTCCTTCACTCTATCCTCTTCTATCACTACATCTGTATTCCCCTTCCCACCTGCTCCTCTTTTCCCTCTGGAAAGGCATTGGTCCATCCTCCCTGGTGCAGACAGAACAAAAGTATTCATTTAGTAGCTCTGCTTTTCCTCCATTATCCTCCATCCACTCCACTCCTTTCTTAAGCCTAACAATCCCTTTGTTCTTGTTCCTTTTATCACTTATATAATGAAAGAAAGCCTTCTCCCCTTCTTAATTCTTTCAGATATCTGCAGCTCCTTCTGTGCCTTTGCTTGCTGGTCTTCCTTACTTGCCTCACTAACTTTAGGTAATTTTCCATATCCACCTCACTCTTGGTCTTTCTAAATTTTCTATAGGTCAACATCTTTCCCCTTACTACCTGGGAAACCCAGAACTGAACCAGCTGGGTGCTTTGGCCCTTGTGTTCTCCCCCCTGAGCCTAATGCACTCATCTGTGGCAACCACTATTCCTTCCTTAATGATGGACCACCTTTGGTCCACTTCCATATCTTCTCTGATGCCCACCAGATAGCTCCTTAGCACTTCGCCCATTTTCCTGAAGTCCACCCTCCTGAAATCCAAGATTTTGGTCGTAGTTGGGATGCTTTCACTGCTCATATCCAACTGGAACCACACTGTGCAATAGTCACTTCCACCTTCTTGCTGCAGATATTTAGTTTCGCCTCCCAATTTATTTCTGCCATATATTTGGACCCAGATTATCTTCCTCAAATTTTAATTGGCTTCTCATCAGCCTGATTCTACCCATCGCACCATCAACTTGGGGGCCCATGCTGAGCACCATACATATACCCTTTTGGGGATTTACCACAAACCCTAAATACCCATGAATAATCTGTAAAACATCTAAAGCCCTTTGTGCCAAGGATCTATTTTGAAAACAAAGATAAATGCTATTCTGGTATGCTATCATTTTAATAGCTGGTGATGTCCCATGCATTTTAACTCCATCAACATGAGGATGACCTACAGTAATTATTGTGTGCATTAGAGGATCAAGACAAAAGGTATACAACAATGCACTAAAGGACACCCTTTGTTGTACTCCAACTTTTACTTTTGCCCTCCTCCCAAAGCATCTATTTACAAAAGGAATGACATTGCATACTGATAAAACACATTTTAACCACTGTACACACCAAGGACCAAGAACATGTACTCATGTAAGACATGGTTGGAGGCCTTCTCTAAGTTCAATGGGATATGAAACTCAGATAAGTCACCTTATCTTTCACTTTCTACTACTTCCCATAAGACTTAGTAAGTTATCTGCAAGTGAAACAGGTTGCTCCAAGTAGATACGATGCACCATGATAAACCACTAACTTAGAAAAAAAATGAGGCAACACACAGCACAGGCACAGAAGGATACAGACAATGCTAAACTTGATGATGAGTCTTTTATTCAGCAGAAAAATGCATGGTGCCAAAAATACTCAACATTTCACTTCCTAAAATTGGAGCTTTGCCAAGAGTACTGCTGCCAGCACTCCTTATATGCTTAGATCTGAAAAGGGGGAGGCACAACTCAGTCACTCACTTTGCAGTGTTATACAAAATTAAAGACACAGTAGTACAAAATGAAATGTGTTAGTGACAAAAATCCAAAGATAACAAAAAACAGAAGCGTGCTTCAATAGATTATGGATTCAAATAAACTGATCTCAGCTGCATGATGCCAGTTCTGTAAAACACTAAGAGATAACGTTTAAATCTGGTTGTAAGCAAGCATTTTAAGTTCTACAGAAAAGTTAAGTCAAATCTGTCATTAAGACCAGGGGGGCAAAATAGGTTTTGTGTGAAAATCCAATATGCCTCTCTTCTAGCGAGAAGAGCATCAATGTCACCACTTCAGGGGCCGGTGGCAACATTTTCAATCCCCATGAATTTCAATCAGTGCTCCAACTGCTTTTCTGAGGTGGGCACATGGTACACCATGGCATACTCCATGTTAGCATTGACCACTGCCCTCACATGGTCCTCCACTCTTTCCTTCAGGTTTCTCTTGGTATTATCAATGTAAAACCTACATCTGCATTCAGCCGTATAAATAACATAGGCTGTACTGCAATGAATAAAGTGACTGATTTGTACGTACTGGTGTGTTCCAAGTTTTTTGGATAGGTTGCCGACCTCTAATACTTCACAGTACTTGCACTGACCACAGTGGTGGCAACTACTGGGGCATGGTAGTAGCCACATTTGTGGCTTCTGATATAGCTGCATACTGTGATTTACCCTATCATCAAGATTCCTAGCTCTTCTGAATACAACAGTGAGTGGATCAGCTACATAAGGCTCCAATCTTGACTCTGTTACTATTATTCCCCAGTTCCTCGTAATGATGGACTCAACTGCAATGGACTGAACACTGTACCTTGTCATGAAATTCATTTGCGACTTCTCCTCAAACTATTTAGGTTGTAAAAAGGTGGTCCAGAACAGCAGTGCAGCATCAGAACAAGCAAATAAGTGATCACGCAGCCTTAAAGAAGTTTTTATAGCGTATGAGCAGACTGTCTCAAAGCACAGAGGTTAGTATGGCAGCACGTAACACTGGAGAGATAGTTGCAGGTTGCCCTTGTTCACCATGCCTTGTTCATCCTCAAGTTTCCCTCATTTGGGAAGGACAGGGATTCTGGGCATGGAAGCAGGAGCTCCACAAGTCAACCATAAGACTGATCTAATAAATTCTAATTGATTCAGCAACAATGCAAGAGAGATTGCTTTAGATCTTTAAGAAAAATAAAGAGCACTGTTGCAATTTTCACACAAATGTCTAAGAATAAGACACTACACAAACTGTGTAACTACCTAATGTATCTGATCCTCCCCATGAGGCATTCAAGAAAGCTAGGAGTCATGGTTGCAGGATAACTCACAGTATGCAGCTACCAGGGGCGTCATTTCAGCAAAATCATAGGGGTAGCAAGGTGGGGTGGGCATGATGTGGGTGGGGCCACAGTGTGGGTGGGGTCACGGTGTGGGCGGAGCCAGAGAGGATGGCATTTGTCAATGTGACATAGAGCTAGTTACCAAGTAATTTAAAATAAAAATGGGTATGAACTGGATAGTAAAGTCTGAGTATAAATCTGAAATGGGCCATTACAGATGTTGATTCAACAAATAGCTAGTTTTCATCAAATAGTGGAATCATCAGTATAGTGAAGTCCCATTCCTCAACTGTACAAATATTAAACAATATTAATGCATGGCTAGCCCTTATTACCCATTGAAATCAAACAGATTACAACCTTGTAATCCCACTGTTGTGATGTCAGAACCTTATAAACCTATCTCTCTATGTCATAGCAGTGGGTTTACAAAATGGAATGCCAGTGTTATTCAGTATTCTACATACCTAGAATGTGATTATTAGTCTCAGTACAGTATTCAAATAACATTCCAATTGTCACAGTTTATTGTCTAGCAATCACTATGTCTGATAGAGATTTTAACTCTGGTGCTATTTGGGCCCACTGTCATTCAGTCCTTGTATCCTAATAAATTGTTTTCCTAAACAATCATGTGGCTGTAGTGCAGATCCATTAATAAGGTAAGGCTAAATTACTTATGTTGGGGGTGGGGAATTCTCATGTCGAGTCCCATACACTATAAATGACAATGCATGACGTACAGGTGATAACCAGGGTGTAATCCTCTCTTGTGGTTGCTAGGGCAATTGTAAACCTCTCAAGCTGTGCATTCTAGGTTTACTGATGCCCTAGACACCACCTGAAGTGATTATACCATGGTTATCACCTGTACATCAGGCATTATCCTCTGTATATTACCACACTGTTTCCACAAAAAATATTACCACACTGTTCATGTCAAATGACTGGTACTATACAAGCTAAGGCACACATTGCTAAAAATAAAGAGCCGTCTCTAAACCAATACCTTACAGTACATAAAAAACACACATCAAAACATGAGAGAAATAATACTGTTATGAAAGCATACACTGAACCTTGAACCATGGAGAGAACTTTACTTCTTCTCTGTTGAAACAAGAGCTTAGTAAAAGAAATGACACAATGAAACTTGTAAAAGACGTAATAAAAGGAAAATGAACTGATGAAAAAAAATAATAAATCACACCAAAAACCTGTAAAGAAAAAAATAAAAGGAAAAAAAACAATTAAAACTCACCGACCAAAAACCTGTGAAGAAAAAAAGAAAAGAAAAGAAAAGATCCTAGTAAAATTTTACACCAAAAAAACCTGTTAAGAAAAACTGTAATAAAAGGAAAAAGAACTGAGTCCCAGGGTTACACAAAAGAAAGTCTTCCAGACTTCCAATTACTGCAGCAAAGCAAATGAAAGTACTCTAACTCTCCACAAGGCTACTACCCCTCTTACAATAATTTAAAAGAGCATAAACTCCTCCCAAACACCCATGAAAGTGGTAAAGCAAAGGACATAGGAGTGTTATTACCTGCCTGGAGGCTGGAGACACTGCTGGGACACTGGAGATTGGGATGGTAGGTGACTGCTGGCACACTAGACAGCTGACTACTCGGGGACACTGCTGGCAAACTGGACTTGTAGCTGACTGGAGACAAAACTGGCAAACTGTCTCTGGACTGGTAGCTAAGCTGACTGGAGACACTGGCTGCTGGCACACTGGACTGCTGGCCGACTGGTGACACTGCTGGCACACGGATATCTGACTGCAGACTCTGCAGCACAATGAATTGCTGGCTGACTGGACTGGTATCTGAGTTGAGACTGCTGGCACACTGCTGGCTGACTGGAGACACTGCTAGCACACTGGACTGGCATCTGACTGAAGAAAATGCTGGCTGACTGGAGGCACAAGTTGCAAACTGGACTCGTTGCTGAGCTGACTGGGACAGAACTGGCACACTGACTGCTGGCTGACTGGAGACACTACTGGCAGATGGGACTGCTGGTTAGCTGACTGGTGGTAACACTGCTGACATACTGGACTGGTTGCTGACTGGAGGCACAAGTTGCAAACGGGACTCGTTGCTGAGCTGACTGGGACAGAACTGGCACACTGACTGCTGGCTGACTGGAGACACTACTGGCAGATGGGACTGCTGGTTGGCTGACTGGTGGTAACACTACTGACATACTGGACTGGTTGCTGACTGGAGGCACAAGTTGCAAATGGGACTCGTTGCTGAGCTGACTGGGACAGAACTGGCACACTGACTGCTGGCTGACTGGAGACACTACTGGCAGATGGGACTGCTGGTTGGCTGACTGGTGGTAACACTGCTGACATACTGGACTGGTTGCTGACTGGAGGCACAAGTTGCAAATGGGACTCATTGCTGAGCTGACTGGGACAGAACTGGCACACTGACTGCTGGCTGACTGGAGACACTACTGGCAGATGGGACTGCTGGTTGGCTGACTGGTGGTAACACTACTGACATACTGGACTGGTTGCTGACTGGAGGCACAAGTTGCAAATGGGACTCGTTGCTGAGCTGACTGGGACAGAACTGGCACACTGACTGCTGGTTGACTGGAGACACTACTGGCAGATGGGACTGCCGGTTGGCTGACTGGTGGTAACACTGCTGGCATACTGGACTGGTTGCTGACTGGAGGCACAAGTTGCAAATGGGACTCATTGCTGAGCTGACTGGGACAGAACTTGCACACTGACTGCTGGCTGACTGGAGACACTACTGGCAGATGGGACTGCTGGTTAGCTGACTGGTGGTAACACTGCTGACATACTGGACTGGTTGCTGACTGGAGGCACAAGTTGCAAACGGGACTCATTGCTGAGCTGACTGGGACAGAACTGGCACACTGACTGCTGGCTGACTGGAGACACTACTGGCAGATGGGACTGTTGGTTGGCTGACTGGTGGTAACACTGCTGACATACTGGACTGGTTGCTGACTGGAGGCACAAGTTGCAAACGGGACTCGTTGCTGAGCTGACTGGGACAGAACTGGCACACTGACTGCTGGCTGACTGGAGACACTACTGGCAGATGGGACTGCTGGTTGGTGGACTGGTGGTAACACTGCTGGCATACTGGACTGGTTGCTGACTGGAGGCACAAGTTGCAAACGGGACTCGTTGCTGAGCTGACTGGGACAGAACTGGCACACTGACTGCTGGCTGACTGGAGACACTGGCAGCACACATGACTGATGGCTGACTGTAGATAGTAAAGTTACTTCAGTAATGGGTATCTTCTTGAACGCATCTGAGCAAATCTGTCTATTGCTACTGACAGGTCTAGCTGCTTCACCTCCAGTGGCTCACATGCCATCATCATTAAGTCACTGAGTCGCCTGTCACCACAACTGTTTCTTAAGTAAGTTTTCACTCTTTTCATGCATGAGAAGAAACGTTCATTTGAAGCTGTGGTCACAGGGAGTGCCAGCACCAGGTTCAAAATCTCGAGGACTTCTGAAAATGCATTACAAAGGCATTGCAACTGTTGTCTGACACAATGAATACTTTGCATATTTTTGTTCTGTAGGTATGCCTTTGCTGATTCCAGCTGTAACTCTAACACAATTTTGTCTATATTTGCTCCTGGGAAAGATTCTGCTAGGACCTTTAAAACAGAGTAATTCAGAAAACTGTCATCCTTTGGGTTGAGAGCAGCAACAGCTTTTAAGAGGTCCAGATTACTTGTGAAGCGTGAATCAAGTTCAGTAACAAACCTGTCAATGCAGGCCAGGTATATTTCCTGTTTAAGCCTATCACTGTTACATCTTGCAGAAATGTCCTGAATTTCTATATTTGCAGTCCGTTTCCCCAAAGTGGATGAAACAAAAAATTCTGTCAGCTTTCGGCTCAACTGATGTTTGCGCAGTGGCCTTCCTGTGTGCTGAGTGGTTTCTACATCATAATCAATGCCACAGTGATCAGCGGCTTGTTGTGCCTCCTTGTAAATCTTCTGCCACTGTGAATCATTACGTAGAGACAAGAGCTCACTTTTCGAAGACTGGACAAGATTACAAGCACTTGGCAAATCCAGATCTTTTCTCTGAAGTTCCTCAGACACCAGTTGTATCTTCCTTAAAATTGTTTCTAGGCTGTACAGTGTTACTACAAAGGTGAAGTTCTGAATTTTAAACAGATGACCTTTTGCTTCACTACTTGCCTCTTTGTCAGTGTTTTGTGACTGAATAGCATGAAGTGTTATAATAATGGACTCTAGGCACTGGCAAATTTCTTGACACAGTTGTACCAGTAAAACCACCGTGTACCACACAGTCGTTCCAGTTCCAGAACTTGTAGACCTTCTTCTTTCTGAGCTTTAACAAACAACTCATGTCTTGGTGAACTTTGAGAAATAAATACATATACAGCCTGTAAGATGCTGAAAAATTATTTCACTTCTGATATATTATTAATTGTTTGCACCAAGACAAGATTCAGTCTGTGTGCATGACAATGAATATAAACAGCTTGAGGAGCAATCTCTCTTATTCTTGCTTGTACGCCACTGAAGCACCCACTCATCACAGAGGCTCCATCATAGCACTGTGCTACACAGTGCTTCCACTGCAGTCCAGCCTGACATACTGCCTGATTGATTGCACTAGCCAAACTACCAGCATCCAGTTTATCCATGTGGTAGCAGCCAAGTGGTTTTTCACAGATATTACCATCTCCGTCAACAAAACGGATTACAAAGCTGAGCTGCTCTTTGCGTGATACATTCTTAGTTTCATCGACTAAAACAGAGAAATATTTTGTGACTTTACTTACAATTCTCTCGTATTAATGTTGCAACTATGTTAATCAAATCATTTGATACTCTGGAGAGGTATAATGACCATATCTCCTAGACATTTTTTCTTTTAATTTTGAGTCATGTACAGATAATGTTTCCAGAAACTCAATAAAATTGCCTTTGTTATGGAATTTGTCGACTCATCGCCACCTCTGAAGGCAAGACCTTGCGTCCTAGGTAACTTACCTGCATGTAGTAGTAATTCAACATGGCGTCTGTTTTCTTCAATTTCAATGTCCCTATTTTTTCAAGCCGTCTACAACTGACTGATGTCCTGATGAAGACTGTATACGGTTAAATTCACCATGCTACAACAGATGCTTTGTTTTCTCAGATGCGCTGTGCTTTCTGAAGGCACGACCAATTTTTTCCCATTACAGAAACCAATATCGATAAAAGGAACATTTCACGTCACGACCTCCACCTCCAGGTGCAGCACGAAGTGCTAGTAAAATGCCTGCATGCAAAACAGTATACAGCATCTCTCTGTACTGAATATTCTACCCACTTATGAGTTTTGTAATCACCATTAAATTTACGTGATTTTGTCACAGGGAAAACACACTTCGGCTGAACTGGAGCTTGGTAAGGACTAGCAGATATATCACTTGGCACAGTATCGTGATCAACACACTCACCCATTGAAAATGAATGGCCTTCACTAGATGGCAATGACGTGCTTTCACATGCATCGGAGGATGTGCTTTCACATGCATCAGAGGATGAGGGCGAACAACAAGTAATGGGCCTGTAGCAGCAGAACTAGGCTCTGAAACTATACTACTACTATCAGATTCATGCATGCCAGCTGACAGAACGCTATCTTCAGGTCTTGATTTCTTCACTGTATGTTCAGCATGTGCAGTATCTGCTGTAATTCTTTTCTTAGCAAATAACTGAAGCACCGATGGTTGCTTTGGATCACTGGTTGCCTTCTTCTTAGACAGAGACATTTCAGTAATACTTATTTAGCAGCCAACTTCAAAGAAATTTCAATCAGTAAAGGCTACTAAAGAAGAAATTTAGCAATGTACAGCCTGCCAGCAGCTATTCCCAGTGATTAACAAATCAGATATCAGTTTTGAAACCCCTGAAAAACAGCTATGAATTCAAATGTGCACACAGTCTAAAGAAATCACCAGTGTGCGTGACGAAAACTGCAAACAGTGATGACATCAGGGAATTAAAAACTGACATATGGGTGTAAATTTTACATTTAACTGTACCTATGAACCTAAAAAAAAAGGTCTATTATAATTCTGAATTTTAAAAATAATCTTATGAATGCAAGGACGCTAAAACATTTCTGTAATGAAACAAAAGTGGGATGCATACAAGTGCTGTAAATTTGTCAAAAATGTTACTTTGAATCACCAGTTATGTTATGATTTGAAGCACTATTCTTTGGCGTGTGGAGTATGTACAAATGTTGGGTGAGTACTGGTACGCATTAAAAAAATTTCTGAAGCGTATTTCCTCAAATAAGGACAGGTGAGTAAAATAGGCTGGTACAGACCTTATCTGGAGCCCTGGCCACGTCTTTAAGCTGCTTTAAGTCTCTTAAAAACCTTAATGTTTCCAATTGCCCTTGGTAGATTAATTGTGACCAGTTTGGAAGTACTTATTGTAACCAATGGAGAAGGGGTTATGTTTAAAGATGTTGATGTAAGATGGTATCGGACCGGTCTGTGTGGTTTGTTTTTGACTTTCGAGTCTTTGTCAACTGTACAATACCTTCAACCTCAGATGTTTTTAAATAAAATATCTATTTATATTTATACAATAGGGTGAGTGGTCAAACCATTGGATAAATGCATATATTCTCACCACTGTGTAATAGATCTGCAGAGCCATTGAACAAATACATTTATCTATAGTCATGATATCACAGATGGCATTTACCCACACAGTCGTGACCACGGCTCCAGATAAGGTGTGTGCCAGTCTTTTACACTCACCTCATTTTAGGACCTACTCTTCAGAATTTTTTTTAAATGAGTACCTGTACTCACCCAACATTTGTAAATACTCCTCCACACGCCAAAGAATAGTGCTTCATAACATAACATAACATAACATAACATAACATAACATAACATAACATAACATAACATAACATAACATAACATAACATAACTGGTGATTCAAAAGTAACAGTTTTTTGCCAGATTTACACTTGTATGCATCCCACTTTTGTTTTACTCACTATGTTTTAAAACTGGTGAGTAAATTGACAGCAGTATTTGGAGTATTGTTGGCACCTGAAATTCTTATCTAGAAAAAAAAACTGCATTTTTTAAATAAATTTAGTCCTCAGTCCACTCTACCAAGACATTTCTACACATCAGTGTCATATTAATAAATGGTCAGCACAGAGTGGTTACAAACTACCAGCATCCAATTTGTTTGAACGCAGCTCAAAACTTTAGTTTGTTTGGACCAACTGGGTTTTAAATAGCGCCTTTCATGTTATAATGTTGCTGCCACTTTTAGCACACAGGGAGATTGAGAGAGCACACAGAAAAAACAGTGAGAGACCACTAAGCAGAGGGAAGTTAACTTACTCGCTCAGGGTCACACAGCAAGTGTCAGTTCCAGGATTCAAACCAGGTCTCAGGATCACATTTCTGTGCTCTAACCACTGGGCCACTGACTGTCTCCCAGTAAGTCATAACATGCATCAGTTTCTCAACCTCTTTACCAGTGAGATTTTTCTTCTTTTAGTGGGTATTTTTTTTTGGGGGGGCACCAATGCTGCCTGCCTGCCTACAGCATCACTCTGAAGAAATTTCATTTTCAGAATATAGTTCAGGTAATGTGATAAGTGTACATGAAGCACCATTAAGCTAATTCCTCAGTTTTATTAAATAAAATTATAACAATGATCTGAGAAATGAAGCTTTCTGATTGGCTGTAAACATTCTAACAGCCTTATATTAATCTTTTATTATACAATAGGCACAAAAAAAATTCGCACAGTCCTGCATTTTGATTGGCTGGCTGGCACCTTTTCAGCATTGTAAATCCTCCAGTGTACCCACTGGAAAAGGTGCTAGCCTCCAGTCAGCTGCAGCAGGAACCCTAGCAAAATAATCATTCCGACTGCCAGAATCCAAACAAGATGCACGAAAAAACAACAAATCAAACTGCAAATCTTAATGCTCACAGCCTCACAGTAAAAAAAAAAAAAAGAAACACAAACCCCCACACACACACACACAATTCAGTGCTGAGCTTCGACAAATGAGATAAAGAAAAACTGAGGGGCGGGGGGCATCACCACTAATTTAACTCTGCCTAGCAACAAGGAACTATTTCGCTTTGGTGGAGCAATAAAATAACAAAAATGATGATTAAAAAGAGAAACAAAAAAGTATTTCTATATTTTTAGTCACCCCAAAAATGTAAGTCATTGCATAATAGATATACCCTCCAGGGAGTGGGTATACCAGTGGTTTACTCTTCTGGTGTGGTTAAGTCACCGCGCGCCTCATGACTGAACCACACCAGCTGTGGTAACTCAATCCACCAGTATATCCACACCCTGGAGGGGTATATTGCTTTATTATACAATGTGGTAAATCGAATGAGCCAAATCTTGCAACCTGATTGGTTGGCTGGTACCTTTCCCAGTGTGGTAAATCCTCCAGTGTACCCACTGGAAAAAGTACCAGCCAATCTTATATCGTGCCAATCCGGTCGCTTTCATTTTGATAGAAACCATTTGTCCTGTCGCCGCTTCACTAAAACACCGCAGTAAATATTACAAAAAAATTACATCTTCCTTCCAACCGTACAGACTTCAGTTACTTACAACATATCTAAAAAAATAATATAAAACTGCATTTGCCATTGTATAATATAAATTTATCCCACCAGGGTGTGGGTATACTGGAGGACTTAACACGACTGGTGTGGTTCGGTCACGAGGTGCACCAGCTGTGGTAAATCCTCCAGTATGCCACACACTGAGGGATAAATTGATAATTAACATACTTATGCAACTTACCATATATTTAACAAGGTTTAACACTGTTTAAAAAACATTTTTATTATAACAGCAATAAGACACCAGGGTTATCGCTCTCTAGGGCATGTGGCACTTGGCAATGCCTCGTGCCACATTATGCGCCTAGAGGGTGATTAACAGACCATTAACATAACCCCGGTCATGCCTTATTGGTTAAGTGTTGAACGTGGCTGTACTCAGTACAACAAAGGGCTTCTCTCACTTGTCCAAACACAGCTGCTAACATCTGAAAGCATCATGACATCATGGGACTTTTTTGTAGAAGCAATGTACAGTTACAAATAAAAAGGGTAATTGTGTCTGCATTCCTTTTCACAGTGACAATTACACTGAGTAAGCTGTTGCACTGCTGCTGCCAAATGTTCAGAGCCCAGCCCAGCAGCTCAGCAGACACACTATCACACACACACACACACACACACACCTAAAGCTTAGTTGTCCTGCTTGCTCATTTCTTATCATTTAGGCAGATTTAGCTGAAGCAGGAAAACTGACTGTTGTCCCCATGGTTAGAGAAGAGCACAAAAAAACTTCAGGTTCAAATCCCACTACAACTCGACACATCTAGCTTGGAGTGAACCCTTGAGCAGGTCAATTGGCCTCCTTATGCTTTAAATCTCTCCCAGATGTAAAACTGGGCAGAAAGGAGTGGGGGACGCAAATGTTAAGATGTTTCATTACGGACTACTATCCTGGAGCCATGGGTGTAGGCAGGCATACTCCATGTACACCATGGTGTATACTTGTATTGAAGGGGGGCAGCATATAGGCCCTGAACAGCTTCCCTAGTCCATGGACACAACAACACAGAACCAGCAGAACCTTTCTGTATGTTTATATGTCTCAGCACCAGAAGGATTGGCCACTGCTACTGTCTTTGCAGCCCTGGGACTATACAGCTTTACAGGGTCTGGGTTGGTATATTGGTTTCCCAAGGAACAATGCATGACATCTGCATATACCCATGCATGGGGGCAGCAACCAGTAACAGGGAGTACAAATGTCGTATTGATTGTGCGTTGTGCCATACAGGACACACACACAGTCCTGGTGACGGTGTACATATGTATATAGTGTATGGTGGAACGTCGTTCTCCACCGAAATCCATCGTTGTCGAAACCTTGTAGTCACACACTAGTGAGGTTCGCAGTGCAGCAGACGATTTTTCTACTGCACTCTGAACGTCACACAGTGTCCTCGAGCAACATTTGACAGTTAGATTCTAAGGCTCCACCCATAGACAGGACACATAAGCGAAGCAGTAATGTGCGGCAGTACTAATGTTTAGCGATAAAGCGTTCAAAATGTAAAGTTCTTTTTCCTTCTAGTAACACAGTAAAACTGTTTTGAAGCAGAAACATGCTGTAGTGATTTTTTTCCCAAAAACGACGTTCCACCATACACTATAAACAAAGGTGCATGGGGAACAGTTGACAACAGGGCATCTTTCACCTCGTTGGCACTCTCGAGGTAATCCGTCGTCATAGTGCCAACTCGGTGAAAGAATAGCCCTGTTGTCAACTGTTCCCCATACACTATCATGCATATTGTCTGGCTACACCTATACCCTGCCCGGAGCAATATACTGTACCACTAAGAAGGTTCAGGTTGCGTGCAGCGTCAGTTGCTTGGGCCCCCACATCATTCCACAGCTCAGTCCAAACAAAAACAAGTGAGAAAAAAAATGTCCTAGCCTGCTACTTACCTTACCACCTTTGCTGGGCGATGCTGGCTGGCTGTGCTGACGGATGCTCTCCAACTCCTCTGCTACTGCAGCTTCTCCCCCCTCACTCGCTCGCTCCTCCGTGGCTCCACTCCAGCTCCAACAGAAGAAAACCGCTGGCTTCTGCTCCTCCGCTGTCTCACCTCACCTGCCAGATGCCTAAATCCTTAGCACCCTCCCCAGCTGTGTGCAAGTGTGTTGATCAGGTCAGGGGGCAAGGGCAAAGGATGGGGACTTCAGGACCATCAGGCCTCAACAGTAAGAGGACAACAGCACAGGACTTATGAGGAAGGCACCTCTTTTTAAAGTACACTTACCCTTCAGTCTGACCACCTCCTGCAGAGTGCTCCAATCGTCGCCTGCCTGGCCCCTGACCCCACTCACCCTATTTTCTCTCTCCCCAGTAGACCCCAGCGTCACCCCTGCAGCTGCAGCACTGGAGTGCCTGGTGGTCACTGGTCTCCCTCCCGACTAGCTGACTGACTCTGACTCCAGTCCTACTCCCAACCCAGTCCTGACCTCACCTCACCTGTCCTGGACAAATGAAGGCTTTCTCCAGTCTCCCCAGTAGACACAGACACACTGCTGCCGACTTTGCCAACAAGTAGTCTGTGTGAGTGTGTCCCAGTCCCGACTTGCTTGCACTGCAGTTGTTTTTTTCTTCTTTCTCTCTGCCAGGCCGCGCCCGCCCTCCGACAGTACTTGCCTGCCCCAGCTGCCCGCGCTCTGCCAAATGGAGGATAATCGGATCGCCCCGCGGCTGCCTGGATCAGCTGCTCCAGCTCTGACTCGCTGACATTTATCTTCCCGCTCCCTTCTCTCGTCTTCACACAGACTAGTACCCGCGACGCGATACACTTCTTACTGCTGGCTGCCTGCCCTAGGCCTAGCCCAACTGACTCCGAGTCGACTAATCTGTCCGTCCGACTGCCTGCTGCACGAGACCCTGTCAAAATCCTGCCGATCATTCCCCACGCATGCGCGTAATACGTAGCGCGCCTAAGCCAATCCCATTCCTCTCCAGTCCTCATCCAGCCAATCGCAGCAGCGCCAGCTCCAGCACCAAGTAAGTGGCACCTTGGGAGGGGGTGCAAACTAAGCTGCACACAGTTGGCACCATCCGTCCCTCCCTCCCTGATTACTACTAGTCTGTGCTGTGCTAATGCTATTTTTATCGTTTATCAGCACAGCAGCAGACTGTCAGGCTCCCGACCCTGTCTGAAACCTCCGGTCCTCCTCCGACTCACTGGACCTCAAGCCAGCCTGGCAGGCAGGGGTCGCAAGCCCTGTCATAGGGGTCCCATAAGTTTCATAGGGGTCGCGAATGCGACCCCTGGCAACCCCTAAATGACACCCCTGGCAGCTACATCAGAAACAACACACATGGTCATCACGACTCACCAGTGGCTGCCATCACTGTGGTTGGTGCAAATACTGTGAAGTATTACATTGAGAGACTAGACTGGAGAGTCACAAGAAGGCTGATGAGCTGACTAGATGATAGGATACTCTCTGAGGTGGGAGAAAAACAGAAAAAATAAGCATTTGTCAATGCCGAATGTTTGCTTGCTGGCATTGGTAGTGTAGAAGTTACAGAGCTACATAATAGGAATGGCAGTGAAGTATTGAGCTGAAGCCAACCCCACCACCACCCTGCAGAGAGTGACAGGCATTGGGGTGTGTCTTTGGGTCATCAGGCATAATGACCATGCAATTGCACCACACCCTACCCTGCAGACACTGACAAGTGTCACGGTGTGCCTTGGGGTCTTTGGCCCTTATGCACACCCCATTCCATCAGGAAATACGGTGAGATGGGTGCAGTATAGGAGAATGGGGTGAAGTTTGGGCCCGAAGAGTCTGAGGCACACCTTGATGCCTCTCACTGGCTGCATGGTGTGGGTGGGGGTGGAATTGTATGAGCATTACAGGCAAGAATCCCAAGTCACACCTCTGATGCCTGTCATTCTTTACAGGGTGGGGCGTTCTGGTCGGAAACCCTAACGCCTCAGGCATTCGTTGGTATTTTCACTTCATATTTTCAACATGTTTTTTTTGTGACCCCCACCTCATGAACAGTGGCAATATCAGTTTGTTAGCTGAAAACTGCTTTTGCACAGCGACTACGGCATTTGGCACCACAGGTGCAAAAACACATTCCGAACAGGATGTGAAAAATGACAGCGGTACTGTTCATGGGGAGGTGTAAAAAATGGCAATGTTGAAAATCTGCTGTGAAAATCTTAAAAAAACTGGTGAAGTCACGAGCGTGCGTAGAAACTGTACAACGCACACCCATAACATAACTAGTTTGGGGATTTTCTTAACAGCAGATTGTTAACACAGGCATTTTGGGACCTCCAATCATGAATAGTGTCAGTGTGACTTTCTTTATCTGTCCCGAACAATGATTTCACACAGCGACCACGCATTTCTGCGCTGAAAGTGTGAAAACACATTTCGGCCATGTTATGGAAAATGCCAGCTGTACTGTTCATAAGGAGGTGTGGAAAAATGCCACTGGTGAAAATCTGGACTGAAAATATTACAAATTCATGAACTTACGAGGGTGTGTGGAAATTGCGCAATGCTCACTCTTAACACAGTCATTTTATGGAGTTTTGTCACCAAATTTTCAACATAGCCATTTTAAGACCTCTGCTCATGATCAGTGTCACTGTGATTTTCTTAATCTGTCCCAAACATTATTTTCACACACCGACTGTACCATTGTGCGCTACATGTGCGGAAACACATTTTGGGCGAGATGTGAAAAATGGTAGCTGTACTGCTCATAAGGAAGTGCAGTAAAATGACACTGTTGAAAATCTGGTATGCAAATATTACAAATTCGCAAACTTGCCAGCGTGCATAAGAACTGCGCAACATGCGCTCCTAAAACGTTATTTTTGGGAATTTTTTCACCAAATTTTCAACATAGCCATTTTAACACCTCTGCTCATGACCAGTGTCGCTGTGATTTTTCTTAATGTGTCCCATACATTGATTTTGCACACCGACTGCGCCATTGTGCGCTACATGGGCGGAAACATGTTTTGGGTGAGATGTGAAAAATGACAGCTGTACTGCTCATAAGGAGGTATGGTAAAATGGCAATGTTGAAAATCTGGAGTGAAAATATTAAAATTCACAAACTTACGAGCGTGCGTAGGAACTGCGCAACGCACGCTCGTAAAACAGTCATTTTTAGGAATTTTTCCACCAAATTTTCAAAATAGGATTTTTGAGAGCCCACCTTATGAACACTGGCAGTGTCGTTTCGTTGACTGGTCCTGAAAGGTGATTTTGCGCAGTGACTGTGAAATCACCCGTAGGGCCCGATTAACGCCATGACTGTGACAGCATTCATGAGAAGGGGTCCCAAAAACCCCATGTTGAAGATTTGGTGCAAAAATTCCAAAAAATGCCCGAGATATGCAGCATAGTTAAAAAAACCCTATCTATTACATTATACAGCTTACCGGCATTTCCTCAGTTCGCGGCCGGCTTTGAAGAGTGCAGTCATGTTCCTGGTCCACCGAAGATCGTCGCACTGGACTCGGAGGTAAGTATGGGGTGAGGGGTATGGGAGGCAGGGTGCTCAGTGGGTGGGTGCGGGTGGGGGCAGGGAGACTGTGAGGGACCGTTTTTAATTTACTTTTTTTTACTATTAAGGCACGCAGGACATTTGCCATGCTGGGTGGGCTCCCAGCATGGCAGCTGGAAAGGCTGTTTGGGGGTCTGGAGCCGACGGGATTGGGAACCCTGTCAGCCAAGCGGCTTTTGCCACACTGGGGTAGGCTCTCAGCGTGGCAGCTGTAAGGCTGTTTGGGGGCTGGAGCTGACGGGGATTGGGCACCCCGTGGTCAGACGGATGTGTGTGCTACTCTGGGGTGAGCTCCCAGCGTGGCACCAAGAAAGCTTTTTGGGGGTGTGGAGCTGACGGGGCATTGGGCACCCCGTCGGCTAATACAGTATGTGCAAGAGTGGCCACAGCAATATGCATGCGTGTTAGAGGTGGGAGCTCTGCTCATGAAGCAGAGCTCTCCCTTTCAACTGTTTGCCACTTCATGTTCAACTGCTGTCATAGACAGCTGGAGCAGTGATTGGCGCACTGCGACTACACCTGCAAACACTCTGACTGAACTGGAAGAGGCTGACACACCTCTGGAAAACTCGGATGATGGCACTATGTTTCTTGCACATGTGTGCAAGCAAACATAAAAAGGAGAGAAAGCACCCAAGAGTTTTGAGTCAGAATGGCAACAATATTCCTCAAAGCAAACAAGATGTGAAAGGGTAAGAAAATTACTATAGACAAGGCAGGGTAAGTCACCTTCCCAAACAATATTTCTGGTGGGGCATGCACCACCACTTTGAAACACTAATGGAGCCTAAAACAAAAGAAGTAGCTCATTTGTTTTCTGGTATGTTGACAAAATTCCACAAGGCACAGGAAGTAAAAGCCTTAGTCAAGAGTGACAGAACAGACTCATAAAAACATAGATGACAGGATAGTAGAAACGTAAAAGATATTTTAAGGGCCAGCCCACCAGCACAACAGCAACATGTCTGCTTGTGACATAGATGCCTTTTGTTTGGTAGTGACTGAAGGTGTTGGAGGGCCGGCCAGGTGGAGGAAGACTGAGCATCTGAGGGACAGCTCTCCTCCTCCTCCTCCTCCAGTGTGGGAGGGTGGGTGTGTGTCTAGTGTGTGACTGACCTCTGGCATAGGCCAAGGGTTGCTACGTGCCAGTGTTGATCACTTAGGGAGGCATGTCAAATGCTGATGCTACTGCATTACTGCATCATTGCATAACATGCCTCCCACTGGGGACTAGTAAAAAATCTTGGGGCTCCATTGGCAAAATGACATCCTCCCTGCCCCCAGACACCAGATTGTAACCTGCAACCCTTTGTCCTCGGTACCATATGTAGATACGCCAGGGAACCATTGGCCCCACACTGGGAGAGGAAGTCATGGTGCCTCCCAGTACCATAGCAGCAGTTCTGTCAGGGAACCAGCAACCCCACCTGGTGGAAAGCCAGGGTGCTTGTGGGTGTAGGTGTATCCCAGGATCGCAGGTGTTGAGGTGAAGCTGTGGGGATTGCAGGTGGGGATTGATGGTGGCTGGAGGAGCCCCAACTAAAGCACAGTAAATAAAAAACATACATTTTAAGGTTACTGTCCTCCAAACTCAGTGTTGCCCCTTACAAATTTTTTTAAACTTGCCTCAGACATAGCTGCAACCCCACATATCTTTAGAGTACCCAATTCAAAAGACATGGTAAATACAGCAACATTGCAGGTGGCAGAGTTGCAAGGTTTGGGATACTTGGAGAGTCAGGAGGTGGGTGGAGGGCAGGCTGAAGTGGAATGATCAGAGAGCCAAATTCCAGAACAAACATGACTGGCTCCAAACAGGAAAGCAAGCACCTTGGCAGTTCTAATGCAGATAAAACTGATTTAGATCCAAGTATTGGAGCCAGAAGAAAAACTACCAGTAAATCAGGACCAACTTTACTATCAGTGGTCTCTGCTGCTCTGATAGAAGCATAGAAACATAGAATTTGATGGCAGATAAGGACCACTTGGCCCACTTAGTCTGCCCATTTCCCTACCTGATGGAAAAGCAGCAAGTTCTAGTTAATCAACAGCTTACTTCCTCCTACCTACCACTGGAATTGTCTTATGCCTGTCCCATGCATTCTTGATTTCTCCCACTGTTCCTGACTCCACAACCTCCTCAGAAAGGCTGTTCCATGCATCCACAACCCCCTCTGTGAAAAATACTTTCTAACATTACCTCTGAGCCACCCCCTCTATCTACAAATTGTGCCCCATTGTTCTTGCACATCTCTTCTTCTGAAAGATGCTACCCTCTTGTACTTTGTAATTCCCTTGAGATACTTGAAAGTTTCTATCATGACCCCCCCCTTTCCTCAAGGGTATACATATTAAGCTGCTTTAGTCTCTCCTCATATGTCTTCTGGTGCAGACCCTGCACCATTTTGGTTGCCCTCCTCTGAACAGCCTCCACTCTGTCTATGTCTTTGGGGAGATGGGGTCTCCAGAATTGCACGCAGTACTCCAGATAGGGTCTCACCAACTGTCTGTACAGAGGGATAACAACTTCCTGTTTTTTACTGTTGATGCCTCTCCCTATGCATCCCAGTATCCTCCCAGCCCTCCTTACTGCCTTCTAACATTGCTTGCCCAGCTTTAGGTCATCTGATATAATTACTCCTTGGTCTTTTTCGATTTTTGTTGTTGTTATTAACTCACCCCCCCATTGTGTACTCTTCCTCTGGGTTTCTGTTTCCCAGATGCATTACCTTGCACTTCCTTGCATTGCATCTGAGCTGCCATATATTTGACCATTCCTCCAACCTTGCCAAGTCTCTTTTCATCCTTTCCACCCCACCTTGTTTACCAACCCTGTTGCAGATCATTGTGTCATCTGCAAAGAGACATGCCTTTCCTTCCAGGTGATCTCAAATATCACTTATAAAGATATCAAAGAGGACCAGTTCCAGTACCGAACCCTGCGGTACCCCACTAGTTACCCTCTTTTCTTCACAGTGGACTCCGTTTACTATTACCTTTTGCTTCCTGTTGTCCAGCCAGTTTTTTATCCAGGCTACCACCTTGGGACCCACTGCAAGGCTGGCTAACTTGTATATTGATCTTTTGTGTGAGACTGTGTCAAATGCCTTGCTAAAATCTAGGTAGGCCATATCCACAGCCCCTCCCTGGTCTACTACTTTGGTCACACAGTCTAAGAAATCTATTAGGTTTGTCTGACGTGACCTACCTGATGTGAATCCATGCTGCCTTGGGTCATGTGCCCCACTGGCCTCTAGGTACTCAACAATTCTTTCCTTCAGAAATGTTTCAATCATTTTCCCTACCACAGAGGTCAAACTAACTGGTCTGTAGTTTCCTGCCTCTGCCCTGCTCCCACTTTTGTGAAGTGGAATACATTTTCCCTCCTCCAGTCCTCAGGTACCACCCCATCCTCCCATGATTTGTTAAAGAGAGTAGTCAGTGGTGTTACTAGTTCTACCCTTAGTTCTTTTAGAATTCTTGGGTGAATCCCATCAGGCCCCATTGCTTTGTCTACCCTCAGTTTCAAGAGTTCTTTCAAAACCCTTTCTTCTGTGAATGGACTGGTATCGAACCCCCTATTCAGAGTTTCTCTCTTGTTTGGTTTAGGTACCTCCCCCTCCTCTTCCATTGTGAATACTAAGCAGAAATATTCATTCAGTATCCCTGATTTTTCACTGTCACCCTCTGCCCATGTTCCCTTCCCTTTATTAAGTCTCTGTATCCCTCCCTTGGTCTTTCTTCGCTGCCTAATGTACCTATAAAAGGTTTTATCCCCCTTCTTAACAGAGTTGGCTATCTTTTCCTCAGTTTGTGCCTTTGCTATTGTGACTGCTTTTCCTGCCTCCTTCTGCTTTAACTGATAAATTTCTCTGTCCTGCTCCTTCTGTGTTTCCTTTTATTTCCTTAATGCTATCCTTTTCTCCTCAACCTTCCCTTCCACCTCTTTTGAGATCCATAGTGTTTTTTTCCTTCATTTTGTTTTGTTAATTTGCTTCACACAAAGGCTTGTTGCCTCTGCGATGACTGTTTTGATTATTCCCCATTATTCCTCCACCTCTCCTTCTTGCCCATTTGCTAGCGCTTTTCTGAGGCATGCTCTCATTTTCCCAAAGTCAGCCTTCCCAAAGTCCAATACTGTACTCTTGTTTTTGTATGGCTTGACTCTATGGCTGTGTTTAGTGTGAACCACACTGTTTGGTGGTCACTTGTTCCCAGATGGCTACCCACTTCTACATCTGAGATCCTTTCTCCTTCCCCATTTGAGAGTACCAGGTCTAAGATTGCTCCATCCTGAGTGGGTTGCAACACTAGCTGTCTGAGGCATGCCCCCTGTAGGGCATCAAGAATGACCCTGCTCTTGGATGTGCCTGCAGCAAAGGTACTCCAGTTAATATCTGGCATATTCAGGTCCCCCATCAACAATATCTCCCCTTTTTCTGCTATTTTAAGGATGCTTTTTACCATTTCCTTGTCTATTTCCTCCCCCTGAGATGGGGGTCTGTACACAACCCCAGTGCAGATTGTGGTGCCATTTCCTGTCTCCAGGGTGACCCATAGTGACTCATCAACTTCCTGATACCTTTAACCACTGACACAGCAAAACTGAAAAAGGGAGAGGAGTCTTTTTAGGCAGTTTCTTGGGAAACGGTAAATCCTATACAAGACACTGCTGCTGTACAGCACTTGAATTGCCCTGAAACTCAAAAAATAACAGACAAACCGCAAGTCTTATCATCGCAGACTCGTACTGAAAAACTACAAGCTCAGGAGAGAAATGTGGGAACTGCAGCTTCCGTTATAAACATTAACAAGGAAATAAAGCAAACTCATTTAAAAGAACTGGGAACATATGTGGCTTTGGACACCGAGCAAGGAAGCTCACATACTGTAGAGAATAGGGGCCATAGCAACAATGGCCCCTATGCTCTAATGGGAGGAGTGGATATGTGCTGCATAGCTAGGGTGCGTAGCCACTCCACACCCATTGTGCCCCCTGCATAGGATGCACAATGGAGGCCATGCAGCACACATGTGCCAGATCTCCCAGCCACATGAGCAGCAACGTGCCGGGACAGCACTACATGCCATGCACTAAGGTGTTTAGTGCTGGCTGCGGGGGTGTGTAGTGGGGCACAAGGCATGCCAGGGAAAACCCTGCCATAAACCCCCTATGCACCCTGTACACACCATGGGACACACCACAGGATAGGGCAAACAGACTACCGACCCTCCAGGACCACAGCAAATGGCCACTCAGTGCCACCACCCACCCACCCAAGCACATGGCGGTCTGTGCGGTACACCACCAAAAATACCTGAATTCCTCACAGGGGCATGGGCACAGGGATGCTTCCTCCCCCCCCAACGGCATTGCATGTCCACCCCTGCTACCGGAGTTACCATCTCCCCCACTACTGACATGCCCCGTACCTCTCAGCCGCTTCGGTGCCATCGGAAGGCCAGTGGCATTGCTCTCCTCCCACCCACCACAGCTGCTGACCCCAGACATCTGCAGGATGCACTGCCAATGCACACCCCGCTGCATAAGAGATCCACTGTTGGACCCATGTTGCGCGTCCAATTGGATGCCCGGCTGGGTCTGTGACTCCACCCACACCTGACCTGTGTGGACCTACATGTCAGGGAGTGTGGCCATGGACAGGTGGCCAGCCTTGGTGAATGCCACTGGTGCACACCTGTCTGCGGGTGCGGAGCTCCATGGGTGGGTAACACACTTCTGGTGCGTATTACCCACCCATTGGCGCATAGGAGCCTTTAAGAATACTACAGAAGTCTTGGTAAATCTGAACTCAAGTCCCCTTGAACAAAGGGATAATTATAGAGCATTAGGTCATAAAGAGAACAAGCATTTGTCAATGCCGAATGTTGCTTGCTTCTATGTGCTGTTTAGGTATTTGGAAGTCATTGGAGTGCAAATATTGAAAATTCGCGAACTTATGAGCGTGCATAGGAACTACGCAATGCACGCTCGTAAAACAGTCATTTTTAGGAATTTTTTCACCAAATTTTCAACATAGCCATTTTAAGACCTCTGCTCATGAACAGTGTCACTGTGATTTTCTTAATGTGTCCCATACATTGAGTTCGCACACCGACTGTGTCATTGTGCGCTACATGGGTGGAAACATGTTTTAGGCAGGATGTGAAAAATGACAGCTGTACTGCTCATAAGGAGGTGTGGTAAAATGGCAATGTTGAAAATCTGGAGTGAAAATACTGAAAATTCACAAACTTACGAGCGTGCATAGGAACTGCGCAACGCATGCTCGTAAAACAGTCATTTTTAGGAATTTTTTCACCAAATTTTCAACATTGCCATTTTAAGACATCTGCTAATGAACAGTGTCACTGTGATTTTCTTAATGTGTCCCATACATTGATTTCACGCACCAACTGCGCCATTGTGTGCTACATGGGCGGAAACACATTTTGGGCAGGATATGAAAAATGACAGCTGTACTGCTCATAAGGAGGTATGGTAAAATGGTAATGTTGAAAATCTGGAGTGAAAAATATTGAAAATTCATGAACTTACAAGCGTGCGTAGGAACTGCGCAGAACGCATCAATAAACACTTTTTAGGATGCTCCACCAAATTTTCAAAATAGGCTTTTTGAGAGCCCACCTTATGAACACTGGCAGTATCATTTCATTAATCATTCTGGAAAGGTGATTTCGCACAGTGACTGCAAAATCACCCTTCGGGCCCGAATAACGCCATGACAGTGACAGCATTCATGAGAAGGAGTCCCAAAAACCTCATGTTGAAAATTTGGTGCAAAAATTCCAAAAATGCCTGAGATATGCAATAAAGTTGAAAAACCCTATCTATCCCATTATACAGCCGGCATTTCCTCATTCACTTCGGCTTTTAAAGATGCAGGCGTGTTCCCGGTCCACCGATGATCGTTGGCCCGAGCTCGGAGAGTGAAATATGGGTGAGGGGTCTGGGAGGCAGGGTGCGCGGTGGGTGGAGTGCGGGTTGTGGGAGGGGCAGGGAGACCTACGAGGACCGTTTTTATTCTGAGTTGTTTTTACGAAGGCAGCGTGGGGCGTTTGCTGCAGCTGGGGTGGACTCCCAGCGTGGCAGCAGAAAAAGCTGTTAGGGGGCGTGGAGCCGATGGGGATTGGGCACCCGATCGGCCAAAACAAGATTTGCCACGCTTGGGTGGGCTCCCAGCATGGCATTGGGAAAGCTTTGGGGGCGTGCAGCCTTGGAGCCGGCCAGTTGGGCACCCTGTCGGCCATACAGATGTGTGCATGGGGGCGCATCAGCCGCCCAATATCGTCTTCAGCATAATGTGTCGTGGGGGAGAGCTCTGCTCACTGAAGCGGAGCTTTCCCTTTGAACTATATGCCACTGCATTTTCAGCTTGTCATAGACAGCTGCAGCAGTGATTGGGGAACTGGGGCCGCGCCTGCAAACACACTGACTGCATTGGAAGACGAGCTGACACACCTCCGAAAACTCGGATGATGGCACTATGTTTCTTGCACATGCGTGCAAGCAACATAAAAAAGTCAGCTCTCAAACAGAGGGTAATTCAGCACAGAATAAGCACTCTATAGAGAAAAAAGCAAATCAAGCAGCTCTACACTCATCTATACAGGCTATAGGATGGAAGACATATTTATTAATATGGAAAATACCACCACAGAAAGGGGACTGAGCACAAATTTACCAATAGAGAGAGAAAAATCTCAGTGACCACTAGATGGCAGCAGCACTACAGATATCAAAAATGCTCTCATAAATGAGGTCAGACAATATTTTGTCAATATCAATGCATCAATATTGCATTAACACAGTCTCTGAATTAACATAGTAGTAGACACACCATGATACCACCAGTGAAACTAAAGGTGTAATAACTAGAAAGACTTAGTGGGGTGGATTTTCAAAGCTCGATCACAAGCTGTGACAATGGCAGCTTGCCCCGAGTGCCGCTGCACCAGGGACCCTTTGCCTGATTCTCTCTCGGACAGGGTCTTGGCTCCTAATTCCTGCAGCTTGCAGCAACAGTGGCAGTATGCCAAATAGATGGTGCATCCATGAGGTATGCCACAATAGCTGCGGGGTGGTGGGGCGGCAGCTGTGACCTTGGAAAGGAGCACAGTAGTGGCTAGTGCCCCACCACCACCACCATCGATCTGCCGGTAAACTGACTGTTTACAAAACCTATTACACTGGGTATCTAGGGGCTCCCCCCTACAATCCCTGATATGCTCCTAATGTAAATTATCACAGAAAATAAGTCATTCCCTGGTGATCTGCCCCCCCCACACACACCATATGCCAGTAATGCAAAAATATTATAGCATAACAGTAATTTACTTGCGATCTAGGGTCCTCACCCCAGCCCAATATACCTGAATACGAAATACTGATAAGATCCTTCTGGTGGTCTAATGGCCCCCACCCTGGCAGGTCGTGCCCACCACCCTGCTTCCCCATCCCAAACCCTGATCGGGCAACTGGCACCCTCATCACACCCCACGGCTGACTGTGAAATGGACAGTCAGGCGCATACTGTATACTGTATGCGCTCTGACGGTTCATTCAGTGGCTAACCCGTGGTGGTGCTGGAGGAGCTGTGCCAGGCTCCTGATTGGAGTTTGGGTTGGGGATGAGGTGGTGGGCACCACCTGAGGTGGAGCCACAGACCACCAGGAAGGATGTTTTCAGCATTCGGGTATTTGGGGCTGGGGGCAAGGATCCTAGATCACAAGTAAATGACTGTTACTATAATATTTTACAATACCAGCATACGGGGTGGGGGGACTAGATTACCAGGTAATTATTCTTTTTGTATAATTATTTACATTAGAGGCATGTCAGGGATTGGGAGGCACTAGATCACCAGAGAATTACTTTCTTTATCATAATTTACATTACGGGCATATTGGGGGTGGGGGGCACTAGATCACCAGGGAATGACTTCTTTTTTTTGTGTGTGTTTATAATTTACATTACGGGCATATTGGGGCTGTGGAGGCCACTAGATCACCAGGGAATTACGTCTTGTACAGTTATAGGTTACCGGCAGATCTAGGTTCATGGGGGGGCAGGCACAGTGGTGTATGGTTCACAACCCTCCCAGAGGATATTTAAGTACCGTGTACTTAGACCTTTGTCCTTGGGGATGGTTTTATTAATGCAACATTAGGGGATATGGCAGCCTGTGTCTGCTGCAAGCCCCCTAGTGCCAGGCTGCAGCCCATTTTGTAGCACAAGGCTAGTGCAAGTCCCCTTTGGCACATACAGCCTGCGTTTGACACAGGCCACTTTGCAAAATAGCTCTGGGCATATCCTTTGATGCAAGGTGCCAGCTGCATCATACATGTTTGACGTGAGCATCTTGCATCCTTCTCAGGACTTTGAAAATCTGGCCCAGAATTTTCATAGATCTTACTAAAGCAGAGAGAGAGTTATAAGAGCAATCCTGATTAATGATCCGGGGGAGGGGCGGGGCTTACCAACCTTCTCCAACAAGATCTGGTGCAGCCCCCTGAATCTGAGAAATCAAACCAAGCTTCTGTGGTACTGGTGACCTGGTGAACACTCTAACTTGACTCAAGAAGATGCCTTGAAAAATGCTAATATTGTTTCATAACAGGAAATAGTCAAATAGTGTAATACAAAGACCTCTATATAAATTTTTATAAATATTGTTAATAATTATGGAGGAAAAAAGTAGCATATGGTAGAACGTATGATATCACTCCTAAAACCTTAGCGCGGGTAAACCTCGTGGCCTAATGGCTTAAGCATTAGGTACTAGAAACAAGGTACTAGATATTTACTGCTCATCTTGAACAAGTAAAGAGGGGGCCAAAAAGTGAGGTATTAGGATATAAGGTATGTCTCTGCACTTTTGTTGATTATTTACTCTTATTTCTTAAATTCATCCCTTTAAGCCATAAGGGGATATTAGCGGGGGTGGGGGGGAGAAGGTTAATACATATAGCACAAAAAAAGAACAGGAAGGAATCAGGATTCGATTTACTTTGAAACTTAAATTGGAAGTTACAAGGGTTAAAATAAAGCAGGAGACTCTGTGGCTTGGATCATTAAATCAGCTAGGGACAGTGTGGACCGTGGAGCCCTAAAGGCCCCATGGGAACCCAATCCCCTCCACACTGAACAAGCTGACGCACAGCTCACACAGCTGGGGACAGCATGGACCACGGAGCCCTAAAGGTCCCACAGGAAACCCACCCCCTCCACATTGAACAAGCCGATGCACAGCTCACTCAGCTGGGGACAGCATGGACCGCGGAGCCCTAAAGCCCCATGGGAACCCCATCCCCTCCACACTGAATAAACCAACACACAGCTCACTCAGCTGGGGAGGGCATGGACTGCAGAGCCCTAAAAGCCCCACGGGAACCCCATCCCCTCCACACTGAACAAGTCAACGCACAGCTCACTCAGCTGGGGATGGTGTGGACCACAGAGCCCTAAAGGTCCCACAGGAAACCCACCCCCTCTACATTGAACAAGCCAATGCACAGCTCACTCAGCTGGGGACAGCATGGACCGAGGAGCCCAAAAGGCCCCATGGGAACCCAACCCCTTCACACTGAACAAGCTGGCACACAGCTCACTCAGCTGGGGACAGTGTTGATTGTGGAGCACTAAAGGCTCCACAGGAACCCCATCCCCTCCGCACTGAACAAGCCAATACACAGCTCACTCAGCTGGGGACAGCATGGACTGCGGAGCCCTGAAGCCCCATGGGAAACCCATCCTCTCCACACTGAATAAGCCAACACACAGTTCACTCAGTTGGGGAGGGTGTGGACTGCAGAGCCCTAAAAGCCCCATGGGAACCCCATCCCCTCCACACTGAACAAGTTGACGCATAGTTCACTCAGTTGGGGAGGGCATGGACCACAGAGCATTAAAGGCCCCATGGAAACCCCATCCCCGCCACACTGAACAAGTTAACGGTCAGCTCACTCAGCTGGGGACAGTGTGGACCGCAGAGCCCTAAAGGTCTCACAGGAAACTCATCCCCTCCACATTGAACAAGCTGATGCACAGCTCACTCAGCTGGGGACAGCATGGACTGCAGAGCCCTAAAGGCCCCATGGGAACCCCATCCCCTTCACACTGAACAAGCTGACACACGGCTCACTCAGATGGGGACAGCATTGACTGTGGAGCACTAAAGGCCCCACGGGAACCCCATCCCCTCCACACTGAACAAGCCAATACACAGCTCACTCACCTGGGGACAGTGTGGACTGCGGAGCCCTAAAGGTAACTTGCCTCCCTTAAACTGCATCATTGGTGTGGGGGTGTTCTTGCTCTGCCTGCCCTCTGACATCGACTGATTGGTTTTTCACTTCAGGACATTTTGCCTGCAAGCCCTGGGACTTTCTGATTTTCCAGAGGAGCTTTAAGACCACTGCCTCCCTCCAGCACTTATGCTGTCTAGCTCTGTGTTCTGCATTTATGTAATCCTGCCTGACTTTACCTGATAGTATAGCTTAGCAACCAATTCCAGACCTGCTGTGTGGTCTCAGTATAGCACCTTTACAGTCTGTTTTAACCAGGGTTGGAATTACAGAGGGGCTTGCCAGAGCTCAGCCCTGGTAGCTCTGAAGTGAGCCCCGATAGCTCACACATCACTGCCACTGACTTATAATAGGAAGGGGGGCTCAGTTTAAAGACAGGACCCTTATGGACCCCCTAGTCCCCAAAGCTCATAAAATATAATTCCAGCACTGGTTTTTAGAGCTTGTTACACTTCTGTTCCTCTAGACCATCTAGCGACTACTGCATTTGCTATCTCAGGTACACAGACAGACAACGTTTTACATGTTTTTACAGTTATTAAGAACCTGCTCTCCTGCCTAGCTAGAGACTAGCATATCTACTGTCTCTGGAGCACAGATAACCTCTTAAATAAAGTTTGGTGTAGTGTTTTACTAGATGCTGATGTGGGGAATTTGCCAGAGGCCTGCCTCATGGTCTGTGGCATCCGCAGCATTCTCTTGTGAGGACTTCCATTGTTCCTCTAGGTCTTCCTAGCAGTTCAGTGTCCCAACTCGTGCATGCGCACTATTCGCCCATGCACTGCGAGTGAAACAGCCAACAAACTCCCGCTGCATACTAACTAATTCCTTTGTTCTGCTTCTTTCATTAGGCCCCATGGGAACCCCATCCACTCCACAGTAAACAAGCTGGTGCACAGCTCATTCAGCTGGGGACAGTGTGGACCATGGAGCCCTAAAGGTAATTTGCCTCCCTTCAGCTGCATCACTGGTGTGGGGGTGTTAACCCATCAACACTTCACGTCGACTACTCTGCCCGCCCCATCCACCCTCCCACCCAAGGGCGTCCCTTAACTTATTGGTATCACCTGGTCGCATGACACTGATATTCCTAAGTGTCTGAACCTCCCTTAGCTTATCACTCTTGACCACTAGGTGGTTCTGTTGTGCCTCGCTTTTCTCCTCTTTCCTATTCTCTGCCTCTCTACCTTTGCACCTCCCTCCTTTCCTCGCCTCCCCTCATCCTCATATACCTTACGCTGGTTACCACTCTCGACCACTAGGAAGTAGTATTGTACCTCCCTCCACGCCACTTTTCCCCTCTCCCTACTATATCAGATCTACTCCTTACCCCCTCCCCCTGCCTTTCTCTTCCCCACACCACTCCATGTGTCCCTTCCCCCTCAGTCCCCCCAGACTCAAACCCTGCACCCTCTGCACCACAGTCTGTGTTGCTACTGCTACACTAAAGTGGACTGCCTTATTGTTGGGTGTCATTTTTACCCTTTACCCACACTTCATGTGTATACTGCCCACAGGACTGTCACTGACATGGTCCCCCCATCCCCGCTCTACTTTCCACCCTGTATACTCCCCTCGCTTTACTTCTCCTCACCCTATCTTCCCCCATGCTGGTCCCTCCCTCCTACTCATAGGCAGCTCCTCTGCCCACCTCTCAGTATGTCCATACCACCTCCACTGCCACCACCCCTCCACCCCCTTCCCTCCCATACCCTCGTCTCACTCTTAGCTTCTTCCAGGCCCAACTCCCCCTGGCCTTCACTCTACCTGTCCATTCCCCTCTTCCGAGCACTCCCTATCCCAACTTTCTCACTAAACCCACCCATTCCCACACCGGCTGTGTGCCACCATAAGCAACTTCACTGAACTCTCATCAGAATACTTTCTCTCCTTCTTTTGATGTCTGGAAATATTCATCCTAACCCTGGACCCCTCCTGCCTCCCCCAGAACTGTACCACTGCTCCCTTCGTGATTGCATCCATAAATATCTGTAGCCTCCTAAAACAGTTTGACAACTCCAGGGGTGGATGGGCCAACACCAACCTGACATTGTGTCTGTTGTAGAAACTTTGCTGTCAAAAGAACTCCTGAATCAGCCATTTCTCTTCCTGGGTACACCATCTTCCAGGTGGACAGGTAGGGAAATGTGGTGGCTGCATGATCTATATCCGTGACTCTCTGCACGGTCATCCCTCCCTCTCACAGCTGAATTATGGCACCCAAGCTGTCTCCTGAAAATTGCTCCGGCATGGCCAGGGCCCCATTCATTATCACTGCTGTCTATATTCCCCTGAAACCAGAAGCATGCTTTCCAGTCTGTTCTGGATTACATCTCTCAACTACTCCTCAAGTCTGAACTCATAGCACTAGGTGACTACAACATAAACTGGCTTTCTAACTCTGCCACCCCTACAAAGATGCCATAGCTGCTTTAGACATCACACAACTCATCACGTCCCCCACCCGTGTTAACCCCATTAATGGTTCTTCAACCCTAATTGACCTTGTACTTTCTAACCATCCCAGCAAGATCACTGGAGTCACTGTGCTCCCCAATGCACTAAGAGACCACTCACCAGTGATCTGCACCTGATCATACAGGGTACCGGAACCGGCCCCTAAAACTGTTTTCCAGTGCCTGCTAAAATAAGGTAAATTGAAGCTTCTAAAAAGCCACCTTGCCCAATGAGACTGGTCTCCCATAAACCATGCCCCCGACATAGATACTGCCCTAAGCTATTTTATCCATTCCTTCAACTTGCCCTGTGACCTATTTGCACCCATCATAAAGTGGGTTGTCAAAGGTTCTGCTGCCCCCTGGGTCTCTCAGGCACTACTGGAACAAATGCATCACAGAGACAACCTCCTGCATATTGCACTTGACTCAGGCAAGCTGTCTGACAGGCAGCACTACTGGGCAGCATGGAATAAGCGCACCTGGAAATTACGTAAGGCCAAATCTGAATATTATAAAACATCCCTTATCTTCTTATGGGGCTCTGGCCGCAAGTTCTGGGACAACTTGAAAGAGCTGAATGGGAAAACCGTATGCCTCCCCTTCCGAACTCAAACTCAGCAGTTCTATCTCCACTGACCTGCAACTCATATCTGAGGTTCTTAATTCCTCTTACATCAGTAGTGTCCTACCCCCCCCAACTTCTTTGACCCCCATAACCCTCCCTGGCCCCCCATCCTCCCTCATCTGCCCCTTCATTTCAAAATCCTCTCTCCACAGGAGGCCAGACCATACCTCCTGAAAGCCTTAGCTAAAACAGGCCACAGTAATGACACACTGGACCTCAGGATCCTTCTCATGGTTCTGAATGAAGTCCTCTCCCCTCTTACGACCCTTCTCAATTGCTCCCTCTGCCTTAGTAAATTTCCTCCATGTGGAAAATAGCAGTCATCATCCCCATTCACAAAGGTGGTGACCATGCCTCCCCTTGGAACTATCACCCTATTTCCATCCTTCCCCCTCCCCCCGAAAGCCCTGGAAAGAATTGTCACTGACCAACTCACGGATTACCTCACCAAATACAACCTGCTCTGCAGAGAGAAACACAACTTCTGACAAGGGCACAACACCACCACTGCACTACTAGAATTCACCAGTGCTATCCACTCCACTCTTGATTACAGGTGCTTGGTTGGTTCCGTCTTCATTGACCTGTCAAAAGCCTTTGACACCATTAACCACTCACTCCTCCTTGCTGCCCTTTCCCACATGGGTTTCTCCCAAGACGTAATCACATGGTTTGCAGACTACCTGTCAGACAGGACCCAGCAAGTCAAAATAAATGACACTCTCTCTAAGTGTCTCTCAGTCAAATCTGTTGTCCCCTAGGGCTCCATTCTGGGGCCAATTCTGTTTAGTCTATTCCTAAACACCCTACCCAAAGCATGCTCTGGGAGTTTACTCCTCTACACAGATGATGCGGTTCTTTCCTCCACCCACTCTGACCCACACTCCCCACAACACTCTCTCCAGCAATTGTTTAGTGAGGCTGAAACCACCTGGTTTGCTCACAGTTGCTTGGTCCTAAACCACAAAAAGACCAAGGTTATGTTATTTGCCCTCAACCAAAGCAAATTCAAAGGGATCCCGCTTCAAGTTCTCAATGTCCGGCTGCAACCTCTTGAGCAGGTTGACACCTTCAAATACCTTGGGATCACCCCAGACTCTGTGCTCAACTACCACAAGCATATACACTTCCTCAGCACCACAGTCAATTCCAGAATTGGCATAAGAGCTGCCTCTCCACTGATGCCCTCCATCTTGCTCTCCTGTCCTCTGTCCTGTCCCTCTTTGACTATGGAATCTTGGTCTATGGGGCTGCTGACAGCACTGCCTTCTGCAGAATCAAGGTTTCCTTAAATAAAGCATGTTGCCTAGTCATGAGCTATAGTAGACTGGTACACACCTGCACTCTATACAGTCTTACCAACTGGCTCAACTTTGATGAGAGGCTGAGATACCAGATCTGCCTATTTGCCAAGAAAATAACCAGTGGACTTGCCCCCGCCAGCCTCTCCACACTCCTGCTGTCTGCTCCTAGGGTGGTCACCACACGCAGCTCCTCTAAACCCTCCCTCATTATCCCTCATTATCCCTCACTGTAGGACAGCCATGGGCCAGAAGTCTTTCTGCTAGACAGCCCCTGCCTGGCTGAATGCTCTACCCAGCTCCATTGCCCTGGAAACAAAGCTCAGCCACTTCAAATCCCTCCTCAGGGACCATCTCCTTGCCTATTGAACCTGTGAACATCACCAGCCCACCTCCCTGGCTTGTTAGGGTTCCCTCCCCACCTACCCCACCCACCCTAGACAGCTTTCTTACTTAATGCCCGAGCAAATACCTGCTCATGACAAGGGATACCTTTCCTGCCTAGCAAGATCAGAGATGTGCCCCCCATCACCATCCTTCTCCCGACAAGTCCCCTGCTTGATGCCCTGGCTGCTATTTGCTCATGACAAGGGATCCTCCTCCTGGATAGGTCTCAGCTGTACTTATTCCTTGCCTGTAAAAAGCCTACTGTATGTTATCTGGTTTTGTTCCTTGCTATTATGTACGATGTTGAGTTTTGTATAATGTTTTAACTGACGTGGAGCCATTGTAAAGGAGTCTCTGACTCAAAGGATTGTAATTCCGATACTGTTAAAATAAATAAAATAAATACTAGATGTACAAAACAGGTGAATTACAGTATATTAAAAAACACTGCAAATCTGAATCTAACGACATGGAATGTAACGGGGGTCAAGGATCACATAAAAATCAGGCAAATAATTAATCAATGCAAAAGAAAATCATCAATATCCTTTTTTTCCAAAAGAAACACACTCCTCAGTGAAAGATTCTGGATACTTCAAAAATCTATTCCAAGCAAAGGGGACATACTCTACATTCACAACTAGAGCTGGAAGCACTGCAATATTTATTAGGAATTCTGCTAACCTTTTAATTACAGATCAATATTCTGATGCTGGGGTTAGATACTCTATAAAAAGATCAAACAGACCTTATTAGAATTTTCAATGGCTAGCATATACACACCCAGCGAAGAGGATTCTAATTTTTTTTATAAACTTATTTCCCAATTTTTAGCTCCATATATAATCACAGTGGATATTAACATGAAATCATTTGGATAGAAGTCCGTGCACTATAGAAACAAAAAACCAAAAAGCTGTTTCAGTAATGTTAAATTATATGGTGGACGTTAATTTAATGGAACCACACAGACATATCCACCCTAAAAACAAGTCTATTCTTTTTATTCAAGTTCACATAAATCCCAGATATGTAATGATTTTTGTTTAATTTCAAAAAATATACTTCATAACATAGTGGATATTAAATATTGTCTGATAAACATCTCAGATCATTCATCAATTAAGATTATTCTCCAAAATAGCACTACAACTATAAGGGATACAACTTGAAAATTTGATCAAAGATTACTGGGTGATAAGATTTTTACTAATCTGATAAAAAGGCAATAAAGGAATATTTGATAAATACAGTAATTCAGTTCAAAAAACATGGATAAATAGGATATGGGATGCATTAAAAGCATATAATTAATGGGTCTCCCCTTTTTACCACAGGGAGACTGTGTCATAATTTGGCATTATAAAAGGAGTGTTTATAATGGCAAACACACACACACGGTCCCCTCGCTCTGATCATGAACCCGCTGAAAGCCTTCCTGGTTCATCACTTCCTTCTCCCCACAACCCAGCCACCTGAGAAACACAGCAGTAAGTCACTTTAAAAACAAAAAAGTGATATTTTGTCTAAATATGGGCTAGCAAAAATATTTTTTTAACAAAATGTAAAAGCTGAGAAAAGAAAATCTGTCGACTGACTCACCAGCCGGAAACTGAACTGGAGAGCAGCAATGGGAACAGCTGATATTTCATATAATTGCTGTGGCCAAAAAGGGAAGACCCAGCAATTATATAAAATAAAATATGAGGTGTTGTGTGTAAACTCAAAGTTTACACACACCCTTGGGGTTAGATGCTTTGCACAAACCTCTTGGGTGTGTGTAAACTTCTCGTTACACACACCACCCCATAATTTATTCTATTTATATAAGAAGTATATGCATCTCAACTACTGCTCAAAAAAATTAAAATGAATCCCAAACCCCAAACCACCTAGAACATAAGTTAGCTTTAGCAGAATCCAATTTTGTTGTCTCTGAAGCTGAAGAAGATTTAGCAAAAATCTTATTATTAAAACATAAATTTAATCAAATTATGTAATCACGCATGGGGGGGGGGGCAATGATGAGGGCACAGGCAAAATATTATTTCTTAGGGGAAAAACCAGACTGGTTACTCTCCTTTCAACTCCAATGTGAAAAAGCCAATAATACAAGTAACATAATTAAAGATGAACAGGGAGTATGCTCGCATGAACAAAGGATTATAAACAAAATATTTACAAAATTGTATAACAAGCTTTATACTCCAGAAGCACATTCCAGTACACAGACTATGCATGCATTCCTCTCTACCCTCAAATTAAATCAACTACTGTAGATGAAGAAGAAGAAAGGGCCAGCATGGATCCTGAGTTTAACAAACAAGAAATAATAGACTCCATCATGGAGCTGGCCACAGGTAAATCCCCTGGCCCAGACAGCTATGGTGGAGAATTTTTCAAATGCTTTAAAGATGAACCAGCCCCATTTTTACTAATGTTATTCAATAGCATACTCATGAAAATAAGCTGCCTCCTACCTCCGATGAAGCCATAATGGCCTTGATTTTTAAAGACCAGAAAACCCCACAGAACATAAGCTCTTCTACACCCACGTATTATATTTTAAACACAGTTTACAGAATATTTACAAAGATTTTAGCAAAAAAGTTTACTAAAGCTATACATAAAATCATACATACGGACCAGACTGACTTCATCAAGACTTGACATGCACATAGACAAGACATAGAAGACTTGCGGATAATATAAGAAGGGCCCTAAATCTGATGGAATCCACCACCTCAAAAAACACAGCTCTAGTTGCTATAGATTCAGAAAAAGCATTCAATAGGGTCAAATGGGATTATCTCTTTATAGTGCTGGTACAATTTTGAGAAAATTAATTAGTTTAATTTACACAGCCCCTAAGGCATGAATCAGAACAAATGATCAGACATCCTTCTACATCAAACTTCAAAGAGGAATAAGGCAGGAGTGTCATATCCCCTCTCCTCTTTGCTATTTTACTAGAACCATTTGCCCAATCTATAAGACAAAATAAAGAAATAGAGATGGTCTAAAACTCAGTGGAACAAGGCATATAATATATTTATATGCATATGATGTTCTAATATAAATAAATGATTTGCTAGTTTCTATAATCCCATTATTTATTCTGATTTCAGAATTTTAAGCAATATCAGGATACAAAATTAATCAGACTAAGGCAGACATATTACCAAATCATAAGAAGTTCCCTACTCAAGACTTTCAGCTAATTATACATTTTCTGATGAATAATACATTTAGATACCAAGGAGTTATTATTTCCCAAGATAGAGAAAAAACAATTACTCACCGTAGTAATATAATTTCTTCCAAGGTGTCCTTTAGCATCAGCTGGCAAGGTTGAGTTGCCTCAGAGGTGGAGTTTATGATAATGAATAAAATTAATTAGCCAATCAGAAGAGAGTTAGAGGGTGCACTGAGTGGAACTTGCCCAGGGGGCACCAGAATTTTTTTGAAGCTAGAATGGGAGCATGCCCATGTAAAGTGTGAACTAACAGGATTTAAAAATCATGCAACAGCATGCACAATGAACAACTGAAAAACCCTGTAAACTTTGCTTTAAATGCAATTCAAAAGTTCAGGAACAAATCTGGCAACAACAAGGAAGCAGAGTCCACTTCAGTTAGGTTACCTGGGGAGGAAGGGTGGGAGCTTACTGATGCTAAAGGACACCTTAGAAGAAACAACATTACTATTGTGAGTAATGTTTTCTTCTCACCCCAGGGGTCCTTTAGCATCAGTAACAGTATGCAGACTACAAAGCAGTGCAGTTGGGAGATGGGTACAAAACCTACTTAGGAAAGAGGCTCTGCAGGACCACCCTGCCAAATCTGGCATCAGATCTGGATTGTACATCCAGGCAATAGTGTTTTGTGAATGTGTGTACAGTCTTCCATTGCAGTCATCTAGTAGGGGAATATCCCTTGCAACTGCCACTGTGGCAACAATGCCCCTGGTAGAATGGGTCCTGAGGCCCTCAGGGGGCTGTTTACCAACCTTTTCATAACAGAACTGAATGCAAGAGACTATCCAGTGAGAGATCATTCTCTTAGTGGCTTTCCTTCCTCTGCCTACCTCCCCATAGGTAAGGAAAAGCTGAGTAGCAGAGCCCCTAAACTGCTTTTTGTGGTCCAAGTTGTAGAGTAAGGCTCTCGTCACATCTAAATTGTGGAGCCTTTGTCGTCCTAGAGAGGATTTTGCTGTGAAAAATATAGGAAGGGTAATAGATTGGTTAGGATGGAATTCAGAGTCCACCCTTGGACAGAAACTTTCTGTTTGTTCTGAGCTCTACCTTATCCTTGTGAGGGATAATGTAGTTTGATTCAGTACAGACAGCCTGCAACTTTGAAATCCTTCTGGCAGAGGTGGTAGCAACTATAAAGACTGTTTTCCAGGTGACATATTTCAAATAAGCCATAGCCATGGGCTCGAAAAGTGGCTCCATGAGCTTGGCAATGCAGAGGTTAAGGTCCCATGTTGGAAGAGGTTCCCTAAATGGGGGCTGAAGATGGAGGAGGCCTTTACAGAATATTTTGAAAACAGGCAATGAAATTGCAGCCAGATGAAGTTTCAAGGATGTGGCCTCAGACCTTTAGGCCAGAGGTCAGGCCTGTAAGTGTACTAAATAGTCTAGAAGACTGGGTACTGAGGCTCTGAGATGATTTCCTTCCTCTTGCACCAGAGAGAAATCCTTTCCGCTTAGCTGCATAAGTTTTCTTGATACTAGGTTTTTTAGCCATCCTCAGGATTTCAAGGACCTGTTCCGAATACTGGGAATCTGGGTACTCTAACTACTCAACAGCCAAGCTCTGAGGTGAAGAGACTATAGATTTGGATAGACCATTCTTAGCTGTGGTAGAGTCAGGAGAGAGTGAGTGGAAGGAAGCCAAATAGGTTTGGTGTGTGACAGGGCCACTTGGAGAGGATAGCAAGGTTGTCTCAGCCAATCCGGTGCCACTAAGATCATTGCTGCTGGTTGAGCTCTTAGCTTCAGCAACACTCTGTGAACCAGAGGGAATAGAGGGAAGGCATAACTGGTAGGGTTCCTACTGCTGGGGGCTTACAGCAGTACAAAGGCAGTTGATGGTTGAGGTGGGAAGCAAAGAAATCTATTTCTAGTTTGCCCCACCTTCTGAAGACTGTGGCAAGGACCTGTTCAGAGTCCACTCATTGTACTCTTGGCTGATGTGACTCAGGGCATCTGATAGAGCATTGTCCTTGCCTGGGAGGTGTATGGTTCAGAGGTTCACATCGAGGGAGTAAGTCAGAGACCATATCATCATTGCCTCTGTGCAAAGCACCAATGACTTTGTACCACCCTGTTTGTTTACATAAAACATAGCAGTGGTGTTGTCTGTCCTGATTTGCACTGACTGACCTTTCATCTGTGGGGAAAAGGTCTTTAGGGCCAGGTAAATAGCCTTGAGCTTGAGCAGGTCGGTGTAGCTTGTGGACTCTTTGGGAGTCCAAGTGCCACTCATGAAGTGGTTTTCCAAATGAGCTCCCCAGCCCAAAACAGAAGCATCTATAGTGATGATTTTTGTTGGAGAAGGGAGCTGGAATGGAACACCCACCAATAGGTTGGTTGTGTCCTTCCACCATTCCAGAGCCCTGAGCAAAGTCTTTGTGACTGGAACCAGCTTGGACAGGGAGTGTGTTTTTTGGGATCAGTGAGCTTACAGATGATATTGTATGTCTCTCATCTGGAATCCTACCCCTGGGACTACAGCTGTCATAGATGCCATGTGTCCAAGAAGCTTTAGAAAATGTCTGGCTGGCCTGGGCTGGCCCAGAACAAAAGAACTGACCAAAGTCAGGAAGTTGTGGATTCTGTCTGCTGACAAAAAGGCCCTGCTGTTTTGTGTATCCAGAGTCACTCCTATGAAACTTAGGAGTTGGGCTGGATCCAGATGTGACTTTTTCTCATTGATAAGAAACCCCAGAGACTGCAGAGTTTGCATTGTGTGGGAAAGATCCTCCTTGAGCTGTTGGGGTGTCTTGCCCACCAGGAGCCAGTCATCTAGATATGGGTGGACTGCAATTCCTTGCTTTCTGAGGTGAGCTAAAACTATAGCCAGGCACTTGGTGAACACTCTTGCTGCTGATGTCAGGCCAAATGGCATGGCTGCAAACTGGTAATGCCCTAATGGCAACCTGAATCTGAGGAACTTTCTGTTTGACTGCCTTACTGGGATGTGAAAATAGGCATCTTTGAGATCCAGGGAGGCTAACCGGTCCCCCTGCTATAAGGATTGAATCACCATTGTGAGAGTGACCATTTTGAATTTTGGTTTTAGCAGGTGATTGTTTAGGAATCTGAGGTCTAGTATAGGCCACCACTCCCCTTTTTTCTTCTCTGTCAGGAAGTATCTAAAGTAGAGACCCCTTCCCCACTGGGAGGGAAGCACTCTCACTACAACATTTGCTACTAGCAGATTCTTTACCTCCAATTCCAATATGAGTCTTTCTGTTGGAATTTGGAGTTTTGAGAGCAAGGGACCCCTGAGGGTTGGAAATGTTTTGAACTGGAGGGATAGGCCCTTTTCCACTACCTCCATGATCCACTTGTCTGAAGTAATGTGGTTCCAAGACTGGAGGAAGTGGGAGAGTCTGCACCCTACTGGGGAAGAGGAGGTGACCTGGACACTAAAGTCAGGGCATGGACTAGGTAGATGAAGCAGGAGTGGTGGCATCTCCCTTCTGGCCCCTCCTGCCTCTTCCTCTGTAGAACCTTCTGATTTGGGAGTAATCAAAGGGTATTGGCATGGGGTAGAATGCCCTGAGATAAAAAACCCTGCCCCTATAACATCTGTGCTGAGACTTCTATGAGATAAAGGCTTTCTCTGCATTGCTTTCATAAGTGGACTTGTACTCCTACACTTTTTTCATATATGCCTCAGTCCTGTCTCCAAACAAAGAATTGTTTTCACAGGGAAAGTCCATAGCTTTTGACTGTGTATCCTGTGATAAGTTTGTGGTTCTGAGCCAGGCTAGCCATCTAAGGGAAATAGTCTGAGACATAACTCCGGTGGCTGTGTCACTGTTGTTAACAGCCATGTGAAATTGGTATTTAGTGGCTTCCAAGCCTGTCTTGACAGTTTCAGCAATGTCTTGAAGCGTTCTGTCAGACTTCTGGTTTAATATTGCCAGGACAGAGCTCCACAAGGCATTTTAATACTTGGTTGAGTATGCCAGGTAAGTTGAAAGGCGTAAAAGGAGTGAGGCTGTGGTATAGGTTTCCTTTGCCATAGCATCCAGTTTCTGGACTCCTTTTCTGGGGGTTGTGAAGTGAGTGGGACCTTAGCTTTGTCACAAGCTGCAGTCTATATTACCCCTTCATGGCTGGGATGCATGTATAAGAATTCAGCATCACTTTTAGCCAGTTGATATTTTCTGTCCACCTTTTTTTCAACTCCAGGGAGAGAGGCAGAGGCCTGGAGAAGCCTCATAGTGGTTTTCTTTAAGGATTTATAGGTAGGCAATGCTATTTTCTTAGGAGGGAGAAGACCCATCATATCTCTGTAGTCTTCATCCTCCTACTCCTCCTCCTCCTCTGTGGGCTTCTGGATAGGAAGGTCCAGGGTGTCCGCCAGATGTTGAAGAAAAGTAAGGAGGGAGGAAAGATCCTCCTGGCCATCAGGAGAAGTGCCAAAACCCTGATCTGGTGAAATATCTGACTCTAAGGGCTGGCCTTCTAAATCAGCATCATCTTCATCACCATCTCCTGTACCACAGACATAGTCTGGGCCAAAGGTTGGAACAGAACTGCTTTGATGAATAGGAGTAGAAGGGACAGAGAAAAGAATTGCCCACTGTCTGCAAAGTTTGACAAAGGTGCCAAGCCTTTGCCATCTCTTTTACAGGGGGTATATTTTTACCTAAGTCAGAGACTTTTTCCTTTTCTTTAAGTAACTGACTTTCTTCATGTTTTTCTTTTTCTTTATGCTTTTGAGCCACTGGTATCTCCCCTTGCCTTGATGTGGGAGGGGCAGTGGTATGTTTTTCTTTGAACTTATTTTTAGCAGGCACAGACTCCGTAACCTGCTCCCCATGTCTCCTTTTAGGCTGGTCACCAGACTTGTAATTGTCATGTTTATCAGACTTATTTTCTATGCGGTCCTTATCTGTGGACTTAGAGGTATAGGATCCCTCCTTAGCAGGAGAAGCAGACTGAGAGGCCTTCTCTTCCAATCTTTTGGCCCTCTTTTTTAATGTTTTTGAACAGAATTTAGAGCAAAGAGAACAGTAATGGTCTGGACCTAATCACTGCAGGCACAAGTCATGGCTGTCTGCTTTAGTCACAGTTTTGTGACACTTGATACCATTTTTAAATCCTGTAGGCCCAGTTCTCTTCTTTGGCTTTTCTACTATGTCAATTGTCAGAAAAACCCTTTATTTTTCAGTTCCCAAACGGGAAACGGTAGCTTTGCGGTCGGTTTCCTCGAGGTAAGAACCGTGATTAAAATATATCAAAATTAGTAGAAAAACAGAGGAAACAGCAGTTCCTGCTAAGAAATGGGAACTGTTAACAAAGTAACTGAATAATCAATTGAATACTTTTAAACACAATGTATTTTTACCTAAGAAAAGCAAAAAGGGAACCGCGGAGAACCACGACGAAATGAAAAACCACGGTTCCCTTGAACCAATTGGGAGCTGCTAAAACACACTAAAAAGTAAATTCTAAGAAAATATTCACTAACTCAGCACAAAAAAAGAAAGGCTTTGGTGAAAAATGTTCTCTAGTAACTAGAGAGAGCCCCTCAGAGGCAGTATTTCTCACTTAAGTGGAGAAAAAATTCTGGTACCCTCTGGGCAGTCTCCAATCTGCACCCCCTCACACTCTCTTCTGATTGGCTAATTCATTTTATTCATTATCATAAACTCCACCTCTGAGGCAGCTCAACCTAGCCAGCTTACTGCATACTGTTACTGATGCTAAAGGACACCTGGAGTGAGAAGAGTTATTTAAACTAAATTGTGAGCACTATTACATAAAATGTATAAAGATCAAGACAGATGACTATTATTACCATTAACATATGCAGTAGGTAGAATAAATATAATTAAAATGAATATCCTTCCGTGATTACAATTTTTGTCTCAGACTTTCCCCATATGGATCACAAAGAAAACGTTTAACCACTTAAAGGCTAAAATAAGGACCTTTATTTGGTAGACTAGGAAACCAAGACATTCATTTCAAAAATTAATTGCACCATCATCAAATGTCATTTTGGGACTTCCGAATCTACATCGGTATTATTACTCTGCTCAAAAAGAACAAACCAGCAGATGGTTTGACTGTGGCAATATGCCAAGTTAGACTAAAATAGGGGAGGCAGCATCACAATTTAAAGATTTAACAGGAGCTTTATATTTGGGCCTGACAAAAAAACAAATAGTTCAGCTTCTGTTTATCTACCATAAAATTATCTGTTGCAATTTGGTAAAAGGCACATTCTATCATTGGATAGAAGAAATGTCACCTTGTTTTATATATATATAATACATTATTAGAATCCCAACCATAAAAAAATAATCTTGTTATCCGTATTTGGGAAGATAAATGTGCATATCAATTAAAACATCTTCATGAAAATGGGCAACTCATGGAAGTTACAAATTTAGAGACAGCTCATCGTGGAATGTGGCCACTATTTGACATGTCTTCAAATCAGGGACTTTATTAGAAAAAGAATAGGGAATATTTTTGATATCCCACTACCTCTAGTAGAAGAATTGCTGGTTACCAAACCATCAAATAAACAGTTATTAGGGAAAATATACAAAATCTTGGAAGAAAAGAAAAAAAGTATTATTAGAGAAACTACAACAAACTTGGCAAAAGGATATCAGTATAAGGTTAAACAAGCAGAGATTGACAAAAATTAAACCAACAATCTTAGAGGTCTCAAAAAACAATGCATTGAAACAAATTCAGTTACGTTTCATACACAGAGTATATCATACCCCAGCAAACATAAATAAATTTAATAACAATATATTAGATAAATGTCCCAGGTGCATCGAGGTAGTTGGATCTTTTCTATACGTTTATTACCTGCCTGGAATTAAAAAATGTTTTGAATAATATTTGCTCAACGATTAGTACAGTGGGGGGATTAGATGTTCCTTTTGATCCTGGCATTCTACTTTTTGGAGAAACTTTTTTACGGACAGAGGATCAGAACAGACATAAGATTCATTTTGCAAACCCTGCACTAATAAACACAAAAAAACTGATACCACAACATTGAAAAGACAAAACTCCACCACACATTAAGAACTGGCTAAACTTATTAATAGACTGTACTGATCTGGAAAGAATCTTTTACATCAAGAAGGAGAATAACTCTAATTTGAATTTATATGGGACCCATTCCTCCACTATCTAAATCTGCTATGATAACAAATTTCTTTCCCTGACTCCCTTTACTTTCAATATTCACATCAACAATCTATAAACAACGCAGTCCAAGCTAGAGAGTTAATCATGTGAACTTAAAGGAAAAATGATGACTGGCTATTGCATCCATCATGTAAACACAGGATATCAAGCCAATGCCTGATTCCAAAAAAGAAAAAGAAAAAAAATTACACTGTTGACAGACATGTCTAAAGTCTCCACAGCGGCCATATTTTATTTTGTCACAGGCACTATTTAAATGTTTCCATGCACCACACTTATGCTTTGGGCTGACCTACTCCCTTATCCCTTCCCCCCTCAAAAACTGCTTCGCTGACGCATTGGACCCATATTAGTTCATTCAGTTTTACATGGGATTTTCTGTTCTGGAGGACTGAATGCCTCACATCTCAAGGAAAGCCAGTACTAGATGTAAACCACATTTACCCATTCATTCTGAAATGAAACAGTAATCATCTTTACCTCTGGCTTCATTATTGGAATAGCTATGAAAGGGGACCACAGAGAACTTTACTCTACGTGTGCGTATTTAACCAGAACAGTTTAAGGGAATCCATAGTTTTAAAGCTAATGTCATGGGCCAGCCCAGTGGCACCGATGGCTGAGGCGCTGGATGTCTTACCTCACGGCACACTGGTGACCTGGGTTTGGGAATGAGCCCAGGCCATCAGAGGTTGGCAATGGGGGGGGAGAGCAGAGCTGGATGGAGCTACCAGCAGGCAGCTCTCCTCTCCAGGGAGGAATAGCGGCATCCCTCAGCTGATGGCTGCCTCCTGGTGGAGGCTAGGGGCAACACAGGCTTAGAAGGTGCTAAGGCATTAGGCCAATGGGGTGGGGGAAGGGGCCATGACTGGGGCTGTAAGGCACATGCGCGCCTCCATGTGCATGCGCTTCTTCTCCTGGGGCCCTTGGGAGAAAAACCAGAGGAGAAAATGCCAGTGGCAGGATGATGACCAACTCCCTACAAATGCTGCTACCAGGCCGAGCATAAGATAAGCTCCAGTAATTCCGGGGAAGGGCTGGGGGGGGGTCAGTCAGATGGGAGCTGTCCAGAGGCACATAAAGTATGATATGATTAAAAAAAAAGCTAATGACATATGTGCTGTCTTCATTTGCAAGTATTACTGCATATATCTCTGATGCATAGTACCGTACTTTAGGAAGCCTTTCACCAATGTGTGTCATACAATGGTATGGTCAGTGGTCTACTCTCTGGGGTCTTTAAATCTCAAATCCACAACATTATATCATCTTACTAACTCAAGCAGCATTCCAAAAAGATCAAAAAGTTTGAATAGTTTTTTTTGTGCCCAGCCAAGGGGAACCTGGTTTCCCTTGTCGCAGAGAACCGTATTTTTATTATTAATGGTTATTGTTTTCTTTTGCACAGTGGTTATGTCCTTCTGTCATAGCTGGTGCACTTCTTCCCTAAAAGCCTTTGCCCTTTCATCAATGGCACCTGCTACCACATTTATTTGCCAATTATCCTGGTCTATTTCTCTGTGAGATAATTTCTCATTATGCTCTGCTTATGAGGTCCAATCCTTGTTAGTCAGTGTTTTCTGAAATGGTACCATTTTGAGGTTCCAAAACACAGTGTACCCCTTGCAAAGCCATCTCTTCTAACAAATTATATGACTTACCTGGTGTTAGGCATTCTTGTAGTTGGTCGCATTCACTTATTCCACTGGACGCTTGGTTCCTATGCAGTGCTGCTGCTCCCATCCCCTCTATCTCACTGCATGTCATTGTAAGGTTCCAATCTCATGTTTGCAATCCTAATCAAGATCTTTGGACATCTGTGCTGCGTGTATAATGGGAGACCAACCAACCCAAACAACCAGCTACTCTTCCAATATTAATTCTTCCAGTACCCTTCCATGTGTTTTGGAGGCATTTACCTGCACATCTGGTAGCCAAGTCTGGCATTATTCCCTAAATCATCCCTGCTCATGTGAAACTTGTTCACTTAGTCTTACAATAAACCACCTAATGTCTGCATGCCTCCCCCAACCTCTATCCTCCCACTGGCTCAGAGGGTGGGTGGATGTTGATGAAGGGAAGGGGATGGTGGCAGAGGCAGTCACAAGGTGGTTGTTGAAGCGTACAAAACCTAATAGCAAATCACTTTGTACCCTTAGAGGAAATATAGAAACATAATAATATAGAATTTCTCAGCAGAAAAGGAAAGCTTAGCCCATACAGTCTGCAAAGATTTTCCCTATGTATTCTGTCTCCACAGACCCTAACTGGTCTCTGACGCCCCCCCCCATCTTGTTTACCAGGATTACCCTATGCCTATCCCATGTACGTTTGAAAACCCCACTGCTTTTTCCCCTATTACCTCTGGTGGCAAACTGTTCCAGGCATTCACCGCTCTTTCAGTGAAGTAGTAATTCCTCACCTCCCTCCTAAACTCCCCACCCCCTCGATCTTTATTGCATGCCCTCTTGTTCTGTCACATTTCCTCATCTGAAACAGGCTCCTGACCTCCACCATATTCTCCACTGTTAGGTACTTATAAGTCTCTATCATGTCCCCCTCTCCCTCCTCTCCTCCAAAGTGTACAAGTTGAGATTCTTCAGTTTATCCTCGTATAATTTCTCATATAACCCCTGCACCATTTTGGGTGCCCTCTGGACTTTGGACTGCCTCTGCACTGTCTATGTCTTTTCTGAGATATAGCCTCCAGAACTGGACACAATATTCCAGGTGGGGTCTCACCAATGATCTACAAAGTGGCAATACCACCTCCCTCCTTCTCCTGGTAATACCTTTTCCTATGCACCCTGTCATCCCACTGGTCCAGCCCACTGCCTTGTCACACTGCCTGTGACTTTGAGGTCATCAGATATTATCACCCCAAGGTTCATTTCCTGATTAGTGATGGACCGTACTCCACTGCCCATTTTATACTTGGCTTCTGGATGCATGCTATTGCATTTTTTTTGGCACTGAACCCCAGTTGCCATACCCTTTACCACTCCTCAAATTTTCTAAGGTCCCTACTCATTTTCTCCTCCCCCTAGTGAGTATCTACCCTATTACAGATCTTGGTGTCATCTGCAAAAAGGCATACCTTCCCTTCATGTTCTGCGATGTCACTTATGAAGACTCTGTATAGGGCCAATCCCAAAGCAGAACCCTGTGGCACCTTGCTGGTCACTCGCCCCTCATTTGAGTACATACCATTTACCATCATCATTTGCTGCCTAGCCATTAACCAGTTTTTTACCCAGTTAACAACTCTGGCTTCCACTCCTAGACTATTCAATTTCTTTGTCGGTCTCTAATGTGATGCTGTGTCAAAGGCCCTGCTGAAGTCCAAGTAGGCCACATTCACTGCCCTTCCCTGATCTATTTCTCTGGTCACCCAGCCACATAAATTGATCACATTTGTCTGACATGATCTTCCACTTGTGAATTTATGCTACGTTTGGTCTTACAACCCACTGGATTTAAGATATTTCACTAGCCTTACTTTTAACAGGGTTTCCATTAACTTCTCCACCACTGATGTGAAACTGACTGGACTATACTTGCTAGCCTCTTACCTGCTGCCACTCTTATGAAGCAAAACTACATTCGCTCTCCTCCAGTCCCCTGGAACCACTTCAGTTTCCAATGATATGTTAAATAAGGCTGTCAGTGGTAGAGCAAGGAAGTGCAAGTACACAACTCAGATGGGGGGGTCTCAGATCCAGTCAAAATCGCTAGGCAAGACAACTTGGTGGCACCCTGGGGTGAAAACAGGAGGAAGATAGCAGTATTTTAGTCATTGGGGACTCTCTGGTTTGAGGGGTCAAGAGAAGAAGGTGGTGGTGGGAGGGCGTAAGGGAAGGTGGATGGTAAGATGTCTTCCTGGTGTATCAGCCATCAGGGATATGGATAGGATATGAAGGATGGTAAAGAAGGGGGCAGTTGAGCTGGTCCATTTGGGTACTAACAATCCAGGAAACCAGCCTATTGAAACAGTGAAGCACAACTTCTGAAGGCTGGGGGAACAGATGGAGGGCAAACTCGTCTGTGGGTCCAAGGTCCTCCCTCTGTTGAGTAGGGAGTATAGGGAAGAAACATGAGGAAGGAGGAGCCTGAGGAGCTTAATGGGTGACTGAAGGGATGGTGTTAGGAGAAGGGGTACTGTTTTGTAGGGGACTGGGAAGACTTGTAAGAGAGGAAGCTCTTCAAGGGTGACTGCCTTCATCTAACAAGACAGGGGACCAGTGTGCTGGGGCAGACATCTGATGTCTACTTTGGTGGACAGATAAATTGATTGCAAGGAAGGCTGAGGCTGGGGGAATCACTGACAGCAAGTGGGAAACCTAGCTAGGGATCCCCAGAAATGGGGACTAAGAACACTGGAGTGGGAAACAATAAGGTAGGAGTTCATAATATGCCAAGAAATGAGGCCAGAAAAGGGATCACTAAGCTGGCAAAAAAAGGAAAAACAGGAAATTAAGGCGCTTGAGGGCTGATGAATGGGGAGGATCTATAAAGACAGGAGATGATTGAGTGCATGATGGAAGGTGGTCTGCCTTAATGCCAGGAGCCTGGTAAACAAAATGAGTGAGCTCCAGGCAATGATAGATATGGGGTTGGACCTTGTAGCCATTACAGAAATGTGGGCCACAGGGAACAATGAGTGTGACCTGGCGCCTGCAGGTTACACCATGAAGACATATGAAGAGAGACTAAAGGAGCTTAATATGTATAGCCTCGAGGAAAGGAAGGAGAGGGGGACATGATAGAAACTTTCAAGTACCTCAAGGGAATCAACAAAGTCCAAGAGGGTAGCATCTTTCAAAAAAAGAGGTGTGCAAGAACAAGGGGGCACAATTTGAAGATGGGGGGCAGCTCAGAGGTAATGTAAGGAAGTATTTTTTCACAGAGAGGGTTGTGGATGCATGGAACAGCCTTCCGGAGGAGGTTGTAGAGTCAAAAACAGTGGTTGAATTCAAGCATGCATGGGAGAGTTATAAGGCAATTCTAGGGGGTGGGGGTAGAAAGAAGTAGGCTACTGGTTAACTAGTATCTGCAGCTTATCCATTAGGTAGGGAAATGGGCAGACTGGGTGGGCCAAGCGGTCCTTATCTGCCGTCAAATTCTATGTTTCTATGTACAGGCAAGAATGGGGGAAGGTAAAAAATGAAGTAAGTACCAGATCAGATAAAGGGAGGCCAAGAGTGCAGTCAGGGACACAAAAGCAGACACAGAACTGCATACTGCAGAGAGGGTTAAGGACCGGGAAAAACAGTTTTTCAGATATTTGGGGAATACAAAGATGAGAGGAGGGACTGTTAAGCTGACAGAGTGGGGTCAGGGTAATAGAAGAGGACATGCAGAAAGCACTTCTTCTCCATGACTACTTCTGTTCAGTTTTCATGGTAGACTACAGCAGGCCTTTGCTGGAAAGTGGCATAAAGATTGCTGATAGAGGGATCCAAAAAATGGGGCAGCAGATACAGTATTTACAAGTGAAACGGTCAGAAAAGGTATGGCAGTCCTAATAGTGGATAAGGCAGGGGTGGAGCTTGCCAGTCAAGATGGTGGCAGCATAATTGAAACTGGTGGGACCCCGGGAGATCTACCCATGCCCATCCGACACTCGGCGATATAGTAAGCTTTAAAAAAGGCACTAAACAGAGTTTTCAATCTCCAAGGATTTAATCAGTATCATTTTGTAGCTGGCATGACCCTGAACGCAGAAGCAGCATCGAGTGAAAGAAGGACTGGCACTAACCTTGTGTACAGGGCAAAGGACAAGGCCAGAATCCCCAGTGCTACAGTTCGATTCAGGCTGGTAGAAGCAGGGGTATAGACTGGACCGGAGAGTGCAGAACAGAAACAGACAACAGCACACTAATCAATGTTCCTGGCAGCATCCAAACTGGACAACATAACTAAGCCGCAATATCAAATCCTAAGAGACACAGCGGAATTAAAAGCGACTACGTCCAAAACCAGCCAGGAGGTGTAGTGCCAGGAGGAGATACTCTGATCAAATCATGGACAGCTCCAGGAACATCATGGGCAAATCCAGTACCTACTGAACAATGTTGATGATCAAGAGAACAGGGCATGCTGCAAAAGAATTATAGGAATGCCAGAGGGTGCAGAGGGAAAAGATATGATTTCATTTCTGCAAGCTACATTACCAGACATCCTTAAGTTTCACAATGGGGCACTGCCAGAGCTGGAAAAAGCCCACAGATCACTAGCTCCCAAACCAAGACCCGGTGAGTGCCGTAGCTCATCCAGTTTTGTGTAAATTCCTCTGGTACCCAGTCAAAGAGCTATACCAAAAGACAGCTTAGAAGAAGGGTGAAATGATTTGGGAGGGTAATAGAATTCAGTTTTATCAAGACTACTCCCAAGAGCTGTCTCACAAATGTAAAGCATATGCTGGTGTTAAAGAAGAACTATGTGACTTAAGTATCCCAGCTTCTCTCAGATACCCTGCTCTTCTGAGGGTACACTACGATGGGGAGTTTCTGCTTTTAAATACTCTGGCTGAAGTTGAACACTTTCTTAAAGAGATCCACAAGGAGCGAGCCTGTCATGTCAGCCTCCATCGATGCCACGTGGCACCAGCTACCAGAACATGGAGGTAACTCCGGCTGAAACTAATGCCCATGCCATATCTTATCCTGAGGATCCCACTCCAACTGAAGCCTGGCAGCAAGTTCAGAGGGCAAGGCAGAGGAGGAGAAACAAATCCACATGCAGACCAAGTCCTCGCCGCAGAGAGCCAGATACAGAAGTATCCAGCGACAGCACAGGGTCTCCAAACCAAGCAGCGCTTCTTCTGCTGAAATACCGGTCAAAGTTTCTAACAGGTATGAGGTTCTAAGGGATCTGGCCTCTGCAGCACTGAACTTATCTAGAGGGAAGGAGATCAAGGGGAATGTGGAGCACCTGCTGGACTCAACCTACACTGACTGGGCTCCGATCTGTCAAGAGTAGGGGGAACGCATCGCAGAAGGAACTGAGGATTCAATCCAGCCAGAATGACTGAGGCAAAGGGAACGTTCTACTGTACCTAACCAGAGCGAACAACAGAATCAATGATTACGTAAGTAAAATATATTTTTGCCTTTCAGGCTGACTAACTATGGTGACCTGAGGATACAAACATATGAACTTGCCAGCAGAAACAGACCACCAGGTCTATCTAAGATGGCCCGTGTGTGCAGTCCACACCCCTAGTCTGCAGCTGCCCCAACCCCTCTCCCTTTTGTCATCCCACTGCCACCCCCTACCCTCACCCTCCCCTGTTCCCTGTCCCATGACCTTTTGAAGCTGTTCACAGATTTACATGATACCACCCATTCTGGTAGGGCATTACATTTTGCTACCACCCTCTCTGTGAAATAGTGTCTCCTTATTTCCTTCCTAAATCTTCCCCCTCCATTCTTAGCCCATGCCCCCTGGTGACCCCCCTCTTTAATTTAAAGACCCCATCTGCCCCATCCTTATTGATTCCCCTCAGATACTTGAATGTCTCTATCACATCCCCCCTGTCCCTTCTATCCTCCAGGATGTACATATTTAGGTCTCCCAGTCTGCTGTCATAGTCTCTCCCCTCCATTCCACGTATCATCTTTGTTGCCCTCCTCTGCACCCCCTCCAGCAGCCTGATATCATGCTTTAGGTATGGCCTCCAAAACTGCACACAATACTCTAAGTGCAGCCTTACCAGTGACCTGTAGAGGGGCAAGATCACCTCACTTCACCTGGACGAAAACCCCCTCGCTATGCACCCCAGCATTTTGCTCACTTTTGCAGCTGCTCTCCTGCACTGGGCAGTGTTGTTCATGGTTCCTGTTATCATTACCCCAAGGTCCTTCTCCTCCTCAGTGATCCCCAGCTTAACACCCCCCCAGCCAGTATTCTCTCCTTGGGTTCTTCATCCCTAAGTGCATAACCTTACACTTCTTTGCATTGAACCCTAGCTGCCACCTCTCTGACCACTCTTCTACCTTGCATAGGTCCCCCCCTGCAGCTGCTTCTACCCCTCTTCTCCATCCACCACTGCTCCGATTTTGGTGTCGTCAGCAAACATACTTACCTTGCTCTCCTCCCCATGTCCAATGTCTGATATGAAGAGCCCAAACAATACGGGCCCCAACACAGATCCCGGTGGCACCCCACTCGTCACCAGCCTTGGAGTTGAGAGCTCCCCTCTCGCCACCACCCATTGCAGCCTCCCACTCAGCCAGCTTGTAATCCAGTTCATCATTATTGCCCCTACTCTTACACCAGTTAGCTTCCCCCAAGCCACCTATGAGGCACAGAATCGAAGGCCTTGCTGAAGTCCAAGTATTGAACATCCACTGCATGACCCTTATCCAGTTCACCTGTCACCCAGCCATAATATTGTATCAGGTTGGTTTGACAAGACTTCCCTGAAACAAACCCTTGCTGCCTCTCATCCTGGAGGCCATTGTCCTCCAGGTACGACACCAGTCTTTCCTTTAGTATTGTTTCCATGAGTTTGCACACTATGGAGGTGAGACTTACTGGACGATAATTACCTGGTTCATCCCTTGGCCCACTCTTGTGTAATGGCACTACATGTGGCATCCTCCAGTCCAGTGGCACACATCCCAACTCCAGTGAGGTGCTGTACAGATCTGCCAGCGGCTCCGTTGACACCGCTGCCATTTCCATCAGCACCCTGGGGTGGATACCATCTGGCCCTGGTGCCTTGTCTACCTTCAGTGCCCTCAGTCCCTCTAGGGAACTTGTCTCAATTCTTCCATCTGTCGCCTCCTCTCCTCCTGTCCCCACACTCCCAGCCGATGCTGGAAGTGGTCCCCCCTTTTCTTCTGTGAACATGGAACAAAAGTATTCATTCAGTGCTTCTGCCTGTTGCTCCCCCTTTTCCATCCACTCCCCACCCCTTTTTATCCTCACTATTGTCTCCTTGCACTTTCTTTTCTCCCTAAAGTATCTGAAGAAGTCTTTCTCCCTTCCCCCCCATTAATTCCTTGTGCTAATCTCAGCTCCCTCAGGGCTTTGGCTTTTCTCACTTTTCTGGTCACCTCCCTGGACCATCTTGCATATTCCTCCCTGCCCACTTCCTTTCCTGTCCTCCTAAACCTCTGGTGAACCACTCGTTTTGCCCTCACCACCTCCACAACCTCGCTGTTCAACCAGCATGGCTTTCTTGCTCTGCTTCTCTTACTCTGTGCCTTGGTGCAGGCTTCTGTTGCCTCTGTAATGCCCCATTTAATAATATCCCATTTAGCTCCACGTCTGTCTCACACCTTATGCCCTCCAATTTCCTGTTCAGTACTTCCTGCATCCTCCCAAAGTCCACCCCCCTGAAGTTTACCAGCCAAGTAGCTGATTTCTCTGGCTCCCCACACATCGTGATATTAAACCACACCGTTTGGTGATCATTGTTGGATAGTGAGTCCTCTACCTTTATTTCCCTCACTGCCTCCCATTTGACAAAACCAGATCTAAAGTGTTCTTTAGCCTAGTAGGTACAGTAACCAACTGTGTCAGGAGACCCTTCTGGATTGCATCCAGGAGCACTTGCTCCCTAGCACTGGAGGTGACTGGATTTCAGAGAGTCTTCGCTGAGCTGGGGATCCAGAGTGATGGGAGTAACATTATATTTTTTTCCTAGTCCTAGGCTACTATCAAATGGCGGCCTGAATCTTGTGGTGTACTTTACCATCTCTTAGACTGGGGAAAGCATTACTGGTCATAAAACTGAACAGATCTGGTTGCCCCAACAGTTACTTGTTGTGCCTAGTCATGGGCTGCTCTTTGATTATGCCCAGATAGCCCTCCCCGCATAACAGGCTGCACCCTTGTTTTAATAAGAGGCAGCAATGCTTATCTATAGCATGCTCTGGATTAGCACTGAATTCAAAATGCAGTAATGATGTTGTGACTGCCAGGGGGAAGGGTCCCGTTAAAGTTGTTAAATAATATAACCAGTTTCCCTCCTTTCAATTTAATGTTGCAGCTCATGGATTAATGTTAGATGTTGGGAGACACTCCTGAGTCCTTATTGTTCTCTGGTGGTCCACAAGGTGAGTGAAACCAGCGATTTGTGTACAAGGTGCAACCCGCATGCAACAGCATAGCCGCAGAGTTCTCTAAACTTGGGTTAGTCAATGATTAAACAGCTATGTGTGCAATGTTAGAACATCTAAGAGCAGTTCCAAGCTCCTAGCTTTTTTTTTCATCGTTCCCTAACATATGTTGCTCTTTTGCACAAATCTGTCCGAGGCGGGGCTTGGATGGGACTGGATAGATGGAAGCAAGGAATACCCTGCTCCACCCCATCCCACAAGGTGAGCATACTGAAGATATGACGTACTGGGGGTAAATTACCAAATTAACTAGAGCATGAGGGGCAGTGAGGAGATGGACAGGCAAGTAGTGCCCCTTATCTCTATATGCTTTAACCACTTTTTTTTTTTTTATTTAGTTGTTTAACCAGGTATAGCACACTAAGCTGAAAGCTTTTTTACAGGAGCGACCTGGGAGCACAAGGAGGTTAAGTGACTTGCTCAGGGTCACACAGTATGCAAGTGGAAGCTGTGGGATTCAAACCCAGGTCTGGTCTGCTGGATGTCACCAGATTTGCAGCTCAGAGCCTTATACCACTGCGCTATACTGCCTCCCTCACTTCTCTGGTTAAGATCCCCGCTGGGGGGGGGGTGTCAGAGGGTATATCTCACAACTGCACCACTCGGTTGTTGCCTATGATGAGAGCATGCCTGTATTCAGATGTATTGCCCACAGGTTCTGAAGTACACAGAGGGAGTTGTCACGGCAAATAACTAAAATAAGGTACTAGGAATCCAATTATATGGCACATGGTAGTGTTCAAAAATAGTATGGGAAAGGTCTAATCCTGAGTAGAACAGCTTCTTTTAGCATTTAGGTGGGGTAGGATATAAACATTACTATTTCCCGAAACTCCTGCTGAAGGGAAATAAGTATTGAAGGGGAGGGGCCTTAAGTATACAGTAAGAGCCTTGGGTCAAGGGGATTGGATCTGATCATATCTGGGGTTTCATTTCCTCCCCTTCCCCCCCTCCATAGGTAGATACAATTTGAGGATGCAGATCCTCTTATGGCTTGGATGTGATAAGAGACCTTAGGGGGAGTACTACCCACAATACACTTGGTCTCTTGGACAAAACCGCATCTTGATTCCAGTGTTACCTCTCTGAACACTCGCAAAAGGTTAACATAAATGGGGTCTTATCAAATACACGGAATATCTCCATTGGTGTCCCACAGGTGGTCAATACTGGGCCCACTATTATTCAGTCTTTTCATCAACAGACTGCCTGAGGCATGCTCAAAGATATTGTTTTATGCAGATGATGCAGTGATATACAACAGCAACATACAACACTCTAACCTCTCATAGGATCTCCAACATAGCTTTGAGGCCCTGGAATCATGGTTCAAAAATAACAAGCTTCTCCTCAGCTATAAAAAACCTAAAACAATGCTTTTCACAGGAATTCACAATAAAAATAAATTAGCTCCCCCCCATACGCATTACATTTGGCACCATCCTTGAACAGGTGCAATCCTTCAAGGACCTAGGTATCACCCTTGACACCACCCTGTCCTATGCCGAAAATATTAATAACATTGTAGGGAATGGAAACAGGAAACTAGGCACCCTCAATAGACAGAGACTAAACCTTAACACTGAGGTCAAATGCCTGCCTGTCACAAGCTCTGTTCTGTCATTAAAGGAGTAGTCCACCCAGAATGTGCAAAACATAAGTTATGTAAAGTGTTTTGATATGTATGTTAAGTCCTAGAGTGTCCTTCCCTCTGTCTGCTGTTAGGAGTTTTTGCTAAATTAGCCTGCTAGCTGTATGGTAGTTTTACAACCCTGGGGATCTCCCTCACAAATAGGTTTATTGGTTTTCTTTCTCCTACAATGCACCCTGGCTCATGTGACAGTGATGTAGCTATGCCCTTAGATTTAGCAGAGTCTGTCACAGCTCAGCCACAAAGACAATACTTCTTTCAGAGAAGTCACATTGCTAGATTTTGGGTGAGTGTAATCATTATTATTTTTTGATATTGGTACCTTGTCCTGCTATGTTACAACCTATAAGGTGATGTTCAATTTTTGCTAGTTAGTAATGGTGCAAAAACTGAAAGTGACTGAAAGGAATAGAGTAAACAGTGACATGATTCACACACACACACACACACACACACACACACACACACACACACACACACACAGCAGAACATAGAAGGACAAGGTATTAATATCTAGAAGGAACTAGAAGAGGACAGGATCAGATCTGTTACAGTACAGTGGCTTCTTCTTGTTGTTTTTACATTGTTTCTTGTGGATTTTACTTGGTAGAAGGTTATTTCTTTTATTTCTTACTACTTCTAAGGGGCCAGCAGGGTATTGTTTGGGGCTGCTGAATTTTGAAACCTGTTTTGGTAGCTATAAGTGGGCTCATTTGTTTGATGTTTCACTGTGTAGCAGGCTACATTTGTAGAGGCCTATTTCTTCTGATTTGAAACCTATTTGATGTGATTTAACTGGGGCTGTTTCTTTGAATTGGAGACCTGTATCTTCTAATTTCAAGCCTATTTTGATGTGTTGTTGGTGACGCTGTTTGAATTGCAGTCCTTTTTCTTTTGGTAGCAAACCTATTTTGGGGGCTTTGAGTAGAATTGTGATTCATTTTTTCTGGCTTCACTAGCTGCAAAGTTTAGTGCAGAGTGGGGGAAGGGTGCTGATGGTCTGACCAGGGGCCTCAGCTACCTAATTGCTTCTGGAAGACTTGGGCTGGTCTCACCCCCCCCAAACCCCCAACCCACCAGCCCCAGTCAATTATTTCCTTTATACCAGGGGTTCTGACATCACTTCCTCAAACGGGCAAAGGATATGCACCTGTCATAGCTGAAGCAGACATCCAGCAAAGGAACAGCAGCAAATGAAGAGGTGACTGCTATCTCAGTGGAAGGGAAGTAAATGCAAATATAGGAGCTTTCATTGTTACTTCTTTGCATTGCTACCACATTAGGGAAAGGAGGAGTAGGAGTTTGAGGAAGGTTGTGCAATAGCTCTCTTTTTGAGTGTGGATAGGAAGGATAGGAATATAAAAAGCGATTGCTCAATCTATCTAAATGTATACAACAAAGGAGTAGAAATTTAAGAAAGAATGTTTTGCACTGATAGAGGGAGACTTGGGGGTGTTTTGTATCCTGCATCTGGAAGGGTGGTGGGTCGCTGGTGGGCAATGACAGCAATGGGTAGGGTGGTAGGCTGCAACAACTGCGGTGCACCAATCTTTCTAAAAATTGCCTGGAGTGTGGGAGGACGTTTAGTGTGCAACCACATACAGAAACTTAGAAGGGAGATCAAGGGTCTGCAGGAGGAACGAAGACAGGCAAGGCAAACTGGGGGTGGGTTTAGCCCAATACTGGAGGGAGAAAGAAGGGGAGATGAGGGAGTGCGATTTAAGCCAACAGTGGTGAGGAGAAGGTCAGAAGAAGGGAAGCAGGGACAAGAGGGCCCAGGCCAGGAAGACCAATTGCTGGGGATACCAGGTCAGGACACAAAACACAAATGGAAGGAGGAGATAGGGACTTGTGAGGGGAGGCGAAGAAGTGGCAAAAGTCATGGAGTGGAAAGGAGAGAACAGGTTAATATGAAGAGAGAGGGGGCGGGCATTTGTGAAGGGTCTTCAGAAAATAGTTTTGCACTGCTAGAGAGAAGAAGGTGAAGAAGAGAAATGATGAAATTAGAGGAGTAACTGATAAATGCCTGGACCAAACCGGAGTGGGGGGAAGTTCTGCTGGGAGAATTGCAACAGGGGCAAAAGGGGGAAATAATGTGCAGGAGGAAGAAGAGGAGCTGTAAATGAGAGAGGAAGATGAATGGAAGCAAGCAGGGAGTAAGAGTGGTGGAATCTTAGTGCTGGGGGACTCAATACTAAGAGGAGTCAGGTGGGGTAGCAAGGGGGAGAGGCATAGTCACATTTGGGTGGAGGCCATGCTGGGAATAACAGCGGAAAGGGTGGGACAATCTGTTCTGAAATATGCTAGAAGGGGTAGGGACAAGCCTCATTTAATTATACATCTTGGGATGAATGACCTGGCTGACAAGGCAGTAGATATAGTCCAGAGGAGGTTTGAGGAACTAGCACAATTATGTGAGGGGGCAGGAAGATTAGTAACTTTTTCAGAGATACTTCCAGTGACCAAGGCAAGCACAACAAGAAAGCTGAGAATAGAGGAATTTAACGGATGACTAAGAACCTGGTGTTGTGCTAAAGGGTATGGGCTGTTGGGGGGTGGGGAGGGACCTGGGAGGACAGTAGTCTCTATGCCAAGGACAGACTACACTTGAGTGAGGAGAGAAAGAAAGTGTTGAAACAGAGGATGGAGGATTACATAGAGGAAGTTGGGAATTTAAACTAGGAGCAGGGGGTGGCAATTGGGCAAGAGATATGCAGAGACCACAGGTTGGGAAACCATATGAGCTTACCCCCCATAATAGTGACAAAGGACAAATGGCAAGTACTATTGGTGATGCTAGTACAGGATGGCATGATGGGAGGGGGGAAGGTGGTTACCCTTAATGCTAGAAGCCTTGGGAGGAAAACTGCAGAGTTACAGGTGCTCATGGCAGAGCGAAAGGTGGACATTGCAGCCATCACAGAAACATGGGCCACCCAATACAATGACTGGGACCTGTCTGTACCAGGGTACAGGTTATTTCGTAGGGACAGGGTGATTGGGAAAGGAGGGGGTGTGGCACTATATGTGAAGGAAGGACTGCAGTGTGTAAGGGAGGAAGGGGAGGAGGGTAGTACGGAGTCACTTTGGATGCAAATCCAGGATTCGAAGAATAGGATTCTTAGAATGGGAGTGGTGTACAGGCCGCCATCTCAGACAGAGGAGTTAGGGAACTAGCGGGACAGATCAGGAGGACCTGCTAGAAGGATAGTGTGGTGATTGTGGGGGACTTCAACATGCCAGGAGTGGACTGGAGTACCCCAACAACCAGGTACAGAAGGGAGCAGGTACTGCTGGATGCCTTCCAGGACAGCTTCCTTCTGCAAATGGTCAGTGAACCAACCAGGTTAGGGAATACCATTGATCTTGTGTTGGCAAATGGGGACTTTGTGAGAGAACTTACAGTGGAGGAACCGCTGTCAAGGAGTGACCACCACTCAGTATGGCTCACACTGGATATGGGCAAGAAAGGAGTGGAATCTGGCACAAGAGTGCTGGACTTCAGGAGGGCTGACTTTGGGAGGATGGGGGAAGTGGTAAAAGGGTACCTGGCCAGAATTCAATCTAGTATGGACACTAACCAGAGGTGGGAGCTCATAAAGCTGGGGATAGTGGAGGCAACAAAACCTGCTGCAAGGCCCAGAGCAAGAAGGCTAGGGCAAAGAAACCAAGCTGGTTGAGCAAGGAGGTCATGGAAAAGGTAAAGAGGGAAAAGAGCTGCCTTTAGGAAGTACAAGAAAACAGGGAGGGGGAGGACAGTGAGGAGTACTTGACAGAATCGAAGGAGGTGACAAGGGCAGTAAGGGGAGACAAAGAATCTACGGAACTCAGGCTGGCAGAAGGCATTAAGAAGGGGGAGAAGGACTTCTTTAGGTACATCAGGGAGAAAAGGAGCTATAAGGACCACATAGGAAGGATTAGGAAAGAGGGGAGTTGGGTGGAAGTAGGGTGCGATAAGGCAGAAGCATTAAATAAGTACTTCTGCTCAGTATTTACTGAAGTGAAGAGGGGGGGTGACACCCAAGGGGGGAGAAATGGAAGAAACGGGGTGAAGGGGTGACAGATGGGGAAATCATGGAGGGCAGAGTTCAGGAGGGTTTGAAGGCACTGAAGGTAGACAAGGTGCCAGGCCCAGATGGCATCCACCCCAGGGTACTGAAGGAGCTGGCAGAGGTCCTTGCAGGACCTTTGGCAGACCTATTTAATGCCTCACTACATTTGGGGTGTGTACCTCAGGACTGGAGGATGGCTCATGTGGCGCCCCTCCATGAGAGTGGCCCCAAGAATGAACTGGGAAACTACAGACCAGTGAGCCTCACATCCATCATGGGTAAGCTAATGGAGACTATCCTGAAGGAGAGGCTGGTGGCCCTCCTAGAGGCCAAAGGACTACAGGACAGCAGACAGCATGGCTTCATATGGGGCAGATCCTGCAAAACCAACATGGTGGAGTTCTATGACTGGGTAACTAGGCAACTGGACAGGGGCCATGCAGTGAATGTCCTGTATCTGGACTTCAGTAAGGCATTCGACTCGGTGCCGCATGGAAGGCTGGGAAGTAAGTTAGTAGGCACATGGGCGGGTGCAAAGCTGGTAAGATGGGTAGGAAACTGGCTTCAGGGAAGGCAACAGAGGGTGGTGGTGGGTGGGGAGCACTCACACCCAAAGGTAGTGACGAGTGGTGTTCCACAGGGCCCAGTGTTGGGACCAGTGTTGTTTGGGATTTTCATTGCAGACATATCATGGGACATCAAGAGCAAGATCAGTCTGTTTGCTGATGATACCATGGTAGGAGCAGTGGTGGATGACCTACAGGGATGGCAGGGGTTGCAAGATGATCTGGCAAAGCTCGAAAAACTGGTCAGACACCTGGCAACTGGGGTTTAATGCCAAAAAGTGCAAGGTGCTGCATTTTGGGATGAAGAACCCAAGGAGGAGTTACCAGCTGGGGGGAGAGCAGCTAGTCCAGACAGAGGAGGAGAAGGATCTGGGGATGCTCATTACAGGGTCAATGAACAACTTGGCACAATGTAGGAAGGCAGCTGCAAAGGCCAACAAAATGCTGGGTTGTATTGCAAGGGTATATCCTCAAGGAGGGAGGAGGTGACTCTGCCACTGTATAGGTCATTAGTTAGACTGCACCTGGAGTACTGCATGCAGTAGTGGTGCCTGTACCTGAATAGGAACATTAAGTTATTGGAGAGGGTGCAGTGCAGGGCAACAAAGATGATCAAGGGGTTGGGGGACTTATCATATGAGAGGAGGCTGAGGGAGCTGAGCATGTACTCACTAGAGGAGAGGAGGGACAGGGGGACATGATTGAAACCTTTAAGTACATGAAAGGATAAACAAGACAGGTACAGAGGAGCTGTTCAAATTAAGGTAGGGGAGGGACACCAGGGGCCATGATATGAGACTGGAGGGAGGAAGGTTCAGGAGGGAGATGAGGAGACACTTGTTTACAGAGAGGGTGGTGGCTGGGTGGAATGCGTTACCTGCAGAAACGGTATCCAGCAGAACAGTGGACTGCTTCAAAAGGGGATGGGACAGGACAAGGGGGAGGGTTAATGAAAGGATGAAGGGGAAGTGTGGAAGGGAGGGGCAGCAGCAGAATAAGGGGTGCTAGCTGCACATTCAAGCAGACTTGATAGACCTCTAGGCCTTTATCTGCTGGAAAATGTCATATGTTCATATTAAATTCACCCAAAATCTAGCAGTGTGTCTTCTCTGGAAGAAGTATTTTCTCTGTGGCTGAGCTGTGACAGAGCCTGTAACAAGACACTGGCTTCCTGCAGGGGCGATTAGACATCACATCAAAGGGCACTCTGGGAAGGCTATGTGGGACAAGAGGCCATAAAAGAAACCAGAATGGCAACCTCCAAGGCAATAAAAGTTAGGGAAAGTTAGAAAAAGCAACTCTCACAGCCAGAGGAGAAGAAAACACTGGGAACTGGTTAGAACACAGAAAAAAGACTACTACATATTTTTTCTGATTTTTAACATGGAGTTTTCCTTTAATAGACTTTGGACACCCGATATATGGATCAGGTACAGATACAGTCCTTGAAAGAGTCAGGGTGCCTCCTGTTCCATAAATCTTGCTGTTTATTTACTGGCTCCCACAGATGCACACACATGTGTGAGCTGTACGCGCTCACAAAGTGGCACCCCCTTGCTGACAGTCTCCACTACCAAACACTCCTATTGGCTATAAAAGCTGTATTAGGCCTTGCATCTCCTAATACTTGCTCCCTCTTCAGGCCAGTCTAGAGTCTGTACACCACACAGAGTGTGACCTGGCAGTCCCTTGCTATACCATGGCGCAAAACTAGTCAAGGCCAGCGTTCCTTAGCCAGCCACGCAGTCATGTGGTATAATGAACTCCCAGAAAATATTGCTAATCTTCCCTAGCTGTCATTATTCATGTGAGCTCTTAAGTCTCATCTCATTGTAAACTCTAGTTGTCACTGCCCAGACCAACCTTGAGAGATATTCTCTGCCGTTCTTCTCTTTCTTCCCCCCTCTTCACCTTCCTCACTCCTTTTCACCCTCAACACATACCCAACTTCTGGTTGGACCACACACTGCTAAATCTGTCTCTCTCAGGGAGCTAGTTATGCAGGGACTTTGCCCACACCTGAACTGTTACTCCTGTACTAATTACTTCCAGTACTTATTGTCCAGACATGACAGATTACAGGACCCACTCCGAAATGGTGAGTATCAGTACTGACCAATGTAATTACTAGTCAGCATCTAGGTTTTATTGTACTCCCAAACCCTCAGTTTAGCATCTATGACAATGGCTCCACCAGAGTGGGAAAAAGTAACTGTTTCTCTTTTAGGCCCTGTCCACACTGTGGATCTTAAAACGTTACAGACACCCTGTAATGTTTTAAAATCAGTGAACACAGTTCACATCCACACTGGTAATGTTAACGAACTGTGTTTCAAAACCGTGTTTAAACCCTGATACAATCAGGGTTTTAGCACAGTTTTGAAAATGGTTTAAGTGAGAAACATTTTCACTTACCAGTGTGTATAGGCATCCGATCCGTGTTCTCCGTGGTGATCCTCCTGGCGCCCACAATGCAGCATTTGATCTGCACTGGCAAACAAGCTGACAGTGTGTTAAAACATGCTTTCATTTCAGGAGGTGTGGATGGGCACAGAACCGTTTTAAGACACGGTCCCAATTAGTGTGGATGCGGCAGCACGGTAAGCCCCATAACGGTTTAAAAACCAGTAACAAATTTTAATTGTAAGTGTGGACAGGGCCTTAATCTATGTATTGTTCGTTACAGAACATTCCAATAAATAAATAAATAAATAAATAAATAAATAAAATATCGTTCCTAGCTCAAATGCTAGCACGGATATTGCTGAAACCAGGGGTGTAAGACACACATAACCTCCTTTCCTATCCTTTGGTAATCACCCCCAGCTCATGGTGGTTGTTCTACCCTCTAACACAGGGCCTGCAATATCCCAGTTATTGTTTACACTTATTTAATGGTGGTTCTGGGTCCCCGGGGCCCAGGTTTCCTTTGCGCCCCATCCCACACAAGGTTTGGTTGTTAAGATTAAAGAAAACTGAGGAGGTTATAAATTTAGGTTACCCCCAAGAGTATCTTCCAGGATTATTGGGAGCCAAGGGTTAAGGTCTTCCCAATCCTGATGAAAGGTCCCCTGATACTAGTCAAGAAAAATGTAAAAGTTATTCTAAATTCTTTACCCTTTTCTATTATTGCAGTTTGGTTCGGTTTCTTACAGGTTAAATAGTGTGATAGTAACTACTAGGTGCTGGTTGCCCATGAGACAAGCACCCATAAGGTGTTGATGGCTATTTACTATATGGGTTTCTGCGGCACATGCAGTGGGTCTGCAGTTGATATGTAAAATAAGAGTACTATGTAAGAGCTAGCAGATACAGCAAGCCTGCAAAGCATTCAGCAGTCAACAAGTATAGGTAGGATGGGTAAGGATACTGGAGGAAGTGAGTCAGGAAGCAAGTGGAGAGGTGCTCCCTCCCCATGTGGGTTTTTTAGCTTGGACAACACCCTCTCATTACTATGATGAAGTACAAATACTGGACCACATCTAGCTTATCCTCAGTAGTGGCTACCTCATTTAACCTGAGGGGTCTAAACTCACCAATCAAGAAAAAGAAGGTTTTGTCCAGGCTGAAACAATTATGAATGCAAGTAACCTTCTTGCAGAAGACAAAATTAATGAAGCAGGAAGCCCTAAAGCTGAATAGAGAGTGGGTGTGATGGGAGGTACACAGTGTCTCAGGGAAAACAAAAAGGGGGTTTCCATTTTGTGCCATAAAAATGTAAATGTTAGGTCCCGTTTTACCTTGAAAGACCTTCTGACATTGCACCAGCTGACAGACATTTGGAGAATGACTACATAGATACATAGATGTTGACAGCAAATAAGAACCTATGGCCCACCTAGTTTACCCATTGTGCACATAACTGTGCTTCTTCAAGCTTCCCCAGAACTAGGTTGTCCCTTTCCCTCTTCTACCAGGATCCCCTGATGCCTATCCCATGCATTCTTCAATCCTGCAATAATTTCTCTCCCCCTACCTCTTCCGGCAGGGCATTGCTTTTGTCCACCACCCTCTCCGTGAAGAAGTACTTCCTCACATTCCCCCTGAACCTACCTCCCTCCAGTTTCATCCTACGTCCCATAGTCCTGAAGCATATTTTTCTATGAAAAATTGTGCTTTCCTGCACCTTGCTCCTCCCTGTGAGGTATTTATATGTCTCAATCTTATCCCCTCTCCCTCCTCTCTTCTAGGGAGTACATATTTAAGTCTTTCAGCCTGTCTTCATAGGTTTAGGGATGTAATCCTTGCACCATCTTGGTTGCCTTCCTCTGAACTGCCTCCACCCTGTCTATGTCCTTACATAGGGAAAGTCTGCAGAACTGGACACTGTACTTGAGATGTGGCCTAACTAATGTCTTGTGTAGTGGAATTATGACCTCCCTTTTCCTGCGGGTGATACCCCTACCTATGCATCCCAGCATCCTGTTTCCTTTTTCTTCTGCCTTGTCGCACTGACTCCCTACCTTGATGTCATCAGAGATGATAACCCCTAGGTACCTTTCCAGTTTGGAACATTCTATATCCCCACCCCACCCAGTCGATATGCTATTCCTGGGTTTAACAAATCAGCTGGGGGGGGGATATAGAACTAATCTGCTGTAAGGGATTACACCTACTTTTTAAAAGCCAGGGCAATGTCTAGCAGGCTAGATTACTGGTTTACCTCAACTAGAATAACTTTTCAGGTTTCTGCTGTTAAAATTGCTCTGATATACCTGTCAGACCATGCCCCAGTAGTACTAGAACTGTCTTATGACCTTCTTCCCCCCAAATATTTAAAATAGCATTTAGACCCCCTTCTGAGGCACAATAGAGAATTCTGACAATGGTTGGTCACAGAACCTGAGAATTATTTTGGGACAACCCAAAGTTTCAACATCCTCAGCCATGATATGTGAGGCCTTAAAAGCCATGACAAGGGCCAATATCATTAGTGATGCCTCATACTATCGACAGCAGAGGGACAAGGAAGTGTCAGGGTTAGAGAGAGAGCTTGCAGCAAAACAGACCATATGTATAAAAAGAACCCTAAACAATTGAACATCCCCAACTTGGAATACAAGATTACGTCCCTGCGAATACAACTTAAGCTTCTAGCCACCAGGGAGGCAGAGCTGCAAATACAGAGAATAAAACATAAATACTGGGCTCAGGGAGAAAAAGACAGCAAGCTGCTAGCTTATAGCTTAAGGAAGCAGCAAGCAGATAGATACATTGCACAGCTTAGAGGCCCAAATGGCAAAACGTTTACATCCCCAAGGGATATCAACAAGATAATGGTAGGGTTAAAACAGTAAACAAAACAGTTCAGCATCCCAGTAAATCAACAAAGAAATAGACCTGTAAGCTAGGTCCTGTTAAAAAGCTTTTATTACAGCATAGAAACAACCAGCACTCCTAGCACACAGTGATCACATTGAAAAAGTGTCTTTCAGATGTGAAACGTACGTCTGCATGCTAGGAGTGCTGGCTGTTTGTATGCTATAATAAAAGCTTTTTAACAGGACCTAGCTTAGAGATCTATTTCTTTGTCGATTTACTGGGATGCTGAACTGTTTCGTCTACTGTTTTACCCTTCTTTGTTGTGGCTCCAGTACCTTTCACCGGTAGCCGCCTTTTGTCTTTTTTGCATAATAGTAGGTTTCTTTAGGGATCTATACAGATCTCACATAAGATGGGACAGGGTAGATTTTTCAGCTTTCATGACTGGGATCTCCCTCCCCAAACTTTTAGAAGCACAGAAAATGGATCTAAATGGCCCTTTCACAGAAGCCGCGCTCTGATGTGCCATCCAAACCATGGCCCTACATAAATCTCCAGGGAGCGATGGCTTCCAAGCTGCCTTTTACCAAGTCATTCAAGAAAGTGTGGCCAGGCCAGTGATGGATATGTTGGGGTATGCACATGTGAGAAAGGAGCTGCCAGATACTCTGAGGGAAGCTAGCATCATGGTGCTACCTAAGGAGGGAAAAGACTCCACCATACTGGCTAGCTGCAGACCCATATCCCAAATACATGCCAATGGCAAAATTCTGGCCATGGTTCTAGCCTTCTGCTTAGAAAAAATCCTCCCCGCTATAATCCATATGTCAGAGGTAGGCTTTGTGAAAGGGAGAGCCAGCTCAAAACATGAGAGGGCCCTTATTACCTTGATGCAGACTGCCACAAGGCTTCTCACCCCAGCAGCGGCAATAGCGGTTGATTTTGAAAAAGCTTTTGATTCAGTGGAGTGAGAATACTTGCATACGGTATTGGATCACTGTAACTTTTGATCTCACTCCCGTACCTAGGTCCACACACTATACCAAGGCCTGACAGCTAAGCTTCTTAGGAATAAGATATTGTCAGAGCCCCTCTCACTACAGAGAGGGACAAGGCAGGGATGTCTCTTATCCTCCTGCTGTTCATCATTACAATGGAGCCCAAGGCAGCTGCCATACAAGTTCACCCGAAGACTGTAGGGCTTAAAGTGGGGAACTCTGAATGTCATACGAAGTTGAATGCAGATGACTGCCTTATCCTTACGGGTCACTTGGGAAGCAGCATCCCCATATCTTAGCAACACTAGAGGCCATTGCGAGTCTCTCAGGACTCTGCTTTAATATCAGTAAGTCAGAGATACTGCTGCTAAATGAGGTGGCGACTCTCTCTTCTGCACAGGCCTCTAGCTGGCATGGGCTCCCAACAAAATAAAATATTTGGGTCTACAAGTTACACGTGACCTACACAAATTAGTAGTGAGGAACCTTAACCTTTAATAGCTAACATGCAGGTAGAGATGGAGAGATGGAAACACCTGAATCTATCCTTGGCGGGTAAGACAGCAGCCATCAAAATGATGGTGGCCCCTAGGTTATTTTATCTACTAGTACATCTTCCTCTGGAGATACCACACATCTGGTTCCAGAAACTAAATGCCATAGTCCGAAGTTATTTGTGGCAGAATACTCCATCCAGGTATACCTGGGCTAAACTGAGGGCCCGACTGTTGAAAGAGGGTGGAACTTGCCACACTTTCAGCAGTATTCATATACCTTCCTCATGGTCATGTCATGTCAGATGTTTGGACAGCATACTTCTGGGCCTCCGGCGTGGTTAGGGCTGCAGACAGCTGAGATGGGGGAGCACACCCAGCTGTGTACTTGGAATACCCATTGCCAAAGCAGCTTCAGTGCTGGATTACTATTAAAGCAGCACACTCTACATGGCAAAAGGTGGGAAAGTTAACAAACACCTGCCAAAACACAAGGGGACATACCCCTCCATGGAACAATCCTCATCTATGCATACACCGTGAAAGCAAATGCATACATAATATCCGATTTACTTGAAAAGGATGGGAGGACTGTCGTATCCTTTCAGGAGATCCAAATGATATATGACATTCCCAGGAGGGGACTTCTGAAGATACCTCCAGCTGAGAAGTCTGTACCATACATGAGTAAAAGAGAAGTACATCTGCTCCACTTGCAAAAGTGAGCCCAAGAAAGGACATGATAGATTCCCATTTCAAACATCATTAAGAAATCCTAAAGGCCTGGCCGGCCACATTCAAAAACTGATAAGAGAAGAAGTGACAGACCCATCCACCCCCTGCTAAGATCAGGTGGCAGAGTAAGTTAGACCTGGTTATCACTGAGGAAGAATGACAAGACTGTTGGACCCTAGCACATGGGGCTTGTAAAGATCAGCATAGCTTACTGATCCAAAACAACATTTTACACCTGTGGTATCACACACCCAAAGTGCTCAAAACGATGAGCTTATTTTCTCATGATAACTGTTGGAAGTGTGACTCTACAGGTGCAGACTTGCTACATGTCCTCTGGGAATGTCTAGTAATACAGCCCTTTTGGTCAAGAGTAATGCACTTCTGTTCAGATATTCTACAAACTAGACTACCTTTCTCACCTGCTCTGATGTTATTAGGCATTCTGGCAATAGCTACCCCCTGGGTAGCTACCAACACCAGTGGCTACTACAGGCCATGCTAGAAGCCAAAAGGTTGGTCCTTAGAAAGTGGAGGTTCCCGGATACGCCAACATATATTGATCGGTGTAAGGCAGTGGAAGGCCTAGCTCTGAAATCCAGATTGCTTTACTTTTCTACACAGATGAGTTATAAATTTCTAAATGCTGGGGCCCATATTTGCAGTATATCCAGGATAAGCTGACTTGAACCAGCACTCCACAAACTAAAGCTCTCCTTGACCCCCTTGACTTTGGTTAATCAGGAAAGGTGAAAGTTGCATGTAACTAGGAGATGAACTAGGACTGCCCCTCCCTACCGCTACTAGGTAGACCCACATAAGTATGGAATAACCTTTTAACCAAAAGATTACCCCGCCTGAGTCTAATGCGTCTGATGGTTGACTGCTGAAGTAATAGGTTCTAGCAATACATGGTAGATAAGTTACTAATGTCTATGTAATGCTTATAACAAGAATGCTTATGTTGTATCTGTTGTTAATGTTATGTACTATACCTGTTTTTATTTAACACACAACGAATGTGAATGTCTGTATGTATTTCTGCTTTTCCATACATACTCAATAAAAAGATTAACTGCAAAAAAAAAGGTAGATGAGGCCCCAAGGCCAAAGGGGGATGCATCAGTGAGTGCTCAGGGAACTGGCATCAGAACTGGCTAAACTCCTGGCAGGGCTATTCAACAGCTCAATATAGTGAGGAATGGCTCCGAAGACAGGAGGATAGTGGACATAGTTCCGTTCCATAAGGGTGGGGACAAGGAGCAACCAGGTAACTACAGGCCTGCCAGTCTTTCCTCTGTTGTGGATAAACTAATGCAGAAACTGACAAGAAGGCCTCACACTCACAATACCTGAAGTAACAGATATGGCTCCCAATACAGGCAAGTAGAAACATGTATTACTTACTGCATGACAGAATCAGTGCTCAAATGTGTTTGGGCATATTGGCAATATGTGTTACAACCCCATAGCCTGCAATAAGTACCCAATGCCATTTCATGCCAAAATGACATCATCTCAAGGGTAACTGATACAAAGTCAGGTATTCAACTTATACTTGTGACTTGCATGATGTCATCATGTAAATAGTAACTTCATTTAAAGTGACCCTTTTAAAATAGTGATGGTGAATAAATACATAAATAACCATAGATAAACAGTCTAATTAAAATGGACCTCAACATGTTTAAATTCATGTTACTGAACTAAGCTGTGCAAATCAGTCCCGGCTAATAGATATTGCTGAAAGAAGAAATGTCTTCAGTCTTACCATCATTTTCTATTCTGTTAGCTCCTACATTGTCAATAGGTAGTCATTACAGATGCGTAATGTGCACCCCTGCTAGGGGAAATGGCACAGCCCAAAGTCTTAATCAGCCTAGAATGCTGGGGACATGAACATTTTCGACAGCAACAACTCTCCAGTCACTATTGTCAATTCAGAGCCTCTTAATATGGAAAAAATATGATACTGGTCAACTTGATACAAGAGCACACAAATCAGCTGTCTACACAGCTAGGACTTTAGCCAGAATTAAATATAGTAAACAGCTGCAACCTTGTCAGAAGGCAGAGGTAAGGGATCAAGGCTTGTCTTTCAATTCTCTCATTCTTGGAAAGTTCTGCAGCACTGAATCAACTAGAACCAACTTATCAAAGGGATTAATAAAACAGATAACACAGAGAAAAAGACTGCATACAGTGTAAACACTCAACTGCAACAAAGGAGGCACCCTAGGGTAACATCAAATTCAAACTTGTTAAATCTGTGTGCTAGCAACCAACATCCTAATATGTAACTTCTCTTTTTTTTGTGTCACATAAGCAGAAGTACAGCATGTAAACCATAAAGGGATGTCCACACAGACTTACAATCAGAATTCATAACAGAGAGTGACGGTGAACACGGAGGAGGAGCCAGACACCAAGATGACTGTCTAATGGCCGATGCCGAGAACCGCATCTGCAGGTTGCCCCTAATAATGTTCTGAAGATGAGCTCCTGTTAGAATGCTATGACCTCCCTCCTGTCATAGATAACCACTCATTACTAAATGGTACTTACTGTACAACAGGATATCCTGCTCCGCAGTAACATGCTGAAAATCCACGCTGTTCTCTCTGGAGAAATGTCAACGTTGATATGGCGTTCCTCAGAATTGACTGACAAATCAGATATTGATACTGGCAAAAGAAGGGCAGAAGAGGTAACAATAACAAATTAAATTCAGATCACAAACAACCTGTAAAATGCCCAACAGCTGATACTGCACCGAGAACGCGACTTCAGCAAAAAAAAATTTACTTTGGTGCCCTTCAATTAAAACCCCTGCTCTCACCGGTCCCCGAACAGCCTAACAACACCAAAATGTCTATTGTTAGTGTCTCAGGTGCACAACCTATTATACAGCTAGAGTTGGAATCAGAATTGGACCTTTCTGATGCTTTGGAGTGGAACCTGAATCAGAAAATTGATGTAGAGGAACTTTTATATCATGTATGGAGACAGTCAATTAACATGTGTTTTCTGCAGTTTTACAACCTGATAATCCCACCGATGTGACATCAGTATCTATAAACCCTTAATTACCATGTCACACCGGTGGGATTACAGGAGTGAATGATGAAACAGAATTTTGATCATGAAAGAATTCAGCTGTCAGAACCCCCCCCCGCTTCCCCATGACAAGCTATCAAACTACTATAATTCTGTCAGTAACCGCTACTGTTCCGACGCGTTGTAGAGTACAATGACGCATTAAAACAACCCACCCACACCATGGCTCAGCCATGAAGCTATTATCACCGAGCAGGACAACAAGCGTACATTTAAAATTACAGAATTCCATCCATTCTGTCTCAAAGTCCCAGAGGCTCCTCACATGATCTGCCAACAAACTGAAAGACATAAACGACGTGACGTTCAACAACGTGCCTCAAGGTCACCAATCGGAAGCAGCAGACCAAATTTCACTAAAGACTTTGAACTGCTTTTATTTTTTTACTGCTGCCATTTTCGTGATCTAGTCTAAATGTAATATTTATTTAATATTAGCCACAAAATGCAGTTTTCCATTATGATTCGGTGTGTCTGAGATTTTTTGTGTAACCTCGTTTTGTTGTACAGCAATAAACCTCGCTGACTGGTCTCATCTGTCTTGATAAGTTTTTTTCAAAATCTTTTGAATAATGGATCAGACCACTATTTTCTTGTCCATACACTATAATAGATAATGGCTGGCTAGTGGTGGTCAACCATGAGTGTAATTACCTCTCGTGGTTGCCAGGGCAACTGTAAACCTCTCGAGCTGCGCTCTCGAGGTTTACTGCTTTGCCCTGGCAACCACTCGAGGTAATTACATCGTGGTTAACCACCACTAGCCAGCCATTATCCTCTATGTACTACAGCTGATGAGGATGAAGAAATGCTGGGGGGATCAGGAAGCCTCAACCACAGGGACAAATCTTAAGGATGCAAAGGCAAGTAACAATATGATGAATACTACAACTGATGAAATGTCTTCAGATGAAGGAAAAGCTTTAGGAGGTCCCATTAACTGTGGATAGATTTTAAGGGGCGAGAGCAGGGTTGTAACATTGGTGGGGCACTAGATAAGGTGTCTGATCCTAATACCCAAACTAGCAACGCAGAGACTGTAACCGAAGAAAACATTTTACGCCTACACAATGAGCAAAGTCATGAGAACACTGAGGTTAACATGAAGCTTTCTGTACAACTTAAAAATGAAATTAAAAGGGACATACAGGACGGCTTTGTTAACATATCTACAGCTCTGAATAACATCACTACTTCCCTCTCTCTGAAGTTACTGACAAATTACAACAATTAACTATAAGGACTGAGTCTGTTGAATAATGAGTGAGTGACTTAGAGGATAAACTGCATCCCCTCAACACTAAAGTTAAGGAATAATCCAAAATCATTAACAAGCTCCAAGCTAAAATTAATGAACTTGAAGATTGCTCCAGGTAACAAAATGTGCAGCTAATTGGGGTACCTGAAAGAGTTGAGGGCAATGCCGACCTAATCATTTTCTTTGAAAAATTGATTACTATGGCTCTCAATGGAAACTATCCTGAGGATAGGATCATATTAGGTATATCAAGCTCATTGGGGGGGAAGGGGGTGAAATGGCAAAGCACTGAAGATCAACATCTGAGAAAACCCAGACCTGTACATTTAAACCCTACTATTACACCAATAGGGAACTTATACTAAAACATGCTAGAATCAACAAAGGACTTCTAGCAGATGGAATAAGATTCTCTGTCTACTCAGACTTTTGTGCTGCTACCATGCAATCCCACAGGACTTTTGACAATGTCCGAACTATGTTAAAACAAAAGAGGATCAGATTTGCCTTACTTTATCTAGCCAGAATCAGATTCTACTACAGAGGCAGAAATTATGTATTTGAAGATGCAAGAAAGGCCAAGGAATTATTACTGAGTGCAGATAATAAAGGAGGATAAAAATGATACCACCATAACATAAACTAGGAGGCTCTTCCCCCGCATTTTTGTTTGTCTCTTTCTCAGGTAGAAGAAGTGAAGACGGACTGATATGAATTTGAAAAATGGACAAACTCTTAATTGTTTTTTCTCTGATTTCAAACTAGATAAAAGGGAAGAGTGTTCTATTTTAATAATAATATGCACAAATGAGTGATGGAGAGGACTGAGTGTAGAGGATATATATATATTGTTTTGCTATTTTGTTGCTCTCGAGTATTGCTGTCTCCCCATCTCATTGATTTGTATGTAAAAATACATATATTCCATTCATTTTGTTACATGCAATACTGCTTATTTAATAAAATCGCACATGAAAACAGAGGGGAGGAGGAGAGGAAAGAAAGAAAACAAGGCTTTTTTTTTCAAATCTGTTTTTTTTCTCCTTTTCTTTTCTTCTAAAGGGAATGTGAGAATTTGGGGGGAAGTAATGGGTAAGGGGATCACATAGACTTAGATATAGGGAAGAGGGAGGGAGGAGAAAATGCTGGAATGCAGGTGGGGACAAAATAAATAAAGATAAGGAGGAGGGAGAGGGAGAGGGAGAGGAACAGGAGAATAAGAGAAGGGGATACAGCTATGGGTGGCCTGTTTGGATGCTCTCAGAATGGTTAATTCTAGACCGACACAACAGTCGATGGAAAGGATGGGATGAAGAGAGGCACACTACTACTCTATTGGGCACTCTTTCATTTTTTAAATATCTGGTGTATGTGTGCTCTCAGGGTTGGTGGGAGGGGAAATGTTTATAAGTGTTACAGACTTCGGATGGTAAATATTAAAATATATTTTGTTAAAATATGCTGTAACATAGGGAGGGGGAAGGGATCACTGGCTTCTCTAATATAACCCATATTTATGAAACCATATTTATGATTTTTTCATATCTGATCAGTTGGCCACGTTTAAAGATTAAAATGACTGCTAAGAACACATCAAATGTAATAATTAACTTCAAGAACCATAAGCAGATATTAACCTTTACAATTTACAATGACTAACTTACTAAAATTTATGACATAAAATGTGAAGGGGCTTAATGATCGTATTAAAGCTAACAAAATATTTAATTATTTGGACAAAAATCACATGCAATGTATACTTTTGCAAGAAACTCATTTCAGTAATGAAACATTAAATTTTTATTGTAGAAAATGGAATGGAGTGCATGCTCCTTACACCATCAGTGCTAGAGGGGTTGCTATATTTGTCAAGACAGGCTCAGGAATCACCTTTGGTAAAACTTTGATGGATAAAAATGGCAGATACATCATTGTAAAAATTAATATCGGAGGGATGAAACACACATTAGCTAATATACTGTATATGGCCCCAATGAAAATTCTGCTGGGTTTTTTAATGAGATATTTCTTAATTTATTTACCTTTATTAGTCCATACATTATGGTGGTGGTGATTTGAATCTGGTTCTAGACCCTAATTTAGATAAATCTTCATACAGGACTGATAAAATATCATCAGTGGCTGCTACGGTAAAACAATTTGTCTAGACCTTAATGTTGCGGACATATGAAGAAGGAGAAATCCTATAACTCAGCAATTTTCCTTCTTCTCTCCTATGCATCAAACTTATTGTATTTGGGAATTGATTACTTTCTTATATCTGAATCTATAGCTAATTTAATTAAGAAGATTGAATATAAAAATATCATTATCTCCGACCATGTTCCACTAAGTATGGAACTTCAGATTTATCCCGAAGTTATTAATCCAACTTTTAAATTTGATCCATTATTGTTAAAAGATACTGTACAAATTATATAAGTCAGATGCAAACAGAAATTGAAGAATACTTTGCTCACGATACATATGGAGATACCTCTTGGATAACTCTATGGGATGCCTTTAAGGCAATTGTCAGGGGTTCTACTATAGCGTATAGAACTAATCAAGAAAAGAGCAAGAACAAAAGAATGAGAGAACTGGAGACCTTAATCTCTCAGTTTGAAAATGTACATTGTCAGACACTAGATCCTATGTATCTCCAACAGTTATTACTTAGTATATAAAATGAATATAATAAAATCATAATGGAATCTGTTGAGTATCAGCTTTTACATACTAAAAGCAAATACTATGCTATGGGTGATAAACCTAACAAAATTCTTGCCTGGCAGTTAAATAAAGAGCAGGAACAAAACACATTCACTCTATGCTTTCACCAGATGGTCAAATGATGAATGACCCCTTGGAGATTAACAGCATATTTAAGGAATATTATAGAAAGTTATATACATCTAAGCATAAGGTTAGCAATAAACAAATATTTAACTACCTTAATAAGTTGAATACTCCTCAAGTCAACACCTCTCAGAATTCCTCACTGGAGATGTACATAACCATTCAGGAAATAAAAAAATCTATCTCCATCTATCTCCTTTAAAAGCTCCAGGACCTGATGGAATCCCAATAGATTTTTACAACAGTATGAATTAATGTTAGCCCCTTATTTAAAATTACTATATGATAATATTTTCTATACTAAAGTATTTCACCCAACTTTTAAAGAAGCTAAGATCTTGCTGTTTAAAAAAAAAAGATAAAAATCCATTATTACCAGAATCTTACAGACCCATATCTTTAATAAATACAGATGCCAACATTTTGGCAAAATATTAGCCACTAGACTGGAAGTGATATTACTGGAAATAATTAATAATAATCAGAATGGGTTCATTAAGGGCCACACTATCAAAACTAATATTCACCACACAACTGACATAATTGACAGATTTAAAAATGAGGACTTCTCAATTATGTCAATTAATGCTGAAAAAGCCTTTGATAGGCTTGAATGAAATGATCTCAAAGCTGTTTTAACTAAGTTTGGATTTAGCCCAAAATTTAGAACTTGGATAAATATTCTTTACTCTGACCTAGAGGCTAGGATAGCGACTAACAAAAATATTTTGGATGGGATCCATCTCCAGCGAGATACATGACAGGGCAGCCTACTTTCACCTCTGTTGTTTGCTGTAGCATTAAAGCCTCTAGCAATTATGATTAGAAATAATAAGCATATAACAGTGATTACAATTGGCAATACCGAACACAAAATCAGTTTATATGCTGATAATGCTCTCCTGTATACTGACGATATGAATAAGAATTTGCCTTTTATTATAAACAACACATCTGAATTTGGGGAATTATATGGATATAAAATGAATTGGGAAAAAACTGAATTACTAGAATCATGTAATCATTCAGACCCCTTTATGCCTCCATTGGGCTATAAAATTAAAGGGGTCAAACAGCTGACATGCCTTGGGATTATTTTAGATCAGGACTTGTCTACAATTCTTAACAACAATTTCACACCTCTTTTGGATAAAGTGCAAGAAGCTCTAAAACACTGGGACTCCCTCCCTCTTACTTTAATTGGTAGATTAAATATCATCAAAATGAAAATTTTACCCAGATGCCTTTTCTTATTTCAAAATATCTCGATTTCTGATTCCCAAGCCTGTCCTCATAGAAACATAGAAACATAGACTTTGATGGCAGATAAGGACCGCTAGGCCCATCTAGTCTGCCCATTTCCCTACCTACAGGATAGGCCACAGATCCTAGTTAACCAACAGCCTATTTCTTCCTACCCCCCACAAGAATTGCCTTATGTCTGTCCCATGCATTCTTGAATTCTCCCACAGTTTTAGACCCCACAACTTCCTCAGGAAGGCTGTTCCATGCATCCACTACCCTCTCTGTGAAATAATACTTCCTCACATTGCCCCTGAACCACCCTCCTTCTATCTTTAAATTGTGTCCCCTTGTTCTTGTAAGTCTCTTTTTCTGAAAGATGCTACCCTCTTGGACTTTGTTGATTCCACTGAGGTACTTAAAAGTTTCTATCATGTCCCCCCTCTCCCTTCTTTCTTCAAGGGTATACATATTTAGCTCCTTTAGTCTCTCCTCATATGGCTTCTCTTGCAGACCCTGCACCATTTTAGTTGCCCTCCTCTGGACTGCCTCTATCCTGTCTATGTCCTTGCGGAGATGGGGTCTCCAGAACTGGACACAGTACTCCAGATGGGGTCTCACCAACTGTCTGTACAGAGGAATAACAGCTTCCTGTTGTCTGCTGATGATGCCACTCCCTATACATCCCAGTATACCCCCAGCCCTCCCTACTGCCTTCTCACATTGCTTGCTAACCTTAAGGTCATCTGATATGATTACCCCCAGGTCCCTTTCCTTTTTTGTTGTTGTTACTACCTCCCCACCCATTGTGTATTCTTCCCCTGGGTTCTTGTTTCCCAGGTGCATTATTTTGCACTTCTTTGCATTGAATCCTAGCTGCCATGCTTCTGACCATTCCTCCAACCTTGCCAAGTCCCTTTTCATCCTTTCCATGCCTCCTTGTGTATCAACCCTGTTGCAGATCTTTGTGTCATCTGCAAAAAGGCATACTTTTCCTTCCAGTCCCTCTGTAATGTCACTGATGAAGACATTAAAAAGGACTGGACCCAATACTGAACCCTGCAGTACCCCACTAGTAAACCCCTTTCTTCAGAGTGGACTCCATTTACAATTACCTTCTGTGTCCTGTTGTCCAACCAATATTTTACCCAGGCTACCACCCTGGGTCCCACTCCCAGGCTGGTTAATTTGACTATTAATCTTTTGTGTGGGACTGTGTCAAATGCCTTGCTAAAGTCTAGGTAGGCCATGTCCACAGCCCCTCCCTGGTCTACTACTCACCCAGTCAAAGAAATCTATTAGATTCGTCTGACATGACCTTCCCACTGTGAACCCATGCTGCCTTGGGTCCTGTGCTCCACTGGCCTCTAGGTACTCAACTATTCTTTCCTTCAGAAGTGACTCCATCCTTTCCCTACCACAGAGGTCAGACTGACAGGTCTGTAGTTTCCTGCCTCTGTCTTGGTCCCACTTTGTGAAGGGAATCACATCTGCCTTCCTCCAGTCCTCGGGTACCACACCATCCTCCCATGATTTATTAAAAGAGTAGCCAGTGGTTTCACTAGTTCCTCCCTTAATTCTTTTAGAATTCTGGGGTGAATTCCATCAGGACCCATTGCTTTGTCCACCTTCAGTTTTAGGAGTTCTTGCAGAACCCTTTCTTCTGTGAAAGGACTGGGATCGACTCCCCTATCAAGAGTGCTTCTGTTAATTGGATTAGGCACTTCCCCCTCCTCTTTTGTGAATACTGAGCAAAAAGGAAGACATGCTAACAAAAAGATTTCTATGGAAAGGAAAATGCCCCCATCTAAAAATGGAAAAACCAAAGGAGGAAGGGGGTCTAGCACTACCAAATTTCAAAATGTATTATTATGTAGCTAACCTGTTCTTTATACATTATATCTTCAGGCTTGAAGATGTCAATTCTGTTGTCATCTTTGAAATAGGAAATTGGAAGCAGGGAAATGGGCAGACTAGGTGGGCCAAGCGGTTCTTATCTGCCATCAAATTCTATGTTTCTTTGACCCCATATATTACCATGAAACACTGTATCTTAAGTGGCCCTCACAGACCCCAACTGCATCAAGCTTGATTATCCATCAAGAACTTATGTAAAATGTGGGCTTTGGTGAGCAGGTTACTTAAAATTAACTCTGCATGTACACAACACTCTATCTACTTAAATGGTCATTTCAGACCATCATTAAAAGATACGATTTTTAAAATATGATACAATAAAGGACGTAAAGAAATGGGTCAACTTTTGGTACAAAATCAAGTAATTGACTTTAACCAACTGAAAGTTATAACTTATCGCATAAACATTTCTATGGTTATCTTCAGCTTTGCCACTTTATTTAAAAATGCATATCTAAAATAAACAATCTACAGTTTGAAGAATTCAATGCAGCTGACTCATCTGGGAAGAGATTAATTACCAATATATATAACCTTCTAAAGAAAAATTCTGAATATAACCTGGATAATCTCAAACAGAAATGGGAAACTATATTACATATAAATCTCAACAATAATGAATGGGTGCGAATAACCAATATCAATAGCACTGGAATTAAATCAATTACACTTCAACAAATTTATATAGGGTCTACTATACCCTTCATAGGCTGAATCTTTTTAATGCACATTTATCCAAAAACTGTCCTAGAGGCTGTGGCGAGGTGGGTACGTTAGAACATGCTTTAATTACCTATCCTACATTAATCAGATGGTGGAATGTAATATTAACTACTAGTTCTCAGATAGAGGGAGTGCATTTTAACAAGGACCCAACATGCTATGCAGTGGAGGCCCAGTGTTATCAATTAATGCTACAAGACAGAAGTTTATCAGATTAAGTATTCTGCTAGCCTATAAAAATATTCTTATGGTATGGAAGGATAATGACCCTCTGGACTATAAGTCCTGGATTACTAGTATGGTACATAGCCATCAATTAGAAAAAGATCACTATAGCCTTATTAATAAGATGAACGCTTATTATAAATTATGGGAACCATTCTCTTGCTACATTTCATCAAATAAATTTAGAGAGAACATAGTGTATTCTTAACATCCCTGAATTACATTAAGGGCACTATAGCTCTAATAGCCCCATCTTCCTTCATTCATAAAATCTTACTTGATATTATTTCTGCTTTCTATTTCTTTGTTATATGATATGCTGCTTACTATGATTTTCATATTTGATATGTATGTACCTTATATAAAGTGTCCAACTGACTGCAGGTATGAACAATCTGGATGTCACATGTAATTACCATCAATAAACCTTTAATAATAACAACAACAACAACAAAGAATTAATATAAGAACAACAGACATCCCAGCACTGGCATACTGGACAATATTTTCCTGCAGGAGCAAGGGTCCCAGGTGGGCCCCATTGAAAATGTAGGAGTAAACAGAAAAGGAAATTATGGTAAGTTTGAAGAAATTTCTTCTTTCTGTAGTGCTCCACATTGTTAATAGGTAGTCATTAGAAATTGGTCCTAAGAAGCAGTACCCATGAAAAAAACAAGTGAGGGAGAATGTTGTCCCACATGTCAACCATGTACAGGAAAGAAATTCACCTGCTAACTGCCACCTGCAAAGGCTGCATCAGCAGAATTGTGACTATCCAATCTGTAGTGCCTTGTGAAAGTATGGACAGAGACCACATAGCTGCCTTGCACAACTCTAAAACAGATGCCTTACCTTTCTCCACCCAGGAGGTGGCCATAGCCCTGGTGGAGTAAGCCTTGATGACAGCTGGAGGCCTTTTCTGTTTTGCAACATAAGCCTTGGCATTGCAGGCCCTCCTTCACCTAGCCAGGGTGGCCTTGAAGTCTTTTTGTCCCATTTTGCCACTCCAAAAAGAACAAAAAACCTATCAAATTTCCAGAACTCAGCAGTTTGTCTAAGGTATGTCCTAGTGGCCCATTGCAAATTTAACGTATGTTTTTTGTGAGTAGGTTGCTGACAGAAAGATGGGAGACAAATTCTCTGATTCACATGGAAGACCATGGGGACCTTCTGAATAAAAGATAGAACTGTTCTGAGCATCACCTTGTCCTTATGTATAACGAGGTATGGTTCTTTGTGGAACAAACCCAGGAGCCCACCAATCCTTCTGGCAGAGCACATAGCAACTAAGAAACACACCTTATAAGACAGCACATCCAACAGTTCTGATGAAAGTGGTTCAAAAGGCTTGTTACAAAGAGCATTCAGAACCAGATTCAGATCCCGTGGAAGAATAAGGGATCAAAACAGAGGTTGACTCCTGCCGACAGCCTGCAGAAAATGAATAACCTTCTAGTTAGTCCCTAGGGATGACCCTAATGAGGCTCCAAGAGCCCACACCTGACCTCTCAAAGTGCTGAAGGCCAAACCTTTCTCCACTCCTTCCTACAGGAAATCCAAAATCTGTGGAACCATGGCTTTAGAAGGCCAGATATTTTTTCCTTGGCCCAAGCTGAAAAGGTGGTCCATATATGAGCATAAGCTGCCAACGTGGAATTCTTCCTGGCAGCCATCAGGGCGTTCACTACCTTCTGAGAGAAACCCTATTTTAGGAGACTGTTCATTTCAGGAGCCAGGCCATGAGCTGCATCACCCCTGGATCTGGATGCAAAATGGGGCTTTGTGAAAAAAGGTTCCCCCGCACTGGAAGGCAAAATGATGCATGTTGAGCCAGGTTCACTAAGTCAGAGAACCACAGTCTTCTGGGCCACTCTGGAGCTATTAGAAGAAATCTTCTTCTTGAGTGTCTTATTTTGCATATGACCTTGGGGAGGAGTGGTAGAGGAGATAAGGCATATGCTGTGCTGAAATTGCTTGTGACAGTGCATCCACTGGCTCCACCTGTGGGCACCGGTAGTGGCTGAAGAACTGTTGAACTTGAGCATTCTGGTTGGAGGCAAACAGGTTGATCTGAGGATAAATGAATCTTTGACACAGAAGGTTGAACACCTTCAGCTTCAACGTCTATTCCTCTGGATGGACATTTTTTTGGCTTAGCCAATCAGCCTGAATGTTTAACTCCCTCATCAAGTGAACTGCTGACAGAGAGAGAAGATTCTCCTCTGCCCACATCAGGAGATTGGTGACTTCTTTCAACATTTCCCTGCTCTTTTTGCCCTCTTGATCATTTATGTATGCCACCATGACACTGCTGTCTGACTTTATTTTCATGATTTTTGATTGCATCCGACTTTGAAAATAAAGGAGAGTGAAGTGCATAGCCCTCATCTAAAGAATGTTTATGTGCAGGTGCTGTTCCTGCACTGACCAATTCCCCTGAATGGGAAAGTTGTCCGGGACTGCCCCCAACCCAAAAGGCTGGCGTCAGACGTCAGAATCAACTCTGGGGAGACTTCCAAAGGAGAGCTTTTGCTCAGATTTTCCAAACTCAGAGACTGCCACAGGAGTGGTGAATCTGGGATCCTGGTCTGATAATCTTTCAAGGTCAGCAGAGAGTAACTCGATCTGTAAGGGCTGCATATGAAGGTGAGCCTATGGAACTAGTACTATCATCACTGTCATGAGGCCAAAGATTCGTACACGGTTAAAAGCTAAAGCTGATGATTGGCTCTTCAGCCACTGAACCTCTCTCAACAGGGTCTCCTTACCTGGCTGGTGAGAGGAAGACCTTCCCCTCATCCATCTTGAATACTGCTCCTAGGTGCTCCAGGGTCTATGCTGACTTGTGAGAGCTCTTCTCCCAATTCTCCACCCAACCATGGGACTCCAACACCTCCAGAGTCCTGGTCACTGACTTCTTTGACAAAGGCACAGATGTTGTTTGAATGAGCAGATTGTCCAGGTAGGGATAAACATAATGCCCCTCCTGTTGGAGTTGAGCTACTGTGACAGGGCAAGAGCCCCTGTCTGAATTTGTGCTGCATTTTCTTTTACACTGTCCTGGTCTTGTAAGTTTACTGTTCTAACTACAGGCTGAAATCTGGACACTTTCAGTCTTGTAGTCTCCCCCCTTCTCTCAAGTATGGTGTAAGAACCATATAAGTAAGACAGGATTCAGTAAGTTGCTTGCCTTCTCCAGTGCTGTGCTGTACTACAGGCAGACACAGAGGGAATATAAGTTATGAAAAATAATTGAAACACAGAGCCTTTCACTCTGTATTTTATTCTGTCTATGCTGCTTTGAGTTTGAAGAAGCCAAAAACAAAACATTCTTTCCTAGTTGAAGCAGAGGTGTGTAAAGATCAGATGAGTCAGCCTGTCTGTGTTTATTTAAGATAAGTCACCCTGCATGTGTTTACTTAGAGAAATGTGTTTATTCAGGATGAGACAGCCTGCCTGTGAGTCAGATAGCTCATATAGTGCTGACATCATCAGTAGGCAAGGATAAAAGCTTAACTCCTGAGATGCAAAACAGATAAATCAGATGAGTCAGTCAGTAGAGCCCTGACTGTTGTGGAGGAAGCAGCTCATAGTACATGCTGGTTTTCATGTACTAGGAATCTATTTGGCTGGAACGAAGCATGGAAGTTGAACACTGAGGGGATTGTGCACTGTTTCTCATAGTACATGCACGTTTTCATGTGCTAGGAATCTATTTGGCTGGAATGAAGCCTGGAAGTTGTGCACTGAGGCAATTGTGCACTGTTTCTCATAGTACATGTAAGTTTTCATGTGCTAGGAATCTATTGGCTGGAATGAAACCTGGACATTGCGCACTGAGGGAACTGTACACTGTTTTTGGAGAACTGAAGGACTAATCACCTCTTTCTTTCTGCATGTTTATTATTTTATTATGGAAAATAAATACCACAAAGTGCATTCTATACCTTTTAGCTGAGTCTGTGCATCTGTTTCCCCCACTGACATTCACATCTGGTATCAGAAGTGGGATACCAGTGCATCTAGGTTGGGAGAGACATTACCAGGGGATATCACCCTGATAGCCTAGCAGATGTCACAGCAACAGCAGGTGCAGAAAGGTAAATGTGTGGAATACAAGTCACTTTTTTTGACCAGAGCAATGGCAGAGAAGATGGGTGAAGAGCCTCTTCCAGGATTGGACATAGGGGCCAGGAGCAAAACCAAACCTGAAGACAAGGACAGCATACCAGAGGTCAAAGAGGATGTTGCATCTGCACTTCCAGAAGAGGTCAGCAAGCTCCTAAAGCGGCTGTGCATTAAACAGATGGAAATGGAGAGGAAAAGAGGAACAGAGCCTGCCATGTGTACATTTTCAGGACTTGGGTCCAGGTGTCCAGAAGGGGCATGGCAGCTCTACAGGAGGCAGCACTGAAGAGGTCTACTTAAGACCAGAAGGAGCTAAATCATTGTTTCATGGGGTGATTCCTTGTGATGAGGTGGACTTGGGTAAGATGCAAACTAATAAGATGAAAGTCAGGAAACTGTATGCCTATGTCTAAACAATTGATAATGGTCTTATCTGTAATGACAATGAAATGGAAAAATGTTGCTAATGTTAAGTCTGTATGCTTATTGAAATATGTGAATACTCCTGAAAGATTTGTGGGATGTCAGTTAAAAGTAAATCTGAAAATGTGTAGCAGCTAAAATTTAAACATAGCGGGAATCAGGTATGGTTTTCATAGTAATAAGTATAAAGGTTGGTAACCAGTCTCACTAAGCAAGAAAAAAATAGTGCAGACTGGTTCCCTTTTAAAGAGCGGGGTATGTGACAGGACCAGAGACCCTGTCTGATTTCGTGCTGCACTTTCTTTTACACTGTCCTGTTCTTGTAAGTTTACTGTTCTAATTACAGCCTGAAATCTTGCCACTTTCAGTCTTGTAGTCTCTCTCCCTTCTCCTAAATACTGTATAAGGACCATATAAGTAAGACAAGATGCAGTAAGTTGCTTGCTTTCTCCTGTGCTGTACTGCAGGCAGACACAGAGGTAATGTAAGTAATGGAAAAGAACTGAAACAAAGAGCTTTGCACTCTGTGTTTATTCTGTGTAAACTGCTTTGGGTTTACAAGAAGCCAAAAACAAAACATTCTTTCCTAGGTGAAGCAGAGGTGTGTAAAGGTCAGATGAGTCTGCCTGTCTGTGTTTATTCAGGATGAGTCAGACTACTTGTGATTACTTAGAGAATTGTGAGTCAGATAGCTCACATGGTGCTGACATCACCAGTAGGCAGGAATAAAAGCTTACCTCCTGAGATACAAAACAGATGAGTCAGTCAGTAGAGACCTGACTGTTGTGGAGGAAGCAGCTCATAGTACATGCAAGTTTTCATGTGCTAGGAATCTATTTGGCTGAAACAAAGCCTGGACATTATGCACTGAGGTAATTGTGCACTGTTTCTCATAGTATACACAAGTTTTCATGTGCTAGGAATCTATTTGGCTGGAAAAAAGTCTAGAAGTTGTGCACTGAGGGAACTGTGAACTGTTTCTCATAGTACATGCTAGTTTAAATGAGCTAGGAATCTATTTGGCTGGAACGAAGCCTGGAAGTTGTGCACTGAGGGAATTGTGCACTGTTTTTTGCAGAACTGAAGGACTAATCACATATTTCCATTCTGAATGTTTATTTTATTTTGGAAAATAAATACCGTAAAGTGCATTCTACTCCTCTTACCTGAGCCTGCATCTATGTCACCCAGTAACCTTCACAACCACCAGGGCTATGATCACCTTCAAGAAAACCCTGGGGGTTGTCATGAGCACAAATGGGAATGCACTGTACTGGAAGTGCTGTCCCAGAACCATAAATCTGAGGAACCTCTGGTAAGACTGTCAGATGGGGATGTGGAGATATGCGTCTCTTAGATCTATGGAAGCTAGATAATCTCCTGGCTTGACAGCTTGGATGACTGAACATTGGAACTCCATCTTGAAGCTCATGTGGCAAACTTGTTTAGGTGTTTCAGATCAGGAATAGGCCTGAAAATCCCTGACTTCTTGGGGAACTACAAAATAGATGGAGTAGAATCCCTGGCCTTGCTCAATGGGAGGCACAGGAATAATCGCCCCTGTTTGAGTAAGGTGGTCCAGAGTCTATGACACCACTAGTCTCTTTATGGGGTCCTTTGGAAGTGGGGATGGCAGAAAATGCCCCTTTGAGGGAATTGTTGAAAATTCTATTTCATAACCTAAAGTCAGTATTTCCAGAACCCAAGCGTCTGCTGTTATCTGGGCCCATCTTGTGTAAACATTGTGCAGCCTTCCACCAAGGGAAGTGAGGCAGAGATGGGCCCATGTCCCCTCATTGTAAGGTGCCTGCTTTTTTGCCCTTGGCCTCTGTTGCATCTTTGGGAAGGGCTCCTCTGCTACTATTGCTCTTGAAACCAGAATAGGCCCATTTACTCCTCTGGTTCATAAAATTCCAAAAGGCATGAAAACCCCCTCAATACTGTCTGTGTTGACTACCTCTTTTACCTTTTGGAACAGAACTGGCCTTTTACTCTCACTTTGACACTGGAAGATTGTCCTTTTTATCCAGGATATCCTTCAAAATAGCATCCAGGTCAGAGCCAAACAACAAGCCTCCCTCAAAGGCTAAGTTAAAGAGCTTGGTCTTTGAAGCCTGAATCAGCAACTCAGTGTTGAAACCACATTCTTAGCATAGCAGGGGCAGTATGATAGGTGGAGTGAGCTGACATGTGTACGTTCTCCACCATGGCATCACCTAAGAAGGTGGAGGCCATGGATACCAACTGCAGAATGCTCACCCCCTCCAAATCCAGGAGAACAAAGCTGCCCAGGGTCATAACCCACAAGTTCAAGGCTCTGGCAACAATAAAGGAGGTACAGAAGGTATGGAGGTTTGCACCATTGGAGGTGAAGGCTCTTCTGCATGAAGCATCCACTCACTAGTCGTACAAATCCACTAAGGCTAAAGACCCTTCAATAGGAATAATGGTGTGTAGGACAAAATTATGAACCACCTTATCCGCCATAGGAGGGGGTTTCCCACTTGCAGATATTTTCTTCCAAAGAGGGGAAGCATCACACTTTAGACTTTGGTAAATATTTTCTTTAATCTGCACCTGCCCATTCTTGTTCAGTAATCTGGTCACAATGAATAAAGCTTGGGAAACACTTTGGAGTGGAGGATGACACAGGCAGGACATGGTTAACATTCAGTACCTCCATTGATTGCACCTCCTGTAGCTGTAATGTCCTACACACCTCCATTATCAGATAGGACAAGGATTTGTATCAAAAAGGGGAGGTATAGGAATCTTCCTCTTTGGCTCCATACACTCCATTCAGTCCCCTTCCTTCTCCTTCTCAGAGGATTTGTCCTCCTCATCATCAAGTAACTTATTAGGGTTAGGATTTTCCTCAAGATCCCCCAAATCCTCATCCTGACCCTCTGTATGGTCAGGGTTGGGGTCCACCTGCAGATCCATCTTAGTAGTCCTGTCCTGCTCAGGTGCACCTGGACATACCTATGTTGTCTCCCCCTGACCTGAGAGGTCCAGTTTGGGTTAGGTGTATCGGATTGGATGTCCTGTGGAACACTGGGGCTCAAAAGCTCTCCTAAGAGAAATAAGAAAGATTTACGCAATTCTGCTTTGCCATTGTGAACTGGTACACCAGGTGCACACCTCAACACAGAGGTGCGACTGGGGGGGAACTGTAAGAGACATATTAGCTTGAATAACACAATGGGAGCAATAGAATGCAGAGGAGAGGGTCACATTACCCTTTTGCAGGTCTTACATCTTTTAAAAATTAGAGGTCTCTGATAAGCCACGGTATCAATGTAAAATAGCCCTGCAGGAGCCCAAGGTTAAAAACCTGACATTTTCCTGGCAGTAAATATAGAGGCTACTGCTGCTATCCCCATCACTGACTGTGAGGGATAAAAGCAAAAACTATGACTAGAGCACACCCTTCAGCTGAGCCAGCTGCTAGGAGAGAAAATGTGAGCAACCAGTAGGAGAAAATGCCTTTAGAAAGCAGAGCTGCCACGTCCAGCGCTACAGAAGAGTAGGCACACGTGAGCTCTCTCAAATGGTGAATGTTTATGACATTATCCCCGAACCCCTGAAGAGCAGAGGTCACGAGGGCGCTCCACAGCCCTCCCCCACATCACTGGAGGGAGTCACCGAACCCCCAGCCAAGAACAGAACCCCCGAGGAGTGGAGGTTGTGAGGGTGCTCCACAGCCCTCCCCCACATCGCCGGAGGGAGTCCCTGAACCCCCAGCCAAGAACAGAACCCTCGAGGAGTGGAGGTCATGAGGGTGCTCCACAGCCCTCCTCCACATCACCGGAGGGAGTCCCCGAACCCCCAGCCAAGAATAGAACCCCCAAGGATCAGAGGTCATGAAGGCACTCCACAACCCTTCCCCACATCACCGGAGGGAGTCCCCGAACCCCCAGCCAAGAACAGAACCCCCAAGGAGTGGAGGTCATGACGGTGCTCCACGGCCCTCCCCCACATCGCTGGAGGGAGTTCCTGAACCCCCAGCCAAGAACAGAACCCCCGAGGAGTGGAGGTCATGAGGGTGCTCCACAGGCCTCCCCCACATTCCCGGAGGGAGTCCCCAAACCCCCAGCCAAGAACAGAACCCCCAAAGAGCGGAGGTCACGAGGGCACTCCACAGCCCTCCCCCACAACGCCCCCTGAGGAGCGGAGGTTGCTAGGGTGCTCCACATCCCTCCCCCACATCGCCGAAGGGAGTTCCCGAACCCCCAACCAAGAACAGAACCCCTGAGGAGCGGAGGGAAGAACTATAACACCACTGAATATTCTTTTTAATAAATCATGGGAAAGTGGTGTGGTACCTGAGGACTGGAGGAGGGCGGATGTGATTCCCCTTCACAAAAGTGGGAGCAAGACAGAGGCAAGAAATTACAGACCTGTCAGTTTGACCTCAGTGGTAGGGAAAATGATGGAATCACTTCTGAAGGAAAGAATTGTTAAGTACCTACAGGCCAGTGGGGCATAGGACCTAAGGCAGCATGGATTCACAGCAGGAAGGTTATGTCAGACAAATCTAATTGATTTTTTTGACTGAGTGACCAAAGTAGTAGACCAGGGAGGAGCTGTGGACATGGCCTACCTAGACTTTAGCAAGGCATTTGACACAGCCCGCACAAAAGATTAACAAACAAATTAACCAGCCTGGGAGTGGGTTCCAGGGTGGTAGCCTGGGTAATACACTGGCTGGACAACAGAACACAGAGAGTAATAGTAAATGGAGTCCACGGTGAAGAAAGGGGGGTTTACTAGTGAGGTACTGCAGGGTTCAGTACTAGGGCTGGTCCTTTTTAATGTCTTTATAAGTGACATTGCAGAGGGACTGGAAGGAAAAGTATGTCTTTTTGCAGATGACACAAAGATCTACAACAGGGTTGATACACAAGGTGGGGTGGAAAGGATGAAAAGGGACTTGGCAAGGTTGGAGGAATGGTCAAATGTATGGCAGCTTAGATTCAATGCAAAGAAGTGCAAAGTAATGCATCTGGGAAACAAAAACCCAGGGGAAGAGTAAACAATGGGGGGGGAGGGGGGAGATACTGACAACACAAATGGAAAGGGACCTGGGGTAGTCATATCAGATGACCTAAAGGTGGGCCAGCAATGTGAGGAGGCAGTAAGGAAGGCTGGGGGATACTGGGATGCCTAGGGAGAGGCATCACCAGTAGAAAACAGGAAGTTGTTGGCCCTCCCCCACAACGCCAGAGGGAGTCCCTGAACCCCCAGCCAAGGTAAAGCCCAGTTTCAGCGCTTGGAAGAGACACCAGCGTTCTGCCTGCACTGCTCAAACTGCCTGAAACAGGTTGGCACCTTTTTCTACTTTTCAAAGACAGAAAAAAAAAAAAATCTCCTCTCCAGTGGCGCAGTCAACTCTCAGGACTCGCGCACTAACCTGTAAATGGCAGGACTGAAATTTGAAAGCCACTTCGAGCTTCAGCAGCCGTTTTTACTATTTTCTGTCATTGTACAAGTGCTAGCCCCACCGCCCCCACCACCATCCTTGGTCAGCACTCCAATTTATAGACAGGTTTAGTCAGGTGACCTGACTAAATAACCTATCAGCCAACTTTTCCAGCTGCAGGTTATACTAACTGAACACTAGTGGCCGCTGTAACATACCTCTCTCTTTCAACATTTACAATGTTTACCCTACTATTAGCTGCTCTCCTGATTTCCAGGATCCCAAAACTTGCTCTTCAACCCCCCCAGAGGCACCTAATCCACACCATTATAACTATTACACTATCCCTTCTGCTCTCAAAGGTAACCACAGACCCTGTGCTTCCAACATCTCCCACACTAGCCAAATTGATCCTGTTGGCCTTTTCTCACACACGCTCAAGTTAACCCACATTCTCACACACAGTAAACACTGTACCTCACCTCTCCCCCCTCCAGATCTCTAGCCCCCACCACTCACGTAAGCCCCACCATCATCCCCCTTACTTCCCTAACCCTTCTTTCCTGCTTCATTTCTAGTCTCCCAGTCCCCACCACCAACACCAAAAGCCCTACACCCTACCAATCCCAGTGTCACTCATCCAAATTCTGCAGGTTGGCACTCCTGCAACACACCTTTTTACTTCTCTTATTATCTGGCAACATCCACCCCAACCCAGGACCACCCTGCACTATGGCCTCTCCAAAAAACCCACAGGGGAGTCTGCTGCTAGCTACCCTAAATATATGCAGCCTTCCTAAAAAACACACCCCTCTCCAAGGCTGTATTGCCCAGTATGCTCCGGATGTACTAACCCTCTCTGAGACATGGCTCTCTGAAAAAATTCCCTGTGATACTGTCTCCCTTTGTAATTATGCCATCTTCTGGGCAGATAGGACCAGCAAGAGAGGAGGTGGCTGTGCAATTTATATTAAATTCTCACTCAATGCCACAGAAGTCCATATACCTGCACCACAATACGGTGCCCAGATACTTACAGTAAAAGCCAGTCTGGGTACCAAAACTCTCCACATCATTTCGGCCTATATCCCCCGAGAAACCAAAAACTCACATTTGACTCTATCCTCCACATTATCTCCCAACTACCTAACACTAGTGAAATCATCTTAATGGGTGACTTCAACGTCAACTGGTTATCCCCAGCCTCATCCAGCTACAAAGATGCTGCCCTGGCCTTTGATCTCACCCAACTAGTTACCTCCCCCACCAGAAGAGACAATAGATCCGGGACTTCCACCCCTCTAGACCTCATTTTCACCAACAGGCCACGTAATCTCTCCAATGCAACGGTGCTCCCTGACTCTGTCAGTGACCACTCCCCGGTTACATGCTGGTGGTCAGGCAAATTGCCCCCTGCCTCTCCAAAAATCTCTTGGCAGTGTAGACTTAAAAGAGGAGGCATAAAGAACCTCAAAGCCCATCTAACTAACAGCAACTGGCTCCACATTTACACTGCACAGTCAGTTGACCTTGCTCTTGCCCACTTTATAATCACCTTCAACAAAGCCTGCAATTTATTCACTGCCCTCTCTAAGCAAGTTGTGAAAACCAGAACCACCCCCTGGATCACACCCTCACTACTAAACCTGCTACAGCAAAGCGACAACCTCTGGCAAAAGGTCCTTGACTCCCAATGTACCCAGGATAGACAACTCTACCGGGAGGCACGCAATAAATGTACATGGGCATTGCGGCAGGTGGAAGCTAATTACTACCAACAAACCCTTACCTCCTCCTGAGGTGATGGAAAAAAATTCTGGAACAACATAAAAGAACTCAGTGGTAAATCCTGCTCCCCCCCCCACCCAACTTAATCTAAATGGGAACGTCACTCAGGATCACTCTACTATCGCAGAAGCCCTTAACTCCACCTTCTCGGACCTCTCCCATATCCTCCCTCCAAATTTCTTCCACCATCCCCCCACCCTCCCCTCGAAACCTCATGTAATGTCAACTTGCCTCCCTTCCGGCTTTCAGTCATCCCCTGCAACGAGGCAAAACACTATATTACCAAAGCTATCTCCAATACCCGTTACAGCAATGACTCCCTAGACCTTAAACTCATTTGGCTCACCCTGGATGTCACAATACCACACCTTACTAAAATTCTTAACCTCTCACTATGACTCGGTCAGTTCCCCTCAACCTGGAAGAGAGCCATAATCACTCCCATCCTGAAGATCGGTGACCCCACTAACACCAGCAACTACAGACCTATCTCAGTACTTCCACCTATCTTCAAAGCCCTGGAAAAAATAATCTCTGACCAGATAACTGAACACCTAACTAAACATAATCTTCTCAGCCAGGAACAGCATGGTTTCCGGACTGGCCATAGTACCGTCACGGCACTCTCAGAGCTCATCTCATTCATCCACGAGGCCCTCGACCAAGGCTCAATCGCAGGGGTGATCTATGTGGATCTAACTAAGGCTTTTGACATGGTCAGTCATGAGCTACTGCTTCGTGTCCTCCCACAACTAAATGTGGTCCCAGAGGCAACAGCCTGGTTCAAGGATTACCTCTCAGGCCAGTCACAGCAAGTCAGGATAAACACCACCATCTCCACCCCCAAAACAGTTTGCTCTGAGGTCCCACAGGGGTCAATTCTTGACCCACTACTTTTCACCCTCTTTTTAAACTCTCTTCCTAAGGTGTGCAGTGGTCATCTTCTACTCTACGCTGATGATGCGGTACTGTTTTGGAAACACCCCCAACCGAGTGCCCTCCAACAGGCTCTTCAGAGTTTTTTTGGGGAGATAGAGAACTGGTTCACTGAACACCGCCTAATCATCAACTATAATAAAACTAAGTCCATGATCTTTGTTCATCGCCAAAGCCCACATAGTCAGTCTGAACTCCTAATTAAGAACACACTAGGCACCCCACTGGAACACGTTATAAACTTCAAATACCTGGGTATCACATTAGACACCTCCCTTGCCTACCAGAGCCACATCCAACTACTCACCTCCGCTGTCAATACTAGAGTGGGCATCCTCTACAGACTCAAGCACTGCTTACCCGCACAGGCCATGCAACTTGCAGTCACCTCCTCCATCCTCTCCCTAGCTGACTACGGGATTGTTACATACAGCTCTGCAGAACCCACCACACTTAACAGTATAAACAATGCTTTGAATAAAGCCTGCCGCCTAGTCACAGGCAGTGACAGACTAACCCACACCTGCAATCTTTATACTTTGACTGGTTGGCTAAACTTCCAACAAAGAATAAAGTACCACACCTGCATCCTCGCAAAAAAGATACATCTTCAGCTAGCTTCCATCGGCCTTCTCCCCATAATTAGTGCAGCACCCCACAGGCACAATACAAGACTCACAGCAAGCTCATCATTTCTGGTACATCCCTTGGACAAAGATCCATCTGCTACCTTGCCCCCCTCTGGCTCAATGCGTTATCACCCTCACTCTCCCAGACCCACAGCATCTCATTATTTAAAACAGGCCTCATGGCTCAATTACTTGAAAGTGCAAAATGTATCTGTGGCTAACATTGCCCACCTAATTTTCTCCCAGATCCTCCTCATTCTCGACACAGGGTCTCTCTAGACCCCATGAATCAGCATCATACAAGTCCCTGTCCTGGGGCTCCAAGATTGCTGCCTAATACCTTCACCAGTTAACAAGTTCTACCCTGGACTGCTCCATCAGTGCTGTTACTGTAAATACTGCCTGTCTATGTATGTCTTATACTGTATTTTATTTACCCTCCACCCCCTGTAACTGATGTGGAGCCTTTGCAAACGAGTCTGTGACTCAAAGGTTTGTAATTCCAATTGTATTCAATAAATAATAAATAAATAAATAAATTATAATGCTGCGTGTGAAGTTGGTATGCCAGAGGGGGGTGCGTGCACAACACAGGTACACAAGTGGGATGATGTTATAGTAAAAGAAAAAAGCTAATAAAGGAGGAAATATAGTACTTCAAGACATAAAGCAGTACTGTGAAATGGCATTTAAAATTCTGAGGGATACCCAAAGGTATAGGAAATTGGCAGGCAATCCAATGAAAACATTTAAAGAAGAATTGCATGAATTATAACTAGATGCAAAAACAACAAATGAAATCATGGAGAGTTAATTCCAATACCATTGGAGATCAACTTCTATAATGCCGGCTTTTTATGTTGTCCCCAAAACTCAAAAAAACATCACAGAACCCCTAGGATGCCTTATTGTCTCTGGGGTAGGATCTTTTACAGAAAATACTTGATTTTTATAGATTTATTTCTTAAAAAGGTGGGTGTTTAATTAAGATTCTACCTCAGAGACACAGAGGATTTGATGTTAAAACTTAATGACTTCCAGTGGCAAGACAATGACATTTGGTTAATGATAGATGTGTAGTAGTTGTACTCATCTATCAAACACTGTGATGGAATAACTGCTTGTAGATATTTTTGGGAACACAGTGTGGTGACAAGTCCAATTTGTTTACTGGCAGAAGGGATTCATTTCATCCTTACGCATAATTTTTTTGAGTTTGACCAAGAATATTATGTGCAAATACTGGGGGCTGCAACGGGCACATGCATGACACCATCATACGCCAATTTGACTCTGGGTTTGTGGGAAATAGAAACATTTTCTCCAGCTCCTTTCCCTTAGCGGATGACATTATCATATGCTTTAGTTCACTGATGACGTAATCTGTGTCTGGAAGGGAGACAAAGATCAGATCCTCTTATTCACAGAATGGCTGAATAAAAAACAGTTGGGATTACAAATTATGTACCAGACAGATAAAAAAAATCCATTGCATACTTGGATATAACATTAGAAGGGAAAGCAGAGGAGGTGGTAACTACAAAGGATATAGAAAAAACATTGCATGTAACTCATACTTGCACTCAGAAAGTGCACATCCACAGAATCTAAAAAAGCTATTCCATATAGTCAAATGCTTCATCTAAAAAGAAACTGTAGTAACGAAAATGATTGCATAGTACAATGTGAAGAACTAATAGAGAGGTTTTTAAAAAGAGGTTATAATTTAGAAACCTTACAGGATACTAAAATAAAAGTAAATGCATTAGATAGAAATGCTCTCTTAAAAATGAAGCAAGAGATGGAGCATACAAATGAATATGAACCAATAACATTTATTGAATATAATTACTTATCAGGAGCAGTAGCAAACATTATTTATAAATATTGATCAATTTTACTTAATCATGAGAAACTTGCAGACAAAATTGGAAGCAAGCCACAATATAGTTTTATGAGAGCAGGTAATATCAAGCATGTTTAGTTCATAGTTAAGAACTGAAAGGGAGAAAGCAGGACTGTGCCCCCCCCCCCAAAAAAAAAGATTCAAGAGATGCAATGTATGCAAGTATGCAATGGAGGGAAAACAGTTTATTCATCCACAGACACTAAAGAAATACATAAATGAACGTAATGAATGTATTACATGTGATACAGTAAATGTAGTGTACTGTCTGGTATGCCCTTGCGATCTTTTAGTTTTATTTATTTATTTATTTATTTATGATTTTAGTAACTGGGTAAGTGCACTAATCCCAGGGACTGTTTTCAGGCACGACCCAGGCCACATACAATGGTACAGAAGTAGACTATAAGTACAGTACAATTAGGAGTAGGCAAGAAACAATAGGAAAAAACAAAAATACAATGCTATTTAAGATACAAGGTTGCAATACACAGTAAATTCAGATTTATAAATACAATAAATTCAGATTTACAGTAAATGGCAGCGATAACAAGCAATATTCCTAAAAGTAAACATGGCCAATATATAGGCGAGCAGCCACTCCTGGATGAAGAAGGGGGATCTCCAGAGCTGGGGAGTAGGGGGAGGAAGGGAAAGGGTGGGGATGTAGGGACAGGAGAGGTACCATAAAAGGGAGCAGTACCAGTTGACACCAGTACTACTACTATGTACTACTTTATATGTGAGCAGAACAAAAAGGCTATGTAAAAAAAATTCAGGAACGTATTCGAAACATAATTAATTTCTGTGAAACTAGTCCAGTTGCAATGCATTTTAAGCAGGAATATAACAGTGACACTAAAGGGATTAAATCAATTGGTCTGGAATGCGTAAAAGCAAATAAGAATCATGACACCCAGCTGACTCTGTCTCAAAAAGAAACATTGTGGATTTGGAAAATGGGATGTTTAAAACCAAATGGTTTAAATGATTTATTGGATTTAAAACAATATTTATAAATGTAATAAATGAAAGTAAAAATGGCTTACTGTATTTATTGATATGTGAATATTGTGTTCTGATTTTTTCCTAGAATTGATGTGTAAGATGGATACATTGGGACTAGATTTCGTTATGAAGCTGAATCCAAGACAAGAAAAGTGGCAAGAAAAGCAAAGAACATCATAAATGCTAAATGTTAATGGGCTATAAATTAAATGGACTAAAAAATGCTTTGTAAAGTTTTTTTACAGTTTGTTTCTCTACATGTTGACATTTGACTACAAAGGAAAGCTCTCTCTTTTTTAAAATGGTTTATTGTGAAGAATTAATATAAAATTTTATTATGTAGTGATAAGAATATATATAACAGTTTATAGATTTCTAAGAATAAGAATAAAATAGAAATAATTTGTAAAGATATAGGACCGGATATTCAAAGCTTTGTGTGGTGCGCAAACCATTTGCGTGGGTTTAGCGTGGGATTAGCGTGGGTCTGCCATATTCAAAAGGCCAAATAGCGCATGCAAACTGCATTAGCACCGGGCAAACCATAATTATATGCAAGGGGCAAAGTGAACATGAATACAGGCGTTAGGAGATACTCAGCGACTAGCGCCGCACTAAGGTGTTTAGCGTGACTTAGCATGACCCTTAGTGTGGTACAAATTACCGCCCAGGAAAAGCTGGTCTTAACTCTGGGAAAACAGCTTTGTGTGACATTGTTGCTTTGCGCGATGTTAGCGCAACTTTTGCGTGGCTTCCGTGAACCTAACATATGATTATGACACTTAGAAAATGTCAGACATGGAGGACACATGCTGCTCACTGATGGCACCACCATGATACCAACAGCTGCTACCAGTCCCAGCCAAGCACAGCAGTAAGGGGTGATCTGGCCCACAGGGGACATCATGGTAGTGTGGCCATACAGCACACACCTGCAGACCATATGTCTGTGGTGACCAACAGATGCCAGCACACACATGCAGCACTGTGGGCATGGTGGCCATTGAGGGGAGGGTGTATAGGTGGCCAGACCTCACCACAGCCCAGGTGTGGCCACAAGGCTGGGACACATCATGCAGTGCACATGGGCCAGTAGTGGGAATACCCCACCACCTGTGTGCCTCTCGGATCTTACATTCCTCCCCAGCCACATATCGCACTACTGTACAGATGCCACAGCACACACAGCTGCCCATGTATATGTAACTGTGAGCAGCGCATACCACAGGTGCAGCATCTGAGGAGCACACAACAGTGAAACAGTACTGTCCACTGTCAGTAATCACCTGCAAGCTGGGCCAGTCACTGTGTACAGTGCAAAGGTCATCACATCCCTACATACCATAGGCATTGCTGTGTCCCTCACACCACCAGCCCCCTTGCTACTGTAGTGTCTACTGTGCACTGTAGCATGGCCTACAGTGTGACGGTTGCATGCAGCACCACCACCGCCTGTGCCTATGCTGTGTTGTCCCCTTGGTCACACAATGCTATGCTGTACTGCATACATGTAGCCTGCAGCAACCATCATGCACTGTTAGACTGACCTACAGGTGGAGCTGTGGTCAGACCTGGCCAGTCTCTGTACTTCCAGACTGACCTACAGGTGGAGCTGTTGGACCCTGCAGTAACGCTGGGCAAACTGCATGCAAATCAGGGAATAATGAGATGCTAATCTGGCTGTTTGCCCAGAGACTACCTAAGTAGGCTCATTTGCATGTCACTTTTGAATATGGCAAATCTTAGCGCCGGGCAAATGTGTTTGCACCGGGCAAACAATTTAGCTCTGCACTAAAGCTACGCTAATGTGTCCGCATGACGCTAACAGTTTGGGGAATATTATACAATTTTGATCACTGTTCATTCACATCTGCTGCTGCCTGCAGCTGTACTGAGTCCATGCATTTGCTGGCACACACATTGGCCACATAGTTCATCTCTACCTGCCCTCACGTCGCTGTGCACTGTGTTGCTGTTGTGGTTTGCACTTCCTGGTTGCTATATTCAGTGTTGTCTTATTCCAGGGCTAGGTTTGCCCAGTACTCCCAGCCCAGTTTGCACGGCCACATTCCCTTGCTATATTCCGAAGCTGTTTGCCCAGAGCTATTCCTTTTAAATATAGCTTGCTTTGTGCTCTGGGCTAAATTTGCCTGCCGGGCAGTGTTAACTTAGCCCGGGGCAAAGTTTTTAATATCTGGCCCATAGTATGAATTATAACTACTTTAAGATGAGATATTTGAGCATGGTCTTACAAGGGTAGCTTTGTAAAACATAGCAATAAGCTTTTTTAGACCAACACTTCCTGGCTGGGATATTCAAAAATGCACCAAAAGCCAGCGCAAGTCAGGTGCGCCATGGCAAACTGGGTGACATATTCAGAAATAGCACCAGCCGAACTGCTCCAGTGCCAGTTGGCTGAATATGACACAGTTATGCCATGGCACAACCAGAGCTGTGCCAGCACAACCAGGGAAGCACAGAGCACACCTGTGCACAAACACAGGGGTGCAGTGCACAGACAAGAAGCCCAGGGACATAGCCAGGGAAGCACAATGACAATGGGCACAGGACCCTACCAGTAGGGCACTCCAGTGCACACACAAGCACAGAGCAGGAGGAAAGAATGCCCAACACATGATGGGGCACAGCCACCGACAGGGGTCCTGTGCACCACAGCAACTGGAACAAGGCCACTGGCGGTGCACAGGTGCATGCCCCGGAACTATACCCCAGACCACAATGATGGCATGGCCATCAGGTGACCGGAGGGGACACTGGTCAATAGAGGGCCACTAACAGTGCCCCCCACCAGCCAGGCAGCCATGGCCACTGCCACACTTCAATGGGTGTCCACCCCATTACCCTGGTGCCACACACACCCATGCCTCACATGCACACAGGCAACCCACACACCGGGCAGGAACTAAGCCAGGGCCCAGACAGAGGGCCAGACCCCACATGACTGGTTTCCCAACAGGGGATGCAGATGGCCCCACCCCAGCATGTAGACACATCCAGTAGAAGGATCATGACTGTGTGCCACCCCCCCCCCGCACACATCTGCTGTTCACCCTTGACCACAACCCCACAGCGACCCTGCAGGTACAAAGCACATCCACCAAACTTGGAGATGGCACCCACCACAACATGGCACACCATTGTACACAGCCGTGAACCACAGAAGCACTGCACTGCCACTCCCGCCCCTGGGCAGACACCAGTATCCAACACCTGATCACTGCAACATGGCTCCACATGCCACCTGAAAAACAGACATGAGACAGGCATGTAGCTGTAAAACACTTTATAAGGTGTAAAACCAGTAGTACAAACCAATGTAACAGGGGCAGGCACAGGGGAGGGACAATGAAGGGTGGGGACAGGTAACAGAGGCTGTACAATTGGATGGGGGACTGTAGGGGAACAGGAGTAGCAAGGGAAAGATTAAGTACAGGGCTTCTCAATGGTGGCCATGGTCTGCCGCCATGCCATGCTTCCACCTCCTCCGGTCTGCCGCTGTCATCTGCTGCAAGGAGACCACAGCCACCAGCACCCTCCTCACGACCACCAGTATCTGGCACAGGAGCCTGATGTGCACCCGGCGAGTCCTACATACAGGAGGCCATCTGACACCTATGGCATGGGACAAGACCGGCAATCGGTGCAATGGCCCAGGGACATATGCCCACCCACAGCATGCAATGGATGGCGGGACCACACACCCCTGGAGAGTCCAGAATGGACACCCGCGGGCGGGGCAACATCAGCCAACAACACAGCACACCACAGTGGTGCAAAGGAGGATGTAGCTGTACAGCAACCACAGGACCACACCATGACAGTCACATGGTGCACAGCAACAGCAGCACCACAGCACAACTGGTGGCATCTGTGCATATGCCCACTCCACCAACAGCCTCTACATGGTGGCCAAGGGATGGCATGCACTACAGACAGCTGTCATAGCACATGGCAGAGGCATTCATGGCTGTGCCCAATCCCCACCACTACCCCACTGTGACACTGAGAAGGAATGTGGCATTGCATACCTGCCCCGTGTTGTGCAACTGGAGCTGCCTGGTGCCCACTTGGCTGTGCCACCCTGGCCACCTCTGCCGCTGCCCTGGCCTGTCTATGGTCTTCTGGCCCTGTGGAGGGAATGAAGAAAGGTGGATATTAGTTCACAGACAGGCATGAGGAGCCCCCCACCATCACACAGCCCGCCATACGCTGGGTGTGTCCCCGTCTGTCTGTAGGCCCGCACGCCAGCACAGCTGCCTCCTGCGCAGCAGCCATGCCCAATGCACATTATCACAGGCCAACAACATGCCCTGCTGCAGGCCATGCCATGCAGCCCTGCCAACACCACAGTATGACGCTTGGTCATAACAGCAACATGAGCACACCTATCTGGCCGTGGCACTGAACTGCGCAGGACATAGGCCTGCAGATGCTGCAGGTGGTCCAGAGCCCTCCACCACAAGTCCGCTTGCACTGTTCCACTGAGCATCCAACACCGGTCTGCCGCTCAAACACCTCTGCCACACAGTGCCACACCTCCACCCTGGCCTGCTGCAGTGGCACCTGGCTTTACAACTGGCCCTCATAGGGCTGAATTACTGCCACCAGGCTGATCAGCTCAACTTCAGACCAGTTGGATGCCCTCCTGCTCTGCCTCTGCACCATGATCATCCACTGAATTCAACAGGGAAATGGGCATGTATCAGCGCACATGCCTGCCACATGTGCAGGATATGCGATAGGGTATACAGGGCCACAATCGCGCAGCACGTGACTGCACAGTCACTGTGCAGTGTGGGGCCATAGCATAGTCATGGGCATATGCAGCACACCGGGGCCTAGCGGGGTCATGACAGGTCCTGTAGGTCAGAGGTCAGCACCCCCATGCGCGTGTAGTGAGCAGGTGCACAATAGAGGTAGTGCACACATGCGCGATGGCATACCGGCACGGCATGCACCATACTGTGGCATCATGCATGCTGCTCAGGATGCACGATATCAGTGTGGACAATGCTGCATGCATGCGCACTGCGGGCATGCACAACGCACATGCACGGGTATGGTGCCACAGAGATGCCCCGGCGGAACCCTATTGCACATGGTGCAATCACATGATATTCAAATGCTGCATGCAGATCACCTCATGAGCCAATGCATGGTGCAATGGGGTGCATTAGCATATCATTACAATTGCGCACAGGTGGATATGCATGCTTTGCACCTTAAAAGTGCTGCAGAACAGCACAGGCCAATTGCAATATTGCAATCGTTCAGGTATGTGACTAGCAACATGGTGGGGTTCGAGGCCTCGTCACACACTGCAACAGGGTGCTGCAATACCATGTGCTGTCACTTGACCCTCACTGCTGTTCATGTTCACAGGTGGAAGAATGTTGGGAGGTGAAGGAGTCGAGAGCCAGGAGCCTGCTCACAAGCACAGGCCCAACTTCACAGCTGCTGAGAGCACTGCCTCTTTGAGGCCTATGTGAATCAGGAGGGCCTACTCAGCAGTGCAACGAGCACACCACAGGATCATGTGGCAGGCTGGGGGGAGGTGTCCCAGTACATTAACACCCATGGGCGCCACCACCACACCACCCAGGAGTGCAGAAGAAGGTTGGCACAGACAGGAGGCGTATCAAGGACAAGGTTGCAGCCATCCAGGCATCCCGCAGGGTGACCGGTGGTGGGCCGGCAACCGTGCCACCTCTGACTGCCATGAAGGAGCTTGTGGCATCCACCATCAGCTGCACAGTGGTGGAGGGCATGCCTGGTGGTGGGTTTCAGATGGGTGGCAGCCCCTCATTGCATGGTGAGTATGTCCAGCTGCCAGGCATGCTTGTCATGGGCACATCATGCAGGTGTGTCCGAGGCCATTCCCACTGCCACATAAGTGCGTGGATGCGGATACACAGTGTGATATGGTGGCAGGTGGCAACAGTGGCATGGGGTGGGGTTGGGGTTGGATGGGGGATGGGGTTGGGGGTGGGGCAGGGGGATAGGGTGTGGGGGATGGGGTGGCCATGGGGTTTGCTGCTCCACTGGCACACTGTTCTTGTTTTGCAGCATCAGCATGCCTCCGTGCAGAGGAGCGGGCAGAGGCAGCCGCAGACATGGATGCCCGACCCTCGACCTCAACGGAATCCAGAGCCGGGAAAGGCTGTGTCTCAGTAGTGTTAGGCATGCGGCTGTACCTCACATGGGGTCAGATGACTCCCTGGCTGGGTTCCTGCACGATGACAGCCTGGAGATGCTGTGTGCAGAGACCCAGCTGAGTGTGTTGTCCGACACCGATAATGACCTCACACTGGTACTGGAGAGCATAGGGACTGTGGTGCCTGACATGCCCCTACCTACCACAGAGGCACTGGCAGGTCCCAGTGCTGTGCCTGCAGCCCCACAGCCACCCCCCATCCCCGCCAGTGTGGCTATGTGTAGCACCTCAACCGAGTCTGGTGGTGGTGGCGGTGGTGCTGTGGGTGCAGTGGAAACATGCGGCCCTGCACAGCAGACAGTCAGGTGGCAGCAGCAGGATGCAGGTGACATTGGGCAGCTTGCCACAGTGGCACTGCCGGTGCACCAGACAACACTGTGCCCCCTGTATGGCCCACTGTGCAGTGTCCACCTCAGTGGGAGTCTATGCAGCAGCATGCCGTGACCCCTCCCCCAGCCCAGCGGCCAGACCAGGAGGACTGGGAGGCCAAGAGGCTACGGGTGCACACCCGGCTACTGCGGGCCTCCGTGGAGAACTAGATATGGCTAGCTAGTAAGGTATGTGCACTGCAGGCAGTGGTGTGCCAGATGGCCAAGCAGTGGGTCAGGAGCAAAGCGAGGCTTATGGACCGGCTCACCCAGATGCAGGAGGCCATGACTACAGCATTGGACTGCATGACCGGTGTCATTGTGGCGTATATGGATGACATGGCCAGTGCCATTGCAGCTGGGTCTGCATTGGTGGTGGCCCCTGGGCTCGGCCATATGCAGATGACCCCCCACAGTGCACTGTCCACCCCACGGTCCTGGCATCAGGTGACACCAGCACGGCAGATGCTGGGATCAGACTTCAGTATCCCAGACACCCCTGGGGCAGGCCTTTTTGGCCACCAGGGCACCCCTGCACAGACTCAGTCGAGGTCCTGCACATCAACCCCTGGGTGGCCGTGGTACTGCGCAGTTGAGTGATGTGTCCACTGCCCCAACCTGCCATTCGCTGCTGTGGGGGGTGGTGGTGCAGCTTGCATGTGGTGGTGCACATGTGTGTTGTGCTACATGCCCCCTGTATGTGTGTGTGGACCATGCTGCTGGGGTGTATGGCATGGATATGATGATGGCAGCCCAGCACTGGTGTTGCCTGTGCACCGGTGTCATGTGTCTGATCCATGCCATGTCCCTCAACCTGTGCATGAGTGGCTCTGTGTGTGTGTGTCTGTGTGTGAGTCTGCCTGTGTGCATGCCACTGCTGCATGTGTCTGTGTGTCTATGCCCTTGTGTTCGTGGCCCTGCCCTGTCTGATGTACACCCCCATCCCTGCATGCATACTACTGTGCCCATCCTGTCCCCTGTGGTGTGTGCTGGGCCGTGTGGGCCATGCCTGTGTGTCTGTGTACTCACTTGCATTGTCCGTAATGCTCCCTTTTGATCGTGTCATGGTGCCGCCATGCCTCCTGTGCTGTTCTGGGATCTCTCCTGCCAAGGGGTGCTTGCCCACTGCCTTCTGGCCCATCACCACAATTTTCCCTGCTACTGTCGCCCTCATCAGCCTTAACTACTATTCCACGGTCAATGGCCATGTTGTGCAGGATGCAGCAGGCCAGGAATATGCCACAGGCTTTCGATGGGCTGTATTGTAAAGCACCACCTGATCAGTCTAGGCAACAGAATCACATCTTCAGCATGCCAAAGACACGCTCGATGATACTGCGTGTGCTGGCATGTGCCTCGTTGTATCTTTCCTCCATGGGGGATGATGGTTGCAGGTAGGGGGTGAGCAGCCATGGCCTTAGTAGGTATGCACTGTCGCCTGTGTGGGAGACACCATGGTTATCTCTGCACTGTGCTGTGCTGCCACCCGCTCCCTCCCAACCACCACACACATCTCATCCACTGCCCCATCCTCCCTCATCCACCCCTAGGGCCGTGTCTCTTGGCCACCCTGGCACACGTCCTACTCACCTACAAGGTGGCCTGTAGGAATTTCTCCCCACTCAAACCTATGGCATAGCGCAGAACTGTGCCATATGACGGCATTGTGTGCACTCCTGGGGTGTGTGGCACAGACATTGATGATGTGCCCTATGGCATCACACACAACCTGGCAGTTGATGGATGGGTATCCCTGTCAGTTTATGTACACTGCTCCCTCTGGGTCTGGTGGTGTTCAGATGCCAACATGGGTGCAGTCTATTGCCCCAGTCATGCCTGGCATGCCTGCCACCCAGTGGAACTCCTGCATGTTTGCTGTGCATTCTGCCTGTGTGCTGGAGAACTGGATGTACTCAGCAACATGTAGCAACAGAACAGTGAGGAACTGGGTGAGGAGGCAGGACATGGCCAACTGGGTGATGCCCATGGTATCACCTGTTTGTCTTTGGAAGGTGCCCGTGGTGAGCAGGTACATCATGGCAGTCACCTTCATCTCCACTGTCATGGCATGACTATGTCTGGTGGATGCCTGCATCTCATCACTGCATAGCTCACAGAGCTATCTCAGAACTGCCCTGTTCAGGTAGTACAGGCCCATGATCTTTGTGTTGCTAAAGTTCTAATACATGATCCTGGCACGGTACCACCTATGTTGGGCATACTGCCGCTGGGCCTTTTGTCGGCCACACCACTGTTCCTCCTGCCTGTCCACACCCTTCATTATGGTGTCCATCAGGAATGGGCCACTGTCCATTGGTCAGGCACTGGGTGCCTCCCTGGGTGGCACTCATGCTCTTTCCGTCCATCTGTCAGTCTGTGTTACTCTCTCACCCTCTCTGTCTGTCTCTCTGTGACTCTCTCTATCTCTCTTTCTCATGCCTTCTAACTCTCTCTCTCTCTCTCTCTCACTGTGCGCAGTGTTGCGCATCTGCTGTCTGTGTGTTTGAGCCTATATTTATTAGCTCAAGTCTGCCTGGTGCAACATGGAGTTTGCTCCACACTTGCGCCATGTTCAGTGTTTGAATATGCCGTTGCACCACTTATGCATGGGTATGCCCCCCCTTGCACTGCGTACATTCTGGTTGTGCACTGGTGCATTGGGATTTGTGCTGCAGCTGCAGCTCCCTTTGAATATCACTCAGTGGCGCATCTTCGGACTTGCTCTGGTGCATCTCAGTTGCATCATGCGCAAGTGCTCTGAATATCCCAGCCTCTGTGTTTAAACAGTTATAAGTAACTTGCTAATAGAAATGTATTTATATGTAAGATTTAAACACTTTAGTAATTAACACATGCCATTGAAATTGTAAAATTGCTCTATATGTTGGTTAATTATTAGGCTTACAAATACCTTTGAACCAAGGATTCTTTTATAAAGGTTCCATGTCTGCAATGTGTGCAAGCAAAAAAGTGGTAACATACAATACAAGGTCAGGAGGCTAACATAGAAGCAAAACACAGTACATGTGCAAGCACAGTAGCAAACAGTCAATGTCAAATAACAATGTGCAATTAACAATACGGGTGTATATATAGCAAGACACAGCTACAAGTGAAAACCATCCTGGAGTGCCAAAAGTGGAGCAAGGGGTGGGGGATAATAGGGGGAGGGGGATGGGGGTAGGCAGTCAAGGATTTGTTATTGTCGTTAGTGCAAGAACAGAAAGATAAGTGCTAGGTGGTCTGGAGTGCAGCAACAAGAGACAGGGTGATAGGGATGGGGAGACAGGAGGAGAGGAGCGGGAGAGGGTGTAGAATGATAGGTGGGAGTTGAGAGGGGGTAGAATGGCAGGTGGGGGAGAGACGGGGAGTAGAAGGAGATAGAGGGGTGGACAGAGGTGGGGAGGGTAGCAAGGGAGGAGATAATGGGAGGGAGAGGTGAAATAAAGCTGCAACCTGCTTACTAGTTGAGTAATTTAATCATTTTATATTTTATAACACCTGGATTCAAATGATATTTAAATACATGCAAGGAGACTAAAACCATGCCCCCGAGGAAGCTTGTGTGGTGAAGCACTAAAGGGGTTTGTTGGTGGCTGGCTGTATCAGGCACAGGGCAGGTCTGTATGGTTTTGATGTTTTTCCTGTAAAAAATAAACAATTTAAAATATAGAAAGAAATCTCAAAGAGAGTTTTTTTTTCACTGACTTGGGAATTCAAGGAGCTGAGGATACCCTGGTTTTGTGCTCCTTTTCTTTAATGTGGCTTCATTAAAAGACAGGGTTTCTGTTTTTGAACCCTATCCAGGGGTTCTGTAGGTGAGCACCCCACTTTTTGTACACAGAATGCACCTTTTTCAGCTGTGTTTCAGCACAGGCACACAAATGGCATGCTAAGACAGGAAACCTCTGAAGAAAACAGGGCGTATGCCTAATGAACAGAGCGAAGAATGGAAAAACAGAAGCAAGCTGCACAGCTCAATGGAACCCAGGAAATCGCCTTGCAGGGTGCGCATTCCTGATGGGTGAAGGCCTATTCTTACTGTTAAACTACTCCTACTCCCCATTCCCCCTTTCCTACAAAGTTATGACTTATTATTCTGTCCCTTACTCTATCCCTCCTTACCCCCCTTCCCATCTAATCCCCTTGCAGGGTATGCATCCCGGAGGGGTTAAGGCCCCTTCCTACTCTCTAATCACTCCTACTCCCCCTTCCCTCTATTCCTATAAAGTTCTCCTTAACTACCCCAAGTGTAAAAATCCAAAGTATTCTAAGAGTGTGTACATGTTTTTGTATATGTGTTTTAGATAAGTGGGTATATACTGTATATATAAACAGCATAAATTTATGTTTATGTATATGGATATTTGTGTATAGAATATATATGATGGCAAGTGACACTTGTCTAGCCCACACATTATCTGGGTACAGCCTAAATGTTTTCAGTTTATGTACAGACTTAACTCTTTGTATATTTTTATTTTGCATCTGTGTTCTGTGCTCTGTACTGTAGTCCCTTTCCCCCAGGAGGCATCTGGAAATGAGCTACTGTCGCTCAGTGTGCCTTTCCTGGTGATGCATTTCAAATAAATAAATAAATAAAACTAACAAATGGCCTGAACAGAGAGAAAATGCTCCATTGTACAATGGTGTGTGAAAATCCTGCAACCTCATTGGTCAAAACATGTCACATGACCGTGGCTAAAACCTGCATAACCCACGGCTGAGGAATAGCATTTTTAAAAACCATAATTAAACACATTTTACATTTTTTTTACACATGGGTCCATTGTATAATTGCAATAAGGCACTCCACAGTGACTTATTGGGTGAGTTACCTACTTCTTGTGTGGTTAAATCACTGAACTGTACCTTGTGACACACCACACAAGGTGTAGGTAAATCCTCAATAACCCACACCCTGTTGTGCCTTCTTGCTTAACTAAATCACTGAAAATAACCTGATCCACTCAGAGTCTAAAAGCTCTTGCTCCAGCAAGTAGTTTTAACTACTGAGGAAAATAAAAGGGGAAAAGTCCCTCTAAAACAAGTGAGTTAGATTAAAGGGGAACTGTCCCCTCTAAGCGAGCACAAAACAAACACTTGCCAGTCAAAACACAGCCAAAGAGACCCTACAAAAATGGAGAAGAGGGGACCAATGCCCAAAGATGGAGGGAAACCCCCAGGAATGCCCTTGATTAAAACCCCCAAAGAAAAAAACAGGTACTTACCTGAGGCACCTTTGTTTTATAGGGAATCAAAAACATGTTTAAAGTACAGACCTGTGAACTATGTGGCAGATGTGGCTGCCAATACAAGCACAGGCAGTGGAAATGGGAACAGCAGGTTAGCCAGTTTGAAAGTCACTGTGTAACAGGCACAATTTTAATTTAGGGGTGCTCCCTATCACCAAGTAGCCCCAACCTTCTATGGAGAATTGAAGCCCTAGAAACTAGAAGCCAATGTTTCTTCAGAGAAGCTAGATAGTTGTTTCCCCTTTGATGATGCAGCAGAGACTGGAGAGTTGCCACTGTCTGGAATGTCCATGTGCTAAACATTCTAAGCTGATTCTGCCTTTGAGCTGTGCCATTTCCCTTAGTAGGAGTGCACATTTCCCATCTGTAATGACTACCCATTGAAAATGTGGAGCACTAAAGAAAAAAGCTTCCACCTCTAAGAATAGTGTTGCTTCATATTCACATCAATGAAAGCTGTAGGACTTGTACTCACTCTATCCAGTTTTGAGATTACTGGGTTGTGCGTAAAGAAACTTTGTTCACTAAAAGTTGTCTTTATGCATCCCACTTCTGTTTCAGTGGTCCAATAGAAGATAGCACTCCACATATACAGGAACAGAATTCATCCTTTGTCAAAATATTTAAATGCAACAGATTAAGTATACCTTACATATCTCAGTACGTTCTTTTATTTATTTGTTTTTTTATACAGGTATTTAATCTCCTTGGCGAGCCACAGCTGCTCGTCAGTCAGCCTACCAGACTCTAGGGACATTCAGGAGCTTGTGACACCTTGCGTGTCCCGGCAGACCCCCGGAGCCAGCCTTCTTCCTGCCGCAGCCCACATCAGTTTCCTGGTTTTTCACCCCATTACCTGAGAGCCCAGAATGCGGAAGCACATGCATGTGGAGGCATGCATGCGTACCGCGACTCTGGTGACAGCCCCTTCCACCCTCCTGGCCTAATGCCGGGTTCCACCCACCTAGCCTCCACGGAGTGGCAGTCAAGCACCAGGGAAACCCCACATCCCTTCCCGGAGAGGAGAGCTGCCTGCCGGCTGCTCAGTCTGTCTCTCACCTTATCTCACCCCAGCTGACCCTTGATGACATGAGCTGACTCCTGAACTTGGGTCACCGGCATGGCATGAGGTGTGGCATCCAGCATCTCAACCCTCTGTACCACTGGGCCGGCTTTATCTTGGTACATTCTTAACCAGTAAACTAAATAATAATCAATACTGATAACATTTTCTGGAGGAAAGCAGAAATCTCAAACCTATCATTCAGGCCTGGCGCTACCAGGCTGCCTAGTAAAATACATTGAGAAGGCCTCCCTTTTTAGGAGAGCCACATTAAGAACAACCCTTGGGACACAGACTGACTTGTTCATACCATCGAAAGTCCATCCGTGTTTACCTGGGTGATTCTGATGGGGGCAGCCAAAATATTTTTCACATCCTCTGACTGAATGTCCTGGACATGTTCCCCCAGTTTTTGTTTTAGTAGGTAAATGGTTTAATCCACATAGTGGGTGACCTACTCACAGCTCAGCCATGTCTTAAGATATTAGTTGGCGTATTTCATTCTGTTTTCCTATGGCTTTGTTTTCAAGCATTTTAAATTTTTTTGCTATATTTACAATGGCCACGAGGAACACTTCTTACTGCTGGTGGACCTAACCAAGTGGGTCTAATTTGTTTCTGTGCAGGATGCAAAAAGGGAACCAAAAGATTCCCTTAGTTATTTGCCTTATCATATACCACCGGGGGACAGGGGTCCAAGTTGCTTTTCCCTAAAACGGGATTAGCTTGAATAATATGTGATGGTCACTGAACTGGTAGTCCGTGCTCTACTGATGGATCTGGGGTTTCTTCGTTCTGCGTGGTGAAGGAAATTGTCTCACTACCAGCAGCGCCAGCAACACCCTCAGCAGGTGGGATTGCGAGGGGCCGCTTAAGGTTCGAATGGGGTTGGGTTGATGGAATCATCTGACAAGGAGAGGCAGGAGTCACACACAGAGGTGGGATGAAGCAAAGATGTTTATTAGACAGAAGGGGAAGGAGGACATGGTCATACAAGAAAATACCAACAGCAAACACAACAGGGATTATGGACAGCATTGTGAATAACAACTAACATACAACTAGAACTAAACTCTATGTTATTCTTGCTACAAGGCATACACACCAAGGGATATAACTTATTACTTTATCATACCATGTAACAAGCATTCAGTGTACAACCATCAAACAGTATCACACACTCAAAGTCTATTAGATGCAGATGTCCGTTGTCTTAATGCACAGCTGAAGAGCAGAGGTTAAGAGAAAGGAGAACTCCTGCTTGGCACCAAACTCACCAGAAAACCTATGAGAGGTTGCAAAAGGAAATGGAGAGATTGGTAAACAGACCAGAGGTGTCGGCCAACCCACTCTCCAGGGTTGCCGGAATACAAGAGCACAAACTGACTGACTTGGGGTAATGCTCTTTCTTGGCACAAAACCCTCGAACTGGGCTTCCAATGTAAAGAACCAAAATGTGGCAAGGAATCCACCAGCAGGGTTGCCACAAGAGAAGGAATATGCTGCTTTCTCCTCAGCACCAACCCTTGATCAGGGTTACCAAGGACGAAGAACTGCTGTGGGTTTTCCTGGTACCTACCCTTGACTAGGGCTGCCAAAATGAACACTGGACCTGGTGAAGAATCCACTAGGAGGACTACCAAGGATGAAGAAGACAATACTGAGCTGCTTTGGCAACAGACCCACTTGGAGGACCACCAAACTCAAGATGTCCCTGAGGATTGCACTGGTGATGCAGGATGAAACAAGCAAGGAGTAGAAGATGAAGATCAGGATTTCACAAAGAAGAAGAACAAAATAAGAAATGGTGGTCACGACCACACTTGGCTACGATGGACTCATCTATCACCGGGCATCTGGGAGGGATGGATGAGGCACTTTCCAGTTGTCTTTCTTCCAAGCTGATCAGGAACCAGTGGCTGCAACTCTTCAAAGGACCTCGATTTCGACTATGGCGGATGAAAGGGCAAGAAGATGCTGAAGTCTTCTGCTGGCTGAAGATTGCTATGGTGAAGAGTTGATGGAGGCTGAAGATTGAATCACAGACCAGATACTGCACAATGGTACTTCTTTATGCACAATACACTGGAATGTTCACTTTTAGGGGCAATTTGTGTGGAGCAGGGGCAAATTGCAACAATCTGGGGCAGTTATTCACTGGCAGTGCAACAATTCGGGGCAATCGTTCACTGGCAGGGACAACTTGCCTGGAGCTGGGGCAAATTGCAACCATTCAGGGCAATCGTTCACTGGCAGGGGCAACTTGCCTGGAGCAGGGACAAATTGCAACAATCCGGGGCAATCATTCACTGGCAGGGGCAACTTGCCTGGAGCAGTGGCAAATGGCAACAATCCAGGGCAACTATTCACTGGCAGGGGCAAATGACCACAATCCTAATATTTTACAATACAGTCTTGGTGCAATAAACACAACACTTAAGATGCTGGAGGAATAAACAGTTTGTAGAAACAGTACAACAGCTGATAATCACTTCATAACAGGTTGTGTGCTTAAGCACCACTTGGTTGGACCCTTTTCCTCTCAGAGTCTGTCTTCGTTAGGATCTGGCTACCACATAGCAGTTAAATGTAATTACCCCAGCTGCTTAGCCTGGTTACATTAATTGCCACTAAGCCTGCTTCCCTCAATACGCTGGGCCTGGTTGCCTTAATTGAATTACTATGGGGCCTAGCTACCCTATACCCAATGGGCTGGGATACCCTCACTTTACTGGGTCTGGTGCCCTCTTTACTGCTGGGCCTGGCTATCCTTTACTGTGCTGGGCCTGGTGCCCCTTTACTACCATGGGTTTGGTACCCTTTACTGTACTGGGCCTGGTGCCCTTTACTTTACTGGGCCTGGTGCCCCTTTACTATCACGGGCCTGGTGCCCTTTACTGTACTGAGCCTGGTGCCCTTTACTACCATGGGCCTGGCTGCCCTCTTTGAACTAGGCCTGTTGCCCTCTTTGAACTGGGCCCCTTTAATTCTTTGTGCAGCTTTACTGTGGCAGGGCCCCTTTAAATTTCAACAGCTCTCTGAGCCTGCTGTCACTCCTGGCCCATGTCAACTCCCCTGGTCCCTCCCCTCATATATTTTTATGTTTCCCTGAGGAGCCTTCCTGTTGGCTCCTCCCCATGGACGTTGCTAGCCTGCCCTCTCTTTAATTATTAAACAGGGGTCCTTGCTTCCCGACCCTCCTGTGGCGCTTAGCCACTCCTATTGTGCCTAGCGCAAACAATTTATTTTTGAAAACAACACAGTCCTTGTTCCTCTGTTGGGCGGTCAGAACAAAGCGAGTGCTGCCACCGACTCATCACTCATCTGAACTTCTAAGGTGGATCGGGAGGTACGCAGGCAGTGGGAGGGATTGAAATGAGCAGCGGGCAATACGAGGGACAACCAAGGGCCTCGGACAGCCAACAGGACAACCGGCAATGCAGCACTTGCAAGCTGCTGATGGGGAAACAAGAAATACTTTTAAATAAAATATGGGGCAAAATAAATAACTGGACGGGGCTCACAAGTCCAAAAGGCCGAACCAGACAGCTTCTCTTTCTTCGTAGTGCCCCGATGGCACCACCAACCACACCACACAACTTTGGGGCAAAACAGCAGATTCTAGATGGCTTCACTAGCTGGAGCCAGAGCAGGCACACAGAACAGCCCTCAGGAAATGGCTTCAACCCTCCAGGTAAGCCTTCCTGGCTCCCCTTAACTTTTTGTGTCCTCTTCTCACCACAGCTAGCAGAAACTCCCTGAAAAAGCAGTTAAACTTTTTTAAAACTAAACTTTTGGTTCTGGAATGGTTGGGGTGGAATGCTGTGCATAAGCAGCTCAGCACAGCATTCCATCCAAGCCATTGTCTCTTGTGCTGCATATAACATTCTGTTTTTTGACAACTTTCAGTGCACCAGGCACTTTTCTCTATCTTTCCCAGTGTTTCCCACTTTCAGGGAGGTGAAACTTTACTGATGAGGGTCCCCTAATGACTGCACCCTGCTGCCCACACACACACGACAGGCACCCTGGGCACCTATAAACCCCTAGTCTTTATTGCTTCTATTCTTTTACTGTGGTGCCCCAACTTTGGGGCATTACAGATTCAGGCCTGCCTAAAAATACATGTCCTCATGTATTCCCTTTAAGCATTTTATATAACACTTCTTAAACATTACTTAGAGATTACTACTATAGGTGTTTATAATATCTATTACCACTCTACCATTTAACTTAACCCTCTATCTACTTTGAGTAAAACATTCTTAAAACATCTATAACTTTCAGAAAACTTTCTTATTTACTTAACTAAGTGACTGTGTCATGGGGAATCACTTTGAACAGAACTATCCCTGGAAGAAAGGTACTACTTGAAGAGCTTCTGATAAGTATCTTTTCGGGGGAACACCAAAATTGGACCTCTGTGACCTACAGATCTGGAGAACTAAGTTATCATCAGAAACACATGCTACCTCCTGGAAATCTACAGGCCTATGATTTGCTGTAGGCTTAGTAACTGGATGGTAGGACGGGTTTATATGAGATGCATGAACCCAGGGATCAGCACACCACTGCACTGAGGACCCTATGTCGGTGGGTCCATCCATTGTACGCTCCTGCCGCTCCTTTGGCGCTAAGTCAGTCCTTTCTTCTACAGTTCCTTGAAGTACATAGGGTTTGAGTTGGCTTTGATGTACTAATGTTTCAACTCCCTTCCTATTTTCCACCTGGATCTTGACACTTTGAGGTCAGGATATGGAACTGCTACAACAACATAAGGCTCTCATTCCCATTCCACAAGCAGATCATTCCTTTGGTTGGTTTTCTTCATGACACATTCTCCCGCAGACAATGAGAGGCTTTGTGGTTTACCTTCTTTGGTCCTCAAGGGTTAACACATTCTTCTGTTTCAGTCATCATCTCAGTTTCTGTTTGGCTGACAACCATTTTACTCTTGGACTGTACTCCAGGCGCAAGATAATCTAACTTTCTCTGAGACTGGGCGTCATTCTGTTGGGGGTACTTGGCTTCAGCTGATACCTTACATGGCTGGATTTGTTTTCTCTGCCAATCCTCAACCATGCACTGGAGCTTTTTAACTTCTTTGCAGAGTTCTTTTCTCTCTCTTTTATTCTGGAGGAGCCATGTGGTTTGTTCTTTGGCCTCCTTTTCTTGCTGCTGGAGAGTTTCCCTGAGGAACTTGCATTCTTTCACCAGCTCCATTCTATCATGTAAAAGTTCCTCAGCTTGCTGTTCTGGTTGGCTTCTCAAGTTGACTCTTACTGCTGCATTGCTGTGATCGAGTCTTTCGATTTCTCTCCAGGTGTCTTCATAAAGCTGGCGCCTTGTCCTTTCGGTCTCTTGTCTGTCAGTTTTCCTAAGGCCTCGCTGTTGCGCGAGTCCATCAACATCACATCTTCTGCAGATCGGTCTCCTCTGGCCATTAAACATATTTATCGGGCATCTTCTTCCACTTTTCGGTTGTCTTGTAAAGAGCCTTCTCTTCCAGCTGTCTTTAAAGTCCTGCACCTCCTGGCAGACTTCAGTCACTTTACGGGTAAGAGTTGTGATCTGCTCCATCCATTCCTGGTTTGGGTTCTGTTTCACTTTTTGGTGAAGCTCTTAGGGCTAAAACCACTGAGCATAGGCCTTGTTGGAGACTGGGAAATGGCTCTGTTAATGCCCCAATGGTGCTCCCTCATACTTGGACCTTGGATGAAGTAGCCTTTCCGAACATGCCTCTGACTGCCACGGATCCTCCCGTACCTAGCGTTCAATAGGGTATTCCAGCCATGCCACACTCTGGGGCATCATCTTCTGTTGGTGGGCTGCCTCTTCCTCTCCCATCCTTCTGGATCCCCACATTCTTATGGCCTTTTCTTTAAAATCCTGGAATCGAGCATTGGGATCTTGCCAATGTAGCAAACGGAGCTCTCTTTTTAGAGATTCGCTATTCACTTCCTCTGTGAACTTCTCCATCAAGGTTCGATCAGGGTCCCAGACCTCCCCTGGGTCAATCTTCTCAATGGCTGTCAGTGCCTCCTGCAGACTTAAAGCATGCTCCCATAGTGTTTCTTGGGGCCGTTGAGTGTGTGACAAGAACTGTAACTTCAGGTCGGAGATAGTTCGCATATCAAATGTGTACTGCAAGCGATGAAAGATCTGGTCAGCAGTGGCTCTCTCTCTTTCTGGCCAGGACTGTATATTACGATGGGAAACTCCCCTCAACTGCCCGATCAGTATCTCAATCTTTTGATCTTCTGGAATCTGATACCGCTGGAACATGGACTGCATCCTGGAGCAGAACTCTTCCAACCTACTGGAGTTTTCACTATTCTGCTCCCCAGTAAACAGCGGAAGCCAGGGTGCTCCTAAGTAGTACGGCATAGATAAAGGTGATGAGTGCACCTGACCTGGACCTTCTCCAACTCCTCCACACAGCCCGCTACTGCCTTCCATTCCCAGCGACATCTTGCTCTGTCTTCTCCAGCTTTGGACTCTTCGGAACATTTTCTATATCCGGTTGACTACGCCAAGTTTTTTGTTATAGTTGCTGAACTGGTAGCCAGCGCTCTACTGATGGACCTGGGGTTTCTTCATTATGCATAGTGAAGAAAACTGTCTCACTACCAGCAGCACCAGCAACACCCTCAGCAGGTGGGATTGCGAGGGGCCGCTTAAGGTTTGAATGGGGTTGGGTTGATCGAATCACCTGACAAGGAGAGGCAGGAGTCGTACACAGAGGTTGGTTGAAGCAAAGATGTTTATTAGACAGAAGGGGAAGGAGGACATGGTCGTACAAGAAAATAACAACAGCAAACACAACAGGGATTATGGACAGCATTGTGAATAACAACTAACGTACAACTAGATTTAACTCTATGTTATTCTTGCTACAAAGCCTACACACCAAGGGATATAACTTATTACTTTATCATACCATGTACAGTAACAAGCGTTCAATGTACAACCATCAAACAGTATCACGCACTCAAAGTCTATTAGATGCAGATGTCCAACGTCTTTGTGCACAGCTGAAGAGTAGGGTTTAAGAGAAAGGAGAACTCCTGCTTGTCATCAAGCTCACCAGAAAACCTATGAGAGGCTGCAAAAGGGAATGGAGAGATTGGTAAACAGACCATAGGCGTTGGCCAACCCACTCTCCAGGGTTGCTGGAATACAAGAGCACAAACTGACTGACTTGGGGTAATGCTCTTTCTTGGCACAAAACCCTCTAACTGGGCTGCCAATGTGAAGAACCAAAATATGGCAAGGAATCCACCTGCAGGGTTGCCACAAGAGAAGGAATCTGCTGCTTTCTCCTCGGCACCAACCCTTGATCAGGGTTGCCAAGGACGAAGAACTGCTGTGGATTTTCCTGGCACCTACCCTTGACTAGGGCTGCCAAAACGAACACTGGACTTGACGAAGAATTCACTAGGAGGACTACCAAGGATGAAGAAGACAATACTGAGCTGCTTTGGTGACAGATCCACTTGGATGACCTCCAAACTCATGCTGATCCCTGAGGATTGCACTGGTGATGCAGGACAACACAAGCAAGAAGGAGTAGAAGTTGAAGATCAGGATTCCACAAAGATGAAGAACAAAATAAGAAATGGCTGTCACGACCACACTTGGCTACGATGGACTCGTCTACCAGTGGGCATCTGGGAGGGACAGATGAGGCAATTTCTAGTCATCTTTCTTCCAAGCTGATCAGTAACCGGCTGCCACGACTCTTTAAAGGACCTCGATTTCGACTATGGCGGATGAAAGGGCAAGAAGATGCTGAAGTCTTCTGCTGGCTGAAGATGGCTATGGTGAAGAGTTGATGGAGGCTGAAGATTGAATCACAGACCTGATACTGCACAATGGTACTTCTTTTAGCATAATACACTGGAATGTTCACTTTCAGGGGGCAATTTGCCTGGAGCAGGGGCAAATTGCAACAATCCAGGGCAATCGTTTACTGGCAGGGGCAACTTGCCTGGAGCTGGGGCGAGTTGCAACAATCCAGGGCAATCGTTCACTGGCAGAGGCAACTTGCCTGGAGCTGGGGCAAATTGCAACAATCTAGGGCAATTATTCACTGGCAGGGGCAACTTGCCTGGAGCTGGGGCAAATTGCAACAATCCAGAGCAATCGTTCACTGGCAGGGGCAACTTGTCTGGAGCAGGGGGCATACTGCAACAATCCAGGGCAACTGTTCACTGGCAGGGGCAAATGACCACAATCCTAATATTTTACAATACAGTCTTGGTGCTTGATGCAATAAACACAACACTTGAGATGCTGGAGGACTAAACAGTTCGTAGAAACAGTACAACAGCTGATAATTACTTCATAACAGGTTGTGTGCTTAAGCACCCCTTGGTTAAACCCTTTCCTCTTGGGGTCTGTCTTCGTTAGGATCTGGCTACCCCTGAGCACTTAAATGTAATTACCCCAGCTGCTTAGCCTGGTTACATTAATTGCCACTAAGCCTGCTGCCCTCAATACACTGAGCCTGGTTGCCTTAATTGAATTACTATTGGGCCTGGCTGCCCTATTCCAAATGGGCTGGGATACCCTCGCTTTACTGGGTCTGGTGCCCTCTTTACTGCTGGGTCTGGCTACCCTTTACTGTGCTGGGCCTGGTGCCCCTTTACTACCATGGGCCTGGTGCCCTTTACTGTACTGGGCCTGGTGCCCTTTGCTACCATGGGCCTGGATGACCTCTTTGAACTAGGCCTGGTGCACTCTTTGAAATGGGCCCCTTTAATTCTTTGTGCACTTTTACTGTGGCAGGGCCCCTTTACATTTCTACAGTTCTCTGAGTCTGCTGTCACTCCTGTCCCATGTCAACTCCCCTGGTCCTGCCCCTCATGTATATTTATAAGCTTCCCTGGTGATCCTTCCTGCTGGCTTCTCCCCATGGGCATCGCTAGCCTGCCCTCTCTTTAATTATTAAACAGGGGTCCTTGCTTCCCGACCCTCCCGTGGCACTCAGCCACTCCTATTGTGCCTAGCACAATTTATTTTTTAAAAGAACACAGTCCTTGTTCGTCTGTTGGGCGGTCAGCACAAAGCGAGTGCTGCCGTCAACTCACCAGTCCTCTGAACTTCTGATGCGGATCAGGCGGTGGGAGGTACACAGGCAGTGGGAGGGAGTGAAACGAGCAGAGGGCGATATGAGTGACAACCAGGGGCTTTGGACAGCCGACAGGATGACCGGCAATGCGGCACTTGCAAGCCGCCAACAGGGAACTGAGAAATACTTTTAAATAAAATATGGGGCAAAATAAAGAACTGGACAGGGCTCACAAGCCCAAACGGCCAAGCCAGATGGCTTCTCTTTCTTTGTGGTGCCCTGATGGCACCACCGACCATGCCACACAACTTCGGGCAAAACAGCAGATTCTAGATGGCTTCACTAGCTGGAGCCAGAGCAGGCACACGAAACAGCCCTCGAGAAATGGCTTCAACCCTTCAGGTAAGCCTTCCTGGTTTCCCTTAACTTTCTTTTTCTTTTATAATAAAGTTTTTATTAGGCATGAGGACATTTGTACATATACAGGTCATGTCACATAGTTACATTCGTTAAGCTTATATAATTATACATTGGACTTTAAAAACTCTCACCCAGTACTAGGACTAATTGATCACATGCAATAGACAAATTTCATTTTAACATTGCTCAGGCATTGATCTGATTAGCTTCAGGGCACAAAGTCTGAATAAGTGCTTAACTGATACATAATCCATTTTCTCCATTTTGTATCAAAGACTTCCACTCTATCCCGTACTCTGGCCTCCATCCTCTCCAACCTTTATATCTCTCTTGTCAAGTTTAGCCACTCTCCCTTAGCTGGCAGCTTATTTGTTCCCCATAGTCTGGTGATTACTTTTTTTGCTGCCAATATTAGCAATGTAGTTTGCAGGTATACATTCTTTTCTACTTTTAGACCAAACAGGGTAGTAACTGTCAGTATATACCCAGGGGTTAAAAGACCTGGATTTTCATATATTGCCACCAATTCCTGCACTATGTCACCTCAATAGGGACCCAACATGCTGCAGTTCCAAAATATGTGGGTCTGGTCTGCATGTACTGCTCCACATCCCCTCCAGCACTTTCCTTCAGGATTGCCTGTGAAACTAGCTACCACTGTAGGAGTGCGGAAAAATCTATATCGTAATTTCCATGCAAACTCTTTCCAATATGAGGAACCCAAGGCTTTAAGCATAAGTGGTGAGGTCATCTTCCAGTTAATAGCAGGAAGATCAGTCCCCAATTCCAAGGACCAGTGGGCCCTAATCGACTTGGTAGAGCCGTCCAGTTTCTCTCCCAAAGCAAGGTAGACCAGACTAGCAGAGTGGTCTAAAGTGGCACCTTGTCTCTGTGATAGAAGTAATTTTACTATTCGTGGGAGGTTTTCAGCCACTGCTGCCAGTGCTTCCTCCATTGGTTGCAAATAAGATTTTAACTGCAAATATTTATGAAAGAAGCCCTGGGGTATTTTATACTGAGCCTGGAGCTGGACAAATGAATAAAGGCCCTGTGGGCATAACAATTGAAAGATACATTTGATATTATACTTATACCACTGGGTTATAGATCTATCCAAAGCATTGGGTGGAAAGGCACTATTCACTGCAAGGGATCTCAGATAAAGTAGTCTTTTATTGAGTACAGTCAGCCACTGCTTAAATACCTCAGCAGTAGATTGTGGACATTTTGAAAGAGGAAAGCAACTAGGGGGATGTCCAAAAAGACAGCCTGTCAGGTCTTCTAGGTCATTCCAAGTCATCTCAAACTGCTTCCAGGGCATAATGTTGGGGTTTATCCAGGAGAGTAAAATCTTTAATTTAGAAGCTCGAGCATAGTGCGGAGATTAGGTAAATTTAACCCACCTCTGTCTTTTGATAACTATAATAAAGAGAACCAAATCCTGGGAGGTTTCCCCTGCCATATAAAGTGAGAGATCAACCTATTCCAGGCTTGGAAATAAGTCTGTGTTGGGAATAGTGGGAGTGTCTGCAGAAAGAACAAGATACAGGGAAATATGTTTTGCTTAATAGTTTCTATCCGGGCTAAGAAACTCAAAGGTATTTGTGACCATCGTGTGAGGTCCTCAGTTATGTTTTGAGTTAGGGGTTAAAAATTTGCAATATCTGCATGTATTTGATTTTTAGTAAGATGGATCCCAAGGTACCGCATTGATTGTTTATACCACTTAAAGGGGAATGCACGTTTTAATGCAGGGGGAAGGGTGTAATTACACAGCAGTACCTCTGTTTTCTGCTGGTTAATTTTATATCCTGAGATTTTACCGTATGTCTCCAGTTGCTCCCGTACACTTGGGATTGATACCTCCAGGGAGGACAAAGTGAGAAGGATGTCATCTGCAAATAATGAAATTTTATGACTAGTGCCTCCCATAGGTATGCACTCAATTTCTGGATGAGTTCTAATGGCTTGGGCAAATTGCTCGAGATACAGAGCAAACAAAAGGGGTGAGAGGGGGCATCTCTGACGAGTGCCCCTCTGTAGTGGGAAAGGGTCAGAGATAGAGTCATCTAGTTTTAAGTAGGCCCAGGGGTGTTTATACATATTTTGCAATTGTTGTATGATTTCCAAGGGAAAGCCAAAATTAGACACGATAGCCCACAAAAATGGCCAGGCCAACCTGTCAAATGCCTTTTCAGCATCCAATGCAATGAGGGCCAGGGGAATCGAGCATGTTGCCGGGTACTCTTTAAGTAGATATGTCCGTCGTACTGCATCATGAACCTGTCTGCCCTTAATAAAGCCTACTTGATTATGATTGATTAACAATGGCGTGATGTTTTCAAGTCTATGTGCTAGCACAGACATATAAATTTTGTAATCAAAATTTAACATTGATATTGGCTTGTATGATGAGGGTAGGATTTTTTTTATCTTGTTTAAGTATAGCAGAGATCACTGCGTATTGCCAAGGAGGGGGAGGAATACCTCCCTCCTGTATCTCATGGATAGCCTGGAGTAGCAGTGGTAGTAATTCCTCTTTATAAGTTTTATAGAACTCCAATGGATATCCATCAGGTCTTGGGGCTCTCTGGGTCTTGGCTCTCTGCAGAACTCCTTCTATCTCAGTCAAGGTAATTGGGGCTCTCAAAATATCTATTTGGGAGGCAGTCCGTTTGGGGAGTTTTAAGTTGTTAAGGTAGGCCTCTATCTGTTGACTATGGTCCTCAGACTCCGCCCTGCATAAATCACGGTAGTATTTAGCCATGACTCATCTAATGATCGTAGGGTGATGTTCTAGCTTCCACGTGGTGGGGTCTTGCATGGCCATAACACAGGCACTAGTCTTATACATTCTAAGTTTAAGGGCCAGATTCCTGGATCCTTTAGGGCCCCCCTCATGGGCTGAGTGCCTGAGATAAAAGAGTTGTTGTTCTAATTTCTGATCTAGGTATTTTTGAATTTTTTGCTTTATTGCTAGTAATTGTGCCTTTACAGTTCCATCTCCCTGGGCATATAAAGACTGCAACACTTTAAACTCCCCCCGGAGCCTAGTAAGCTGTGCTTCTCTCTCTCCTTATTTTTTTTGATGACTAAGCAATAATATCCCCATGTAACACTGTCTTAAGAGTATCCCACTGAATCACTGCCGAAACATCTGGATCGCCATTCTCCCCCAAGATCTGTGGGATCCTATCTTTGACCAATTGGTTAAACGCTGGAGCCTTTAAGTGCATCAAGTTGAGATGCTAGAAATTTGTTTTATATCCCCCACCCAAATCAAATCTGGCGTATACTGGGGAATGATCTGATAATATGGTCACCCCATGCCACACATCATGTAATGTCTCCAGATGCTCTGCTGTGGTAATCATGTAGTCTATTCAAGACGCCACCCCGTCCCGGTGCCATATGGGTGTATTCTCTCTGTGAGGGGTAACAGTGATGCCAGGTGTCCACCAACCCCAAGGAAGCAACTGTGCCCCTCAAATACTTCTGAAGGGGGTTAACCCTCTGAGGGAGATGGACCGAGACATCCTTTGCCAGGTTCAAAGTAGTATTCAGGTTGCCCCCCCCATCAAAAGTTGCCCCTGGAGGATCTCCAAGAGCCGTGCAAAAAAAGTCTGAGCCAATGTCTTTGAGGTCCCTGAGGAAAATAAACTGATGCCAGAGTAACTGGTCGGGTATGTAACATACCCATTGCAATTGTGTATCATCCCTCTGGATCTAATACGTTCTGATGTAGATCGAATGGCACCCCACGTCTAATCAGGATGGCTGCTCCCCGTCTCCCACCCAAGCTATGAGATGAAGCTATCACCATGGGAAATCCCCATTTGGTGAATTTTTTATGCTCAGGAGAAGACAGGTGAGTCTCCTGTGAAAATATGATTTCAGGAATGTCCCTTTTAATAAACTGTATTAAACCAGATCTCTTGACTGGGCTGTGGATCCCATTAATATTAAGGGACAGTATCAGTGACGTGTTCCCCATTTTGTATCATTAGCAAGCATTTTATATTGCATAAGCTCAGTTTCCCACTGTTCTCCTTTTCCCCAAGGTAGTAAACCGCTCCCCTCCAAATCTTCTCAACCTAAATTGCTGGCAAGTAGTTTCAGTCCAAAGCAAATATAGCAAAATAGCCTTCTGTGTGGTCGAGTCCTCATTGCCTAATTTTAACAACTTATATAAGACTATGCACCCATAAGATAGGGTACAAATGCTCACTACATTTTTATAAATCTTACTAAAAATCATTGATTGATGGCAGTGTTTATCCCCCTCTAGTGGTGATTTGACAGTACTCCCACCCATGTAATGTTTCCAGCTAGTTTTAACACATATCTTAATTTGTGTTAGCCTTCAGGAGTAACAAAAATAAAAGAATATTGGTTCGGGGGAGAGTTTATAACTTTCATGTCTTAATTTTCAGTCATAACAGTATAACACTAACTTATTTACACATGTTACAGAACAATTCTGTCGTGACTCCCTAGGTAGGGAGGGATCTTTACTCCCTCCTGTGCAGGGATGAATGTTATTTCCCTGTGGGGGAAGCTCAAGAAACCAACATAGGCCCCCAGCACCATGTACAAAAATTAGTAACATGGAGCAGGCAATCAACGCGCGCAGCTCTGAATAGCACCAACTAAATTGATGCTGCCCCAAAATCCGCTGCACGTGGTTGTTGCCATGTGGCTGTCTGGCTGAATGCATCTCCAACAGCTCAACCCATGGGACCCAACAATATTTAAAAGAAAAGTTAGTTTTAATGGGGGAGCTCGTCTACATATAAGGAATGATAGTCGAGGCTATTCGCAGAGGCAGATATGAATGGGGTGGGGGTAAAATAAAGTTTTCATTTGTTCCACCATAATTGTCCCATGCTCATTGGTACACAAAACAATAAAGAGAAATCATGTTACTATGCATAAATCGCTTGAGTCTATACTTCCGCCCCCATTTCCCTTGATTCGTATCTCTACCTATCATTCTAAAATACAAAGATTTAGCCTTTATAACAGCGCATCACCTAGATTAGTTCTTTAGATGGCTCATGCAGCCACTCTAAAAGTAAGAGCATGCCCCTACTAACGCCATGGGCTGGAAAGATTACCAGTGTCCCTTACTCAGATAGTCAATCCAGGGCAGTCCTCTGGAACTTGAGTAAAAGTTTTTTAACAGCTTCTAATGTGGAGCAGCCTTGTCTCTTTTTGGATTGCATATTCTGTGTCTTCTTCCACATGATTCCTGATTTGAGTGCCTACAGGTCCCGAGTTTCTGATGTTATCCGCTGGGGTGCCACGTTGTTCTTGGTCTGGAGAGCTTTGCTGGCTTCCTCTGGAGTTTCAAATGTTTGTGGGCCTTCAGGAAACATTTTTGTATTTTGCAGGGTATGGTGTAACAAACTTCAACTATTGCTGTTTCAGGGTGCGAAGTATCGGGGCATAGGCCCTTCTCCTTGCTGCTATTTGTGGAGAGTAGTCATTATCGAAATAAAGACGTCTGTCCTTGTACTGAATGTCTCACATGCGCCATGCTCTTGACAACAGTCGCTGTTTTACTGCATAGTTTAGTAATTTGAGCACTATGGAGCGCGGCCTCTGATCGGCCTGTTGAGGTTTCAGGGTAAGGGCTCTGTGAGCTCATTCTATGTCTAGTTTGGTGGCTGGATCAAGTTGTAGTACAGTACCTCACGTAATAAAGTGTCCACAAATTTAAGCATGTCACGACCCTCTTCCTCTTCTGGTACTCCATGAATGTGCAGATTATTTCTCCTTGACCTATTCTCAAGGTCTTCACATTCGTCTGTTAAGAGCTTTTGTTCACTTATTAAGTGCACCACAACACTCTCCAGGCTATCAGTTCTTGCATCAGTTTCTGTGTGAGCTGACTCCAGTTCATACACCTTCTGATTTATTTTAGCCAGTTCTGTGGATAGTTCAATATGAAAAGAGTGAACTTCATCTCTGAACCCTTTGAGTTCTGCCAGGATTGCAGCATTGCTGGGTTGTCCATTAGGAGTTAACTGGGGCTCTGCCTTGTCTGGTAGGCTGGAATCACTACTCTGAAAAGCGTTCACTTGTCTGGTCTGCTGTACAGCTAAAGCAGTTGATTTTTTTCCTTTTTCGGGCTCCCATTCAATTCTAGTACTCCTCTAGTCTCTGTATAAAAAAGTTTTTCTGATTTTGATTTGTTCAGTATTGATTCTAGGAGTTTGTTTTGTCGGGTCCCTGGAGCGTGGTCTTTCAGTGCTGCATTCCAGCTGACGGCTCAACCGGAAGTCCTCCGGTTCCCCTTAACTTTCTGTGTCCTCTCCTCTCCACAGCTAGGAGGAACTCCCTGAAAAAGCAGTTAAACTTTTTTAAAACTAAACTTTTGGTTTTGGAATAGTTGGGGCTCATGCACAGCATTCCATCCAAGCCATTGTCTCTTGTGCTGCATACAAAATTCTGCTTTTTGACAACTTTCACTGCACCAGGCACTTTTCTCTATCTTTACCAGTGTTTCCCACTTTCAGGGAAGGGAAACTTTACTGATGAGGGGCCCCTAATGACTGTACCCTGCTGCTCATACATATGACAGGCACCCTGGGCACCTATAAACCCCTAGGCTTTATTGCTTCTATTCTTTTACTGTGGTGCCCCAACTTTGGGGCATTACAAATATGCCATTTTTAATAAAGTAATTTGCATACTTCCTTAGCTTGGGAGTTATACACTGTAATAATTGTAACTCTCTGCTCCTCAGTGCTAAACTAATTCTTATTCATATGCCTTGGGATAAGGAGATCTTTCTTTGTGATCCTGTTGCCTTGCCCAATTTTTAGCTTCTGTAAGCTGTTCCATCCTGAACCCCTCTCTTTGATTTTAGCAGTCATTTCAACTGCTTTAATCTTGTAGCTTTCACTATGACTACAGTTTTGGCAGACAGAAAGGTTTGTTGTGGATAAGATGGGCTGGGTGGCAGCTAAAGGACAATAATACTGAACTGTCATCAGTTGCCTTCCTAAACAAGTTTATATCAACAGTGTTGTCTGGGTCCCCCCTAATAACCAAGTGTAAGAAACAGATCTGCCAATAGTCATGTGAAGCACACAGTAAGCATGGGGCTTAATGTTTAGCTGCCGCCCATTTAAGAGCACTTAGAACTGCATGTATCTAATTGTTGCATTGCCTGGCAGTGCCATGTTGGTCTGTCAACACAGTCATTTGTCGTCACTGTACCCCATCGTACCTACATTCAGACAGAGGCACTAACTACCTGTCCATCATTGTCCGAGAAACTTGCAAACTTCTAGGCATAAAAAAGACACATACCACAAGTTACCATCCACAATGCAACGGACAGAGTGAAAAAATGATGTCCACCATTCTCGGCACACTCTCCACGTATCTGGATGAGACTCATGACACCTGGGACCGGTTTGTTCCCTTTGTGCAGTTTGTGTACAATACCAGCCCTTGTGTCGATAGCACAGAATACACCCCCATTCTTCTTAGTCCATGGACGTCACCCAAGAACTCCACTGGACAGGGATCTCTTGCAGCTAGAGGTGCCTAAGTCAGCTCCTTCTTTTATTATCCCTCTTCTGGAACAGCTGGAACTTGCCTGATGAGTTGCAATCAGCATGTTGGGCCAGAGAAAACTGGCAATGAAGAAAATGTCTGCAGCCAAGGTGCATGAGCCTTCATTCTCTGTTGGGGACATTGTCTATTTGTGCCATCCTGTTCTTTTTCTGGGCTCCACCAAGAAACTGCTTCACCCCTGGACTGGTCCCTTCTACATTGTAGAAAAGCTCCCTCCAGTCCACGTTCGTTTGTGACGCAAGTCGGATGGCAAGCTGGTACACAGCAAAGTCCATATAAACCGATTAAAGCATGGGTACCTCAGTAACAACCTTCCAGATGACCCCAGTCCTCCCACAAATGAAGCTGTCCTTGAGCCTGCCATCCTCTCTGAAGGTGAGATTCCCCGATAACTTGCAGCCAGTTCCTACAGATCTTCCCACTCCTGACACTCTCCAGCCGGATTCCAGTTTACCAGATGATTTGCCTGGGACTTCCTTTTCTTCTCAATCTTCTTCTTCTTCTTCTCAGAACTCTCTTCCACACACCCCAATGTACTAGATTGAGAAGATCCTAAGAGAGAAGTTTGTCAATGGATCCTGGACTTATAGGGTAAAGTGGTGTGGATTCGATAGTGGGCAGAACTCCTGGGTCACTTTTAGCGACCTGACCCCTCCTGTCAGGAACTAGTGCAGTCCATGCATGCCTCCATTCCCACTGACCGGAAAAGTCGACGGAGGTCTTGAAATTTTGTTACTGGACTCAGTGTGTTTTGGGACTGAATCTTTTTTATTTGGTGATAGTATCTGTGTTAATTATTTTGCAGTAAATGTTCTTGTACCCATTTTATGCAACTGTTTCTATGGTACTATTTACCTGCACTAACGTTTTCTTCCCCTTAGGAATGTCTCTTTACATGGACAGTCCATCTGTTGTTATGCAACTGTTATTAAAATGTGAGCCTGCATTCTGGGTATCCTCCTGCTGTTACCCTTCCCTCTCTTCCCTTTTCCCTTCCCCCACACTTTAGTGCTTGTGGCATAACCAAGTCTTAAGTACTATTGTGTTTCTCTCCTCTCTGGTGCTACTCTGACTGGTCCCCAGTGTAGTCCAGGTTCTTTCCTCCCCCTCTCCCTGCAGTGGAGTCATGTTCTGTTTTGTGAAATCTAGTGCCTTGTAATGCATTAAAATGTTTTTTTTTTGCCTTAAATTATTTACCTAAAAAAATTCTTAGAAACATATAGATTATTGCTTGTTCGAGTGGTGCTCACATTCATTGTTACGGCAGTGATGTGAAGCACAGATTAAGCATGGGGCTTAATGTTTAGCTGCCGCCCCTTTAAGAGCACTTAGAACTGCATGTATCTAATTGTTGCACTGCCTGGCAGTGCCATGTTGGTCTGTCAGTCAGAGTTTTAGTCAGTGTGGGGCTTGTCCTCATGAAGAGAACACCTACTGAACTGAATAAACCTGCCTTATTTGTTATTTTATGCGTCCAACTAGTTATTCGCTCGGTCTAGATGAGGTCCTCACCAGCAGCAACCGAAGGGTCTGGCAGACCACAGAGAAGGTAAGGGGTCTTTCAGTGGTGGACCATACAAAAAACTGCCACCGTCATATTTCCAAGTAAATCACAAATGTGGATTTGAATTTTCTAAATCAGCAACAAACAGTTGAAGTTGGTCTGGGGTCAATTTCCAAATAACAAAATGGTTAGTGTAATGATGGTATGGGTCAAGTTAGCCAAAAATGGGGTTTAGGTCTGGGTCTTGAATAACACCTTTCTCCCAGAGACCTAAAAAAAGGTTTACATAGCTAGGGACCAGGGACACCCCTATAGCTGTGCCATGGATTTTCACAAAGTGATTCCCCAAGAATACAAAATGGTTGGGGGAGTCACGTGATGCCCTGCTGCTGGTGAGAAACTAGCTTCATTGCTCCAACCTAGCCTATCTTATTTTCATGTTTTAATTGAGTGTTTCTCTGTTTTTTCCTTTCTTGTTTAGCACCTTTGCATTTGTTTTTGTTCAGTGGTTGCTCGGGATACAGTTTGAAAGTAGCAGATGGACACAGAGATGAAATCTCCTCCAGCATATCACACCCCACCACCCACTCTAGACCACAATCATAGGCCTAAATGCACAAAGCTGGTAACCTCTAACTCTAGCCACAGCTCTGCCCCGGCTGATGTTCTCACATAAGAGTGCTTCATACAGAAATGTGGACCTTTAAAAGAATCCATCCTTACACTTACTGGAGACATTAAAGCTATCAGGCTAGCTACTGAAGAGGTTGCTTGGAGAATCGGGGATGCTGAGTCCCATGTAAGTTCTATCAAAGACTGGCAGAATTGGCTGGCTCTGAAGCTGATGGCATTACACCACAAAAATGCCCCCTAGAAGATCGTCTGGATGATCTAGAGGGCCACAATTGAAGAAGTAACGTTGTGATCACTGGGATGCCAGAATAGTCTGAGGGCTTGAATGCCATTCTCTTTATTCAGAAGTTTTGTGAGAAAATAGCTGGGCCCTCTACTAATGACCCAACTTATATTGTGAAGAAAGCTCACAGGGTTTTGCAGCCAATGACTCCCAAAGGAGTCAAACTGCACCTGTTAATATTTATATTTAATTTGTTCGTCAAGCAACTTCTGTTGGCTAAAGTCAGATTTGCAGGAGGTGACATGGGAAGGAGCCAGAATACTTATTTTTTAAGATTTGCCTCCAGTCAGTTCATGAGAGAACAGCCTATTGTCCACTTATCTTGAAATGAATTGCTGCTCACATTGGCTTTAGAATGCTTTACCCTGCCAGACTGAAAGTTTCTCATGAGGGCACTACTCAAAGTTTTTATACTGCGGATAAAGCCAAGCAAGAACGACCTTCCATGTATCCCAATCTGTTTAAATCAGGTTGACTGAACTTGAGTATAGTTGTCACTTAGTATTGACTTGTAACTGTTCGCTGCTTGTCTTTTTGGACCAGATGGAGAATTTGTCTGTTTTCTTTCTTTGCTGTATAACTGAAAGTTATAACAGGTTTGTATTTGGAGAGGATTTGTAGACCAATTGTTCTGTCCATGCAGTGATTCATTTTGGTATTTTATGAAGCACTATCTTGTTCTGGGTTTGCACTATGGAGCTGCCTCTTGGTATTTTGGAACTGGGGACAATGCAAACACTAATTGAACATCTTTATGTACTGTTATGGGGACATTTGACTTCTAGTACATTTAGACTTTCTCTGCGGTTGTTGTCTTAAGTTTTCTCATTTTGGATCTTTTATATGCTAGAGTTTGGGGCTTTCTGGTTTGGGCCGCTTTAATTCCTGTTTTCAGCCTCTCCTTGTTATTTGTTGCGACTATTCTATTGGTTTACTGAATCTGTGTTACCAGGATGGGGTGGGGGCAGGGATGAGTTAGATGATGTACTAGAGTATATGTGAGTTTTGCCATCAATGTGGTTTACCCGGCAGCAGCTTTTGACTTTCAATGTGTCACAAGCATTCCCTCCTCCTTCTACTTTACCACTGATGCTGAAGGGCGGTAGCCCCCAGACCCTGAAGGTATATTTTCTCCCCTTGGAAGGGTATCTCTGCTTAATAGCGACCATTTGAAACCCAACTGGCTTACACAGGTATTCTGCTTGGCAATCTATCTTTAGTGTGTGAAGGACAGTTGGGGGGGGAGAGAGAGAGAGAGAGATCCTGATACCAACACTCTGGGCTTCGAGTTCTATAGTATTCCCCCTAGTTTCTCATAATTTTATTGAAGCACCTACACTTCTGCTTGGTAGTCAACTCTACCATATCACACCTCCTCCTTTGGGGCTGGAGAGTGCTGTGCTGTACTGTTAGAACTGAGTCCTTCAAGAATATTTGAGATGATATCTCCTTCTCAGCCTTTGCTGGGCAACATGTTTCCCACAGTTTTCTTTCATTTGGTGTCTTATCTCTTTCTAAAAATGAATGCAGTGTCCCCTTAGTAGGCTTCACCTAACAGAAGAACCACCTTCTGAGCCTCTCTATAGACCTCACTTGCCCCTAGGTGAGTGGGATGATGGCACAGGAAGTCTTTAGTTCCTTGTTGGGGCCCTATTTGTACTCATTTTCATCCAGTGCAGACAATGATGCCCACTTTTGTTCATGGGTCATGTTTTCCTCTGCTGTGCTTTCATACTCACAGATGCTTGAGGTTTTCCAGGGTTCAATCTTCACTCACAGAGATTCACCTGGCTATAAATCAGGTTAAGGGGTTGGGTGGGGACTGAGTTGGAGAGTAGGAGGTTATCATGGACCAACAGTTTGCAGAGGGGCGGTCACTAGGATCAGGGATTGTTAGTGTGTTAGGATTAGTTTTGTTTGTTGGGGTTATGGGGGAGTGGGTCCTGGGCCTCTTGACTTTACTGAATTTTTTAGGGGTTGTCTTGCCATTCTAGTTGTTGTTGTTGTTGATGTTGATTATGTATGGGGCTTTTTCTGTTGGGTGTTATTTGGGGGCAAAGCTGGTGTTATGAAGGACTGAGGAGGGTAGTTTTTGGGTGCTACGTGGGGTGGTTGGGGAGGGGGTGGGGAGCAGCAATTGCATACGTGTTACTGTATATTCTTTCAGACCCAGTATTTAGGTTGATATGTGGTGACAGAGGGTGGTAGGGGAGTGGAGATTCCTAATATTGTATGTATGAGCTACTAGGCCTGACATATGATTTTTTAATATTGCTCTATATAGCAGATAGAGTATGAGTGGTGTACTTAAATATGCTACTTAGAATGTAAAAGGGGCTCACTCCAAGATCAAATGATATCAGATCCTTAAACATATTAAACATCTAGACTGAGCCGGCCTGGTGGCGCAGAGGGTTGAGGTGCTGGTGCCTTACCTCGACCACACCAGTGACCCGGGTTTGGGAACGGACCCTGTACACTGGGAGTTGGCTGGGGAAGGAGAGGATTGAGCATCCGGAGGACTGCTCTCCTCTTCTGGGATGGGATCGAGTGAGGCATTGCTCGGCAGCGGCCTCTGCATGAGCGGTGCGACAGGGACCCAGAAAAAGGGAAACAGCTCCAGGACCACCGGATGATGGCTGCTGCACTCTGACACTGCTGAAGGCTCTCTAGGAAGCCACCTCTCCACCTCAGCAGCACCCCAAGGCCTAACATAGAGAGTGCGCTGGTGATCCCCCTAGCTGGTGCCTTTCCCCTCGGAGGAGGGGGACTCATCCAGTGAAGGGTTACACCAAGATACCTTGGGGGGTTGGCTGTAATGTGAGGACAGTGGAGGTGGCTCGACTGAAGACAGTAGGGGTTAGTCAGAGAACTGGCAGCCCGAAGGAGTGGAGGTCGCTGGAGAACATAGGAGGAAAAAAAAACATCTAGACTGTAGAATACTTTTCTTGCAGGAAACTCACTTCCTGGCTTCTGAATCCACCTTTTTTCATAGGGCAGGAGTTGATCAAGTCTTTGGTGCTGGCAATTCCACCAGGCAACATGAAGTAGTGATTTTGACAGGTCAGCGAGTCAACGTTAAACTTTCACAAAGTTTAGAGGAGCCAGAGGGCAGTTAGATTTTTATTTCTGTGATGTTGTATTATACAGAGGGCCTCTAGGGTAGTGTATACAGTCCTAACACTGACCCCACTTCTTTTTTTGCCAAATTAGCAAGTTTTCTTGCTCCTTTCATGTCACTTCCTATTTTAATAGGAGGTGGTTAGAATTTCATGTTTACCCCTAACCTCAACAGAGCACGTAGGACCACCACCAGCCTTTCCCCAGGGCAATGCGCCTTGCTGGACTTGATCAACTCATTGGGGTTGTGTGACCTATAGTGAGTTTTAAATCCTTCCATGAAAGGCTTTACCTTTTAGTCACCTGTCCATCATCCTTTCTCAAGGATTGACTGCTTTTTAATCAACTGTGAAATCCTCAGAGGAACTCACTGTTCTGGTATTGCCCCTGGAGTCCTCTCGGACCATTCTTTAGTTTGGATCCAGCATGCTTTATAGTTAGGAAAGGAAAAAGATATCATTTGGAAACTCAATAACCAACTATTGAAATTTGACATTATAGTTGGGAGAGTTAAGGACCAGATAGGCCTCTATTTTACATTTAATTCTGGGTCTATTGAGTGAGTTGGGAGGCAGTACAGTGCAGTGGTTTAAGGTTCTGAGCTGCAAATCTGGAGACCTGGGTATGAATCCCACAGCCCCCTACTTGCATACTGTGTGACTCTGAGAAAGTCACTTAACCTCCTTGTACTCCCAGGTCTCACCGGCAAACAAACTTTCCATTTAGTGTGTCTCTCCTGGTATAAAAAAAAAACAAAAGTTGAACAAGAGTGGGCATCCTGTAAATGTTTCAGCAAAGGTGAATTTATCTACCTTGCTGTGAAACAGAAGCAGCAAAGGATGGCTTGAACCTCTCGCCTGTTGTCTGATTAGAACATAGTTTAAGAGATTGTAATATACTTTGAATGAAGTTATACAATTTACTTAACAGATAATAATCTTGGTAAAAGAAGGGGCCATATCAAAGGGATGCCTTTATAAGAATAACACAGGTGAATAATGAATAATTTCTGTACAGTTAAATATAATAAGAAATTAAATATTGATAAATAGTACACTTACTAAAAACAGATGTTTCATTCTAATTTTAGTACATTCTGATGTAAAACTCAAAGAAAGTAAAATTACAGCCACGGAGCCGATAAGGCCAAGTTACAAGGCAGGTAGTGTTTTAATTAACACAGTTACAAATAAAGCTACCCACTATTAATGGTGATGATACAACTACAAAATAAATATATGAATGCTTATTGAATAAATATTGTTTTAATTCAGTACTGAGATTTATATGACAGTAAAATGAACTGTTTATTGTAAAGATGAAAATAGGGTATTTAGCTAGAAACTATGTATAAACTTTATTAGAATATATTTTTTCTAATTGAATACAGAGTTTTCCAGAGTAAGCACAACTGATATGTGCAATGTTGGGGCTTGGACACTATAAATACAAAACAGAAAGAAATATTGTTCCAAGTGTATGAGCATCTTTTGCTTGAGCAGGTCTAACAAACTCTTTCCCGGACTACATTTTATCGAAACCAGGCCAGCTCCACAACCTAAAAAAACTGCATGAAAAGAATATTAATATTGAGTCTGGTGATTTCCCTTGGGTACCCCTACTACACTCATCTCCAAAAGGACAAAGACAGAGTGGAGGCAGTACAGAGAAGGGCAACACAAATGGCACAGGGGCTGCAACAGAAGTCATATGAGGAGAGATTGAAATGCCTCAATATGTATTCTGTGGAAATGAGGAGACAGTGGGGGGACATGATAGAGATGTTCAAATCCCTTAAAGGGATAAATAAGGTACAGAGAGTGGCATCTTTCAGAGGAAAAAGTGTACAAGAACTGGAGTACATGACATAAAGTTGGAGGTAGAATCAGGAGGAAGTACTTCTTTATGGAAAGGGTAATGGATACATGGAATAGCCTCCCAGAAGGGATGGTAGGGGAAAAACTGGCAGAGGAATCCAAAAATGCATGGGTCAGACACATGGGAATACTAGAAAATGGGAAGGGTGAAAAAACCACAGATCAGCTACAGTCTCAGCATAAGTCAAGGGTAGGAAGAATGCAGACTAGATGGGCTGGGCAGTCCTTATCTGCTGACAAAATCTATGTAGATCTTCCACCGACCATCTCCGCAAGCTGGCACATATTTTCTTTGCATCTTGGGAGGGGATCCTGCAGTGCCCACAGCACTGGTGTCCCTAGATGTGGAGAAGGCATTTGATAGAGTTAGCTGGCCATGTCTAGTCACTATGTTGGGTAGATTTGTCTTTCTGGATGCCTTTCTTACTTGGTTACAGATCCTGTACTTGGTCACCAGTGCTAAAATTTATTGTAATGGTGTTTTCTCTTCTTCTATTAAGTTGCACTGTGGTACCAGGCAGGAATGCCCCCATCTACCTTTTTGCTCAATTTATACCTTGAACCTCTCTTTATAAGTTCTGGAACAGTCCTCTTCTCATCAGGGTACCTATTGACACTAGAGCGATACTATTTTCGACCTATGCTAATGATATCCTTTTACATATTACCCACCCAGTCATGTCTATTCCAGGTGCCTTGGAAACCATCCAGAAATTTAGTAAGGTTACCAGTTACAAACTGAATACAGATAAGACAGTAGTGATGCCCTTAAATGTAGGGCTTTTCAAGACAGACATACAGTACTTACGTGGGGTCTGTCATGGGCCCCCAATCATCGGTACTGTAATGGTCTGAAAAGTAGTAGGGCCAAAGATTTAAGGGGTAAATTCTCCCCTTGTAATAAATTAACACGATTGCAAAAACTGATAGGGCCACTCATGAAAGTGGTAGGGCAATGCCCATAGTGACTTCCCTGTTCTGGCACCTATGCCCCCAATCAGCTTAACTACCTTGGATTACAAATCACCAAGAACCCTTCACAATTCAAAAAGTTAAATCTAGATGACCTTTTAATGAATATTAAGCAAGATTTAGAAAGATGGAAATCACTAACTCTAATGCATTGGGGCAGAATAAAAGTTATTAAAATTAATATATTTCCCCACCTGTTCTATACTTTAAACATGCTTAACTTTTGTCTCCTGCTGTCCTGGTTTCAGAAAGTCCATACCCATGTATCTAATTTTATTTGGCTAGATAAACATCCCAGATGGGCTTATGACAAGTTGGCTGCTTCTAAACATTTGGGAGGGCTTAGGTTGCTTCATTTTACTGTATATTATTTTGCTAGCTGTTTCTTTATTTGAGAATTTTATGAAGGAAGGCACTGGAAAGTTGCACCCGCAGTTTTTTTTTTGCGGAATCCATCATTTTCACCATTCTGCACAAAAACTGACATGTTCCACAATTTTTTGCAATTTTTGAGTTTTTACTTTGAACAGTGTAAAACGTGTTAGCATTTTCTGCCAACGACTCTCAAATATATTGACAATTTTGCATGCAGACTTCAGTTTGGCTGAAACAATGCAGTGCAAGGTGCAAAGGGTTTTATGTGACACTGCATTCTTTTTGAATCCTTATCTGGTTTGGTTTCCAAATCCACTGGCCAAGCATAAATACACTTAAGCACTTAACATTTGATTTGTGTTGAAGCAGCCTACCAGAAAACATTTTTGCTGCAGAGACTGAAACAGAAGGTGGGAGAGAATGTGTAAATTATCCCATTCACCTAAATGGGATGCTAACTACGAAGCCATTTTGTACAGTAAGTGGTACAGCAAGTGTTTCCTTGTGAACATACTTTAATTCAGACTAGTTTTGATTCAAACAGCTGAGGATTTTGGATGACCCTGCTGATTATATACTTCAGCCCTACCTGTGAGGGTTCCTTGCCCTGAGCAAGCCGGCCGCCACAGCCCCCCGTGAAGCGAGTTTGAGCCTTGCTTGTGAGGGTTCCTTGCCCTGAGCAAGCCGGCTGCTGCAGCCCCCCATGGAGCAAGTTTGAGTCCTGCCTGTGAGGGTTCCTTGCCCTGAGCAAGCCGGCTGCTGCAGCCCCCCATGGAGCGAGTTTGACGGGTGCTGTTCTTATCAGCTGTGTCCATGGCCAGCGTAACTCTAGCCAGTGAAACCTGAGCTCATGTGTCCCCAGGCAACCCGATCCCAACGGCTGCTGCAGCACGATTCTCCTAGCCCCAAGCCCCCATCGGTTGTCTTGCACAAACCGGGCTAACGGTGGACTGTAAAACCCTACTGCTACTCAAGAAAACTGTAAAATAGACTCAGTCTGCCTGTCGCAGCTTAAATAAACTCTTGGTTGTGCTTGCCACGCTCATTGAATGTGTAGTCTGTAGAGTACCTTAACAGACATTTAGAAACTTATTTCTGCTGCTTAGTAAACTGCTCTTATATTTCAATTATTGCATGTAAACCTGGTCTTGCGCCAAGATCTAAGTAAAACTGCAAAATTTTGATAAGTAAGAATGTTAGCCTGCACTGTTTGATTTTAATATCTCTCTCTGTTCCTCTGGCTCCCTGTATCCCCACCCCCGCAAATCCCTGTCCGCTCTGAATCCCCACAGCCCCTCCTATCACCTCTCCCCTATTGTCTACAAAAACCTATTTAATCTGCGTCCTTTCTTCTTTTCCCTAGCCCTGCCTGTGAGGGTTCCTTGCCCTGAGCGAGCCGTATGCTGAAGCCCCCCGTGGAGCGAGTTTGAGGTAATTTTTTCGTGGGCTTTGATCTGTGAAACAGTGGGAAAACCGTCTTCCTTTGTTCTATCCCTTTCGAACTTGGTGCCTTTTTGAAACACAGACCGTTCTGAAGAGGGGCGCTGTTCTTATCAGCTGTGTCCACGGCCAGTGGAACTCTAGCCAGTGAAACCTGAGCTCGTGTGTCCCCAGGCAGCCCGATCCCAATGGCTGCTGCAGCGCGCTTCTCCTAGCCCTGAACCCCCATCGGTTGTCTCGCACAAACCGGGCTAACGGTGGACTGTAAAACCCTACTGCTACTCAAGAAAACCGTAAAATAGACTCAGTCTGCCTGTCGCAGCTTAAGTAAACTCTTGGTTGTGCTTGCCATGCTCTGTCCCACAGCCGCTGTGTGGCTGCTCCCCACCCACCCTTGTCCGGCTTTAGTTATATAGTGTGGTCTGCCCCGCCTACTACCTACGCACTGTGATCGCACGTGTGAGGATTTTAACTATCTCCTCACTTTCTCATTTGCAGCCTATACGTCCTTTCCTCTAGAGGGCGTCTAGAATTTTTTCTTGCATCTACCCACTATAAGAAAGCTGTTTTAAATCTGACACTTCTCAATACCTTGACTTCTCAGTCAGCTGGGGCTCTTATCCCTCCCATAAGCAACCTGGTATCACCATAATGGAATCCTTCATTTATAAAAACTGGGTCAATAAACTCAGTGAAATTGCCCTATTAGTCCTTCCTATCTTACTGCTTGCTCCGCTACTTAGGCCTAGCCATCTACCCTCCTATAAGGGCATCTCTCCTCACCCTCCCTTCCTGTCCCACACACTCACTCAATCCAAATGGCCCCTTATGACCTTTCCTCTTGTGATCCATTGCAAAATCACCTACCATGCTGCTTACATGCTACGTAACCTCCTATCACATACCACATCCTTACCCACATGGATATCTTATCATAAACTATGGTACCTCTTTCTACGATCATTAATATTAGCAGGCGATGTAGAACTAAACCCTGGACCTACTGATAATACAGCCCATCTGGCTACAGCTTGGAATGACCTAAAGGGACTGCGTATTGTACACCTGAATATAAGGAGTCTACCCCTATAACCTAACAGAAGTAGAGGCCTGGGTCACCCAACACAATCCTGACATCCTATGTCCTCCAAAACCTGGCTAAAACCTCCACTTGATCACTTGTGCAAGCTACCTAACTACAAAATACACCGACAGGACAGATCCACATCTAAATGGGGAGGAGGTGTCGCAATCCTCTTTAAAGCCCACCTAGCCCTACATCTTAATATTCCCCTTACCCTGTCGCAGTGTGAAGCCATTCATACCACCCTACAATTAGGCTCTAAGAAATTGCATATAGTCTGTGCCTATAACCCCCCCCCCGAGGGTAGCACTGCTGGACTCAAGGAACTGTTAACTCAGGTGGACTTGGTTATTGGTTGAAATGAAGTCCTCATTATGGGGGACCTAAATATAAACTGGAATGGCAAATCAAATCAGGCCTCTCACACTATGGTACACGGTCATAACCTGCACCAACTTATCTCTGACCCCACAAGGGTCCTCGCCCCTCCTCATTCTAGTACCTTAATTGACTGGGGTCTCACGAACCGCCCTGATAGCATAGTATCTTCTGGTACTTTGCCTGATGTAATAACTGATCACTCTCCTATTTATTGCATCTGGTGATCGGCAAGACCAGCATCTCCTCCGCCAAAGCTGATTACTTTCCGCAACACAGCTAAGCTAAATCAGGCACTTTTTCTGCTTGACCTCTCTTTGATAGACTGGTCCCCTATCTTTGCTGCCCCAGACCCTCAATCAGCCCTTGACTACTTCTTGATGAAGTTTGGATGCCTTCAGGACATCCATGTCCCTAAAGTCACTCGACGCCTACACGGTACTCAGACTAAGTGGCTCACTAAAGATCTCTGCTCTCAACTAAGGGCTAGGGATAAAAGCTGGTCACATTTTAAGGCCTTGGGACTCCCGGCAGACTTCGACGCTTATAGAACCCAGAGAAATTTCTGTAAAAGGAACATTAGACTAGCAAAAAGCTTACACTGTAAGGACCTACTCACAAAATCTGCTGGTGACCCCAAGAAGTTCTGGTCCATCATAAAAACCCTTCTTGGGACCAATAAATTACCCACTGCTAATGACATGTGGATAAATAACATACATTGTAATAATCCTGAGACCATAGCCAATGCTCTAAACTGTCACTTCTTGGACCTATCTAGCTACTCAGCCTCCTCCCCCCCCCGAGTCCCCTCACAATTAACTCCCAGGACTTTCAACCTCCTCCCCCTCACCCACAATTCTGTTTTTGGATCATCTCCACAAAAGAAGTCCTAAAACTGCTGCGATCTATCCCCGAAAGCACCAGCCCCAGAGCGGACAGGCTGGAACCTAAGCTCCTGAAAATTGCAGCTCCACTTATTGCCTCCCCCATAACTAAAATCTTTAACCTATCGTTATGTCATGGCACTGTCCCTCACATCTGGAAGATAGGCAGAATAACTCCCATCCTTAAGAAAGGGGACCCTAAAGAAATGTCAAACTACCGACCTATTGCCATCCTTTCCGTCCTTGGTAAAATCCTTGAAAAAATAGTGGCAACCCAAACTTCAGACTATCTACAGAAGTATAACCTTCTGTCTAGCTCCCAGCGTGGTTTCCGAAAAGGCCATAGCACTACCACAGCTATACTAAAACTCACAAATGATATTTACGGTTCTATGGAAACTGGCCTTCTGACAGGAGCTATTTTCATTGACCTTACGAAGGTGTTTGACCTGGTAAATTACTCCCTTCTCCTTCCCAAACTTTCTTCACTGGGTTTCTCTGTTGACACAGTTGACTGGTTCGACAACTACCTAACCAACCGAATGCAGGCAGTAGTCTTCAACTCTGCCATCTCTCATCTTTCCCCTGTGCAGATGGGAGTTCCTCAAGGCTCTGTACTAGGCTCATTACTTTTCTCCATTTTTATAAATCACCTTCCTTCTGCGGTTCCTGGCTGTTCATCCTTACTTTATGCGGATGATCTTGTCATCTACCATAGCTGAAAAAACATCTTGGATATAACTCATTCCCTAACAGAAGACTTCCACTGCATTCAAACCTGCCTAAGTGATAACTATCTGGTACTTAATGAGAGCAAAACTCACTCTATGCTTTTTGGATCTCCTGCCAGACTCAAATCAGCTCGTAACTCCTTTCAAATCCAAAGCACAAATGGCTCCATGGTAGTAAGTACCAGCTCTTTCAAATATTTGGGCATCCTCCTTGATGAATCCCTGTACTTCGACCTTCATATCACTTCCACCTGTAAGTCCATCAATGCAAAAATTGGAGGGGCCTATCGTACAAGCTATGCCCTCACGCCATCTGCCAGGCTTGCTGTGGCACAAGGAGTTCTGCTTCCAGCCCTGACATATGGCTCGGTCACATTCCTAGGAGCGTCAAAATCCTCGCTCCTCAGATGGGACACCACCTACAACAGCATCTGCTGCTATGCCTCTGGGTGCCGCGCGTCAGACATCATTGTTAGCTTTATGCTGACCTAAAATGGCCTAGTCCCTCTGCCCATTGGCACCTAACCTTTGGCTCTCTACTACATGGTATTTACAGCTCAGGTCTACCTAGATCTCTCTCCTTACTTCTGTACTCCCAAACCTCCGCCTATGGTCTCCAATCGAATGACGACACCCCTCTCTTCATCCCCAGATGCAAAACCTCTATGGGTACATGTGCTTTCTCTTACCTGGCGTCTAAAAACTGGAACGCTATTCCACAATATATTCACCAAGCCCCCTCCCATGCCCTCCTTAAGAATCTCCACCGGCGTCAACATCTTCTGGCTTCCAACCCCTGTACATGTTTCCAGCCACCATAGTCCACTCCATGCACCTCTACCTTCTACCCTACTTACCCTCCCTCTCCTACCCCCTCTACCCCTGTCTTCTACCTTATCTCTCCTCTCCCAAAACCTTACGTCACTTGATGGCACTTGCTATTTACTTTGAACTTGTTAGCACTAACTTTGTATATATGGTCTGGGTAGCTGTACTGCTCTAGTTTAACTGGCAATATTTGTTGAATACGCTAAACAATCTACTTGTCTCACACTGTTTGCATTGCTATTGTCCTACTGTCTACCTCTTCCTTGTGCTGCGTCACATTATACTGGTCATGTGTTTCACTTGTATACTCCCGGGCCATGCCTGAAAATAGGCATTGCTATGTCTAGTGCACCCACCCGGTAACCAAAAGCAAATAAAATAAAATAAACTATTTGGTAACAGTCATCCTACACTTAGCAATCTACAACCTAGATGCTCACATTGCAAAGACTACAATAAAAACCTGACTAAATTCTGAAAACAAGCTTATAAAACACACACAATTATCTTATTTATTTATTTAAAAGTTTCACCAGGAAAGGCATGCTGAGCACTAAATGCTTGGAATAACAGTAAAGGGTACAGGCAGCAAAAAGACAAAATACAATATAATAAACGGATAAAAGATATGATCAGCAAACAGGGTGCCAAAATTAATAGCGGTCATTTCAACAAAGAAAAAAAGTGCTGGGAAGCTATATTAAGCAATCAATCACATGAGTAACATAGAATATTGTAGCCGCAGCACTTATCTATGTTCATGCATGGTAATAACAAGCCTGTCTACCAGATGCTATGTAAAACCGTAGTGCTCTAGGTTGCTCTTTCTGTTTTGCTCAATGTAAACCATGTTTCTAATCCTCTCTGTACTGCTGTTATACAATTATTTGTTTAATCAGAGCTGCCTGCATAAGCTACTGTTCCTCCTGTTTATATTACTCTGCTGTCACAATGCTGTGTGTTCATGTATTGTAACCTAGTATGCCAAAAATGTTAATGTAAATTATTTGTTCTTGTTCTTCTGTACTGTACTGTACTCTCCTGGGTCACACCTGAACATAGGCACACTGTTGTCTAGTGTTCTTACCCAGTTGCTAAAAAATAAATAAAAATAAAGTATTAACCTGTGTTGCGAGCAGAGAGGCAAATATATTAGGGAGGAAATTAAGCACATGTGCAGGAATGGGAGAAAAGGTCCTTTAGGAGGGAGATGAGGACCTGAGGGGAGGCATCGTGATGGATGGGTGGGGGGAGGGAGGTCCATATATTTGGGAAGTGGTGAGAGAATGCTGACTGGCCTGTAGAGGTGGATCTGGGTGGGATGGGTAAGGTATGGGAGTTGAAATTTCTAAGAGAGTGAGAAGAAGGCAGTTTGAGGGAATTAGAGCAGAAGAGATAAGGGGCGAAGACAGTGAAACCAGAATTTAACTAAAAAGTTGGCACAGTGGATATGACCCCTGTCTGCTAGGATATTTATCTTTAACATTTAACTAAACAAAATCCTTGCAGCCAGAGTAAAACAAAGGTAAATTACAGGGCACCCTGACTACTGCATGATGCAGTAGAAATATATTGGTATTTATTATTTTTATGTAATATATGGATCGCTAAAATAATAGCATTGAAAACTATGCAAAAAAAATCTTGTAATACACACCAGGTTTCCAATAGTATTACACTGCCCTCCCAATAATACCACGCTTCACTGCCAATAATACCATTGTTCTGATGTTGGAACAGTAGTGTTATCACTCCCACACAAATGTGCAAGCGCAGCCTGCCATCTCGCACTGACCGCGAGCCAGCTTCTTCAATCATCAGTACGAAGGATTTAAAAGTTGGCTTGGTGGTAACTGAGCGCTATGTAAATTTTTGACGTCATATTTGGTTCTGTTCAGTTCCTCATTTGTTAGCTGCAATCGTTTCCTGCACTTTCCTGATGACCTCTTCAGAAAATAAATGGACAACTTCCTGATTCCTTGTTCAAGATATCAGCCTGCATTCAGCCTTCACAACACTCCACCAGGTAAGATGTTTCCACCTTCTCTCATCCATATATTACAAAAAATTAAAGACAGGTTACAGTGACTTACTTGGCTGAAATTTCATCTGGAGGTTTGGGGACATAGAAACCTCTCAAGCTTTGCTCTCGAGGTTATCTGTGTCCCCAGAACCTCTTGATGGAATTACAGCCTTGTAATTCACTGTTACCTATTATTCTATTTGTTCTGTGGTAACTGGGTAAGGCCCACTAATCACAAGTACTTGTTTCTGGGGGTGATCCAAGAGCACTGTGGAGGTTATGTGACTTGTAGAAAAAAACAAAGAGAAGCCACACTGGGGTGGGGTGCATGGATTCAATCATAGCATACAAATCAAAAAAGATCCTGCACCTACCATCCAAAAATAGCAAAGCTGCTCACAGTAAGGCCCCAAAAGAGTGCTGAGTTTATTATGCCTGTGCCATTAAAAAGTACCACATCACTTGATGCGTTTTAGAACAAAATTCCTTTTTCAAAGGATCTGTGTAGTTAAATCAGTACACACATTAAATACCAGTATGCATGATGTCATAATAGGTGGCCCTGAAAAGTTTAAATACATTTAAAGGGCCTGTACAAAATATCCAAAACAAGCCATGTTAATAAGTGCAGTGAGAGAAGAAAAGCCTAATTAACACAATATCCCAACAACTGAATGACATGAATACATATAACATATAAACATTGTACATAATTTTCCAATAAAAAGAAAACATATAAATGAATATGAGGAACAATAAAATTTAATTTTGAAAGTCCAAGTTCCACACAATGGAGTGAGGGGGGCATGGGGGGATGGTTTGTAGATCCAGACCAGGGTACCAGTGATTCTGGTGTGGATCCCCCCCAGGACTGAAGGCACAGGCTTAATAAAATCTACACTGTTTTGGGCCTTATTGTGAGCAGCTTCATTATTTTTGGATGGTGAGTGCAGAATCTTTTTTGATTTGTATGCTGTGATCCAATCAGTGCACCCCACCCCAGTCTGGCTTCTCTTTGTTTTTCTTTTCTACATGTTTAACTGGGAAGTCTGGTATGGGTTACAGATTTGTAATGGTAGAATACCATACATGTGTAAAATCCTTTTGCATGCTCACGGCCGATCTCAAGTCTTTTTAGTGCCTTCATTCTGCCAATTATTTATTTATTTTTCCTGACTCCAAAAAGGAAACATAATGAACTCATCGGAACAAATGCCTAACATGATGTTTCTGGAAACTGCCAGTACAACCTATGTTCTGAACCCATCAGTGGACCCTTTTGCATATGTTAACCAACTTTTGGCTGAAGTCAGCTGTGAAAATCCATTTCTGACTGAGGCAAGTAATCCAGAGGCAACAGCAATGGTGGTATAGCTAGTTCCCTGTTAGATGTATAGCTGGTTCCCTGTTAGAAGTATGGCTGGTTCCCTGTTAGAAGTATAGCTGGTTCCCTGTTAGATGTATAGCTGGTTCCCTGTTAGAAGTATAGCTGGTTCCCTGTTAGAAGCGTTTAGGACATCGGAAAAGACAATTTCAAAAGCCAGATGCATTCATTGGAATACTATAAATTTGGAGGCATATCTGGAGGTCCAAAGTATCCCAAGAGGACTCAGCATCCTATCAGAACCAATTTTTGATTTGGAAGTGGAAATTTTAATGAAGAAATGGAGAGACATTCTAGATGAGGCTTCAAATAAACTGATGTGTCTCATCATGGAATATGGTAATGAGGTTAGTGAAAATTTGAAGGATAAAATTAAAGAAAAAGGAAAAATCATTGTGGGGTTTGAAATACATCCCAGCTTCTTCAATGTGTGCAACAAAAGGTTAAGAGACAATACTGAGAAGTTGGATTTTGAGATTAAGAAAAAGAAACTTACTAACTTTAAAAGGAATCATGATGATTATGAACTGGGGAGAATTTATAGTTGGCAAAAATGTTCCCAACCAAAGGGTATTTTAAAAGTCAACAGACAAGTATCCTTTAACACAAGCTCTGAACTGAGTGGGTCGGAATCAGCTATTTCAGGAGAAGACTCTGTGGAATCACCCCAGTCTTCATCAGAAACATAGATTCCATGATGCAGCATGAGGCAAAATAGATTTCAGGGTTTTCACATGCCTTAACAGAGATGACCTGGCAGAGGAAGGGGCAGGGGCCAAGGCAGACAAAAAGGAGCAAGAGAAAGAGAAGGACAAGGTGGGGTTAAGAAGGGGAGAGGCAGAAGAATGAGACAATTACAATTTTCATCCCCAGGAAATGTATCAAAAGCCTCTCGCCAAACACAGAGACAGCAACTTCCTTGCAATCCACAACAGCGGAACCAAGTGAATGCCCCCCCCCCACCCCAACACACCCCATACTACCAACTCAGATGATGGGGTTACAGAAAATAATAAATCTATCAGATAGACTTCTGTCCTCTGTGGAGATAGAATTACTTAGTAAGGGTTTGTCCTTTGTACCCACATCCATGATTAACAAGTTTCACACTTTTATAGATTTTCAGAAACTATGTAGGAACTTGAACTTATAGTCTTTTTTCAACAAAAGGGACAGAACTTTGAACCGATCTGTGGACTTGATTTCCTCTGAGGAGGGAGACCTCACTGTTACAGATGTTTTTGAGGGTCAAAATAATTCCCACACCTTTAGATCTATAGTATATCTACCTTAAATTAACCTTAAACCTTAAAAGCTTGTACAGGCCACTTTTCTCCCCCTACTCGACTATGGCGATGTAATCTATTCCTCCACCACTCTTGCAAATCTAAGTAAACTGGACATCCTTTATCACCGTGCGTTACGGTTCATTACCAACTCCCCTTACAGTTCGCACCACTGTGACTTATATGCAGCTGTTGGTTGGACATCCCTTACTACTAGACGCCTGCTCCATGCTGGGCTATGGACCTTAAACTGCTCCTGCAGAAATTGCCAAGCTATCTCTTCCTTATTAGTATCTCACATAGTGCATACTCATTAAGAAAATCTGACTTTATTATGCTTGACATACCAAGGACGCGGACTTCCTTTGGTAAACGTGTTATTGCATATGCCCTTCCTCCATTTGGAACTAATTACAAACCGTATTGAAACTAACTAGCACAGTTTCAATAAACTTCTACACATCACTAAGTTCAGCCAAAATAAAAGACACCTGTAACTGTCATTAAGTCTCTTCCTTCCCATGTGTGCCATATTTATCCACTGGTAAGGTATAATTGATTTGTCATATTAACTGCTTTCCTTCCCTTCTACTCCTGGCTTTATCTTTGCTTACGCCCACTGCTACTCTATCAAATCTCCTCCTCCCATATCAGTTGTAGACTGTTGTTTGTTCTAGCTGCCAAAATACTGTATATGTATTGCACACCAGTCATCATGTTTCATTTATCAGTATGCGACCTGTAAGTCGCTTCCCTGTCTCATATCAATGTTTACCACCTGCGGTCACCCTATGTGGTACCCTTGTATGTATATCCAGCCTGTATCATGTAACGTGTATTTCATGTATATACTGTTATTATCTATCTGTGTTTGTACTTTAAGTGTTTATGTCACAGGACCTCCTTGTGAATGAGCTTGCTCAATGGAGTTTTCCTGCAATAAACTTGAACTTGAACTTAAATCCGCTGCCATCAGCTGCTATACTTGCTTTTCAGGAAATATGCGAAAAAGAGGTGGAAGTTTTGTTTAACAATCTGCCTGATATTCATTATAATAACATTACTAATGCAGAGAAAATTACTTCACAGAATCTAAACGAAGATAATGGTATTGTCATCAAAACAGGCAGACAAAGGCGGCATAGTAGTTATTCAAAATACAAAAGAAATAAGAAGACAGCTCTCTGACACCACCTTTTACTGCAAACTTGGCAATGATCCAACTGTATATTTTAAATTTAGAATTGATGAATATCTACATTATGCATACTTGGAAGGTTGGATAGATGATGGTGTAGGAAATGTTCTGACTATGGAACATCCAGTCAGGGCAACCATATATACTTTACCCAAGACACATAAGATTTTATCTCACCCCCCTCCCCTTGGGAGACCTGTTGTGAGTGGCATAGGCTCTCTTACAGAGTCACTCTCACAGTATGTGGATAGCCATCTTAGACCTTTTGTTGAAGGTCTGGGTTCATACCTGAATGATACAGGTCAGGTTTTACAGATTTTGGAAGATATAGTGGTTGACAAGGACTCCCTTCTAGTTACACTAGATGTGGAGTCATTGTACACCAAAATTCCACAAGAAGAAGCCCTGGATTGTCTGCATAGTTTCCTTAATACAAGGGGTGTTAATGCAGACCCCCCCTTTAGAATTTCCGATAAGTGTTTTGGAATTTGTTTTAAAATTAAATTTATTTACATTTCTTGGGGAGAAATACCTCCAAACAAAGGGTACAGTCATGGAGGCAATGTTTGCCCCCAATGTGGTAAACCTATACATGGGGAGGTGGGAAAACCAATTTATCAGGGACCCTGATCAGAATCCTTTTTTCTCACACTTTGAACTATATTGTCATTTTCTGGATTATATTTTGATTGTTTGGCAGATGGATGTGGAAACATTAGAAACATTTATTGGTTATATTCACTCTACCAATCAGAATTTACAATTTGCATATATGCACACAAGCAGATTAACTTTTTGGATCCAGCCTTACAGAAGGGTGTGGGTGGTACCATTAACACTGATATATATGGGAAAGAATGTGAGAGAAACAATATCCTCCTATGCTCTGTCACCCTCATCATGAGACTACAAATATTCCCAAGGGTCAATTTTTACAAATTATACATAATTGCAACTCACTGGAAAAATATGACAGGGCAGCAGAGGATATGAAGGAAAGATTTAAAGAAAGAGGATATAAGCAAACTCTAATACAGAAAACATTTTTAGAGGTGAGAGACATGGATATAACTTCACTATTGACATATAGGACAGATAGGAATACTGAAAACAAGATTTTAAACTTTGTGACTACATATTCTGTCCATGCAACAAAGATCTGTGATATTATCAGGCAAAACTGAAAGATTCTAAGGGGGACCATGACCTTGCACCATTTCAAGACACTATTACAAGGATGTCATACAGGAGGCCACCTATCCTTAGGGATTATCTTGTTCACAGTAAGCAGATTGTCCCAACAAACACAACCTGGCTCTCCACAAATTCTTTTGGTTGTTTTAAATTCTTAAGTTGCACATAATGTAGCTCTGTTTCTCCTGGAAAGGTTTTAGCAGTGTGAACTCCACAAAGTCTTTTAGGATTCAGCAGCTCATTACATGCGATACTGTGGGGGTCATTTACATGGCGTTATGTGTTTGTGATTCCTTCTATATAGGAAAAACAAAATGCCAATTTAAACTAAGGGTTGGGGAACATGTGCGAGCAATCAGGAATGGGGACCTGACTTATGCTACAGCACTGCATACACAGAGCACACAATAAGGATGCACATTCCTTTACCTTTAGGGTCACCAGGGGGTGATTATGATAATCTGATTCTGGAATGGGAGGGTTTTTGGATTTATACCCTCGGGATATGTACATTTTCACGACTGAATGACAGATTTGATCTGACACCATATTTGAGGAACAAAAAGCGAAAATAGGGGAAATTAAATCTTTGGGAGACAAAGGATTAATGAATGATCCATATTGATATTTGACAATTTGGTTTTAAAAAACCTTTATTGATAACAATGCAAAAATAAAAACAACAATAAAATTATTTTATAACAAAAAATATTGTTAGGATGTGATTATTAATAGATGTCCAAAATGTTTTTCCCTTTATTTCCCAATCTCTCTCCCTGCCTTTTTCCCTTCCCCCCTTCCCTTTATGTCTTTCTCTGATTTTCCTTTTCTAGGACCCTTCAGTCTTGGGGGGATCACCACCAGAATCATTGGAACCGTGATCTGGATCTACAAACTCTCCCCTTCTCCATGCCCCCCCCCCCACTCCATTGTGTGGAACATGGACTTTCTAAATTAAATTTTATTGCTCCTCATATTCATTTATATGTTTTTTTATTGGTAAATTATGTACAATGTTTATGTGTTACATGTATTCATGTCATTCAGTTATTGGGATATAGTGTTAATTAAGCTTTTTTCTCTCACATCACTTTTATTACATGGTTTGTTTCGGATATTTTGTACTGGCACTTTAAATGTCTTTTAACTTTTCAGGGTCATCTGTTATGACATCATACATACTGGTATTTAAGGTGTGTCCGGATTTAACTACACAGATCCTTTGAAAAAGGAATGTTGTTCCAAAACGCATCAGGTGATGTGTGTACTTTTTAATGGAAGAGGCATAATAAACTCAGCACTCTTTTGGGGCCTTACTGTGAGCAGCTTCGTTATTTTTGGATGGTGGGTGCAGGATCTTTTTTGATTTGTGTGTTATGTGACTTGCTCAGAGGATGCTGTGGGAAACAAACCCAGGTCTGTTAGATGTACCCAACACATTCCCAGTTTGTTACTCTGACCTCTATATACTACCAGCCCTAATAATCTTCAGATCTAGGGCAGGATTCACAAAAAAGATGCACTGAGCACAACTCAGATGCACCAGTGCAATGCAAAGATGTGCCATAAGGTGATTCACGCACAGGGTGAATGCGCCAGCACATCAGAGATGCCCTGCAGCATAGGCGCATTATAATGACATGTTGTGTATAAACAGGGGGCGTACCCATGCATAATCAGCGCAGTGATTTACAGTGCAAAACCATGGCACAACGATGGAGCAAACCCAGTGCAAATGCCAAATGTGCTATAAAAAGATAAATATAAAAGAAGCAGACTTAAGTCCAATCCACCTGCAGGCCACTGACTGAACAGCAGCACCTGTACACTGCCAGAGATGGGGAGAGTGTGAGAGAGAGAGAGAGAGAGAGAGAGAGAGAGAGACAATGACAATGAGCCAGAGAGCCAAGCAAGACAACACTGACAGCATGGATCCAGCACCAGCAACCATTGTTGGAGTACTAATAAGCCTGAGGAGCTGGGGCGGCGGAAGGCACCATAGGCAGCCAGCCCCATGGCAGTATCGTGCCAGGCTGTCATTCAAGCAGCTGACAGATGTAGAGACAGTAGGCCAATACCTCCTGAACAAGGCCATTCTGAGGCAGCTCTGTGACCTGTGCCATGATGAAATGCAGACACCCACTGCATGAGGTCATGCCATCTCGGTGGAGATCAAGGTGATAACAGTCATGTGCTTGCTTACCACGAGAACATTCCAGAGGCCCACAGGGGACACCACTGGCATATCACAGGCCTCCACGTCCCGGCTCCTTACGCAGTTCCTCACCACACTGCTACCGCATGCTTCAGAATACATCCATTTCCCCAGCATGCAGGCGGAGCGAACAGAAGCCATGCAGGGGTTCTACAGGGTGGCACGCATACCAGGTGTCGTGGGGCCATTGACTGCACCCATGTGACAATCTGCACACCACCTGGCAAGGATGCCATCACATATGTCAACCGGAAGGGCTACCACTCCATGAACTGCCAGGTGGTGAGCAATGCCACAGGGCACATCGGCAATGTCTGCACCACACATCCTGGGAGCACACATGATACAGTCATATGGGATCAATCGTCCCTTTGCAGGCCATCTCCTAGGTGCATGCTACATGGATACAACAGCACAAGAGGGCACCAAGGGCAGGACAAGGGGAGTAGGCAGTGGGCAACATGCGCAGTGTGGTGCAGTGCAGGCACATGGGCCCCGGGACAGCAGAGGTGTGCAAGGGTACACAAGCAGACACAGGCATGCACAGGGTGGCACACAGACAGTGCACACCGCATGCGAGGCACTGATATGGCCATGCCCATGTGGCAGTGCCACGGACACCAAAGTCAAATGGCAGCATGCAACTGCAGCTGGTGTAGGGAAGCAGGACCGTATGGAAGGGGGAAGCACAAGCAGGACAGGTGCACACACCACTGAGGCCAGGAGTGCTGACAGGGTGCATGCCACACAGGCAACCAAAACAGACACACATCTTCCCCCCACAGGTGACACAGCATGCCCACTCAGGCCCTGGCTCTTCACATCCTTCTGATGACCCAGAACAGAGGTGGAGGAGCATTACAATGAGGCACACAGTGCAACACACAACACCACTGAGCGTGTCTTCAGCATGCTGAAGATGTGGTTCCGGTGTCTGTGTAGCTCATGTGGTGTCTTACAGTATAGCCCTGAGAAGGCCTGTGGCATATTTCTGACCTGTTGTATGCTACACAACATGGCCTTAGACCATGGAATATCTGTCAAGGCCAGTGAGGGTGACAGTTCTGGGGAGGAGGAGAAGGTGGGAGGACAGGGCACCACCACAGGGCCACAGCACGGACGCTGTACCAGGACAGAGGTTCATGTGACTGGCAGCATGGACATGTGAACACTGCAGCCATCTGGTGGAGGAGAACTTTGGGAACTGCCGGTGAGTATGCAGGTACGTATGCAGGGTGTGCACCATGGTGTGAACATGGGATGTCAGAGGCACAGTGGACACTGAACAGTACACAGACAGTGGCACACACAGGTACACACACAGGCACACACACACACACACTGTGCATGCACCACACACATACCACCAGGACCATGGCAGGGATGTCATGGGTCAGTGTGTTCTGCAGCCTGCACACTGGCACAGCAGACTCCAGAACGCAGTCATCATGCCCATGACACATGGCACAACAGGGGATGGGGAGGAGGGGAAGGTGGCCCTACAGGGGGACCTGGAGGCTCTGGAAAGATGGTCTAGAAAGTGGAAGCTGAGGTTCAATGCAGGGAAATGCAAGGTACTCCACCTGGGGGCCAGAAACCCAGCCCAAGTGTACACCCTGGGGGGGGAATGCTACAAGTCTCGATGGCTGAGAGGGACCTGGGGGTGGTGGATGTCAAGATGAACAACTCTGAGACTTGTGGGAGGGCAGCAGCCAAGGCCAACAGGATGCTGGGATGCATCGCTAGGGATCACTCCAGAAGGAGGGAAGTGATACCCTCTGTATAACTGCTTGGTGAGGCACACCTTAAGTACTGCATGCAGTTTTGGAGGCCACACTTAAAGAGGGACATTAACCTCCTGGAGAGGGTCCAGAGGAGGGCAACCAAAATGATTTGGGGCTTGGGGGACAGGACCTATGAGGAGAGGCTCGAAGAGCTAAATATGTACACATTGGAAGAGAGAAGGGACCGGGGGGACATGATAGAGGTCTTCAGGTACATGAAGAGGGTAAATAGGGGAGGAACAGTCAGGGTGCTTCGAAGGAAGGAGGAAGGGCCACTAGAGGGCATGGGTGGAAGCTGGAGGGGGGAAGATTCAGGGGAGAAAGGAGGAGGTGCTACTTCACTGAGAGGGTGGTGGAGCCATGGAATGCACTGCCTAGGGGGTGGTGGAGGCAGAGACAGTGGAGGGGTTCAAGAGGGGGTGGGACAGGTACAGGGGAAGGGTTCTGGAAGCAAAATCCAATGCAGCAAGAATATCCGGAACTGGGAAGGGAGAAGCCAGAGAAGGCGAGGGGGACAGCAAGGTCAGCACCCAGGGTGGGGGCTGACCAAACGAGCAGACATGAAAGACCATTAGGCCTATTCTGCTGGCATTTTAGTATGTTAGTAACAGTCGCACACACAGACACGCAGGTGGAACTGCACAGGTAGCACAGGGTGGTGCCAGGGCTGCATTGGGGTGGGTGCCTGTCACACACACTACCACAGGCACCATCGGCAGGGTGTCTGGTACATGCAGGTGTAACATACCTCCACCACAGGACCGGGGACATGGGCATCACAGGGTGGCAACCTGGCTGCCATAGGCATGTGGGCAGCCTCTGCTATCACAGGTGGTTTCGGGTGTGCAGCCACAGGTGGTGTAGCCACCAACCCTGCAGGGATGCTGCACCGAGACCGTGAATGTGTGCTCAGTGTTGTTGTCATCCCATGGCCAGCATCCATGCCATGGACACCATATGTGGAGGTGAGTGGCAACAGCTTCAGCTGTAGGGGTCCATGTGGCATTGCCACCGGGGTGTGTGGGACATTCTTCTGGGTGTCCGACTGGACGCCTGATGTCCACGGTGTGCAATGGAGCCAGCCGCCACCTCAGCAGCAGCTGTGATCTGCCCCAGTGCTGCGGTCATGCCCACCCACATTAGGCATGTCACTGTCAACATCTGTGCATGCCATGCTGCCGTGGACTCATGATCCTGGACCATCACAGTCCTGTGGCTATGGAGCTCTGCATGGAGGGCACCCTGCCCCTCCACAGTAGCCCACAGGATGGCGATGTAGGCCTCCATGTCGTCAGCGGGTGAGGCTTCACAGTGGCATCACCGATGAGCAGGGGATGGAACAGCCTGTCCCGGTGCATCCAGGGGTGGTGGTTGCACAACAGAAGGCTGTGGCAAGGGTGGGCCATGGCCATGCACAGCCACAGTATGCCCATGGCTGGTGTGCTCCCGGTCCAATGATGCAGGTGCGTGCACCATGGTGCCCTGCCCGGATTCCACTGATGTCACCAACACTACACATGGCACCAGTGCAGGGGGCACAATGCCAACAGAAGCGGGCAGCTGTGTGGCAACTGCAGCCGAACCATGCACAGTGGGGATGCCAGTGTCATCCAGGGCCACATGCACAGGCACCTGCATGCTGCCCATACCACTGTCAGCCATGTCGCTGCTGGTGTCAGTGGCAAGGATGTTTGTGGTGTTGCTTCTGCCACCCCAATGCACCACTAGTGAGCACGAGGAGGGCATCTGCGATGTCCACCATGTCATCATGGTCATCATCAGAGTACCCAGACAGTCACCCCAGCCATGAGATGTCCTCACTGGTAGTTATGTCAGTGTTGGCCAAGGTACCTGAGGGGTCCACCTGCACTGGGGCCAGGACCGATGTATCAGGTGTGGCAGATGGTCCAGGAATGGTGCCATCAACAGTGGTGCCATTGGCCCTATGTGACAGACCCGCATCATCGCCCTCTAGGATGTCACATGCAGCCATGGCCACAGCTGCACCCATGAGGCGTGATGGTGCTGTGGAAAGAAGAAGGGAGATCATAGTTAATGCACAGTACACACATTTGACACCAGGCATGCACACATAATAATAATATTCTTTATTTCTATGGTGCCCTTCAAAAACCAAGGTGCCTAACAAATATAAAATGACATGTCAGACAATCCAAACATCTTAAAATACAAAACAGCTAATACAGTTAAAAAGGAAATCAGTTACCAAACGCCTGGTACCACAAATATGTCTTTAATGATTGTTTGAATCCCTCCATGGTCGTGCACTCCTGTAACCGACGGGGTAGAGAATTCCAAAGGGTTGGAGCCACATGCATGAATGCCCAAGTCCTGGAAGATTTCAGGCACACCCTAGGAATCTCTAGCAACCCCTTATCAACTGAGCAGAGCGATCACCATGGCAGTAAAGAACCAGGAGCTCTTTCACATGTATATGTCAGTCCGCCACGGCACCAGGGGTGCGCATGCCTGTCTGCTGCTAGACCATGCCACAACAATGCCACATAGGCAGTGTAAGTGGCACAACCGTCACTGTGCCACACTGCATGGTGTAGGTGGCACATGCTACACAGATGCACAGCGGCCAGGTGCCCCCCAACCCAGTACAGTGGCATGGGTGCTATGACACCACTAGGCATATTGGCAGCCGTGGCACACATGGGCCCAGGCACGCCAAGGACACAAAGCTACTCACAGTGCTGCGACGGGCTATCACCAGTCCAGAACCCACCACCTGGGACACCCTGCACAGCAGTTCTGGTGACAGTGGTGGTCAGTAGCGCCTCATTCCGGCTGAGTCGGATCTCTGTGCTCGGGCCACCCCCAGTCTGCTGGAGGGATGCCTGTATACTGGTCACCTTCTCCTTGGCCCTCATGCGCCTGTCGTTCCAGTGCTTCCTGCACTCCTGGACCATGTGGTTGTAGGGAGCAATAGCATTGATCTGCCGGGCCACCTCCTCCCATCTCTCTGACCGTGCAGTCAGGCTGCCACCCCTGCCGGTGATAACATCCAGGCGCAGGTTGCACGCCTCGATCAGCACCCTCTCTTCGTCCTTAGTAAAGTTAGGATGCCACCTGGTGGCAGTATTAGTGCCTTCCAACATCCGAACATATGAATGTGCCAGCAGAAACAGACCACCCAGCCTATCTAAGTCTGCTCTAGTGTACAGCTAGCACCCTAGTTTGCAGCAGCCCCACCCCCCCATTTGTCATCCCACTACCACCCCTCACCTCCCCCACCCTCACTCTCCCCTGTTCTCTGTCCCATGCCCTTTTGAAATTGTTCACAGATTTATATGATACCACCCATTCTGGTAGGGTGTTCCATTTTGCTACCACCCTCTCTGTGAAATAGTGTCTCCTCATTTCCTTCCTAAATCTTCCCCCCCTCTATTCTTAGTGCATGCCTGCTGGTGATCCTCCCCCTCCTTAATTTAAAGACCCCATCTGCCCCATCCTTACTGATTCCCCCTCAGATACTTGAATGTCTCCATCACGTCACCCCTGTCCCTTCTATCCTCCAGGGTGTACATATGCAGGTCTCTCAGCCTGCTGTCATAGTCTGTCCATTCCTTTCCACGTATGATCTTTGTTGCCCTCCTCTGCACCCCCTCCAGTAGCCTGATATCATGCTTTAGGTATGGCCTCCAAAACTGCACACAATACTCTAAGGGTGGCCTTACCAGTGACCTGTAGAGGGGCAAGATCACCTCTCTTCGTCTGGACGAAAAACCCCTTGCTATGCACCCCAGCATTTTGTTCACTTTTGCAGCTGCTCCCCTGCACTGGGCAGTGTTGTTCATGGTCCCTGTTATCATTACCCCTAGGTCCTTCTCCTCCTCAGTGATCCCCAGCTTAACCCCTCCCAGCCAGCATTCTCTCCTTGGGTTCTTCACCCCAAAGTGCATAACCTTATACTTCTTTGCATTGAACCCCAGCTGCCAACTCTCTGACCACTCCTCTAGCTTCCTTAGGTCCCCCTGCAGCTGCTTCCATCCCTCCTCTCCTTTCACCGCTGCTCCAATTTTGGTGTCATCAGTGAACAGACTTATCTTGCTCACCACTCCATGTGCAATGTCTGATACGAAGAGCTCGAACAATACTGGTCCCAACACAGAGCCCTGTGGCACCCCACTCCTCACCGCCCTTGGAGTTGAGAGCGCCCCTCTTACCACCACCCCTTGCAGCCTCCCACTCAGTCAGCTTGTAATCCAGTTCATCATTTTTGCCCCTACCCCTACACCAGTTAGCTTCCCCCAAGCCACCTATGAGGCACAGAATCGAAGGCCTTGATGAAGTCTAAGTAAAGAACATCCACTGCATGACCCTTATCCAGCTCACCTGTCACCCAGTCATAATATTGTATCAGGTTGGTTTGATAAGACTTCCCTGAAACAAACCCATGCTGCCTCACATCCCGGAGGCCATTGTCCTCCAGGTACGACACCAGTCTTTCCTTTAGTATTGTCTCCGTGAGTTTCCACATTATGGAGGTGAGACTTACAGGGTGATAATTACCTGGTTCATCTCTTGGTCTGCTGTTGTGTAATGGTACTACATGTGCCATCCTCCAGTCCAGTGGCACACATCCCGACTCCAGTGAGGTGCTGTACAGATCCGCCAGCAGCTCTGCCAACACCTACGCCATCTTCCTCAGCACCCTGGGGTGGATACCATCCGGCCCTGGTGCCTTGTCTACCTTCAGTGTCCTCAGTCCATCTAGGACTCTACGTGCCTCAATTCTTCCATCTGTTGCCTCCTTTCCCTCTGTCCTCACCCTCCCAGCTCAAGGTGGTAGCTGCCCCCCTTTTCTTCTGTGAACACTGAGCAAAAGTATTCATTCAGTGCTTCTGCCTGCTCTTCACCCTTTTCCTTTCACTTCCCACCCCTTTTTATCCTCACTATTGTCTCCTTGCACTTCCTTTTCTCCCTGATGTATCTGAAAAAGTCTTTCTCCCCTCCATTATTTCCCTGTGCTAATCTCAGCTCTCTCTGGGCCTTGGCTTCTCTCACTTTTCTGGTCACCTCCCTGGACTGTCTTGCATACTTCTCCCTGTCCACTTCCTTCTCTGTCCTTCTAAACCTCTGGTGTGCCTCTCATTTTACTCTCATCACCTCCACTACCTCACTGTTCAACCAGCATGGTTTTCTTGCTCTGCTCCTCTTACTCTGTGTCTTGGTGCAAGCTTCTGTTGCCTCTGTAATCTCCCTTTTAATAATATCCCATTTCTGATCTGCATCCATCTCCTGCCTTATGTCCTCTAGTTTCCCTTTCAGTACTTCCTGCATCCTCCCAAAGTCTTCTCCCTGAAGTTTATTACCTGAGTAACTGATTTCTCTGGCTCCCCACACATTGTGATATTAAACCACACCGTTTGGTGATCACTGTCGTCTAGTGGGTCCTCCACCTTTATTTCCCTCACTGCCTCCCCATTCAACAACACCAGATCTAAAGTGTTCTTTAGCCTAGTAGGCACATTAACCAACTGTGTCAAGAGACCCTCCTGGATTGCGTCCAGGAGCACTTGCTACCTTGCACTGGAGGTGACTGGAATGCTCCAGTCAACCCCCAGCAAGTTGAAATCCCCCACAATGACCACCTTCCCTTTTCTACATACCTTTCTGATTTGTCCTGCTAATTCCCTGTCAAGCTCCTCAGACTGGGATGGTGGCCTGTATACCACCCCAAACCTCAGTTTCCTACCCCTTGAGTCTAGCAGCTGCAGCCAGATTGCCTCTGTTCTCCTTTCTTCCCCCTCGTCCCTTGTGCATTTTATCCCATCCCTCACATAGACTGCCACCTCAGTGCCCCTCCCTTCCTTTACGGTCCATCCTGTGTACTTTGTATCCTGGGATTGCCAGATCCCAGTCCCGGAGCTCAGTTGCCCATGTTTCTGTGACAGCTGCACTATCCACCCTCCACACTGCTAAGAGTGCCTGTAGCTCAGCAGATTTATTGCCTAAGCTTCTTGCATTTGGTAAGACCACCCTCCATTCTGCCCCCTTCCCTTCATTAGCCTCCATTTCCTTCCTTTTACACCCTCCTTTTTCGGCCACCCAGAGTCCTTCCTTGCTAGCCTGGAGGGTAGGCTCCACTCTATCAGATCCCTGCCTACCTGCTGTCCACTTGCCACCCCCCCCCCCCATCTAGTTTTAATCCACCTTTGTCGTAATATTCCTCCCCAGTCTTTGCTTTAATACCTCCTTCCCCTCCCCACTCAGGTGCAGCCTATCCCTTGCAAACAGATTGTTATTATCCCAGGTACTGTCCCAGCCACCCACAAACCCATATCCCTTAGTTTGACACCATTGTACCAACCATATGTTCAACTCCCTAATCCTCTCCTTTCTCACTGTGCTTGCGCAGGGTACTGGGAGCACTTCAGAGAATGCTACAGACTCCCCAGTCTCCTCACACAACCTTCCCACTTCCTCAGCCCTCTGCTTTGTTACCTCCACCGTTTCCCCCGCTAGGTCATTTGTCCCCACATGTACCACAATGTGTGGTTTCCTCCTACCTCTCTCCTTGCGCACCTTAAGATTGCCTGTCCTGCCTTGTCTGTCTTTAATCCTGGTATGGACTCCACCCATATCTGACTGTGCCTCTCCCTCTTGCTGCCCCATCTAGTCCCCTTGAGTATGGAGCCCCCAACACTAGTACACCTCCCTCCTCTTTCCTTGTGCCCGGCGCCACCCCCCACCCAGGTTCTTATTTCTGGGGTCACTCAAGATGGTGCTTTTACAGTGTGTCCCAGTGTCTTCCCCCCTGCCCTTCTCAATTGAGACTCCTCTCCCTCCTCCTGTTTGACTGCCAACCTTCCGCTCCCTCCTCACCTCTCCGAGTATTATCCCTCCCCCCTGCCATGCCATACTCAGTCTCTCCACTGCCCCTCTCTCCCTTCTCTTTGTGAGTACTATCCCTTGTGCAATCTCCTCCTGCGTCCTCTTTCCCATGTGTTGCTAATACAGCAAACATGTTCCCTCCTCCCTTTGCCTTATTGCGCATTTCCTCCTCCTTCCTGCTGCTCCTATTTTTCTAGGTCCTACTACAGTCTACCCTTCATCAACTGGCTTCCTATCTACTGTGCCTCCTCCCCCTGACCTCTCCCTTGCCCCACTGTTCCTTCTCTGTGGTGCCCCCACAATACTCTCAGATGTCAGCTCTCCTACCGACGCAATCCTTCCCATCTCCCTCAACCTCCCCAGCTCCCTGCCAAGCCACTGAACCTCTTCCTCAAGCCTCCTTAGCCTGTAGCATATTGGACACCCTCCCAGCCTCCACAGTATGTTCATCTGCATTGCTGCCCCACAACCATTGCACCCTACAATCCTACTCATGGTCCACACTACCTTTACAGCCTCTCCACAACACTCTCCCTATGACAAGTAGAACTAACTAATCCTAGCCCAGCCTCTAACAGAAATTGTTATTATAAATGCCCTTGCATGCAGCATAAGACAGTCAACTACAGTACTAACTGGAAACCACAATCCTATTCATAAGGACAATAGATCTACTCACACATTTTGTGTATTTATATGTCCTTAAGACTCAGCTCATATGGCTGTTCCTTGTTTCCTCCTTCCTGGAATATTCTGAGGGCTCAGATCAGTTTGCAGCTCCCCAAGCTCTTCCCTCACAGCCTTCAAACCCAACCCTCAGTGGTATTTCAGTATTTAAGAAAGGCTGGTGGAAGGGGTGAGTAGGAGGGCTTTTACAGTCTTGGTTTCTGTGGGAGAAAGCATACAGATGTAAGCCATGCCTGTAGGGTACACCTGTTCCTGCAGCTGCCTGGCTGTGTGTGTGTGTTGTCCGCCACCTAGACCCCGGCAGCTGGTGACATGGGGGGGCGGTCCTGTGCGTGACCAGGCACAGCGGGCGGTGCCCCATGGGACTGTGTCCATTGTGTACAGTGCAATCGCCATGTATGACCACCAGTCCCTGGCTGGGGGACCAGTGCTGCCGCCCCAGGGAGGCAAGCAGTGCAATCCACCATGGACATGCACTACTACCACAGCAGTATGTGTGTGTGCACCTGCATCAGGCCCCTGTCCATCCAGGGTACTGCCCTTGCTACATGAGTGTGGCTATCAGGGGGTCAGGCACAGAACAATCAGCCACTGTGCTGGGACCAGCAGGCTGCAGTCTGTGACAGTGGCAATGTGCCTGCACAGGTGCTGCTCTGTGCCTCAAATGGTTCTGTCTATATCTGTTATGGGACTTCTCTACCTCTTAAAATATCAAGTAGAATAAATTAACTCAATACTTTTCTTCCAGAATTTCTGTTTTATTCTATGTGGTGATTTTTCACAGTTTATACATATACTTCTTTGCTGTATGAATTACCATGTCCTTCGTATTCCTTTATTGTTGACGTATGTTTCAGGACTTAGTGTCCCTTCTTCAGAACATAAATGGGCTTGTTATATCTAAAATGATATAAAACAAATATAACATAAGTAGTACATGTGTATTCATATATTATAAAACTTAAGATTCAGTATTATTATTGAAAATCTTTTTACACAGGGAACATACCTGTCTAAGAAAGACCTTTGTTTTCAAATGTATACATATTTTTTTTATCATTTTTTCAAATTGCAAACTTTAATCCAGGATCTGTATTCAAAGAAAAAATATAGATTTTACGAAGTGTTTATAAATTGAAATGAATGGGGTTGGGGGAACATGATTGTGTTTTAACTAGTAATTTTATTTCACTAAGTCTCACCAATTTACCCCCCATAAATCAGAATCTTAACCCCATATGAGTCATTTACCTTGAATACATGTATATCTTGCTTAAGTTAGCTTTTGACTATGTCTCTGATAATGAGTCTCTGTGAAGAGAAAGAGAAGACTCGTTTTAGTTTTCTATTTGCAAATTATTAATTTGTCGATTTAACACTCATTTCAACTATAATGTTAAGGAATTTATCCTACCAGATTTAAAGTTGCTCTTCAGTACTCCTGGATTACTTTCCTATTGCTGCTTGGCTTTTGTCAATTTCATTGGAGACATTTTGAAACCGCCACCATACGCACAAACGCCACTACGCAGGAGCAAGCTGCTATCTCTGTGCAGCTGGAAGGGGCTGAGCCGCGGGTTTACACACTCCTATGTGGGCATGCTGACGTCACGAATGATGCTTTCCATGGCTCAGTCCAAAGTGGAAACTACATTCGCTACCTCTGAGAGGTTGATTCATTTAATTAATCCATGTAGTCCCCCTTCGTGTGTATTTACTATACCCTTTTATTCCTTGTAGATCTAAGGAAAATGTTTATTCATTTCTAAAGTTATTTATTATTTTCATTGATTTTCTTAACAGATGAGAAGAACACGGGAACTAAGCATGGAAGTTTGTGCTTATACATGGGGAAAATGCTTACTGTTTACCAAGATGTTTATTTTCAATAATTTACTTTCATGGAACCCAATATTCATTAGCATATCTAGAATTAATATGGTAACCTGAGTTTTCTTAATTGTCTGTATTACTTAGATTTATATTAATTGTTTTAGTTGTGGATGTAAGTGTGGGGTGAAACAGTAGAACAATAAAATGAAGTAAAGAAACACCACTTTGTTTGATTTGTCTTTCCATGCTATGTAGTTACAGACAAAAAGTCCATTATGAAACTGAGCCCCAAATTAGGTTCTCATTCAGTCCATATCTACTTTTATAAGTTTTTAGAGTGTATATCCACCAGGCTTCTCTTCTTTTGAGTAATGACTCCCAGTAACTACCTCTTGTAGGTTTTTTAACTTTTTCTATTCCAACGAATTGTAGTGAAGATATTTGATGATTGTTGGTAATAAAATATTCAACTAGTGGAGATTTTAAATCTTGACATCTGATTCAACATTTGTGCTCAGTAATGCGATTCTTTAACGGTCTAATTGTCTCTTCTATATAGTATAGGGAGCAAGGACATACAATACAATACACAACATGATCTATATCACATGTTATGAGATCTCTTATTTCAAAGGTCCTTTCTTGACTTGCACTTTTAATAATTTTTGTTTTAATTGCACTGTTACAGTGTGGGCAATGTCCACCGGCATAAAAGCCTTTTGTTCCTCTATTCATCCAGGTTGTCTGTGCAGAAGTCTCTTCCCAATGCTGTGTCTTGACTAATTTATTTTTCAAGTTTTTTTTTTTTTTTGGCTGTTACCCAAGGTTTTATGTTAAAAATTTTGTTGCCAGGGACATGATAGAGGTCTTCAGGTACATGAAGAGGGTAACTAGGGGAGGAACAGTCAGGGTGCTTCGAAGGAAGGAGGGGGGCCACTAGAGGGCATGGGTGGAAGCTGGAGGGGGGAAGATTCAGGGTGAAAGGAGGAGGTTCTACTTCACTGAGAGGGGTGGTGAGCCATGGAATGCGCTGCCTAGGGGCTGGTGGAGGCAGAGACGGTGGAGGGGTTCAAGAGGGGCTGGGACAGGTACAGGGGAAGGGTTCTGGAGGCAAAATCCAATGCAGCAAGAATATCCAGAACTGGGAAGGGAGAAGCCAGAGAAGGCAAGGGGGGCAGCAAGGTCAGCACCCAGGGTGGGGGCTGACCAAATGAGCAGACACGAAAGATCGTTAGGCCTATTCTGCTGGCATTTTAGTATGTTAGTATGTATGTCAGTATCCGTTGTTTTAAGGATATTACAATTTTTAAAAATGGTATGTTTAATCTGTGGAAAGAAATTGGAAAAAGTGGTTGAAAAACATGTTCTTTCTTGTTTTTCCTGTGTTCGTTTATTTGATATTAAGTCAGTTCTAGAAATGTTTTTCACTTTTTCTTCTGCTTTTTCTAGTAAATCTATTTTGTAGCCTCTTTGTTCAAATTGACTTTTTAAGTCAGTTATATTTTTTGTTAGTGTAGTTTCATTTCCACTGTTCCGTTTTACCCTCAGCAGTTGACCACATGGTATTCCCTCTTTTAATGGTTTCGGATGGAAACTTTTGAAGTGTAAATTAGTATTTCTGCCAGTTGATTTATGATATAGATCTGTTATAGGTCTGTGATTTTATTTAATGACCTTCAGATCCAGAAAAGAGCTCTCTTGTTTATTGTGCTCTATGGTGAAATTTAAGAAAGTAGTGCATGAATTTAAATAGTTTTTGAATTCTATTAGTTTTTCTTCTGTATTCGACCTTATTAAGAAAATGTCATCAATAAAACATTTGTACATTTTTACTGATGATTGATACACGTTGCTCTCATTATAAATGAAATGATTTTTTCAAATGCTGCCATGGTTAAATTTGCATATGATGGAGCTAAAGTTGCGTCCATGGACATTCTTTTTATTTGGAGGTATGATTTGTTTTTAAATTTGAAGTAGTTATTCCTGAGGACAAATTCTGTTAGTTTCAAAATGAATTCTTTTGGTGGTTGATCTTCTGATCTTTCATTTAAAAAATAGTTTAAAGATCTCAACCCTTCTTCATGTGGAATACTTGTGTATAGGTTTTTTATATCACATGTAACTAAAAGCATCTCTGAGTTTCCGATGTTTAATGAGCTGAATTCTTCTAACACCTGTATAAAGTGTTTTGAATCCTTAATGTAGGATTTTGTCCCAGGTACCAGATTTTTAATGTAGTAGTCCACATATTTTGATAAAGGTTATGTTATAGAACCTATTCCTGAAACAATTGGTCTTCCCAGTGAGTTTTTAGGATCTTTATGGATTTTTGGAAGGCAATAGAAAAGTGGAATTCGGGGGTGCTGATTAGACAGTTCAGTATTAAGCCATTCTGGAATTTGTTTACTATCTGTGGCCTCGGTGATAATTTCTTTTATTTCTTGTTTTAAGACATCAAATGGAATTATAGGAACTTGTCTGTAAGTTGTTAAGTCTGTAAGTTGTTTTAAACATTCAGCAACATATGTTTCATATTTGAGTATAACAATTCCACCTCCTTTCTCTGATGGTTTGATCACTATAATTTTATTTTGTTCTAAATCATTTAAAATCATTTGTTGCTTTCTTGTGAGGTTAAACTTAGGTGTCTGAGTTTCACTCTGTTTTACTATTGCCTCTATGTCTCTGTTTACTTTTTCCATGAAAGACATAATATTGGGTCGCATATTTCCTATGGGATCAAAGGAAGATTTTGAACCCAATGCTTGCTTCAGAGAATATTTTTCTTCAGGATTCTTTTGTTGCAATAGATTGTTTTTCTTGTGTTTCAAAAAAGTTCCTGAGTCTTAATTTCCTATAGAATTTCTCTAATTCAATTTTCAGCTCAAATGGATTAAGTTTTTCTGTAATTCCAAAACTTAAGCCTAAATTAAGTACTGAAATTTCTTCATCCGACAATCGTTTGTCTGATAAATTGCATGCAGTTAATTCTGATTGGTTCTGAACCTAGTTTCGTGTGTTTTTGTTAATCCCCCTCTTTCTCTTTCATCTGTGCCTTGTTTTTTTCTTACATTTCTGTCTGAACCCATAGCTTTTTCTGTTCTTCCTAAAAAGGTCTTTCCTTTCTGGGTTCTGGTGATAAATTGTAATAATACGAATTATCATAGTAAGAATCCTAGTATCTGTTTCTCCCCGTGTACTGGTTCCTAAATGGAGTCTGCTGTCGATACTGAGATTAATATGTATTATATCTATTTGATCTTCTGTTTCTTCTGGGATAGTGGGTTCGGAATCTTGAATCCTTATTTCTTTGATTCATATTGAAGTTATCTGATTCTGATGTGGGATTTGATATGTCTGAATCATCTAAATCAAAATATGTTGTTTGAAATTCAGATTTTTTCCAACTGTAAACATTTCCTTCTTTGTAATCTATGATATCCCTTTTCAATTTATGTAGTTTTATTCCTTTAATGTGATTATCATGGTCTTGTAGTGATTTTTCGATTCGAGACATTAAATATTTCATTTGTTCTGTTTAAGTAGTGCCTTTTATTTTGTCTATGTTCTTAATTTCTTCTAAGACTATCTTGTGTTCATTAGTCAGTGCCTCTATTAATAGAATCATGAAGTCAAATGAGCATTTTGCTCAAGTTCTATTCCATTTCTTACAAAACCTTCTGGAGAAAAACCCAGATTTGGTTCAACCAGGACTCTTAGGCCTCTAGGGATACGTTTCTGTTTTATACATTCAAGTGACGTTACTGCATGCCAATCCAAATGTATTTGCTGTTCTTTTAAACCTTCTAATTTATTAAATGATGTTTGGGGCAAGTCTGGTGCATTAATGCTTCTTTTACTAGTTACTAATCCCATGATTCTTGTAGCATCCTCCATATCCATACTAATTGCAGTGGAGATCTCACTTGTCATCTCCCCAGCTCTGAATATGGGCCATTTTATAATTATTTAGTTAGAAAGGGATCTAACCTAAAAGAGACCTGTCTGGAACAGGGTGAAGTAAAATTATGAGTTTAAATGGAGTTTTTAGGCAATCTCTTGGTTCCTTTTGTATTCATATAATCTTTTTTAATTGAAGGAGAGTCCCAAAGAATCCAGAACATATAATCCAACTATATCTGTTATGGGACTTCTCTACCTCTTAAAATATCAAGTAGAATAAATTAACTCAATACTTTTCTTCCAGAATTTCTGTTTTATTCCATGTGATGATTTTTCTGTTTTATTCCATGTGTTGATTTTTCACAGTTTATGCATATACTTCTTTTTGCTGTATGAATTGCCATGCCCTTTGTATTACTTTATTGTTGATGTACGTTTCAGGACTTAGTATCTCTTCTTCAAAACATAAATGGATTGCATCAGCCCTCCCCAACAGCATTTGAGGATGGATCCCTCCCCCCGAAGCACAGGTACACTGAAGATACTGGGAACTCCTTTCGGATGCCACAGGTGCCATTTTCAAAACTAGCTACTGCCTGTAAAAGGAAGCTCTCTGCTTACCAGTGTCTGTTTGCTTGTTTAAAGAGTCGGCACAGAAAGCGGGTATAGGGTCGTGAGGGCCCTAGAAGGCATCAGCCCTCTCCAACAGCATTCAAGGACGGATCCCCCAAGCACAGGTACATTGAAAATACTGGGAACTCCTTTCGGCCGCCACAGATGCCATTTTCAAAACTAGCTACTGCCTGTAAAAGGAAGCTCTCTGCTTACAAGTGTCTGTTTGCTTGTTAAAGAGTCGGCACAGGTGTGCTGATAGTTTTTTTACCTGAAATTTCAGCCATGCTTACTCTTTTGTCGCTTTATTGTAAGGTGCTTTAAGATAACAATGTAACCCTACACAAACTGCATTGCTCAACTTTGCTTTAATTGTATCTCAAAGTACACAGTCCTCCTTGTTACCAAACTATAGATCTCAGCATAATGCTTAACTCTTCATAACTGTTGTTGGATAGTTTTACAGTCATTTCTAAGACAAAACTCTTCATAACTGTTGTAGGATAGCTTTACAGTTATTTCTAAGATGAAACTGGCAACCGCAGACAGCCTGTTAATCTTGGAGAGGAATGCTGGAGTGGGAATTGTTGTGCTTAGAAATTACCTCCCTGCACTACGCGAAAGACCTTTTCCTGATTACCTGTAAAGCACTCATATGGCCAGTCAGGTTTTTTCACTTTTGCATTAATTTTAGCAAGCGTTTGAAGCTGGAATAACTTGGAAAATTATTTACTTTAAAGTTAAACTCGGCAGCGTGTTAAACCAGGCAGCGTATTAAAGCAAACATACCCTGCACTGCCGAAATGACTGGGAGGCCAGAAACTTGGTCACCCAGGTCCCTAAAGCCACACTCGCAAATGGCTGTGAGCTTAGATCTTTACCATGTGGCTTCTGGGCCCCAAACCCCCTAGCCATTTTTGCCCAAAAGCTCTAACTGGGGGCAAAAGAATTTACTTGGGCCAATAACAAGCTCTACATACCTTAGGTCCTCCTACAGCTCTGCATATAAAAATCCTCTTTCTCTCCACAGAAGCAGGTATAGGGTTGCGAGGGCCCTGGATTGCATCAGCCCTCCCCAACAGCATTTGAGGATGGATCCCCCCTGATGCACAGGTACGCTGAAGATACTGGGAACTCCTTTTGGATGCCACAGGAGCCATTTTCAAAACTAGCTACTGCCTGTAAAAGGAAGCTCTCTGCTACCAGTGTCTGTTTGCTTCTGCCCCACCAGCACTGTGTGCTGGCTCCCCACCACCGCCCTTGGTGAGCTCCTCCATTTATACGCTTTGTCACATGACTCTCCAAAACCTATCAGCCCACTTCTCCACTTGCAGCTTATCAGCTGTCACCACCAGAGGGCTACCAACCAAAATCTTCACCCACCCAATTATATCTCAAGCAGCAAGGATGCTGCTGTTGCCTACTTTATTCATTTTCCTCCAACTAGCAAGCAAATCCTCCTTGCCACCAGCTATCCTCTCATGCAAGTACATCCACTGTTTATGCCCCCAAATCTAACCCCACAGCTTTGCTACACTGCCTACGCACACACGCTTGCTCAAGCCATGACAAATGATCACTGTAGTCTCGTTAGTGCTACTATTCTACCCCCTTCATTTCACATGGGCCACTTAGTTCTACACACTTCAACCTACCACCACCCCAACTACCCCTAACTCTCAAACCAATATAATTTGCCTTAAACCTCCCTGGACCAAATTTAAAAATCTCATCACCCTTCTCCTACTCCTGTCCTGGGACATAGAGGCAAACCCTGGTCCAAGCACCCCAGTTTCAAACACCCACTCCCCTTTCTCTTTCCCCAAAGGCCTCCATATCCTCCACTTAAACACCTGCGGCCTTCTATCTAAATTCTCTCTGCTGCAACCACTTGCCTTAACCCTGCGCCCTGACATCCTAGTCATCTCTGCAACCTGACTAAAACAGCATCACACTGATAAGGAAGTATCCCTACCAGGGTATGCTATAATCAGGCGTGACCGCCAAGGTAAAAAGAAAGGTGGTGGCACAGCAATGTACATTGCAAATAGTCACCAGTTCACTGTAGTGGACATTCCCATATCCCCTGGAAAACACTGACTCACTACTCATCAAAATCTCTCTCCCTAGCTCCAACCCCATCTATGTGGCTGACTCATACTGCCTCCCCCTGCACACCCCCAAGGACATCCTTTCCCACCTGGGCAACTTACAGTCTCTAGTGGCTGGGGGTGAGCTCCATGTCAATGGTGGCTTCAATATAAATGGGCTCAGACCAGACAAAGCCCACCTAAAGACCAAAATTAGGGCCCAGAATCTCTCTCAACTCATTACTGATCCCACCAGGCTAAATCACAAAACCCCAAACCACACCTTACTGGACTGGGCTGTCACCTCCCACCCACATAGGATACTAAGCGCAGGCCTCCTACCTGATTCCATAAGTGATCATCATATGATTTTTATGATCAGGAAGGTACACATCCCCCCTGCCCCACCCCCAAAGACATTAATCACCAGGTCCTATAACTCCCTCAACCTAGTCTCCCTCCTGTTGGACCTAAGACAGATAAACTGGTCTTTCATCTCAGAGGCGCCCTCCATAGACATAGCTTTCAAGGCATTCAAAACAAACTTCCTTAAAATCTGGGACAAACACACACCATTACGTATGAAAAGAGTCAGAGGAGCGCATCTCCCCTGGATCTCGGCCGACATAATCAGAAAATGCCATGCCAGAGACCACGCCTGGAAAGCCTATAAAAAGTTGGGCACTCAGGCTTCCCTCACTACATACAGATCCCATCATAACGCGTGTACAAACAGCATTCACAAAGTGAAAAAAAACTACTTCCTATCGGCATTCAGCAAAAATATAAATCACCCAACTGACTTCTGGAAATCTCTCAAAACCCTGCTCTCCCCAGCACCCAACCTGCACCCCTGACACTACAAGTACAGGGCTCCCTCATCTCTGACCCAATCTACATAGCTGAAGCTTTTAATACATACTTCGCTAGCTGCACTGAAAAGCTCCTTTCTTCCCTCCCCCATTCTCACCCCACAGTTCCTCCCCACCACACATGTGCCCCTCAAACTGCCTCCACAACAATACCGTTCTCCTTCCGCCCAGTATCCCAAGGAGTTGTCTTTTGCTCCCTTCGGACGTTAAACCCAAACAAAGGGAAATGCCCTATGTCCATGGAGGCAAAGATGCTCTACCTCTCCGCCCCAGCCATAGCCGCCCCTCTAGCCAACCTTTTCAATCTATCCTTCTCTCTCGGCAAGATACCAATAGCCTGGAAGCTGGCCACCGTTATACCTCTGCCAAAAGAAGGTGACCCCTCCTCCCCAGGAAATTACTGACCTATCTCCCTACTTCCTATCCTGGCCAAACTACAGGAATGACTGGTCCTGTCCCAACTCACTCCATACCTAGATGCCTCCTCCTTTTTCACACCTTTCCAATTGGGCTTCCGTAAATCCCACTCAACCATCATCTCCCTGCTTCGCATCACAGGTAACATCCTCACAAGTATGGACAAAGAACATATCACCTCTGCCATTTTCATTGACTAACCAAGGCCTTTGACACTGCCTCCCACTCCCTACTCCTTTCCAAACTCACTGATGCAGGGCTCTCTACACCGGCCACTAAATGGTTCCATGACTACCTAGTAGGCAGGAAACAAGTAGTCAAAATAGCTTCCCAAACCTCCCACCCATTGCCTGTTCCTGCAGGTGTCCCCCAAGGCTCAGTCCTGGGTCCCTTACTCTTCTCCATCTTTCTAAATGACCCTCCAAGCAGCATGCTCCCGCTCTTCCATTCAGATGTACGCAGATGACAGTGTCCTATACACCTCTGGTCCCACAACACACAGTGTAGCAACCCACCTCCAGGAAGATTTCAACACCATCCAGAACTGGTTCAGGTCAAACCAGCTATTTCTTAACTCTAAAAAAAAGTATCGCTAACTTTTGGCTCTCCACAAAGACTCTCCCGCCAAGCCCCCATCACCCCTTTCAAAACCCTGGATGGAACTCCCCTGGAAAACTGTACAAGCTTCAGATATCTGGGCATCTGGCTAGATCAACATCTAGATTTCTCAGCTCATATCACCTCTCTACAGAAGTGGCTGCTCCCCAAACTTGGCGCACTAGACCATAACGAAAGCTGCCTCCCCACACAGACAAGGCATGCCATTGTACAAAAAATGATCCTTCCCATACTTGACTACGATGATATAGTTTACTGCATCACCCCCGGGTCCACCCTGGCCAGCCTAAACACCCTGTTCCGCTCCTTCTGCCATTTCATCCTCGGCTGCCCCCAATCAACACACCATTGCAACCTCTACAGCTCGTTAACCCTGCCATCCCTACATGACCACAGGCAAACTAACTGTGCTAGGTTCACAGCCAAATACTGGTCCCACTACCTTCCTCCCACCTGACCTCTGTCCTCTCCCAACAACCATCACCTACATACTCCCTTAGGAGTACAGACCCAAGACTGCTCCATGTCCCATTTATGCACACATCCAAAGGCCAGGCTGCTTTTAATTACGTCATACCTCTGACCTGGAATGCCCTACCTGCCCCCATCAGACATGCACCAAACCCCTCCCTACGTAACCAATTACACAGAGCACACTTCACCTCCAGTTGCTCTTGTTTCAACTAAGACATTTTTTTCAAATGTCACTCTGCTATAAACTAATAAGTATTGTATAGTACTCTACCATCTGTGTCGTTACACTGAATGTATATATCCGACCCCTGGCTGCAATTTTTTCTCCCAAATTTTTCTCCTAAAATGTTAATGTACAAGCCTTTACTCATATCTGTACTGTCCAAGCATTTCCAATTTATGTATGTGGGTCTCGGCCCCCAGGTTGCATCTGGAATTGAGCATGTTGCTCAGTATGTTTTCCTGGTGAAACTCATAAATAAATAAATAAATACATAAAATGATACAAAATAAATATAACATAAGTAGTATGTGTGTATTCATATATTATAAAACTAAGATTCTGTATTATTATTGAAAATCTTTTTACAAAGGAGAACATACCTGTCTAAGAAAGACTTTTGTTTTCAAATGTATGTATTGTATATATATATATATATATATATATATATATATTCATTTTTTTAAATTGCAGACTTTAATCCAAGAACTGTATTCAAAAACAAATACAGATTTTACAAAGTGTTTATAAATTGAAATGAATGGGGTGGGGGGAACATGATTGTGTTTTAACTAGTATTTTTATTTCACTAAGTCTCACCGATTTACCCCCAATAAATCAGAATCTTAACCCCATATGAGTCATTTACCTTGAATATTCATATATCTTGCTTAAGTTAGCTTTTGACTGTCTCTAATAATGAGTCTCTGAGAAGAGAAAGAGAAGACTCATTTTAGTTTTCTATTTGCAACTTATTACTTTGTCGATTTAAAATTCATTTAGACTGTAATGTTAAGGAATTTATCCTACCAGATTTAAGTTGCTCTCCAGTACTCCTGGATTACTTTCCTATTGCTGCTCGGCTTTGTCAATTTCATTGGAGATGTTTTGAAACTGCCACCATACGCACAAACGCCACTACGCAGGAGCAAGCTGCTATCTCTGTGCAGCTCGAAGGGGCTGAGCCGCGGGTTTACACACTCCTGTGTGAGCATGCTGACGTCACGAATGATGCTTTCCATGGCTCAGTCCAAAGTGAAACTACATTCGCTACCTCTAAGAGGTTGATTCATTTAATGAATCCATGTAGTCCCCCTTCATGTGTATTTACTATACACTTTAATTCTTTGTAGATCTAAAGAAAACTGTTATTTGTTTTTAAAGTTATTTACTATTTTCATTGATGTTCTTAACAGATGAGAAGAACACTGAACTAAGCATGGAAGTTTGTGCTATTACATGGCGAAAATACTTATTGTTTACCAAAATGTTTATTTTCAATAATTTATTTTCGTGGAACCCAATATTCATTAGTATATCTAAAATTAATATGGTAACCTGAGTTTTCTTAATTGTCTGTATTACTTAGATTTATATTAATTGTTTTAGTTATGGATGTAAGTGTGGGGTGAAACAGTAGAATAATAAAATGAAGTAAATAAACACCACTTTGTTTGATTTGTCTTTCCATTCTATGTAGTTACAGATAAAAAGTCCATTATGAAAAGGAGCTTCAAATTAGGTTCTCATTCAGTCCATATCTACTTTTATAAGTTTTTAGAGTGTATATCCACCAGGCTTCTCTTCTTTTGAGTAATGACTCCCAGTAACTACCTCTTGTAGGTTTTTTTTTAACTTTTTCTATTCCAACAAATTTTAGTGAAGATATCTGATGATTGTTGGTAATAAAATATTCAACTAGTGGAGATTTTAAATCTTGACATCTGATTCAACTTTTGTGCTCAGTAATGCGATTCTTTAAATGTCTAGTTGTCTCTTCTATATAGTATAGGGAGCAAGGACATATAATACAATACACAACATGAACTGTATCACATGTTATGAGATCTCTTATTTCAAAAGTCCTTTCTTGACTTGTACTTTTAATAATTTTTGTTTTAATTGCACTGTTACAGTGTGTGCAATGTCCACAGGCATAAAAGCCTTTTGCTCCTCTAATCATCCAGGTTGTCTGTGCAGAAGTCTCTTCCCAATGCTGTGTCTTGACTAATTTATTTTCAAGTTTTTGTTTTTTTTGGCTGTTACCCAAGGTTTTATATTAAAAATTCTGTTGCCAGTATCCATTGTTTTAAGGATATTCCAATTTTTTAAAATGGTCTGTTTAATCTGTAGAAAGAAATTGGAAAAAGTGGTTGAAAAACATGTTCTTTCTTGTTTTTTCTGTGTTTGTTTATTTGATATTAAGTCAGTTCAAGAAATGTTTTTTGCTTTTTCCTTCTGCTTTTTCCAGTAAATCTATTTTGTAGCCTCTTTGTTCAAATCGACTTTTTAAGTCAGTTATATTTTTTGTTAGTGTTGTTTCATTTCCACTGTTCCGTTTTACCCTCAGCAGTTGACCACATGGTATTCCCTCTTTTAATGGTTTCGGATGGAAACTTTTGAAGTGTAAATTAGTATTTCTGCCAGTTGATTTACAGTATAGATCTGTTATAGGTCTATGATTTTCTTTAATGACCTTCAGATCCAGAAAGGAGATCTCTTGTTTATTGTGCTCTATCTTAAATTTAAGAAAGTAGTACATGAATTTAAATAGTTTTTGAATTCTGTTAGTTTTTCTTCTGTATTCGACCATATTAAGAAAATGTCATCAATAAAACATCTGTACATTTTTATCGATGATTGGTACACATTGCTCTCACTATAAATGAAATGATTTTCACATGCTGCCATGGTTAAATTTGCATATGATGGAGCTAAAGTTGCACCCATGGCCGTTCCTTTTATTTGGAGGTATTGATTTGTTTTCAAATTTGAAGTAATTATTCCTGAGGACAAATTCTGTTAGTTTCAAAATGAATTCTTTTGGTGGTTGATCTTCCGATCTTTCATTTAAAAATGGTTTAAAGATCTCAACCCTTCTTCATGTGGAATACTTGTGTATAGATTTTTTACATCACATGTAACTTAAAGCATCTCTGAGTTTCCGATGTTTAATGAGTTGCATTCTTCTAACACCTGTATAAAGTGTTTTGAATCCTTAATGTAGGATTTTGTCCCAGGTACCAGATTTTTAATGTAGTAGTCCACATATTTTGAAAAAGGATCTATTATAGAACCTATTCCAGAAATAATTGGTCTTCCTGGTGGGATTTCAGGATCTTTATGGATTTTTGGAAGGCAATAGAAAAGTGGAATTCGGGGGTGCTGATTAGTCAGTTCAGTATTAAGCCATTCTGGAATTTGTTTATGATATATGGCTTTGGTGATAATTTCTTTTATTTCTTGTTTTAAGACATCAAATGGAGTTCTAGAAACTTGTCTGTAAGTTGTTAAGTGAGAATAACAATTCCACCTCCTTTGTCTGATGGTTTGATTACTATATTTTTATCTTATTCTAAAATCATTTAAAAGCCTTTGTTGCTTTCTTGTGAAGTTAAATTTAGGTGTCTGAGTTTTACTCCATTTTACTATTGCCTCTATGTCTCTGTTTACTTTTTCCATGAAAGGCAGAATACTGGGTGGTATATTTCCTATGGGATCAAAGGAAGATTTGGAACCCAATGCTTGCTTCAGAGAATATTTTTCATCAGATTATTTTGTTGTAATAGATTGTTTTTCTTGTGTTTCAAAAAAGTTCCTAAGTCTTAATTTCCTATAGAATTTCTCTAAATCAATTTTCGGTTCAAATGGATTAAGTTTTTCTGTCATTTCAAAACTTAAGCCTAAGTATTTAGGAACCAGTACATGAGGAGAAATAGATACTATGATTCTTACTATGGTAATTCTTATTATTACAATTAGTCTCCAGAACCCAGAGAGGAAAGACCTTTTTTAGAAAGAACAGAAAAAGCTATGGGTTCAGACAGAAGTATAAGAAAAGAACAAGGCACAGATGAAAGAGAAAGAGGGGGATTAACTTAAACACATGAAACTAGGTTCAGAACCAATCAGAATTAACTGTATACAATTTATCAGACAGATGATTGATGGATGAAGAAATTTCAGTACTTAATTTAGGCTTAAGTTTTGGAATTACAGAAAAACTTAATCCATTTGAACTGAAAATTGAATTAGAGAAATTCTATAGGAAATTAAGACTCAGGAACTTTTTTGAAACACAAGAAAAACAATCTATTTCAACAAAAGAATCTGAAGAAAAATATTTTCTGAAACAAGCATTGGGTTCAAAATCTTTGTTTGATCCCATAGGAAATATGCCACCCAATATTATGTCTTTCATTGAAAAAGTAAACAGAGACATAGAGGCAATAGTAAAATGGAGTGAAACTCAGACACCTAAATTTAACCTCACAAGAAAGCAACAAAGGATTTTAAATGATTTAGAACAAGATAAAAATATAGTGATCAAACCATCAGAGAAAGGAGGTGGAATTGTTATACTCAAATATGAAACACATGTTGCTGAATATTTAAAACAACTTACAGACTTAGCAATTTACAGACAAGTTCCTAGAATTCTGTTTGATGTCTTAAAACAAGAAATAAAAGAAATTATCACCGAGGCCATAGATCGTAAACAAATTCCAGAATGGCTTAATACTGAACTGACTAATCAGCACCCCCAAATTCCACTTTTCTACTGCCTTCCAAAAATCCCTAAAGATCCTAAAAACTCACTGGGAAGACCAATTATTTCAGGAATAGGTTCTATAACAGAACCTTTATCAAAATATGTGGACTACTACATTAAAAATCTAGTATCTGGGACAAAAGCCTACATTAAGGATTCAAAACACTTTGTACAGGTGTTAGAAGAATTCAACTCATTAAACATCGGAAACTCGGAGATGCTTTTAGTTACATGTGATGTAAAAAACCTATATACAAGTATTCCACATGAAGAAGGGTTGAGATCTTTAAACTATTTTTTAAATGAAAGATCGGAAGATCAACCACCAAAATAATTCATTTTGAAACTAACAGAATTTGTCCTCAGGAATAATTACTTTAAATTTGAAAACAAATCATACTTCTAAATAAAAGGAACAGCCATGGGTGTAACTTTTGCTCCATCATATGCAAACTTAACCATGGCAGCATGTGAAAATCATTTCATTTATAATGAGAGCAATGTGTGTCAATCATCAATAAAAATGTACAAACGTTTTATTGATGACATTTTCTTAATATGGTTGAATACAGAAGAAAAACTAAAAGAATTCAAAAACTATTTAATTTCATGCACCACTTTCTTAAATTTCACCATGGAGCACAATAAACAAGAGATCTCCTTTCTGGATCTGAAGGTCGTTAAAGAAAATCACAGCCTTATAACAGATCTATATCATAAATCAACTGACAGAAATACTATTTTACACTTCAAAAGTTTCCATCCTAAACCATTAAAAGAGGGAATACCATATGGTCAGCTGCCGAGGGTAAAACGAAACAGTGGAATTGAAACTACACTAACAAAAAACATAACTGACTTAAAAAGTCAATTTGAAAAAAGAGGCTACAAAATAGATTTACTGGAAAAAGCAGAAGAAAAAGTGAAAAACATTTGTAAAACGGAGTTAATATCAAATAACCAAACACAGAAAAAACAAGATGGAATATGTATTTCAACCACTTTTTCTAATTTATTTCCACAGATTAATCAGATCATTTTTAAAAATTGGAATATCCCTAAAACAACGGATACTGGCAACAGAATTTTTAATACAAAACCTTGGGTAACAGCCCCCCCAAAAAAACAAGAACTTGAAAAATAAATTAGTCAAGACACAACATTGGGAAGAGACTTCTCCACAAACAACCTGGATGAATAGAGGAGCAAAAGGCTTTTATGCCTGTGGACACTGCACACACTGTAACAGTGCAATTAAAACAAAAACTATTAAAAGTACAAGTCAAGAAAGGACTTTTGAAATAAGAGATCTCATAATATGTGATACAGATCATGTTGTGTATTGTATTATATGTCCTTGCTCCCTATACTATATAGGAGAGACAACTAGACCTTTAAAGAATTGCATTACTGAACAAAAATTTGAATCAGATGTCAAGATTTAAAGTCTCCACTAGTTGAACATTTTATTACCAACAATCATCAGATATCTTCACTAAAGTTCATTGGAATAGAAAAAGTTAAAAAATCTACAAGAGGTGGTAACTGGGAGTCATTACTCAAAAGAAGAGAAGCCTGGTGGATATACACTTTAAAAACTTATAAAAGTAGACATGGACTGAATGAGAACCCAATTTGGAGCTCCTTTTCATAATTACTAGGATTACTAGGATTTTTATCTGTAACTACATAGAACGGAAAGACAAATCAAACAAAGTGGTGTTTCTTTACTTCATTTTATTGTTCTACTGTTTCACCCCACACTTACATGCACAACTAAAACAATTAATATAAATCTAAGTAATACAGACAATTAAGAAAACTCAGGTTACCATATTAATTCTAGATATGCTAATGAATATTGGGTTCCATGAAAGTAAATTATTGAAAATAAACATCTTGGTAAACAGTAAGCATTTTCCCCATGTACAAGCACAAACGTCCATGCTTAGTCACATGTTCTTCTCATCTGTTAAGAAAATTAATGAAAATAATAAATAACTTTAGAAATGAATAAAGTTTTCTTTAGATCTACAAGGAATAAAAGAGTATAGTAAATACACACGAAGGGGGACTACATGGATTCGTTAAATGAATCAACCTCTCAGAGGTAGCGAATGTAGTTTCCACTTTGGACTGAGCCATGGAAAGCATCATTTGTGATGTCAGCATGCTCACACAGGAGTGTGTAAACCTGCAGCTCAGCCCCTTCGAGCCGCACAGAGAAAGCAGCTTGCTCCTGCGTAGTGGCGTTTGTGCGTATGGTGGCGGTTTCAAAATGTCTCCAATGAAATTGACAAGGCTGAGCAGCAATAGGAAAGTAATCCAGGAGTACTGGAGAGCAACTCATATCTGGCAGGATAAATTCCTTAACATTACAGTCAAAATGAGTTTCAAATCGACAAAGTAATAAGTTGCAAATAGAAAACTAAAACGAGTCTTCTCTTTCTCTTCACAAAGACTTATTATCAGAGACATAGTCAAAAGCTAACTTAAGCAAGATATATGAATATTCAAGGTAAATGACCCATATGGGGTTAAAATTCTGATTTACTGGGGGTAAATTGGTAAGACTTAGTGAAATAAAAATACTAGTTAAAACACAATCATGTTCCCCCCAACCCATTCATTTCAATTTATAAACACTTTGAAAAATCTGTATTTTTTTTGAATACAGATCCTGGATTAAAGTCTGCAATTTGAAAAAAATGAAAAAATATATATATATATACATTTGAAAACAAAGGTCTTTCTTAAACAGGTATGTTCCCTGTGTAAAAAGATTTTCAATAATAATACTGAATCTTAGTTTTATAATATATGAATACACGCGTACTACTTATGTTATATTTGTTTTGTATCATTTTAGATATAACAAGCCCATTTATGTTCTGAAGAAGGGACACTAAGTCCTGAAACATACGTCAACAATAAAGGAATACGAAGGGCATGATAATTCATACAGCAAAGAAGTATATGTATAAACTGTGAAAAATCATCACATGGAATAAAACAGAAATTCTGGAAGAAAAGCATCGAGTTAATTTATTCTACTTGGTATTTTAAGAGGTAGAGAATTCCCATAACAGATATAGTTGGGTTATATGTTCTGGATTCTTTGGGACTCTCCCTTAATTAGAAAAGATTATATAAATACAAAAGGAACCAAGGGATCACCTAAAAACTCCATTTAAACTCAGATGGTTCAATTGCATAATGCTGCATCCACCATACATGGCCAGTGATGCCCATTCACATGTGAAATCCCCACAGTAACTGCTATAGACTTTGTCAGAATAGCTGTGTACTCACTTGCAAGGCTGTGTATCCTCTTAGTTACCTAGACTCAGCTTGCTGAATTGGGAGCCTTTATATCTTAGGGCATGCAAATGAGGCCTAGGCCTCTGGTAATGAGATGCTAATCAGCTGAGATGCCCATACATGGTGAACAAGGCTGTTCTAGGTGCCTTGTCTGTGAATTGAATAATTGCTCCCATATTATCTCACTTTACAGGGAGCATCTCTTGATTTGCAGCTATCACATTACGGCGCATCTCTGGTGCATGCGCATTGCGTTCGGCGCATGTCCCTGAATCGGGGGCATTCTACATGGTGCATCTGCCATGCATGCGCTGACAGCATCTGCAATGGCACATCTAACCCCTTCGTGCAACTGTTATGCCTGTCCAATGCACGGCTTCAGGGCTTCCAAGCATCATGCTGTGCATCCATTGCACATTGTATGCCCACCTGCATGATACGTGCATCAGTGGTTGTTGTCATTGTCCCCAGATCACGCGGTATGTGCAATTGTTATCTATGGTGCATGCCATGCATAACACGGCAGCTGCATGCACATCACACATGCGCAACCTGGATGTGACCCTGCCATGCCTCTGTGGTCCACACTGCACATGTGTGGCCATGCTCCATTAGGCCAATCGCACTTCACACACTCTGCGTGGTGTGCTGCACCTGCCCAACACAGTCATACATAGCACATATCATGTCTCACATTGCGCATCACATGATTGCACCATTATGTGGTTTTCTTCCACAATGCCTAGGGCAGGGAGAGTTGGACCTCAGGCCATGAACTGGTAACAGGTGGAGCTGCTGCACCTGGTGGCAATGGTGCTGCCTGTGAAGGGGCAGCTGTTTGCCAGGAGGACCTACATGTGCCCAGGGCTGCTATGTGGGTCTTCATTGCCAGTTGGCTGGTGAGGTGCACAGGGCTGCCATGCACTGGGGAACAGTGCAGGCATTGCTACAGCAACCTCCAGAGGTGGGACTGGGACAGGGACAGATTGCAGTGGCTGCATCGCCATGCATGCAGGGGTGCACTACCATGACCAGGTAGGTGTTGCACTTCCGACTGTTGTTCTGACACTGGCAGGGTGTGTGTGTCTCTGCCCTTATGGGGACCTACATGGTCACACTCCTCCTGCACACATGGTTGTGGCTGCACATGTCCAGTGTTACCATATCCTGTGTGCCACTTGGGGTGGGCACTGTGCAGTGCTGTGTATGCATGCAGGGCACTGGGGATCGCATGGTCGGATACCACTGTGTGTTGCATGCACACTGGATGGCATCGGGGGAAGGCGCTATGGTTGTGCAGCCAGTGCTGTGGCAGTGGATGGCTGTCCCTGCACCACATGTACACACTGGTTTTGTGGTGTAGTTCTGGTACCACTGTGTTAACTCATGGCACTCTCTGTCTGTTGTGTTTTGCAGGGCCAGAGGCCAGGCAGCAGGCTGTAGAGGCTGCTGAACTATGGAGGAGGAGTGTTGCTGGTGCCAGGCATGGTGCCTGTGTGGGGACAAGTAGGTGCTGCATTCTGCTGTTGCTGCATTCCTGGTGATCTGGAATTGTGCTAGGTGGGGGTGGTGTCTACGGTGTGGTTCTCAGTGTGTGTTTCCTCTGTCATTGCTGTAGGTCTCCAGGATCACCATTCTGTGGTCAGGGGTAGCAATGGTGCAGCTGCAGTACAGGACCTGGAAGAGTGGATCAGCAGGGCCATCCAGTGAGCTCTTTGCCCTACGTACAGGACAGTGGACAGGCTGACGGTAAACCTGCAGGGCATCTTGCAGCTCCTACCGGCCTGTGGCCGTGTGGGGATGGGGCACAGGGGTGCATGGCCGTGGTAAAGGCCCCCTGCCATATATGATTGCCACCCTTTGTATATAGCCCCCTGTTTCTGTCCCCTTCCTACCTCTTGTTCTGGTCCCTGACAGTCCCACCCTGCTCCCTTTTTAATGATTGTTATTTATTGTTCTGCTGTGTGTTTCTGACTTTGTACATTTTGGAGTTTACTCTTTTATACTTTTATAAATTTATTAATATCTGCACCTGTGTCCATGTGGTTTCACTGTTCTACGTTCCTGTGTGTGTGGTGTCATGGGTATGTCCCGTGTGCCCATCCCCCCATGGCTGTGTGTGCATGCAGCGTTATTGGTGTGCAGTCTCCCCATCCCTGCCTCCCTCTCTGTGGGATGCTGCCATTGCCCATGTGGTGTGCATGGCTCACTGTCTGGTGGCTCATGTCACTGCCCCTGGTCCCTGTGTGTGCACTGCATGTGTCGCACCTACATTGCACTGCTGTCCATCTCCTGTGTGCCTGTGTGCTGTTCCTGTGCTTGGGGTGGTGGTCTGTTTGTCTGGTACTGTGATGCCTCAGTCACCTGGTTACTGGTTTGCTCTCCACCACTCTGTGCCATACCCCCTGCACTACACTGGTGCTGGCAATGTGCAGTGTTTGTACTGTCCATGGCCCTCCACCCTGCCCTGTGTCTGTCAGCACTGTTCTGTGCTGCACTGTGTGCTGCAGCATGCCCCTTCTGTGTGCCGTGGCCACAGTCTCCACTATTCTTGTGTCCCTGTACTGGTTCCATGTCCCTTGTGACCACTGTTGTGCCCTTGCCGAACTGGCTTGTGTCTGTCCCATTGGCCCTCTGTCCCTCACTCCAGCGTATGGGCACATTGGCCCTGTTGCTCCCTCTTGCCTTGTTGACTTGCTCCATTTACTCTTGGTTGCTCCCCTGTGTGGCTCAGCACATCCAGGATTCGCTGGTGCATCTCCAGTTGCGCCATATTGTTTCTGAGCAATGCACAGTGGGGTTGCACTTTGTGCATCCTATGGCACATGCCTCTGTGGATTGCTCTGTCTCTGCTTAGTGCATCCTGTTTGTGCCGGCACATCTGAGTTGCACTCAGCGCACCTCTTTTGTGAATCCTGCCCCCAATGTTTTAATATGTAGTTTCAGAAATAGTGTACAGTACCTACAGTGCAAATTATGAACATTAAACACTTTAACATTTTACTTAAACTCAGTGATTCACCACTCTATTTGCTTTATTTTTTTCTTGCACCAAAGTGGGTTAATAGTTGATATAGCACTGTAAATAGCTGTTGATCAGGCTTCATTAATCTATAACCAGAAACAGACAAAAGTTGTTGATTCTGGAATTATTTAATATTGATTTGCTGTGGCTCACTAAATAGAATCTATTTAGCACTGTATGAGGCAGATGTTTTTAAATTCTGGTAGACAGGCAAAACATCAATCAATTCAGTATACATATTAGGAACATAAGCTTTTCTTGATTAAAACATATTCAAGTAGCAGTGTATTAATTTAGCAGTTTATGCTACTGTTGCTGCAAAAAACAGTGAAAGACTTATTGTGAAGCACTCAGGTTGTATAGTAGAACTCCTGCAATTTCCCCACAATTTTTCAAACAATCTCTGCAATTTGGGGTAACTTTTTCCACAATTTCCGGAGGACAGGACAGGGCAAAAGCCAGCCCCTCCCCTAAAAGACTAGGATAACATTCCCTTTCATCTGTCAAAACTGACATCCAAAATTAGACACAAAAACTTGCTGCCAAAAACAGATGTAAGCTCCTAAAATAAGATCTAGACTTCAGATTGATGCAGTCACAAATGTAATGATTAGAAAAAACATGTGAGGGATGCCCCATGAACACTTGGCTTTGTTTTACGAAAGAAATGTCAATCTTTTGGGGGAGGGGGAGAGGGGTTTAGCATTTCTAGGGTGTTTTTTGAGGGTCTAGCATTGTTAGCTATACAGCTTTCATATCTGCATTTGATAATACAGGCAGGTCCAAGGACAATGAGCTTTGAAAACGTTGCCCCCAGTTCTCACTAAACCCAATATACCTCCTCACATGAGCAAGACTGTTAAGTCATGTTTACAACTACCTTGTGGCTGGGTTATGCCATTATATTATTTATTTATTTGAAGAGTTTCACTAGGAAAGACATACTGAGCCAAAATAACTTGTTTCCAGAAATGTCCTGGGGGAGGAGGAATGGGCTACAGAAGTAGCAAAACACAGAATACAGTAAATCAAACAATAATGTTACATTAAATCACAGATAGATTAACAATTATGCTATTGACTGACATGTGAACCCAGACCAGCTGATAAATGAAAAGTGTGTGGGGGGTGAATGGGGGAGATGGGGGGAATAAGAGGAAGGCAAGGGAAGAAAGAAGAAAGGATAGTGGGGAAAAGGCAATGAAAATGTGAGTTAGAAGCAATTGCAAGAGGGAGAGGTGAAATCAGCCAGGTGGTTAACAATAGAGGAGAATGAGGAGGAGAGTGAATGTGTAATGGGAGGAAATTCCAGATTTTAGGGAAGCGGTAAGAGAAGGCAGCTTGACCTAACAAGGAGGACCTATGAGGTAGAGTAAGAGAATGGAAGGAGGCATTACAAAGTGAATAGGGGTATGAGGGGGCTGCAAGATGATAGTGGTACGGTAGGGTGGCAGAGAGCCAAACCAGTATTTGGCTGTGAAAGTGGCACAGTGGGAAAGTCGTCAGTCTTCAAGTGAAGAGAAGGAAAGGAAGGTGTAGAGAGTACAGTGGTGTGTACAAGGAGGAGAGTCCAGTGCAAAGCAGCAGAACGACTGGAAAAGTGGGTCCAGTCTGGACAAGGTGTTTTTTGGAGCTGCGCTGTAGATTATGTCACCACAGTCAAATAATGGTAGGATCATTTCTGAACAACAGCTCTGTGTGCATTCAGAGGGATGCAACCGTAGTTACAGTACACAGCACCAAGTTTGGGTGTAATTTTTTGTGAATTGCATTCACATGCTCAGAAAAATTTAGATGACTGTCAAGCCAGACCCCAAAGTATTTGAATGAAGGCACAATCTCAATGGAGGAACCATCTAAGTTATGGTAAGGGGGGCCACAAACCTAGCAAATTTTTGCCTACTACCAAAGGTCATGGAGACCATTTTCTTGGCATTTAGGGCCAGCTGATTTGTACAGAACCAGTACTGAACATTATCAAAATCCAGCTATAATCTGGTAAACAAATAAGAGGAGGGAGGGCCTGAGGCATACAAGACTGTATCGTCAGCATACGTGTGTATGTTTTCTGAGGTACAGGTGTTGGGGAGGTCATTCAGGAAGATTGAAAAGAGTAATGGGCCAAGGACAGAGCCTTGAGGGACACCAGTGTTGATTGGAGGGGGGAAGGTAGAGTCATCAATCCTTACTGATTGTGCCCTACCTACAAGACAGGATTGAAACCAGCTGGTGGCAGGACTGGAGAGACCTGTTGCCACAAGCTTGGAGATGAGGAGGAGGTTGTGGGCAACAGTATCAAAGACTTTGGCTAGGTCAATAAATATAGCTGATGTAATGTGGCCCTGGTCCATGCCGGAAAGGATGGAGTCAGTAAGTCAGAGGAGGGATGCTGAGGTGGAATGGGATTTATGGAAGCCAGACTGATAAGGGGTGAAAAAAGAGGTAGACTCCAGGAATGGGGAGAGTTGGGATAAAACAAATGGCCCTGGAGTTTGGCTAGAGTGAGGAGAAAGTATATAGCACAATAGTTGCCAGGGTTGGTGGAGTCACCTCCTTTAGGCAGTGGAATAACTGTAGCATGTTTCCAAGTCGAAGGGACTGAACCAGAGGAGAGGAAGAGGGTAAGAAGTGAGGAGATAGGGGCAGCAACTGCTGGGGCAGAGGGTTGGAGGAGATTGAGGTCAAGACCATCAGGACTTTTACCCTTGTGGGAGTTTAGGGCTAGAAGAGTTGTAGGCTAAGCCAGTGAGATAGGAGAGAAGGAGAAAGAAGGATTATGGAGGGTGATTGGAGTGGGCAGAGGAGAAGAGGGGGGAAGAAGGATACAAGAGCACAGGCACATGATGTGAAGAAGGAGTTAAACTCATTTGCCACTGCAAGGGGTCAGAGCCATTAGCCTTGAGGACAGGGTCAGATGGCTGAACCTTAGGAGAGAATAAAGCATGAACAACCTTCCAGGACTTGATGAGGTAGTTAATGTTAATTTGTAAGGTAGTGGAAATGTACTCTGATTTTGCTAGCCTAATGGTTCTGGTGCAGGCATTACATAGAGAGTGATATTTGAGCCAGTCAAGGATTGAGCCTGAAGCCTTATGAGCCTTCCAGGTTTGGTCTCTTGCATGCAGACAAGCTAAAAGTTCCACATAGATCCAGGGAAGGTGAGAATCTCTAACCCAGGTTTGCCTAAGAGGGGCATGATTATTCCATATAGATAGGAAAGTGTACTGAAAGGAGGCCAAGACTGAGTCGATGGAATTAGAAGTGGAGATGGGTGACCAGTCGGCATTTGACAAGTCCGCATGGAGTTCAGACAGATAAATGGATCTGAAAGACCGGATCATGAGGATCTGATGAGGTGCTTTGATGCAATGTATTTTACGGATACAGTAGCTCATGTTGTGATCACTGAGGGCGTCTGGGAGGGTACCAACATCAACCATATAGTAAGGGTGAGTAGTCAGAGCCAAGTCTAGCATTGAGTGGTTTAACAATTTAGGGTTGGGATGGGTGGGGACAGTGATCAGTTGAGAGAAGTTCAAAAAGGAGATAGCATGGAGGATTTTATAGTGAGAAGATGAAAGCCAGTTCATATTAAAGTCCCCTAGGATGAGAAGTTCCTTAGAGGAACTGTGGGAGAATATGGTGGTGAGAACTTTAGTGAGAGAGGAAGAGGGGACGCCAGGGCAGCAGTAGGCACCAGCTATGAAAATAGGGAGGGAGTAGAGCAAAGAGAGTTTAAGAAGGATTACCTTGTAGGTAGATGGGAGAGAAGTAGACAAGTTGTGGTGAATTGTATAGAGGAAGATATATAAATGGCAATGCCCTTCCCCTGCCAGAGCGATCTTGTCTAACTAAACAGTAACCAGGGATGGAGATAGCATATCTGAGGTTTTGGGGGATAGCCAGGACTCAGATATGATGTAAACAGTGAACGTGCTTTACTTTTTTATTTCATTTTTATTAACCAAGTAGGTACTCTAGACAAATAAATGCGTTTTCAGGTACAATCCAGGAGGTTGCAATGAAAAATATTACCCATCTTACAGAGTCAGGTTTATCAAGGAACTGCACCAGCCCCTAGGATTATTGGTGTTAAGAAGATGCATGGGGTCAAATCTGCGCATACAAAAACAGCATGGTCAAATACCGCACGGCAATAACAGATAAAACAAAAGCAGCATTTGGTAAAAATAGCGATTACCCTGAAAACCCCTCCATATTAATATAACTATCTCGGGGAAGGAGAGAAACTCGAGGATGGGGAGAAACCTGGGAGGATTACAGAGGATAAGTGTGAGACATAACACCCCCCAGCACCAGCGCTCAGGGACAAGGAATCGAACCTCTGTCCACAGACGCTCCACTGCCCTCCCCTGCTGTGGTCTGCCCTCTGAGCCATGGCAGCTGCTTGACAGACCACCACCCAGCAGAGCTTTTATCCTCAGCATCCCTGCATCGCGGCCAACAGCTGCAGGAGTAGCACTACCGCTGTCGTCGCTATATTTTCCCTGGGTTATTTTTCCCTTGTAGCTGTTTTTCCAAATGCTGATTTCCTTTGTGGTTTTGCTTGCAACACTATTCCTGTCACTATATTAACCCAGTACTGAAGCAGAGGACTAGTGGCTACAGAGATCTGCCATATAACTTGCTTAATGGGGGAAAATGTTGGACTCCACTGGGGCTGACATATTGTGAACTGCTGACCACTGGAATGGCCAATCATCTGAGTTTCTGGTGTGGGTTTCACTGCAGGGTTTCTGTGACAAGGTGGGACAGTGTATTGTCACCTTTTAAAAACCCTATCAGAAGTTAGGGATGGTGAGTGACAAGTGACTGGGACAATAGGTACTGAGCTGCTGCAGCTTGATGGACTGGCAAGGAGGAGTCAGATCTGTGAGGAATCCTGAAGGCGGTAGACTGTTTGCAAGTAAAATGTATCATTCTGGATCTCATGTCTGGATTGCAGAAGTAGTACAAGAAGCATTTGTGTGCTAGCCTGAATGAGAAATGTCAGCTGAAATTCAATGCGTAGCCCTTAACAGGGGAGTGATGGACACTGTCCACTGGACAGATCAACTGCCAGAGACAGAGAAAGAGACAGAGAAAGAGATAGACACACAGACAGAGACTGGAGCAGCCAGTTTCAGACTGCCGAGTGGTATCTGGCTGTGAGGCACTGTAAGTCCCGGAGGTACAGCTAATATACTAGAGTGACTGAGACCTGCAGCACCCTGTGGAATCATTCTCTATTAACTGTGAGTATGAGTGTGCCTAGTCCTAGCTTATGAACTGTGTGGGAGTACAGAGTTCTTGTTAGGAAGTTGACCATCAGTCTGGGATTACAAATACCTGCCTTTTAGAGGGTTCAGCACCATTTTAGCAATTGCTTGGCCTTTATGGGGAATTGTTAAGGAGCCAGTTGCACCATAATTGTTATAATGTGCATTAAAGCCAGCCAACTCACAGGAACATCTATGGGCCTGCAACAATGCTATGTTGGTCATGCAGAGACTGCTTTAAGAGAACCTCTTAATTGCCTTAAGGGAATGCCTGACACCAAGTGGGACTGGGTAGTGGCCTCAGTACAGAAGGACCAATATTGCATAGGGCTTTTCTATAGTTTTAATCAAGGGTGAGAAGGGCTGCACCTTGTTGTGCTTTGTTATTGGCAGCTGTGGTACTCATTATCATGCTGCACTCTCTTGGGCCCTGATTAGCAAGCAGCTTGAGGCAGTTTGGGCCTCACCTATGTAGGGCAACCAATCGGGGCAGGCTCCCCTAAGAGTTCTGTACTAACCTACTTTCCATTGCAGAAGTCACTCTGTTGATAAAACTGTCTTACTTGCTCAAGACTGCTATCACTGATTGCCATTTAACTGTGCATAACATTGACAGGGGGTGTCACTGTTGTCTTTGAAATGGGATTAGAGGGGACCCTAACTACTCTGGGGAGGTGGACAGCTACAGCATCCCAGGGGTTGTGCTAGATTGTCAGCTAGTCCACTACAAATTTTCGCTGTGTGGAAGCACCACACATTTTATTGTCTGTGAATATGAGCCCCCTCACCAGTAGCAAGGAAAGAACCCAGGAGCCACAGTCAACATTTTTGGCAGCAGCCCATTGGCAGTGTAAGGTGGAGAACCTCCCCGATGCCTTTGCATTTGCATTTGTCTAATCTAACCTTTTTATATTTAATGGTGATATTGTATGAAATTCAAATGCATTTGCTATAGCAATAAGGTATACAGTGACTTGACTGATTGATTAATTGAGTGAATGGATAATAACAAAATTCACAAACTCCCCCAAATTAGTCCTTTTACATGGCACATGCATGTGAGATATACATCTATAATGGGTGATATACTGTTGGCACTTCCTTGGTGTGGCCTGAGGAGCACTCAGCCTGTGGCCTCATGACTCAGTAGTCAGTTGACTGAGAGGGTGTGCTCAGTGTTACAGTGGGGGGGGAGGCAGGGGATGCTAAATGCCAGGGAGTACGAACTTGTGACCAGCACTACTGTGGATCGGTGCCAGGGGGAGAACCATTGGATGCCAGACAGTGTTGGAACATTTCCTACAGGCCGGCAATCAGGGGCGGCCACTAGCACTAGAGATCTGTTTAAGAAATACAGGCTGGTGATCAGAGGGAGGACCACTAGCACTAGGGATCTGTTTAGGAAATATGGGCAGGTGATCAGAAGGGGGGGGGAGTGGACACCGAGCACCAGAGAGTTTGTTGATTACATACAGGCTGGCGATCGGAGAGTGAGGATCACTAGCAGCAAGGATTTTGTTGATTATATACAGGCTGGTGATCAAAGGTGGGGACCACTAGCACCAGGGATCTGTTTAGGAAATACAGGCTGGCAATAGAAGGGAAGGGATGGACCACTAGCACCAGAGATATCCATATATGGCTGGGACTGGGCAATTGGGGGCAGTGCCACGCTAGCCTGCCTTGTTACCCATGCAAATGAGTCTGTAATGAGCATGAAGATGGCCCCTTAGTGCCTTACATGCCCAACGGGCTCATTTGCATGAGTCCCTTTGAATACTGCAGATAGTGCTTCGGTGCTATCCATTCTGGCGGTGTACATTGGGAGCCCTGCCAGGGCAGCGCTAAGTGGCTTAGCACTGTGCCACCATGACCCTATGTTCATTCAAAGAATGCCAGTGTGCTATTCAACTGAACAAAGCATCTTCAGGCACCCGGGCAATCACAAGGTGCAGCACGCATTTTTGTGCTCCACTTTGCCCAGTGTTGAATATCAGGCCCATGACGTGCACCGGTTTAATATCAGGGTCTGTTCCTCACAGTGTGAACTCTATTGTGATCTGCATCAGGTAAAACAATCCTGCCAATGATTTTGGTAAAATTAACACTGAAGAAAAGTAAGAAAAGCAGTTACATATCACAATTTACAAAGCTGCATTTGAGTTCTGAGGCATATCCAACCTAGACTAAAATATACCTAATGTATACAACTTTATGTCATATGTATTTCCAATATACAATGAGGTGCATTTTAGAAAATTAGCTGTTTAACAGCAATAGAACAGTTATTCCTTCCTTTCTGAGAGAAAAAACACTAACATACACACTTGTTTTTGTGGCATATTAGGTTCACTTATGAACTTGCCTGACACCCTTGTTCACCAGAAGACAGTTTTTATTATGTTGATTGAGTGCATGCGCAAGAAACATGTTGTGGAAGCTTGCTGCAGAAGCAGGCTGTGGAGGCACAGCACTGTTGTGGGCAATGCCCCCACTGCCTTTGGAGGCTTGGCCCGCGTTCCCCAATGGGGTGGCATGCTGTGGCTGACACTAGGTCAGCCAGCATGCCTCAACCTTGAAAAGTTTTAGCCACTGCAATCAGGGGCCACCTCGTCAGTGCAGCATCATCTGCTGCAATGAGGGATTGACCCCTCATTGCAGGGCTTGCCGACAGAGCACCCAATCCCTGTTGGCTTCAGTCCCCCCTTCCCCTTGTCAATGAGGAAGCCCACTCTCCATCAGCATAAGTCCCCCCCACTTTCGTTCTGTGCCGAGAGGGTGCCCAATCCCGCTTGGCTCTTGTGCCCCCCTTCTGTATGTGCCGATGGAGGTGCCCAATCCCCCCGTCGGCTACAGAGTCCCCCCAAAACACTCAGGTGACACGCTAGGAGCCTATCCCAGCATGCCAAATGCTATTGAGAAAGAAAAACCGTCCAGCAATTTTTTTTTTTAAACATGTGAAAAGAAAACTGTCTCGTGGTCTCCCTGCCCCCCTCCCAACCTGCACCCACCCTCTGTGTGCCTGTCTCACAACACCCCCCACCCATACTTACCTCCGGGCTGTGCAGCAGTCTTAGTGGACCAAGAACACGTCTGCACTCTTCAAAGCCGACTGCAAACTGAGGAAATGCCAGTAAGCTGTATAATGGCATAAATAGGGTTTTTTCAACTTTGGTGCATATCACATGTATTTTTGTGAATTTTGGCACCAAATTTTCAGCATGGGGTTATTGAGACCCCTCCTCATGAATTCAGCCACTGTCATCATGTCATTTGGTCCCAAAAGGTGATTTTGCGGTCACTGCGCTGAATCATCTTTTGGGACCATTAATAAAGGATATAAAGGTGGGATCTCAAGAAAGCCTATGTTGCAAAGTTGGTAGAAAAAATCCAAAGAATGGCTGTTTTATGAGCGTGCATTGAGCAGTTGCTACGCACACTCATAACTTCACGAAATTTGCAATATTTTAACTCCAGATTTTCAACATTACCATTTTTCTGCACCTCCTTATGAACAGTACACCTGTCATTTTTCACATCCTGGCCAAAATGTGTTTTCGCATTGCGGCGCAGAATAGCGCAGTCGCTGTGGGAAATCAGTATTTGGGACAGATTAATAAAATGACAGTGACACTGCTCATGAGCAGAGGTCCTAAAATCCCTATGTTGAAAATTTGGTGATGAAAGTTCATAAAATGACTGTGTTACAAGCGTGCTTTGAACTGTTTCCAAGTATCCTTGTAACTTCGCAAATTTGTAATATTTTCACGCCACATTTTCAACACTGGCATTTTTTCATACCTCCTTATGAACAGTACAGCTGTCATTTTTCACGTCCTGGCCAAAATATGTTTTTGCACTTCTGGCGCAGAATATCACGGTTGCTATGGGAAATCAGTGTTTGGGACAGATTAAGATCGAGCGAGTGAGGGGGTGACCGAGCTCAACTGAGCTCTGTCAGGACTGCTGCTGATTTCTTTATGGGCAGAAAAAGACACCAATGCAGGCAGGAGCCCAGTACAAAAGGGCAGCCTGCAGCGCTGGAAGAAACAGAATGAGCGAGTGAGGGGGGGAGTGAGCGACCTCAACGGAGCTCTGTCGGGACAGCTGTGAACATCTTTGTGGACAGAAAAAGGCACCAACACAGGCAGGAGCCCAGTACAAAAGGGTAGCCTGCAGCGCCGGGAGAAACAGAAGGAGTGAGTGAGTGAGAGAGGGTGAGTGAGTGAGCTCAACGGAGCTGTGTCGGGACTGCTGCAGGTTTCTTTGTGGGCAGAAAAAGGCACCAACACAAGCAGGAGCCCAGTACAAAAGGGCAGCCTGCAGCATTGGGAGAAATAGAATGAGAGAGTCAGAGAAGTTGAGTAAGCGAGTTCAACAGAGCTCTATAGGGACTGCTGCAGATTTCTTTGTGGGCAGAAAAAGGTGCCAATGCAGGCAGGAGCCCAGTACAAAAGGGCAGCCTGCAGCGCCGAGAGAAACAGAACAAGCTAGTGGGGGGGGGAGTGAGTGAACTCAACAGAGCTGAGTCGGGACTGCTGCAGATTACTTTGTGGGCAGAAAAAGGCACCAATGCAAGCAGGAGCCCAGTACAAAAGGGCAGCCTGCAGCGTTGGGAGAACTAGAACGAGAGAGTCAGAGAGGGGGAGTGAGTGAGCTCAGTGGAGCTCTGCTGGGACTTTAGAGTTGCCCACCTTCCCGCCCAGTGTCCTCTGTGGTCCAATATTACAGCAGGATCTCTGGAATGGAGACAAAGCAATGACTGGATACTTTTAGGATTGCTGTAATAATACAGATTAAGTTATTCTGTTTATTTCTCTAACTGAGCTAAGTAGTGAGCTATACTGTTATGATTGTTGTAATAATACATATTTATTTGTTCTGCTTACTTCTCTAACTGAGCTGAGTAATAAATTTAGTAGAAAAAATCCCAAAAATGACTGTATTACGAGCGTGCTTTGCGCAGTTGCTACTCATGCTTGTAACTTCATAAATTTGCAATATTTTCACTCCAGATTTTCAGCACTGGCATTTTCCCATACCTCCTTGTGAACAGTACAGCTGTCATTTCTCACATCCTGGCCAAAATGTGTTTTCGCACTTCCGATGCAGAATAGTGCGGTTGCTGTGGGAAATCAGTGTTCGGGACACATTAAGAAAACCACAGTGACACTGTGCATGAGCAGAGGTCATAAAATGCCTACATTGAAAATTTTGTCATGAAAGTTCATAAAATGACTGTGTTATGAGTGTGCATTGTGCAGTTTCCACGCACTATTGTAACTTCGCAAATTAGTAATATTTTCATGCCAGATTTTCAACACTGCCATTTTTTCACACATCCCTTATGAACAGTACAGCTGCCATTTTTCACATCCTGGCCAAAATGTGTTTTTGTACTTCCGGCGCAGAATAGCGCAGTTGCTTTAGGAAATCAGTACTTGGAACAGATTAGGATCGAGCGAGTGAGAGAGGGGGAGTGAACGAGCTCAACTGAGCTCTGTTTGAACTGCTGCAGATTTCTTTGTGGGCAGAAAAAGGCACCAATGAAGGCAGAAGGCCAGTACAAAAGGGCAGCCTGCAGCACCAGGAGAAACAAAATGAGCGATTGAGAGAGGGGGAGAGAGCAATCTCAACAGAGCTCTGTTGGGACAGCTGTGAACTTCTTTGTGGGCAGAAAAAGGCACCAATGCAGGCAGGAGCCCAGTACAACAGGGCAGCCTGCAGCATCAGGAGAAACAGAATGAGCAAGTGAGAGAGGGGGAGTGAGCAAGCCCAACAGAGTTGTGTCAGGATTGCTGTGAATTTCTTTGTGGGCAGGATTAGGGCAATCCAGCCTAGCGACAGTAAGTAGCAGATAAGGCATTTAGGCCTGTAGTGTCCTGGGCAATTAGCATAAGGGCATCTTTAGCAAAGCTTTCAGGGGTAGCCAGATCCTATTCGGGAAGACTCTACATTTAGGGAAAGGGGTTCATCCAAGGGTGCTCAATTCACAAATACTGTAAAGCTCTGTAACAACTGTACTGTTCATACATCTGTTATTGCTGAAGTACTTGAAAGACTGTGAACTTGCTAGGAAGCACCAAGACAGTATTGTATAAGGATTGTGGTTATTTGCCCCTGGTTATCTGAACTATTGCCCTAAGCATCTGAACTATTGCCCTAAGCATTTGTACTATTGCTCTAAGCATCTGGACTATTGCCCTAAGCATCTGAACTATTGCCCTAAGCATCTGAAATATTGCTCTAAGCATCTGGACAATTGCCCCACCTGTAACCATTACTCATAAATTTAGACTTTGCCCTTCCCCTGGCAAATTATCAGATCATTCCGCAGTCCCCTTGGCATTGCAGGAAGGTGCATATTTCAGCTACATTGTTACCAGTGTATGGGGACAGCCTCAATCTTCTACGACACTGCAGTCCCATAGTGTGGTCTGTAATACTTCATACTCAGAATCAGTCTCTACCCAGAAGAGGATGTCTTCTCAGCATTCTTCACCCAAGTGGGATCGTCCATCAGATCATCTCCTCCGTCTGTGTCGTCCGCCAAAGTCGAGTTTGTCACCAGTCGTACAAGTCATATTGCCGTTTCTTGTTTTCACAGCTCGAATGTACGTCTGCCGTTGAGCAACACAACAGCCATGTCAGTGTCATTTTGTATGGTTCCTGATCCAGATGTCCCAAAGTTGGTCGCCCTCCACAGAAGAGTGTGCTTATCCTGGAGAACCTGGTCTGCGCCCCTGGTCGTTTGCCAAAAGTCGAGTCCATCGAAGCCCAGTGCGGGACACGTCCACCATTTTTTTATTTTTGTTCTAGTTTCTGGTGATAAGATTGCAGAATCAACCATCCTCTCTACAGATTCTTCTGGTTCCTTGTCCTATCAGATCCTTCAGAATTTAGCTGGCCCTTGGAGTGCTGCAGCATCATTCAGGTCATGGTAGTCCTCGAGTGGATTCGTCGCCATTCAGGTCTTGATTTCTCCTCGTCCTTGGTGACCCTGGAAGTGGGTTTTGGCCAAGGAACCCTTTGTCTTCAGTTTGGAATCCGACAGCCCGTAAGTGGGTTATTTCAGGAACCAGTTGCTCTGGTTCTTTTATTCCAGCAGCCTTGGAGAGAGTGGGCTTTTGCCGAAGAATCATATGGTCTGCTTAACAAACCTCTCACCACCCAGTGGCCTTTGAAGGTCCCTGCTGGGAATTGTATTAGCATCTACTGTTTCATTTGCTTCCCCTTTGTAGCTACCATCGTAGATTGATGGTGTACACAAAGACGTCAGACCTCTGGACTCCTGTAACATTTGGACTTTGGTAAAATTGTGTAGTTATAGCTAAACCAAATACTGTTATGGGTAGTGTATATCATATGATCTTCACCTAAGCTTAGTGATAGGAATAAGAATTGTAGAATAATTATAGAAATATAGTGGCAATAGGCCTACGTATTTATTCTATTCTGGTTTGAAGTAGTTTTGGTAGTCATAGATAAAGTATTCTGTTTTATTTACCGCCCTATTGTTTTGGGTGACTTCTTCTCTTGTGACTGTGTCTCCCTACCCACTAGTACAAAATAAACACCCTGTGGGCACTGAATCTCTAGGACGACTCCTGCCTCTCCTTGTCTGAGTAACAGTTATCTTATCCACAATAATTCGGACCTTGGTGACTCGCTTTACTCTTTTCACCATCTTTATAGCAGAGTACTACACAGCGCCTCCAGACCATCACATTAGTGAAACATTTTTGGTGTAGTCAGCAGGATACAAATAATTATTTATCCAAGGAGTCCAAAGTTGAAGTTGCCTAGTAAGAAGCACAGATGGAGCCGGGGTGTAGTAGTGGATTGTCTGGGGGAGATAGAGAGTTGGTTGGATGATACCGAGATGGGCCTCGAGGGAGTATTCCACCATCTCCCTTAACCATGCCGTATTACTTCAGAGCACCATGGCTTCTGCAGTTTTCTGGAGAAAACGATGGAAATGGAACCAGTAATCTAGGGGACTTCTGTTCAAAGACGCAGGCTATGTTTAGGCTATATCAGATCCCCAAGCAACAGAAGGTTGAAATCTCAATCGGGCAACTAAAAGGAACTGCTCACAGAGTGGTTCAATCCTGGCTGAATGGAGTGAAAGTCACAGCAGAACAGAATCTACAGAGGCTGCAGCAAATATTTGAGGCTAGAACTGTGTCTGGCCTCAAAATAAAGTTCTTTTCTCGCACCCAAAAGCCCCAAGAGACCCTGAGGGAATTCACATTGAGTCTGCAGGAGCTATTGCAAGCTATAGAGAGGGTAGACACAGCAGAGGTCTGAGGTGCAGACCGAGTGCTAGTAGAAAAGTTCATTGAAGGGGTGCAAAGTGAAGCCCTGAGGAGAGAGTGCCACATGCTACACTTGCAAAACCCTGAGGTCGATTTCCTAGACTTCAAGGAGAAAGCCATTCAGGTATTTGGTTCGGGACACTCCAGAGATGAAGCTCAGGTATATCCACAAATGGCAGCCTCAATGGGAACTCAATGGCATGCATACCCTATAAAAGTATGGGAGGAAGACAACTTGTGGAAATCAAGACTCCAGCCAGAGGAAATGTTGTTACAGAGATTGGAGCATGGAAGAGAAGCTGTTGCATACTCGAGCGGGTTTTCAGAGCATGAACAGATGTGTGGACCAAGGATACAGACACCGATCTGTTCTGTGCAGGCCAGCGCCTGTCAACACTCAGAGCTGACGGAGCAGATTGCCACCCTGACCCACCAGATGGCAGAGATGTGCAAGGAAATGCAAAGCTTAAAAGCAGGATGGAAGAATGAGAGATGCTTTAATCAGCCAGGAAAAGAAAGGGGAATGATCAAATGAATCATCTGAGAAGAAGTGAAGGGAGGTGCTCCATGGATCAGTTTGATGGCCAAGGAAGGCCCATATGTGATCGGTGTGGTGTTAGTGGTCATATAGAATGAACATGTGGTCAGCCAGCAGATAACACCCTGAATTTAAACAGAAATTCTTCGGGGATGAGGACCGACCCTCGAAGAGCAGATGATCAGGTCCAGTAGTCCCATTAGAACAGTCATGTTTCATTGGCAGAAGTCCGATGATACCAGTCAAGATAGATGGCATTGAGCTTATGGCATTGTTAGACACTGGATCACAGGTTACTACATTACAAGGATGAGAGTTCTGGAGATACTGGACACCGATGTTCTTAAGCCACCTCCTAGATCATGGGTGAAGTTAATAGCGAGCAACAATGATGAAGTACCGTATCTAGGATATCTAGAAGTCAATGCCCAACTGGGAAAGAAAATCCAAAGCAACACAGGCATTATTGTTAGTGACCTAGAAAGTGAGCAACTGCCACCACTAATTTTGTGGATGAATGTTTTACAAAATTGCTTTGACGAACTAGTATGCATTCTCCAACAGTAAGCCAAGCATGTACCCCAGGTGGAGAAACATGCCCTGCAACAAACCATCTATAATCTGCAATGCCACCAATGGTTTGCTAACACTGAAGGTGAGATTGGCAAAGTAAGTGTGACAGATACCAGACCGGTAACATTGAAGCTGGGCACCGAAACCACCCTTTGGTGCAAAGCAAAGGTGGGCCCGAGGGGTCAAGATTATGATGCTCTAGTGGAACCTTACCCTATGAACAAGGAAGAACTGATAATAGTGGCTCAGAGTATAGCTACTGTAACCAGAGGTTGGATACCAGTCAGAGTACTGAATTACGGGACTCACGATGTGCAGCTTTACAGAAACCAGCCGGTTGCCCAGATCCACACTGTGTGCTTACAAGACATTATCAAGGCTGAGGAAGAGATAAAGATAGTGTCTGAAGGAGGAATGGAAAGTGATCAGATACCAGAGTGGGCTAAAGAGATTAAAGTAGGCAATCCAAAGACCACCGTTAAGCAAAGAGCTGATGTTTCGGAAGTGGTTTTACACCGGAAGGAAGCTTTTAGCCAACACCCTTTGAATTTTGGGCTAGCTCATGGGGTATAGCATCACATCAGTACCCATGTACATCCGCCTATCAGAAAACAATTTAGACCTATCCCACCAGCCATGTACCAGCAAGTAAAAGAGATGATTAGAGAAATTAAAGAGGCTGAAGTGATCAAGGAAAGCCACAGCCCATGGGCAGCACCAATTGTCCTGGTAAAGAAGAAGGATGGTGAGATCTGATTCTGTGTGGATTACCGCAAATTAAATGACATCACCCATAAGGATGCATATCCTTTGCCTCGGATAGAAGATTCTCTCACGGCTCTCCAATCAGTGGCCATATTCTCCACTCTGGATTTAACCAGCAGATACTGGCAAGTTCCTATGGCACCAAAGGATCAAGAGAAAACAGCCTTTGTTACCCCCATGGATCTTTTCGAGTTCACAAGGATGCCTTTTGGACCGTGTAACGCACCAGGAACTTTTCAAAGACTGGTTGAACATTGTCTTGGAAGCCGGAATTTCAATATCCTTTTGTTATATCTGGATGATATCATTGTATATTCAAAGACTCACAAAGATCATCTACTTCACTTGGATGAGGTGTTCCAAAGATTGATCTGATATGGTCTTAAAATAAAACACTCTAAATGTCATCTGTTACAAACTAAAGTGAGTTATCTGGGACATATAGTCTCTGCTGAAGGAGTAACGTCAGACCCAGGGAAGACTGAAGCAGTAAAGGAATGGCCTGTTCCCACTACCATTAGAGATGTCAAAAAGTTCTTGGGATTTGTGGGATATTATCGGAGCTTTATCAAGAACTACTCCAAAACTGCTGTGTCATTTACATGAACTTTTAAGAGGATCAGCAGAGGGTCAAGTTCCAAAGACTCATCTAATTATATGGGGAACTGAACAGCAAGAAGCATTTGATCAATTAAAGAAAGTACTAACTGAGGCTCCTATATTGGCGAATCCAGATTACGTGAAACCTTTTCTGTTATATACCGATGCCAGTAACAAAAGGTTGGGCGTGGTACTCGCACAAGAATAGAATGGCGTAGAAAGAGTAATAGCCTATGCAAGCCGAGGGTTAAGAGGCTCTGAGTGGAATGATGCCCGCTATAGCTCTTTCAAACTTGAATTTTTAGCACTAGTATGGGCTATCACTGAGAAATTCCGGCAATATTTGGCTGCCGCCCCTTTCACAGTTTTCACGGATAATAACCCCCTGGCACAATTGACTAGTGCGAAGCTAGAAGCCCTCGAGCAGAGGTGGGCCTCTTGACTTGCAAATTACCATTTCTCCTTAAAATATCATTCTGATAAAGCAAATACGAATGCTGACATCTTGTCTCAGATGCCTGGACAAGAGGAAGCAGAAGTGGATGACACCTTGCTGTAAAACATAGAAATGCCACCTTTTCTGCAAGCACCAGCTGAGATTGCACAAGCATGTTGTCAAGTTGCTCCCGAGCCTGAAGTAGAAATTCAACCAGAGGTGGATGACATGATTGCAAACCAAAAAAATCTATGGGTGAAATTACAAGGCCAAGATCCTATCGTCCGCCAAGTGAAAGCTCTAGTTGCTGCACGGAAACGCATGACCCAAAAAGAAAGAAAGAAACTGAACATAGAAGCCATGAAACTTTGGAGACACAGAACTCACTTGGCCATAGAAGATTGGATTTAGTTAAAAAAAGTAGAGATCCTACTACACACATGGAATTAACTCAGATCATAGTTCCAAAAAACAGTGCTTCCGTAGTATTAGAGGCGTACCATGATAATTCAGGACATTTTGGTCACAAAAGAACCAAAGCAATTATCAGAAGGTTTTACTGGATAGGAATGCAAAACGATATAATAAAGTGGTGTGAGGAATGTCCAGCCTGTAATTTAAAGTGCAGAGAGAAGACTAATCAGAGAGCTCCTCTCCATCCAGTAGTTAGTAACTCGCCATTGGAACTAGTTGCTCTTGATCATTTAAAGTTAGACCCAAGCACAAATGGACACATCTATGTCCTCACTATAGTTGATCACTTTTCTAAGTATGTGGTTGCGAGCGAAGTAAAAGACCTATCTGCTCGAACTACTGCTGAGACCTTCTTGAGATGTTTTGTATGACCTTTCGGGTATCCCACAAAAATCCTTACAGATCAAGGAACTTCTTTTGAATCCCAACTGTTTCATGAACTTTGCACCCTGTATGGGAGCCATAAGTTGAAAACCACTGCTTACCACCCCCAAGGTAATGGACTCTGCGAAAGAATGAATCAGACTCTGCTGGAGATGCTGCAAGCCCTACCAGAGTATAAACATCCCTTCTGGCCAGCTTTGCTTCCCGAGCTCACATATCTTAGTCTATAATAATACCATTCATTGCTCTACGGGTTATACACCTCATTATATAATGTGTGGACACCACAGAAGACTTCCGATGGACTTAGTGTTGGAAGTACCACTAGAGGAAACCAAAGTAAAGAAACCAGTTATAAACTGGGTCCAGAAACATAACCAATGGCTGCAGGAAGCTGGACAAATTGTTGGCAGACACATGGAGCAAGTGCGGCAAAAGCAAAAGGCCAAGTTATGATATCAAGGCCAAGGCTACACCTTTACTTGTTGGAGAGAGGGTAATGTTAAAGACGACCCAAAAATGCAGCAAATTGTCTTCGAAGTGGGAACCAGAACCATATTGTATTATTAAGATACCTTATCCCGAACTACCGGTATACAAGATCCAACAGGAATTAGTAAATGGTACCAAGATTGTTCACCGGAATCTCCTAAAAGCTTGCACTTTCAGAGATGCTGTCCTCGCTAAGGATCAGAACAGTCCTACGCCAAAAGAGAGGCAGGAGTCCATAAAAGACAGAATGTTGGAATTAGAATCACCAACCAGTTGGTGTAAAGAACCATGGATTCGCACTTCGTATGTAAACTCTCATGACCATCCAAATGGTGTACCAGTGATAGATCCGGAAATGCCAGATTTCCTAGAAAGAGAGCACATTATCCAAGAACCTGTAGGTTTCCAACCCCGCAGATCCCAAAGATCGAACGCAGGTGTTCCCCCTAGAAGGTATATCACAGAAGCTTCCCAACTTGTACCATGGTACCATATGTAGATCTAGACAAAGTAATTACCCAGACACAGTCACTTCAGTGTAAAACTTCAAAGATTTACAATAATAGTAGATGTTTTAAGAATTTAGAGAATTTAAAAGTGTTTTATTAACATAAGATTTCATAAAGTCTTAAGTAAGATATTAGAGTATTAAGGAAATATCTTTTATAAAATGTTAAGGGAATATATGGGGACATGTATTTTTAGGCAGGCCTGAATCTGTGATGTCCCAAAGTTGGGGCATCCCAGAATAGATATTCAATAAAAAGATTAGGGGTTTACAGGTGCCCAGGGTGCCTGCCTTAGATATAGACTGCAGGGCAATGTAAAAAGGGGCCCCTCAGAAGTTGATTCACATCCCTATACAGTATAAAGACACTCTGATTAATAAAGAAAGCACCCTGTGCACTCAAACCATGTGAAAAAAAAATAGAATTCAGGTAGCTTCAGTAACAATGGCCTGGATGGAATGCTGTGCTGAGCTGCTCATGCACAGCATTCCACTCCAGCTACTCTAGAACCCTGGTGGGTTTAAGCTTAAAAAATATTTTTCAAACAACATGAAGTCTTGCTTTTTATGACTATTGCAGTATGACCACAGGTTAGAACTGCTCCGGAGGTGAAATAGTTAACTTTCCCTGCAGGCATGGAACTTAGAGCGTGAGCTCGGTTGAAAACTCTGTCTGTTGTGCTTCAAACGCAAACTGTCAGATTCTTTACTCCGCCTCACTGAACAGTCGCTCTGGAGATTTCTCCTTCTGCTAGGTTCATTTTGTCGGTTTAAAGTATTATTTTTCGGTTTTAGCGAAATTAAACCATAACCGGTCGGTTCAAGCTCTGTCTGTGGTAATGTAAGTAATAGATAGGTTTTACATTTATTTTTCCGTGTGGAACTTGTAATTCTTTATCGGTTCGGTTTGAACCGATCAGGTTGTATTTAAAATCTACTAGTCCTTTTTAGAGTCGCGGTTCGGCTCTCGGTTCTAAAAACAGATTTCATACGTTTTCCACGACCCGTGACACGGGTTGGGAACCGATAAGGTGTCTTGTTGGTGATCATAAACGGGCAAGTTGGTTAGGCTGGCATTATGTCTGAGAAACCCAAAAGAAAAACCGGACCCACTGGATTTCAACACTGTAGTGTTTGTGGGGAAGCTTTTGCTAAGGCTGACCCACACACCACATGTGTCTATTGTCTGGGGTTTGACCACCTCAATTCAGACTGCCAGATTTGTCACAATTTCCCTGCTACCACCATAGATAAGAGAGTTGGTAGGCTCAGGGAAAGGGAGGCCAAAAAGTCCGCTGACCCGGATGGCCAGCCCGGTTCGGTGCCAACCGAACCGGAGGGAGTGCCCTCTGACCAGGGCAATACTTCCTTGGGCAAACGAAGAGCCGGTTCTGAGGAGCCGGTTCCAGCAAAAAGGACTAGAAAGTCAGCTAGTGTAGAGCCAAAAGTTCTCTCCCCAACTGCTGAGGAAATAGCTAAAGCAATTCAAATTGTCCAGTCTCTCTCTCCGGTTCCGACAGAACCGAGACCTTCAGGTAAGCGTCCGGTTTGGCGGTTCCACCGGTTCAAGATTATGATTTTGAGAATTTTATGAACGGGGAGGGGAAGAGGAATGAGGAAGTGAATATGGTTTTGAAGATCTGGATGTGCCCATTGATCGGACATCTCTCAGATAGACCCCTAGGGGTTTCTCCTCCAAGGCTTTCTGAGTCCCTTCTCATTTCATGTTTTATAAAAAGTTGATGAAACTCTCCAGCTCCCTGTTGAGGAAGCTGTTGATGACCAAGAGGAGCCAGACTATGTAGAAATGATGGATATTCCAGAGTCTAGGAGACTGTCTATTTCTTTGCATAAATCTTTTGGAAACAGACAGTAAAGTTTTAAAACTCCTCACACTATACCTCCTGTGGATAAAAGGATGGACAAGAGGTATACCTTATCAGGCTCTGACACTGATTTCCTCACTCAACAATGCAGCCATGTGGGGTGAGTGCAGGCTGCAGCCTGTGACAGAGCTAATATTCCCTAGCTTCACACACCCTGAGAAGGACTCAGGAAGATTGATGCTATGGCAAAGAAACAGTACATGGCAGCATCTTTGGGACTCAGACAAGCAAATTATATGGCTTATGCTACTAGGTACCAGAAATCCAGATGGGATACTGTGCTGGCCTAGCGAAACAAGTCCCTGACCAGCTTGCCAGGAAGCTGGAACAGGTGGCTATGGATGGTATTGAGGCATCCAAGGTGCAATTTCATGCTGCAGTGGACTCTAATGATGTTTCATCCAAGAGTCATGGCTACATCTGTGGCACTTCGCAGGATGGCTTGGCTCAGATGTACTACCCTGTCTCAGGATACCCAGTCTAAGGCCATGGATTTTCCTGTTAGGAAATTCTCTATTTGGGAGCAAACAGAGAATTACATGAAGAAAATGGATGAATATGGGACCACCTATAGGAGTGCACAGGCCAAGGAAAGGCAGGCCACTCCTCAAAAGCAGCTTCCTAGAGGCAGGGGCAGGCCTTTCATAGGCCTTTTACCAAGCCCAAGCTCCTCCTCCGCCTATGCTAAGAGGGGTTCTTTAGAGGAGAGGCAGACGGGCACAAGCAGGTCTGCTTCCACCCCTCAAGCCCCTGCCAAGCAGACACCTGATGGGATTGCCAGGGCCGATTCTCCTCTACCTGTAGGGGGCAGGCTGACTTACTTTGTCCAGGACTGGAAGTCTTTAACATCAGACAAGTGGGTCCTGGAAGTAGTAAGCCAGGGACTGGTTCTCAGCTTCAAAAAATTTCCAAAGCTGAGAACCAGATCTTTTCCACCTGCAACTCCATCAGAGGCACTCACCCTAGAGGCAGAGGTCTCTACCCTCCTGGCTATCAGAGCTGTGGAAAGGGTTCCTCCCCTACACCAGGGCAAAGGTTTGTACTCCAGGTACTTCCTTACCCCAAAAAAGACAGGAGAATGGCGGCCCATCCTGGATCTCAGATATTTAAACAAGCACCTTTTAAAGCCAAAGTTCAAAATGGTGACTCTGGAATTATCCTACTGTCTCTAAGGCCAGGGACTGGCTAGCTCCCTGGACCTCAAGGATGCCTACTTCATATTCCCATCAGAAGCTCCCATCGAAAGTACCTCAGGTTCAAGCTGCCTCAGGCCACTACCAGTTCAGAGCAATGCCCTTCGGCCTCACTTCTGCCCCAAGGGTATTCACCAAATGCCTGGCTGTAGCAGTTGCCTACCTAAGAAGACAAAAGATTGCCATCTTTCCTTACCTGGAGGATTGGCTCTCAGTAGGCCAGTCCCCAGACCAGGTCAATTTACACCTTCAGATAACGCAGCAACTGCTTACCTCTCTAGGTTTCCTTCTGAATCTCTCAAAGTCAGTTCTAGAGCCGGTCCAGCTTCTTACCTTCATAGGCACAGAACTGAACACACAGGAAGCCAGGGCCTTCCTCCCCCCTGGACAGGGCAAAGACCCTAGTCTCCCTGGCCTCCTCATTTACCCTGCAGGTCTCCGGGCCAGCAAGGCATTTTCTGCAGCTCCTAGGACACATGGCTGCTTCCACAGCAGTTGTGCAAGGAGCAAGATTTCAGATGAGGGACATCCAGTTCCATTTGAGAGCTTTTTGATCTCAAAGAAAAGATCCTCTTACCAAGCTGATCCCAGTAACTCGAACCCTGATCCAAGCCACAGTGGTGGCAGGATCAGAGCAACCTGAGACAAGGGGTTCCTTTTGTCACTCAGTCTCATTCTCTAATCCTTACTACAGATGCGTCCCTCTTGGGCTGGGGAGCTCATATGGGCGACCTCACCACCCAGGGTCTGTGGTCTCCCTGGGAATCTCTGCTCCACATCAACCTGTTGGAGCTCAGAGCAGTTTTTCTAGCACTTCAAGCTTTTTCCAAATCTGTTCAGAACAAGAATATTCAGGTCAGAACAGACAACACCACTACAATGTGATACATCAACAAGCAAGGGGGCACTCAGTCTACGGCCTTGTGCACCGAAGTGATGAAGTTGTGGTCTCTGGCTTACTCTCTGAACACCTCCCTTACGGCAGTTCACCTCCCAGGCAAGGACAATGTCCTGGCCGATGCTCTCAGCAGGATTTCCCAGGGCCACCACGAATGGTCACTGGATCCCCTGGTCTTTGGAGTAGTATTTGCCAGATGGGGCACCCCGCAGATAGATTCTTTGCCAGACAATCACCTATCCTCTTTTTGCTGCAGGCCCCCAGTGTTGGGCTCACTCCCACTGGATGCCTTAGCCCTCAGTTGGGAGGAAGTTTCTCTATACCTTCCCTCCTTTCCTTTCCTGTTCAAAGTGCTAGTCAAAATCAGATCCCAATCATGCAAAGTCATTCTGATAGCTCCAGGTTGGGCCAGACAGCCCTGGTATCCACTCCTGCTGTCCTAGCAGTCCATCCTCCCTGTCCCTTCCCAGGAATCACAATCTGTTAACCTGTGCCCAGGGAAGGGTCGGTACCTGAATCTCAAATCTCTCAATCTCAAGGCTTGGTTCTTGAAGAGTTAGAGTTTGCTGATTTACACCTTTCCCAAGGTGTAATGGATATATTGAAGGCCTAAGGAAGCCTTCCACCAGGGCTACTTACAATTCCAAATGGAAAAGGTTTTCCATATGGTGCTCGCGGAAAAGCATATTTCCCCAGTCTCTGCTGATCTACCCACAGTCCTGGATTATATGGTCCACCTGAATTCTTTGGGGCTGAGACCAGCTACCCTGAAGGTGCACTTGGCAGCTGTGTCTGCTTTTATTTCAGCAGGTAAATCCTCTTCCTTTCAGCTCATCCTGTATTTTCAAGTTTTTAAGGGGTTGTTTCACACCAACCTCATTCAGGGATCCTGCCCCTGCCTGGGATCTTAATGTTTGCATTGCTCAGCTTATGCAACCCCCTTTGAGCCCTTGTCTTCAGCTGAGCTCAAGTACTGACTTGGAAAACTGTGTTTTGGTAGCCATCACCTCTGCCAGATGCATAAATGAATTACAAGCGTTGTCAGTGGAGCAGGAGTTTATCTCTTTTCACAGAGATAAGGTGGTCCTTCGGACTAACAGAAAGTTCCTGCCTAAGGTGGTTTCAGATTTCCACCTTAATCAATTTATTTCACTTCCAGTGTACTTCACTGACCACTCCTCCTCTGGGGAGAGGATGCTGCACAGCCTAGATGTGAAGAGAACCCTTAGTTACTACATAGAGCGTACCAAGGGTCATAGGTTTGACTCCCTTCAACTGTTCCTCACCTATGGCGAAGTTGGTAAGGGAAGCCAGCCACTAAAAGATCCATTGCCAGGTGGATTGTCTCTTGTATCCAATTCTGCTATGAGAAGTTGAGTAAAGCTCCCCCCTCAGGCCTGAGGGCTCACTCTACCAGAGGTGCAGCTGCTTCTCTGGCTGCTGCCAGAGACATTCCTATTCTAGAAATATGTCAAGCAGCTACCTGGAAAACAGTTCACACTTTTAACAAGCATTACTCCCTGGACATCCAGGCTAGGAGTGATGCTCGGTTTGGCACAGCCGTGCTTCAGATCCTATTTCCTAGGTAGGTTCTATCCCTCCTCCATGGGGGTACTACTGTGTAGTCTGCAATTGTCATAAAATAGCAAGACTTCATGTTGTTTGAAGAAAAAATTACTCACCTTAGTAATGTTGTTTCTTCTAATGGAGTCTTGCTATATTATGACCTCCCTCCTGCCCCTCTCAGAACCTCTGTTTTGGGGATGTGGGTGGGCAGTACAGGGTTGGCACTTTTTTTGATGCCCACCTTGTTGTTTTTCACCTACCTTTTTGGGTGAATTGGTGTTGTGTTTTTGCATTTTTCGGTCTCCTGACTTGAGTCTTTGTTTTAGGCCCAAAATGAGTGTTTATCTTAGTAGCCAGTTGGCTAGTGTAGGTTTACAGCTTCCACACAGAACCTTAGTGAGTTTTAGCTCATAAAGATCTGACAGTTTGCGTTTGAAGCACAACAGACAGAGTTTTCAACCGAGCTCTCGCTCTAAGTTCCATGCCTGCATGGAAAGTTAACTATTTCACCTCCGGAGCAGTTCTAACCTGCGGTCATACTGCAATTGTCATAATACAGCAAGACTCCGTTAGAAGAAACAACATTACTAAGGTGAGTAATTTTTTCTTACAGTCAGTTGCTCATGGGCAGAGGTTGAAGAGACAGGACACAGAGGTCAAGGGACAGGTTAGGGCTTACCTTGTGTTGAAGCCATCCTTCTGGTCTTGCTGTGGTACTATGCTGCCTCCCCTGCCTGAAGACTCCTTGCTCTGTTTTGTTCTGCGATCGGTGGTGCCATCGGGGCACCACAAAGAAGTAAAATGTCTGTTTGCCTTGCATTGGGCTTAAGAGCCCTGTCGTTTTATTATTTTAGTCCCCCACCTGTATTTAAAGTTTATTTCGGTCCCACGTCGGCGGCATCGAAGAGCCGCATCACGCCCTAGTTGTTGCCGGCTGTCTGAGGCCCCCTCAGTCTGTTCCTCGCTCCGCCTACCGTTATTTCACTCCCTTCCTCTGCCAGCAAGACCTCCCACCTCCTGTCTGCTCTCTCTGGTCCTGGTGTGAGCGGTGAGTTGGCGACAGCACACAGATTTGTGCTGTTTGCCCCACAAAACAAAGACTGTATTTTTTTCTATCCATTCTTTGGCGCACAAGGCTCAGAAGAGGAGTGGCTGAGCGCCGCCTAAGAATCGGGTCACAAGGACCCCTAATTAATAGTCAGTGAGGAGGCAGGGTAGCTCCGCCCACAGGAGGGGCCAGCAATTCAGGGCCAGTTCAAGGCCTATTAAATATTAATGTGGGGGCGGGATTAAAGGTGGTGATCTGCTGAAAGAGTGACAGCTCTTAGAGAGCCTTTCAAATTAAAGGGGCCATGCAGTTAAAAGGGCAAGTCAGGCCCAAATTAAAGGGAATAGGGCTTCCCAGGCCCAGTGTTGAAGGGGCTATTTTGCCAAATATGAAGAGGGCTATTAGACCCATAATGAAGGGGGCAATTCAGGCCCATTTCTGTTAGGGCACCAGGCTCATTGTAAAGCAGGGCACCAGGCCCAGCTGTATGAGGGCATTTAGGCACACAGTCTAGAGGGCGCCAGGCACATTTCTGTTAGGGCATCAGGCCCAGTTTTGAAAGGGCTATCTGGCCCACAGTATAGAGGGTGCCAGGCCTATTTCAAAGGGCACCAGGCCCATTTTAAAAAGGGCGAGTAGGCCCATAGCTAAGTGTAGGGCATCAGGCCCAAGGTAAATGTAGGGCATTAGGCCCGAGGTAAAGCAGGGTTCTAGGGAGGCCCTGACCTAGTGTAATAAGGCAAGCCAGCCTAGTGGTAGTAAGGGAGGCTCTGGCCTAGTGTAATAGGGCAAACCAGCCTAGTGGTATTAAGGGAAGCCCCGGCCTAGTGTATTAGGGCAACCCAGCCTAGTGGTAGTAAGGGCGGCCCCAGCCTAGTGGATTAGGGCAAGCCAGCCTAGTAGTAGTAGTAGTAAGGGCAGCCCCGGCCTAGTGGATTAGGGAAATCCAGCCTGGCGACAGTAAGTAGGGCATATAGGCCATTTAGCAGATAAGGCATTTTGGTCTGTAGTGTCCCGAGCAATTAGCATAAGGGCATCTTTAGCAAAGCATCCAGGGGTAGCCAGATCCTATTCGGGAAGACCCTACATTTAGGAAAAGGGGGTTCATCCAAGGGTGCTCAATTCACAAATACTGCAAAGCTCTGTAACAACTGTATTGTTCATACATCCGTTATTGCTGAAATACTTGAAATACTGTGAACTTGCTAGGAAGCACCAAGACTGTATTGTATAAGGACTGTGGTTATTTGCTCCTGGTAATCTGAACTATTGCCCTAAGCATCTGAACTATTGCCCTAAGCATCTGAAATATTGTTCTAAGCATTTGGACAATTGCCCCACCTGTAACCATTACTCATAAATTTAGACTTTGCCCTTCACCTGGCAAATTATCAGATCATTCTGCAGTCCCCCTTGGCATTGCAGGAAGGTGCATCTTTCAGCTACATTGTTACCAGTGTATGGGGACAGTCTCAATCTTCTACCACACTGCAGTCCCATAGTGTGGTCTGTAATACTTCATACTCAGAATCAGTCTCTACCAAGAAGAGGACGTCTTCTCAGCATTCTTCACCCAAGTGGGATCGTCCATCAGATCATCTTCTCTGTCTGTGTCGTCCGCCGAAGTCAAGTCCATCGCCAGTCGTACCCACCATTTCTTGTTTTCACAGCTCGGAGGTAGGTCCGCCGTAGCGCATCACGACAGCCGTGCCAGTGTCATTTTGTATGGTTCCTGATCCAGATGTCCCAAAGTTGGTCGCCCTCCACAGAGTGTGCTCATCCTGGAGAACCTGGTCTGCACCCCTGGTCATTTGCCGAAAGTCGGGTCCATCGAAGCCCAGTGTGGGACGCGTCCGCCGTTTCTTTATTTTTGTTCTAGTTTCTGGTGATAAGATTGCAGAATCAACCATCCTCTCTACAGATTCTTCTGGTTCCTGGTCCTATCGGAGATCCTTCAGAGTTTAGCTGGCCCTTGGAGTGCTGCAGCATCATTCAGGTCATGGTAGTCCTCGAGTGGATTCGTCGCCATGCAGGTCCTGATTTCTCCTCATCCTTGGCGACCGTGAAAGTGGGTTTTGGCCAAGGAACCCTTTGTCTTCAGTTTGGAATCTGACAGCCCATAAATGGGCTATTTCAGGAACCAGTTGCTCTGGTTCTTTTATTCCGGCAGCCTTGGAGAGAGAGTGGGCTTTTGTTGAAGAATCATATGGTCTGTTTAACAAACCTCTCACCACCCAGTGGCCTTTACAAGGTCCCTGCTGGGAATTGTGTTAGCATCTACTGTTTCGTTTGCTTCCCCATCGTAGCTACCATCGTAGACCGACAGTGTACATGACGACGTCAGACCTCTGGACTCCTGTAACATTTGGAATTTGGTAGAATTGTGTAGTTATAGCTAAACCAAATACTGTTATGAATAGTGTATTTCATCTGTTCTTCACCTAAGCTTAGTGATAGGAATAAGAATTGTAGAATAATTATAGAAATATAGTGGCAATAGGCCTAAGTACTTATTCTATTCTGGTTTGAAGTAGTTTTGGCAGTCATAGATAAAGTATTCTGTTTTATTTACCGGCCTATTGTTTTGGGTGACTTCTCCTTCTCTTGTGACCGTGTCTCCCTACCTACTGGTACAAAATAAACGCCCTGCGGGCACTGAATCTCTAGGACAGCTCCTGTCTCTCCTTTTCTGGGTAACAGTTATCTTATCCACAATAATTCGGACCTTAGTGTCTCACTCATTTCTTTTCACCATCTTTAGAGCAGAGTACCACAGAGCACCTCCAGAACATCACATAAGGCAGGGAAAAGGGGTGAGGTGGAAATAGGGGGTACAGATACAGAAGTCACAGAGGGTGCAGTTGGCGGGGGTAAGGGACAGGGAAGAACGAATGCTGGTGTGGTGGAAGGGGCATTAGAAGGGAAAGGGGGTAAGGTGTAGGGGGTACTCATCCTGGAGGATTCTATGCTGAAATGGGTAAGATGGGCTGGAAAGGGGGAAAGGCACAACCATATTTGTGTTGAAGCTGTCCCCAGGTTGACTGCAGAAGTGGCAGGGCAGGCACTGCTCAAGCATGTTGTGAGGGGGAGGAAGAAACCTAATTTACTGTTGCATGTGAGTACAAATGACTTGGCGGGGGACACTGTGGAAGTAGTGAGGGGGAGGTTTGAGTACTTGGGCAGGCAGTGCCAGGGGGTGGGGAAGTCAGTGACATTCTTGGAGGTACTGCCGGTACCATATGCAAGCATGGTGAGGAAGGGTAGGCTTGAGGAGTTCGAGTGGCTCAGAGATTGGTACACACGAAACATTATGGGTTAGTGACTAACTGGGTAGAGTCTGGGGGGAACAGTGACTTGTACGTGGGGAACAGGGTACACTGGAGCAAGAAGGAGAGGGGAGTATTAAAGGCAGCATTGCTGCCAGGCCACTGGTGCTGAGGGTTGAGGCACTGGTCACCACACCTCGTGCCATGCTGGCGACCCAGGTTCGGATGCAAGCTCGGGCTGCCAGGGGTTGGCAAGGGAGGGATAGGATTGAGCATCTGGTGGACTGCTCTCCTATCCCAGGGTGCGATCCAGGAACCCACCACTCTGTAGCAGCCCCTGGTAATGACTGTGGGCACTACTACAGTGGTGTAGTAAAGGGTGGCAGAGTGTGGCGGATGTTGGCACGCTGTGCCTAAGCGTCATTGCACGCCTGTACTCTGCAAAGAGGAGAAAAGTGGAAAATGGGCTATGGTCAGGTAGCATGTGCTTCTGACCCCCCCGCCCACCTCGAATGGTGTCTCCTCAACCGGATCCTGCTCCAGTGGGTCAACCTGGGAAGCTCCTCACCACCCCACCACAGGAGTAATCCATGGAGGTGAGCAGCTCGGCCTGATGTAGGGGCAGGGCTACAGGGGTTGGGTGGCCAAAAGACTGAGGTTGGTAGAAAGATCCGGACAGGGAAGCCTGATGAGGTCACTGCCCTAGATATAGGTAAAGGCAGAGGTGTAGTAACCCTGGAAGGGGGCAGGCAGAGTGGTCTGAGTGTAATACAGAAGGTACCACCACCCGGTAAGAATAAGGAGGAGAAAGCTTGTAGACTACCGGGAGGAGGGACACAGGCCAAGGAGGAGAAGAGTGAGGAGAAGGAGGGGTACAGGTGGAAGGTGGTCTGACTAAATGGATAGAGAACTGGTTACGGGGGAAGGTGCAGAGGGTGGTGGTGTTGGGGTAGCTCTTGGCACCCAGAGCAGTGACAAGCGGGGTGCCACAGGGCTCAATGCTTGGTCCAATGCTATTTGGGCTCTTTATCTCCACTATAGCACATGGAGTGGAGAGCAGGGTTAGTCTGTTCGCAATTTACCAAATCAAAAGCAAATAATTATAACTATATAGCAGAGCCCCCCCCCACTCACATACACACTCCTGAAAGCTGCTTAAGCCTGGAATTCATTCAAATCAATTCCATTTCTTACTTACTTGGGGTTCAATGCCAGCAAGTGTAAAATCATGTACCTAGGGCATGGGAACCCCGATGCTGGGTATAGAATGGGCAGAAGTACTGATACTCACTAGACATGAAAGGGTCCTTGAGGTTATTATATCAGAGGACCTCAAGATGGCAGTACAGTGTGACAAGGCTATGGGTAGGGCAAATTGGATTCTGGGGTGCATAAGGAGTGGCATCTCCAGTAGAAGGAGGAGGGATGCTGTGCTGCCATTGTGTCACTCCCTGCTATACCCCCAGCTGGAGTACTGTGTCCAGTTTTAGAGTCCACACTTCAGAAAGGACATAAGGTGGAGGTTTTCCAGAGGAGGGCAACTAAAATGGTTCAGAATTTTCACAGGAATCCCTACAAGGAAAGGCTGAAGAATCTCAACATGTACACTTTGGAAGAGAGGAGGGTGAGAGGTGACATGATCAAGACCTACAAAGTACCTCACGGGGTAAAGAGGGCACAGTTGGGGAGTTTCCTTCAAACGAGGATGAGCAGCCAAACCAAGGGAAATACAATGAAGCTGGGGGAGGGGCATTCAGGATAGATGTGAAGAAATATTTATTTACTGAAAGGGTGGTAGATGCCTTGAACAGACTGCCAGGAGAAGAGGTGGAAGCTAAAATGGTAGGGGGCATGAAGCATGCATGGGATAAACATAGGGGTATATTAGAAAAAAGGGAAGGAGGGGGTCAATGGAGATCAATAGGGCTATGGACGTGGAGTAGGTTCAAGTTCATTGCAGGAAAAATCCATTAAGCAAGCTCATTCACAAGGAGGTCCTGATGGATGCAGGCAGAGTAAGACATGCAGTAACATATGCAGGCAGGAGTTACAAGTCGGTAGAGAACACTTGGGCAGACTGGGTGGGCTGGGCAGTCCTTTTCTGCTGACAAATTCTATGTTTCTATGGAACCATGTGCTAATTCAGGTGCAGTGTTTATTTAAAGTTGGGCCTACTATACATCCAGATGTAAGGTACAGTAAATCACCGAATTAGATGCAGCCCACTTGCAGTACAATAAACAGAACCCCAGTGCTTCGAGAAGCCTTTACTCTTCATAAGGCTGTTTAAAGAGCTGGGGTTCTATTTGCAGTGTCCACACCAGTATGCTGATCTTAAAATTGACGCCGCATCTGAATGAGTACTTGATTCTTGCTCGCTCCATTTCTTCCCCACTTTGAAACCTGCTTGTCCTCAGTTAGTTTTGGGCTGGCAGTGCCTCACCTGTGTTTGAAGATGACCAATAAGTGCCACTGAGACGTCAGACTTCACAGACTGTGAAGGCATCTGCTCACGGACAGACATAAGGCAATTCTACTTGGGGTAGGAGGAAGTAAGCTGTTGATTAACTATAATCTTCAGCTTATCCATCAGGTAGGGAAATGGGCAGACTAGGTGGGCCAAGCGGTCCTTATCTGCTGTCAAAATCTATGTTTCTAGGTTTCTCACCCACCATCTTGTCAAGAAGAAGGCTGCAGCTATGGCCACTGATGACTGTTAGGGTGCGGGGATAGGGGGGGACCAAAGGGGACAGACATAAGGAGATAAAATCATAATAACAATTGTGAGACCTTCACCAGCTTTCCTAAATGCATTCCAGTAAAAGAACACTATATGAAGTTTTTCAAATGGCAACACAATCTGGTGAGCCCTCTGTCTGCCATCTGACACCAGGCATCAACCAGCATAAAATTGCCTAAAGAAGGCAGTGTGGTCATGTGGTTACTGAAATACTGGAGATTACAGATTTATAAGAACAAAAGAATATCGCACAGAAGCTGGCACATATGCCTATAGCAATTGTTTACTGCTTCTCAGTAGTTATATTTATACTCTTGAGGTACTTGAATGTTTCTATCATATTCCCTCCTGTCTTCCAGTGAGTACATATTAAGGTCCCTTAATTTCTCCTAAGTCTTGTGTTGCAAGCTCTTTACCATCTCATTCACCCTTCTCTGAACCATCTCCAGCCTGTTAATATCCTTACAAAGGTGCAGCCTCCAGAACTACTTTTCCTCTCCATATGAAGCCTGACAGGTTTTACATAGAAACATAGAAGTTGATGGCAGATAAGGACCGCATGCCCATCCAGTCTGCCCATTTCTTTTCTACCTTATAAATGTGCCATCGGCCTTTGCTCTGTTCAGTGGCCTATCTATTCATACTCATCTGTATTGCTCCCTTATGCCTATCCCATGCCTGTTTGAAGCCCTTCACTGTATTCACTAGCCACCACTTCCTGAGGTAGGCTGTTCCATGCATCCACACCTTCCTGTGAAAAGAATTTCCTCACATTCCCCTTAATCAGCCTCCCTCTAGTCTCATGCTGTGTCCTCTTGTCCTGCTATTTTTCTTATATTTAAACATGTTAGACTCTTTCACCTTGTTAATACCCTTAAGGTGTTTGAATGTTTCGATCATATAACCTCTCTCTCTCCTTTGCTCAAGGGTATACATATTGAGCTCCATTAATCTGTCCTCATATGTCTTCTGATGCAGTCCCTGCACCATTTTGGTTCCCTTTCTCTTGACTGCCTCAATTTGGTTAATGTCCTTGTGAAGGTGTGGCCTCCAGTACTGCATGCAGTACTCCAGATGGGGCCTAACCAGTGTCTTGTAAAGAGGGATTATTACCTCCCTCTTACAACTTGTGATACCCCTACTAATACACCCTAACATCCCTCTAGCCTTACCTATAAGGTTACCACCTACTCGGGTTTTTGACCGAATGATTCGGTTTTCTAGGTCCAGATTCGGTTCTCCTGTTTTCAGCATTGCAGATTCAGTTTTTATGGTGGGTCAAGCAGCAGCTCTGAGATTCCCCACTAACTGTTTCATTTTCTTCTCATCTGACTGTAAGCAAGTGTCTGGCATTTCAGTGTGCTTGCTTGCATGCAGTGTATGCTAATCAGTAAGTGCCTTCAAAGTACAGGGCACTTAAAGAGCCAAATGTGTCCCTCTCTGCTCTGTTGTCACCTCTAACTTCACACCAGCAAATTGGAAGATTATTCATGGGAAGGGTAAACAATACCACCTTAATTAACACCTTCATTTTTCTGAAACCCTTAGACATTCAGACAGGCTGGCCTCTTGTCCAGTGTGGACTGTACAATGTGTTTCAGAAACTTTACCTGCTAATCCAGTTTTATTCAGAGGTAGTACTTTTTCATTCATTTTGAATGCTCACATACTTGTAAAACAAAGTCTTTTAAATCATTCACTATTTTACTTGCATATTCATATTACAAACAGATTCTGATGTCATGTAAACCTTTGTTTCTATACCAGTCAGTCTGAGAGGTGTAAAGTAGGGCTATTAAGACCATTAGCAGCAAATCTACCTAATCCTTTCTAGACTGCACTGTGAGTATGGTCTTTGACTGCTTTGACCTTTAAATGCTCATAATTTTTTCTTTCAGGGTCTGTCCTATATTTTAATATTTGTTACCCCTTTTGTTGTTAAGTTAATAATCTAATATTTTATTTCATTTCTAGCAGTACTACATCTCTCTCTCTCTCCAGTAGTTATTGCTGTCAATTTTCATACTACCTGGATATTCAAGGAAGACCATTCCAGGCATCTCAGATGAACAGCACAGAATAGTGTGGCTAACGTCATGCTAAGCCACAGAAATGAGAAAAGGAAGAGAGAGAGAGAGAGAGAGAGAGAGAGAGAGCAGTAGCTGGGGAGAAGAAAGGAACACAATCTAGACTTGATGGCACTGCAAATTTAGGAAATTTATCAAACATTATTTTTTTTTACCAGAAGAGACACACTAAGCTGAAGCTTGTTTACAGGTGCAACCTGGGAGCACAAGGGAGTGAAATGATTTGTGCAGGGTCACACAGTATGCAAGTCTGGGCTGTGGGATTCAAACCCTGATCTCCAAAATTGCAGCTCAGAGCCTTAAACCACTGTGCTATACTGCCTCCACGCTACATATCACATATCATGCTATCTAGTATGTATGACTTATATGGAAATAAAATAGGATATTTAACAGCACAGAATAGTTCCTACTACTTTTAAAAACTTCTGTGACATTACAAATAGCTTTAGAGTAGGAGCAATGGGAAGGACAGTAGCACATCTTAAAATGGCAGATGATATTTGTCATTACAGCTCGTCCACCATTACTAGTGTAGGTTATTTATTTATTGAAACATAGAAACATAGACTTTGACGGCAGATAAGTACTACTTGGTCCACCCAGTCTGCTCATTTCCCTACCTACTGGATAAGCTGTAGATTGTAGTTAACCAACAGCCTACTTCCTGCCACCCCCCCACTACAATTGCCTTGTGTCTGTCCCATGCATGTTTGAATTCCCCCATTGTTTTAGCCCCAACAACCTCCCCAGGAAGGCAGTTCCATGCATCCACCACTCTCTCCGTGAAAAAAGATTTCCTCACATTACCCCTGAGCCATCCCCTCTATCTTTAAATTGTATCCCTTGTTCTTACACATCTCTTTTCTGAAAGATGCTACCCTCCTGGACTTTGTTGATTCCCTTGAGGTACTTGAACATTTCTATCATGTCCCCCCGTCCCTCCTTTCATCAAGGGTATACATATTAAGCTCTCTCAGTCTCTCTTCATATGATTTCTGATGCAGACCCTGCACCATTTTAGTTGCCCTCCTCTGGACTGCTTCCATTCTGTTTATGTCCTTGGGTAGATGAGGTCTCCAAAACTGCACACAGGACTCCAGATGGGGTCTCACCAACTGTCTGTACAGAGGGATAACCACTTCCCTTTTTCTACTTGTGATGCCCCTTCCTATGCATCCCAGTATCCCCCTGGCTCTCATCACTGACTTCTCACATTGCTTACCCACCTTTAGATCATCCGATATGACTACCCCAAGTCCTGCTCCATTTTTGTTGTTTTAGTACCTCCTGCTATAGTGTACTCTTCTCCTGGGTTTTGTTTCCAGGTGCATTACTTGCACTTCTTTGCATTGAATCTAAGTTGCCATATGTCTGACCATTCCTCCAACCTTGCCAAGTCCCTTCTCATCCCTTCTACCCCCCCCTTGTGTATCAACTCTGTTACAGATCTTTGTATCATCCGCAAAGAGGCATACCTTTCCCTCCAGACCCTCTGCAATGGCACCTATAATAATGTTAAAGAGTACTGGACCCAGTACTGAGCCCCCTTTCTTTGGAATGTGTTCCACTCACTATTACCTTCTGTGTCCCATTGTGCAGCCAGTTTGCAACCCAGGCTACCACCCTGGGACCCACTCCCAAGCTGGCTAACTGGATTATTAATCTTCTGTGCTGGACTGTGTCAAATGCCTTGCTAATGTCTAGGTAGGCCATATCCACAGCCCCTCCCTGGTCTATTATTTTGGTCACCCAGTCAAAGAAATCTATTAGATTCATCTGGCATGACCTTTCTGCTGTAAATCCATGCTGCTTTGGGAAAGAGTTTTACCAGAAAAGGCCGCCTGTTCCAAAATAGCCGGTTGTCAGAGGTGTCCTTGTAGTCACTCTCTGTGTCAGCTAAGCTGCATACACAGGATGGAAAGTCCCCTGAACCCCATCTCTAACTCCACCAAATGTAAACACACTGAAATTTAAAATATTTAAATCTAAATCAAACAAACAAAAAATAATAATCATGATGTACTTTAAAGAAGTTGTACACAATGCAATATCAGCAGTAATTCTGAATAAATCAAGTGAATCAGAGTCCAAGCGATGCCCTCATAAGTCATAAAAGGGGCAGGGTTAGGGGTGGAGTTTGGGGGTGTGGTTTAGTATTCAGTTTTCATCTCGTCCAAAGGTGGCAACCCTACTTACCTACCGCTTTAGAGGTCTGCTTGGATGATTTCAGGTCATTGGTGATGATGATGCCCAAGACTCTTTCTTCCTTTGTGACTGCCAGCAACTCCCCTCCCTGTCTATAGGTGGCTTCAGGGTTTCTGTTCCCTATGTGCATGATCTTGCACTTCTTTGCATTAAATCCCAGCTGCCACTCTTCTGACCATTTTGCTAGTTTATCCAGATCTCTTCTCATTCTGCCCACCCCATCTGGATCATCTACTCTGTTGCAGATCTTGGTGTCAACTGCAAAAAGACAAGCCTTACCCTCTAGTCCATCTGCAATGTCACTAATGAAGATATTGAAGAGGACTGGCCCCAGGACTGATCCCTGAGGTACCCCACTTGTGACTTGCATCTGTTCTGACTGTATACCATTTACCACCACTATCTGTTTTCTGCCCGTCAACTAGTTTGCCACCCAGTTGACCAACTTCTGACCCACCCCGAGCCTACTCTGCTTATTTATCAATCTTCTATGTGGAACAGTGTTGAAAGCTTTGCTGAAGTCAAGGTAGGTGACATCAACTGCTCCCCCTTGGTCCACCACTCTGGTTACCCAGTCAAAGAAATCTATGAGATTAGTTTGACAGGACCTTCCTTTTGTAAACCCATGCTGTCTTGGATCCTGTGCCCCTATGGATTCCAGGTGTTGCACTATCCTTTCCTTAAGGAGTGCCTCCATAATCTTGCTCATTACTGAAGTAAGACTGACTGCTCTGTAATATTTAATGGCATCACTACCTCCCTCCTTATGCTGGTGATACCACTGCCTATGCACCCCAGTATGTCACTGGCCCTCCCAGCTGCCTTACCACTTTGACATTTCAGGTCATCTGAAATAAGAACCCCTGGTACCTTTCCTTCTTTGTGACTGTCAATAACTCCCTCCCCCCCTTCCTGTACCTTTCCCCAGGGTTTCTGTATCCCAGGTGCATAATTTCTTCAGTTGCCAGTCCTCAGAGCATTCCTCAAGCTTCCTCAGGTCCCTCCTCATTTTGTCCACCCCCTCTGGGGTATCCACTGTGTTACACATGTTGGTGTCATCTGCAAGCAAGCAGACCTTTCCCTTCAGCCCTTCTGCAATGTCACTAATGAAGACATTGAACAGGACTGGCCCCAGGACCACTCCCTGTGGCACCCCACTGGTCACCCCCTCTCCCCAGACTGCACCCCATTTACCACCACTCTCTGCCTCCTGTCTGTTACCCAGTTTCTAACCCAGATTACCACCCTTTCCTCCATGCCCAGCCTACTCAGCTAGTTTATCAGCCTCCTATGCGGGACGGTGTCAAAGGCTTTGCTTATATCAAGGTAAGTGTTGTCCACTGCCCCACCCTGATTTACTTCCTTTGTCACCCAGTCAAACAGATCAACCAGATTTGTCTGACATGACCTCCCCACTGTGAATCCTTGTTGTCTATGGCCCTGGCCTCTGATGGCTTCTAGATGCCCCACTATCCTTTCTTTAACCAATGTCTCCATGATCTTTCCCACTACTGAAGTGAGACTGACCAGCCTATAGTTCCCCGCCACCTCCCTACTGCTGGATTTGTATACAGGGACCACATGTGCACTCCTCCAATTTTCTGGTACCACCCCTGTGTTGAATGACTCAGTCAACATGGCTGCCAGAGGTACTGCTATTTCCCTTCACAGTTCTTTTAATATCCTTGGGTATATACTATCTGGTCCCATCACTTTCTCCACCTTCAATTTACTCACCTTCTGCAGGATTCTTCTGCCTGTGAATGGACTATTGTCCACCTTTTCATGCCTTTGCAACTGCTGTACTGCTGTGGCCCCTGCCCCTTCCCCTCTTCTGTGAATACTGAACAGAAAGACACAGTGGATGTCTGGGGGGGGGGGCACATAACAGTTCTTAGGCATGGTACTTTCACTTCCAAATACCTAAACAGCACATATAAGCAATCAACATTCGGCATTGACAAATGCTTGTTTTTAAAGTCATCACGTCTGACAGATTCCTAAGGCTCTTGCTCCTCCTCCTTCTTCTGGTAACTCAATTAGATGCTGTCTTGGCAAAATGTTTTAAGAGAAGTATCTTGCATGGGTGGAATCTAGAGCAGAATATTACATCTCTGATTTGTGAATATGTAATAACGCTACATAATTAGAGTCATGCTGCATAATGAACAGTGCTTTACAAGACATTTACCAGTAGAACTTTCAAGTGCCAAGCAAGTGACTTGGAGTGTAATTACTGTACCTACTATAAAATTCTGCTCTAGTGACACACACTGTCAATGGTTCAGCAGGTTGCACTCTCACCTCTGCGGCTGGAAGAGCAAAAGATTGCAGGTTCGTGCCCCACATCAGGCACATGGGGTAAAATCTCAGTACTGACACTGTAATGCAGCATGAGGGATGGTGCTGCTGCTGCACTCCTGAAGTGCCATATTTTGGATGAGACATTAAACCAAGGTCCCGTCTGCATTTTCTGGAGGTTGTTTAGGTGGTCGTTGAAGATCCCATGGCATTTCTTCAAAAGAGTAGGAGAACTTCCCTGGTGTCCTGGCCAAATTCCCTCCATTCATTAAAAATACCACCAACAGCTTAATCTGGTTAAGTTTCAGTTGGTTACAATCTGTATATCACTCCTCCCCTGGGATGAGGCTGAAAATAGGCAGAACTGTCTAGCCTTCTTTTCCCATTTAACAAAAACTAACTAAATATGCACATTGTCATATGTTCTGCTATCAAATTGCAATACTGAAAAAAAAGCTGTACTAAAATAACCCTGAAACAGCAGGCATTTGTCTTAAAAACTGAAATACAGCTGGAGACTTGCTCCACTGCAAACAGCTGTTTTCTTTAGGTCTGAAATACTGCTTTTGTGAGACAATATAAATTAACTTTGAATTTTAAAACTATTTTACGTTTAAGAGTTGCACACAAAATGGGTCAAGAAAGTCCTGCTTTTTGATTGGCTGGCATCGGTTGACACCAATATATTTATATCAGTACTACCAAAGGTGAAAAAGTACTGGTGTCAACATTGTCAATTTACCTAACATATCCACGTGCCCTCATACAATTTTCATTTTTAAATGGCCACCTTTTTATTTAGGCAAGAATGATAAGATAAATATTTCAGAGATTACATCTGTGATACCACAATCTAGTAAACATGTTCTTACATTTTCTTTCTAGGTCCCTTTCTTACTTATGTATCGTCTTTCTAAAGCTGTCTTTTTAGACATTGCCACCACAACACCCACACCATCTGCTTGCTCACTCACTGCATCATTAAATTCCAGTAGTTACTCTGTCTCTAGTACAAACCACACACGTAAACTTAATGCACTCTAATGCTATTTATTTAAATAAGTTTCATGCCCACCGTGCATTTTGCATTGCAACAGTGTCAAGTACCATCTGTGGCTAGAACTCCAACAGGCACATACACAAGCTGTTACAAAATAAAACAATAAAGAATGGGAAACACACACATCAATGAAAGTTTTAGTCACAAACATACTTAGGAATTGCAGACATCGTTATTGCAGATGCTGGAGTGTTAGTAAATGTGTCTATAATCTGCAAAAGAAACAGATTGCAAATTTTGCTTGGAAGGGACACTAAACACAGACATGTCTGAAACATTAGCACTCCCTGGTGAAACCTCACCAGCAGAGGGACAACTGTAAAGCCATTTTAAAATTGTGATATTTGTTTTCTAAAGTTTCTCATTTCCATTTTATAAGCACAATTAGATGCACAAGGGTTTTTTTTTATGGGATAATGACACTTCCAAGGAATGAAGACCTCATGAATAACCACACCCCTAGCTCTGTAGTTATTCCTGCATTACTAACAATCTGTCATGCCTTACTGTTTACTTCATGAACATACTGGAACTCTGAATATGAATGAGCATTTATATAGCATTTTACATACATATTGCATCCCAATGCGCTTTACAAACAATGAAAGACTAGTAGTGAAGTGACTGTAAATGTGTAGAAGATGCCATTTTGCACATCAACATCCACACACAGCCTTACACAATTTTGTGAATGAGTTTTGTGGAAGGAAATGTTGGCCGGACACCAAGGGAACTCCCCTGCTCTTGGAAGGGTGTGCTGTTGACCCTGAATCCAAGTTGTGGATCCTGGTGAGATGGAGCAGGATGGTGTGCTGCTGAAAGAAGGAGATGGGTTCTTGTCTCCAGCCCATTTTACTCTAGAGAATAATGATACTGCAGCTTGGGCAGAAACTGTAGCTGTGGATTCCAGTACAATGGAAGGTATTGATTCTGTCTCTATGGAGCTTACAGATGAGGCTGAAATGCTTCTGGCAGCACAAAAACGTTGGAAGCAGAAACACAGGAGAGAAAAAGACATTTACTGAAAAGGCTTGCAGAACATGAGGAGAGACAGAGAGAGTAAAAGGAAAGTCTCTTTGAAAAAGTGACAGATGCATATGTAGTCTAGGGAGTATCTTAAAAGACTAACTTAGAAGTCGAGCTGATACAGCTGCACCCCAGAATGACAACCAGCTGCACTTGACAAAGGCCACTGCTTGACAAACAGCTGAAACAGAGTGAGGTGTTCATAGCACAATGCAGGGTCAAAAACGTCTTTAACATACCTGGACAATCTTCACACGTATCAGCGTGGTCTCCTGAGAAAGCTTTGAATGGCATGAGGTGGATGCAGGATAAGAGTGGCAAGTGGATCCTGGACCACGGGTGGGATGCCAGAATAGCTTTGGGGACTTCTCCTATGGCATAGCCAATGGTAGCAGCAGCAATAGCCCCAATGCCATGGGACTGCGTTTCCACGCATGTATCCATCAGAACCAAAAAATCAGCAAGCTGCTATGTCTAGATCCCCAGAGCAGGAAGAAATGGTGTCTCCAAAAACTCCAGTTTCAGTGACACTGTTAACTACCTGAAGCAAAAGGAATACCTTTTGAATATTCTGCCAGTGCAACTGAATGGACCCAGAGGGAAAGACCGAAGTGGATGAATGCCAGAGCCACCTGTGAAATGAGATGTGCCTCTTCTACAGCTACTATTTTAACCACTGCACAAGTTCATAATGGGATAAATGCAGTATGTGCTTCGGGGGTAATGGGTTCTAATGTGACTAGTTAGAAGATACAGCTCAGGCATCTGCAACTCTAGTCCTAGAGACTGACTCTTCTGCTCCTCAGTCATATGTGAGTATCTGTCCTACTGATACTGGTTCAGACTTAGACCCTGGTACTACAACAGAAGCAGTTACTGGTACTAAAGATTTGATGCAAATCCAAGGGCATTCTGGAATTTGTTGGCTCAATCTCCCATTTCCTGGGCTAATTTACTGCCTTATATTGGAAAGCAGCTGGACACCATGATGACAGAACGTTTCTCTGGAAAATTTACAGTGGTGCAATTAGCAGTTCCCCTGATTGCAACCCCTGTGGGTCCCACTGCGTGGACATCTCTCAAATGGGAGGAGGGACAGCCCACAGAAAAACTACTACTGACGGTAGTAACACAGATCCAGGCCCCTCCACAAATCATGCTGAACTTGGTCCTTCCACAGAACATGCTGAACCTGGCCACTACACTGCTAATGCTGCACATTACAAGGCAGGGCCCAGGTATTTGGATTTTTTTTCAAACAGTGGGCTGAGCCGGTCACCAGGCAGAATGCGGTGTGCCTCAAGTATGGAGGTGGATTGACTGTGAATCCCAATAGAATTTACAAAGCTTGACAACTTTAAAGGATTCCATTCATTTTTTTGCATCAGAGATTTATGTCCTTATTCATATTTCTGGGGAAGATACCTTTGATGTCAGTTTTAAATCAATGCAAGGGTTAGATCGCTTCTAGACCAACTACCTCCAGCTAAAGCCCTTACCACTTTGGATTCACTTTGTTGCTATACCACTGACCAAGCCGTTGATTAAGAATGTGACCATAATGTTCCACAATGAGACTGTCAAAGTGAGTGACACCCACAAGTAGTTGGAAAAGCAGTGTGAAATCTTGGGCCAGCCCGCATCCATTCTTGATACAGAGAAAATATGGACTAGTGGTTGGGAGTTCAAAGTCAAGTTAAAACACTCAAACTCTGGGACTGAACATCTCTCAAACACCTTTTTTTGGTAGAAATAATGGTGGTACAGGGGAGGGGGGAAGGTCTGTTTTACACTAGCTAACCTAAGGCATGTTACAAGTGTGGAGCCTGAACGCATCTAAGTAGTGCTTGCAGTCAGCTCTGCTCTGGATAATGTGGGGAGTTCAAAGATGTTGTTATCTGTAGAAATCTATTGAAGTGCAATCTGTATGAGGAGAGGAGACATACTTACCAACAATGCCCATGGGCAGTCAGGAACAGAGATGATGGTTTTGACCAGGGGCATCTGGTGAGACAGGCTCAACCATCCAGTACTCCAATATCCAGTACTAACACCATTGTGCATACCACCAGGGCTGGAGGTAACAATTTGCTACATCTGATATCCATGTACCCAGCCTACAACTTCAGACTACAGTGTCCACAGCACCTGCCAAGCAAGTGGCCCCCAGAGCTGGTACTCTTGAGCACCCACCGAGCTGATATTCTTGACCCCTCCCATCAGAAGGTGGCACTAGAGGTAGCTGAGGATACTGAAGATAGGCTGCTGTCTGAAGAAAGTATAAGACAACCTACTCCTGGTTCACAATCTCCACCAGAACAGCAAGCGGTTATGCCCCCATAACCTGATGGCACATCTGTAGTGCATAAAAGGGTCATAAGATCATTAATTAAACAAAATCAACCTCCCCTACTGGCTCTCCAGAATAAGTCTAAGATGCTGAAGATTCTGATATTGAGTCTGATGTCTCTTCAGCAAGATTACAGACTGCAGTACATCAGAAACAGAAGAAGAATGTGAAAAGCCAAAAGGGAATCCAAGACAATGGAGCTCAACAGTCTCTCAACAGGAAAATACACAATGAAGGTTATGTCACGATGTGAGGCTGATTTTTCAGCACTTTAACACATTCCCATGGTCTAGTTAAATGTTGCTTCTCATAACATGTGCAGTATAAAGAACCATAAAACTAGACAGGCTACTTTTTCCCTATTTCAGAATTCTGTACCTGACATTGTACTTCTGCGGCTGGATTCATGATTGTTGTCTCTCTGATACTGCACAAGTTTAGAAAGCTCGGACATAGGGTCCTTTTAGTTGATGGGGAGGATAGGGCTGATGACCTAGGAATCAAAACTGCAAACTTCAATGCCACTAGACTGATAGACATCTGACCTTGCAGAATGTTACTGCTTGGTTTTAAACACGAACCCTCTTTGTCTAGATTAATTAATGTACATGCTCCACAGTTGAAATCAGCTAGGATAACCCTACTTGAACAAATCAGGTCATACCTTCATACTGCATGGTATGTTATCTGGGGAGATATTTTGACTGTGGGGTGGATATTACAACACTTGGATTTGAACAAAAGAAAATGTATTGTGACATTGTTAGTTTAAAAACTGTTCTTAGAGTTGCAGGCCTTGTAGACACGTATCGTTCCTTACATCCTAATGGGGGAAGTACAGATTCTTGAAATGCACTATCTGTCACAAACGCACTCAGCAGGTCAGGCCCTCTGCTCCCACAGTGCCAATCTCCAAGTGCAGTAATGTGAACAGGTAACAGACAGGGTAACCCTCCTGTCTGCTTGTGGGTCCGATTCACCTTTGGTCTCAAGTTCTGGGGGATTCAACTGTGAACCTTTTGCTAGCGTACCCAAATGTACAGGCTCAGATAATCTGCTCTTTGGGGGAATGCCACATATCTTTTGCCTAAAGGCACTTAACCAGGTATCCAAAATGAACCCTTAAAACTCTATAAAAGACCTTAGGTATATTCTTACATTTTCCCAGTTTAGTAACACCATCAAGCTTATGAACAGTTTTAGTCAGTCTTAACCCTCTATACGTCACGTGCAAAGAGAACTTCGAAGACACACCCAAGCAGTCTTACAAAATAATATATTTACTAAAATGAATAAAACATATGTAAAATGTAAACACAGAACACTATATCAAAAAGCATATAATCACTTAAAAGAACAAGATTAAAGTACAAAACGTAAACTCCTACCACAATACAATTAGACCTTTTCTATCTAATGTACTACCTCTTTACAGTGCTTAAGTTAGATCACAGATCTTGTTTCTTAAGAGTCCAAAAAGAAATGTCACTCAGTTCCAACAAAGAATACAGTTTAACACTCTGTGTTTCCATACCCCTTCTATAATGTCAACTAGCTCCTCCTCCTTTTAGAATATAAAACATATACAAACAATGGTCTTCCTGTCAGGAGATATTTTAAATACTGTAACTTCAGCAAAAAATAATTTCCCAAATTATGACAGTCTTTAATTAACATCCCCTCTTTGATCTCGAGCAGTTCCTATTCTCAGGGCACATCAAAGGATTTTATGACTTTTAGCACCATAGTGATATAACATGTTTTTTCCTCTAAGATGTCATAAAAGTTTACGAGCCCTATATCCTGGCAGCTGGGTCAGGTCTAAATAAGACAGGAGAACAGGAGACCCTTAATTAAGTCTCGCTTGCCTTTTAATTACCTTCTGGTTTCAGGTCACTTGGCACTTCACTGACCTGGGGGGGGCACCCATAGCACAGGATATCTCATGTGAGACACTCACATACTACATTCTATATTACAAATATCATAGAACAATCATAACCAGCTGGCCAAGCATCACACTATCCACCAGGATTGAGTACTTTTTGCATCCGTTACTGTTTCCTCTGTAGCGTTTACCCTATATCCCGCAGAGTTTCCAGACCATCTCCTTTTTAGTTATAGGTACAACTCCTCTTACTGGTAGGAAAGGCAGATGGAGATTAAACACCTCTGTATTGGACCTACAGTCAATCTTACAAAACTCTATAAGTGAAATACATAATAGTTGTGTCTATAAGAAAAACACATAACAAGTGGATGGTTGGTTTTCTAACTAAATGGTCACAAAGAGGTGTAAAAAAACTAGCACCTCAAATCTCACTGAGTCAAATATATAAACATAACATCAACACTCAAATAATCAATTCTAAATAGAAAAATATATAAAGTCCATCAAAGCATCCCATTCTTCATGCACTGTTCAAGTGGCCACGTAAACACAGGAAGGAAAGACAAAAGCAAAGACAACTTGTCAATCTAGCTGGAACGCAAACTGTGAAAAATAGGCTTCACCTCATATGGTCATGATTTTAGACCTGGTGTCCAGCCCACAAAATAGAAAAGACTGTTGTTGTAAAAGTATTAAAAATACATTCTCCATCAATATTGATTGGAGAAACCAGGAAATTTCCCCCAAAAATATATTAAGCAAATCTATGGGCCTGACACTGGGTCAAGCATGACACAAGTACTAACACATATATAATCTCAACTGAAATACCACTGGAGAGTTCTGAAGAATGTTAATATTAAAATATAGTACTAGGGACTAACCTTAAAGAAAGGGTGTCAGGTCCCAATTTTCATTCAACCCATTTGGGTGCTGTGCCTTAAGTTGAACAATGTGTCTACTCTCTCTTTGTAATAACAGGCTACATCTGTTACCCCCTCGAAGGAGAGGAGGAATGTGGTCTATGGCCATGAATTTAAAGGAACTCAGGCTATTTCTATGGCAATCATCCCAGTGTGTACCCACGGGTATGTCACAATGTCCATGTAAAATAGAACTGACATGCTCCTGAGTGCGTTCCTTTAACATATGAGTCATCCCAACATATAGTTGGGGGCAATCACACCACAAAGCATACACAACATGTGTAATCTGACATGTTATGAAATGCTTTATCACCACCTGTTTTCCTGTAGTTGGACTTCTAAAAAGCTGGCCATATTGCATATATTGGCAGACATCACAGTTGCCACAATGATAGAAGCCTTATGGAAGTGGGAGAAATGTGCATTGTTGAGCAGGGGGTCCAAAGTGAAATGACTTTGAACCACATGGTCTCTTATAGATTTCCCCTTTCTATACACCACTCTTGTGCATTCTCCTACTTTGCCTGAGAGATCCCTACCAGCCTCCAAAACATGGCAGAACTTTTTGGGTGTCCCAGCTATTCTCGGGGTTACTCTGTTAAATTCAGTAATAAACTTAACTTGATTGTTTACATCCTTCTGCCTCTGCTTTGGTCTCAATAAGATCGATCTATCTTGTTTAATGTCAAAATCTTCTGAATCTTGCAGGACCTGAGCTTCATATCCCCTTGCTGAGAATCATGCATCCAGATCCTCAGCATGTTCTGAGAAGGAATTAATAGTGGAACAATTTCTACGTAACTTAAGGTATTGCCCCTTTGGTATACCCCTAATTAAATGTGACAGGTGGAAGCTGTCAGCCCTAAGCAATGTGTTGCATGAAACAGGCTCACAAAAATTCTCAGTCACAGTCTTGCCATTTGGTGTGACCCACAGGCACAAGTCCACAAAGGTAACAGAGACAGGATCTACCAAATAAGTAAACCTTAGGTTCCAATCATTGTGATTTAACTGCTCCAAAAAAGTCTCTGCTTCAGTCTGCGTGACACACCAAATGCACAAGATATCATCAATATATCGACCCCCAATATTTTATCCTATCACTAAAATGATTAACCATGGGGTTGAAGATGGCAACCTCCTCCCACAAACCCAAGAATAGATTGGCATAGGATGGTGCCATCACCGACCCCATAGCTGTACCACAGACCTGTAAATAAAACTTAGAGTTAAACATAAAAAAATTACAGGTGAAAACAAAACTCAATACATCCAGAACAAATTCCAGATCTAGGACTTCATTACTCTGAAACAGGTCCATAAAGAACTGGACGGCATGTAGTCCCAGATGGTGTCTGATGCTGGTGTAAAGTGACTCAACATCAATAGTTGCCACAAGCAACCTGCATCAAAGGACAGATGTTCAAGGGCCTCCAGGACCGACATAGTATCGCTAATGTGGGATAGAAGGCGTACTACTAATGTATACAGGAAACCATCCAAAAATGTGGACAGATTCTCAGTTAGGGAAACGATCCCTTAAATAATAAGCCTTCCAGGTGGTTTCTGGGGGTCCTTGTGCACCTTTGGAATATGATAGAATGCTAGGACAACTGGAAACTGTTGAAATAAATATTTATATTTCTTTTCTGAGATCACATCTCAAGACCTATAAGAGAGAAGCAGTGTAGTAAGTTTAGCTTGATAGAAAAAGGTTGGATTGTTGTCCAAAAGTTTATAGTTGTTAATGTTCTGAAACTGATAGTTAGCCTCCATCAAATAATCACAGGTGTTTAAGACCACAGTTTGTCCACCCTTATCCGCTGGTTTAATTGTCACCTCTCTTTTTTTGGACAGTTCCTCTAAAGCACTTAGTTCTTCCACAGAGATATTTCTTCTGTAATTTAAGTGGGTCTCCATAAGAATTGCGTCCACTTCCTTCATTACCAACCTCTCAAAGATAGCCATTGCCAGTGAGATTGATTTTGCTGGACAAAATACTGATGTTGGATGATAAATGTCCCTATTCCAGGCAAATTCAGGGTCAGGTTGTTCAAAATTCCCCAAAGCCCACTCAGAATCCCAGGTGCTGGACAACTGCTCCATGTTTAAAGTTCCAGTAGTTGCAGTCACAACATGAGCAGTATATGCAGGGTCTCCTTCCAAGTTCTCATAACTAACTGTAGGACAGGCATGATGCACTAGGGGGTAATCTCTGATTTAATGTGGTATATTTACATGTTTTCCTTTTGTAAATAAAACTTTCTTAAATGAAGTTTTCTGAAAGTTTTTTCTAAACCCACTTGTATCACAAATTTGAACTTGAAAATGGTGCCAACTCTGAATGTTCTACGAGTGAGGAACAATACATGAAGAATGGGATGCTTCGATGGACTTTATATATTTTTTCTATTTAGAACTGATTATTTGAGTGTTGATGTTATATTTATATATTTGACTCAATGATATTTGAGGTGTAGTTTTTAACACCTCTTTGTGCCCATTTAGTTAGAAACCAGCCATCCACCTGTTATGTGTTTTTCTTATATACACGACTATTATGTATTTCACTTATACAGTTTTGTATGATTGACTGTATTTTCTTATATATATTTCTATGAGTTTTTACACACTGTGGTATGTTTGTATTTTTGACACTGTCCCTTTAAGAGATGACCTTTATAAGGTATAGTGTTATCAATGGTTGCCCCTCCCCCCTGACAAAGAGTCTGCAAGGGCTCAAAGTGCTGGAGTTTGTTTGTTCAGCGAGGATTTTGTGTCAGCAATAAATCACCCGCATCATCTTTATTGCTTTTTTTGTTGTTTTTTTCTGCGTACCGGCTTTCTTTGTTTTTGTTGTCAGTATTTTGGGTGCAGCAGTCTAAAACAAGCTTTTTTTGTCTGAACACTGCAGCTTTCTTTTTTTCTTCCTTATTGGACCTCCCTGAATTTAAATTGCAACTATATCAGTTGTTACAGGCTAGAGACACATTTTTTTGTATGTACAATGACCCAGTCATTTGGTAGAATGACACTAAAACTAATACTAAAATGCTCCTCACTACTTACGGACAAGATACAGAAAGGTCTACATACATAAACTATTTAGCCCTTAGAGATCAATTATATGAAGTCTTTACTAAGGCTACAGAAAGGACCCGGAATTATAGGCCTCAGATAGACTCTATAAAGGAGGAAATGTTTAAAATTCATTATAGTAGAGCAGATTACTTGGAAACTTTAATGACATTTTGGACCAGGAAACCCCACTTTGGCAAACACTTTGCAACCTGTGAGTCCATTACAGACAATATTTATTTATTTATTTATTTATTTGGATTCGGAAAACACCTTTGAGTCATAGACACATTTACAAAGGTTCCACGTCACAGAGATAAGGTACAGACTGACATTACTAACAGTTGATCAGTGATAAAGTTCAGTTTTGTTATAATGAACAGCAAGGCAAACATTCAAATGCTAGGGATTACTTAGTACAGGTCCTACACAATACAGGTTGACACAGAGATGAAACAATGTTTAACAGACTCTGGTTAGGCCAAAAAGCAGGAGGGGGGTATAGTCAGGCCAGGTGTCATCGTCAATGGCCATCATCACTTCAATTGCAGTTGCAGGTACTTGAAGTCAGGAGGTGTTCCTTAAGGTGGGTTTTGAATGGCCCAAGTCTAAGTTCATTAGCCAAGGAGGTGGGTAGGCTCTTCATCCACAGAGGGGCTCTATAGCTAAAGAACCTTTGGAATAGGGAGGTACGGCAAGAGGGAACCGAGAGGAGGTGCTTGTCAGAGCTATGGGTGAGCTTCACCTTGAGTTGAGGGTTAATTAAAGGGGCTAGCCCAATCGGGGAGAGACCAAGGGTTTTTGTTTTAGCCATGAGGCAGGTGTGAAACCTGATTCTGTTGTCAATGTTAAGCCAGCTGGTGGCGTTATAAAGTGAGCAAGTGTGGGTGAGATGGTCACATCCCAGGACGAAGCGGCAAGCTTTATTTAGGAAGAGACGGAGGCTAAATAGGGCTGAGGTGTTTGCTGCTCCATAAATCAGTACGTCATAATCAAGCAGTGAGAGGACCAAGGAGGAGACAGCATGCCTAAGGGCGTCTGGGGTAAGACAGTGTTTGAAGCGGTTCAACAGTCCCAACCTAACATTTAGGGCCTTAGATAGGTGGCGAATATGATGGTGGAGGTTAAGCGCAGGGTCCAAGGTGATGCCCAGGTATTTAAAAGAGCCCACTTGCTCCAATGGGGTCTGGTTTGAAGTTAGTACATGGGGCCTTTAAAAATGGTGAATTGTTCCCTTTCTGGTAATGCAGCAGGACAGCTACGAGTAGTGGATGAATTTGTGGCAAATATTTCTGGTACAGAATACTGTTCAGGTCAGGATCTGAATTTTTTTTTGAATTTTATCCTTCTGAGTTTGACAGGCACTCAGAATTCAGATCTGATTAGACCAAAAATGGTGGGTGAAATTGAAACTATCATTTCAGGTTTAAAAAGTGTCTCCTCCACAGGAGAAGATGGATTACCAATTAAATTGTATAGAACTTTCTCTGAGACCCTAAGTGGATATTTGGTCCCAGTGTTTCAACACATGTCACTCTTCCAATACTCAGTATCCCTGTTTTGGAAAAGCTCTATTGGTCTTTCTTTTCAAGAAAGGTGACAAGTCAGACTTGAGGAAATGGAGGTTGGTCAGTTTAATAAATTCTGATTTTAAAATCTTATTAAAGTTGTTCTGCCAGCGCCTACAATCTGTGACCAAAGTCTTAAGAGAACCTGTTCAAACTTGTTCTGTCACTAATAGGGTGATAGAGAAAAAATTGTTTCTGCTTAGAGATGAGTATGAAGTGAACCAGGGGCACAGAAAGTGGTCAACGGGTATACCGTGTCATCGGACCAAGAAAATGCCTTCGACAAGGTCTTATACTTGTGTTTATTTGAGGACTTAAAGTATTATGGCATTCCTTCTGAGTTTAGTTTCTGGGTAAAACAGCTTTATAATGGGGCCACAGTGATCCCAGTGGTGAATGGATGCCGGGGTTTCTCCTGTCCAATACCGATAGGGGTACAGCAAGGGTCTCCCCTGAGCCCCCTTTTATATACTTTCTCTCTTGATCCTCTACTTAAAGCAATTATTACCAGTCCACTGATTAGAGGCTTGGCACCTCCTGGCTCAGCATCACAGCTGAAAATGTCTGCTCATGCAGATGACATTTGCCTGTTTTTTTGCTGATGCAGACTCTGGGGCCAGGGCACTGCTGATGATAAATACCTACTCCCAAGTTTCTAGCTCTGCCATAAATACAATGAAAAGCATTGTCATATGGGATGGAGTTCCATACCCAGTTGAAGACTCAGTGGCTGGTATAAGCATCTCAAATATTTCTATCAGGATGCTGGGTATGTAGTTTAGTCCAGAAGGACTTGTCTGTCTTCAGCTGGACAGAAAAAGCAGAACATTGCACTCAGAAGGTAAATGTCTGGAAGACCTGGAGATTCTCCAAACTAAAGCACGTACAAATCATTAATCAGTTTTTGTTACCATTATTAACTCACTTAAGTTTTGTTTATCCTCTGCCCCTTGAATTTGAAACAAAAATTTATAGTCGATTTTTCAGATGTTATGGGGTATTCACTTAAACCCTGTCAACAGACATCATTTATCTGCCCATTAAGAGTTAGATGCAGATAAAGCCCCTTAGCTCGGGATCCAGCGAGGGTCCGTTGGAGGTCATGAGGGCTGCAGACAAGTCATCCTCCCCCACACCCTGAAACCACCATCTCCCTGCACCTCAGCTCCTTAGCCTGGGATCCAGCGAGGGTCCATTGGAGGTCGTGAGGGCCACGGACAAGTCACCCTCCCTCACCCCTCAAAACCACCATCTCCCTGCACCTCAGCTCCTTAGCTCAGGATCCAGCGAGGGTCTATCAGAAGTCATGAGGGCTGTGGACAAGTCACCCTCCCCCACCCTCTGAAACCACCATCTGCCTGCACCTCAGCTCCTTAGCCTGGGATCCAGCGAGGGTCTATCGGAAGTCATGAGGGCTGTGGACAAGTCACCCTCCCCCACCCTCTGAAACCACCATCTCACTGCACCTCAGCTCCTTAGCTCAGGATCCAGCGAGGGTCCATCAGAGGTCGTGAGAGCCACAGACAAGTTGCCCTCCCCCAACCCCTGAAGCCACCATCTCTCTGCAACTCAGATACAGCATACGAGAGCATTCCAGAGCATGCTAAGTTGAGGAGCTCAACTCCTCACTTGTAGGATATTCAGAGTTGGCACTATTTTCAAGTTCAAATTTGTTGGTGTACATGTGGAGATATTTTTTTGTCCAAGAAAAATGTTAGCCCTTTGTAGCTTTTGATGCTTGTAATGCATATTCTAATTTAAAGGAACCCTGATGCACATTGGCTTAGGAACCAAACTGAAACAGTATCTGCTGCCTTAAAGGATCCCATCTAGCATAACTGAACTGAATTAATTTATGGCTGTAGGTTGCTTTGCTTATTTCTGAAAAATCCAGATTAAGTCTTCAGAGTACACCTTGACTATTCCTGATAAAAACGCTAGCTGTATTATAACTTTTAATGCTTATCTGAGTTAAGGAATAGCTTGTACTGTATTTTTCTGATTTAAAGAAAGCTGGATGCACACTGGCTTAGAAGCCGAATTCAGTTTAGTAGCTACTGCCTTAAAGGATCAAGGGCTGCCTGTTGTTCTCTGCTGAATTCTACTACCCTAGCTAAACCATAGTCACAGCAAAGCTCAGCAGGCCCCTAGTTGCAATCTGTATCCCCTCCCCCATTATCTGATTGCCGCTCTATAAATTCTTACCTGCCTCTCCTGTTTCTACACAGCTCCTTAGCTCGGGATACAGCGAGGGTCCATTGGAGGTCGTGAATGTCAAAGACAAGTCGCCCTCCTCCACCCCCCAAAACCACCATCTCCCTGCACCTCAGGTACAGCATACAAGAGCATGCCAGGCCAAGAAGCTCAACTCCTCACTTGTAGGATATTCAGAGTCTGGCCCTGCCGATGCTCCGCATCAGCTCCCCACCACCCTTGGTGAGCACGCTCTTATATAGGGTCAGAGGCTGCCATCAGAACCTATCAGTCCACTTCTCCATTAGTAGCCTATTCCCATTTGCTTCTAGAGGCAGCTCAGATTACACCTCGCCTACTACTGACTCTTCCTCTGGTCTCCTTCCTACCTTCTATTTACCATGCTTCTTTTATTCCTGTCTCTGCCCACTCTGCTGTTCCCTCTGCTGGCTCTCCCCTCTCTATTTTCCCTGAGTATCAACCCTCCTATGTTATCGATTACTTTCTGCCTGCCTGGCAGCCTTCCCCTACTGTCCATCTAGCAACACCGGAGAGTCTCATAAGTCAAGGCAACCTCTATACACCGATACCCTCTCCCTTGCAGGTTGGTACCATCCCTCTGTCCTCCTCCCCAGCTATCATTTTCAAGGACCACTGCCCCAGACATATCACCCTATGTTCTCCTTTCTACACCTGCCGGCCACCCCTCTTGGAACCTTCACTCCCGCCACCCCTCCCCTCACCATGCGTCCTCTTCCTGGCCACCCCACATATACTAACTCTCCCCATTCCTACATTTTCAAACACTAATGGGTCCCTAATATGCAATCCCCACTTCTCAAAAAGTTGGCCTGGAATTCCATCCTCAGGTCCCTCCTCCTCCACCTTCTTATGGCTGACAATATCCACCCAAACCCTGGCCCTCTCACAACCTCTTCACCCACACACACCCCTGCCAGTGGGTTGTGCACTGCCACCCTTAATGTCTGCAGCTTATTAAAAAAGTGAGACTCCTACCAGGGATGGGTCCTGCAACATCAGCCTGATGTCATTGCCGTGGGTGAAACCTGGCTCTCCCCTGGATTCCAGACTCGATGGTAACCCTCTCTAGGTATAACCTCTACTGGGCTGACCAGCGGGGTAAGCAAGGGGGAGGCTGTGCCATTTACATTAAGGACACATTACATGGTCAACTACTTCCCACCGCCCAACTGGAACCTGGACCCCAGGCCCTTACACTCAAACTTACCCTGGGATGCTCCCAAACCCCCTTCTCATCACCGCTGTATACTTTCCCATCAGGGACCAGAAAGCGGCATTTCACTCTGTCCTGTTGTACTTTGCCATCCTCCCGTCACAAAGTGAAAAAATTGTACTTGGTGACTTCAATATCAACTGGCTGGCTAAGACCGCCACTCTATTCATCGACGTTGCTACTGCCCAAGACCTAACACAAATAGTCCCGTCCCCCACCCAACTGAACCAGCGCATGGGGTCCTCCTCCCTACTGGACCTGGTCTTCACCAACTGCCCCCACAAGATCACAAACACTACCGTGCTCCCAAATGTGCTTAGTGATCACTCCCCAGTTCTCTGCTCCTGGACATGCAAAACCCCAAAGTCCCCTCCCAAGATAATCCTCCAATGCAAGTTTGGCCCAGATAAAGTTGCTCTTCTAAAAGCTTATCTCAGTACAATGGACTAGTCTTTCTTAATGAATACCCTCAACCCCGACCGAGCCCTTGACCTCTTCATTCTCATCTTTAACACTACCTGTGATAAATTTGCCCCACTTACCAAAACGATGGTCAAAGGCAACCCTGTGCCTTGGATCACTGACCACCTCCTGTTCCTGATGTGAACCAGAGACTTATTATGGCACCTCTCCAATGAGACTGGCCTGCCAGCTGATAGACAGAGGTACAGAGAGGCCCAGAACAAATGCACGTGGTCCTTGCGCAAAGCCAAAGCTGAGTTCTACAAATCCTCCCTAACCTCTACCTGGGACTCAGGGCACAAATTCTGGAATAATATTAAGGAAATCTGTGGCAAAGACCCAGATCCCGTCCCTAATCAGATCATGGTCGATGGGTGCCTGACCTCTGATCCCACTCATATTGCCACAGCCTTTAACTGTGCCTTCTCCAACCTCAGCCATCTCCTCCCTCCTAATTTCTTTGACCCACCCCCCAGCCTGCCCCTCCTTCCCTCCCAGCAGCCCCTCCCTTTCATGTATAATGCATCGCCCCAAGTCTGCCGAGCCCTACCTCAAAAAAGCCCTAAGCCACTCCCATTACAGTAGTAACTCCCTAGACCTGAAACTTCTCCAGCTCACACTACATGAGGTACTAAACCCCCTCACCCACATTCTTAACCACTCTCTATGCCAAGGGAGATTCCCCACCCACTGGAAATCTGCCTCCATTATCCCCATATTTAAGAGCGGGAACTGTACCACCACCAACAACTACTGCCCCATCTCTTTTCTCCCCCCATCTAAGGCCCTTGAGCACATTGTCTCTGATCAGCTCACTGACCACCTCAGCAAACACGACCTACTCTGCAAACAGCAACATGGCTTTCGCAAAGGACACAGTACTACTACAGCTCTCCTGGAGTTCACTGGACACATCCACTCTGCCTTAAACAGAGGCCATATCACTGGTGCAGTCTTTGTTGACCTCACTAAGGTGTTTGACACCATCAACAACTCTCTTTTACTAACCATACTCTCCAACATCGGATTCTCATGGGACGCCCTTTGCTGGTTCACTGACTACTTGTCAGACCGATTCCAACAGGTCAAATTTGGTACCACCTTATCCAGCAGGTTACCAGTCTGATCCGGTGTCTCACAGGGGACCACCCTCAGTCCACTACTATTCAGTCTCTTCCTCAACTCCCTCCCCTTGTCCTGCTCTGGCAACCTGCTACTTTATGTGGACGATGCAGTTCTATATTCCTCCAACACTGACCCCACTCAGCTCCACCAATCCCTTCAATCCTCCTTCAGTGAAGCTGAACAGTGGTTCTCCACACAGTGCCTTATTCTAAACTACAAGAAGACTAAAGTTATCTTCTTCTCACACCCACTGAACTCCCAAAAGGAGCACTACCCCCAAGTTCTAACTGTCAATCAGACCCCTCTCGAGCAAGTGGACTCCATTAAATATCTGGGCATCACCCTAGATCTGGCCCTTAACTTCCACCAACACATCCATCATCTGTCCATCACCTTCAATGTCCGGCTCAGCATCCTGTATTGCTTCAAACATTGCCATGATCCTGACACCCTTTGGCTCGCTGTCTCTTCCTCTGTCCTCTCCCTCCTTGACTACGGTATACTTATCTATAACACGATGAATACCTCAGCCCTATACAGAACTCCATCTCTCCCTAAATAAAGCCTGTCATCTCATCTTGGGCTGTGACCATCTCACCTACACCTGCTCACTTTATAATACTACTAACTGAGCTCGAGCAGTTGCCACTGAATTTCACTCAGAGAGGCAGATTTTCTTACTCCTTCTTCAGTCTTCTCTCAGTCAGTTTGTACTTTGTGGCTGGTGAATCTGATCACGGCTTTATTTTTCTGACTTGCATTTTTTTCTGGCTAATATAGCTCAACCACTTCAACCGAAGTTGTGGTAACTTTAGTGCAACTAAAGTAGCGCATTTAAAGTCAGGATTTTAAGTGGTAATGAAATGCCAAATTTTGAAGGAGACAACTGGAGCGTGAAACTCACTAGTAGAGTTTCTCCTCTTGATACTAACGAGTAGAAAAGGCTGTACAGAATCTAATGAATTTCTAAAGGTGCAGATGAGCAAATTAGTATAAATCTATATTTTGCCAGTGACAACTGATTTATAGCAGTCAGCTGCTATATCTATGGTTACGCATTTTCAGTGGAGCCAAAAAATGCAACAGTTCTTCATAGATGGAACTGTATGGATCATTTGTGAGAGAAAGACAGTGAAGACTTGGGTAGAGGAAAGTGAACTAAAGTAGATCCTCAAATATTTTAAATGTTATAGGACTGCCATCTTTTTGGAAAATCAGCTTGGGTTCATTTTTGTAAACCTACGCACAAATTTCAGATAACTGAGTCAATGTGTTGGTGGGATAAGTGTCGAATATTGTGGTCCTTAGCTTAATATTAGGAGTTTTTAGAGGGGGTATAGTCTATTGACGGTTTTGTTAACACAGTGGCTGGACCAGATTGAGCTCTGTACATACTATTTTTATGGATGTTGCTTTTCAAACAGTCTGAGAAAGCATGTTAGCATGTTAACATTGTAATAGTTATTCCCCCCTTTCACCTAAAGATTGGAAGATATTATTATATTATTGTATTGTATAACTTATTGAGAATTAGGAAGTTGTACTGAAATAGTTTTAAGAGATTTCATCACACTATTATAGTATCATTATTGCACTATATTTGCACTATTGCACTTTTATATTATTGTATCGCCTGATGTTTAGAGGAAGTGGCAAAATGCTCACTACAAAGGGGGATAAAAAGGAAATGTATTGGAGGAGAAACTACAAAAAAAAGAAGATAGACAACAACAGATGTATTTTTATGATAAATTATTTATCACCTTCACTCCTATAGAGCAAAAGGCCCTCACATTTGCTGAGACACTGAAAAATACAACTATGTTGGCCTCTGAGTTAGTTGATGATTTGGAGAAAAAATTAAGTAATGAGACTGACATTGATAGAATAACAGAGAATGACAAACTAGTCAGTAATTTTGGTGATGAACAGAACCAAGCCACCACCCAAAATAAGGGGAAAACTAAAATAAAAGGAAAACCCTGTAAAAATAAAGTTGAAGAGGTTGTTGGTAAACAAACTATACAGAAAAACATCACTGATTTTTTTATCTCCAAATCCAAATATAATGCAAAAGAAAATAATTCACAAGAGATCATAGAGTTTTTTCAGGAGGCCTCAGCTGTAGCGTTAATTGAGAACCTGGGTATCATTTCTAGAAATGTACAAGAATCCAGATTGGAAGTGTTTAGTCATTTAGAAATTTCTTCAGGACTCTCTGAAAACTTAAATAATTTATATCAAGAATCTGTTTCTGAGGTCATGTCAGTAAGAAACAGCATCTCTATACTGTCAGGCTGTCCTATAACAGTATTTGAGAAATTGGACAAAGAAGTGGAACAAATAGTGATAGAAGAAGATATTTTTCCCAATGTCCAGACACGATTTCAAAGTATACTTTTAAGGCATTGACACACCCAGTTATGGCAAATGTAGTGTTGCTAGAGGCCTTAAGAGATTAAAAAAAAATACAGAGAGTTCTCTTAACATTTTATTCTCAAAATTGCAACAATTAGAGGAAAAAGTGGAAGAAGTGATTTGCCAAAAAAGGATAAAAGAACTTTCCTTTTCGTCAATTCGCATCCCAAACTAGCCACCAAAAGGTAAAGGGAAATGGAAGGGCACACAGAAATATAAGGGGAAAAAAGGGGAAGGAAGAAATCCAAAGTAAAAGCAGCAAAAAGTCAGAAAGAAGTAACTGCTGATAAGTGTATAAGCCATAGTAAGGCAGGAAAGGAAGATTCGAAGAGCGTGGAAAGAGATGTACATTGGAGAAAACAGAATGTATAGAGCATAACAACATACCAATTGATAAGACAACTGATACAATTAATGAAAGGAAAAGATTGCTTGACGGAAATGAAGTTTATATAATATTAGATGGTATGTTTCAGAAGGTAGCTGAATCATCAGAATCATTAAGAGAGCTTACTGAATACTTAACTTCAGTAGAATTGGGCATACGCCAGGCTAAGGGTAACATCATTATGGCATGTAGGGATGTAGAATCATGAGCAAAAACCAGTATATGTACTTGTAATTGACATGAACCTGGCAAAGGCAATTTGGACTAAAACACATAGACTTTTCTCTCTGGGCTTAAGTATATGGGCTCCTATTTCTTGGAAAACCATTGTTGCCCACATAAAGCAATCTAATAAGATTGGATCTTACCTTCATTTGAATACTTTCAAAGAAAATTTAATTCAGTTACAGTGGGATTTTAATAATTTACCAGTAGATAGTGAGAATCCTAACCCCTATGTGTTGTCCCTTTTTGGCATAGGTAAACTTCTGGGGGAAAATGAGGAAGTCCTGAATGATTATGTAAATTCCCTTATGGGCTATTATTTAAAGAGGCCTAAGGGGGAAAATTGTTTGTGTTATGTTAGAAGAGTCTTCACTGATGATGTGGATAGTCAAATAGATGTTTATTGTATGTCAGCTGAATTGTTCTCTTTGATAAAATGTAATGCGGAGATTTTTGACAACGCTGGTATATTAATAGTGGATCTACTTAATTTGCATGATGAAGGTCCTTGGGCTTTTGATTTGGAGCACTGACTAGGAACATATGATGAATTATCCACAGAAACTATTGTTGTCACTGAACAAAGTAATTGCCTTGTTGAACTGTTATCTTTGAATATTGAAGGAATGTGTAATAAGTTGGCAGAACAGGAATGTTTAGGATTTTTATTAAAGTATGAAATTCTCACCATGCAAGAGACTTGGGTATTGGAGAATATAAATATTAATGGATACCAAGCAGTTTTAAACCCAGCGATACAAAATAAAAAATTTGGTAGACCAAAAGGGGGGTTGGCTATATTTGTAAAAATTGAGCCTAAGATCTCTATACTAGAAATTGTTTAAAATACACAAAATTATATTTTGGTTGTTGTTCTCATAAACCAGGTAATGTTGATACTGGCTAGTGTATATTTCCCCACGTATAAAATATTAGATGGATTTAGAAACACTTGGAATTCCTTGGAGGCAGATATAGAGTCTACCTATCATAAACATCCTAAAGGTATTCTGTTAATATTGGAAGACTTTAATGCTCGTATTTCTAATCATGATAATTTTCAAGATTTAGAGAATCAGTTAAACCTTAAGCACTGTAATAGAAGAAGAAGTAGTAAGGACAGAGGAGTAAATGATAGAGGCCGGGGTTTAATTAAATTTATTGAAGAAAATGCTCTGATGGTTCTGAATGGGAGAATAGAAGGTGATAGGGAGGGTGAATATACCTTTTTTTCCAGGGGTGTAACAGAGTACAATAGACTATGCTATAATTAATCTGGAGTGTCTTGAGAATTTCATCTCATTAAAAATTTCCATGAGATCTGAAAGTGATCATGCTGCCCTTAGTATGAAAATTAAGATTGATAATAATAATAATATTCCACACAATTAATCTTCTTGTGCTCCTTTGGTACAATTAAGTTCGGAAGGGAAACAGCACCTGAATTTTAGATCTATCACTGGGAGGGAGGTAGAAATTATATTGAGGGAATTTGAAAAAAAGAAGGGAGATCAGGAGTGGGATAATATAGAATGGGTTGATGCCCAATTAAACAAACTTAATTAAGATCTTAGAGCAATAATTTATGTAAATGCTAAATCAATTCCTAAAAAAGTTCTAAAAACACGGTTTGACAGAGAATGTAAATATGAAAAAAGTAATCTTTGGAAATTAATTAGATGGACTCAAAACCACCAATCTAGGGAACATTATTCCTTTCTGAATAGGGCTAGGAAACAATATAACAAATTTCACTAGATGAAGAGGTTAACCTTTCAAAGTGAGTTATGGGAAGAGATGTATCAGGTTATTATGAACAAAGATGTTAAGGCTTTCTGGAATATGGTTGCAAAGGGAACCAATCAGTCCAGCCCTCTTTATTAGTGTATGTCCCAAGAGAATCCTGGGTAAAATATTTTTAAAGAAATTCTCTGTAAAATTCCCTCTTTAGGAAATACTGATAATGCTTCTCAGATTGGTTTAAGGTCAGTAGGGACTCCTACAGTTTTTTCCGAGGAAGAAATTGAAGCCTCCATAATGCTGTTAAAAAACAACAAGGCCCCTGGTCCTGACTGTATTCCAACCACTGTTTACAAAGAACATAAGGATTTCTAGATTCCCTTGCTTACAATGTTTTTCAATCTATGTGCAAAATATAACTATATCCCTTTTTCATGGACATGTAATATCATAGTCCCGATTTATAAGAAGGGCTCAATTTATGACCCAAAGAACTTTTGTCCTTTTATTCTACTAGATGTAAGTTCTAAAATATTTACTAGACTTTTATTGACTAAACTAAATAAGTGGGTTGAATCAACCTCCCAAATTTCTATCTATCAGGCCGGTTTTCAGGAGGGTTTCTCCACGATTGGTAATGTGTTCTGTTTGGCATATTTGATTGAGAAATATGTATATTTGAGGAAATCCAAGCTATATGCAGTCTTTATAGAGTCTGAATCAGCATTTGATTCTGTAAATAGGATAAAATTATGGGAACTTTTATATTAGAAGGGTATGGATTATGGTCTTCTTAGATTAATTCAAAAGTTATATTCTGGTACATCCACATCTATTAGATATGATAATAATGGTAGGCTGACTCAACCATTTGAGTCACATTGTGGAGTTAAACAGGGTTGCTTGTTGGTTCCAGTTTTATTTAATTTGTACATTAATGAATTATTAGAATATCAAAACTTAGAAGTCTTTGACTCTCCTAAAATTAATAACACTTTAATACAGTCACTGGCATACGCAGATGATCTGGTAATTTTTTCATTAACCAGATCTGAGATACAAGGGAAAATCAATACTTTGTACACAAAATGCAGGTTTTTAGAACTTCAAATAAATATAAAAAAAAAAAATAAAATAATGGTCTTTGGGAATAGCAACCAGAAATTGAAAGGATGCAAATTTAGAATTGGGGAAGATAATATTGAGCTTGCAAAAGAATATTGTTATCTGGGTATAAAACTGGCCTCCACATTCTCTTGGTCTGCCCATATAAATAATCAGGTAAATAAAGCAAAGCTTGCCACTAGGGCTTTGCTAAAATTTAACTGTGTTTATGGAGGAAATTTAGTCACTCCAGCTCTTATAGCTGGTGAGGTGAAAATCCAACCTCTTTTGTTATATGGATCTGAAGTTTGGAGATATGTGACTAAGGGAAAGTTGGAGAAGCCCCGTCATACTATTATAAAGCACTTGCAAAGGTCCCTAGTTCTACCTCGAACACCATGGTTAGGGCGGAGATGGGGAGAGTTCCGATTTATTGTTTTAAAGATCTGACATTGATCTCATACTGGATTAGGATAACAAATCCTGGGAAAAATGTACTCCCAAAAATATGTCTTCAAGAGAAAAAGCAATGGGCAGATAATGGTTTATTTTTTACCATGGCTGAATGCCCTTAGAGATAAATTAGACAGGAAAAAATGGCCCATTTATGGAATGATCATATTAAGGGGATATTAATTATTTCTCAATATAGAGGATTGATTAAGAAAAACTGTACTGTCAAGGGAAAACCCTAAGCATGACATTTATTAGAAAACAAAAATGTGCTAGATGGTATAAAGAGAATAAAACTGACCATGCTTTAGAGCAGTATCTTTCTTTTTCTCTAATCCCATCATATAGAAAAGCTATTACTTGGATGAGGATGGGGTTAATTAATTCAAAGTTTATATATATTAATAGCAGAAGTGCTAATAATGGTGTAACTGGGTAGAGAGGCTGTGCCCATGCAACAAGGGACATCAAGAAACTATAGAGCATACAGTATGATATTGATATGCCCTCTGCATAAAAAGGCCAGGGACCAAACACTAAGGAATATTGTAATGATTTATGCAGATACTAGCTACGACCTGACATTTATTCTGTTACATCCTCAAACTACAGATGGTGCAAATTTGATTGCCAAATTCCTGCATTCTATGATTAAGAATAAAAAAAAAGACATTATAGGATGTCTAATTAGAAGTAGAGACAGGGAAGATATCATAATTATTGCTGGATTAATGCTCTAGAAATCTTAACTGTTTTTAATGTGTTTAAGAAATATTGTCAATGATACTAATGTGATGATTGTTTCTTTTATGATGTGTTTGATTATAATGTACAAAACCCCTTTTTTTCCTTGCCTTTTTTTAATATATGCACATGTTGTAAATAATCACAATACTTCGGTATCTTGGTTGATCAAATAAAGAAACTGAAACTACTACTAACTGGCTTAACCTCGATAACAGAATTAGGTTCCACACTTGTCTCATGGCCAAAAAGATCACCTTCGGTCTCGGTCTCACCCAAATAATTCGTCCGGCTCCATCAAAAAAGAATACATGAAGCTCAGACAGGCAGCCTCTTGGTCCCTCACTGCCAAACCTCCCAATCCCAAATGTCCCTTAGCTACAGGGTCCCTTCTTGGGTGGATAGCCTGCCCAACTCACTCACAAATGAAAACAGAATTGGCCCCTTCAAAACTTATCTTAGGGACCTTCTCCAGTCCTCTAACCCCTGTAACTGCTGTTGAACCCTGTCCTGTCCCCTCTGTCCCCTAACTAAGGCCTTTGGCTGGCTTTCCCCCTCCCTCCCCCATGTGTCCCCAACCTGAACTTCCTGGATTAGCTCTATTTTTGAGCCTATATACTTATCTGCTTGAGACTTGTACTAATTACTTCTATGTTATGATTTATTGTATTTTTTGTAACAGGTTTATCTGTGTCCAGCATTGAATTGCTATGTACTGTTGTAATGTTCTACTTTCTGTGACATGGAGCTTTTGTAAAGGAGTCTTTGACTCAAAGGTACTTTCCAAATCCTCTATAAATAAAAAATAAATAAATAAGAAAACATGATCAATCCAGTATTTTTTTTTTCTGTTTTGCTCTTGCACTCCTCAATAAAGAAGGGTCTTCTACGAAGTACCATCTTGGCATGAATGTTTCAAATGGGGTTTACTAACATACTAATTGCCAGAAGATTAGGCCTTATGGTCTATCGAGTCTGCTTGAACCTCAGATTCCTAGTTGGGTACTGAGACCCTTCCCCCCCTTGTATTCCAGAAACCCCTATCATGCATCTCCACCCCCCTGGGCCAGGCCATCATCTGATACATCCACTTTCTGTGTCTGTCCCACCCTCTCTATGAAGCCCTCCACTGTGGATCTCTGAACCAGCTCATCAGGGAGCACGTTCCAAGGATCCACCACCCTCTCAATGAAAAATCTCCTCCTTTTTCCCCCTCACCCTTCCACCTTCCAACTTCAAACCATGACCTCTGGTGATACCTCCCGGCTTTAGTCTAAAGATCCCCTCCATGTTTACCCTATTTATTCCCATGAGGTACTTGAAGACCTCAATCATGTCTCCCATGTCTCTCCTCTCCTCCAATGAAAACAGGCAGAGCTCCTCAAGTCTGCCCTCATACGTCAAATCCCCTAGTCCTTGTATCATCTTAGTTGCCCTCCTCTGTACCCTCTCCAGGAGCTGTATGTCCCTCTTCAAGTGTGGTCTTCAGTACTGTACACAGTACTCAAGGTGTGGTCTAACCAGTCCATTGTACAGTGGCAGAATCACTTCCCTGCTCCTAGAGGTGATCCCCTTACGATGCATCCCAACATCTTGTTTGCTTTGCTAACCGCTCTCCTGCATTGCTCAGAGTTATTCACACATGCATCCACCATGATCCCTAGGTCTTTTTCCCCTGTTGAGGCCTCCAGAGTTTCCCCTCCAAGGGTGTACCTGTGTTTGTAGGGTTTCCCCACCCAAGATGTAACACCCTGCACTTGGTGATATTGAAATTTAATTTCCATGTGTGAGCCCACCTTTCCAGGGTGTCCAGGTCCCCTTGCAGGGCCAACCTTCCCTCTTCCCCCTCAACTACTGCTCCCATCTTGGAGTCATCAGCATTTAGGGGCCTTTTGCTCTCATTGGGAATGGAAGGTCCCAAAGCTGTTAAAATCTTTTTGTATTCCGGGTTATGCTCAGCCTAGGCTGAGAAAGATGCTTCAGTGGAGGATCTCCAAGCCTTCCATCTTGACAAAAAAACAGGCTACACCTGTATAAGAAAGTGATGACTCAGATCTGCATCCAAAAGACTGAATTGTTTCACTGTCAGCCAGTGAAAATACCCTTAGTGTTAGCACAATTACTAGACACTAAGGTGCCACAGTGCATGTAGGATGTCCTCTGAGTCAGCTGTCATGGCAGCATGAGGATACATGGCAATATGATGCACAAAAACTTGGATAACAGAGTCCACCCTATGCAGGAATGTACTCAGCAAACTAAAACACAAGAACATTTTCTACTGGACTGTCCTTTTATTGTTGAATGTTGGAAGTTTCTTGCAAACAGCTTGGGCTTACTATGTATCCAGAGACTAACAAACTGGAATCTGGTATTAGGGGATTTTCTGACACCATGGAAGCAGTACAATACAAGTGCATTGACAGCAATCTTCAGCTGTCTGAAATTCTACATATGGCAGGTGAGGTGTCAATATGTTTTACGACAGTTACAGCCAAGGGTGGAATCTGCCCTTTGGAGATTAAACTGAAGGAGCAGGCTAACTTGATTGGGCATCAATATGTGCAGTTAGGGGGTTACATTACATGGGTGTAACTGTGATTACAGTATTGTTGATTTTGGGGACCTGATGGAATTTCTTTTGCTGTTCTGAACATTCTGACTGATTTTTCTTTTTTTCTCCCAGTTGTATAATTTGTAGGGATGAGGAAGTTTGATGGTTTGGTGAAGGATTATTCTGTATATTATCAATTCAGGAACTGCTGTACTGTATATTGTATTTTTTTTTCTTTCTTACATATCCTTGTATTTTTTCTTTTCTCTTGATGGTTTGTGTTTTTGTCTTACTGTATGATTTTGTTCTGGTTTCATTTAATAAAAAGTTATCCTATTCTTGTGAAAAGTGCCTTAGACTCTTTTACTTCTGCCTTGACTCCTGCAAGGAGAGCACCAGAGATGCACAGAAGAAACCTGGGATTAATGTCTCATCCAAAGGATGGCACACTCAGACAGTGTAGCATCCCCCTAAAACTGTTGTCAAGTGCCAGTGTTTATGCATTTATAGCATGAGCCCAATCCCAGTGTGGGACTAGAACCTATGACCTTCTGACCCATAGGTGGGCATGCTACCAACTGAGCCAAATTGACATGTGTGGGAGTTCTAGGCACCGACATGCTGAGTGGATGTCAACTTGGGGATTATATTTAAGTGGAACTCTCAGATGTGTCTTACTGATTAAACTGGTACTTGTGCATTATCCCCTAAATAATCATGCAGTCAGTATCTGCTGCATGTGTATTATTCTCACAATAATCACAAAGGCAGTACCTGCTGCATGTGCTCTAGCCCCTAAATAAACATAAGTGTAGTTCCTGTTGTATGTGCATTATCTCCTAAATAAACACAAGTTCCTGCTGCATGTGCATTGTCCCCTAAATAAACACAACGGCAGTCCTACATATGTATTATGCCATCAATAAACATGAAGACAGTTCCTTCTGCATGTGCATTATCCCCCAAATAAACATGAGGAAAGTTCCTGCTGCATGTGCATTATCCCCTAAATAAACACAAAGGCAGTCCTGCATACGCATTATGCTATCAATAAATTATGAGGACAGTTCATACTGCGTGTGCATTATCTCCTAAATAATCATGAGGACAGTTCCTATTGCATGTGCATTATACTATCAATAAACACAGGACAGTTGCAGTTGCATGTGCATTATTTTTCTCCAAATAAATGTAAAGGCAGTTTATTTACTTACTTGTTTGACATATGTTTATCAGGAAGGAGCACTAGACCAAGGGTCCTTTTTCAGGCGTGACCCAGAACATAGGCACTAAGAACATGTAGTACAAAAACAAATATAACAGTATTTTCAAACATACAATTCATCTAAAATCACAATAACATAACTCAGACAAATATTGATAAAAATGCAGGATAAAAGAGCCAGTCTTCTGGTGAGAATGAGGCAAACAGTTCCAAATACAAGGTGCTGCAATATAAATTGCTGAATGATTGTTGCAAAATGGTAAAACTTTTGAAATACAGGTAGATACATTAAATAAATAAAATGCTCTGGAACCCACCCTTTGCACAGAACAGTTTGAAAACTAATATTATTTGCTGATTGCAAGTTCCTAAGAGAATCTCTAAAAATGCAGGATCATCAAGTGCAGAGGAATCTGGGGAAAGATAGCTTTGAAATAAGGCAACCAAAAAAGTATTCCATTCTCAAAATAGGTGATAACCAATCTAAATAAGTATACAAAGAACAATGATTTGTTCATAAGGAGGCAAGTAAAACAAAACTACCAATATTATTGTACAGGGCAGTGAGACTAAGTAGTTCTTTAGAGATTGGATTCCAAAACAAATTAAAGACATAATTGAAATAAGCATCTGTCGATACTGGATATCATATTTGCCACTGGTAAAGAAGCCCTGGGGTACCAAATATATTGTGATGCACCATGTGGGTTATGTATTAACAAAGTTAGGAGTCTGCATTTGAACATTTCAACACAGGATTATAACTTCATTATGTTTTAAAATGTTTGCCCCAAACTGTCAACATAGCCTTCTTATTATCCCACCTCATGAACACATGCAGAAAAAAATGTTCGACTCCTGTTTGAAAGGTGATTTCATGCAGGGACTGCAAAATCACCTTGTGGGATGCAAAAACACATTTGGCCAAGATTTGAAAAATGACAGCTGTCACATCATGAGGTGCTGTAAATAAATGGCTATGTTGTAAATTTGGGGTAAAATATTGAAAATTACCAAAGTTACAAGCCTGCATTCGCAAAACTCAATGTAGGCTCATAATGTTGTTGTTTTTTTAATATTTTTACACCAGAGTTTCAACATAACCTTCTAATGACCCCACTTCATTAACAAGGGCAGAGAAAATTTTCAACTCCTGCCCGAAAGGTGATTTCACTCAGGGACGCAAAATCACCTTTCAGGACAGATTTGCCTAATTTAACTGACATTGTTCATGAGGTGGGATCCCAAAAGAGCATGTTAAAAATTTGGAGAAAAATATGCAAAAATGGCCATGTTATGCCACTAAGTTCAAAACTCCACTGAAATATATTGAACTGCATACCTGTTTCCACCATTTGTGGACCAGCTTCAAAGAGTGATGACATGTCTGCAGTTCACAGAAGTTTATGGTGTTGGACCCCCAGTGGGTAAGAGCTTAGGGTGTAGGGTGGGTTGGGTGCTGAGTGGGAGGGTTGGATGGGGGGACAGTAATGGCCACAGCAGACATCCATGGATGGTTTTCTTTTTGCAGAGTTTATTCAATAAAAAATAAAAAAATAAGAGGGAAGGTTTTCTTTATTTCAGGTCACCACACTGGGGAATTGGGCACCCCAAGTGTCAATGTTATGTTAGTGGAGGGAGATGCTGAGTGGAAGGGTCAGGTGGGCAGGACAGTTAAGGGGTGGCAACAACAGAGAACAACAGTGACACTGGGAGATTGGGGATCCCCAGTGTCAATGTAAAATAAAAACCATAAAGTAAGGTTTACTCAGTTTAGTTAGGTAGAAGAAAGTCCTAGGACCCATCATGTCTACCTCTCCATGCCATGTGGAGTATAATGTCTAGGTACCCAAGAAGTATTTATCAAGATAGCCCTTAAAATGTTCAAAGTCTGACGCATCAACTATGTACTGTGGTAACTTGTTCCATAGTTTGGCAGCTCTTATCATGCAGAAATATTTATTTTTATTTTTATTTACCATTGGCATAAACAATTGCCTATTATTGCATCTTAGTGCACTAGTTTTATTTGCACACTTAATCCCACAATCTGCCTTCAGAGTATTATCTTTTAAGATATTAAATAGTAATAGATCACCTCTACTGCTCTGTGTATCTAAATTATATAAGTTTAGTGCTTTACACCTTTCCTTATATTGAATATTTTGTAGTTTAGGGATCCATTTTGTTATTTTTCTTTGCACGCTCTCAAGTAAAGTTTTATCCTTTGTTAGATATAGTGCCCAAAAGGCAGCACCAAAATCTAAATGTGGCCTAATAAATGAGTTATAAATTGGAAGTATACATGTTTCCTGCCTACAGAAAAAAAGATTTTTTAACAGCGGATATAATTTGATTTGCCCTTAATGTAATGTGTCTACAGTGTCCACCTGATGTTAATTGGTTAGTTACTAGAATACCTAGGTCTCTCTCCAATGTTACCAATTTAATCTCTGAACCATTTAGATAATATTTAGTATGGTGATTTTTAGGCCCAAGATGCATTATGACACACTTTTCTTTATTAAAAGACATTTGGTTATTTGACCATTTTTCAAAATTAGTGTCATTTTGTAGGGAAAAGGTCCGCTCAATGGACTTAACCTCACTACAAACTTTTGTACCATCCGCAAACTTACTGATTTGAGCATTTATCCAAAAGTGTAAATCAGGTATAAAAATACTGAATAGAGTGGGCCCCAATACAGATCCCTGAGGGACCCCACTGGTTACGAAAATAGGTTTAGAATAGGTATCTTGGATTTTAACCACTCGAGTCCTAGATTTTAACCATGATGTCACCCATAAAGTTATATGTTGATGCAGTCCCATACACATCATTTTTTTAAAGAGGACTTTAAGTAATACTTTATCAAATGCCTTACTAAAATCAAGATATAAGACATCTACTGGGATATTTTGGTCTAATGACTGATTGACCTTTTCATAAAAAGTAATGAGGTTAGTAGTACATGATTTATGTTTTACAAAACCATGTTGGTTAAGATCCCTGAGTCCCTTTATTTCTAATTCATTATCTAATCTGTGTTTTATAATGCGTTCCATTATTTTACATATAACAGATGTAAGGCTGATCGGCCCGTGGCTTTCAACTAAACTTGTGTTTTCTTTTTTGTGAATAGGGGAAACCACTGCTTGTTTCCATTCAGTGAGTAACTGACCATGTTGTAATGAAAAGTTAAACAGATGTTTTAAAGGTGTGCAGAGTGAGTTTGCAGTATTTAATACAAAATTTGAGTTAATGCCATCAGGTACTGGGTCTGAATTTGGTTTGACTATCCTTAGGGCTATTAGTACCTCATACTCAGTTAACTCTGAGGGCAATGGTTCATCAGTTTTGCTCAGATTTGTATTCTCCTTGCTATTAAACACAGACCCCCAAAAATAGTTGAATTTGTTAGCTATACTTGAGTGTACAATGATAATGTTACCATTATCATTTAATTTTTCAATGCCCCATACCTTATATTTTCTGTTATTTATGTACAGGTATGAGTAAAATGCTTTGGGGGTTTTGGTAACTGCAAGCTTGAATTCAATTTCCTTCCTTTCCTTTTTTATCAATTGTTTAGTCTTTTTTAGTTCATTTTTATAATTAGAAAGGTTAATTGGACCGGGATGTATTTTCATGATTTTATAAGCTTTTTATTTTTTATGAATTTGTGATCAGATAGAGTTTGTCAACCATGATGGAATTTTATCTTTTTTATTATATGTTTTTTTGATTGGAACATATAATTTCTCAAGTTCGTTAATAATTGATTTATATAATTCCCAGCTCTATTTGATATTTAAATTTTCAAAGAGTCTTTCACAGTTATATCCACTTAAAGCTTTAATTTTATCATAATTTGCTTTATTATAATTATATTTATATTGAGTCTTATCAGTACTTGTTTTTTGTCTATTTACTATGAACATGATTGATTGATGATCATTGTTTCCAACTGGACTAGTTATGCTAAGATTATTTATGTCCATAGGGAAATTTGTCATTACAAGGTCCAGGATGTTATAACCCCTAGTGGGTTCATGTACCAGCTGGTCAAGTCCTGCAGTTACTGTACAATCAAAAAAAGAAACTCTCAAGTGAGGTTCTTGTTGTTAATGTGTCCCAGTTTATCCCTGAGTAATTAAAGTCCCCAACTACTATTACTTCAGCTTGTGATGCAAAGTGATTTATTTCCATTTGGATATATGCATCATAATTTAAACCTGAAGATGGTGGTTTGTAAAAATTTGCCAGGAGGTATTTATTACCATTATGTTGTATGATCTGAATACATAGTCCTTCAATATCATTGTTATTGTAAAGGGGGTATTCAATTGCTATGATCATATCCGAGACATAAAAGTAGACTCCCCCACCTTTTTTATTCAGCATATTTTTAGAATAAAGTGCATAACCAGGGATAGATTTGAGGTTTCATCCCACCATGTCTCACACAATGCTACAATATCTATCTGATTTCTAATAAGAATTTATGTTAATTCTGTGATTTTTTTCATATTTAGACTTCTAGTGTTGGTTACCATGATCTTATAATTTCCTTGCTTTTCTATACTGTAATTTGACTTTGATATGGAAGCCGTCCCTTGTTGCCCCCTGTTATTTAGTTTAAACAGGATTTGATTGTTGCTGCAATTGACTTCCCTAATTCAGCTGAGAATTTTTCCCAATGGGTAATACATTTGATGTTCTCAAGCAAACACCAATTTCTTAGCCATTCATTCAATTGTTTGATTTTGTTTTGTTTTGTGATATTAGCCCTGGGTACAGGTAGAATTTCTGAAATGCAAAATTCATAACCTCTTTCCCCTAGTGTTGATGCCAGCTTTATATATTCTTCTTTAATGTTATCTAATGTAAATTTGTTAATGTCATTGGTGCCAACAAAAAGGTTTTCTTTATTTCAGGCCATGATACTAGGGAATTGGACACTCCCAGTGTCAATGTTTGTGAGGAGGGGTTGGAAGGTGGGTGCTGAGAGGGAGGGTTGGGTGGGTGGCACAGTTGTGGGGTGGCAACAGACGGTGACAGTGACACTTGGGGACCGGGCACCCCCAGTGTCAGTGTTATGTTTGTGGGGGTGTGGGGTGGTGGGTGACGAGAGAGAGAGGATCAGGTGGGCAGGACAGTTACAGGGATGGCAACAACAGACATCAATAGATGGCTGTGAATAAGCTTTCTCATGCTTCAGCACCATTGAGAGATATGACCATGCATTGGAAGCAGTGTGGTTGTGGACTGTGGGGTTTTCCCTTATGAGGTGGTGACACTGGGGATTGGGCACCCTCAGTGTCGCACTGATGGATGGTTTTATATTACAGCCGGCATGAGCCACTGCATGTTTGACATTCCAGGCATTCCAGCCTGATCATGATGGATCTGCTCTGTTTGCTGAGTGGTGTAGATTAAAGGGAAAAGCTGACCCATGATTGGCTCAACTTTTCCTTTTGAAGTCCATAATGTCTCCACCCAGCAAGCCAAAACTCTGTCATAATCAGCCTGGCTGATGATTGGCATTCCACTGTCACTCCCCTAAAACACTACTCTGCATTGGACAGACAGCATCACACTTCTCAACAGCCAACTACCGTAGCAAAATGTTCACTGCATGCACTCGCATATGGCAAATATAACAAATTCTGGTCAGTGTCGATAAGGCTGCAGATGAGGAATTTGGCCCAGGCAGGTTCCGGTGTAGGATGGTGGTCCCTTGTGAAGCACCACAACGAGCAAGTTGCCAAACCCGAGCGATAGGAATGAGAACAAAACCAGAGATCAAGTAGGGTCTGTGGTTTCTGCAGTGGGTAGAGAACATGGGCAGATTGGGTGGGCCTAGCAGTCCTTATCTGCCCTAAATTTCTATGTTTAAAGTGTGGCTCTTGTGATATGCAAAATGCAAGGATCCTGATAAAAAAGTGAGATGCAATCATATGGTTAAGTCTGCTTGTGTGACTGTAATTGAAAGCAAACTTAATGCATATAAACCTGATTAAACAGTACTATCCAAGAGTCTCCTTTGTAAAGCAAAGCAAAATAATAAAGGACTTATTCTAAAAATGTTCCTTTTCTCACAACATTGAGGCTATGTTTTAAGGGTCTTAAGGGAGCCTCTTTTGTGCAGTCCTCAGGATGGTTGGATTGTTTACAGCCTAACTCCCTTCCACAAGGGAAGTATGAGATGGGAATGCAGCAGTTGGTGTTCATCATCTTCAAATATTTTCTATGGCAAGCACAGTACCAAGTATCTCTTATACTAACCAGGAGGTGGCACCTGAAATTATGGTTGGACAATTTTAAGTCTTAATTAGGTTGCAATATTAGGAGGAATTGCTAATAATGGAGACTGAAGCTTTCCATAACTAATGGGAAAACCTTCTGATACCTTCGTAATGATGCCACTAGAAATACTGTGTAGCAGAAATTGTGTAAAAGAAGTGCATGTAATAAGGTGGTGGGTCCTAGGGGTAGGGAATAATGACATGATAGATTTATGATTATACAATGGCAGGAGACGTTCCTGTTTCCTGATTGCTCAATGTGTGCCTGTGACAGTGATGTTATTGAACAACAATATCACTGGATTAAGTACAGGCACACAGGTGACTTCAGAACAGGAAACAAATCCCTCCCTCCCCACAAGAATCATGAACCCCACACTGCTCTATTGGCTGCCTGACAGATAATGTCCTCCCTCATTCCCTCCTGATTTTCTTCACCTCACCACCCCCTAAATACCAACAGCTAGGGAAAGGCAGCCACACCACAACCGATACTGCGACAAATTGAATTTATGCAGTTCCCCCCAAAGCGAGTGGCTTTACTGAACCGCCAAAATTGTAACTGCCATTCTCGCATACCTAAGTGATACTGCCCAATTTTGGCAGGAGAAAAGCAGGCATGAAAAGAAACACATGGTTTAATCCAAGCTACTCTTGTACTCATTGGCACAATAACTGTGGAGCCATCTCAGGGAAGTCTTTTCCAACTCCTCACATCCCAAATAAAATGTCCTGCACAGTCTCCGACTGGATCACAAACTACAAGCACCCCCCCCACTAATAATTCTAATCAAAAGAAGAGAGCAGGACTAAAACTTAAAAGGCCACTTCAGCAGTTAGTGAAAATGCCACTGGGGGGGTGCTGAGAATGCTGTAAATCATCACTGCAGCAAGCTTACAGGCTTCAAGATTACAGGCTTGGGAAACCAGCATCATTTACTGAGCAGCTCCACCTGCTGGAGGAAATATATAGTGAACTTTTAAAAAAATATATGTATCTCCGCTCAATATTATGGGAAAAAAAACAATTTTGATATTTTTTTCTTTAAAAAAATAAAAATAACAAACCATTGTATAATAGCAATAAGGCACTCCAGGGATGTGTGTTACTGTGTAGTAATGTCACTCCTGGGGTGGTGGAAGCACTCGGCTTCTCCTCGTGCTTCAACCCACACCAGGAGTGATGTTATTACACAATAGCACACACCCTGTCATGCCTTATTGCTTAAATATTGTATTATAATGTGCTAACTGATTTTAAAATAAAAATTTTTTTGCATTAAGTTCCATGGGATCTTTAACTTCCACCTGGACAACCAGAAAAAATGGACAGAAGGGACCTTCGTTTAACATCTCATACAAAGGTTAGCACCTCAACATCATTGTAGTACATCCCATATCCAGGTAATACACTACAGTATAAAAACTGGGTATTAGCCCAATTTCCTGGTTTGGGGCACCAACCTATGTCCTTCTGGCCTTTCAGCTCCAGAGGCAAGCATGCAACCTATTGAGTCAATAACACTAAATATCTAACATGTTCACAGAAACAAAGAATTGGATATTGATGAGGATTGGATGGCTGCTCAAGGCCCTCCCCTTTCACTAATCCAAAGCCAGTGTTCATTGCCTCTGCATCGGTGAGAGTAATGACTATTAACCATTCGCTCCAGAGCAAGAAACAAATTCAAGTTGTAAATAACCAGTTTCATTGTTCCTTCATTAAGGGTCTTGATCGCAGCCATGAAAGAAAATTGAGGTGTGGAGGCACTGAGGTATGGCACTGGGTTACAGAGCTATGATTTGAATTTACCTCAAATTAGTGTCTAAAATGTGTATTTTCTTGATTTTTGTTATGGATGTAATGTCTATGAATGAGATCAGATTAACAGCACCAAAGCATTGAATGGTCATCGAGTATGAGTGACCCCCTCAACCACTAGAGGTGGTATCTCCCACAAAAGATTAAATGCTGGCAGCAGAATCTGGGCTGCTGGAGGTATCTGGATGGCAGCTGGTCATGGCTATAGACTGGTGGGTAGTGGCTACTTACTGCAAGCTTCTTGCACATGGATCTTCGATCCTCCCTCACCCTGCCATCCCCCAAGCAACCTGAGTCAATTCCTGACCCTGGGTCACCAGTGTGGTAGGAGGAAGGTGTCCAGTGCCTCAGCCCTCCATGCCACTGGGCTAGCATGCTAAGTGCACCTTGAGAACTGTCTTTAGGCTTGATTGAGAGATAGACCACAAGTAATCCAGGATGCTAACCACAAGGCAAGAGATGGGGTCGAGCTCCCTGCCCTGGCACTATATGGACAAAGTGCTCCCATTTAAAGGCATAGCACTGACAAGTTGACTTCTTTTGAGAGGCCTTTACAACATGGAGGACCTTGCCAGAGAGATCCAAAGGCTGAAACTCCAGCCATTTAGGAACCAGTACAAATGGCAAAAATGGCATATTGCAGGTAATTGCAAAAGATGCAAATCATGTGATATACTCCTAGCATCACAGTTGTGTTCCTTTGTTGTCAATAACAAGAAAAAATAATGATATTTAGTGTGTATGTTCCCTTTAACTAAATTAGCTGTGTAATTTGCAAGCTGTAGTAAATCGTAGCAGTCACTATCAGAACAAAAGGGGCTACAAATGCTTACATTTTCTGTTATTGCCTGCTTGGTGTTTTCCTCTGTGCTAGCTCCTTCTTGACCCTTGTGCATTTAATAGAGGTCAGGGCCAAGGAGAAAGGTCAGGGCCAGGGTGGGACAAACAACCTGCTCTCCACCAACTCTGGCAGGCTGTTCCATGGCTGCCACTGTGGGTAGTCTCTCTGCCTGATGCTCCCCTGCTCCCAATCTGATCATGGCTATGGCTACCAGTCTCTCTCCTTGATGCTGTCCTGCAGTTCTTTATGGAGAGTCGTGGGAAATGGTCCTTATAAAGTCAGTCGCACTCTCAAATTTGGCACTTATCCTTTGGATTGGCTCCTCCACGAGCCACATAATCACAGCTCCTTCAGTGGATTAGTGCTGGGTCCTCCTACCTGATTGGCTCCTCCAGAACCCAGCTCAGGCTGTTTTGCTTCAAACAACCTGCTCTCAACCAACTCTGGTGGCCTCTTCCATGGCCGCCACTCTTGGTGGTCTCTCTTCCCAATGGTCCCCTGCTCCTGATCCGATCACAGCTACGGCCACCGGTCTCTCTCCCCAATGCTGCCCAGCAGTCCTTTAATGTGCTACATCTCTTGACTATATTAAAGGAAAACTACAACCTCATATCTTCTAAATGTTATTTGTTTCCATATCAACAGACAACTCTTTTTATGTAGCTGTCGAAGATGTATGCAACTGCAATAGTCAGTTTTCACAGTTCATACTAGGTCCTGATACTGTTCTGGGAGACTCCATTTCATGGTTGTTAAAATCTCATTGTTCCTGAGAGCTGCATTAGCATAAGAGAACATGATGCCTAATCACCCTTTAAACTCCCCAGTATGCCAGTCTGCTTAATTAGTCTTCAAAGAAACAAGCTACAAAAAGGTGTGATATAAAACACTTACCTTCAGTGAGATTTACAAACTCTTTGAGTTATAATGAAGGTTTATCCTCTTTAAACTTCATTCAGTTTATGAGTTTCCGGAGAGTTTTTGCAGGGTATTTGTCCTTTTAACATAGAGATACATGATATAAATGGTTGATATGACATCATGTTCTCATATGCTAATGCAGTTCTCATGCACAATGAGATTTCAACAACCATGAAATGGAGGCCCCCAGGGCAATCACAGGGGCTACCATGAGCAGTGAAAACAAACTAAGGCTAACACATATAACTTTAATAGCTACAGGAAAGGCGTTGTCCGTTGACATGGAATCAAATAAAATTTAAATGATATAAGAGTGTAGTTTTCCTTTAATGTCAAATCAAATGGTTTTATTCTAGTTATACTAGTGATAGTTGATATGTGTTTTCCCTTGAACTGAATTAGCCATTTTAATGTGGCACTGCAATTTGCAAGCTGTAATAAATCATCACAATCATTATCAGAACAAAAGGGGTTATAAACACTTTTTACATCTTCTGTTATTACACATCCTAGACTCTCCTGTAACTGGCCTTAGAACAGTATACAGCAGTGAGAGGTTCAGTAGCCTGCACTGTATGTTAAAGTTTTTATAAGTTCTGATATTTTGTTTGCTGGTCCTGTCATCCTTCCTGGGCCATGTACAGTCACACAGGGCTGGTCTAACTGGTGATTAAATAAAAGCTCTATCGTGCACTATGGGCTATTGAATCTTTCACTGCTACCTACTGTTCTGATGTCAGCTGCAGGAGATTCTGGAATTGGCAGTAACAGAAGGTGCCAACCTACAACTAAAGAACATTAGTTTGATACAATCTACTGTGCTACAATAAACAGCAAACAGTGACATGTTGTAATTTTTATTTTAAAAATAGGCCTAATTAAACAGTGTGCCATTAAAAACAAACTATTATTAAGATAGTCATCTAACACTGCACTTAAATTCATAGAAAAAGAAGTAGAAGAGGCCATTTCCAAATTAAAAAAAAATAATAAGGTGCCCAGCCCAGATGGCATCCCCCCAGAAATCTATAAAGAACATATGGATTCTTGGATTCCAATATTAACATGTTATTTTAACCTGTGTATAACAAACAAATATGGACCTGCCTCTTGGACCACAAAATTCACAGTGCCGCTGCGCAAAAAAGGTTCCGTTTATGACACATTGAATTTCCATCACACCAATTTGATAAGCATTAGTTCTAAAATCTTCACCAGGCTGCTACTGAACCAGCTTTGCAGTTGGATAGATGAACATTCAATTATTTCCCCATGTCAGGCAAGTTTTCAACAATGGTTTTCCACTATTGATAATGTATTTGTATTCAGTCATATAATTGAAGGCAAGGCAATTTTATTTATAAGACACCCAATCCCAGAGGCTCTGGGCACTGAACATACATGAGGACATATAGCAAGCAGTAAATACAAAGATAATGAGACCTTATTAAAACCACAACAGGATTAAAAATTTGGCAAAATAAAGGGTTCCAACAGTCAAACTTCAAGGGACTGGCCAGATCTAAAGTTGGTGTCAGCAGCCGAAGGCCAGGCTGAAGAGGTGGGCCTTTAGCCTCCCCTTAAACACGTCAATCAAGGGAGCCTCCTGGACTGCAGATGGAAGTGAGTTCCACATGGTTGGCCCAGAGACACTAAAAGCATGATCTCCTGAGGTCTTGAGCCGAACCCTCAAAGAGGAGCAGAGGGAGCGAGCAGAGGACACCGATGTTAGGAGCTCAGACAGGTAACCAGGACCCAGCCCATATAGGGCCTTAAAGGTGAGAAGACCCACCTTGAAAAGGACTCTCCACCTGACCAGCAGCCAGTGCAGAGCATGTAGAACCAGGGTCACATGACTGGACCTCAAAAGGCCTGTCAGTAGCTAGACCGCTGCATTCTGCACTAGCTGCAGCCTGTGGAGGGTCCCTCCCATGACCTCAAAGTACAGAGTGTTACAGTAGTCAAGCCTAGAAGTCACAAAGGCATGTACTAGTGTCAGCAGGTCCTCGAGCAGAATGAAGGGCTTAATCCAGGCAATGTTCCACAAGTGGTAAAAATTAGTGCTGACTACAGATGACACCTGGTCTTCAAAGGTCAGTCTGCAATCAAGGATCATGCCCAGATTTTGCACCCTCGGAGAAACCACTAATGAAGCAGTCCCAAGAACAAGTCCAGGGTCAGCCCCTTGTGGCAACCCATCATGCCTGCAACTAGGCTCAATCACCAACACCTCAATCTTAGCTGGGTTGACTCTCAGCCAGCTGGAAGCCATCTGGTCATTGATTTTAGCCAGTGAGATGTTAAGGGCATCAACTGCTCCTGATGTTACAGGTACAAAAGACAAATACAGTTGGGTATCATCTGCACAGCAGTGAACCTCCACACTGTATTGTTGAATGATCTCACCCAGGGGCAGCATGTACACTGTGAACAACATCAGTGACAAGATCGAACCCTGAGGTACTCCACAAGACAGAGGCATTGAGGAGGAGGAGAAATTTCCCATCACCACCTGCTTCACTCTGTCCAAGAGATAGGATTCCAGATCATTTGATGACGGTACCAGTGAGTCCACAAAACTCACAGAGTCGATAAAGGAGCATGGCATGATCCACAGTGTCAAAAGCTGTTGAGAGATCAAGGAGCACAAGAACTGACCTGTCTCCTCTATCTTTAGCCCTAAGCAGATCATTATGTACCTTCACTACAGCAGTTTCAATGTTGCATCTGGCCCAAAAACCTGACTGGAATGGCTCATAGATATCTGAGGACACCAGGCAATCCTCAAGCTGATAAGCCACCAATTTCTCAACAACCTTGCTCAAAAACAGCAGGTTGGAGATTGGACATTAATTCACCAGGACGTCTGGGTCGAGGGATAATTTCTTTAGAAGGGGCTTCACCAGTGCTTCTTTCAAAGCAACTGGGAAGATCCCCTCTGCCATCGAAGACCTGACAATCCTGGAGAACACCAGGCCAACAGCATCGGTGCATCGCATTAAGAAATGAGTCAGTGCCTGGTCCAGTTCACAAATGGTGTGCTTCAGCTCCAAGATAACCACAGTCACTTCAGACATCTCCACTAGCATAAACTCCTCCCTGACAGATTGAGTGCCTCTGAAACTCCCAACTCAACCACAGCAAGGCACAAGCCTCCCTGGCAGAATCCCCGATCAGATGTCTGACACTCTGTCAGAGAAAAACAGAGCAAACTCTTCACATAAAGTGGTTGAAAAAGCTTTTTTCAGCTGGAGACAGGCAGGATGTAAAAGCCTGTCCATGGTCTGAAGCAGTTGAGATAGTCTGTTTCTCCCCACAGCAATCTCCCTGGACAGAAATGTTGCCTTCTTATGGGAAATATCCCCCTGGTACTCAACATAATGAGTGTAGGGCCAGCCTGTCAGCCTCCAGCAGGGTCTTCCACCAGCAGCACTCCAACTTCTGACCCCTGATCTTCATCACCTTGAGATCCCCATCAAACCAAGGGGATCTCAAGTGAGAGGATCTAGGTTGTATACAGACTGGTGCAATGACACCCAGAGCTTCAGTAACCACCCTAGTATAGGTGGCCACTGCCTCTCCAGTGCTGATTGCACATGCCGCGTCAACCCAAGACAGGTCAGCTAATGCCAGTAGTCCCTCTGGGTCAACACCCTTTAAGGGCTGATAGCTGACCATCTCCAGAGGGGAAGGACTTATGGGGGGGCCCCAAAGCTGAACTCCACAGTGCAATGGTCAGACCTAATGACCTGATCAATCTTGAGGTTATCAATCTCAAGACCCAGCTGGAATACCACATTGAGAGTGTGGCCATGTTGATGGGTAGCAGCAGCAACTGCTTGTGACAGGCCCAGTGATCGCATCAACTGGCGAAGATCATAACTGAAATGTGAGGATCCATCATTGACTCAGGCACTGAAGTCCCCTAGGATTGAACACCTGAGGGATTCCAATACCTGGTCAACAACAAAGTCTGCTACCTCCTGCTGGAATTCCTCTCCCACCCCTGGGGGGGTGGTAGACCAGGAGAATCCTGCAACCTGCACTCCCCCACATGGCAACACACTCAAAAGATCAAGTGCTGCCAACTGGGTGTAGTGAGAAGCCCAGACTGGATCAAAAACTGATGGCCATTCACCCACCCCTGTGATCCTTCCTTGGACAGTGCACCACAGTATGCCCAGCAGGGATGGCAGCCTCAAAAACAGGGCTTGAATCATCACCCAATCAGGTCTCCGTTATGCAAGCCAGGTCGACAGAAGAAATCAAGTCTGCAAAAATAGCGGTCTTGTTCCTTATTGACCTGGCATTGCAAAGCAGTGCCTGAAGAGGAGTAAAGAACACAGACAGTCCTCTAGCTACCAGCCCACTTGATCTGGTGGAAACCCTGGGTATGGAGAACAAACACATTGGGCTTCTCTCTGAGCTCCATTTACACCAAAGGCATCTCCTGCACTGGATAATCTCAATGCTGCTCACCACCCCCTCCTCAGCTGCCCTCGGCACTCAATGAACCAAATGCCTTCTAGTAATACCAACCTCTCTGCAGCACCTTGCTGAATACCAGAAACTGGGAGCTTGGTAAAGGGGTGAGCCACAGCACCAATACATCTCCTATCTGGCAAGACCAGTCCAAAGAAGCACTAGAAGATGGTACAAAATTGCAATGACAAAAAGAAACACTGAAATTAACAATCACACACACCAGACACAACACCACACACCCAAAAACCACATAAATAACACAACAAATGTAAAATGCAACCCACCAACCCAATCACATACCCTGCTTATTCCCTTCCACCCACCCAGAACAACTTAAACGCCTCTCTATAATATTACTTCCCACCCAAAACAATCCCTAACCAAAAATTATCCCAAAAACTTAATACAATTTCTTTTTCAGGAGAGCAAACCCCAAGCCATGGAAGGATTATACAAAACCCAATAAGGGTATTGTTCAGTAATAAATCAGTTCAGTTCAATGCAAAAATAGCCAGTGATGATTAAAACAAGATCTCCAAAAAACTGGATGGAGAAGGGCACTCTCACTGTCCATCCAATTACAGTCCCGAAATCAGCTGAAGATTAAAACCAAGCTAAAGAGATTTCATCAGATGAAGCCACTGTAGTGGGAGTAATCCATGGCTTCTCTTACAAACCTTGGATACAGTCACAAAGTTCCATGGAGGCCAGAGATAGAAAAGCAGAGGCACTCACCCAACCCTCAATGGAAAGATAAGGAATCCCACACCTCTCACACTGGCATGGGTCCTGCTAGATGGCAATCCAGTTTTTATAGAGTTGGAACCCCAAAGGTAACCTCAAATGAACACAGGCCAAAATAGAGACACAAGGATGCCACTAGTCCTCCGCATCCCCCAAATAATGATTCCCATTAGTGCAGCAATGGAAAGCAGATTCTGCGACCATGCATCTGAGAAAAGTTACTATGGCACAAATGTTACTTTGACCCAAGATGACCAGTGATCTTCCACGTTCCCCGAGATAGCAGTTCTCATTTGATGCAACAGCAGAAACACTTTTGAGACGTCCGAGCACCCCATTGTTGTCTGGCGTTCTCCAAGGTCTGGAATCAGCCCTCATTAGCCAAACAGCTTCACTGTCTCTCGGGTCCTCCTCCATTGAAACCTCTGGTGAATTCTCCATTGAACTTTCAGTGGGTAAGCTAAAAAAAAAAAAAAGTGGCTTGGCAAATTCCTGACTAAAAACCAAAAATCTGACTCTTACTACTGCCTCACTGTCCCCTCCCTTACTATGCTAAATGCCCAATGCCTATGCCTTACTAAAAAAATGTACTAAAAATTTTGGACTGGGGCTACAGGATAAATATAGCCACAAGTAAAATGTGATAAAATTAAGCTCTCCTAGTTCAAATTTAAAAGAAAATAACAAACGAACAAGCAAGCAAAGAAAATTTGCTCTCTAGTTAGAGAGCTAGCAGACAGTGACCCAGCACAGCTGCCATCTTCCTCCTCAAGTACATACACATAAGGAAAATGAAACTATATACTCTTTTTGTTGATTTCTCATCAGCATTTGATTCCATAAACAGATCTAAAGTTTGAAAAATATTAATCAGCATGAGTATTGATCATTCTTTGCTGTTTCTGATTTGTCTATTATATACTAATACACTAACATCAATAAGATATGATAATAGCAGACATTTAACACAGTGTTTTCAAACACAAAAGGGAGTTAAACAAGGTTGCCTTTTGGCTCCATTACTATTTAATCTTTATAATAACAAATTATTAGAATTTGAGGAAACAAAACCATTAGATTCTCCAAAAATTAATGAACTCCCATTACATATATTGGCATAAACAGATGACATAGTGATTTTCTCTTTAACTGCATCGGGGTTACAAAAAAGGTTAACATTTTTCAAACCAAATGTTTAGAACTTGAACTAAAAGTAAATCTAAAAAAACAAACAAAATGATACTTGGCAAACAGTCATTGCATAGTGGTTTAGAGAAAACAAAATAGACCACTATCTGGAAGATTATTTGATGCTCTCTATTCCCCCAGAGGCAAGGAGATTAATAACATGGACAAGGTTTGAATTAATTACCTCCAAATATATATACTTTAATAAAAATAATGCCACTAATTCAAATATAATGAAATATTTATGTATATGTAATAAAGGCCATGAAGAAACATTACAACATTAGATAGCGCTATGCCCTCTGTACAACAAAGCAAGGAAATAATTCCTTTTAAAGTTTTTAACAATCCATGCAAACATCAACTGTGATGCTGTGTTTGTATTACTCCATCCAGGATGCTTAGAAGATGCACTGATGCTATCACAATATATAGCATCAGTGATTAAAATAAAAAAGAGGGAATGTAAAACTAGAAACAATGGTTAACAAGAAATCATATTTCTGGTCTTAAAATTAAAAAAAATTAAAGTTAAACAATAGTTAAAATATTCTCTAGAAAAGCATTTTTCTCTTGTTGAATCATATTTATTCAACAGTTCAGAAATTAGCACTTTAGAAATTAGTATGACATTAAATGATCTTGTGTGTATATTCTTATTGTTCGTATATGAATACATGCATGTCAACTTTATAAAGTTGTCCAATATGTGTAATAGGAAGTGCATATATATTTGTTAGTGTACAAATATATCTAAAGCTGTTTGAAGTACTGTTTTATGTTTAATGGATTTAATAACTTTGATGCTAGCAACTGCCTTCTTTTTTTTTACTTTTATTTTTACCCAGCATAGCCCAACTAAGAAGCAGCATCTGATTTCCAGGGGTGTCCTGCCTTTATCCATTTCCACAGCAGGGTTGATGGAGCAGTGTGGGGTTTAGAAGAATTTTAAATCTTTTGTTTGTATGAAGATTTAACTGTTTCTCTTTTATTTCATCTATTGGCTGCATTGTCGCACATGGATATTGTTAAGTGAAAGCTGCTGTCTGAAAAGTTTAGTATTTCACTGTGATGGAACCAGCTTTTCTGAATATCAGCTGTGGCATTCCCACAATGCAAGTTATAGTGTCATGATATTTTGCAAAGTGGGTCTAAAAATACAAGTTTTGTTCTCTCTCTATGCTTTTTTATGTAAATTGATACCCCACCCCTCTAGATCAATAAATTTGTACATTGGATAAAATGTACAACAGCCATAGGCCTTTATCTGCTGGCAAATTTCATATGTTCGTAATGTCTGATGTGGAATCTTTGTAAAATAACTTCTGGTTCAAAGGTATTTGTAATCCTAGATCTCAGTAAGTAAGTAAATAAATAAATAAATAAATAAACAAACCACTAAATCTCTACAAGTGAGAAAATGTACAACAGACCATAGGATTTTTCCTTACCTATCCTATCCTATAAGAATGGAATTATACTTTCTAGAGATAGCTAAATTTGGGCATAAACACTGATTCATTACTTTGATTGACTGTCTGCATTTTTAAACAACTTCATAAATCAGATATCAGTCACAGATCTTGAACTCTAACATGTTGTAATTTTTATTTTAAAAGGAGGCACAGTTAAACAGTGTATCATTAAGAACAGATAAAACTTTCTTTTTTTTAATTTACATTTCTTTTACCCAATATAGCCCATCTGAGAAACAGCATCTCATTCCCAGGCATGCTTTTATCCATTTCAACAGCTGGGTTGATGGAGAACTGTAGGGTTTAGACTGTTTTTGATAACATTATTATAGGACTCAATACATTATTGTTGATATTCTGCAATTTTTTTTTAATAATGTGATCCATCTCTTGACTATATTAATGTCAAATCAAATGGTTTTATAGTAGTTATACTTGTGATATTTGGTGTGCATGTTCCCGTTAACTAAATTAGCTCTGTTTTAATGTGGCTCTGTAATTTGCAAGCTGCAGTAAACCGTAGTACTCACCATCAGAACAAAACGGGTTACACATCTTTTTTTTTTTTTAGGTTGTTTAACCAGGAGGTAGCACACTAAGCTGAAAGCTTTTTTTACAGGAGCGACTTGCTCAGGGTCACACAGTATGCAGGTGGAAGCTGTGGGATTCAAACCCAGGCCTGGTCTGCTGGATGTCACCAGATTTGCAGCTCAGAGCCTTAAACCACTATGCTATACTTCCTCCTTATATTCCCTTATATCTTCTGTTATTGCAAATCCCAGAATCTCCTACAGCTGGCCACAGAATAGTATGCAGCAAGGAGAGGTTCAGTAACCTGCATTATAAGTTATAGTTTTTATAAGTTCTGATCTTTTGTTTGCTGGTCCTGTCATCCTCCCTGGGCCATAAGCAATCACAGAGGGCTGCTCTAACCGGAGATTAAACAAAAGCTCTATCATGTACTATGGGCTATTGGAGGCAGTATAGCACAATGGGTTAAGGCTCTGAGCTGCAGACCTGGGTTTGAATCCTATAGCTGCCTAGGTGCATACTGTGTGATCCTGAGCAAGTCACTTAATTTCCTTGTGCTCCCAGGTCACATCTGAAAACAAGCTTTGGTATAGTGTGCTACTCCTGCTTAAACAATGTTCCCTTTTCCTATTGAATCTTTCAGTGCTGCCTACTGTTCTGATGTCAGCTGCAGGGGGATTCTGGAATTTGTAGTAACAGAAGGCGCCAACCTAGAACGAAAGAAAATTAGTTTGATGCAATCTTCTATGCTTCAGCAAACAGTAACATGTAGTAAGTTTTATTCTGAAAGGAGGCATAGTTAAAAATGAATCATCAGCACAAATAACATGTATTTTGTTTACCTAGCATAACCCAACTGAGAAGCAGCGTCTCATTTCCAGGGGGTGCTGTTTTTATCCATTTCCACAGCTGGGCTGATAGAGCAGTGTGAGGTTTAGAATACTTTTAAATATTGTGTTTGCATGAAGATTTAACTGCTTCTCTTTGACTTCAGCTGTTGGGTGCATTGGTACACATAGTTATTGTTAAGCAAAAGCTGCTCTCTGATAAGTTCAGTACTTCATTGTGGTAGAACCAGCTTTTCTAAATATCAGCTGTGGCATTTCCCAAAATGCAAAATATAGTGTGTCATGACATCTTGCAAAGTTGGTCTAAAAATGCTTGTTTTTTTTCTCTGCACCTTTTAAATAAATTGATATCCCAACCCTCTGGATCACTAATCTCTACATTTGGAGAAAATGTACAACAGACCATTGGATTTTCCGTGTATTCGATAACTGTGGAATTATACTTTGTAGAGATAGCTAACTTTGGGCATAAACACTGATTCATTAATTTGATTGGATGTCTACATTGTTAAACATCTTTATAAATCAGGTATCAGTCACAGATCTTGAACTTTAACATGTTGTAAGTTTTATTTTAAAAGGAGGCACACTTAAACAGTGTATCATTAAGAACAGAGAAAACATGCTTATTTTTTCTACATTTTTTTTACCCAGCATAGCACATCTGAGAAGCAGCATCTCATTTCCAGGGGGTGTGGGGTGTCCTGCTTTTATCAATTTCCACAGCTGGGTTGATGGAGTACTGTGGGGTTTAGAGTGCTTTGGAAAACATTATTATGGGACTCAATCCATTACTGTTACTGTTCTGCAGTGTTTAATAAAGTGATATGTCTCTTGACTATATAAATGTCAAATCAAATGGTTTTATTCTAGTTTTACTAGTGATAGTTGGCGTGTATGTTCCCATTAACTGAATTAGTTCTGTTTTAATGTGGCTCTGTAATTTTCAAGCTGTAGTAATTCATATTTCATTGTGATGTAACCAGCTTTCTTAAATATCAGCTGTGATATTCCCCACAATGCAAGATACTTTCATTTTCTATTTATTATTTATTTATTGAACTCTGATTTACAGCCTTTGAGTCGTGGACTCATTTACAAAGGCACCTCATTGCAGGGAGGGTAGACAACAATTAGCAGTGAGGTACAACAGTGGAGAACGATACAGGTGAAGTACAATAAACACAAAGCAATTCCATCATTACACTGACACACTGAGCAGAAAAGATGCTTACAAGTAGTTCCATATGATTCTGAAATACATATATATTAAGGTACCACTTTGGGGATTCCAGGGAGGGGTACCTGGGGGAGACGGGTAGGGAGGGGGTATTGGGTCGGAGGGGGGAGGCATTCCAGAGGATGTTGTTGAGTCTAGAGGGCCAGGCAGGGGCCCTACATTTCAGCTAGTCAGGAGCATTTACAGCTATGAGAGTCCGAGAGGTGGTTTTGGAGGGTGACATTGAAAGGGCCAATTTTGGAGATGTTTGTGATATGGGGGGGAGGGAGTTGAACATGGAGGGGGCTCTGTAGTGGAATGACCTTTGGGTGAAAGAGGTCCTGGTTCGAGACACCTGGAAGGTGGCCTTAGCAACGCTTCATGTGGAGACCAATTGGGAAGCCACTTTTAGGGATGCAGCAACCCCTTGGGGGGAGAGAGCCCTAGTAGTGATTTTTTGGCCAGTATGCAGGTTTGGTAGTGCAGGCACTCATCAAAGGTGAGTAGGTTCTAGGAGGAGTAGAGTTGATAGGTGTGTGTTCGGCTGGGGGTGCCGGTCAGGAGCCTACAAGCCTTGTTGATTGAGGTCTGGATTTAGGGGAAGGTGGTGTTGTCAGCTGCAGCATAGATGGGAAGTCTGTAGTCTACCAACAACAGGATGGAGGAGGTGATAGCCAGACAGAGGGCATTTTGAGGGAGGCAATCTCTGTGGCAGTAAAGGAGTCCAATCCGGGTGTTCACAGCAGAGGACAGGGTATTAAGATGGGAGTGGAAAGAGAGAGCCAGGTTGAAGGTGACACCCAGGTACTTGCATGTTGACACCTGTTCAAGGGGGTGTGAGGTGCTAGGGAGGATGAGGAGGGGGGCATTTTTGGCCTTGATCTGGTGGTGGATGAAGACCATAGATTTGGTCTTTTGAGGTTCAAGACCAGATGGTGGTCAAGGAACCACTTTTCAGCTTGGCTGAAAGTGTGTTGAAGGGTATCCTGGAGGGTGAGGGGGTCGGGGTGGGAGGTGATGAGAACTGCGTCATCGGCATATAGGAGCATTCTGCCTGAGCAGGAGCTGAGGAGAGTGTTGAGAAAGAGACTGAATAGTGTGGGCCCCAGGATGGAGCCCTGGGGAACACTGGAGTGAAATGGTAGGGCAGTAGACAGGGTGCCATTTATTTTGACCCATTGGGATCTGGCATGGAGGTAACTGGAGAGCCAGGCAAGAGGGCCAGTTGAGAAGCTCAGTTGGTGGAGGGAGTCGAGCAGGAGGGGGTGACACACAGTGTCAAAGGCCTTAGAGAGGTCAATGAACACTGCCCCAGCAACATCCCCCAAGTCAAGCATGGAGTGTAGGTGCTGCAAGAACTCCAGGAGGGCCAATGTGCTGCTGTGTCCGGGGCAGAAGCCGTGCTGTTCTGGACACAGTATGCCATATTTGGCCAGGTACTCCATGAGTTAGATGGACACTATTTTTTCCAGTGCTTTAGAGAAATGAGGGAGGATGGAGATTGGCCTGTAGTTGTTGGGCGCTGTGTGATCTCCACTCTTATGGACTGGGGTGATTTCTGCTGTTTTCCAGGTGCTTGGAAATTGACTTGAGACATAGTGACCAGTTTAACAGGTCAGTGAGAAGGGCTAGCATGACATCCAGAACTAGACGGACGATCCTGGAGTCTATGGGGTCACAGCTAGGGTTGCGACTACAGAGGGCTTTTTGCAGGTATGGCCTGGCTTCACAGGGAGATATGGTGTGAAGGAGAAAAGGGGGATGGTCCAGGGTGAGGGGAGGTTGCAGCAGGGATTAGATCGAATAAGTGGCTAGGAACGACTGAGCTTAGGTCAGAGAAAGCCACATTGAGGCAGTCAGCAATACGGGGGGGGGCAGTGGTGATGATGCCATTGATGGACGTCTGAGATGGAGGGGGGAGTGGGTTTTCCCATTGAGCTCCTTAACACAGTCCTAGAAAGTGCATGCTGAGCCCCAGGTGGAGGCCAGGGTGGTATGGTAATATTTGGCCTTGGCTTGCCTTATGGCCCACATGCATTTGTTACGAGTGGCATTATAAGCCTGTCTGTCAGCTGGTCTGCCTGACTCGACCGCAATACACTAGAGGTTGTCTCATTGCCTCAATTGTTAGATAAGGGAAGGGGAGATCCAAGGGACATTTTGTCTTTTGGAGCAGGTACTGGTAATGGGGGCAAAAAGGTCACAGGCCTTGCTGAAAGTTCTGGTGAGGTAGGCTAGTACAGAGTCAATATCAGTTGCAAGTAGGATCGGGGACCAATCAAGCTGGGCTAGGTGTAGTCTCAGCTTCTTGAGGCCCCTGGGGGCAGAAACAGTGGTGGGAGGTGACTTGGGACACGGGTTTTTGTGTGGGGGATGACCAGCAACAGAGGATAGGGGAGTGGTCACTAAGCAAGTTGGTTAGGACATTAACATCCCTAATTTTGTTGGGGCAGTTTGACAGTATTACATCAAGGAGGGTGCTGGTACCACTTGATGGATTAAATCTGGTTGGGAGTGTGACTAATTGTGCTAAGTCAAGGGCAACGAAGGAGTCCTCATGTGCGCAGCAGTGGTATCAAGCCAGTTGACACTGAGGTCACCTAGGACAAGCTGCTCTGCTTTGTGAGGCAGGGTGGAGAGGTAGTCAGTAAGGGTGTGGACTGCTGGTCCATGGTCCCTTGGGGGTATGTTTGAGACTATGAGAAAGAGAGGGGCCCCTGCCCAGGTTAGCAGTAATTTTTATGGTTATGGCTTGGGCACCATAACCGAGCTTGGGGGCAGGGAGAGCATGACATAGGAGGGAGTCACTCAGATAGACTGTGCATCTGCCTCCACATTTACCAATGTGATCCTCTCTGAACAAGGTGAAACCAGGGAAGGAGACAGCTGAGTCAGGGGTCGACTTGGAGGGCCAGGTCTCCACTATAGCAATAATGTTGGGTCAGTGTTGAACGACCCAGCACTGGAGAGCTGCCATTTTCTTTGGGAGACTGCAGATGTTCATTGAAGCAATGTGAAGGCCACACACATTGGAGGGTGGGGGTGGTAGATGACCCAGGACCGGGTTGGGGTGGATGTTCCCGGAGAGCAGTAGAAGTAAAGCAATTAGTCTGGGCACTGGGCTACAGTAACTGCGGCTGTTACACCAGTGCTGATGCAAGGATCTGGTGGAAGGGGTGCAGGGGATAGATAGGGCATTGAGGGTTGGCAGGGAGGTGCAGAGAGACACAGGGCAGGATGTAGGGCAGTGGAGTAGCTGGTAGGGCAAGAGTGCCTAGGAGTAGAGGAGACCAAGGACATATAGGGGAGGGTTACATGCAGAGCATGGAGGTTCCCTCTGGTGGTTAGAGAATATAAACTGCAAGTGGGAAAGTGGGGACTTAGTTCCACAGGGTACAGGAAATCACGTGACAGGAAAAGGGTATAAATTAAGGGTCGACCTTGGGAGGGAGGGTGGTTGGGCGAGGGGGCAGTCGATGTGCAGAGCGCATCGACGGGCGAACACCCCTCAAGAAACAAGCCATCAGGGAAGTACGCCTTACCTATTAAGGCTCTTGGTGAGTGAATCCAGCTCCCGATGGAGCGATGTGTGGCTGGAGAGTTCTGTGGCTTGGGGGGGATCCTGAGGCCTAGTAAGGCTCTCAGTGAGTGAATCCAGCTCCCGATGGAGCAATGTGCGGCTGGAGAGTTCTGCGAATACAGTATCCTAGAGTCTAAAAATACTGTTTTTTTTCTCCCTATTTATGATAACTGATACCCCATCCCTCTAGATCAGTAAATTTCTACATTGGAAATGTACAACAGACCACAGGATTTTTCCCTGCCTATTCGTTAACTGTGGAATTTTACTTTCTAGAGATAGCTAACTTTGGTCATAAACAATGATTCATTAATTTGATTGGCAGTCTGCATATCTAAACAACTTAATAAATCAGATATCAGGCACAGATCTTAAACTTTAACATGACTTATTTCCTGCCTGGCTGGAAATATGTCTTTCCCATTAATTCAGCAGGAAAGTGAAGTAAAAGTCCAAAAAAGTGATTTTATTTTTCATCATTCATAACATATTTGTTTTATAACATGTTCACTTCATTTTTTCTGTTGAGTCTTCCCCACCTACACAAACTGTGTATGGGTTTCAGTTTTCAAATTACCCAAAAATGTGTGTTTGCAGCACATATATGGCAAACTAGACTGTAGATAGAGTAGATGGAAGATAGCTGCCACGCTAGGCCAGTCGTCAAAATAGCAGCTCACTGTGTTCGGTTTTTAGCATGTTTTTAATGTGTTAAGTTCTTTTATGTACTTTATTTAAATTAGTTTTTGTGTCTGCATTCTGCATTCTTTTCTTATATTTATTTTATTACTTTTGGTCATTTTAATTAATTTGCTTTTAGCCTCAGTAATGTGCTGGTGCAGTAGCTCCAATTACTTCTTATTTCTCTGCAGCTGAAGTGTTCTGTTTTTCTCTGGCTTCTTGGATTTTAAACTGAACTTCAAACTAGCTTCATTTTTAGCTAGTATTACAGTGAGACTGAGTTTCCATGTTAGCTGTGGTGCTTTCGTATGGGAATCCTGCTGTAGGAACTGTTGCTGCAATCCTTGCTGGCTGATGAACTGAGGAGGAGGCAGATGAGCACCGACTGGTGGTGAACTGTTGGTCTCAATCCCAAGACTGTGCTGACAAATAGAGGAGGAGGTTGGGGAGCACTGGCTAGTGGTAAATTGTGGACCCAACATCAGGACTAGATTTTTGCCAAACAGAGTTGAGCCAGGCCTGCTTGCGGGTTGTGTTCAGTGGCAGACTAGAGCCAGCGGTTGGGAACCTGAATCTTCCTTAGTCCAGGAGGTCCAGCATCTTCTGAGGTGAGCTGTTTCTGTGAAAGACTAGCTGAGTGCGCATTGGTCTGCAGGGGTCAGGAAGCTTGCCTGGTGTGGGGTGCTTGGTTGGGAGGTTTCCCCTTGGGGTTCAAACTGCTCTGGCTGGAGGGTTGGTGCTTTTTGAGCTGCCCTTGGGCCACTGGAGTTACTGGATGGAGGTCGGGATACTGGTGGCTCTGAGTAGGGGGAGCACCAAAGTGAAGTACCCTGCATTGGGGGAGGCCTGACTGTCTCTGTATTCTGTGGCAGTAGAAGTGCAGCTGAAAGAAGTTAATTTTCCCAGGAAGTACTATCTGTGGATCCCAAAACAGAAGACTGAGGAGGACTGGTTAAATCTTGCACATTATTATAGTGAGGACTGGTAAACTGGGACTTCATAACATTGAACCCTGGTAACTAAAGTATTTTATTTATTGAAAATCTCGGAATTACAAACCTTTGAGACAGGGACTGTTTTACAAAGGCATCTCGTCAAAAACAGTGCAGCTAAGAACAAACAGTGCAATAACAAAACAAAATACAATAAGGAGATAGGATAAGTTACAATCGTTGTGGTAACAATACAACAGTGCATAAGTACAAATTAAGAAACAAACAATATGATGAAACACAACTAATGAAGGAAAACAAATAAGGAAATACAGAAGTAACAATATAAACCATAAGAGATGTAACCCCAGGTGGCACTATCACAAGGGCTACTACCCCTGCCTGACTGTCTGCTGACAGGTTGAGGGGCCTAAGTCCAATGGTGGGTGCCTCCACCCAGAGGTCGGGATTGGAACAGTCAGATATGAACGGGTCACTGCAACCTCCCTTTCTTCCCACTAGTGGCTCACCAGCGAGTCCCACAGTATTTTTATGACTTACACTTAACCTGAGGTCGGGAAGGCCAACTTGGTGCTGGGGACCCCCTGTAAAATAAGGTGCAGTTATACAATAACCCATGCACAAAAGGGTAGCACAAATACACAGTTCAAACGGTATACCTTGCAACAACAAATCTGATTTATTAAGGGGGAAGTAACAAGGATGGTGGAGATGAGGTTGATTAGCTTAACACTCTATATATATATATATATATATATATATATATATATATATATAAGACAAAGAACCTCTGTGCATAAACACTGAGGCAAGGGTTACCCCAAAGGGCATTTGGCTGGGAAGCCAAGTTTCAAGAAAATACAAAATCACACATGCCCCACAATGCAAAGCATCATGGGCTACATATACAAATCACCACAGAATGTTATGCTGGTCCAACTTTAAGAAATTGCGCCAGTGCGAAGGCCTCTCACACAGTTTGCAAAGGGTGTGAACAGAAGACAATAGACCACCGTGTTTACGTCCTACCAGGACTCACATCAGTATGCCTCGTCTGTTTGACACCCCACTGGAGATAGACCAGCTACCCTAAGGCAGTGTGCCTGGGATATATAAGTGGTGAACCCATTAAAATAAAAACATTTAAAAGACAAAGAACCTCTGTGCATAAACACTGAGGAAAGGGTTACCCCAAAGGGCATTTGGCTGGGAAGCCAAGTTTCAAGAAAATACAAAATCACACATATATCCCAGGCACACTGCCTTAGGGGTAGCTGGTCCATTCCACTGGGGTGTCAAACAGACGAGGCATACTGATGAGTCCTGGTAGGACGAAACACGTGTCTATGTCTTCTGTTAGCACCCTTTGCAAACTGTGTGACAGGCCTTTCGGCACCATGCAATTCTGCTTAAAGTTGGACCAAGCATAACATTCTGTGTGATTTCCATATGCAACCCATGATGCTTTGCCCGGGGCACACTGCCTTAGGGGTAGCTGGTCCATTTCCACTGGGGTGTCAAACAGACGAGGTATACTGATGAGTCCTGGTAGGACGAAACACGTCTTATGTCTTCTGTTAGCACCCTTTGCAACTGTGTGACAGGCCTTCGCACCATGCAATTCTGCTTAAAGTTGGACCAGCATAACATTCTGTGGTGATTTATATGCAGCCCATGATGCTTTGCATTGTGGGGCATGTGATTTTGTATTTTCTTGAAACTTGGCTTCCCAGCCAAATGCCCTTTGGGGTAACCCTTGCCTCAGTGTTTATGCACAGAGGTTCTTTGTCTTTTAAATGTTTTTTTATTTTAATGGGTTCACCACGATATATCCCAGGCACACTGCCTTAGGGGTAGCTGGTCCATTCCAGTGGGGTGTCAAACAGACGAGGCATACTGATGAGTCCTGGTAGGACGAAACACGTGTCTATGTCTTCTGTTAGCACCCTTTGCAAACTGTGTGACAGGCCTTTCGGCACCATGCAATTCTGCTTAAAGTTGGACCAGCATAACATTCTATGGTGATTTGCATATGCAGCCCATGATGCTTTGCATTGTGGGGGCATGTGTGATTTTGTATTTTCATATATATATATATATATATACACACACACATACACCTAGGGCACTGTGCATAGGCCAAACCTATAAGTCACTATCTCTGGGTACCCAGACAATAGAAGGCTAGCCTATTCAGTGCAGCTGGTTGGGGCCCTGATGCAGAAAACAAGCACTTGATACCTAAATGGATTACGCAGAGCCAGTAGGCTCTGTTTGTGTAGCCAGTAAAGCAGCCAGACAAATCTTGCCCTCACAATGAACATCTGACAGGGGCTACCCTGATTGAGTACTCACGACTCCTGCAAAAGATCACTCACACCACTCGCAGGACCGAGCCTGAGATCCAAACACTTCTCCACACATTTATATGAAGAGCAGAGGGTACCACACCAGGCAGCTGCTTTATACTCCCGATCGCTTTCACTGTAATAACCAGGCCAAACGACACAGCTTCACATGTCCTGACAGACCGAGTGCGATTGAAGCAGATTCTCCAGTCCTCGACAGGGTGAGGCTCGTAGGTAGCTGTAAACATACAGCCTCCTCTGCCTGCACTCCTCCACAGATCTTGTCCGCTCCTTCTGGCGATGCTATCACCTGACTTCTTGGCCTGCCACACGCGCTTCCTGTGCAAAGACTTCCACAGCGCAGGAGCCAGAGCTCCTTCTACCTTCACGATTCCCAACGACTCTGCCCCTCCAGGACAGTTGCAGGGCAGTTTCCTCTCCCCAAGGCTCTGGTTGACTGCTTTGTTTTGTCAGTCACTCCATACACCCTCTATTAGTGCAAAAAGGTGCCAGGGTCCAAAACTACACTTCCCAGGAACACCTGACATATATTCTCCTTCAGGCATTCTCCCAGTGGGAGTCCAAATTCTAACTGGCTCCAGCGGTCTCCATTTTAAAGACCCCTTTCCCCAGTTGGCCCATCTCATCAATTCCGGTCCAAAATGGAGGGGCTGAACACACAGAGTCCCAGCTGCAAATAAGGCAGGTTAAACAAACTACATTGCTGCGATGGCACTACATATTTTCCAGCAAACAGTTACATCTTTTAACCAAGCACCCTCTACTCTCTTAGCGACTGCAGAAATGGAGCAATTCAGACAACAACTCAAGTGGGATTCGAGTGTAAACCCACAGTCCCCTACACGAACTAATAAAGCCTGCAAGGAGGCAGCTCTTAAAGAGACAGTACCAGAGGCTCTAAAAGCATTCACAGCGCCCACATTTAAGTGGCTTTACGCCGAACACCAGTTAGGCAAGGAGCACTTAGGCAAGCTCCAGGAAGGCTTTTAGGAACCCTCATTTGTAGGGGAGTTACACCCTTCCTGGCCTGGAAAGAACTTGGCGTCCGCGTCAAGTAGTTACCCTTAAATCACTTTAAGGCAAAATAGTTTTAAACTGACAGCGCATCAGACCTTTTATTACATACACTTGTACTGCATTACACAGTTTACTATTGTTTATACAATATTACACATACAGACAACCTTTTTCTCTTTAAATCAGGTCATTACTTCCTGTCCATGACCCCTGGAAAGAGGGGGGCCCTTCCCTGTCAGCTACCTGCAGGCTGACTGGGGTAGGGGTACCATACTCAGAGGGCAATACTAACAGTCTGGAGTAATTTCTCAGGCTTAGTTTGGGCAAAGAGCTCAGGGACATGTACACCCCTTTATGGACCACATTCAGAGGCAGGTCCACAGGCTGGCCCAGGGACTTACAGCTCAATCTCACTACAGGCCGTACTTCTTGGCCAGTCCGACTAGGAGTCTCGGAGAAAATTTATGAAGGCTCAGACTCCATTCCAGCCCTACTTGGGATGGCCGTGGAAACTTCTACAGGAGCAGGGGACCCAGAGTCCATGGTACTTTCAGGGACAGAGCCCTCTATCTCTGAACTCACTCCACCCGGCTCAGCTGGGGACATTTCTGGTACTGGTGGGGAACTATCAGGGCACTCAAAGTATTCTTCTTGCTCTGGCATATCACCAGTTGCCTCCCCCACATCATTTCTTTCTCCTGAGAAATCAGACAGTTAAGCCAGTCCCAATGAGCTTATATCTTCAAATTTAATACTGCTCACTTCTCCCTCTGGGAGCATTCGCTCCAGAGACAAAGCTGGGGGCTCAGACAGTTCAGGAAACCCAACTTCATCCCCAGGGTTGATTGGGGGTTGCCTCTAAACAACTGGCTCAGTTCATAAGAGGGGTAGTACTCAGGATTATTCTCACTGGCCTCGGATACAGACTGGCAATCCATTTCAATAGAGGGGGGCAGAGAAGGCCTCTTTAGTTTAATTTCGGGGGAATCAACCGGTCTTAGTTTTTTCTTGGCAGCGGCTCTAGTCACCGGCCCGGGGGGATTGGGAGGTTCAGCCTCTATCAAAATCTGTCTAATTGGCAGCAGATGATTTCTTGTATAGTTTTCACATCTTTTGAGTTGTTCTCAGGCCGCACTTTGTATACAGGTAAATCTTTCAGCTTTCCCACAACAGTATGAGGGAGGTGATGCCATCTGTCAGTGATCTTATGCTTGCCATGCAGTCCCATATTCCTCAATAACACTCTATCCCCTTCTCTCAGCTCCACTGCTTTCACTTTCTTATCATACTGTTCCTTATTGGCCAGGTTTCATTTAGCAGCCATGGTCTGGGCAAGTTGATAGGCATGATTTAGTTGGGCCTTCAACTTCTGCACATACTGTAGATGATTAGCAGCTTGAACCCCATCAGGAGAGACCCCAAAACATACATCCACTGGCAGTCTAGCTTCTCTCCCAAACATCAGTCTATACAGGGAAAATCCAGTGCCATCACTTTTGGTGCAGTTAAAAGAATGTACCAGGGTGCTAATCTGCTGGCTCCATCTAGGCTTATTTTTAGGTTGTAGGGTGCCCAACATGTCAAGCAACATGTGATTAAACCTTTGAGACTGAGGATCTCCTTGGGGATGATACGGAGTAGCTCTTGACTTTTGTACCCCCCAAAAGGATAGCATTTCTTTAACCAAGCGGCTCTCAAAATCTCTCCCCTGATCGGAGTGGATTCTTTGAGGGGCCTCATAGTGGACAAAGAAATTCTCAACAAGTACTTTGGCCACCGTGGTTGCTTTCTCTGATCTGGTTCTAAACTCAGAAAATCAATGCAGACCAACTCCATGGAGGCACTAGTAGTGATGTTAACCAGGGGGTCAGCCCTCTGAGGCAGGGTCTTTCTTTGTAAACATCGGCTACAAGTCCTGATATGCTGTTCCACATCAGCACCCATTTTGGACCAATAAAACCAGGACCCCACCAAGTCAAGAGTTCTGTCTATGCCGAGGTGTCCCATGTGATTGTGTAGGGACCTCAACACCAGTTCTCTAAAAGCAGTGGGCAGCACCAGTTGTTGTTTGTCTACTTGCCCCTTTTTATCTACTGTCTCTCTGTATAATAGTCTATTAATCAGTTTCAATTTTGGACCTTCTTTGTATAACAGGGCAGTTTTCAAGTCAGGGGAACACAGTTTTGACACATCTCTCCTCTCGTACACAGCCTCCAGAGCAGTTTTTATCATGGGGTCTCGGGATTGAGCTAGCCGGAGACTATCATTATTGAACTGGGGTAATGTACTAGTGTCTAATGCAGAGAAATGACAGTAAGCAGAAGGTATACATTTCTCAGATGGCCCCAGACAATCCACCATGCAATCCACAGCATCAGGAGATACCTGTTCCTCCTGGTCAAATTTTGGGCAAAGTGCTCTAATGTCAGGTTCTGACAACCTGACCCAGTTGTCTCAGGACACAGGCCCCCGGGAGAGAGCATCAGCATCTATGTGGTTCAGGCCGGCTCTGTATTCAACAGCATAGTCGTAGGTAGACAACGCAGAAAACCACCTATGACTGGTGGCATCCAACTTAGCTGAGGTCTGCACATAGGTTAGGGGATTGTTATCAGTCTTCATCAATATCTTAGCACCATACAAGTAGTCATGAAATTGATCAACAACAGCCCACTTCAAGGCCAGGAACTCTAGCTTATGTACTGGACAGTTCTTTTTTGAAGGAGTTAGGCTCCTGCAGCGAATGCTATGGGCCTTAGACCATTTGTGTGCTCTTGATATAATACTGCCCCCAATCCTTGTAGACTGGCATCAGTATGAAGAATGTACAGCCTGGCAGGGTCAGCATAGGCAGCACTGGGGCATGGGTAAGTTGATATATAATATCATGGAAAGCTACCTCACAATCAGCAGTCCAGCGGGTTCCAAACACATCATTTGGACGGAAATATTTTTTTTCAGTCTCAGAGGGCACAGCTTTCTCATACTTTTTGTGGGTTGGAGGATACCCTTGAGTAAGGTTTAGTAGACGGCGGATCACTCGAGAATAGTCTTTGATAAATTGTCTGTAATACCCACAAAACCCCAGGAACCTTTGCAGTTCTTTCAAATTCTTTGGCTGAGGCCAGGTAGTTAAAGCTTCCACTTTACTGGGGTCAGTCTCTATGCCTTCAGTGGATACTATGTGCCCCACACATTTCACGGATGTCTGAAAGAATTGACACTTGTCTATAGATAATTTGAGACCAAAATCTACCAGTCGATCCAGGACTTTGAACAACCTGCTCTCATGTTCCTCCAAGGAGCTGCCAAACACTATAACCAAGGCCCCTAGAATTCTGCGGCCGCAGAATTTTGCGCAGAACTTGCAATCTGCCGCAGAATTCACTCTTCTTGGTGAGTTTTCATTAATATTTCTGTTTATCCATAGAATCTGTTTCCCTTCCCCTCTTTTTATATCCAAACCCCTCCATATGCTCAGAATGTGATGTTATCATTGCTATAACATCATACATTAGCTAATGAAATGGCTGCATTCTGCAACAGAAATGAACAGTCACTTGTCTACCACAGCTCCCACTGCCAGAGACGGTGGCACAGCACATCAGGCATGGTGATAGTTGCTCAACCTGCACTACAGCCTAATACAATTTTCAGTCTTACATTGTTGCACTAGGGCCAACTTAAACAAAACCTTATCAATAGCACAGACCTGTTAAGTCCGTACCTCACTTTGTACAAACCTATTTGTGCCTTTAAGGTATAGAGACGCTAAATGAAATGAATAACTGGTAAAATGAATTTAACTGTCATTTTTAAGAAAAATAAAGTAATTATGCCCAGAAAAGTGGAATATAATAATGTGTAGACCTGTTGAAAGAATAGACCTGTTAAATAAATAATTGCACTGTATGCATTTTTGCCAGGGTTATTGATTACATATTGTTACTGGTTGATAGAATCACCTAAAAGTTATGGAGAGCTGTTGTGTGCAGGGACACCTGTTGGGCCAGAGGGTAGCATGCTGTGTTTCCGTGCCGGCAACTCAGGTTCAGAGATAAGCTCTGGGAGCTGGCTGGGCAGCACAAGGATTGGTGGAACACATCACTGCTCGGAGCCTGGGAAGGTATGGTGCAGTGTTCTGTCACATGGTGGACACATTGTGATGGGTTGGAGAGCACTATCATGGCCTGATGGTGTTATGCGGTGTGTCAGAGAAAGCAGGTTGACATGAAAAATGAGTTTTGCAATAACTCCTCTATTCCATTTCCAATGGGACCTGTATGAATGAGGATGCAAGTTCATGGAAATAAATAAAAAAAAAATATATATATATATATACATATATATGCACACACACACATACAGTATCTCTGTCTCTCTCACCACACACACACACACACACACACACACACATATTTGTATATATGTTACAGATTGCATATAAATATATAAGGATACACAGTGGGAACCTCATGAGTGGTGTAGAAAGCACATACAAATATATAAGTGATAGACAGTGGAAACCTCATTAGTGGGATAGATAGCATGCATATAGAAATACATTATTTATCACATAAGATCCCCTCTGCATATCTCATTTATGCAGCAGGCTAGGACTTTAAGGGAGAGACATTTGTTTTGCTTTTTTAGGCATAAAATTATTTTTATAAGTCTGTTATTTTTGAACTAGTGTTACTGTGCTTTCCACCATCCTGATTGCTATAACCATTGCCATGAAAGTGAAGTCAGGATGACAAGCTGACATTGTGATGTGATTGTTTGTTAGTGCCACAGAACTTCCGCAGAAATTACAAACCACTGCCACAGAAGTTCTGTGGCAAATGGTAGTCTTGCTGCAGAACTTGGTCCCACTATGCCGCAGAAAAGTAGGGGCCCTGACTATAACATCATCCAGATAGACTAAACACTCGAGTAAGTTCATGTCCCCCACAGCATGCTCCATCAAGCGCTGGAAAGTAGCAGGGGTACCTGAAATCCCTTGGGGCGTCCGCATAAACTCGTAGAAGCCTAGCAGGCAAATGAAAGCAGTCTTCTCTTGATCCTCCGGAGACATCGGGATCTGGTAGTATCCACTGCGAGGGTCTAACACTGAGAACCATTTACTACCATTTAGACAGTCCAAGGCATCCTGAATGCGTGGCATGGTATACTGATCTGGTATGGTTCACCTGTTTAAAGTGCGGTAAGCCACACACATCCAAACAGTTCCATTCTTTTTCCTCACTACTACAATAGGTGAAGCATAGGGGCTTCTAGACTCTTGTATCACCCCAGCCATAAGCATCTCCTGCAGGTGTCATCTCACGTCATCTATATCAGCAGGGGCCAGGCATTGAGATCGCACACGGAAAGGTCGCTCATCCTGTAGCCGAATGTGGTGCTCAGCTCCTTGCACACATCTTACATCCCACTCCTTCAAAGAAAACACCTGCTCCCTCTGGGCGAGCCTTTCACTGATCCTTTTCTTCCTTTCTGCTAGCAGTGGGGAGACACCGAAATCAAACAGATCAGGGGTCACTCCTCCCAGAAGTCTTGTTGCTAGGCAGAACAGCAGTATCCGCACAGTGCACCATGGCCAGAGTGCAGCCTCACTTCACTCAAATCTCTCGATCAGACACATTGTGCACTTGAACCATTACTCTTCTGGCAAAAGCATGGGCTCTAGCAGGCAGAATGCTGGGTTTAACCAGCAACCCCTCTGGTGATTTTCCATCACCTGGTGTGTCCAGCATCAATATTTTATTCTTAACATCCTTTTTAATCTGGACCTCTCCCTGTAGAACACACTGGGCAATTGGGGCTAGCAGCAAGGATTCTGGATCCTTCTTCCAGACAACACCCACCGGGCCTTCGGGTTCCACCTGGCTGGCCTTTCTCTGGGTCTCATAGGCCTTCTGAATCAAGGCGGGTATTCTGAGAGCTCACCCAGTCCTGGACCTCTCTTTTTCAAAGCACAGCTGTGCTAAGTGACCAAACATGTGAGCATTTGTTCCGATTAACAGGGGCACCCATCATACAGTCCAGTGGAGGGGAACACTAATGCCAAGGTTTCCACTTGTTCGGCCACCCCAGCCACAGAAGTAGGGAAAGACAACCAGATCTGGATATACCCAGAATAAGGGTAGGCCTTATCACTCAGTCCCCAAACATGTAGTCCATCCAAAGGCTGCAGAGGCACTTCAGGCAAGTGCTTCCAATACCAGTCCTGAAACATAATGGTCACTTGGGAACCACTGTCCAACACAGCCCGGGTGAGTACTCCATTCACTCTCACAGTAGTCTCCATTGAGGGACCCACCAAATCAGACCATTCAGGGGGCATGGTTTTGGAGGTTGCTTGGGCATTGGCCCGGGTAACAAAACTCTTCCGAGAAGGCCCTCCCTGGGGTCTGGTATAGGCCTTGCGATGCCAGGCTACTAGCCTACTATTGACCCTCCTTAAGTTCTCTGGTAACTGGCACTCAGTCTGAAAGTGTCCATCCTCCCCACAGTGGTAGCAGAACTTAGTATCTCAGGGGTCTTTGTTGGGAGGGAGATATCTCGCCTGCTGGAGGGCTCCTCTGAACTAGGTCGTTTGTTTCCAGATAACTCAGGTCCCTCAAATTTTGAGGGGTTGGCAGCAGTTTGTTTCAATTCTCTCAATATTTCCCATAAATCTCTAATCTCGGCCTTCAAATCACTCTCCACCAGATCAGAGGAAACAGCATGCATGCCCACTCCACCCTGGGCCTCTGGGGGCACAGGAAATGCATCAGGTCCCTTGTTCAATCCCCTCGAGGGGTGGGTCTCATCTGGTTCACTGGGCTCAGGGGTCTGGCATAGATTCATGACCCCCACATAGGGTTCCCACCCCTCTTCATCAGTCTCAACTTCTCGAATCTCTCTCATCAATTGGCAGTATTCGGGAGGGGCAGCACATCGGTCATGTAGTTTGAGCTTCAACAATATCACACTGGAAAACCTGGCAGATTTCAAGATATGATCTAGGCAGACCTGATTTAAAGCAGGGGCAGTTACCCCCACTTTCCGATAAACTTTTTGCAGTGCCCTTTCCATTCTGGTAACAAAGGCTGACAGTTTCTCATTCCTCCACTGTTTAGCTGACTTGAACTTCCATAACAAGTCTTCCTCAGTTTCTATACTCCCAAACACCCCCTCTAAGACAGAAAGGTACTCTACTGTAGTGGCGTCGGGGCTAGTAGCCTCCAAGAAACGAATGGCTTCCAAAGCTGGGCCCCTCAGGCTCTCATTCAGTCTCTTTCATTTCTCCCCCTCAGAACACTGCCACTCTTGGACTAAAGGGGTAGCATAGTCCATCCAAGTCTCCCAATCATCTTCTCCCGAGGGCACAGGCAAAATACCAGAAAAAAGTTTCAATCTCCGATAGGAGTCTAACTGTATGGGGGGAACAACTATAGGTAGTGAAGCCAGGTTGGAACTCTTGGAGGACCCGGGAGATGTAACCAGGGACAATTGGGGGAGTGGGATTACTGGAAAGGTCTAATGCCTGTAGTAATTCCTTAGTGATCCTCCCTTCTGCAGCTAACAGTTTAAGCAATTTATCTTTGAAGCTATTAGTCTTGGAGGACTCCCCTGGGATGACTGAACCACATGAATGACCCTCCACCCCTTTGGAGTGCCTTCCAGGTAAATCACGGGGGGCACCCTCTCTGGGTCTATAATTATACTGCATAACAGCAGCATCTGTAAGGTCTGGTTGAGTAGATTGGCCATTCGCCCCTTTACCTCTACCTTGCCCAAACATTTAACACACTCAACTGCAGAAACAAGGTCAGTGCTCTTTATCCCCAGAGGTACATCCAGTAGTAACACAATTTTCTGGGAATCCAACTCTTCACCTTCACCCCACCCCATCAGTTTATGCACCACCATCATCTTAACAGGGTCTAACTTAATTTTAGTCGTGATATCCCCCTCCAGTTTTTCCTTTGGTTTGGCCATGTTGGAGTAGTTTGTATATTCGGCCACTAGGGGACGCTAATCCCAGTGGTGCCTCCAAGATGTAACCCCAAGGTGGCACTATCCCAAGGGCTACAACCCCTGCCTGACTGTCTACTGACAGGTTGAGGGGCCCAGGTCCAACGGCGGGTGCCTCCACCCACAGGTCGGGGTTGGAACAGTCAGATATGACCTGGTCACAGCCCTCTGGGTCACTGCAACCCCACTTTGCAACAACAAATCTGATTTATTAAGGGGGAAGTAACAAGGATGATGGAGATGAGGTTGATTAGCTTAACACTCATATATATATATATATATATATACACACACACATACATACACCTAGGGCACTGTGCACAGGCCAAACCTATAAGTCACTATCTCTGGGTACCCAGACAATAGAAGGCTAGCCTATTCAGTGCAGCTGGTTGGGGCCCTGATGCAGAAAACAAGCACTTGATACCTAAATGGATTACGCAGAGCCAGCAGGCTCTGTTTGTGTAGCCAGTAAAGCAGCCAGACAAATCTTGCCCTCACAATGAACATCTGACAGGGGGCTACCCTGATTGAGTACTCACGACTCCTGCAAAAAGATCACTCTCACACCACTCGCAGGACCGAGCCTGAGATCCAAACACTTCTCCACACATTTATATGATGAGCAGAGGGGTACCACACCAGGCAGCTGCTTTATACTCCCGATCGCTTTCACTGTAATAACCAGGCCAAACGACACAGCTTCACATGTCCTGACAGACCGAGTGCGATTGAAGCAGATTCTCCAGTCCTCGACAGGGTGAGGCTCGTAGGTAGCTGTAAACATACAGCCTCCTCTGCCTGCACTCCTCCACAGATCTTGTCCGCTCCTTCTGGCGATGCTATCACCTGACTTCTTGGCCTGCCACATGCGCTTCCTGTGCAAAGACTTCCACAGCGCAGGAGCCAGAGCTCCTTCTACCTTCACGATTCCCAACGACTCTGCCCCTCCAGGACAGTTGCAGGGCAGTTTCCTCTCCCCAGGGCTCTGGTTGACTGCTTTGTTTTGTCAGTCACTCCATACACCCTTTATTGGTGCAAAAAGGCGCCAGGGTCCAAAACTACACTTTTCAGGAGCACCTGCTATATATTCCCCTTCAGGCATTCTCCCAGTGGGAGTCCAAATTCTAATTAGCTCCAGCGGTCTTCATTTTAAAGCCCCCTTTCCCCAATTGGCCCATCTCATCAGTTCGGGTCCAAAATGGAGGGGCTGAACACACAGAGTCCCAGCTGCAAATAAGGCAGGTTAAACAAACTACATTGTTGCGATGGCACTACTTATTTCCCAGCAACAGTTACATCTTTTAACTGAGCTCCCTCTGTTCTCTTAGCGACTGCAGAAATGGAGCAATTCAGATAATAACTTGAGTGGGATTCGAGCTTAAACCCACAGTCCCCCTACACAAACTAATAAAGCCTGCAAGCAGGTAGCTCTTAAAGAGACAGTACCAGAGGCTCTAAAAGCACTCACAGCACCCACATTTAAGCGGCCTTACGCTGAACGCCAGTTAGGCAGGGAACACTTAGGCAAGCTCCAGGAAGGCTTTTAGGAACCCTCATTTGTAGGGGAGGGTTACAGAGAGATTATTGAAGGGTGTAAGATATATAGATAAGACAGGGGCAGAAGGCAGAGCTGGAGAAGAGAAAGAATAAAGATAGGGCATGGGGGGCTGAGACACAGGATCAGGGAATGGGTCTGTTACAGCAATGTATGAGTAGAGTAGGCAGTCCATTAGGACACTGTCAGAGAGCCTTAGCCGGGGGGAATGCAAGAGGGTGAGGAGGGAAAAAGTCCTAAGGGGAAAAAGGGCAGGAAAAGAAAGGAAGGGAGGGTTGGGGCATATGGAGATAGAGGGATGGGAGGAGGGAGGGAGGTAGGAAGGGGGAGGAGGAGAGCCAGATCAAAGGTAGAGAGGGGAGGTAAATAGCAAGAAGAGTATCTGGGTAAAGGTGAAAGGTGGCATTAAGAGCAGTCACAGCAGTTTTTAGAGAGGAAATGCTCATATTGTATAAAATTGACTTGGAAAGGTAGTGAGAGGGCCTCTGTATTTTTTTAAAACTGTGCCTGCATTAAGTGTAATAAACTGTGGCAGTGGCAGTGGCAATGAGAAGGTCAATGCAGCTGGACAAATTTGATATTTGCGGAAGCAGGGGTGGTGACAGCCCCCTCTCTACCACTTAAACATTATTTGGACATTTTTTCAAAGCGGTGACTAGTAGTTGTAATTTGGTGTTATTGCTGTTCTGTATTGCTGGCTGCTATTGTGAGGTTTGCTTTTGGGGTGGTTTTCTCTTTTTATTTTTGTTTTGGGGTGGGTTTGTGTATAGTTTATTTAAATTGTGAGAAAGGGAGTGTCTGAGTGAGAAAGAGAGAGAGAGAGAGAGAGAGAGAGAGCGGGACTGTGTAAGTGAGAGAGTGGGTGTGTAGGATTTTATATAAACTTGGTGGCTGCTGGGTCTGGCCAGCAGTATGTGCTGGCAAAAGGCTTCAGTGGTTGGGTACTACTCCCTCGCTGAGCTCTGGGCCCTCTGCCCATTTAATTGCCCCCGCTACAGGTAGAAGTGTATATAAGTGCTGCCATGCCTTGGGTATATTGAGGCGGTATCAAGGGGGCACAGGCTTGGCAGGGCGGAGGAATGGGAAAGTCGGATTGGGGTGATGGTGTTAAGGAGATGCCCTGGGGTGAAATGGAGGCAGGAGAGGGGGGTTCACCCTGTCTGGTATCCATACTCAAGGGCTGCGCTGTTGGTGGGCAAATAGTGTGTTTAACCTCAACTGCCCATCCAACTTGGGCGGTGTTATGCAATGCCAGGTTGATTAAAAACAAGACGGCATTGATTGCCGATCTTGTTGGAACATCTGACCTGGCATGCATCATCAAGACCTGGCTAGATGAAAACGCAGGCCCCGTACTGGAGTCAATGGTTCCAGTCGAGTACTCGGTGATACACCGCCTGAGATTGGTTCGTAGGGGTGGTGGGAGTAGCCATTTGTTTTAAAACCAAACTAAGCCTTACAAATGTGCCAGTTGGGACTACTAGATCCTTTGAGTGTATCGTGGGCACAGGTGTGGATTACAGGATACTACTCACCTACTGTCCACCAGGGGGGTGAGAAGGATTTCCTGCAAGAAGTCACAGACTTCATCGTCGACATGGTGTTGGAGTCTCCAATATGATTGGTTCTGGGGGACATCAATGCCTGGGTTGATGATGAACTCTCGCATTTTGGTCAAGACTTCCTCCAGCTGATGATTTTGCTGGACTTCACACAGGTGATTACCACTGCAACCCAAATACAAGGTCACTCAGATCTGGTATTCCATCTGGGGATGGAGATCTCCGACGTGGTGGTGGAACCTCTCAGATGGTCTGATTATCACACTATAGAGTTCAGTTTTGAGGCCCCCCTTAATAGACCTACCCCCACGGAGATGGCCCAGTACCACCCTTTATGGGGTTTGACCCCCTGATGGTCTTATGGCAATGCTGGACCTATCAAGCAGATTGAGTGTATGCTCAGATCTAGGGGAACTGCTACTAACCTATAATAAGGCGGTGACAGCTGCCCTGGATTCCATAGCTCCTGTCCACATTTGCTCCCCCACTCTCTGCCCTCAGTTCCCCTTGTTTGATGGGCAATTGAGGGAGTTGAGACGAGTGGGTAGAAGGTTGGAATGCTGCTGGAGGAAATCTGGTCTGACAGAGGACAAGCTTAGTTTGATGGCACATTATAGGAGCTATCAATCAGCTATCTCTCGTAAGAAGGCAGAGTTCCTATCCATGGAGATTGCCGCTATGCAAAATCAACCAGCTCAGCTCTTTCATACTGTGGAGAGACTGTGCAATCCAGTCTGTCTCCAGCATTGGGGAGCTTTTTCACAAGATAAGTGTAACGAGTTTGCTCACTTTTTCACAAATAAGATTGCCACCATCAGGTCAGGGATCTGTACAGCTCGTTCAAATGGGCAGCATGATGATCGGTGTGGGGTTGCAGATGTTCAGTTTGTCTGGTACAGCTTTGACCATTTGAAGACTGTCCATAGCTTGCGTCCAACTTACTGTAGATTGGCCCCAGGTCCAACATGCCTCCTGGTAGGGTGCATGGAGGTTATTGGACCAGTTCAGCCTGAGATTGTTGGGTGTTTGTTGGAGACTGTGAGGTTTCCAGACACCCTGAAGAAGGCAGTCATCTGCCCCTTCTGAAAAAATCTTCTCTTGACCCTGACTGTTTCGCAAACTAAAGGTCCATCTCTAACCTGCCCTTCGTGGGCAAGGTTATTGAGAAGGCAGTCGTGCTGCAATTCAAAGAACATCTTACCACCCATGATATCTATCATCTTCTCCAGTCTGGTTTCAGAAAGAGGCATAACACTGAGATGGCGCTGGTTCAGGTACTTAATGATCTCCTAATAGGGAGAGATCAGAGGACCTGTTCGATCTTGGTCCTTCTTGACCTCTCTGCAGCATTTGATGCCATAGACCATGATGTGTTGTTGGAGTGCCTGAGGCTGATCTGTGGTCTGTCTGGGACAGTCTTTAGATGGTCCATTCTTTCCTCACAGGCAGGATACAGAGAGTGGAGTCATCTTTTTTTCCCTCTGCCCCTTTCCCCCGTCCTGTGGGGTGCCACAGGACTCTGTACTTTCACCCATGTTTGTTTGTAGTGTATATGTTGCTGTTAGGGGACATTATAAGGTGGTATGGGCTGAGTTTTCACTGCTATGCAGTCGATACTCAGCTGTACATGTCCTTTGTGCCCAAGCAGGGTGATGCTATCTCGGTGTTTAATAACTGCCTGAGATTCAGGACTGGATGAGTTCCAACTGGCTGAGGTTGAACCCGGAGAAGACTGAGGTGTTGGTTGTGGACCCAGTTCATCAAGTAGGGGAGTCGTCTACTGGGCAGCCATTCAGGCTTTGGCTGGGGGGCAGCCAGTTAGTGACCTCTGATCGGGGGTGAATTCTGGACATTATCTTTGATGATGCACTGATGCTTAAGTCTCAGGTGTCAGCCATCATCAAGACCTCATTGTTCCATCTAAGGAATATCACCTGGATTAAGCACCTGGACCTGACTGATGATCTTCTAACACTGATCCATGCTTTTGTGACCTTAAGCCTTGATTATTGCAGTGCCCCATACCTAGGGTTACTGGGGGTGGATCTCTGCCACCTCCAGCTAGTGCAGAATGTGGCTGCCAGGTTGATTGGCATATCAAGATCTTGCTATGTCACATCTGTGCTCCATGGCCTACATTGGCTACTGGTTCAGTGGAGGATCACCTTCAAGGTTGGGTTACTGACCTATAAGGCCCTACATGGACAGGGGCCATGTTATTTGCAAGATCTCCCCTGCTCCTACCTCCCCCTCCACCGACTCTGTTCCACTGATGAAACATAGAAACATATAGAAACATAGAAGTTGACTGCAGATAAGGACCGCTAGGCCCATCCAGTCTGCCCATTTCTTTTTCTACCTTATAAATGTGCCATCGGCCTTTGCTCTGTCAGTGACCTATCTATTCATAGTCATTTGTATTGCTCCCTTATGCCTATCCCATGCCTGTTTGAAGCCCTGCACTGTATTCATAGCCACCACTTCTTGTGGTAAGCCATTCCATGCATCTACCACCCTTTCTGTGAAAGAATTTCTTCACATTCCCTTAATCGGCCTCCCTCTAATCTCATGCTGTGTCCTCTTGTCCTGCTATTTTTCTTATATTTAAACATGTTAGACTCTTTCACCTTTGTTTATGCCCTTAAGGTGTTTAAATGTCTCGATCATATCACCTCTCCCTCCTTTGCTCAAGGGTATACATATTGAGTCTGCTAATCTGTCCTCATATGTCTTCTGATGCAGTCCCTGCACCATTTTGGTTGCCCTCTCTGGACTGCCTCAATTTGGTTAATGTCCTTGTGAAGGTGTGGCTCCAATACTGCACGCAGTACTCCAGATGGGGCCTAACCAATGTCTTGTACAGAGGGATTATTACCTCCTCTCACGACTTGTGATACCCCTACTAATACACCCTAACACCCCTAGCCTTACCTACTGCTTTAGAGGTCTGCTTGGATGATTTTAGGTCATCAGTGATGATGATGCCCAAGTCTCTTCTTCCTTTGTGACTGCTAGCAACTCCCTCCAGCCTATAAGTGGCTTCAGGGTTTCTCTTCCCTATGTGCATGATTTTGCACTTCTTTGCATTAAATCCCAGTTGCCACTCTTCTGACCATTCTGCTAGTTTATCCAGATCTCTTCTCATTCTGCCCACCCCATCTGGATCATCTACTCTGTTGCAGATCTTGGTGTCATCTGCAAACAGACAAGCCTTACCCTAGTCCATCTGAGGTCACTAATGAAGATGTTGAATAGGACTGGCCCCAGGACTGATCCCTGAGGTACCCCACTTGTGACTTGCATCTCTTCTGACTGTATACCATTTACCACCACTTCTGTTTTCTGCCAGTCAACCAGTTTGCCACCCAGTTGACCAACTTCTGACCCACCCCTGAGCCTACCTAGCTTATTTATCAATCTTCTATGTGGAACAGTGTCAAAAGCTTTGCTGAAGTCAAGGTAGGCGACATCAACTGCTCCCTTGGTCCACCACTCTGGTTACCCAGTCAAAGAAATCTATGAGATTAGTTTGACAGGACCTTCCTTTTGTAAACCCATGCTGTCTTGGATCCTGTGCCCCTATGGATTCCAGGTGTTGCACTATCCTTTCCTTAAGGAGTGCCTCCATAATCTTGCCCACTACTGAGGTAAGACTGACCAGTCTGTAGTTCCCCGCCTCCTCCCTGCTACCACTCTTGTGGAGTGGGATCACATGAGCCCTTCTCCAGTCTTCTGGGACCTCTCTGTGCTCAGAGACTCACTAAACAATTCTGCTAACGGCTCTGCTAGTTCCTCCTTTAGCTCCTTAAGTACCCTGGGATGTATGCCATCAGGTCCCATTGCCTTATCCACCCTGAGCTTATGATGAGGGATTGCTAGAGGTTCTCAGGGTCCATTTGAAGACTTCAGGAGCTAGATCTTTTGCTTCTGCAGCCCTGACCCTGTGGAATTCTGTACCTCATTGGGAGAGGGAGTGCTCGACTGCTGATATGTTTAAATCTGCTTTAAAACCCCATCTCTTTGGGTTAGCCTTTAGTGAAGCCTGATGCCTTTGTTGTTTTATATTTAATATTGTTTGTATATGTTTTAAATTGCTGAACTGATATGTTTTTAATACTGTGTGTGATGTGTTTTGTGGTATTGATATATGTAAAGCACTTTGATAATTCTGAATTGCGCTATACAAAAAATAAATGATTGACTGAAACTCCCATTTCAGTGTTGATCTGAAAGTTAATACCCATAGGGTTTGTGAGTGTGAAAAGCAAAAAAGCACCCAAGAGGAAAAAAAATGTGATAAGATATATATGAAGAGCAAAAATATAATGTTCAGAAAAGAACAACTTTTTGGACTTAGAGTTATGCTGAACTTTTCAATTGAAATGAATAGGAAAAAAGTCAGATTTCAAGCAAGGCAGCCAGGTAGGAAAGAGTCAGGGCAGTTGTTGTCTGGCTGCCCAACATGGTACGATGGGGGGAGGGGAAGGGAGGAGAGTTGAAGGTAATGATTGGGTGGGAGGATTTGGGGGTTTTAAGACTGAAGAGTGCAAATAAGGTCCACTCCTTTCTAACTATAAGTCAGATTATTTTCAACCCTGTGTTTGTTGTGAGATTATTAAGGCAGGGTCATGTTAGATAGCTTGTTTTTCTGCCATTGTCTCTTACTAGCATTTCTACAACTGGCACCAGATGCTGTTTGATCTGACCAAGACAGTGAGACAAAGAAAAACCAGTAAAGCAAAAAAAAAAAAAAAACAGCAGAAGAGAAATGAACCCAAGCTACTGTGTCTTGATTAAGTGCAGGGATGGGGGATGCATAATTAGCATACAGTGCATCTTATTTTGGAAGGGTATTTGGAAGAAAACGAATTGAGGACTATAAATCATTTCAGGACAGAGGACAGATCAGGCTGATATTATTCCCTTTAATTCTTCCATCTACAACTTCAATGGTCAAGCCCCAAACCAAACTGCCTGCTGATAATGCAACCTCCCCACCCCCAGACAAAGACATCACAAAGGCATTCACAGCAGTTATTTTATGATCAGTATAGTTGCTGGAGGAGTTACTTCAAAGAAACAGGACTTGAGTCTGTGTTTTTTTTCCCTTTTTGGCCTTTCTATTTATTCAGTGCCAATTGAAATGAATGAGAAAGGAGTCATATTTCAAGCAAGGCAGTTAGGCGCAGTGGGAAGAACAGTGGGTGGAAACTTAAGAAATATATGCAGACCTTTATACAATTCAAGCAAGGCAGTCAGGCACAGTGTGTGGAACAATGGGTGAAAACTTAGGAAATGGGTGGGACAGTGGGTGCAAACCTAGGAAATACATGCAGACCTTTAGCCATCCTAAAAGATCTGCAGGGCTACACCCATTGCAGCCCTAAAAAGGAAGAAGCAAGCCCACTGCAATGGCCTTGCAGGTCTCAAAGGAAAAATAATTATTCAATTTATAAACTGCACTAAGTTTTTGATTTATGTTTTTATAAACACTCCCAATAGAATCAATGAAAGATGATACTGGGTCCAAGAGAACACCTACATATTTGAACTGATAAAATTGCACAATTTCTGAACCTGAAGTGTAATGAATCAACAAAGACAGGTTCCCATTAAGTGATACATCTGATCCAAACAACACTGACTTTATTTTCGTAACATTAATAACTAAATGATTATGGCCAGCCTGCTGGCACAGCAGTAGTGCTACCACTTACAATGCCAGTGACCTGGGTTTGGGAACAAGTCTAAGACACTGAAGGGACAGTTGGAAGGCTGCAATTCCCTGCTGCGTTACTGCCACCTAGTGTCACCAATTGGTGGAGGCAAGTGGGAACTCTGGAAGAGGGAGGGGGATATTGCTGCACTCTGGTGCCATGCATGCTTGTGTATCACGCAGGGCTAAAGTTCTCTGCCAATGTCCAGGGGTGGGAGAAACCTGGAAAATGCCGGCTATGTACTGAATGCATGCTCATTGACAACTCATACAGCAGCCAGCTGAGGAGGTAAGAAGAGGGCTGTTCAGGTCATCATATTGTGAGTTTCTGGACATCTATGGACACCCTGGTAACGAGGAGTGTGATGGGTGGTGTTCCATGAGCAGGCAGACGCTGGACCACCAATGATGACATTTACATATGTCAGTGGGCATTTGGGAGTGGGTAGGGGAACCACAGGCCACCAGCATTATATATTGCTGTATATGAATGACCGGAAGATGGGGGGCACCACCAGATACCAGGGATATCAGACATTACATGGATGGGTGATCGGGGGGTTGGGGGGCCACTGGACACCAGAAAAAATGCTACATTGGAAGGAATGGGTAATCGGGGCTATGGAGTACCACTGGACACCAGGAACTGCATGTTCACAGGTATGATGGGTGCTCAAGGGCAGGTGGCTGCACTACAGCTACCCTGCCTTCAGTGGGGTGGGGGCACAGGATTAGCACCCCGTTAAATTGTGCTTGTTGGTAGTGGTGAATAGCACCATTTTGAGGGCCATTTATACCACCTTCACAAATCTATGAACATGCAGCTGTACCAGTATGCAGGAGGGGACCCTCTCATCTGCATTGGCACAATATTATTTTAGCACCTGGGCATAGCCAGGTTTATGGCATGCTAACTGGGCCTCTGAATATGACCCCACCCTGGGCACAAGCCAAAAACCCTAGTAGTACCAGGGCAAACCATGTTAGTGCTTTTGCTAATGTTTGAGTATCAGGCCCACTGTGTCCAGCTCATGGATCCAGTATGCTTTGTGCATTATTTATTTATTTAGGAAATCAGAATTACAACCCTTAAAAATTAAAAGTTTTTGCGTGAAGTCATCACATCTCACTGTCACATTCAACTTCTCGATACCATAAAATTTAAGTGAGGTTGCTGATCCATGACTACATCAAGGAGGACAGCTTCACTACCATAATAGGGAAGGTGCTAATCCTGGTTGGCTATCCCACAATTGCATACAAACAAGATAGGATTGCACTCAAAAATAACCATAGGAAGTGACACAGATTGCAATGCAATAGGTACACATTTATTATACCAAAAGCTAGTGCCCAGAGGGTCACAAGATAAAGTGTCAATCATAATACAGAATGTACTGCAGAACTTAAAAGTATTCAAAGTCAATGTAGCAGAAATATCGCTGGTAGGCGTGCAAAGGTGCAATGCAGTATGAACCAGTCACCCCTGCACTTTGGCTCCAAATAAGCCTCCTCGGGGGGGGGGGGATTGGAACTGGTGCTCCCATCATGCCTTAAATAGCCACATCAATGAATTAATTATTCAAATACTGTAATAGTAGTACAGGTACAATGTATGATGGGTAGGTTGGGACAATATCTTGTAAGTAAGTAGTCAAGTGCATGCTGGTATGTATAAAGGTGTGTGTGTGTGTGTGTGTGTGTGGTGGTGGGGGGGTAATTACTGCTAAGGTAAAGATCCCAATACCAATTCAATACAAAATCACAGTCTTGCTTTCAAAGTGACAATTTATATCAAGAACCTGATGAATAAAAAGATAAAAAGAGAAAATATTCTTCTCTTATTATGTAACCCTTAGGTGGTGCTATCCCAAGGGCTACTACCTCTGCCTAATTGGCTAGTAGCAGTTAAGGGGCCTGAGTTCTGAAATGGGTGCCTCCACCTGGAGGTCAGGGTTGGTAGTAGTCAAGCTAACCTGGGCACAGCGCTCCAGGACACTGTAACCCCCCTCTTTCCCCTCTAGTGGCCTGAACACTGTACAATAATCACTTTCACAATATCCCTGGTACACCACTCAAGTACGCACACTGTTTGCACTTACCACCAGGGCTGGTTCTTCTGGCTCGACCTTGGGGAACCCTGTAAAACAAGGTTATGCACAGCAAATAACAACAGTACAGTACTTTGAGTACAAATTGGAACCACAGTCAGATTGCATGCAGAAAAAGTTAGATCTGATTTAATCAGGGGACTTGAACAAGGAAAGAGCAAAATCAGGTTAATTTGCTTAAAGGTTGTATCAATCAAGCAGTTATGCATGTGCTTTGAGTCCCCCCACACAGTCACACCTCTGGGTACCCAGGTGGAGAACAGATGGGCTAGCCAGGACTGTTGCCCGGGGTTGCAGCTGGTTGGGGCCCTGTGATGGAAAACACAACATGCACAGTACTCAATATTTGTAATCTGGAGCCAGAGTGCTCAGTTCATAAAGGAAATGAAACAAGACAATCAGATGACACACTCAGATTAAGCTGTTGTTGCAGGGAGCTACCCTGGTATTTACTCACAATACCCAAGACTGGACACAGGCTGGACAAAAATCGAGACTGCAGGTGGTTGATCTGGAATGCCAGGAGAAGCAGGGCCCACACGAGTTGCAGAGGCATCATTCCTGTTCAAGCATGGAGCAGGGGGCTGATCCCCAGGCAGGTCTCTCGTCGATGGCTTCTCTGTGCAGGGGGTAGTCTGGCTGGGCTAGTCTGGTAAGGCCCAGACTGCATGGAGACAAATTCGGATGCAGTCCATTTTGGGCTGGATACAGCTTCCAGCAAGCAGAGCACAGTTCACACAGTGGAGAACCAACTCACAACCCACTAGCAGTTCATATCACATTTACATGTACGGGAATGCCACTGTACCAGGCAAAGCACTCCCCGGTCACAATCGCAAAGTCTCTGCACACAACGGGAGCTTAGGGGTAGCTGGAACTCCTGACAGGACGATCGCATTCAGCAAAACCTTTGATCTTCTTCAGGTTGAGCCTGGCCCGCTTCAGTAGCTTGCTTTAGTCACACAAACTTGGATTTAGTCCAAAATAATTCTCTTCTCTCCCCCTCAGGAGCAGCTGGCAGACATGCAAGCCAAAAACGCAGCCCTTTCACAGTTTTCCCATGAGAATCCACTCAGGATTGCTGCCCAAAATACACTTGAGATATTCTCATTTCACTTCCCAGCTCAGAACTAACTGAAAACTGCAAGCAGCCAGGGACTTCCCCAAGATCCAAAAGATTCAGTTGGCTGATCTGGCTGTCAGTCAAAGCAACAGCTCCCCCTTCAGTTGCAAAAAAGGTGCAAAAAGCTCCAAACTACGGTTCCTACAGATTTTGAGTCCAGACAGCTCCTGTAGTCCGGCTACATTTTGGGTCCCACCAGAATTGATTGGTCTAATTTGCAGTCCAGGACCAAGATAGTGGAGACAAACAAAACAGCCCTTGCTATAAAGAAGGCAGGTTAGACAAACCACATTATCATTATCACTCTAACTGATTTTCAGCAAATAATTACATCTTTCAACAGAGCTCCCTCTCAGATTACTTATGCTGCAATCAGGCAGCTCTTAAAGAGATAGTACACAGAGGCTATACAGGTTCTGATAATCACATTTAAACTGCTAAAACGCAGGACACCAGCCTGGCAGTGAGCATTTAGGCAAGCTCAAGGAAGACTTTTTGGGAACCCCCATTTGTAGGGGGGTTACATTTATGCTTCTCAGGGATCACCCTTGTACTTTATAGTTCCAGCGACTGTTAAATGGATCCGCTAATGAGGTTCTGCTCTAGTGAAGAACAGTTAGAGCAAGGGTAGAGGAAGATGGTCCAAGTGTAGGTAAAATATTCCATCTGTAAAAAAAGTAAACATAATTTCATGTCAGAAAAACTGGCTACTGTAAAAGCAAGACTGCTTTTTATGCACTGCACATCTGCACCCTTAACAGCAATATTTTTGCTGCATTGCTTTTGAAGACTTAAGTTCTGTAATAAATTCTACATTATGATTGTTACTTTATCTTCCTTGTAATCCTCTGGGCACTGACTTTTACTATAATAAATGTTTACCTATTGCATCACGAACTGTGTCACTTCCTATTTAAATGCTATTTTTGAGTGCAATCTTATTTTGTTTGTATGCTGACCCATGACCCCCTGCATGATAATGCCTTACAATAGACTACAATTCTGTATTATTCTGAATCATGGCTTTACTAACATACTAAAATACCAGCAGAGTAGGCCTTATGGTCTTTTGTGTCTGCTTGATAGTCAACATCCATATTGGGCACCGATTTTGCTGCCCCCCCTTGAGTTTCTGTATCCCTGTCCAAAATATTTCCCTTGTGTTGGACTTCCACAGTTTCACCGTCCCCCTATATCTGTCCCAGCCCCTCTTGAACCCCCTCTACAGTATCTGCCTCAACCAGTTCCTTGGGCAGTGCATTCCAAGGTTCCACCACCCTCTCAGTGAAGTAATACCTCCTCCACTCCCCCGAGTCTCCCCCCCCAGCTTCCACCCATGTCCTCTGGTTATTCCCCCCTCTTTCCTTTGGAACACCCCTACTGAGCATCTCATATTAATCCCCCTTATGTACTTGAAGACCTCTATCATGTCCCCCCATCCTCCTCTCCTCCAGGGTGTACATGTTGAGCTCCTCAAGCCTCTCCCCATAGGTCCTTTCCCCCAAGCCCTAGATCATTTTGGTTGCCCTCCTCTCAACCATCTCTAGGAGCGCAATGTCCCTTTTTAAGTGCAGTCTCCAAAACTGCACACAGTACTCGAGGTGCTGCCTAACCAGGCAGTTACACAGAGGGAGGATCACTTCCCTCTTTTTGGAGGTTATCCCCCTAGCGATGTATCCCAACATCCTATTGGCTGTGGCCGCTGCTCTCCTACAAGTCTTAGAGTTGTTCATTTTGACATCCACCACCACTCCCAAGTCCCTCTCGGCCTCTGAGCCTTACAGTGTGACCCCCCCAAGGTGTACACTTTGCCCAGGTTTCTGGCCCCCAGGTGCAAAACCTACACTTCCCTGCATTGAACTTCAGTTTCCACTCTCTCGATCACCTCTCCAGAGATTCCAGATCCTCCTGCAGGACCACTCTCCCCTCCTTCCCATTCACAACCACTCCCAGCTTCGAGTCAACTGCAAAGAGACTCATTTCACTCCTGATACCCTTTCTTATGTCAGAGACATAGGCGTTAAACAGGAGTGGCCCTAGGACCGATCCCTGGGGAACCCACTAATGACCTTCCTTGGAGATAAGACTATCCCCCAACCATCTAAGTATGCTCCAAAAGTCAATTTCCTATGCATCTGATCATCTGCTTCCCCATCCTTATGTCTCCAGCTTAGCCAGCAGGCCACCATGAGCTACCAAATCAAATGCCTTGCTGAAGTCTAGAAAGAGGACTTCCACCAGCCTACCCTGGTCCAGGGCACTCGTCACCCAATCATAGAACTCCACCAGGTTCGTCTGACATGATCTTCCCAGGACAAAGCCATGCTGTCTATCATCGAAGTATCCCATTTGCTCCAGTACCCCCTAGCTTCTCCTTGATAATACCTTCCATCACCTTGTCCACCACTGACATCAGGCTCATGGGCCTGTAGTTCCCTGCCTCCTCTCTTGCTCCACCCTTGTGGATAGGCATGATATGGACCACCCTCCAGTCTTGGGGTACCCATCCCATCTTCAGAGAGATGTTGAAAAGCTCTGCCAGGGGTACCGCCAGGACATCCGCCAATTCCCTCAGCACCCTGGGATATATTTCATCCAGCCTTGGTGCTTTCTCCATTCTAAGGGACCTTCCTCACTCTCTCTACTGGGATTTCAACCTCCCCATTTTGCCTCCTATTCTGCCTTCCCACTACCTGACGGTACTGGCCCACCCTCCTGCCTAGACCTGGCAGGTCTCTTGGTCTCTAAGGGTCCCACCACCTCTGCAGATTTACCATCTCTCCTTCCGAATGGCATGGCCCCCCACATCCTCTCTGGTAAAAACTGAGGCAAAGTACTTGTTTATTACCTCGGCCTGCTCCCCTGCATCCTGTACCCATCCTTCCCCTGTCCTAATCTTGCTAATCTGCCCCCACTTTCCTTTTTCCCCCTATATATCTAAAGAAACCCTTGTTCCCTCTCCTAATTTTCCTGGCCAGGTTCTGCTCCTTCCTCACCTTAACTGATCTCACCACCCTGGTGACCCTCCTGGACATCAATTCATACTTCCCTTGGTCCCTTTCGCTCCTGGAGTGCTTGAAGCACCTACAGGCAGCCTTCTTTTCCCTCACCACCTTCTGAACCTCCCTTGTCCACCAACACGGTTTTCCAGCCCTACCGAATTTGTGCCTCACCCTTGCACAGGACTTAGTAGCCTCATGTATCCCCCTCCTAATGATCTCCCACCTACTGTCAACATCCATGCCTGACCTTATCTTGTCCAGATAACCCTTAAGGATCCTTCCCATACCCCTGAAATCCACACCCCTAAAGTCAATAACCAGCGTCTTTGTTCAGATTTCATCCCCCCCAGGTCCAAGAAAAACCAGACCGTGGCATGATCACTCCCTGCCAACGGGCCTCATTCCCAGGCCTCCAATCTGGTCCTTGTCCGCCAGGACCAGGTCCAGTATCCAGGCCTCCCTACTCGGCGCCCCCACCTGCTGGGTTACGGATGCGTCCTGGAAGACATCCAGCTATCTCTGCTCCTTGGCCACTGGGCACGTCATAGTCCCCCAGTCTGCCTCTAGCATGTTTAGGTTCACCATCAACACTACCCTTCCCTTGCCTAGTCCACAGTGGCCCATAACATTTGCCACCAGACTCTCCTTCAGATCCTCCGAAAGTGCAGGGGGTCTGTATACCACCCCTATTTTTGCTATTTTACCCCCCCCACATTTGCAGGGTGACCCAAACTGCCTCCACACTCCCCTCTGCCACCCCAACTATACCAATGCCATTTTTGACTCTCAGTGTTACCCCAACTTCCCTTCCCCATCCTTCCTGAATATAGTGTAGCCCTGCAAGGTTTAGGTCAAGTCATGCCTTTGGATGGCCCAGGTCTCAGTGACAGCTGCCACATCCACTGCCCCCTCAACTAGCATCACCTGGAGCTCAGGCATCTTGTTTCTTAAGCTCCTGGCATTGATCAGGACTATCTTCCACCCCTTTCCCCTCCTCCCATCTCCCGCCCTCATACTCCTGTGTGGTCAAATGCCCTCCTCTCCCTGCACCCTGCCCGTTGGCCTTTTACCGTATCCCTCCATCCCCTTAGGGAAGCGGGGTCCAAGTCCCTTTTTTATCTGACCTCCAGAATCAGCCCCATCTTCCATCCCTCCCCCCTTCACAAGTTTAAACCCCAACTTTCATGGACACATCCAGCTATTTTCAGTTTTAGAATTTTCCTCCCTTCAAAATTGAGGTAGATCCTGTTCCTAGCATACAGCCCATTATCCTCCCAGGCTGCACCCCAGTTCTCCACAAGCCCATACCCCCTAGCCTTACACCACTCCACAAGTCATTGATTTACCACTCTAATTTGTTGCTTGTTCTCCCCACTAGCCCTCTGCACTGGCAGGATTTCTGAGAAGAAGATCGAGCATCCGATGGTATGGCAAACCATGGTTAGCTCCCAAAACCTTGCCTGTATCTCCAATTCACTATTCCCCTCTATGTTGTTTCTGCCCAGGTGCACCAGAATGTCTGGGGAATCTCCACATTCCTTTGCAGTGAATATACCAGGTGCTTGGCCTTGTGCACCGTCAGACCAGGGTTACATTTGGTCCTTACCAGACAGGTTTTACCCTCCCATTGGATACCCCTGATCATGGAACCACCAACAGGAGCACTCTAACCTCCCCCTTACCTCCACATTCACCCCCCAAGTTTCCACTCCTTTCATGCCTGTCCTTGTCCATTTTTCTGACCTCTCCCCCAGTTTGCTCCTTGCCCCCCCCCACAATCTGGGTGTCATATGTAGCCCTCTCCCTCTTGTCCCTGGCCACCCTTCTAATTTGGTACTAGCCATCACCCCACCTGAGTATCTTTCCTACATCCCTATCCCCCTATCCCCACCTTTGACTGGTCCTTCCACCCTATCTGTTGGCCTAGCCTGGCTCTTACTCCCTCCCATCCCATCCATGTTTGGTGGCCTCCTATCTGCCATGCCCCCTGGCCAAACCCTTAGCCTCCCCAAGTGCTGCAGCCCCCCCTTGTTTACCTGATCCTCCTCCTTGCCCTGGACCCACCCCAGCCCCCTCAGCCTGTCCAGAACCTCCCCCATTCCCTGCTAACTCACACTCCATGCCTCTCCCCAGCTCCTCCTGATTTCCTGGTCCTTCCTCTTGCACCCTTCTCCCTTCACCTCCCTATCCGCCCCTGCCCAGGCTGCATCCTCTCCCCAATACCCTCTTCTTCTACCAGATGTAGAGGGTCAAAACGATTGCTAAGCCTAATGTCAGTCCCTAAAACTCCCCCATCTGTCCCAGACCCCCATCTCGGTTCCCTCTGGACAACCCCAGATGTCTGTCTGCTTATTTGGAAGTTTCCTCCTTTTGGGCCTCCTCTAACAAAGTTCCCATGTGCCCCCTGGGTTCCCACCTTTGCTCTTCTCCCTATGCCAGAGACTTCAGTACCTGGTGCAGCTACATAGGCAACTCCTTTCCCCCTACTTCTTCCACCCCCCATATCTCCCTCCCATCTCCTCCAGCTGCCTCCTAAGCCCCTTAACCTCTTCTCTAAGCTGTGCCAGCTGGTAGCACACTGGGTATCCTCTGAACTTCCAAGCCCAGTCAAGTACCATGGCCACCCCACACCCTGTGCACCTGACCACCCTACCAAAGATGCCCGCTCTTGTGACATGTGGTCCCATACCCATCAGAGCAGAATTTTTGGACAATAAGCCCCCAAGCCAATGCAAACCCTCAGCTTTAGTTAGATCTGGGATCTAACTGGTATTTTACAACAGCAATTCCACCACCCACCAGGCAGGAATAAACAGATGAAACTGGGTTCCACGAGGTCCGGAGCTACAAGGGGTAGTACATAAACAATCCCTTACACAGCATGTAAGTTGAATTTTGAAAAAAGAACCACCCACCCACCAAGCAAGAACAACAGACAAAACTGGGTTCCCTAAGGTCCAGAGCTACAAGGGGTTATACATAGACACTCTCCTACACAGCATGCAAGGTGCCAGTCAAAAACTGAAATTTCCCAAGGTCAAAAGCTACAAGCTCAATCTCCAAGTCCAACCACCTCCTACCCTGCTGACTATTTCATAGAGGTCGAGGCTGGGGTGGGAAACAATTACAGCTCCTCTAAGAGACATGTCAAGGCAACTGGGCTTGCCCTTTTATAGCCCAGCCACGAGTTTAAGTCTTGGTGCCCTGCATGCTGATTGGACTTTTCTCCTCACTGGCAGTGTCTACCAAGAGCTCTGCTTGCTCCAGCCCTGACTCACCACCATTGCAGCCGGGCCAGGAAAAGTTTGTCCTGGCACCCTCCCACCACTGATGCGGCCAGCAAAATCCTCATGCCTCTGATGCGGCCCCTGGATCCAGCTCCATATCGCTGATGCGGCCAGCAATCTCCCTTGCTCCACTGCCGGTGCAATTACAGCTCCTCCGAGAGTCAAGTCAAGGCAGCTGGGCTTGCCCTTTTACAGCCCAGCTGTGAGTTTAAATCTTGGCACCCTGCATGCTGATTGGACCTCTCTCCTCGCTGGCAGTCTCCACTGAGAGTCCCAGTTGCTCTAGCCCTGACTCACTGCCATTGCAGCCGAGCCAGGAAAAGTTTTTCCTGGCACCCTTCTGCTACTGATGCAGCCAGAAATCTTCTCTGCAGGAGTCCAGCTCCTCACTCCACTGATTCGGCTCCCAGATCCAGCTCCACAACACCGCTGCAGCCAGCAATCTCCCCAGCTCCACCACCAGTGCAATTACAGCTCCTCTGAGAGTGCTCCCAGATTCTGTATTTTAAGGAACACTTAGTTTGTCCCACATAAACCATACCACATGGGCATACTAACATGTAGATGATGCCATTGGTTTGACAGTTAATCAAATCATTCATGACAGGTCCTGCTCATTCTCAGATGCCTGGACATATTTGTGCTCATGGAACTGTTAAAATGGGTGCAGTTGCTACACTTGAAGTTGCCCTTTGGCAATTCTGGTTGTCTTGTAATTAATATAGGCTTTGCACTACATGGTCCTTTATATTCTTCCTCTTCCAAAACTGATCCTGGATGGGGTCTTTGCTATGTCAGTAGTTGTGTGTACTTTCAATACCCCCTTCCACCCAGAACTTCCTTAGCACTGCATCTATTGTAATAGCATGTTTGTTACAGGTAGTCACAAAGGTGACCTGGTTAAATAGTTCACTGTTTTGTTTTGGGTGTAGCAAGGAATTTTAAACTTGTACTAGAGTTGATGGAACGGCCCCCCCCCCCAACATAAACACAAACCATAAGATGTGCTGCCTCGCCACACAGACATTGCCCCACTCTGCATTTTAGTCAACAATATGTAGTGGGCCAATGATCCTAATAGAGTCAAAACATTTTATTTTATCTAACACAAACACTACCAATCAGACAGAAGTTGACTGGGTTTTATTTGCAGTATTTAGGATAGACTGTGATAAGCCCGTGTACCACATCAAGTTAGTCAGCCTTACAGTGGTTGAAAGGAACAAACCACATGGAGTCCGACTCACAGCATATAGCCCGCACCCCATCTCCACTCACCTGTGATCACTCCCAAGTTCACTTGAGTAATTGTTAGCTGCTGTGAAATCCCCCAGGCATGAGAATGGAAAGGACACCTTTATTATTTTACTACAGCTCTGTTTGTTTGTGTTTGTTATCCTAGCCTGAAGCGCGTGTTGCCCCTTAATTTTCCAAATGTTACTGTACTTAGCAAAGTACAGTACACCAAGTATGCCTGCAAGCATCCATGATTGTAGCAGAACATCATGTGGCATGTTTTGCCCCCCTCTCATATACATCTGTAATAGTCTGGGTGTGATAGCTGCTATTCAAAAATCTGTTGCCCACATCAATAGCATGTTTGCGGAATTCCAATGTTGTACTACAGTTCAGTGTGGCAAGGAGTATTTGATCTACTGGTATGTTTTAAGTGATTTTGGATGATCACTCATGTAGTGTAGACTAGTGTTCCTTTCCATACTTTTTTCGGAACAACGTGGACTCCAATTTGTTGTTAGGTTTCGTGATCCTTATGTTCAAGGAGTCCACAGATACTGCATGTCACTGAGCTCTCCTGAAAAAATTAGATTTCCATCTCTCCTATTAGGGAATCCCACAGGCATTTCAAATTCCATTCCACTTGCTTCCCAGATGATAATTAAATTATCTACGTAGCTTTTCCATAGACTGAGATGCCAGAAAAATGGACTGGCTTGCTCAGTATTTATATAACTTCTGCATTTAGAAATGCAGTGTTTTATATAAATCAAGTGTATGGAGCAATGCCTCTCCCTTGTTAGCATGCTCTTGATAATACACAGGAAGATGTATGGTCTGATTTAATGTAAAATCAGACACTGCCTTAGGTAGAAAATGAGGATTGGTCCATAAAGACACCCTGTCCTTGTGGAAAATCAAATAAAGAGGATCATGCATCAGAGCCTAAAGCTCAGAAATCCCATCAGCAGAAGTCATGGTGACCAAAAACAGCATTTTGCATGAAAGGAAACACATCTCATAGGTTGCAACAGGTTTTAAGGGAGCCAGAGTCAATTTTTCAAGTATGAGATTTAGGTCCCAAGGTGGAACTGGTTTACAAATCAGGGGATGTACAGAATACCCTTCAAAAATGTACAGGATGCCTCTAGTTGTGCCACCATGTACTCATCATTAAGGGCATGGAAGGCCGAAATGGCAGCTAGTTGCACAAGGATGATTACTAGAGACTGGAGTCAGACGAGGACAGAAGGTAGTCCAGTACAGTATTGACAGGACAAGTAAACATGTCCACTGAATGGAGAAGTGCTTCCATTTCAAAGAATATGTGTCTAGTAGAATGCTTTCTAACCACAAGCAAGACACCAGCCACCTGGGGGAACCCCAAAATGAGCAACGGCTACATTTTCAGGAGCCAGATATGCAGATGCAGGGACCATAGTTCTGGATGGACTAGGGACCCCTGAGCATGCGACAGCAGGCCCCAATAAAGTGGGAGATGAACAGAAGGCTCCATCACCAGAAGATGTGGAAACCAAATCTGGCAAGGCCAGAAGGCAGCCACTAGTGTTAGGGTGGCATGCTCTGCTTGAAGTTTGAGCAGAACCCTCTGAATGAGAGGAACTGGAGGAAAGGCATAAAGGAACCTCCCTTTCCAGGAGAAGGATAACACATCTCGCCAAAATACTCCATGCCCTGGAGTGAGTGAGCAGAAACATGGCAGTTTTGTGTTGTGAGGTGATGCAAAAAGGTCCAACTCTAGAAGACCCTACCTTGCAAAGAGATAATCTACTACAGAGGTCAGCAGTTCCTATTCGTGTACCAGGGACTGAGTCCTGCTTAGCATGTTGTGTGACTTTGCCGCTTTTGTGCCTATGCTCTGGAACTCCATTCCGGACTCTGTTCGCTCTGCCCCTTCCCATGGGACCTTTCGCTCCTCCCTGTGGTCCCACCTAAAACAAACGGCAAGATGTGACTGCTCCTAGTCTCTGTAATGTAATACTCTGCAGTCCACTATTGTCCACTCTGAGTCCATGATGGTCTATGAAATATGTATTCAGTGATTCTAATGTCTATCTATGTCCTGTAACAATTTGTACTATGTGTGACCGTATCTCTGCCCTTATACAAGCGTTGTTATAGCTGTTTTTTACTGTATCATGCTGTTTTGCCAATGTTGCCATGTATGTATACTATATGTTTTGTGCTCTCCCGGGTCGTTCCTGAAAATAGGCATACTACTTGTCTAGTGTACTTACCCGGTAAACAAAAGCTAAATAAATAAATAAATGTTTGCCAAGACATCTTAGACACTTGGGAGAAACACAGTTGATAGCTGAAGGCTGTGAGACATCTCCCAGTACCACACTCTCATTGTTTTCCTACACAGTGGAAAAGAGTGAGTGTCCCCTTGCTTGTTTATGTGATGCATGACACTGACTGATTGTCTGTCTGAATCTACATGGGATTGGGACTGAGATGCTCCTGGAAAACCTGGAGACCAAGCAGAACAGTCTGCATCTCAGGAACACTGATATGAACTGCCGAGTCTTGATCAATCCAGGACCCCTTGGTCTGAAAGGATTTGAGATGGGCACCCCAGCAGAACCCCAAGGCATCAATTGTGAGAATATGCATGGGGGTTGGGGAAAAGAATGGAACTCCCTGTAGTAGGTTCACACAGTCCATCCACCATACTAGAGCACGGTGGAGAGGGGCTGTCATGAGGGCCATTTGTTCCAGCTTATGTGTCAGCTGATCCCATTGTCCCTGAAGAGTCCAATGCAATATGTGCATGTGGAGATCAGCAGAGGGAACCGTAATGATGGCAGCAGCCATCAGTTCCAGGAGACATAACATCATCCAAGCGGACATGTGACTTCTCTGTATCAGCTGGGCCTTGGCAACAATAGCCTCCATCCTGTATGCAGGCAGGAAGGCAGTGCCCTCTGTCATGTCCAGCACTGCACCAATATAATGGAGGTGCTGACAAGGAATGAGTATGAATTTCAGTATGTCTTCTGTAACACCCAATTCTTCAAACAATTGTCTTGTTCTGCACAATGTGTACAGAATTATGTCCCTAGATTGGGCCTTTAGTTGCCAATTATCCAGCTGTGGAAATACATAAAGTCCTTCTCTCCAAATGGCAGCTGCCACAACTGCTAAGCATTTGGTAAATGCTAAGGATAAGCCAAAGGGCAAGATTTTGACCTGATAATGGCTACCCTTCTGTGTGAAGCAGAGGTACTGCCTGTGGCACTAGCACATTTTAATATGAAGGTAGGTGTTTTTCATGTCCAGGGCACACAGCCAGTTCCCCTCTCATAGCAGGGGGATGAGAACCTGAAGAAAAAAAAATGAACAGGTTTAGGTCTCTGATGTCCAGTACAAGACACAGATCTCAGTCCACTTGGGAACCAGGAAATATATAGAATAGAATCATTTGTTTCTTTCTAGGGGAGGAACAGATTTTACAGCTTGCTTGTGTATTAACGACTGAACCTCCTTTAGAAGAAGGGACCAGTGGGCTGGAGGATAATGAGAAGGATGATAAACTGGAGGGGTGGACAGCAACTCCAGAGCATGCCCCTTTTCCACAATTTCCAGGACCCACTAGTCCATCATCATCTCCTTCCACTTTGGCAGATGAAGGGAGATCCTTCCCCCCACTAGCACCCCTAGAGGTAAAAGTGTAGGGGGAGGAAGAAGGGAATCAGAAAGTACTTGGGCAGACAGGGGCACACCACCTAGCTCGATACCCTTGAGTGCTTTAGAATAGGCACCAGGAGGGACGGGATCTGGGAAGGGGGACCACCACCACCACGGTTTTCTGCATGGGGCTGCTGATGGGAGGCACAGCCACCATGGGCTGCAGGCAAGTGACATGAGCCCCTGTTATGTCCCCAGTGAGCTGCTGGGTCTGAGATTTGAGTGACCTTAAAGTAATTCTGGAGGACTGAAGCTCACATAAAGTATTTGCAACATCACTCACAGCCTGTAGCCTCTAAAAGGGGCATTCAACACAGTCTGTTGTCCATCAGTGGCAAATCCAGCTACTCTAAGCCAAGAATATCTCCAAAGGCATGTGCCTGAGGCAGCAGCCCTGGCAGGTGCACCTGAAGCATCATATGCAGAATGTAACATATACCTTCCAGTATCCGCACCAGCTGAGACTGCTTTAAGCAAGTCAGTCTTGGCAGTACCATCAGGAAGAGTCTGAATGGTAAACAAAGCAGATTTCCCTAAAGCTATTCTGATATTTAATCATGTATGCCATGCAGTTAGTAATTCTTAGGCCTAAGGACACACAGGCATAAATTATTTTGCCCATAACGTCCAGTCTCCTGGATTTTTTTGTTGGGAAGCAAAGTCCTTGGGACTCATGGGACTCTAGAGCAGTCAAGAGCAGTCATGATAACCACAGAATTAATGTCAGGCTGAGAAGCATAATAAGGCTTAACAGATGAAGCAGGGTGCTATTTACCAGTCTTCCTATGTACTACAGGCAAGGTATTAGGCCTATGCCAGTCAGCAAAGGTAGCATTCTCTAAGGCAGGATATACAGGAGAAACTACAATGGAGGGTGCATTGGGAACCTCCACAAACTCCATTAAAGTAAATTTCCAATATTTGTTTCTAAGTATTTGGGCTTCATAGCCCATTACCTTATGGGAGGGCTAGCTCACTTCTGTAACCATTTCCATTTTTAAGCAAGTAGTTTAGTGGGAGGAAGAGATTATAAATAGAATCAAAGCCACAGCCAGCTGATGCCTTCTACTTCTTGGTCCTCAGGCTTCACACCTGCGCTCAGACATTTTGTGACATCTAAGCAGGCAGAGCACTGAGGAGAACCCCATACAAGTCTATGGGCCATTTTTCAGTACTTATTTATAGATTTATGCAACCTAGAAGAAAAATGAAAGCCACCTCTCAACTAACAGAGGCTTAAAACTGTATTTCTTTGACTGGGTTACCAGGGATGTGGTTCAATGGATGTGGTTACCAGGGATGTGGTTCAATGGAGAGCAGTGGACATGGACTATCTGGACTTCAATAAGGCTTTTCACACTGCCACACAAGAGGCTAGTTATGAAATTAGGCAGCCAGGGGTAGGAGAGAAAGTGACAAGCTGGGTATCAAACTGTTTAAGGGATAAGTAATCTGTAAGTAAGTAAGTAAATAAGGGATCTGCTCAGTATTTACTAAAGAAAAGAGGGGGGTGACACCCAAAGTGGGAGAAATGGCAGAAGCAGGGGGGAAGTGGTGACAGATGGGGAAATCATGGAGAGCAGAGTTCGAGAGGGTTTGAAGGCACTGAGGGTGGACAAGGCGCCAGGCCCAGATGGCATCCACCCCAGGGTACTGAAGGAGCTGGCAGAGGTCCTTGCAGGACCTTTGACAGACCTATTTCATGCCTCACTACATTCAGGGTGTGTACCTCAGGACTGGAGGATGGCTCATGTGGTGCGCTCCACAAGAGTGGCCCCAAGGATGAACCGGGAAACTACAGACCAGTGAGCCTCACATCCATCTTGGGTAAGCTAATGGAGACTATCCTGAAGGAGAGGCTGGTGGCCCTCCCTAGAGGCCAAGGACTACAGAACAGCAGACAGCATGGCTTCATGTATTGGCAGATCCTGCCAAACCAATCTGGTCGGAGTTCTATGACTGGGTAACTAGGCAACTGGACAGGGCCATGCAGTGGATGTCCTGTATCTGGACTTCAGTAAGGCATTTGACTCAGTGCCACATGGAAGCTGGGAAGGAAGTTAGTAGGCACAGGGTGGGTGCAAAGCTGGTGAGATGGGTAGGAAACTGGCTGCAGGGAAGGCAACAGAGGGTGGTGGTGGGTGGGGAGCTCACACCCAAGGGCAGTGACGACGGTGTTCCACAGGGCTCAGTGTTGGGACCAGTGTTGTTTGGGATATTCATTGCAGACATATCATGGGACATCAAGAGCAAGATCAGTCTGTTTGCTGATGATACCAAGGTAGGCGAGTGGTGGATGACCTAGGGGATGGCAGGGGTTGCAGGATGATCTGGTAAAGCTTGAACCTGGTCAGACACCTGGCAACTGGGCTTTAATGCCAAAAGTGCAAGGTGCTGCATTTTGGGATGAAGAACCCAAGGAGGAGTTACCAGCTAGGAGGAGTGCAGCTAGCCCAGACAGAGGAGGAGAAGGATCTGGGTGTGCTCATTACAGGGTCAATGAACAACTCGGCACAATGTAGGAAGGCAGCTGCAAGGCCAACAAAATGCTGGGTTGTATTGCAGGGTATATCCTCGAGGAGGAGGAGGTGATTCTGCCACTGTATAGGTCATTAGTTAGACCACACCTGGAGTACTCGTGCAGTACTGGCGTCCGTATCTGAAGAGAGACATTAAGTTACTGGAGGGGTGCAGCGCAGAGCGACAAAGATGATCAAGGGGCTGGGGACTTATCATACGAGGAGGAGGTTGAAGGAGTTGAATCATGTACTCACTGGAGCAGAGGAGAGACAGGGGTGACATGAGATTGAAACCTTTAAATACATGAAAGGAATAAACAAGATGGGTACAGAGGGGCTGTTCAAAGTAGGGAGGGAGGGCCACCAGGGCTATGATATGAGACTGGAGCGAGGAAGGTTCAGGAGGGAGATAAGGAGACACTTTTTACAGAGGGTGGTGGCTGGGTGGAGCGATTACCTGCTGAGTGGTATGCAGTAGAACAGTGGACTGCTTCAAACGAGGATGGGACAGGACAAGGGGGAGGGTTAATGAAGGGGAAGGGTGGAAGGGAGGGGCAGCTGCAGAATAAGGGGTACTAGCTGCACATTCGAGCATACTTGATAGACCTCTAGGCCATTATCTGCTGGCAAATTTCGTATGTTCATATAAGAGATAAAGGGTGGTGGTTAATGGTAGCCACTCAGGCAACAGGAGAGTAACCAGTGGGGTGCCACAGGCTGAGGTGCTGGGACCGGTCCTCTTCAATGTCTTCACAAACAACATTGTAGAGGAGATTGAGGGTAAGGTGTGTCTCTTTGCGGATGATACAAAAATCTGCAACGGGGTTGACACTCAGGAAGGGGTGGAGAGAATGCAAAGAGATCTGAGGAAAGTAGAGTAATAGTCTAGGGAGTGGCAGCTGGGTTTCAATACCAAAAAGTGCAAGGTTATGCACTTACAGCTGCAGAACCCAGGGGCTGTGTATAAGATGGGTACAGTGAAGCTTACAGCCACCAAGCAAGAAAGAGACATGAGGTCATCATATCTGATGATGTCAAGGTAGCTGGGTGGTGTAACAAATCAGTGGGAAAGGCTAGCAAGATGCTGAGGTGCATTAGGAGAGGGATTTCTAGCAGGAGGAGGAAGGTGGTGCTGCCATTGTATTGCTCACTGGTGAGGTCCCACCTGGAGTAATGTGTCCAGTTCTGAAGGTCGAACCTCCACAAGAACAATGAAAGAGTGGAGGTAGTACACAGGAGGGCAACCATAATGGTGAGAGGGTTGCACAAGAAGCCATACGAGGAGACAGCAGAGTAAGAGGGACATGATTGAAAACTACAAGTATCTCACAGGAGTGAACAAGGTGCAAGTGGAGGGTCTTTTTCAGAGAAAGAAAGGCACTAGAATAAGGGGACATGAAATGAAGCTAAGAGGGGGGAGTTTAGGAGAGATGTACAGAAATATTTCTTCACAGAAAGGGTGCTGGATGAGTGGAACAGCCTGCCAGAGTAGGTGGTGGGGGCAAGGACTGTGGAAAGCTTCAAGCATGCATGGGATAGGCAAAAGAGCATATAACATAGAGGAACAGGGGAGGGAGTGATACCTATGACCAACTAGGATCAGTGGTGACAGAACAGTCAGGGACAAGGGGAAGACTGGATGAGCCTAAAGGTCTTTTTCTGCTGACAGAATCTAAGTTTGCATGTTATGTTAGGTTTGACGAATGGTGAATAGTGGGAGAAGGAATTGAAGAGCAATGGAGCCACCTACAATTATATAGCTGCCAATGTTGCATGTCACAGTGGATGGTCCCTACTAACAAAAGCTTCCAAGTGGTCCAGACAGCAACAGCTTACAGTTCCAAAGGTGTGTCCCAATGGTGGAGACATCCTCACTGAAAATATATTGCTTCATGCTTCTGCACTGACTTATCTAACTTTCCTCCTCTGGAGTGAGATGGTGGCATCAGTCTATCCCCAGCCCTCCATGATGGCAGGTTTCCATCCTCCCATGTTACCAGTATGGCACAAGGTAATAGAGTGAGGGCTGTCTATAAATCCCATTTGGCCAAGCCAGACAGTCATGCAATCAACTACAGATCCACCTTAGTTGTCTGGGGTTGATCAATTCATTAGGTGATACAATGTGGGTTTTCATTGCTAGGCAGATGATACCCAATTATATTTGTCATGTTCCCTTGGAAAATTGGACGCTGTGGAAGTGCTTAACATCTGCCTGGCCAAGATCAATGACTGGATGTCCTCCAGCTGGTTGTGACTGAACCCTGATAAGACGCAGGTGCTGGTGTTGCAGCCGGGTCATGGGCATGATGGGAGTGTGGCCGGTGGTGCCTCAGGTCTTTTCCTGGGACCTATACTATTTATAGCCTCCTCTAGGGTGAGAGATCTTGGCATGATCCTGGGATGACAGGTTGACATTTGAAGCTCAGGTGTCATCTGTTGTCCAAAGTGTTTTTTTATCCCTTGAGGAATGTCACCAGGATCAAACTCCTAGTTCCGCCTGAGGACCTGCCCACACTAGTGCATGCCTTTGTGACATCCAGGCTTGATTACTGTAACACTCTTTACTTCAGGGTCTCTGGAGGTACCCTCTGCCGACTGCAGCTGGTGCAGAACACCGCTGCCAGGTTACTGCCTGGCCTCTCTAGGTCCAGTCATGTGACTCTGATTTTGCAGGCTCTGCATTGGCTGCCGGTCAGAGGTTTATCTTCAAGGTGAGTTTACTTACCTATAAGACCCTACACGGACTGGGCCCTGGCTATCTCTTTGACCTTCTGACACTGACTGTCTTGGTCTGATCCCTCCACTCCTCAACCAGGGACCTCCTTGACATTTCTAGGACCCATCTTAAAACTGTTGCCAATCAGGCCTTTAGCATCACTGGCCCAGTCCTATGGAATGCTCTTCCACTCCATATTAGGGAGGCCCTTTCAGTCGAGTGCTTTAAGAGTGATCTCAAAGCACACTTATTTGTATTGGCCTTCACAGATGAGGTGTCTTAATCAGCTGTTATATCTGTTTTATTGTATTTACTATTTTAAATTGGTTTTATCGTATTTGTTACCTTTTTGTATGATGTTTTTGATTCTACTCTCCTTGCCTTCTGTATGTTAGGTGTCCAGGGCCTCTGGGATTGGGCGCCTGATAAATAAACTTTGCCTTGCTTTGCCTAAAACAGGGATGCCATTGTTTTACACTATCAGTAAGGAATGTCATCAAGGGTACCTGCTGAAGTTATGAGGAATGCTGACAGAACTCTTCTGAGCTAGGGAAATACCCCTCACAAGCTTCCTTGGGTGGCTGAGTTGTGGGCTGTTGGGATCCAAGGGACTTGGAGTAGTTCAATCAGATAGTCCCAGCAACTGATCAGGCCATGACACACTCCATGTAGTACATGTTGGTTCTCATACTGGACCAAGGGCTGAGAATTAGTGTAAGGCAGAAACTCAATGGACTTAAAAGTTTGCTTCTGTCCTTACCTTCTAGGTTTCTTTCAGTACTTTTAACAACTCAGTTTCATATGTGCCAGCCCTGGACTCACCCTAACAGATGCCCTCACATGTCACTACTGTAGTGGCAAGCTTGTGCACAAAGATCCAGAGTAAAAAGGCCAGGGCCAGGAAGACAAGCTGGATCACCAGGGAGGTGTTGGCAAAGGTGAGGGGAAAGAAGAGCAGCCTTCAGCAAATGGTAGAGCTCTAAATGGGGGGATGATAAAGAGGAGTATCAGGAAAGATCTAGGGAGGTGAGCAGAGCAGCCAGGACAGCCAAGGCTTCAAGTGAGCTAAGGCTGGCACAGGGTATTAGGGAAGGGATAAGGAGTTCTTCAAATATATAAGGGAGAGAAGGAGCTGCAAAGACCAAATAGTAAGAATAAAGAAGGGTGGGTAGAAAAGGGGATGAGCAGGCAGAAGTGCTCAATGAATACTTCTGCTCTATGTTTACCAGGGAGAAGTAAGGGTCAGTGCCACAGGGTATGGGCAGGGTGGGCACAGGAGGGGCGGATTTAATGGATGGGAGATCCCAGTCAGCAGGGTGTTGGAAGGCCTAAGACCCCTGCAGGTTGATAAGGCACCTGGACCAGACAGCACACACCCCAACATTCTGAAGGAGTTGATGGAGGTCCTGGCAGAAACACTTGTGGACCTATTCAGTTCCTCTCTGGGAAATGGATGTGTGCCACAGGACTGGAAGATGGCACATGTGGTGCCCCTTCACAAAAGTGGACCCAAGGATGAACCATGCAGCACTAGACCAGTCAGTCTGACATCCATTGTGGGGAGGCTAATAGAGACTATACTGAAGGGAAGGTTAGTAACCTTTCTGGAGGTGAACAGACTCCAGGATGACAGCCAGCATGGGGTTGTCTCAGGCAGATCCTGCCAGACACACCTAGTTGACTTTTATGACTGGGTGACGAGGGCACTGGGCAGGGGCCAAGCAGTGGATGTCCTGTACTGGGACTTCAGCCAGGCCTTTGATTCCATACCACATGGGAGGCTGCTTAGCAAACTGAGTTACCAGGGAGTAGGGAAGAAATTGGTGGACTGGGTAAAAAACTGGCTGCAGCACAGGGAGCAGGGAGTGGTGGTCTGAGTGGAATTCTCAACTTCAAGAGCTATAACTAATACAGTGCCACATGGCTCAGCACTGGGTCCAGTGTTGTTTAGCATATTTGTAACAGACATCTCACATGGCATTAAGAAAAAGGTGAGTCTTTTTGCAGATGACATGAAAATTGGGGCAGTGGTGTATGATGCAGATGGCTGGTAAGGACTGCAGGGGGATCTAGCTGAACTTGAGCAGTGGTCAGAAACATGGCAGCTGGGGTTTAATGCAAAGAAGTGCAAAATCATGCACTTGGAAGCAAGAAACCCAAGGAATGGTTATTGGCTGGGTAGTACAGTTGTGCACTAAAGATAAGGAAAAAGATCTAGGGGTGCTTATAACAGGGAAAATGAACCACTCAGTACAGTGAAGGAAAGCAGCAGCCAAAGATAAGATGCTGGGATATATAGCAAGAGGAATCACCTCCAGGTGAGGAGAGGTCATCCTGTCACTGTACAGAATGTTAGTGTGGCCATACCTGGAGTACTGCGTGGATTACTGGTGTTCCTTCTTGAAGAGAGATGTCAAATTGCTAGAAGAGGTTCAACACAGAGCAACAAAGATGATCCTCAGGCTGGAGGACAACCCCTATGAGGAGAGACTGAGGGTACTCAGCATGTACTCCCTAGAGGATCGAAGGGACAGGGGGACATGATAGAAACCTTCATATATATGAAGGGCATAAATAAGGTTGGCACAGGTGGCATTCTTAAGCAGAGGGAGGGGAGGGACACTAGGGGGCACAGTCTGAAGCTAGAGGGAGGTAGATTCAGTAGGGAAATGAGAAGGCATTACTTTACAGAAAAAGTGGTGACACAGTGGAACGCTCTGCCAGGGAGGTGATGTCCCTAACAATGGCAGACGGTTTTAAGAGGGAGTGGGACAGGGTCAAGGGGAAGTTTACAAAGAGGGAGAAGGAGGAGGAAGTGGTGTTAGCAAGCAGGGGCATGACTTCAGAGGAGTGGGTAGGGGAAGGAGGGTCAGCTGCAGTATAATGGTCTACTATCTGCACACTCAAGCAGACTTGATAAACCGTATGGTCAGTATCTGCCGGCATTTTTTGTATGTCCGCAAAACCTCTCTACTGGCTCCTGTTCTCCCCACAGAGCCTGCAGATAATTATAGAAAAGATTAATTCTGTCCACATAGTACATGGCCAGGAGTTTTGGACCCTGTTAGTTTCATTTGTATCTCCATATATCCCAGAACTGAGTCATGCACTCATCGATAAGATCTGCAATGCAGCAGTTCATCCACAAACTGCTACGTTATTTCTACTGTATATCCAGATCACTCATTGTGCCTCCCAGGAGCAGGAAGTGTGAACTGTTGACCTACAGAAGGCCACACAGTGAAGATTCCATATGAGAAGTCACTGGCATGAGTAGTGGTAGGCTCTTCCAGGAGTGGAACACTCTGGATAAAGACCTTTTTCTCTCTCCCCACAATGCAAAGGTATTGCTTTACTGTTTACGAAGTCAGAAGCATGAACCTTTTTAGCAAGATGCTTTCGGGCTACAATAGACAAATCTCTTTCTCTGTGCCATTACACAACAGTCTGGAACAAATTTACCCCAAAAAAGGGCCAAATGGGGAAGATGACTCAGAAAGCCCTTTGCTAGTTGGGACAAGTACAGTTCCCCACTGCAGCAGTAGAGAGAAAGTACAGTTATGTAAGAACTTACCATAACAGTAGATCTATAAGATAATCTCTTGCATCAGGACACACCTATAGAAATATAGCCATCAGGCACTAAGACCACACGAAACATTTCTAGCTAACAGTCTACTAGGGGCAACCCATGATGACGTCAGCTGACAATGTCCCTCCCATATAAAAGTGGGTGGCCCTGTGCCCTCCTCAGATCCCTCACTGGAGACCATATATAGAGGATCTCCTGTTAAGAAACTGAGGGAGAGCCAGAGGTTCCAGCCAATAAGAAAGATGAAACAGAAGGTACAGCAGGTTAGCAATTGTAAAATGTGCATTTTCAACCAAAAATAATATGATGCCTTAAGGGTTGACAGTGTCCCTTTAATGGAGGAGTATTGAAGGCCAGAATCTGACAGGGACAGCAAGTACTCCAGAATCTGATTCACCAGACAAGTGAAAGGATTCAAATAATGGGAAGTTGTCAGCAGAGCAAAACGCTTCCACTTCATGAAATAAGTGACCCTGTGGAGGGTTTCCTAGCAGCCACCTGGACATCTGCCACCTTCTGGGACACCCCAAATTTAGCCACAGCTATGTCTTCAGGAGCCATGCATGGAGGTGCAGTGATGTAAGATCCTGTTACACCTGGTCCCCCTCACCTTATTGGCAACCCACTGTGCACCCGCTGACAATATCTATATAATCAGTACTAACATTTAGGGCATTGGCACTTATCGTACAAGAGTAAGTTACCAGGGACATAATTGTGATTATTGCCACTATTATTACTATGCTTATTATGGAAACACATAAGTAACATGCCGAGAATACGTTTCTGTGTTCTTTGTTCTTCTGAGAAGTCACTCTATAGCCTACACTGCCATCATGCAGATTTATGTAACACCACACTTATTTTTCAGTATTTTGTAGGAGTTCTTTGTTCTCATTTTAGCTGATTTTACACTTTTTTGTATATCTCTAGATACACTGTGGAGCCACCTAACTTTTGGTCAATAGGGCTTGTTTTATGTATCTAACTCTTGCACAAAGTAATAATTACTATGGTGATTATCATAGTATATAACCTGCTGTATTATGTATTCTAACTGAGACCGTTTTCATACCCTGGGATATTGGGAAACTGGCTCCCAGTGTCTATTTGGTATGACCTGTTTTTAGGGCATAAGTCTGCTTTTGTATAATAAACAAGTTGATTACTGCATACACCACTTATCTGTTGTTTCTTTTGCTAGTTTATTACCACCAAGAACCTGAGAAGGGTTTAGACCCCTGACAATATTAGCAACCATGTGCAGGTGGTCTAAACTAGTGAAGATTCACTGTTTGTTGGCTTCTCCCTTGTGGGTAATTAGGTGTATACACCCGTACCACCTCACCCATGTTTTTCACTCCGTAGCATCGTGTGAAGTCTGGCTGCTTACTGGGCAAGGTTGATGCCATCTCACCTTGTTCAATGGCAGTTTTGAGTTGCAGGATTGTGTGAGTGCAGATGCCCAAATGTCTGTCTGGTTCAACCACTGTGGATCAATACACAGCAGGGTAACCACTGACGGGTCCATTTTGGTTTCCTAACTTTTTCTACCATATCCAATACCTGCACAGATCTAAGACTCGATATCTCTAACTTTCTCACTTCCCATGGAGGCTGGAGCAACTTGGCACTGGACGCGAAAAACTCTGATAACCCCCGTACTGGGGATCTCAACCCAGTACTCAGAGGTGAGACAGTCAAAAAATTTGATTCTACAGGGCTGTTGGTCATGACTGTCTATGCTGCTATGGAGTCTTCCAGGTGAGGTTTCGTTCCCTTGAACTGCAACACTCAGCTTTTAAGAGATGGGCTTGCAGACATCTGAATGTCTTAGGAAAGAGCAGAGGCGAGAAGAGAAACTTCAGCCCCTGCATAGTAAGAATGAGATTCTTTTGCATTGTACTGTACAGAATACTGATCGAGAGTTATGCATGTTGAGAGAGGATTGTGATAGGTTGAAACAGGATAAGAGGCAGGTTTTGAAAATTAATTATTTGTTGAGGGAGATGAATGAGTCTTTGTGTGAAAAGAATGAAGAGCTGAGAGACAATCTAAAACAGGTAAGTGATGAGTTGGACAGAGATCTTAGGGACAACTGCGAACTGAGCATTACATATAAAGTGCTACAGAAAGAGGTCGTAAAAAGGTGTTGGGCAGAACAATGCAAAAGTTAGTCACATACAGTGCAGAGCTAAGATGGCGAAACTGTGTCATCAGAAAGAGGTGCTGGCTGGTCATGTCAAAGTGATAGGCGGCTTCCATTACACATCCATCCACCTTGCGTCATCTGGAGATGATGATTCTGGTGATGACAGCAGCCAAGATGGTACCCAGCCACAACCTCAATATGGTGCTTCCCGCAACCTCCACTAACAAGATGGCGGATCCCTGCAATGTAACAGCGTGACCCTACATCATAAGAAATATGGAGACTCTCCTGTGTGATGCCAAGATGCCGACCACATGATGGGGGGGAGGTCGAGGCCTAGCTCCTCTGATTGCCGTCCTGAAAAAGGCAGACAAAATGGAGATTGATCAGATGATCGAGGCAGCCCTCACTAGGACACAGATGACTGAAGAGCAAAGACAGGTCTTCCGGGAACACATGGAAAGCATGTTGAAGGAAGTCGCAGCTCAGCAGTCATTTGTCCGCTCTGTGGCTGACGCTACAGTTGAGGCCGCCCTTTGCAGCACACAATCCCACAACCCTTTTCCTCATCTGTGTCCCATAGTTCAAAACAATCCCCTTCAGGTGGCTCACTCTGTACAGCAGATTGCTGAAAGCATAGGCTGCTTGACCTCCAATGTCAATTTCAACTGTCATTTGGGAGAAAGTTCTTCCAAATGTGAGATGCTCAGCCTACCAGCGGGCTATCAAATATAGATCCTCCAACAGACTGTAGTCCCTGGCCTCCGGGCAAAACTCTCATAGAAAATCTGCCAAACCATGGATGCAACTTTTGATGATGTTGCAGTGGAACTCATTGCTGCACACTCCCCAGGCATGGTTGGTGTTATGTTGGCCCATCATGTCAAACAGTATGCCACAGAAAGTCCATCATACCATCAGAGGTTATGGTTGGCCTACTGTACTGGCAAGGTGCTCTCACAAGAGATAGTGGATAGGGACCAAACTGAAAACAAGACCTTGTTCATTTGGATCATGATTCCAGCTGTGCGTGACAAGGTCGAGCTCGCAGTTTTCACCAGAACTGATAACTTTTTTAGACATTATCGCAAGAACAGAGCATGTCTACCAGCTCTACCTCTGAGATTTGAATTACGGATCAAAAGCCAAGGTGGCCATGGTACAATCTACCTGCAAGCCCACAATCTACTACACAGTGGAGGGCAAGGCCCAGGACAAAGCCACACCCTCTGATGACAAATAGACATATAAGATGGGGGAAACTGCAACAGAAATAGGAACAAAGAAATTGGAATAACCCTAATTCCAATCAGAATGACAACTCGGGCAATTGAAATTATCGACAAGGCCCTTCCTACCATGATGTAGCTTCCTACTGTGATGTGGTAGTGGAGAATAATAACCTCTGCACACTCCTTGGGAAAGTCCAATCAGTGGCCAAGTCTATCCCAAGGCAGGTTGCTGCAGCATTAGCTCTAGTAATGCAATCTCTACTAGACCAAGGAGATAATGGAACCTCCTCTGGCCAGGCTGCAGCAGGCCCAAATCCTGAGGTCTTGTCTATTGCAGTTACTACCAGTATCCAGGCTTCCCTGGAAATGCCTGGCAAGAGCCTGCTTGGGTGCACTTTCCGGAACCACCTGAAGACACCAGTAATAGTTCAGATTGACAATTACAAGCCCAGTCCATATTGTGAACAATATTACTATTGACACAAATGGGTGGCCTTGTACCAATGCTACTGTCGGGGGCCGCCAAATTGTTGTATTGCTTGATGCAAATGCAACTGTGTCTGTACTACATGATGAGGATCCAGCTAATTTCTCTTGGTCCACCAGATAGAGGACCAATGCCCAAGGTGTGGATAGCAATAGACTGCCTACCTATCCTTCTATTATACTCTCCGAGGTGTTGGGTACCCTCAACATGAATCACACTTTTGACCTCATGGTATTACATCACCCCAGCATCCTAGGAATTGATTTCCTAGCACTACACAGCTGTGTAGTAGAGTTGGCCAACTGGCTTTTGATCCAAATCAGAGGACAATACCATACGGTCATGATTCCCGATTCCCATATGGTTGCCGCCATTGCGGTCAATGACAAATAATATAACGTCACAACTCTATTCCAGACACATGAACTTTTCAAAGAACTGTTACCCATTCTGCAGAAGCACCTTGATGTTTTTTCCACACACACACAAACATGATTGTGGGAGGACGCAAACCATAATTGAAGTTCCAGGCCCTGAACATGATAGGCAAAGGCAATATCCTTTTCCTACAGAAGCCTTACCATCATTCAGAGAAACCATTCAGTCACTTCTTCAGCAAGGTGTGATCAGGCCTTGTGTCTTAACCCTCAACTCACCCATATGGCCAGTGAAAAAGCACAATGGATCTTGAAGACTCATTATTGATTACAGGAGGCTTAATCAAGTCACTCCTAGCTGCTCCCCTACAGTAGCCTCAGCAGCAGATGTGCTCAAATTGCTAGCACCAGATCATAAATGGTTTAGCGCCATTGATATCTCCAAAGGGTTTTGATCACTGTCACTTGCTCAGGAAAGCCAATACAAGTTTGCTTTCACCTTTGAGAGTCGTCAGTACACAAGAACCTGCCTACTGCAGGGTTTCACAACAGCCTCTCCCACTTCCATCTAAACATGATGGACACCTTGCAGGGTTTCTCTGCCCCACAATGCCTTCAGCAGTATGTGGATGACTTACTCCTGGCAACCACCACTAAGGAGCATCACACTTTGCCTTCCTTGATGAGTTACTGACTCTCTAGCAGAGAGCAGGTCTCAAGTGCAATCCTGCAAAAGCACAATTGTTCCAGAAAGAGGTTCTCTTCCTTGGTCTGCACATCACAGAACAAGGCAGAAGCCCAGCCTGGAAGAAGATCCAAAGCCTACAAGATTTGCCACATCCTGCAAGTGTGGCAAGACTCAGACTTTTCCAGGGACTTCATTTGTGACTTTGCACAAAAGGAAGCCCCTCTGTATGAGCTTTTAAAAAAAGTAAGTGCCCTGGACTCGGGGTCCCATTCACACCAATGCTGTGACACTTCTGAAACAGGCTCTGGCCTCTGCTTCAGCATTGGTTAACCCCAATTCAGCTTTACCCTTCCATTTGGAATCTACTACTTCAGACATTGCCATGTCTGCAGTACTTGCTCAAAAGGCTAATGGCATTCTGAGGCCTACTGCCTGTATTTCCCAGATACTGTCCCCAGTGGAACAGATGTACAGTCTTTGTGAAAAACACCTTCTGTCCACCTACTGGACTGTTAAGCACTCCCTTTACATCATTGGGTATTCACCCATCATTTTGCACACCGATCACACCCCTGTGAACTTTCTGCTGTCAGACAGCGTGAAGGATGGCTCTTTGTCTAATACCAGATTGACTCACTGGTTTCTTTTCCAGGACTGTGACAAACAGGTCCACATTGCCAAAATGCCCTCAATTTTAGCCCATGGTCTTCTGTACCAGGGAGCACTGAATGATTGTTCATTCCAACCTCCTGATTTGCCTGATCCTGGCCTGTTTGTTCCTGCTACTCCAAAACTCCTTGCTGACACTTCCCTGTGTCATATTTTTACTGATGGCTCTGCCTCATACTACCAAGGAGAACAGATAGCTGGATTTGGAGTGCTCATCATGTACCCTAATGGTAACACTGTCCATGTGTCCAAATGCTGCAGTGTTGCAACTTCTCAGTACACAGAACTGGCAACTGTGGCCTGTGCTCTTGAACTGATGCACCATGGTACCACAGATACGATCATCTTCACAGACTCTAATTGTGTCTGTTGGTCTCTAACTGTATTCTTACCATTCTGAGAGAAAGACTCCTTCACATCTTCTGATGACACCCCTGTGAAATATAAAGCACTCTTTGTATACATTCACAGTCTGACTCAACAGTTTAAGCACAAGCTGTTCATTCACAAGGTGAAGGCTCATTCGAAGTCTGATCCACACCATCATTTCAATGACCGAGCAGACACTCTTGCAAAAGAGGGTGCTCAAGGGGGCCGGGGGACATGTGAGATATGGCTCATCCTGTAGCTCTGGCAGCTATACCGATAGCTGCCACAAGAAAGAAGAAAACTAAATCTTTTGTGCCACTGGACTTGTCCACAGCACAAAAATCTGATCCTCAATTGAAAGAAGTATTCATATACCTAGACAAAGGAAGTAAACAAGAACTGCCAATCAAAAACCCCTACAAAAGACATGCAGACAAACTGCATCTATCACATGACAACAAGCTGATATGGTATCAACCTGACTACCTGAACCACAGGTTGTGGATAGTTCCCAAATCATTACAATCAGAGTCCATCCATCAGGTCCATGACATCTTGACTGGTGGACACCACGAGGTAGAAAATACAGTCCAGAGACTGAAATCTGTGGGTTGATGGCCTGGCATCACTAAGGATGTTAAACATTAAATCCACAACTGTCTAGTTTGTGTACAGAACAATCCTGCCTCAACAAAAAGAAATGCTAAATTACTTCCCCAGAGACAATCTGGTCCCTGGCATGCAATTCAAATTGATTTCATTGGCCGTCTGACCACCACCAGCAGGAACAACAAGTACGCCCTGGTGGTCACTGACGGTTTAGAACCATACTTCCTCAAATTCAGCATCCAGTACCTCACGGCCCCCATCTTATACTTATTCAATCTCTTCATTTACTCCAGCACTGTCCCTGGGGCTTGGAAAATAGCTCAGGTACTTCCGCTATTTAAGTCAGGCGACCTTACTGACCCAAATAACTACCGACCTATTTCCATTCTGCCTCTACTCTCTCTAAGCTCCTTGAGAAGTTGGTAAATTAGAAATTACCTTGAGAAAGCAAACCTTATAGACCCAGCCCAATCATACTTTCATCCTTCCCATAGCACCACCTCAGCTCTAGCCTCAGTTACAAATGACTGGCCCCTTGGAATGGACAGGAAACAAGTCACAGGGGCAGTCTTCCTGGACCTCAGCAAAGCATTTGACACAGTCAATCATTCTCTACTCCTCAATTCATTGAAGTGCCATGGAATCTCTGACACTGCGCTGTCATGGTTTGACAGTTACTTATCAGCTAGATTTCAACAGGTGAAGGTTGATGGCTCCTTATCCCCGCTCCTTCTGCTCAGGAGAGGGGCACCCCAAAGTTTGATCCTTGGACCACTTCTATTTATGATATACATCAACCTCATCTGAAATGGCATCAGCAAAGCAAAACTACACCTTTTCGTGGACGATACAGTGATATACATTTTCAGTCCCTCGGTAGACGAAGCCCGCGCAGAATTACAGGCAGAATTCACTCTCCTCCAGCACGATTTTGTACATTCCAAACTGCTGTTAAATGCTAAAAAGACAAAAGTGATGTTCTTCTATTCCAACCACTTGCCCTCCATCCCTATCTCACTTGCTTTCTTGCCCCCCCATCAAGACTCTCCATGGCTATGATCTCGAGTTAGTCCACAATTTTAAATGCCTAGGCTGTGAACTAGATCAACACCTAACTTTTTCAGCTCACATCAACTCCCTTGCAAAGAAATCACATCAAAGAATTGTCTTCTTTTATAGGAATAAATCTCTATTCGATCTCGACTCCAGACTGCACTTAGTCCAAACAACCTTTCTACCACTTATCGACTATGTCGATATTCTATATGCCAGATGCTGTAATGCCCTGTTACATCAACTGGACACTCTCTATCACACAGCGATATGCTTCATTTCCAACGATCACCATTGGACTCATCGTTTTGACCTGTATGCCTCTCTCTCAGGTGGACCTCCTTAGCAACCAGGCGTCTCTTCCACTCTATCACCTGGCTCTACAAAGCCCTACTGGCAAAACTACCCCCTTATATTTCCAACCTCTTCCAATGAATTACCTGCCCCTACCCCCTATGCAGTAACTTCTTCATTATGCTAGACGTTCCAACCTCCCCTTCCCAGTTTGGAAACATGGCTATAAGTCATGCCCTCCCAGCTGCCTGGAATAAAGCCCAATACAGGGTCAAATTGCAAAGCCTGATCCCCCTGGATAGCTTCAAAAGACTTGTTTATGATAACCTACGTGACTGCGGTTGATAAAGTGCCTTCTCCCTGCCTGGTCTACTGCAGTATCTGCTCTATCCTCTTGCCCACCCCTCTCCCTCACCCCTAAGTGACTTGCCATTATACTTCCACCCCCCTTCTCTCCCCTTCCCCTCTCCATGTTACACTACCATCACCACACAATCTACCCCTAGTCTGTATCCCACACTATCATCACTCAACAGTCCCTGCCCTTATCAACAGCTATCCTTTCTTTACCTTCTATCTCTATCTCCTCTCCCCACCACCTCCATAGTGCCTTTGCCCCAGCCAACATAGCCACCCTGTTATATTTACTTTTCCCAGCCCCTCCACCTTGTTGTCTGCCCTTCCTATTTCTGTCCTACCATCCTCTGTCCCCCCTTCCCTCTGACCTCATCCCACTCCGCTTGTGCCACTATCTTTTACTTTCTTTGCTGGCCTTGTTATCCTACTTCCCTCACATGGCACTATCTTGTTACCCAGTGCTAACCACTTATTTGACTCCTAGCCTTAGTGCGCCTAGGTATACATGATGTAAATATAATTGTCCTATTTTCTTTTCATGGATTATTCATGTGCTTAATGCATATGACTTTGTATATGCTTGTGTAATGTCTCAGTTGTTAATCAGGACCTCCTTGTAAATTAGCCTGCTCAACAGAGTTTTTTTTCCTGCCAATAAACTTGAACTTGAGGTAGAAAGAGCCAACAGATGGATAAAGCAAATGCTATCCAAATACATTGAGGGCAATCCCAAGGATTGGGATTCCCTTTTGCCTTTACTCCTTATGACAATTAGGGATACTCCTTCAGTCACTACCCAGTGCACACCCTTTGAGGTGATGACTGGCAGAACCATAAGATTACCTGAGCACCTGTTGATACACATATCACAAAAGTGAGAGATGACATCATCAAAACCCATTTGTACACTGCACATCATATAGGCAAAGCCCAACAGCAATCTAAGATTCACTTTGACAAACACGCACAAGAGGTAGATTGGCTAGTCAGAGACCAGGTAATGGTACTCTAATTTGCACACCCTACTCATCCCTTCTCCAATAAGTGGGAAGGACCCTACACCATCATTAACAAACTCAGTCCTGCAGTCTACCAAGTTAGACTTATCACCAGAAGAAACCTACTGATACATGGCTGCATGCTAATCAGCTCAAATTGTACAAAGGAGAATAATTATTTCTCCTAACCCCATTGGGTGGAATAGTACTTACTGAACTTTTCTTTTTTCCTTATAGGTACCCATGCAAGATGGCTATCTTGCATTTGATCCTCCTTCTAGGAGTGTTCCCCTTTGTCCACAGCAGGGATATGAAAACTATATCTGACTACAACCAACGTCTAAGGTGTATCCTTCCACTTCTTGACCATTCAGAGGGAAGATATCACAACTCACATAACAAACCCACCACCATCCCTGAAGGAGTCAGCAACAATGTTCCCAACAAAGTAGTCACTGTTCAGGAAGGCACAGATGCCGACCTGTCTGCCATGGTTCTGGCACCTGACAAATCATCCCTCAAAACTGAATGGCAAACTGACAATTGTGGACACACACTTTCTGTTGCCTGCCTTTACAAAGGCACCTTCCAAGGCTGGGCTAATACCAGAATTGCTCCAAATGGCATCCTGTCTGTCAGCCAGTCCAGTTACAGACATTCTGGTCTATACAATCTTATTGCTTTGATGGATCCTAACTTTTGTGATAAATACCCAGAAGACTCTGCAAGAGACTTTGTGTTAGTAATTACATGGCTACAGCAGCTACTGTATGTTTCTGTCTGTAGTACCCCTCTGAAGCAGAACTTCCTGACTGTCCTGCACAGGAACTTGGACCACCTAGTGGTCTCACTGCCACCTCCCTTCCAGGTACACTTGTGAACAATGTGCAGTTTATGCACATTCCTGTTATTTTTAATCTCGCACATTGGAATATGGCTGAATTTGTATGTGTTCTAAAACTAACGCTTCTAGGTTTTTCAGCACTATGTTATTAGTTAGTCTTGCTGCATACCAGACATGCACACATGGCCCTGTGGCTAGTCCATACACTACTGAACACTTAGGATTATACAGGTCTAGGCTTAACCCCGATAATAAGAAAACTTCCTCATCATGCAGGAGGGGTGCCACTGCTGAAGTCACTGGTGCAACTTGCACCACATCCAGACTCTTCAGATCCGGCATGTCCATCTGGAATCGGGCAGACATTGCTGCCATTAAAAGCCAAACAGTTAAATTCCAGATTGGCATGAAGAATGATGTTTTACCACTTTTATTGCATGGTGTAGATAGGCTTAGTTGGGAAGAGTGATATACAGTGTACAACATGCATGAAATTGCCAGAAACTGCCATTTTTGACAGACTGGCCTCCATCCACTCCATTGGGCATTTCGACAAGGACATCTACCAAGAAAGGATCGACCTTCCACCTCTTCTAGTATTCCATCCCACCCTAAAAGCTTGGGTGGCACCTCTTACAGGCTGTTGTGCCAAAAAGGGATAACACTCCTTATGTCACTGTGATGTATTTGACAACATTAAACCAGTTTGTGAATACTTATCAGACAGCACTGACTAGTCTTTTACTTTGGACTTGGACATTTTTTCCAATGAAACTGGTGCCCCTAGGGCAACAGCATCTTCAGCTTCAACTACATCATCACCAGTGGGCAACACTGGACATCTCTACCAGAACTATGCAGAAGAGGTTCATCGCTTCACTACCAGACTCACAAATCAATCTTTCACCTGCCCAATTCACTCACAGAAATGGAGGATTCCTACAGTGAGAATGTCATATAACTTTGATGGGCAGTATTGTGTGGTTACTAATCATAAGTATTTCTCCTATGAGTCCAAAACTTGTGACATACAGTTTCCTAATTTCTGTTTTATTCCTCATCAAACTACTGTAATTGGTCATACAGTGATTATCCTGTTCCCATCCTGGAACATGATGTTATTGATATTGATCCTGAATATTTGCTTGTTCTCTTTTAGTATTTACCCATTTTCAGTGTCCATATTGATCCCTTGACTTTGTCACTTAAGACACTTTTACATAGAAAGGATACCCTTCTACTCTACATCAGCAATAACATCTCCAAAGCTGGAGAAGTCCTTACCACCCTTATCCATGATGGTGATTTAAGTACCGCACTTTCCAATACATGGTCAGAGTTAACCTTTAAAGGTTTTGTTATTCTACAACTGTTTTTGATTATCTTTTTTATACTCTTTGCTGTCTAGGGTGCACTCTAAACCAACACCTTGAACAACTCAAATTCCTTTGCAAGGCTAATGCATTATGTATGTAAACAAATATTGCTCCCACTGCTTACCCACTAGTGTTGTTGCCTTTTTGGTAAGGCAACAAGGGGGGAATGTTACACTTGATCCCCTCACCCTTATTGGTAACCCACTGTGCACCACTGACAATATCTATACAATCAATACTACCATTTAAGGCATTGGCATTTACTGTATAACAGTGTTACCAGGGACATAATTGTGATTACTGCCAATATTATTACTATGCATATTATGGAAACGCATAAGTAATGTGCCGAGAATACATTTCTGTGTTCTTTGTATATTCTTCTGAGAAGTCATTGCATAGTCTACGCTGCCATTATGTGGATTTACGTAACACCACACTTATTTTTCAGTATTTTGTATGAGTTCTTTGTTCTCATTTTAGCTTATTTTATACTTTTAGTATATGTCTATATACACTGTGGAGTCACCTTACTTTTGACCAATATGGCTTGTTTTATGTATCTAACTCCTGCACAAAGTAATAGTTGCTATGGTGATTATCATAGTATATAACCTGTTGTATTACATATTCTCACTGAGACCATCTTCATGCCCTGGGGTACTGGGGAACTCTGGCTCCCAGTGTCTATTTGGTAAGACCTGTTTTTAGGGCAAAAGTCTGCTTTTGTGTAATAAACAAGTTTATTACTACATATGCTGCTAGTCTGTTGTTTCTTCTGCTGGTTTATTATCACCAAGAACCTGAGAAGGACTTAGGCCCCTGGACCAGAATACCCTGCTTCTGTGATAGCAAGCCTTTGCACAGGGGCAGGGGTACTTGAGGTTCTACTGCCAGCTGCTGCAATAAGGGGAACCAGATCTGATGAGGCCAGAAGGGGGCAATAAGGATCAGAGTGGCCCCATCCATCTGTAGTTTGATCAACATCCTCTGGAGTAGGGGGAAGGCATAGAGAAACCTCCATTTCCAAGACAGGAACAACGCACCTCACCAGAAAACTCCAGGCCTTGAAGCAAACGAGCAGAAATGTGGCAGTTTTACATTGAGTGGGAATGCAAAAAAGGTCCAACTCTGGACAACCTCACCTATCAAACAGGTCTTCTACAACCAAGGTCAGCAGCTCCCACTCATGCAATCAAGACTGCAACCAGCTGACCCTGTCCACCAGGACATTTTGGATGCCTGGAACATGGACAGCTGACAGTTCCAGACCATTTCTAGAGCCCAATACCAGACCCTTATCATCTCCCAACACTGGGAGTGGAAATGCCCCCCCTTGTTTGTTGATGTAGTGTACTATGCTGACATTATTCTTCTGCACCAGCAAATGGCCCAGGGACAGACTGGTCTAGAAGGCTTGCAAAGCATGCAGAACAGCTCTCAGCTCTAGGATGTTTATGTGGAGGGCAGCCTCCACTTTGGTCCATGTTCCTTGAGTTTGATGAGGCCCTAGATGAGCCCTCCAGCTCAATCACAAAATGTCTACAGTGAGGATCTGCTGAGGGGAGGGAATGAGGAAGGTAACCTCTTTCAACAGGTTGCTGGGTCCCATAAACAATAGCAGCACCTTTTTTTGACTGGGGGAGGAGACTAGAACTTGCTGTTCTAGGTCATCAGTACGTTGATCCCACTGGACCCTTAATGTCTGCTGGGGGATCCTCATGTACAGCCTGGCTAGGGGTACCATGACAATGGCTACAGCCTTTAGGCCTAGGAGCCTCAAGAAGGTCTGGTTATGACATATCTGCTGTTGTAAAGTAGCTGGGCCTGAGCCATCAGGCAGTCTGCCCTGTGGTAATAAAGTAACGCCTTGAGCTGAGACCAGTACTGCCCCTATGTACTGTAGGTGCTAACAAGGGGTCACGACTGACTTTGGAAGATTGACCATGATCCCTATGACATGGAACAACTGCCTGGTCCTTGCTAGTGTCTGAAGCAGTTGTTCCCTAGACTGTGCTTTGAGCAACCAGTCATCCAGATAAGGGAAGACATACAGAGCTTCCCTCCCTCCTGAGGGCTGCTACTATCACCACCAAGCATTTTGTAAAGACCTGTAGCACAGAGGACAAGCCAAAAGGCAATGCTCTGAACTGGTAGTGCTCCCCCTTGAACTGGAACCTTAGGTACTGCCTGTGGGGAGCACACACTTTTATAAGTAGGTATGCATCCTGCATGTCAAGGGAGTATATACAATCTCCCTGGTGCAGAAGAAACAGCAGGCCTTGTAGGGTCACCATCCTGAATGTCTTGAATTAGATGTAGAAATTCAGGTTTCTCAGGTCCAGGATGAGCCATAAATCCCCTGTGAAATTGGGGACCAAAAAGAAGTGGGAATAGAACCCTTGGATCCTCAGAAACAGGCTCTATGGATTTTTCCTGCAGCAACATGCAAATTTCCCCCAGCTGCACAGGAATGTGGTCTGGAGGATAGCTTGAATGAACTGGAGGTAGATTTGGAGGCCACTCCAGAAGTTCATGACCTTGCTATATGAGCTGCAGGACCCAAGCATCTGTTATGATCCCCTTCCACCTGTGTGGATAGAGGGAGGGAGAAGCGACCCCCTACCACTGCTTCCTGTACAGCCTGAGGGTGGGGGTCTAAGAAAGAGTCATGCTGAGGTGGCAGCTGTGGCCGGAGCCACTCATTCTCTTTGGGGCCCTTCTCAGTGGTGGAGCTAGGGGTAGGCAGGACTATTTCCTGCTCAGCACTTGCCCTGAGGGCAGGTGCCAAACTTGGGCCTATGAGTGGTACAAAGAAAAAGGCACCCTTTGGCTACTTTTTGGCTAGGTGTGATATAAAGAGTGAACTGATGGCAGGGTCCTGCCTGAGGCTTTTAGGTCTGAAAGGATGTCCTATACATTCACCCCAAAGAGCCTGTAGCCTCTGAAGGGGGCATACAGGATGAACTATTGTACATCAGTAGCAAACTCAGACACCCTAAGCCAAGAATGCCTTTTCAGGCAGATGCCAAATGCAGCAGCTGTATCGGAGGCATTGGCGGCATCATAGGCAGACCACATATTATATTAATAATGACATGTTAACAATGCTATTACTGCTGCACTTAAGCCTCAGTGTGTGCTCTAGCTGCACAATTTATCTTCCCCTGCCAAGAGGCAGGTGTATCTTGTACAATGTTATTCTCTCAACCTTGCATTTGTATTGCAGCTTGTAATGTTTGTTGCTCTGTATACTGTCTATCCTAAATCCCCCTCCCCAGGACGCATCTGGAATTGAGCATTGTACCACTCAGTATGGCTTCCTGGTAAAACTCTTAAATAAATAAAATAAATAAATAAACAAAAGATGCCTGCCCACATCTGCCCCAGATTGGAGGGCCTTAAGTAGTTCCTGCCTCTGGGGATACGCTGGAAGGACCTGGGCTGCAGCTCTGGCCTTTCTCCAGAGAATCTTCTGGAATTTGACCATATGGGGAATGTAATTCATAACTCTGATGCTCAGCATGGATGAGGCATAGGTCCTTTTGCTCAGAAGGTCCAGCTTTCTAGCCACCTTATCTGGAGGAAGACAGCTGGGATATTTAGGCCTCTTGATCCTATCATGAGCAGCATTTATCACCACTGAATCTTCCTGGGGTTGCTCAGTGAAAAAAGCTTCCTTGAGGGAGCCTGGTACAATTTGTCACTTTTTCTGGGCACAGCAGGAATCATATTTGGTCTGCATCAAGCAGCCAAAGTGGCATCCTCTAATGCACCCAGCAAAGGAGGAATAATCAGAGGGGGATAGTCTGGCAGTTTCAAATATTCAGCCAGATTCCTTCTGGTAATATTCTACTCCTTAGCATCAAACCCCATAGCTGTTTCAAACTGCCTCATCAAGGAGATGAAGGAGGGGTCATCAAGGGTGGAGCTCAGTATATAGTTGAAGTCCTCACCCCATGAAGAAACAGTAGAGGAAGACCTGGTGGAGCTCCTAGCTCCTTCATCCTCATCCCCTTCATCCTCCTCCCAAAGGGAAAGGAGGTCAGGATGGTACTCATCCTCATCTCCTGGCTCTGAAATGGGCACAGGAGATGTCAACACCCAAAAGTGAGTACGGTGTGTTGACGCAGAAAGTGTTGGCACAGGAGCTGGCCTAGTAGGTCCCAATGTCGACAGACTCAGAGGAGGAGCAAGGTGGTGCATGAACTCCAAAAAGGAGGTAAGCACAGTGTGGATGATGATGGTGATTTGTGTTGCTGTACCACCTTGCAGCACTGACTGGGGGGCTGAGTCCCTGGAATCTGTGGTATGGCCTGAAGCAGTGATGTGGAGGGCTGAGGCCTCAGCATAGACATAATGGTCTGAGGCATCGACCAGGGAGGCTGAATCCCCGGAGTCAACATTACAGACAGGCCGTCATCTGCCAAATCAGGTCCCCAGTAACTCCCACCTGTTGCCTCTCAGCAAAAAGAAGTCTCAACAGCATGGGTTGGAACATTGGCAGAGGTGTCAGGAGGCCCATGCTGATGATGCATCACTGGCTGAAGGAGGTCCAGCGGCACTCCCTGTCTGTTGCCCCTCAGCCAGAAGGGGACTGAACAGCAGTGGTGGGAATATTGGCGGGGGCTAGAGTAGGCCTGATGCAGAAGAGCCATTGCTGGGTGAGGAAGGTCCAGTGGGGCACACTGCTAAAGCTAACCCTGTGAAAGAGAAAGCGGGGGTCACCACCGAGGTGGTCGAAGACCTAGCAGCAGCCGGCACTCGAAGTGGCTCTGAGAGCAAATTGGAGAGGATTTCTCCATACTGCCATCCTTCTCCCAGTGCTTGTGTTTACAAGAAAATATATCTTGGGCCTTGGAGGAATGGTTATTCTGGGCCTTGGAGGAATGATAGCCTGTGGATGGAGCTGGCAAGGTAGAGGAGCTTTTTGCCTGGTGCTCCTTCTCCATTCTGGTGACCTTCTGTTTCAGGAGAAAGAACTCAAGGGCCTTCTGACTACACTGCTGGGCAGCCTGGTTGAAGCCGTGGCAGATCTCGCAGGCCTTAGCATCAAGGGACTCACCAAGACAGCAGACACAGGCATTGTAGTCATCTTTATTGTAGATCTTCTTACCACACCCACAGCACCTGAAGAGTTTCTGAGGGTCGGTTGGCAGAAAAGAAGAATAAAAATCACTTTAAAAATAAAGTGATAAACAACTAGGGTGAGAAAGAAAATAAAAAATAGAAATTGAAGGTTTTGGTGGTCAACTAAAGCAGTGGTGTCTCTGTGAAGTCCGACATGCGATGATTGATGGTGGAAAAACAACTGAGTTCATGGGGCTGCCCACATTTATGAGAGAGGTTGTCAGCTAACATCATCATGGGTGGCCCCTAGTAGACTGCTAGCTAGAAAAGCTTCCATGTGGTCCTAGTGCCTGATGGTTATAGTTCCATAGGTGTACCTCAATTCAAGAGATATCCTCGATGAAGATGTGCAGGATCTCATGGATCTGCCTTGCAGTACAACCTCTTGTTCAAATACCATGCTTAGAGACCCTGTTAAAGCATCTTCGGACTTGGCCCTGAGACCCCAACAGTCACTGAGGTTAAGATGTTCATGTAGGTTTCCCACTTCCTACTGGCATTCTGAAAGCCCTTTATCTATAAGGCCTGCAGTTTTAGTGGAAGCAATTTTTTATGCTTAGGTTGAAAGCAAAACTCACACTCCCCTCACTTATCCTTATAAGCAGGTTTTGCAGTACCTTCTCAGCATTTCTGAGCCAGGAATGCATTTCTAGTCAATGAAGGTGGGTCTGCAAGCTATCACAAATTATTAAAATGTGGTCAAATGAGTCCCCTTGGGGCACAGTTGTGAATGCTCAGGAGGTACCTCACAGGAAGCTGATCAAGGTGAAACAAGTCAGGAAACCAGGTGGCCACCAAAAGAATTAGTTTTGGATACTAGATTTAAAAAATTTGTGGCCAGCTGGTTACTGCCCTCAAAGTGATTTTTTCCAACCATGGGAATCACGACAGCAAAACTCCCCTCACTCTACTCTCAATCCATAGAAAAGCATTATCCATGTCTGACAGCATATGGAGCTTGTTGATGTTCAGTATCTGTAGGAGCGATGCTGAACAGAACCCTGTAAAGTAATGGGGGGGTGTGGCCAGCTGCCAAGCAGGAAAGAAACAGTCAGCTCGAGTTCCATACCAACTATTACAAAAGCACACTTTTATTAAGTCAAAACAGACAATTTCAATCCTGAAACAGGATTATAGTATTAATTAATATACTAAAATCAGATACTAAAGTATTCTGGCAATGGGATGCAGGAAAACATGAAGCTGCTAGCTGTTAGCTGAGTGGTGGCTTTCATTTTTATCAAAAGGTACTGTACATTAAAGTGCTATAATAAATTCTGAAATTGAGCCCTACAGACTTGTATGAGATGCATCCCAACACTCTCCCTGGTTAAATGTCACAAAATGGGGGCACACAGGGCAGAGCAGGTGGTCCAGGAAGTGGGAAGGGATTGGCTGGCTGGCTGGCAATTCGGCCAGAATTATGATCCCGTCCCAAACTGTATAGACTGCAATAAAAATTATAATTTTAGCACAGAGGGGCTATTGCTGCCCCAGGGTACTGGACTATGAAGCCCCAAAAGCTTTTTAAATGCATCACACATTTAATTTTAAAGGAAATTTGATAAGATGTGTCAGGGCAAGAGCAATGGCCAGGTCACATATACAGCATCTCAATTACACGTCCTCCACCCCTTTATTGACCTCCCAGTGACAGCAACAGCAGTGATATGCTGTGGGGAGGTTGAAATTGTAAGGAGGTGGAAGGACAAGCAGTGGGACATGGATAGTGTGGCCAGGGTGAGTGGCATTAGGGTGGTTAAGTCCAGGAGGCACCCTGGGGCAAAATGGGACCAAGAGAGAGGCTGGACATGTTTGGTTTCCATTCCCAGGGTTCCCATTAGACCAACTGGGCAGGCAGCTGATGGACTGGCAGCCTCCACTGTTCCCCTTTGAGTAGTGCTGTGCAGTGCCAGGTCGATGAGGAACAAGACAGCAATTATGGCTGATTTAATTACCTTGGTTGACCTGACATGCATTATAGAGACTTGGCTGGGAGACTATGCAAGTCCAGTTTTGGAGGCATCCATCCCACCAGGTTATACTATAGTGCACTGCCCAAGGAGGGAGTGCAGGGGTGGGGGAGTGGCTGTGTTTTAGATCTGATTTCAAATTCTCTGTACATCCAGTGGAGTCTACTTCATCATTTGAATGCATGGCTGTACATGGGCAGCTAGGTGCAGGTTACAAGTACAAGGTATTTGTAATCCTAGAACTCAATAAATAAAAAATAAATAAAATACAGGATCCTCCTTGTGTATCGCCCTCCAGGACATGAGAGGAGTTCCTGCAGGAAGTCGCGGACTTCTTTGCCAACATGGTGTTGGAGTCACCAAGATGGCTGATTCTGGGTGACTTCAATGCCTGGGTCAATGACGAATTCTCGCATTTTGGAAAGGACTTCCTCCAGATAATGACATCACTAGGTCTTGCACAAGCAGTTACTTCTGTGACCCATGCCCATGGCCACACCATGGACTCAGTATTCTCGAGGGGGCTTGAGTTTACTGATCTCAAGATTGATCCGGTCGCTTGGTCAGATCACTGTACAGTAGAGTCCTTGTTGGGGGTCCCCGCTAGTCCCTCCTCTGTTGAGATGGTCCGCTACTGCCCTTTGAGGGGTTTATCCCCAGAGGAACTGATGGCAGTAGTGGATTTTTCTCGTGCGAGTGCTACTTGTGAGACGGGGTTGGATAAGGTGGTGGCAGCATATAATAATGCGGTCACCAAGGCATTTGACACTGTTGCACCAATTAGTATGTGACCCAGGTCATCTCGCTTGAGACCCCCATGGTTTGATGGGGCTTTCAAGGAGATGAAGACCAGGGGTCAGAAGATACAGCATTGCTGGAGGAGGACCAGGACAGTGGAGGACAGACTGGCTTTAAGGACTCACTGTGGTGAGTATCAATGGGCAATCAACCATAAGAAGTCAGAGTTCCTGCCCCGAGAGATTTCTGCAGGAAAGAACAGACCAGCCCTGCTCTTTCGGACTGTATACAGGCTTTTATATCCATCCTGTTTGTAGCCGAAAACAGCAACTTCAATCGCACAGTTTGAGGAATTTGCTGAGTTCTTTTCTGACAGGGTGTCAACCATTAGGACCAGGATAACTCCAGTGGAGTACGATGTGACCCGCAGTGTTGAGCCTGATAGGGACAGAAGCACTCAAATTGTCTGGGATGGGTTCTGGCCGGTGGGGGTGGTGGAGGTCATCGAGGTGATTTTGAAGCTGCAATCTACCTCTTGTGAACTAGACCTGGGCCCAACGCGTCTCATAGCAGAGGGTATTGAGTATGCTGGTCCAGCATTCACCAAAATTGTTCAGTGTTCACTCCCAGCAGGGGTTTTCCCTGATGCCTTGAAAGAGGCGTTGGTGAGGTCCCTGCTGAAGAAGCCATCACTCAACCCTGACGTCTTGACGTATTATTGACCAGTCTTCAACCTTCCATTTTTGGGGAAAGACAGAGAGAATGTGGTAGCACTGCAGCTTGAGGCACACGTGATGGCCTTTGATATCTACGAACTGCTCCAGTCCAGATTTAGGAAGATGTACAGCACAGAAACAGTGTTAGTCAGGGTGCAATTCTCATTCTTCTCGATCTCTCATCAGCCTTCAACACCGTGGGTCATGTGATGCTACTTGATTGACTAAGAGAGATCTGTGGACTCACCAGCAAGGTCATCTTCTGGTTTGAGTTCTTTCTGACTGGCAGGATGCAACGGGTAGTGATGGAAAGTTTCTCATTGAGCCCAAGGCTCCTGTCCTGTGGAGTACCTCAAGGGTCGGTCTTATCGCCCATGTTATTTGTGGTGTACATGCTACCCCTGGGTGATATTGATAGGCGTTACAGCATGGGTTTTCACTTCTATGCAGATGATACCCAGCTGTATATGTCCTTTGCCCCCAGAACATTGGATGCTGTGGACATGCTTAACAACAGCTTATCCAAAATCCAGGACTGGATGTCCTCTAACTGGTTGAGACTCAACCCAGACAAGACAGAGGTTCTGGTAATTGAGCCTGGTCACTTATTTTTATTTATTGAAATTTTCACCAGGAAGGCACACTGAACAACAAGTTGCTCATCTCCCAGTGTGACTGGGAGGGGTGGGGTACAGAAGGATGTACATACAAGTTTGTCATACAACTAAACATTTAACTAAGAGCAGGAAACACAATTAATTTGCATACACCTGTATATACAGTTTACAGCTGTAGAGTGGGTTTCAGATTTACATTTAACATGATGGAAGAATTAATACATATATGACTTAGAATTAAACATACATAGATGTGCCCTGACTGGACAGGTCAATAAGTGCAAGTCACTCAGATTCAGGTGAACTAATGCAATTTAAGTGCAGAGGGGTGAGGGAGCAGGCTTAGGGTGGGACAGAACTAGACAAGAGCAGAGAGGGGGTGATGTGGGGGGTGAAAAGGCTAGGCCTGTATTAGGTGCATCCAGGATGTTGAGAACCCTGCCAGGGGGAAAGATAAGCACAGGTAAGTTGGGAATGGTGGGAGAGAAGGACAGAGATAACACTAAGGGGGAAGATAAAGTAGAAGAGCAGGAGTGAAGGGTAGTTGTCTTGGGGGAGAGAATTAGCAGAAGACTGGAGCAGGTGGAACAATGTCATGATGGGGAATTAGTTAAGGAAGATTGAAACAAGAGCAGCTAGCTGAGAGAAAGTTATGTAAAACACCGGTTAGGGAGTGGGAAGAGGAGGAGTGCCGTATTTGGGAGGGAAGGGAGTTCCAGGTTTTGAGAAAGTGGTGGGAGAAGCCTGATTGACCAATGAGGGTATTTCAACGGGAGACTAGTAAAGTACAAGTGTCAGTGGATCTGAGAGAGTGGGGGGGAGGAGGATGAGAGGACACAAGCGAGGTGGGGGGGAGTTTGCCTAGCCAGAATTTAGAAATGAGTTTGGCACAATGAGTCAGGAGTCTGTTAGCAAGGGGGAGAAATGACAAGGTGTGGTATAGGTCACAATGATGAGTGCATGAAGGAGCATCAAGGGCGACGTGACAGAAGGAGTTAAAGAGAGAGTCCAATCTTGTTAGGGTAGATTTGGGAGTGGCACCATAGATTACATCACAGTAGTCAAAAATGGGGAGGACCATCTTCTAGACAAGTTCACACCAAGCCGTAAGACAACTATGGTTCCTAAATAAGGCACCAAGCTTGGGGTGCATTTTTTTCGGGATGGTGTCGATGTGGCCAGCGAAGCTCAGGTGTTGGTCCAGACAGACTCCAAGGTATCCGAAAGAGGAGGTATCCTCAAGGCTTGCTCCATCAAGGGTATGGAAGGAGGGTAAGGGGTGGAGCCTAGAAAGTCTCTGTCTAGTGCCAAAGGTCATGGAGACTGTCTTTTTGGCATTTAGGAATAACTGATGTGAGGCAAACTGGAGTTGAACTTCACAGAAGTCATACTGTAGAGTGGTTTTTACATCGATGGAGTGTTTGCCAGAGATGAATAAGTCAGTGTCATCGGAATACATGTGTACAGAAGAGGAGGGGAAGCAGACTGTGGGGAGGTCATTTAGGAAGATGGAAAGAAGAATAGGGCTGAGCACTGAGCCCTGGGGAACTCCAGTGGAAATTGTGAGGGTGCGAGACTGCATCCTGAATCTTGACTGATTGCATTCTGCCAGTGAGATAGGCTCTAAACCAGTTAAGAACAGGAGCAGACAGACAAGCAATCATAAGGGAGTCAAGAAGCAAGGCATGGGGGACTGTGTTGAAGACCTCAGCAAGGTCAACAAAAATAGTGGAGATGATGAGGCCACTGTCCATCCCGGTGAGGATGGTGTCTGTGAGCCTAAAAAGGGAGGTGGTAGTGGAGTGGAGTGGTTCTTCTGAAAACCAGATTGGAATAGGGTGAAGAAGGAAGATGCAGCCAGAAAGGACCAGGTGTTCTTGGAGCTTGGCAAGGGCAGGGAGAAGGGAGATTGGGTGATAGTTGGCTGGGGAGGAAGGGTCCCCACCCTTAGGGAGAGGGAGGACTAACACATGTTTCCAGGGTGAAGGGATGGAGGATGACTTGAAGGAGTGGAAAGGCTGAAAGAAATAGCAGTTTAGGGTCCAGGTTATCCGGTGAGGAGCCTTTGGAGGGGTTGATAGAGAGAAGAACCATTAAAATCTCCACAGGAGAGACAGTAGTGAAAGAGAAGAAAGGGTGGGAACAGGAGGGTTGAGGGGTAGGAATGGGGGAAGAGGGGAGTAGGGAATGGAGGGGAAGGACTTTAGGAGGTTTGAGGTGTAGGAGGTGTAATAGGAATTAAACTCCTGTGCTACCATATTTGGTTTGGACACTAAGGTGTTGTTTATCTTTAGCACAGGGTGTGGGGTGTGTGAAGGATTGAGAATAAAAAGTGGACCACTTTCCAGAATTTGGAGGGGGAATTAATGTTATTTTGGAAAGATGAATTGAAATATTCAGATTTGGCTAACCTGGTAGCTTTTTTGCATGCATTTCTTAACATGCGATAATTTGTGTAGTCTGATGGGAGCTGGGAGGTCTTGTGTTTGCTCCAATCTTTATCCCATTCCCTGAGACAGGTTACTAACTCAGGGGTGATCCAAGGATGATGGTTACTCCGGACCCTAGTGCATTTGAACGGGGCATAGGAGCTTCTGGTAGCTAGAAATCTATTCTTGAAGTAACTGAGGGCTTGGTCTACAGAGGGGGCAGAGGCAATTGGGGACCAGTCAGAGTTGGTAATTCACTGAGGAGGGGGTCCAGGTTTAGGGAGCTGAAGGACCCGAGTTGCAGGGTTTTTGTGGCAGTTTTGTGCAATGGACCTTCCTGACAAGAAAAATTGGGGGGGGGGTGTGACCACTGAGGGCATCCATGAGGACTCCAGACTTAATGACTCAAAGAGGGTGGGAGGTGAGAGCCTAGTCTAGCAGTGAGTGATTGAGGGCTTTGTCATTAAGATGGGTGGGTTCCTGGATGAGCTGGGAGAGACTTAGGGCAGATATGTCATTTTGTATCTTGGAAGCAGTTGGCGATAGCCAGTTAAGGTTTACATCACCTAATATACATACATAGATATAGATATAGCTATAGATATAGATATAGATATAGATATAGATATATATGAAAAACTCACCATTGTGAGAAAGGGAGGTTATAGTGGTTATGAGGTCAGTTGTATCAGAGGGCTTGGTACCAGGGCAACAGTAGATACCAGCAATAATGATAGGGGAGGAGAACAGCAAGTTAATCTTTACAGCTAGTGCTTCATAGGTAGAAGGTAAGGAGGATGAGAGAATGGTAGTGAAGTGGAATGAGGACCAGATATAGAAGGCTATTCCACCTCTCCTCCCAGTGCTGCCCTGTCTGATTATGGAGCAACCTGGGATGGCAATAGAGGGATCAGGTATTTTAGCATTTAGCCATGTTTTGGTTAGTATTAGAATATCTGATGAGAGGGAGACTACCATCAGTTGTAGAAGGTCAGTCTTTGAGACAAGACTGCAGATATTTAAATGGAGGATCTTTAGTCCTTTTGGGAGGATGGAGGGGGTGTTGGAAAAGCATGTGTTAGTGGGGAGATAACTACTGGAGGGGGTAGGACCAGGGTTAGGGTGAATATTTTGTGAGGCAAGTAGAAGGAGCATCAGGATGAGGAAGTGGAGTTTGGGACATTTGTGATGGGTCGAGGATCTGGAACTTTCTGGGGTGGAATGGGGGCTAGATGAGTGGATAATTAGGAGGTAAAGGAAAGGAAGGTGATTAAATATTGGAAATAAGGTGGTGGGGGGGTTGTGGGGAGAGTGATTCCAGAGTATTAGAAAAGGTGTTGGAGTAACAGCAAGAATGTAGGTAGGGGCTAGTAGAGTGGAGGGTAAAGAAAAGACAGGACTTTCAGAGAGGAGAGCTTGAGTATTTAATGTTACAATGGTGGAAAATAGAATAAGGAAGAGGGTAAATGAGGAAGAAATGGACAGCATGTTTATGTAGCAAGGGATCTTACAGTCAAGTAAGCAAGAAAAGCAGGGAAGGAGCAGAACTGCGATGTTAGAAGTATGTGCTAATTTCCAATGGGGGCTGTACTATAGCATAGGATTATTGAGCTAGAGTAGCTACAGGTAGCTTAGAGATGGTCCCATTGGTAGGAGTAAATGGTGAGGGAAAATTGTAGGAGTACACCTTTAAGCTAGAGATGTGTAATACCAGGGCCAAAAGAGGGGTAGGAGAGGGTGTGGGTGTGTGTGGCCTATGCATATTTAATAGAGGCCAGGGTTGGGGCAGGTGGACGGGAGAAAATATTCAGTATGGATATATGTTTTTAAAAAGTCTATTTTGTGCCCTGTGAAGCCACGAGCTAGGAGCTGCAGACTGCACTGAGGGAAGGTCCAATCAGGGAGAAAGCCATACAGTGCAGCAGCCAATAGCTTGCCAGAGCAGGAGGCTAGAGCTAATCAGCATCCTGCCCGAAGTCCGAGGCAGTTTCAAACTGTACCTGCTGTTTGGTGCAAGGAGCTCAGGCGAGCAAAGTGGTGTGGCCTGGGCTGGCTTTCCTGACGAAGCTGCCTCCTTCACTGAGAAATCAGTGGGTGGTGCACTTGATAAGGATCAGTCCTGCACCTAGATGGAGATAAGGAGGCAGGTGTGAGAGACAGATAAATTTAGAAGCCTACAGAATCTGAGTTACATTGGGGGGTGGGGAACTAGGACAAATATAGACAATCTCTTAGCACAGGGGAATGGGGTAGACTGGCGCCAACCGAGTGAGTTGATAAGGAGGAAAGAAAGGGCAGGAAACATGTGTTTAAATACAAACAGTAGCTATTTGAGGAGAAGAAAAAAAGGAGGAGGAGAAGGAGGGGGGCAGGTTCTGAGACGTAGGAGTTAGAAGCAGACAGGGTGGGAAGCAGAGAGCTCAGGAAAAGTTCAAAGTAGTGGAAGAGTGGTAGGAATCAGAAACAGGCATGGAGTAAGGGAGAAAGAACACTGGAACCACAGGAAATTTTGAGAAAACCGGCACTGGCAAGGAGGAACCTTGACAAAGACAAAGGAGCTGTAATCACTTAGCAAATACACAGTGCAGTAAAATCACCAGCATAATAACTTTCCCTTTTGCCCAGATCTCTAAAGTCCATTTAAAAAATATGCTTCAGCTCAGCTATTAGCCAGAAATAAAAACCTTCTATGCTGACACTTTGAAGAAAAAACAACACATGTGCAGTGCATTTTCTTGGCTCATTTTTCTGAATGCTAAGTTCCCTACTTCCCTTTTTACAGCTGCAGTAGGCAGATCCTGCAGATGGTTTGCATGTACAAAAGGAGTGATGCCATGTTTTCTGTCCATGGAGCTGACTGAAGGTGTAAATAGTCTCTTCCATGTTACCCTTCTTCAAGCAATGTTTTCCGCCCTCAAATAAATATGCTTTCATGTTAGTCAATGGTTGCAAGGTACTATTTTCTTTCTTAAATGGATGGTACATGAACTGGAACCTGAGTAGTGGGAGGCAGCATTAGGTTTTTTGTTGGAAGTAAGATCCACCCCCGCCTCTACCCAAGAAACTCCTAAAGATCCACCCCAAACTTTTTTCTGATTCATGTGGGAGGGGCATGAGATGGCTTTTTTCATGTTGTAACAAGACACACTAGTTTGGGACCTGTATCAACCAACAGAACAAGTTTGCGCAGTGGAGAACAGAAGATACCTACTGCCTTTATTAAGGACTAGAAGAACAGAAGTTATTTAATGCCTTCAAACTGACTTAAAAATCCTTTGGAACAAATGACTATCAGAGCCACCTGGGGCCTCAGAAGGAGACCTAGACACACATTCTAATTTACAGTAAGAGCCACATGTTTTTCTTAAACATTGTATATATACATATATATATATAGTTTATATATAATTTGTCTTTAGTAGTTTCAAAACTTTGAAAGCATTGGTGTTAGTAATACATTTAGAAATACATTTTTTAATTGTCTTTACAGTTAAACATGCAGTTTCATGTCAGGGAGGAGTGGGTTCAACTTATTTTAATCATGGGCTCAGTACTTGGTGAAGAAAAACTTTGATGATAAAGTATGTTTTTTTCTTTTAAGTTTGAGATGTATTAGAAAACACTGAACAAGAAAACAATTGGTGATTTTAAAAGCTATTCTTATCAGAGCTGACATTAAAAAAATCTTAACTTTATTTTTTATTTTATCATGGACACTAGAAACAGGATGTCAATATTTACTCCATGAAACTTGTTATTCAGGTTTTTTATTGCATCTTGTCCCAGGCAATCTTCTTAGAATGCAGTTTGTCAAGGCACATTTTTGGGGGAGGGGGTTGAAATTGTTTTAATCATGAATCATTGGTGTTAGTAATGCATTTAGAAATAAATGTTTTAATTGTCTTTACAGTTAAACATGCAGGGCCAGATACTCAAAACACTGCCCGGTGGCTAAGGTAGCACTGCCCGGCATGCAAACAGAGCCCGGAGCAAAATGCCAGCCATATTCAAAAGGAATAGCCCAGTGCAAAACCAACTGAATATAGCAAAGGAAGCTGGGCAAACAGGGCCAGGAGTGCAGGGAAAAAACAGCCCGGGAAGAAGAAAGCACTGAATATAGCACAGAAGACAGCACTAAATATAGCACCCAGGCAGGCAGTGCAAACACACAATGGAACACAGTGTAGAGATGAGAGAGCTGGACCCTGGGACACATGCAATGAAACACAGGCCAGAATGAGGGGAGGACCACAGTGCACAGCCTGGAGGATGCCACACATGCACAGGAATGGCAAGCAACAACCTGGACCCTTGTGGAGAACCCATGGAACAGTATATATCAAGTGAAACCCCAGCACCCAAGAATGACATAGTATAGTGGAGTAAATGCAATGTAATAACATATATTCAAAAGGAAAGGTAACGGGTACAGAACAGTGATACAAACCCGTACTAAACGAAAGACTAAACCAAACAAAGAACAAACAATGCCCCAAACACCACTGGACAACCCACCCCACAACAAGGAAAGACAACAGAACAAATCCCACTAAGCAACATGCCAAGCCCCACCCCCACCAACACACAACCCAAGCAACAATAAGCCCACTATGGGAAAAACAAATGGAGCGCACAATAGGCAATGCAAGGATGTAAATGGCAAAACATATGTATAAAACTAACAGGGTGTACAATACGCAGGTGAAGGGTGCAAAGTGGAGGGGGATGCACACAGGGACACAAGAATACAGTCAAGGAAACAATATCATGTCCAGTAAGGGGGGGGGTCAAGCCAACACAAGATGGGATGAAGGGCATGGCTAGCTGCCCGCTGGATCTGGGAGCCGAGCCTCCAACACAGCAGCCACCCTCCTCGTCTCTGTTATCACAGTGGCCTGCTGCTCTCTCAGAGTCCTCTGCTGGTGGATGATGTGGTGCAGCAGGTCCTCCATCCCCTCTGACTTCTCTGGCCTGGTCACCCACATTGATGCCTGGAGCGGACCTACAAGGGGAAGGGTGAGACCATAAGGATGGAACACCAGCCAGGAGCCAGACAGCAGCCACAGGTGACCATACAGGGATGGACAGCATGTCCCAGTGGACAATCCTGAGTGGAGGTGAGTACCACACAGGTAGGCCAACCTGGGAGGTGCCCATGAGGCAGCCCAGGGCGACACAGGCACCAACCCAAACCCCAACAGACATGATGACAATGATCCCAACAGCACCAGGGTACAGGTGACACCACCCACTTTGGCACAGCACACAGCAAGACATGACAGACACACAGCTCGACCCCTGGAGAGCTGGGTGCAAGGGCCACAACACAACATGCTCAAGGGCACCCAGATGTTGGGACATGCTGCCCACCAACAGATGGCAATGCACCGTAATGCAGAGCACAGCACCAACAGCAACTAAAAGCATGCTGGAGCAGCACTGAACTATGACAGGGGCCTGCCAATGACCAACCCAGGCCAGGAGATAACAGGCAGCTAGGCCACAGATGCTGGCAGTGAAGGGCCAACACATGCCACCAAGCAAGGCCACTGAAAGCATACCACACAACTGTGACACATTACAAGGAAGAGTCCCCAACCCACGGGACAAATGCCCCATGTCCCACCCTGTGAGAACATGTTCCACAGCCAAGGTCAACATTGTAATGCAACACTGAATTGTAGATGATGCACATAATGTATTAGTATAGTGATAACAGAACCTCAGAACATAACTGCAACACAGTAACAGTGTCATGAGATACCCAGGTAAGGAATCCACTACGCGTATCACACATCGCCAATATGTACCACAGTTTGACAGGCAATGTTCCATGGCTGGTGGACAGAGGGATGAGAGATATGCCTGGAAGGCATGGGACGTGGTGTCCCGCAGCCACAACAGGCACACAGGTGGTGCTATGCAGGCCTGTCCAGTGAATACATAGGACAGCAAGGTAATGCCAACAGTGCACATGTGGACACCCTGTGGGGGGGCTGGAGGGACCCCAGAGGTGGGCATGGCAGCTGACAGCACGTGACCCCCACTGAACACTCGCTGGCAGAGCCCCCAACACCATCAGGCACCAGCACAGCAATGCAAGCTGATAATGACCCACTGCCCCTCCCCAGTGTCAGACTGGCAGCACCCGACTGTGGTGTGCAACACAGGTGTGCAGCACAGCACAGTGCCACATTGCCACTGGCCCACAGCCTGTCACAGCTATGCCACCAGCACGGTCAGTGGCAGGACACCCAGATGAGACACACAGCACAGTGAAAGAGCACAGAACACAAAGCAATGAGATAGGTACTCATGCAACACACCACCACTCTCATGGCTGCTCTCCTGTGCCCACTGTGGCATGGACGGCACCCTCGGGCTGCCTCTCCACTGCCCCTGGGTCATGTTCTGTCCACCTTCCCCGGCAATGGGCTGCTCTATCTGCTGTACAGAGGACAGGTGAAACATTGGCATCAGAGCATGACACAGCATACACCACATGCAGCACAGCAAGATGCACATGCAACCCCAACAACACTGCACACACAGGGAGTGAACATGGAGGACACCCACACAAAGGGTGGCATGGCCCCTGGAGCATTTGCCATGCACACACGTCATGATGTCACGGCATCACAGTGGTGTGACAGTGCCTGTTGCAGCTGTCCTGCGATTATCTGCATACCCATATGTGTATGTCGACAGTCCCCCAAGGACAGGACCCAAGCACCATGGTGTCGCTGGCCACAGGCTGGTGCTGCACCAGGACATGCCACCAACCATGTCCCAATCCACCACCCAAACCCATGGCCACAGCATGTACTGGGCCCCTAGAGGCCAACATGTGGGTCCCCGCCAGTGCCACATGAGCCCAAGCACTATGCATAGAGGCACACACATGTGTGCGCACGCGCGCGCACACACACACATAGACTTGTAGCATGACATGATCATGATAGTGGGTTTCAACATGCATTGCCACTTACCTGGAACAGGCACAGTGCCCTCATGCACCATGCACCTGTAGCGCTCAAGCTGCTGACACTGCCGCCATCACAGGTCTGTGTATCTGTGCCTGCACTTCTCCGCATTATGGAAGATTCCAGTGCAGGCACTCAGCTTCCGTGCAAATGAGGACCACACCTGCATATGTGGGAGGTCCCCCTTCCTGACCTCCCCAAAGAGCCTCCAGTTTCTCTTCTGGACCAGCTCCACCAGGTTGGCTGTCTCTACCTCCCCCAGTGCCTGTCCCTGTGCACGACAGCATGCCGTCTCCCACGGCCTGGCATTGCCCACACAGCATGGATTCCCTTCCACCTGTTACAATACCCAGTGCTTGGCATACCCAGGACCCTCCTGCAACTACTACAGTAGCAACGCACTATCACATGACGTAGTGCAGTGCTACCCGGAAGTTGGCGCACTGCACATGCGTGACCCCTGACATGACCCTGAAGATAAATTCCATGCATGCACCTAGCACCACGCTCTATGGGCTAGTGTGGCGCTATATCGTCCTATGCCAGGATGCTAGCACGGCCATGGGGGCTTCACGAGCATGCGTGGTGGTCATGCTAAACCACAGAGCACCGCGCTACCGGGATAGCATGGCACTGGCCCCCCAATAGCCCGGCACAGATGTTTGCACAGTGCTAAGGTGGTAGCCCAGTGCTAATCAGGGCCATATTAAACCAGCAAATGCAAATGGGGGTACTTGTGCATGCATGGTGCAAACTGTGTGACTAACATATCGTTATGTGCTGCTTTGAATGCATAACAGGCTGGATTGCCTGGCTGGGCTATAAAAGGGCAAGCAGTGCACCATAAGTGTTGTGTTGTGGGAATGCAGCATACTACAGTTACTGCAGAACAACACTGGACAGGTGGAGAGATGCAACAGGGGGAAGAGCAGCGAGAGGCAGGTATGTACAAATGCTGTGGGACTCTTAGAATGGCAATAGCTTAGAACAGGGTCAGCCCATACTGCAGCTCACAGATGTACTTGATGGGGATCGGTCAGCCACACGTAGGACCACAGGCAAGCATTGTGCTGCGTAATGGTGCACAGCTACATACAGCTGCCTGTACAACATACCGTCCAGTGCACTGTGCACATGCCCTTGCATCGTATTGTGCCACGTGGCACTGCCTGCAAACTGTGGGTGCCAGGCAGGGGCCATTGTATAATACCGCTGCGTGTCCTGCAACACTGGCTCACTGCCATGACACCCTGGCTGTAGGTCATGGTAGACTGTGACCGCTCATCTGGAGGAACACAGGGTACCAGCGCTCTGCCATCCCAAGCACCGTGTGGCCTGTGCCTGGTGTCCTGCCATTGTCTATGTGCCAGTCTACGTGTCCACGCACTCAGCGTAGTGAACATGCAGGGCACAGTACAGTGCCAGGTGGTGGGCATAGGGGTGGCCCCATCCCACGTGCACATGCCAGCCATAGGCAACAGCAGTGCACATGTGGTCCAGAGCTATGCTGTCTAGGGACAGGCGGGCCAATAACTATGTGGTCAGTGCACCGAGCATGCACGTGCTTGCCCAGTGCCATGTCCATGTGGCCTGTGACATTCTAGGGGGTGGCATGGCGACGTGTATGCATGATGCAATGCAGTCCTGCCACAGTTGCTGACACATGTTCCTTTCCAACTGTCCCATAGGTAGTGCAGCATGGCAAGAGCACATCTTCGCACATAAATTCTCCCAGGATGAGCTAAAAACCCTGGTGCATGCTGTGAAGGAGAGGGAGCAGGTGCTCTGCATGCACAGGGCCATGGATGCAGTGGTGCGCCAAGCTTGGGAGGAGGTGACAGCTGTGGTCAATGCAGTTGGCGACCATTGCAGGATGACTGAGGCGGTGCGCTAGGCAAAGGAAGAGGAGGCACAGCGGCTGCGTGAACATATGTGGACCGGTGAAGGACCACAAGCCCAACAACAGCGGGTGGAGGAGCTACTCATGGCCATGGTGGCATCCACACTGAGGTCGGTGGCAGTTGCAGGTGTTCTGGGTGGTGGTTGTGAGATGTCTCTCGCACTGCCCAGGACAGGTCTCTATTCACATGTGTTTACCCTGCATGGTGTGATGGCATAGGTGCAGAGTCTTGCTGTTGGTGCCCTGCATGGGGTGCAATGTGGGCGGCTACTGAACAGCTGCCTGGCCATGGCATGTGCACTGTGTGTTGGTTGGGTGCATGAGGTCACAGGCTGGTGTGTGGGGTATGCATGACCACTGCAGGTGGCATGTGCCCTGGGGTGTGCATGGTGTGGTGGTGGTGGTGGTAAGGCACACTGTCCGTGTACAGGTGACTGACCCTGTCCTGTTTTTCTCCACAGTGAAGTCTGCAAGGCCTGCGGAAACACAGGATCAGCCCAGGATATCTGCCCTTGGTCCACAGGATGTGGAGGATGAGGATGAATGGCCATCGACGTCTGGTCTGGGTGCCAGTCGAGGATGCACAGAGCCACTGCATGTGTGGCATTCCATTGGACAGGGGCTGCATCTGCCAGGGGAGGGGGGACACACTGCAAGTGGGGAGATGGAATCCAATGAGTACCTGGAGAATGCCCAAGTGGAGGAACTGGGTGTTGGGCAGGTACTCCCGGTGACAATCACCAGTGGTGATGACACGAACGTGTCAGAGGGTTCTCACCACCTGGATGTGCCTGTGGAGGGGGATGCAGGGGTGGGGCTGGGAGCGGGCCGTGGAACAGGTGCCAGAGGGGTGTTCACTATTGCTGGCATGGCTGTCCCTGTGCAGCTGGTGGTGGGCAGTGTGGAGAACGTGTGTGCACCACTAGACATGCGGTGACCCACACAGATTGTGGTCCAGGGCCATCCTGTACAACAGCACACCACCAGCGGTCAGCAGCAGCAGGCCATGCTGGATGTGCAACGGTGTCCCAAACCTTCTGTGCAGCAGGCACCAGTGCCAGCTGCTATTGAGGGTGATGCGTCCCTGGAGCAGGATGCCCCTGGTGCCCACCCACTCCTGCAGGCTGCTGTCACATCCCAGCAGAAGGCTCAAACGGACCTGCATGGCCTATGGAGGGAGCTGAGGCATGAGCTGGCACTGATGCAGGAGTCCATTTCAGTGGGCTTTGCCCATGCTGAACAGTGGGCAGAGGACAGGTTGGGCCACATGGTGGGTGTGATTGACCATGGCTTTGCTGGCCTGATGGCTGCGGTGGTTGACATTGCCACTGTACTTTGTGGGGTGCATGCAGGTCACCAGCATGTGCTTGTTGGTCAGGGTGCACATGGCACAGGGGCCCACAGGCGGGCAACCTGTGGCTGCAGGGCTGGCACTGGGTCCAGCTCAAATGCATCACACACCTCCTCAGGCACACAGCACCACCGTGGCCATCCACCCGCCCTGTCAGGCTCCGCCGGTCAATGGGGGCACAGGAGGGCTGCCCAACCTGCCTCACCTTATTCCTCTGCTATGTCCTCAGCCCAGAGCATCCCAGGGTCTGTGACCCGCACATGTGGTGTGCGACGTGTGCATGATGGTAGTCGGTGGTGATAGTTACGGTCGTATTGTACCTCTGCACAGTCATCACCCCCCCGTGTCAACACTGGCACACCAACATCCCTGTGCACACATGTACACACACCCACTAACAAACACCCTTGCACTCCATCCCATGCACACTCACACTTCCACTGCCATGGTTGCCCTCGTTACACTCCCACCACACATCATGCATCCCCAATTACACTATACCGTGGCTGTGTGTCCACCCACATGTGACCTGCACACCCCCCACTTCGCACCATATTCACACATGTATTCTATTCCACTCTGTTGTGTTCCTTTTGTGATTGTTGGTGCCACTGTTCTGGTTGTTGGTGCACATTAAAAAAGTTCAGCATTGTACTGTTTCACATTGCTGTGCAGTCTGTACTTGCCCTCTGATCTGTGACAGTGTCCTGATGATGTTGGCCCTGTACTCTATGGCCCTGCGGGTCATGCGAGGATCCCTCCTGTCGAGTTGCTCCACTATCCCCCTGACCACTGGCTCTTGGTCACTGTTGGCCTGTCCCTCAGGTTCAGGTACCTGTATGCCATGGTTCAATGCCATGTTGTGCAGCATACAACAGGCTAGGAAGATACGGCATACCTTCTGAGGCATATACTGTAGGGCAGCGCCTGATGTGTCTATGCTTCTGAAGCGCAACTTCAGTATGCCAAACACCCTCTCTATGATGTTCCTTGTTCTGGCATGTGCCTCATTGTGCATCTCCTTGGCCACTGTGGCCAGATGGAGTACCGGTGTCAGCAGCCAGGGTCGCAGGGGATAGGCGCTGACCCCTGTCAAGAGATGTGTACCTGTTAGTGCCGTACTGCAGTCTGGCTGTTGCTGTCCTGCACCCCTGTGTAGCCCTCCCACACCCCTTTCCTGGCCTCCCCTGCCTGCTCCCATCCATGCTGTTGTGTGTGTGCCTTGTATGCTGCTACTCACCGACTAGTTGCCCACTGGGTATCCTGCCCTCCTCAAATGCCTGGCACAGCTGGGACTGGTGCCAGATGAAGGCACAGTGGGCATTGCTGGGGTACTGCACATAGACATTGCTGATGTGCCCAGTCGCATCGCACACCACCTGATAGTTGATGGAGCAGTACCCCTTCCTGTTTATATACACACATCACTGCCATTGCCAGGTGGTGCACGTATGGGGACATGGGTGCAGTCAATGGCACCCAGTACAGATGGTAGGTGCGCAACTCAATGGAAGTGTTAAATTGTTTCTCTGCGCTCTGCTGCCATGCTGGGGAATACTATGAAATCCCCAGTATGTGGCAGGAAAGTCTCTAGGAACTGGGTCAGGAAGTGTGAGGTGGCACACTGCGATACCCCGATGGTGTCTGCCATTGGTCGTTGGAACGTCCCTGTGGCAAGGAAGCAAATCGCTGCTGTCACCTTCTCCTCCACTGTCATGGCATGGCTGCGTCTGGTGTTTGGGTGCAGCTGCTCATGCAGGAGTTTACATAGCTGCCTCAACATTCCCCTGTTCATCCTGTACCAGCCAGTGATGTGGTCATCTGGCAGGGTCTTGAAGGAGACCCTGGGCGGTACCACCTGCTCTGCAGCATACCATCTCCTTGGCTCATGCTAGGCCCATGTTGGGCCTGTTCTCTCTCCTCCTCCTCCACTACAGCTGCCATCAATGGCAGCATCATTGCTACTGGCACTGCACACATTCCCACTTCCTGTTGTGGTCCCGCCTCCTAGGTGTTTTGTCCTGGGTTAAGACCAGCCTTTTATAGGCGGTAGCTAGTGCTGCGCTAGGTGTCGTGCCATGTGTCCTAGCACAGTGCTAGGGCTTTTATTATCCCTTAGCGCATGTATGCAGGCCACCACCCTCACTTTGCCCCTTACATGCATTATTGGTTTGCCCCATGCTACTGCTGTTAGCACGCGCTAACAGGTCCTTTTAATATGGCTGCTCCTCACTAATCCTGCACTATTCCCGTGCAATTGGTTTGTGCGCTGCACTATGCTTTGAATATCTAGCCCGCAGTTTCATGTCAGGGCACATTTTTTGGGGGGAGGGGTTCAAATTATTTTAAGCATGGGCACAGTACTTGGTAAACACAATCTTTGATGATAAAGTGTATTTTTTCTTTCAAGTTTGAGAAGTATGTATTATATAAAAGTGTAACCATGTTGTAAATGGAACTGGGGAATTAATAATGGTTAAGTAGGCAGGTAGGTTAAGGAGGCAGTGTAACACAGTGGTTTAAGGCTCTGAGCTACAAACCTGGAGACCTGGGTTTGAATCCCACAGCCCCCACTTGCATACCGTGTGACCCACCTGTAAACAAGCTTTCAACTTAGTGTCTCTCTCTCCTTGAAAAAAAAAAAAGTGCCTAGAATTTTTTTTTAATATAGTTGAGTTTATATGTGGCAAGTAGGGATCGGTCCTTGGGCCCCTCCTGTTCAATGCCTACATCTCTGACATAAGGAAGGGTATCAGAAGTGAGATGAGTCTCTCTGCAGATGACTCAAAACTAGGGGTGGTGCTGGATGGGGAGGAGGGAAGGGTGACCCTACAGGGGGACCTGGAGGCTCTGGAAGGTGGTCTAGAAAGTGGAAGCTGAGGTTCAATGCAGGGAAATGCAAGGTACTGCACCTTGGAGCCAGAAACCAGGGCCAAGTGTACACCCTGGGGGGGATGCTACAAGTATCGATTGCTGAGAGGGAGCTTGGGGTGGTGGTGGATGTCAAAGATGAACAACTTAGAGACTTGTAGGACAGCAGCAGCAAAGGCCAACAGGATGCTTGGATGCATCACTAGGGGGCTCACCTCCAGAAGGAAGGAAGGAAGTGATACACCCACTGTATAACTGCTTGGTGAGGCCGCACCTAGAGTACTGCATGCAGTTTTGGAGGCCACATTTAAAGAGGGACATTGAACTCCTAGAGAGGGTCCAGAAGAGGGCAACCAAAATGATTTGGGGCTTGGGGAATAAGACCTATGGGGAGAGGCTTGAAGAGCTAAATATGTACACATTGGAAGAGAGAAGGGACTTGGGGGACATGATAGAGGTCTTCAGGTACATGAAGGGGGTAAATGGGGAGGAGCAGTCAGGGTGCTTCGAAGGAAGGGGGGGCAAGTAGAGGACATGGGTGGAAGCTGGAGGGGGGATGATTCATGGGGGAAAGGAGGAGGTGCTACTTTACTAGGAAAGTGGTGGAGCCATGAAATGCGCTGCCCAGGGGGCTGGTGGAGGCAGAACATTGGAGGGGTTCCAGAGGGGGTGGAAGAGGTACAAGGGAAGGGTTCTGGAAGCAAAAACCAGTGCAGCAAGAATATCCAGGACTGGGATGAGAGAAGCCAGAGAGGGAGAGGGGGCAGCAAGGTCAGCTTCCAGAGTGGGGGCTGACCAAATGAGCAGACACGAAAGACCATTAGGCCTATTCTGCTGGCATTTTAGTATGTTAGTATGTAAGTAGGTAGGGGATGGTGTTTGAATGTGGCAGTATGATTTAGCATGTGCACTGCTTTAAATTAATTTCACAACAACAGAGCTGTGTAACTGTTCTTATCCAGTGAGCATAAATGGCAACAGTCACACTGTTATTTCAGCTACACAATTGATTCCATATTATAATGGTTCACTGCACTACACATTTAGTGTATCACACTTTTTCAAATAATGAAACATTCTCCAAACTAAATAACTCACACATACATATTTTATACTTTATTAAATGGATACTCCACATTTGTAACAAAAAACAAACAAAAAATAAATAAATGAAAAGCACGTCACAGAGCAAAATCAGCCCTAACTCCCAATTCCTTTTAGTAGAACGATGGTACCTAAATTTACAGTTTAGCAAATACTTGAAAGCTGAGAAGGTGTTCTGTAAGAAAACAGCTACAGTCTTCACTATTTACAGCACTGATGATCTGGGACAATTTCTGTGCTTTTTATTGTTGTGAGTAGTTTAATGAAATAACATTTTAAAACTACTGCTAGCTAGACCTGACACACACCAAAAACACAAATAATGAATTAGAGCTATTTAGCAGCTGTTTTCTTACAGAAATCCAGTCTGGATAAATTATTTTTTTAGCAGTTCTATAAGATTTATGTCTCTCTGAAATAAGAGTGCATAGCATAGAAATGAAAGGGTTTCTGTTAATGTTGTTTGCATGAGAAGAGGGCGTGACAGTGGCATGCAAGAGTGAAGTCTAAATTGTTTCTTGGCCATTCTGGGATCTAAAGTTTAACAGTAATGTGTGAAGAGAATAAAGTCATGTGTTTTTTGCATTTGAATAGATGTAGTGCTTTGAAGTTAAAAGATATCAAAAAATATACCGAGTGTCATGGGCACCTGAAAAGAAAGAAGATACTACTAAAATAAATGCTGTTCTAATCTTTTATTTATTTGTGAGATTTTTAAGTGTAATTTTGCCAGTCACAGACACATCAACAGTTAAATTTAGCAGATACATGAGAGCTAGCTAACTGGGGTTTCTGTAAGACAACAGCTACTAAATAGCTCTAATTCACTATTTTTGTTTTCTATGTGCATCAGGTCTAGCTAGCAGGAGTGTTTTAATTTTAAAAGTTTCACTTTTTTTAAACTATACACAACCATAAAAGCACAGAAACTGCCCAGATCATCAATGCTATAATTAATAAAGACTCTAGCTCTTTTCTTACAGAAACCCCACTCAGTTAGATTTCAAGTATTTGCTAAACTGTAAATGTAGGTATCAGCATTCTATTAGCAGTTAGTGCTAATTTTCCTCTGTGACAAGATTTTCATTTTTTGGGGGGGATGTGGGATTCAAACTTAGATCTCCAAATTTACAGTGAAGAGCCTTACACCACTGTGCTATACCGCCTCTCTAGTTATGGCAGTCATCTGTTTTGTGGTTCATGATGTTGGTGTAGTAAGCATACTAACATACAAAAATGCCAGCAGAATAGGGCTAGCGGGCTTTCGTGTCTGCTCGTTTGGTCAGTCCCCACCCTGGGAGCTAACCTTGCTGCCCTCCCCCCACCCTTTTGGGCCTCTCCTTCCCAGTCCAGGGAAGAGCTAGCTAACTGGGGTTTCTGTAAGACAACAGCTACTAAATAGCTCTAATTCACTATTTTTATTTTCTAGGTGTGTCAGGTCTAGCTAGCAGGAGTGTTTCAATTTTAAAACTTTTAATTTTATCAAACTATACACAACCATAAAAGTACAGAAACAGCCCAGATCATCAATGCTATAATTAATAAAAACTCTAGCTGTTTTCTTACAGAAACCCAACTCAGTTAGATTTCAAGTATTTGCTGAGCTATAAATGTAGGTATCAGGATTCTATGAGCAGTTCATGCTGATTTGCTCTGTAAGAAAATGTTCTTTTTTTTTGTGGGGGTTGTGGGATTCAAACCCAAATCTCCAGATTTACAATGAAGAGCCTTAAACCACCATACTATACTGCTTCCCTAGTTATGGCAGTCATCTGTTTTATGGTTCATGATGTTGGTGTAGTGAGCATACTAACATACAAAAACACCAGCAGAATAGGCCTAGTGGGCTTTTATGTCCACTTGTTTGGTCAGTCTCCACCCTGGGAGCTGACTTTACTGCCCCCCCCACCCTCTCGGGTTTCTTCCTTCCCAGCCCAGGGTATTCCTGCTTTATTGGACTTTGCTTCCAAAACCCTTTCTCTGTACCTGTCCCACTACCTCTTGAACCCCTCCACAGTCTCTGCCTCTACCAGTCCCCCAGGCAGTGCATTCCATGGTTCTACCACCCTCTCACTGAAGTAGCACCTCCTCCTTTCTCCCCTGAGTATCCCCCCTCCAGCTTCCACCCATGCGCTCTAGTTGACCCCCCCTTCCTTTGGAGCACCATGATTTCACCACTCCTGTTTACCTCCTTCATGTATTTGAATACCTCTATCATGTCTTCCTGTCCCTTCTCTCTTCCAATGCATATATATTCAGCTCTTCGAGCCTCTCCCCTTAGGTTCTTCCCCCAAGTCCCAGATAATTTTGGTTGCCTTTCTCTTGACCCTCTCCAAGAGTTCAGTGTCCCTGTAAGTGTGGCCTCCAAAACTGCATGCAGTACTCGAGGTGTGGCCTCACCAAGCAGTTATACAGAGGGAGTATCATGTCCCTCCTTCTGGAGTGATCCCCCTAGCGATGCATTCCAGCATCGTGGCCTTGGCCGCTGCCCTCCTACAAGTCTCTGAGTTGTTCATCTTGACATCCACCAGCACCCCCAGGTCCCTGTCAGCCATACAGCCATAGCAGTAGTACACTGCATAGCAGATATAAAATATCAATAAGCAGGTCATGCAACAGACATGCTGAGCAGTTACTGAAGCAAGAAATGTATAGCTGTCATTTTTTACATCCTGTTCAAAATGTGTTTTTCCACCTGTGATGCCAAATGGCACAGTCGCTGTGCAAAATCTCCTTTCAGCTAATGAACTGATAGTGTCACTGTTCATATGGTGAGGTCACAAAAACCCCATGCTGAAAACTTGGAGTGAAAATACCAAGAAACACCTAGGGCATTAGGGTTTCTGACCATAACACCTTGCACTGTAGGGACTGACAGGCATCGGGGTGTGACTTGGGACTGTTAACAGTAATGCTCATGCCTTTCCACAGCCCACTCTGAAGCCAGTGACAGGTATCGAGGTGTGCCTTTGACTCTTCAGCCCCAAAGTTAACTCAATTCTCTTATACTTTACTCATTTCAGCATATTTCTGTATGGAATGGGGTGTGTGTAAAGTTTGAAAACCCCAAGGCACACCTTGACTCTTGTCTGTGTCCATAGTAGGGTGAGGTGAAATTTCATGAGCATTATAGCCAATGACCCAAAGACACACCCCAATGCCTGTCCATGTCTGTGGGGTGGGGGTGGGCTTGGTGTCACTTCAATACTTCACTGCCATTCCTATTCTGTCTGTCAGTCTGAGTCTCTTTCTCTCTGTCTATATAGCTATGTAATTATATATATTTCTATTAATTGTATGTATAGCTATTTTTACCTATTTCTAAAACAAATCTGCATATCACATTTGCCTGTACTCTGAGCACATACTTATGAAACTATGCATATTTGTACTCCACTTCTGTGTAGACCTCATACTTTCCTAATATTCCCATTATCACATGCATAACTACCTTGCCCTTACCAAAAGTGCCCCCCTCTGAAAGTTAATATCACATTTTCTCTTATAGTCCATCATCATTACACCTGACTTCCTGACATCAACACATTGCTTAAATATAACTTACATCACCTCATGGACAAAAACCCTGTTTCTCTTAAAAAAAACCAAACACAAATATGTAAATAATCCCAAGGATGAATATATGCCAGCCATTACTTTTTCATGTACTGCCACCTTCTGTACCATCATAGGGATTTGCATATGTTTCCCCTTCATGCTTTGCATTATTGTGATATGTGCAATTTTGTTTTCTTTTAAATGTATCTGTCTGGCCAATATCATCTGGGATAACACATACATCACTGGCATTTGCTCTGGGGTTCTTTTGTAAGCTTCCTGTTCCTTCCATTAAAATGTACTCCTCCATATATTTTCCTAATAATGTGCATGCCTTCCTTAGAACAGAAACTAAAACAAATCTTACTACTTACAAATCATTGTGTTGTTTCTCCATACCTCCTTAACAATTTCACACAAATTCGCTAACTTCATTATGCAGCCGTGGAGGATCTGACCACGTTGTTGTTTTAACAGTCACAGTACTCATTTTTCTAGCAAATAACAGAAGGCTACAATGCAGCATTTGGTTAGGCAATGCTAACACATTTAAATTATGGCATTTCTACAGCTTTAGCACATTTCAAATTAGGCTAAGACTTAAGCAAAAATATTCAGTATGGGTATATGTTTTAAAAAAAAGTCTATTTTGCGCCCTATGAAGCTGCGAGCTAGGAGCTGCAGACTGCACTGAGGGAAGGTCCAATCAGAGAGAAAGCCATAGAATACAGCAGCCAATAGCTTGCCAGACCAGGAGGACAGAGCCAGTTGTTATCCTGACCAGAGTCTGAGGTGGTTTCCAACTGTACCTGCTGTTTGATGCGAGGAGCTCGGGCGAGCAAAGTGGCGCAGCCAGGGCTGGCTTTTTTGCTGGAGCTTTCACCTCCATGGAGAAATTGGTGGGTGGTGCACCCAGTAAGGATCAATCCTGCACCTGCTGTTTGGTGTGAGGAGCTCAGGCAAGTGAGGTGGCATGGCTGGGGCTGGCTTTTTTGCCAGGGCCGCCACCTCCACAGAGAAATCGGTGAGCAGTGTGCCCAGTAAATATCAGTCCTGCACCTGCTGTTTGGTGCAAGGAACTCGGGCAAGTGAGGTGGCATGGCGGGGGCTGGCTTTCCTGCCAGAGCCACTGCCTCCATAGAGAAATCGGCAGGTGGTGCACCCAGTAAGATCAGTCCTGCATGTGCTGTTTGGTGTGAGGAGTTCAGGCAAGTGAGATGGCGCTGCTGGGGCTGGCTTTCCTGCTGGAGCCACTGCCTCCACTGAGAAATCAGCGGACGGTGTGCCCAGTAAGGATCAGTCCTGCACCTGCTGCTGTTTTGTGTGAGGAATTCGGGTGAGCAAAGTGGCATGGCTGGGACTGGCTTTCCCACCAGAGCTGCCACCTCCATGGAGAAATTGGTGGGTGCTGTGCCCGGTAAGGATCAGTCCTGCACCTGGAGGGGGGTAAGAAGGACACTGGATGCCAGGTTGCTGGTAGGAAGTAACTACCACCTGAGCAGGAACAGGTTTGTTCCTGTGAACCACTGCACTGGTGGCAGGGAATAAGGTGTGAAATCTGGGCATCATTTTTGATGACTGTTTGACACTTGAAGCTCAGGTGTCTGCCGTCATCAGGAGTGGTTTTTACCACCTAAGGAATGTAGCCTGGATTAAACCTCTAATCTTGCCAGAAGATCTGTCATCACTGATACATGCTTTTGTCACCTCCAGGCTTGATTACTCTAACACTCTATACTTCAGGGTCAGTGGGGGCAACCTCTGCTGGCTGCAGCTGGTGCAGAACGCTGCAGGCAAGTTGTTGATGGGCCTCTCTAGGTCCAATCATATAACCTTCATTTTGCGCGGACTGCCAGTTAGGTGGAGGATTGTCTTTAAAGTGAGTCTGCTCACCTTTAAGGCCCTATATGGATCGGGTCCAGGCTACCTGTCTGACCTCTTGATGATTGCTCACTCAGTGCATTCCCTACGCTCATCTGCAGAGAATTACTTAGTAGTCCCAAGGGCATGACTCAAAATGTCTGGTGATCGTGTCTTTGAAGTGGCAGGCCGGGTAGTATGGCACTCCCTCCCACAATCTTTGAGGAAGGCTCTCTCCTTAGAAAGTTTTAAACAAGGCCTGAAGATGCATCTTTTAAATCAAGCTTTTAATGTACCCACTGGCCTGGTGGCACCAAGGGTTGAGGCACTGGATGCCACATCTTGCGCCATGCCGGCGACCCGAGTTCGGGAGCGAGCCAGGGCTGCCGGGGGTTGGCAGGGGAGGGATAGAGATTGAGTGTCCGCCAACTGCTCTCTCTTTCTGGGGGTGGGTAGGGGAAGCCCTCACTCTTGGAGTGACCTCTGGCAATGGCTGGAGGATCACCAGTGTAGCTGCACAGTGTAATGCCTGGGGCGGAGCCACACCACTAACTGCCTCGCTGGCCAAGCTCAACGGGGAAGGAGAGGGGGGCACAAACAAGCAGAAATACCTTCCACTCATCAGTGAGATGACAGTGGCCCGGGGGACTTCACCCACATCCCAACTGCCGGCCCAACGTGCCCCGGATCTTCCTCCAAGCCGACCTGAAGACACCAAGGTAGGCACTTCACACTTAGGAGATTACCACCGTGGGAGGGTGGAATCAGCCCCAGAGATGGTATCGCAGGTTGAGCCTGCCTGGTGGTCATTTGGGGGAGGAGACTGAGGGGAAGATGTGAGGGTTCAGGCTGGGAGTAGGGCGGACTCCATGTGGGCACTCCTGAAGGATGCCTGGGGAGTGGATGCAGAAATAAAGTTCAACAAAAAAAAGCTTTTAATGTACACTGATTTTTATGTTTTATTTTATTTATTTAGGTCTAGGATTACAAATAACTTTGAGACAAGGCTCTTTTACAAATGTTCCACATCACTGATCACAGCAAGACAGCATGATAACAGTATAAACATTGAATGGAGGCAAATAGTCAAAAACATGTAGTTACAGGGAATATGTGTACACTAAAAATGAGGGAGGCAAACAGAGACATAAGGAAGAAGGGCGAGGTGGAGGGAGCAGAGAGTGTAAGGTGGTAGGGGAGAGAAAAAGAGGAAGCGGGGCAGAAGAGGAAGTCAGGAGGGAAGAGGTAGGAGAAACAGGGTGAGGAACACAGGAAGGGTGGAAACAAGGTGGGAGCAGAACAGCCAAGGGACATTGTCAGAGACAGACAGGGAAAGTGTATCAGTGGGGCCAGGGTGATGGCAAAGTGTAAGAGATACGGAAGCCTACCAGGGCAGCTATGGCAAAGGAACCAAGCTGGGAGGTCTGCTTAGTCAAGGCAGTCACATGAGCTGGAGGCAATGAGTGAGAGACGAAGCCTCAACTTAAAAGCACCAAGCGAGGGGTGTAGAAGAGATGTCACTGCAAAGCCTGTTTAGCCAGCTGGGTGCCTTATAAGCAAAAGATCTTTGACCTTGTGTTGTGCGGCAACGGGGGATTTGAAGAAGCTGTGGTTTAGACCCCCAGGTGTTGCGGGTATTGTTTCTGAGTAGTAAGAGAGCACAGACTCCATGGAGGCCCATCATTATTTTCTTTGCAATGATGCAAGTTTGGTATTTTATTCAACTGGCAAGTTGCAACCACCCGGTCTGAATATAGAGATCACAAGTGTGAGTGAGACGTTGGGAACCAGTGATGAGCTGACATGCCTTGTTGAGGGAGGTAGATATACGTCTGAGAGTGGTAGGGGTAGCAGAGCCGTGTAAGATAAGTCCATAGTCAATAATGGAAACAATAAAGCCCTGGACGGCAACTGACAAGGCTTCGAGGGTTAGGCGTTTCCTGTGACAGAACAGTAAGCCCAGTTGGGAATTAGCAGCATTGGCTACATTTTTAATGTAGGCAGCGTAGGAGAGATGAGAGTCAACGGTGATCCCAAGATATTTGAAGGTTTGGACCTGTTCCAGAGTGACTCCTTGCCTGGTATTAACGGAGAGGTGATGATGCTTATGTTTGTTATGGGAGCTGCTGAAAATCATGGCCTTGGTGTTTTTCTGATTTAGGATCAGTTTGTACTTTATAAACCAGTTCTCAACCGAAGTAAAACCCAGCTGGAGGTTGTCTTGCAGCAGTTTCGGATCCTGGTGGGAGGCTAGAATTACCGCATCATCAGCGTAGGGTGTGATGTATTCTGGACAGGAATCTGATAGTGTGTTAAGGAACAAGCTGAAGAGGAGGGGGCCTAGGATAGATCCCTGGGGAACTCCAAAGCAGACAGGTTTGGCATCAGAGAGCACATCCACAATTTTTACTCCTTGTGACCGGTTTTCAAGGTAGCTTTTAAACCAAGTAATTGAGTCAAAGGAGAGCCCAGTATTTTGAAGCTGGACAAGCAGGAGGCAGTGGTGGACAGTATCAAAGGCCTAGGTCAGGTCAATATAGATAGATACAGTTAGCTGACCGTTGTCCAGAGAGCTGTGGATGGCACCGGTGAATACAAGTAGGGCGGAAAAGAGGTGCTATGACCTTTTCTGAAGCCATATTGCTGCCTGCATAGGATGTTATATTTGTCCAGATAGTCAGTAAGTTGGTCTGCTACAATATATTCCAGGGCCTTTGAGAGGGGAGGTAGTATGAAGATTGGGTGGAAATTCCCATGGGCTGTCTTGTCATCACTTTTGTGGATCGGGGTAACAGTGGCCAATTTCCATTTGTCAGGGAACTGGCTAAGGCTAAGAGAGAGGTTAAAGATCCTAGTCAAAGGCCCAAGTACCTCTTCTAGAGTGAGGGACAGCAGCTTGAGGTCAAGTGTATCATTGCTTGATTGCTTATAAGGGATAATGAGTTTTAAGTATTGACTTTATGATTATTTATGGAACTTTTTAAATTGACTGACCCCAATTAGTATTGTGTTTAAATGTTGCCCTGCATTAATTGTAAAGTGTCCGGAGCCCACGGGACTGGCCGCTTAAGAAATAAAAATTGACCTGACTTGCTCCAGTGGGGTAACCACTGCTGGCGACCTATGTCGATGGACCAAATGGCAAATCTCTCCAGAGGGCCATCACTATGCTGACCCACACAATACAAAAAAATGGACAAAAAAAACTGGATCAGCAAAATGACAAGACTATGGTCACTGAGCAGCAAAGGGAAGCAATAATTGGCTCTATAGAAGAACACAGCTGCATGGTGGGCTCTGGCTCTGGCTGCCAGTGCCACAGTCATAAAGGAGCAGAAGGTGGTCCAGAGCTGCACTGAGCAATTAGAAAATCTGGCTGATCAGTCAGGATAAGACTTCTGAGGATTCCTAAGGAGGCTGAGGAAGGTGACTTACTAACATTTTTGGAGAGATGGCTCCCTGAAGCCATTGGTCTCAGCTTTGCAATTCTCGTGATAAAGACATGTGCCTTGCATCAAGCCATAGGCAACACAGAGGGGCCAAGAACAGTTCTTATGACCACAGCCACCTCAGTTCTCCGGGACCAAATACTAAAAGCAGCCAGAGAAGCCTTCCATGTTATGATTGGAGAAAACTTAGGAGGCAGTATGGTGCAGTGGTTTAAGGTTCTGAGCTGCAAACCTGGAGACCTGTGTTCAAATCCCACAGCCCCCACTTGGATACTGTGTGACCCTGAGCAAGTTACTTAACTTCCTTGTGCTTCCAAGTCACACCTGTAAACAAGCTTTCAACTTAATGTGTCTCTCCTGGTAAAAAAAAAATAAGGTATTGTTTTTTGCAGACTATTCTTATGATACGAGACAAAGGCAGAAAGCCTTTGAGGGTGTTGTGAACAAGCTAAAGGTGGCTGGGGTTGTTTATAGACTTTTGTTTCCAGCCCAACTGCAGTTTACTTATTTGAATAAAATGTATTCTTTTACAGATGCCAATGCAACTGGTGACTTTCTGGCTAAAATTCCCCCTGCTGCTAACAATACTATAGTGGCTGAAATGGACTCATTAGTTGATGACTCCAAGAACTGAAAATGCTTAACAAAGACTTTGGGTGATGTGGACTGAAACATTCAGTCATTTGACTGGCATCTGATCATTTGGTCAGAATCGACTACTTCTGAGGTTCTCAATGGACAGTGTCATTCTTGTCTTGGGCAGCTCCCCCATAATAAGTCTTCTCTTTATGTGAAGTGATGTGTGTGATGTAATTTATTGTGTATGGGGGGCTGTCGGGGATTTAGGACTTGTTAGGTGTAAAACTGATGCACTGTTGGTTTTGCAGTAAGCAGTTGCCAGCTAAACTTGGGCTTTAATGCTTATGCCCTTTTTTACAGTCTCCAAATTAATTCAATTGTTGGTGAGTGTAGCGAGGGTTAAGATGGCACCAGCAAAGTACAGGGAAGCTGCCTCATGGTGGAGAAAAATGGCAGAGAAGCTTTCATGTTAGAGCTCCAAGGAGTCAAGACGGCTATCATGAATGCATACTCTCCTAGACCATCACCTCATTAATAAAACCCACATTTGAACTATCCTGCGCACACCACGGTACTACAATTCTATTCCTTCCACAGGTATATCAACTGCCTTACTTTTCTCCATTCTTATAAATAAGTTAATGGTATTACATTTCTGTTTCCTAGTTCTATTTACAGTTCTACCAGTTCTAGATAATTACTATGCCCTGTTTTGGGTCCTCTGAAATGTGTCATTGTAGTGCTTAGGGGCTCATAGGTGATGTTTAAATTGTGCTAATTAAATGTTTGCATGTTCCATAGGAATATTCTTTCCTTGACACAGCCTTAGAACTAGTGATAGAAGTATGGGCTCTTTTTTTTTAATTGTGTACATTTCTGACAGAGCATTGGTTGCACACAATGCCACAAATCTACTTAAACTACTTAAATCAGGTGATCCCATGGACCTTAACAATTACAGGCCCATTTCCATCCTACCGGTACTATCCAAGATGCTTGAAAAATTAGTAAATTCACAGTTAAGGGCCTATCTGGACACCAACAACCTCCTAAATCCAGCACAATCTGGATTTAGATCAATGCATAGCACCATCTCTGCCCTAGCCAAAGTCACTAACGATTGGCAGACTGCCTTGATAAAAAGAATAGTACCTGTGCTGTGTTCCTGGATTTGAGTAAAGCATTTGATACAGTGGATCATGAATCATTAATCTCCTCTCTTAGCTCTGTAGGCCTTGATTCACTCTCACTCAATTGGTTTAGGTGCTATCTCTCTGGAAGGTTACAATTGGTCAAAAATGAAAATTACCTATCTACCTCTAAACCACTGCTAAGAGGTGTACCGCAAGGCTCTATCCTAGGCCCCATCCTCTTTGCCATTTATATTAATAACATTGATGCCAACCTCTCTCAATCTAACATCTCATCTGTTTGCTGATGATACTGTATTATATGTCAGCAATCCCTCACCATCAAAAGCCTGTGAACTGTTACAGTCAGAATTCTCCATCCTACAACACAACCTATTGGAAAAAAAATTACTTCTAAATGCCAAAAAAACAAAAGCTATGTTCTTTGCAACAAAGAATTGCTCTGCCACTACCCCATCATTCATCACCCCACAATTATCCACCTTATTTGGAGAAAAGCTGGAATTTGTGGATAAATTCAAATATCTTGGAGTCTGGATTGACAATAAGCTTGACTACTCTGTCCACATTGAAGAGCTATTAAAAAAGTTGAGACAAAGGCTTGGCCTATTTTACAGAATAAAACACTACCTTACCAGAGACTCCAAACAAAGATTAATCCAGGCATCATTCCTATCCCTTATTGACTATGCTGACTTTCTACGGCCATTGCTCACTCTCCTCTTAAATAAGCTGGACACCCTGTATCATAGAGCCATCAGATTTATTACAGACCTTCCTCCAGCACCCATCATTGCTCTCTTTACATGGCAGTCAATTGGACATCCCTACAGCACAGAAGAAAAGGAATGCTGCAATCTGGATCTTTAAAGCTTTATCAGGCAAACTCCTCCTATATCTCAGACTGTTTCACCTGAATCACATCTAGGCCATACACCTTAAGGATCAATAAGCTCATTATGCTAAAGATTCCCATTACCTGCACCCGGTTTGGGAGGGCTGCTATCAGCTATTCCCTAGCATTTGTCTGGAACTCACTCCAAAAATCTATGAATCTGAATACCCTCTTACCCTTATCATCCTTCAAAAGATTATACACCGCCCTATTTCCAGAGTTGTGCAACTGCTTCCATAAGGCCTAGTCTCCCATCCAACCTACACCCCTCCTTTCTGTAATCCACTATGTTTAGTTTCCCTTCTTCTAACCAGTCAGTTATCACATTTCATATAAAAGCCTACAAAAGCCCTATTATTTGATTATTACCCCTGCTATATCTATTATCTCTTCATTTTACAGGTTAAGTTATTTTACTGTGCCTTGTATATCTGTAAATTTTGTATATATCTCTTATTTATTTGATTGTACTAATGTTATGCTATTCTCATGTCTTTGTAAAAAAACTTGTACCCTTATTTGTATGACCACTCAGGTCCATCTTGTAAATGAGCTACGCTCAATGATGTTCGCCTGAATAAATAAAGATTTTGATTGATTGATTGATTGAAATCATATCTTAATTTGTGTTAATGTTACTGAGATTCCCTTCAATGCTGAACATTCAGAAATGTAAGTCACTCCTACACCATTTCTCACAAGCATGTATGGTATATTATGCTCTTAAATGCAATAAAAAAATGGCCACTGAAAAAGTTGGTTTTGTTATCAAATTTTAAATGTTAATGGCCAACTGACCCCCTAAATTATTTGTCCTACCCTGGAGCCTGCATTTGTGATCTACCATAGGAGAGACCAGTGACAGCATGGGTCCTCAACTCAGTGTCAAATAAGCTATCTCACCTACCTTTTAGGCTGGCAGCCACATATAAACTAAATTCTCTAATATGGAAGACAGTCTTACATAGAAATTGACACTTTCAAAAAAGGCTCTGTGGTTCATCAAGTCTGACAGGCCCTACCTAATGTTGACTTTTTATGGGCATTAGTGGCCCATCACTCCACATTCCTTCCCTCTTTTGGCACAGTCTTCACCAGCTCCATCTACCTATCCTACCCATGCTTAAAGCCTCCATATACTAACCCCATCCATGCTTGAATCCCCAGCACCAATTCTGTTCAGACTGTCTGTTGGCAGCCTTTTCCACCCTAACATCAACTTTTCAGAAAATAAATATTTTCTGACTTCCCTTCTAAAGCTCCAACCAACCAGCAGTTTCACCTAGTTCCCCTGGTTCTGGTGTTCCCACTCAGCCTGAGCAGTTCTCCACTGTCTACTCTGTTAATCCCATAGAGGTCTTTGTATGTATCTATTACATTCCCCCAATTTTTCTTTCCTCGAGTGTATCCATGTTGAGACTTGACAACTTCTTCACGTAAGTTTTATCCTGCTGGCATTGGATTATTCTGGTTACCCTTCTCTACAATGATTCCACCCTGCCCTATCTGTCTTCAAGTATGGACTGCAGAACTACACACAGTATTCCAGGTGAGGACAAATGATGGACCTGTACAGTGCCTGTATCTCATCAACTATCCTGCTTCTAATCCACTGTTACACCCAACATCCTATTCTCCCTTCCCACTGACCTGCTGCACTGTGCTGGTGTCATCAAATTGACCAATAGTATTACCACCAGGTCCCTTTTCTCTACTGTACTCTCTACAACACCCTCCCATTCTGTATTGAGTTCTTGGATTTCTTGCCCCATGTGCACCATATTGTAGTTACTGGTGTTGAACTTGAACAGCCAAACACTTGGACCACTTCTCCAACTTTTTTTATACCAAGCTTTTTCTTGATCCCCAATTCACCTGACAGTATCCCCCCCCCAAATCACCTGATGGTACCCCATCACTGACCTCATTGATTTACCAGTTAGTCACTGCTTGTCCATGACAGTGGTGGGTGGCCTGCCATGTCAGTCATGCATGGTCCTCTGGGGGTGGTGGTATAAAAGCAGACCAGATCTTTTTCCTTCAACTCCTGTTTTTCACCTGGGGGGCCAATTTGCAATGATAAAAATGAGTGTGCTGCACACTGAAAATCACAGACAACAGTAACCAAGATATATCCAAAAGTTTTAGAAATGTATTACAGACTCATTGCAAAAGTACTGTGTGGAGGACAACCTAGCCCCGGCACTTCAACCTGTGCAGGTCTTCATCAGAAAGCACATCAGCTCCTAAACAGGTATGTTTAAAGTGATTTATGGAAGTTTTCCAAATGCCTTTTTCACACAGTATGCCATTGCCAGTCATGCTTCAGATGTTGAAGCTGCAATTTGTTTTGTAAAACAATCTGTCATAGTCATTTTTTTGTTTCATCAGTGCTTTGTTTCTGGCAGCTCTCCAGTTTTCTCTGTGTGGCCACACCTCCAGAATGATGGCATGAAAGGGAAGCTATCAATGTTTTACATACAACAAGAAGGAATTCTGGGTAAATTATAAAGTTGACTTAAATGTTCCTTACTCAGAACTGCAGGCTCTTATTTTGGTAGTGGTGACTGCAGGATAGTACCTAGTATGTAAATGTACATAGCAAGGCACTGTGGATGCAATAAGAAAAAAATTACTCACCTTAGTAATGTTGTTTCTTCTAATGGAACCTTGCTGTATTCTGACATATGCAGTTAGGTCCTGCCTTTCAACTGCCCTGGAGAACAAAGAGTAAAATTTTCTATGCCTAGCACAGAATGTTCATCACAAGCTCGGTTGAAGCCCCTATCTGCTGCTGTTTAAACTGCAACCATCAGATCTTTACAAGCAAAAGACTCACTAGATGTTCTGTGTGGAAACTGTAAAATTCTTACTAGCCAACTGGCAAATATATAAAACATTTTTTGGTTACAAAGGAAGACTCAAGTCAGGAAACCCAAAAACCAAAACACATCCAAAACACAATCTCTCGCCCAAACAAAAAGAGGGTGTAAAAAGGACACCCCTAGGGTGCCAACACTGCTCCTGCCCACCCACATCCCAAAAACTAGGTTCTGAGAGGGGAGGCGGGGGGAGGTCAGAATACAGTGAAATTCCATTAGAAGAAACAACATAACTAAGGTAATTTTTTCTTCAAATAACATGAAGTCTTGCTGTATTCTGACATATGCAGACTACCAAGCAGTACCTCCATGGAGGATGGACAGAACTTACTTTGGGAACAGGCTATGAAGTATTGCTGTGCCAAACCGAGCATCACTCCTAGCCTGGATATCCACAGAATAATGCTTGGTGAAAGTATGGACTGCTTTCCAGGTGGCTGCTTGACAAATTTCTAAGAGAGGAATATCACTGGCAGCAGCCACAGAAGCAGCTGTACCTCTTGTGGAATGAGCCCTTAGGCCTGAGGGTAGAGTTCTACCCAGTTTTTCATAGCAGAATTGTATACAAGAAACAATCCACCTGGCAATAGCTCTCTTAGTGGCAGGTTTGCCTTTACCAACTTCTCCATAAGTAAGGAACAAGTGGAGGGATTCAAACCTGTGACCCTTGGTATGCTTTATGTAGTAGCTAAGGGCTCTTTTAACATCCAAGATGTGTAGTCTCCTCTCCCCCCCAGGAGGAATGGTCAGTGAAGAAAACAGGGAGAGAAATAGACTGGTTAAGGTGGAAATCTGAAACCACTTTGGGTAAGAACTTTCTGTTAGTTCTAAGGACCAGTTTATCTCTGAGAAAAGAGATGAAATCAGATGCCACTGACAGGGCTTGCAATTCACTGATACATCTGGCAGAAGTAATGGCTACCAAAAACACAGTTTTCCAAGTCAAGTACTTAAACTCTGCTGAGGACAAAGGCTCAAAGAGGGGTTGCATAAGCTGAGCAATGCAAACATTAAGGTACCAAGCAGGAGCAGGATCCCTAAAGGGGGGATTGGTGTGAAGCACTCCCTTGAAAAACTTACAGAATACAGGATGGGATGATAGAGAGGAAGACTTGCCTACTGACAGGAAAGCAGAAACAGCTGCCAAGTGTATTTTAAGGGTAGCTGGTCTGAGGCCTTGGCCATTAAGATGGACCATATAATCCAGAACCATAGGCAATTCAGCAGAGTCTGGAGAAATAATCTTCTTAGAACACCAAATGCTGAATCTTTTCCATTTGGAGTTGTAAGTCTTCCTGGTGGAAGGCTTTCAAGAAGCCTTAAAGATATCCAGAAACCCTTGGGAAAGATGCAAATCTGCAAACTCTAACTCTTCAAGAGCCAAGCCTTGAGATTGAGAGACTGAAGATTCGGGTACCAAATCCTCCCCTGAGAGGATGTTAACAGGTTGTAATTCCTGGGAAGAGACAGGGGAAGGTGAACTGTTAGGGACAGCAACAAGGGATACCATGGCTGTCTGGCCCAGTCTGGAGCAATCAGAATCACCTTGCATGGTTGTGACCTTATCTTGACTAGCACCCTGAACAGGAGAGGGAAGGGGGGAAAAGCATACAGAAATTTCCCTTCCTAGTTCGGAATCAGAGCATCCAGGGGGACTGAGCCCAAGACTGGGGGTCTACAACAAAAGAGAGGAAGTTGGTGATTGTCTGGGGCTGCAAAAAGTTCTATCTCTGGAGTGCCCCATCTTGAGAAAATCACTTTCAAAACTAAAGGATCCAGGACCCATTCGTGATTGCTCTGGGATATTCTGCTCAGTGCATCTGCTAGGACATTGTCCTTCCCTGGGAGGTGAACTGCTATCAGAGAGGTTTGCAGGGAATAGGCCAGGGACCACAACTTCATTGCTTCTGTGCACAAGTCTGTATACTGAGTGCCTCCTTGCTTGTTGATGTACCACATGGTGGTGGTGTTGTCTGTTCTGACCTGAACCACCTTGTTCTGTACAGATTTGGAAAAAGCTTGCAGTGCCAGAAACACTGCTCTGAGTTCCAAGAGATTGATGTGAAGCAGAGATTCCTGAGGTGACCACAGTCCATGGGTGGTAAGATCCCCCAAATGGGCTCCCCAGCCCAGCAGGGAAGCATCTGTGGTGAGTATCACTGAATGAGACTGAGTGACAAATGGAACCCCATGTCTCAAATTGTCCTGATCCTGCCACCACTGCAAGGCTTGGATCAGGGCTTGAGTCACTGGGATTAGTTTGGTAAGGGAATCCTTTCTTTGGGACTAAAAGGCTCTTAAATGGAACTGAATGTCCCTCATTTGGAGTCTTGCTCCTTGGACCACTGCTGTGGAAGCTGCCATGTGGCCCAGTAGCTGAAGGAAATGCCTTACTGGTCGAGACACCTGAAGGGTGAATGAAGAGGCCAGTTCCATAAGCGTCCTTGCCCTTTCCAGGGGAAGGAAGGCTCTTGCCTTTACTGTATCCAGTTCTGCGCCTATGAAGGTGAGGAGCTGTACTGGTTCAAGAACTGACTTTGGTAGGTTGGGAAGGAATCCTAAGGAAGTGAGCACTTGGTGGGTCACTTGCAAATGTGACTTGACTTGGTCTGGAGACTGACCTACTATGAGCCAGTTGTCCAAGTATGGGAAGATGGAGATCTTTTGTCTTCTTAGGAAGGCAACAACTACTGCCAGGCACTTTGTGAAAACCCTTGGGGCTGATGTTAGGCCGAAGGGCATTGCTCTGAATTGATAGTGGCCTGAGGACAACTCGAACCTGAGGTACTTTCTGTAGGAGCACCTGATGGGAATGTGAAAGTGGGCATCTCTGAGGTCCAGGGAGGCTAGCCAGTCCCCTGGCCTTAGAGAGGGAAGGATAATTCCCAGAGTTACCATTTTGAACTTTGGCTTCAAAAGATGTTTGTTCAGATATCTTAGGCCCAGGATGGGCCGCCATTCTCCTGTCTTTTTGGGGGTTAGGAAGTACCTGGAGTACAACCCTTTGCCCATGTGTAGGGTGGGAATTCTCTCTATAGCTCTGACAGCTAGAAGAGAAGAACCCTCTGCCTCTAGGGCAAGGGTCTCTGAGAGATTTGCAGGTGGAAAAGATCTGGCTCTCACCTTGGGAAATTTTTTGAAGCTGAGAACCAGTCCCTGGCTTACTACTTGCAGGACCCACTTGTCTGATGTAAGAGACTTCCAGTCCTGGACAAAGTAAGCCAGCTTGCCCCCTACTGGTATGGGAGAATTGACCTGGGCAGACCCATCAGAGTGTCTGCTTGGCAGGGGCTTTAGGCTGAGGGGTGAATGCAGACCTGCTCATCCCCCTTCTGCCTCTCCCTCTAAAGAACCCCCTCTGCAAAAAGGAAGAAGAGGTGGCCTGAGCTTGGTAAAAAGGCCTTTGGAAAGGCCTTCCCTTGCCCCTGGACTGCTGCCTTTGAGAAGCTGCTTGCCTTTCTTTGGCCTGAGTACTCCTGTAAGTGGTCCCGTACTCGTCCATCTTCTTCATGTAATTCTCTGTCTGCTCCTCAAACAGAGAATTACCAATTACAGGAAAATCCATGGCCTTAGCCTGGGTATCCTGTGAGAGGCTAGTACATCTGAGCCAAGCCATCCTCCGAAGAGCTACAGATGTAGCCATGACTCTTGATGACACATCATTGGAGTCTACAGCAGCATGAAACTGTACTCTCAATGTCTCAATCCCATCTGCAGCCACCTGCTCCAGCTCCTTGGCAAGCTGGTCGGGGGCCTGTTTAGCCAGAGCCAGCACAGTATCCCACCTGGATTTCTGGTACCTGGCTGTATAGGCCATATAATTAGCCTGCCTGAGTCCTAAAGATGCTGCCATGTATTGTTTCTTTGCCATGGTATCAATCTTCCTGGAGTCCTTGTCTGGGGGTGTGATGCCAAGGGAGTGTTTGCCTTGTCACAGGCAGCAGCCTGCACAACCCCAACATGGCTGCATTGCTGAAAAAGGAACTCCGTGTCTGAACCTGAGAGAGTGTACCTCTTGTCCATTCATCTGTCCACAGGAGGTATAGAATTAGGAGACTTAAGAATTTTTTGTGTCTGTTTCCCAAAGGATTTGTGGAGGGGAATAGACAGTCTCCTGGACTCTGGGATGTCCATCATCTCAACATAATCAGGCTCTTCCTGATCCTCTACTGCTTCCTCCACAGGAAGCTGGAAGGTATCAGCCACTTTTTTGTAGAACATGTATTATGAAGGGGACTCAGAAAGCCTAGGGGGAGAAACACCTGAAGATCTGTCTGGGGAGATGTCCGGGTCAATAGGCACATCCAGACTTTCACCATCACCATAATCATCCTCACACTCTCCCTCCTCCTCCTCCTCCTCCTCCGGTTCATAAAATTCTTCCAAAGTATAATCCGGAACCGGGAGAACTGACCGAACTGAGCCCCTGCCAGATGGTACCAGTTTGGTCAGAACCAAACTAAGCAACTGCACAATGCTTATTGCTTTGGCTATCTCATCGGTGGTCGGAGTATGAAATTCTGGGTCCAAACCGGTCGATTTGTCTTTTCTTTTTATCGAAACTGATTCCTCGGAATCGGCTCTCCTTTTGCCTGAAGAAGTATTGCCCTGGTCAGAGGGCACTCCTTCTGGTTCGGTCGGAACCGAACCGGGATGGCCATCTGGGTCAGCGGACTTCTCGGCCTCCCTTTCCTTCAGTCTACCTAATTTCTTTTCCAGGGTAGATTTGGGAAAATTCTTGCAAATTTGGCAGTCTGAATTGAGGTGGTCAAACCCCAGAAAATAAACACATGTGGTGTAGGGATCAGCCTTGGCAAAGACCTCCCCACACACACTGCAGTGTTGAAACCCAGTGGGCACAGTTTTTTTCTTGGGTTTCTCAGACATGGCCAATCCTAACCAAAAACGTACCTTTTTTTTTGCCAATGCGCCAGGCAAGATACCCCTATCGGTTCCTGACCGTGTCACGGATCTTGGAAAAAAACATAATTAAATCCAGTTTTTTTTAGAACTGATATGGACCGGTTATCACACTCTAAAGTAAGCACAAGTTTTTTTTACCTCAAACTGATCGGTTCAGCCAAACCGATCCACAGTTTACAAGTTCCACACAGAAACAGAACAAAAACCTATCTAGTACTCACGGTACCACAGACAGAGACTTGAACCGACTAAGCAGAAACAGCAATTCTGTAGAAACAGACCGAAAAATGACACTTCAATCAACTTTTTGAACTGAGCAGCAGGAGAAATCTCCAGAGCGACTGTTCAGTGAGGTGGAGTAAAGAATCTGATGGTTGCAGTTTAAACAACAGCAGACATGGGCTTCAACCGAGCTTGTGATGAACATTCTATGCTAGGCATAGAAAATTTAACTCTTTGTTCTCCGGGGCAGTTGAAAGGCAGGACCTAACAGCATATGTCAGAATACAGCAAGACTTCATGTTGTTTGAAGAAGCTGTTTTCCAATTTCCTTACTGTGAGGTGCAGTCTCATATTTATGTAGTGACTTCAACAATATAAGCTCTCATATGTTTATTTTCAAAACAAGGTATTGTGCATACAGTACCTAGCTGACAGGATTTCTTTGCTGAGAGATGTAGTCTCTTATTTCTGTAGTGACCACAGAAATATAATAGCCTGTATACTAATTTCCATATTGAACAATTGCGAGTGCAGTAAATAGCTTTTTCTGTTTCCCTAATCAAAGTGCAGTCTCCTAGTTTGGTAGTATTTACGGAAGTACAGTCTGTAGAAAAGTTGCTGGAAAAATGTTTTAGTGACGCAAGTAGGCTAAAAAGATAATTTGCCATTCTGTGTAGATGTTGTTTCACTTTTACTGCCTGCTGGTGAAGTGACAGGTTTGAAGTGAAAGCTCCTGTCAGAATGTGGGAGTGTGATGATACTTTTTTATGTTTATGTTACAGGGTCTGAATGGCTGTAAGTAGTTCAGGAATATAATTAGGGGTCACTGATTACATGGCTCTGAGCTGCTTTCAGGGAGTGTGATGATATTTTTTTATGTTTATGTTATAGGGCCTGAATGGCTGTAAGTGGTTCAGGAGTATAATTATTGGGCATTGATTATATGGTTCTGAGCTGCTTTCAGCCAATCAGATCACTAGAATTGTTGTACACATTATAATGCTAGATACAGCTACTTATAAACAATGTTAAGAGTCAGCTTAAAACTGACAGTGTCCATTTAAAAAAGTTGTTTCCCTTGCATGATGTCACAGTTGGGGGTTGCAGCACTGAAAAAAAAGGGGCAGGGGTATAGAAATGAAACCGAGCACAGAAATAAAAGGCTTTTTTTCACAGAAAACAGCACTTTTTGGCAGTTTGAGTGGTAGGAGACTGATTCACAACTCCTACTGGTTTCTACTCCCAGACACAGTACCATAATTTGCATATTCTCAAAAAAACATATTCAGGTCATCATTTCCATATATTTCAGTCTATATCAAATTAGACTGCTCACTAGTGACACAGAGTTAAAGAGATCGCAAGTGTGAGGTAAGAATGAAAAGCAGGGTTGGGGGTATTGTGCATATGGAAAGGGTGATCAGGAACTGAAAAGAAAAAGTGGTAAGGCAAATAGGTAAAATGCAATGTAAAAATCCAGTACAAAAAATTCCTTGCCAAGCTCATGGGGGGAGGGGGGGGGGTGCATAGAGGAGAATACAAGAAATGAATCGGATATTACACTAACAGTAAGCAACAAAATGCCTGTGCAACAGCGACATATGTGTACACCAGAGTATTAAAGAGCAACAGATAACTCCTTGTTACCTGCTGCCATCTTCACCAGATGTCTTCTATGCCCCAACTTGCTGTTTAGTGTCACGTGCCAAATATTAATGTAGAAACAGAAAGTGATGGCAGAAAAAGACTAACGGTCCACCCCACCCAATTTGCCTGAGTTCCCTATTTAACCGGGATCCACTGTCCCTCCCTTTTTTTTTGTTTATTGCAGTGTTAAATATTGTACAAAAATTCAGACTTGCATATCAATACTTTTCTTAAATAATTACATTTGTAATTTATATTGGTCCATAATTAAATGGCATAATGAAAATATTCCATGATATCTCTTTGCAAGGTAAACATAGATGTTATTTATAATCATAAATCAGTATTTGGCTATGGTCATTAATCACATAATCTATGGATTAACTCATCCTTAATAGGTTGGGTTTTGATCAATTATTCAGATTCTGGTTTTACTAGAGACACATTCTCATTCTTTACACCAAACGTCTAAATTCAAGCTATGTTTCATAAGTCTATATCCATTTGTTTTAGTTGATTTTATTTATTAAAGACTGTATCTGATTTTAAAGTATCCAGGAATGGATTCCATATTTTATTATACTCATTCATTTGTTGGTAGTGGTATAGTGGACTCTTTTGATTCTGTGTATTACTATCATTGTGTTCAACCACACATCAAAAGTTAGGGGATCCTTATCTTTCCACTTGATCAATATACTGTATGTTTAAAAGCTATAATAATAGCCATATTGATAAAACTTTATGTGAGATAAGGAATATTTTGGATTAGGTGGTGAAAAGGACTCTATGATTTTTTAGTCTCTAAAACCTCTGTCTTGGCCCAGTTTACCTTATAACCAGATACTAAGCCAAACTGTAAGATAATATTGTAAATGTGTGGAAAACTATTATTTAAGTTTTGTACATAAATTAATGTGTCATCTGTTTCATTAATGATTTTGTCCTTTAAATACTGTCACTTCCCTTATGACCATTGCCAAAGGTTCAATGGCCATAGCAAAAATAAGAGGTGACAAAGGGCACCTTTGCCTGATGCCACATTGTAAGGTTATGGGGGAAGACAACTCCTGATTTATTTTGACTCTGGCCATCAGACTGGAATGCAAAATCTCCATCCACCTGCTAAAATTAGGGCCAAAACTGAATTTGTATATTATAGAGCGTATGAATGGCCATTCAAGGTGAACAAATGCCTTTTTTGCATCTAAAAGTAGGACTGATAAATTTGTGTCCTTACAATAATCCATTATATTAAGCAGATAGAAACATAGAATTTGACCGCAGATAAGGACCGCTTGGCCCACCCAGTCTGCCCATTTCCCTACCTACTGGATAAGCTGCAGATCCTAGTTAACCAGCAGCCTACCTCTTCCTACCCCCAACCCCTATAATGGCCTTATGACTGTCCCATGCATGCTTGAATTCCACCACTGATTTTGACTCCACAACCTCCTCCAGAAGGCCGTTCCATGCATCCACAACCCTCTCTATGAAAAAATACTTCCTTAAATTACCTCTGAGCCACCCCCCATCTTCAAATTGTGCCCTCTTGTTCTTGCACACCTCTTTTTTTGAAAGATGCTACCCTCTTGGACTTTGTTGATTCCCTTGAGGTACTTGAACATTTCTATCATGTCCCCCCCTCTCCATCCTTTCCTCGAGGCTATACATATTAAGCTCCTTTCATCTCTCTTCATATGTCTTCCAGTGCAGACCCTGCACCATTTTAGTTGCCCTCCTCTGGACAGCTTCCATCCTGTCTATGTCTTTGCGGAGATTGGGTCTCCAGAACTGCACACAGTACTCCAGATGGGGTCTCACCAGCTGTCTGTATAGAGGGATAATAACTTCCTGTTTTCTACTGGTGATGCCTCTCCCTATGCATCCCAGTATCCCCCCAGCCCTCCTTGCTGCCCTCTCACATTGCTTGCCCACCTTTAGGTCATCTGATATGACTACCCCCAGGTCCCTTTCCATTTTTGTTGTTGTTAGTATCTCACCCCCCATTGTGTACTCTTCCCCCTGGGTTTTTGTTTCCCAGGTGCATTACCTTGCACTTCTTAGCATTGAATCTAAGCTGCCATGCATTTGACCATTCCTCTAACCTTGCCAAGTCCCTTCTCATCCTTTCCACCCCACCCTGTGCATCAACTCTGTTGCAGATCTTTGTGTCATCTGCAAAGAGACATACTTTTCCTTCCAGTCCCTCTGCAATGTCGCTTATAAAGACATTGAAGAGGACCAGTCTAATACTGAACCCTCACGGTACCCGCTAGTAACCCTCCTTTCTTCCCAGGCGGACTCCATTTACTATTACTCTCTGTGTCCTATTCTTCAGCCAATTCTTTACCCAGGCTGTCATCTTGGGACCCACTCCCAGGCTAGCTAACTTGTATATTAATCTTTTGCATGGGACTGTGTCAAATGCCTTGCTAAAAGACTAGGTAGGCCATGTCCACAGCCCCTCCCTGATCTACTACTTTGGTCACCCAGTCAAAGAAATCTATCAGATTCGTCTGGCATGACCTTCCCGCTGTGAATCCATGCTGCCTTGGGTCCTGTGCCCCTCTGGCCTCTAGATACTCGACAATTCTTTCCTTCAGAAGTGATTCCATCATTTTCTCTATCACTGAGGTTAAACTAACAGGTCTGTAGTTTCCTGCTTCTGCCTTGCTCCCACTTTGTGAGGGGAATCACATCTGCCCTCCTCCAGTCCTCGGGTACCACCCCATCCTCCCATGATTTGTTAAAAGGGTAGTCAGTGGTGTCACTAGTTCTACCCTAGTTCTTTTTAGAATTCTGGGATGAATCCCATCAGGCCCCATTGCTTTGTCACCTTCAGTTTTAAGAGTTCTTTCAGAACCCTTTCTTCTGTAAATGGGCTGGTATCAACTTCTGTATCCAGAGTGTTTCTACTGTTTGTTTTAGGTACCTCCCCTCTTCATTTGTAAATACTGAGCAAAATATTTGTTTAGTATCTCTGCCTTTTCACAGTCTCCTCTGTCCACCCTCCCTCCCTTTATTAAGCCTCACTGTCCTTCCCTTGGTCTTCCTTTGCTCCCTGATGTACCTATAAAAGGTTTTATCCCCCTTCTTAACTGAGTTGGCTATCTTTTCCTCAGTTTGGGCCTTTGCTGTTCTGACTGCCTTCCCAGCCTCCTTTTGCTTTAACTGATACAGTTCTTTGTCTTGCTCCTTCTGCGATTCCTTGTACTTCCTGAATGCTTTCTTTTTCTCTTGAACCTTCACTGCCACTTCCTTTGAGAACCATAGTGGTTTCTTACATCATTTGTTTTGTTTATTTGCTTCACACAGAGGCTCGTTACCTCTGTGATGGCAGTTTTTATTATTCCCCATTGTTCTTCCACCCCTCCTTCCTGCCCATTTGCTAGTGCATTCCTTAGGCACTCACCCATTTTGGCAAAGTCAGCCCTCCTAAAGTCCAGTACTTTTGCCTTTGTATGGCTTGATTCTATTGCTGTGTTTGTTGTGAACCATACTGTTCGATGGTCGCTAGTTCCCAGATGGCTACCCACTTCTACATCTGTGATCTTCTCTCCATCTCCATTTGAGAGAACCAGATCTAAGATTTCTCCCTCTCAGTGGGCTCCAATACTAGTTGTCTAAGGCATGCCCCTGTAGGGCATCTAGAATAACCCCACTCTTGAGTGGCTGCTGCAACTGCACTCCAGTTAACATCTGGCATATTCAGATCACCCATCAGTAATATCTCCCCTTTTTCTGCCATTCTAAGTATACTTTCTATCATTTCCTTGTCCATTTCCTCCCCCTGAGAAGGGGGTCTGTATACAACCCCTGTGTGGATTATGGTGGCATTGCCTGTCTCCAAATTTACCCACAGTGCTTCTTCTCCTCCTCCCTGTTTACCCTTTTGTTCTGTTGCTTTTATTCCTTCTCTTATGTAAAGAGCTACTCCTCCTCCTCTTTTACCCTACCTGTCCCTCCTGTAGATAGTGTATCCTGGTATGTTTACATCCCAGTCATGGTTTTAGTGTACCATGTTTCTGTGACTGCCACGATATCCAGATGTTCCTCCTCCTTCAAGGCCACTAATTCAGGAAGCTTGTTACCCAGACTACGGGCATTGGTACTCATTGCTCTCCATTTTTTGATGGCTTTACCTTCTGTTGCAGCATCCCCCACTGACCTTTCTACCTCGGTCTTTTTCTCATTTAGTACTCTGTTTTGTAGGGAGAGGCTGGGGTTTTCCTGCTGCTTATCAGTGCCTCCCCCTTTGACTAGTTTAAAAGCTTGCCAATGATGCCTAATGTTGTATAACATAGATCTCCCTTTAATTAAGCCATTTTGGTCTGCATGTATAATGGATGGCAATATTTTATCCAGTCTGGTGACCAGAACCTTTGCCAAGATCTTTGCATCAGTGTTAACTAAAGATATTAGCCTGTAAGAGGAGGTTAATAGTGTTTTTATTATTTTTTCAGGGGGAATAATAATATATTAGCTTCTTTAAATGAGGGAACTAGATTATTATTCTGAAATATGTAATCCAAAGTGCTTTTCAAATATAGGGCCAAGACAGTGGAAAATTTCTTATAAAGATCTATAGAAAACCCATCAGGACCTACAGCCTTTCCTAGTGGTAGCACCTTAATTACAGCTACGATGTTATCTGTTGTAATAGGTTGCTCCATTTTTTGATAATTATTCATAGAAATGGAAGGAAAAGTCAAATCTGCACAAAAAAAAGCATAATATGATCATGTGTATCAGTAGTTTCTGCTGAATATGAATGCTGATAATACTGTTGAAAAATCTTATTTATTTCTTGGAGATTACTGGTTACCTGCCCATTTTGACCCTGAATAATAATTAAGTTATTTTGCTGCTGCATTTTTAGTTGTCAAGCCATAAGTTTATCATATTTATTTCCCATTAGATAGTAGTTAGTCTTAGTGTAAAGAAGTTGGCATTCTGCTTCTTCCGTTATTAAGCTGTTATGTTGTTCTTTTAAGATCAGTAGATTTTGTAGTTTATTCTGGTCATTAGTCAGCATATGTTCCCTTTCTGCTTGACTCATTAGTGATTTTAATTCTGATAGTCTTTTTTGTTTCTTTTTATTACTTACTATTGTATATGATGTGATTAAGCCCCTTAAAAAAAGCATTAAAGTATTCCTAAACTATCCCATAATTAGCCTCCCTGGTTGTATTCTGAGTAAAATATGCCTGAATGTCATTTATTAATGTCTCCCAGAATATCTGGTATTTTAATATCATGAGGTCTAACTTAAAATAAGGAGTTATTAATCTGTATCTGTACTGTAAAGATATCTGTATTGGAGCATGATCGGATATAATAATAATATTTAACATTATTAAGCTGATGTAAAGAAGCTTTGGACAAAAGAAAAAAATAAATCCTGCAGTATGTTTGATGAGGTGACAAGAAATAAGAGTATTGACGCAGTTCAGGTTTCTGTGCCAGCCATACCTCTACAAGACTGAGTTCATTCATAAATCGTTTAACCTCTATAGCTGCTAAAGAAATTCTGTCAGGACAAGTTCCAGATTTATCTTTATCAGGTTCCAGTACTAAATTATAGTCCTCCCAATAATATAGGGAACTAGAAATTTTGATATTTCAAGAAATAAATCCTTAAAAAAGGAGGGGAGTTCTTGTAAGGACCATAAATATTGCAGATAGTATAGGACTTGCCCAAAGTATTAATTTGGCAAATAATAAAACAACGATTGATATCAGCACTATATTGAATAATTTTTAAGTTGAAAGTTTTTTTAAAGAAAATAGAACCCTCCGTGACTTTCTCTTAAAGGGGGCATTAATACCCATCCCCCACTTATTTGCTAAAAACTGGAACTCACTCTGCTGAAGTTGTGCCTCCAATAAAAGGGCACAATTCATACCAATTGTATCTAAATAATTAAAATATTTTTTTTGATTTCACCCTGTCTTGTAGCCCTTTCACATTCCAGCTAGTGCATTTTATCTCACAGGCCATCTATTAGGTTTAATACATAGGGATTTTTAAATATTTTCCTAACAAAAGTATTCTTCATTGTTCTTCATTGTTTTCAAACCCAACCTAAAATAAATTGCCTTCTGCTTTACATACTTCAGCCATATATTGCTTATGGAACTTACTTGCACATCTGAAACACCACTTTTGTATCACAAAAATTACATAGTGAAGAAAAAGAATAAATATATACCCCCTGCACCTAACTCAAAATACCCATATACAGAATATGCAAACCATTTAGTGATGATACCTATTATTACTTCATTAGAATACTTATATAAATCTTTCCAAGACCTGTTCAGCAAACAGGCCATGGAAACCAGTAGCATACTGCACATCTGAAAACTAGTTAACATTATTAAAATCCAAACCCCATCAAGCCAACCACCCCATCTTACTCCTGCCCCTACCTGCTGAACCCCATTACACCTGTCCTAATGGTTTGTTCTGAGATGTGATGTGTGAGCTAAAATATCCAAGCCCCTGAGCCTATCATGTATATAAATATTTCTAAACCAACCCACTAAAGAAGTCTGGATTATAATTCATTTCTCTTTTTTCTTTTTTGTTTGTATAATCTTTACATTAAAAGTTTGCATATACATAACAACAATCAACAAAACAACATAAAAAAGAAAATTACAATTTCTCTTACATTTCATCCAGGGATGCACAGTTACACCTTTAAAAGCCATCTCATTAGCCGGCTTGGTGGCGCAGAGGGCTGAGCCGCTGGCACCTTACCTCATGCTATGCCGGTGACCCGGGTTCAGGAACAACCTCAGGTCACTGGGGAGCCAGCTTGGAGGGGGGGTGGGCTGGAGCAGGATTGAGCTTGCTCTCCCCTCCAAGGGGTGGCTGCCCACTCATCCGTAGTCTCACTCCCACCGGGTGGAGGTCTGGTGGGCACATAGGTGGTACAGAGTGGTGCGCAAGTCAGGGAGGGGTGGAAAGGGCCACGGATCCTGGCATGTGCCTCCATGCACACACACACTTGCACACCGTGGCCTCGGGGGAGGAAAGAAGAAATAAAGTATATATGAAAAAAATCTCATTATCATTTACAAGTGATTTTGTTCAATTCAGGTGTGACTAACTTCACAGAGATTCCTTTAAGTAGAGGTGGGAAATTGGTTGTCCCTCATAAAGGCCAACCATCCCCCAAGGGGATTCACCCTTCACAGTGTCTTCACCCCTCCAGGCCCTCCTGTATAACCTGGGCTTACGCTGGTGTCAGTAAAGCCAGGTTGGGTGCCCAAGTGTGGAGAAAGCTTCCCCCTCTCCCTAACTGTGAGCTTAAGCTTCTCCAGTGCAAGAGTTTGTATCAACAAGGTATGCCATTGGTTCAGCGTGGGGGATGCATTTGAAACCCATGTGTTTTGGATATAGTGTTGGACCAAAATTAAGAGAACCTTAGTCCATCTAGGGAGTGGTACCCACTCCTCCTCATCAGAGTTCTCCAACCCAAATAAACATAGGAGGGGGTCCATCAGGAATGTTCTCCCCACCATCTTTTCTATGTTCTTCATAACTGCCTTCCAAAAATCCTGCAGGACTGGACAGGCCCAAAAGCAATGACAATAGGACCCCACTGCCCTACCACAATACTGGCGGATGGAATTTTTGTACTATTGATGGAGGGCAGTAAAGTCGATTACCAACTTTGTAGTAGGACTCTTTAAATTTGTTACATACACCTATCCCCATATGCAGGGTTAGCATCATCTTTCATATGGCCTCACTTATCTGCAAGCCCATATCCCATTCCCACAACATCCTGTTTTTCTGTGCAAGGTCAGGGGAAATATTGCTTCCCTGCACATGCCACCTTCTGAATAATATCTCTCGGGTCCATCTTAGCCCAATATATCAATTGCACCACTGGTTATAGCGCAGGAGTCCCAGACCGTCCTCTCCCCATTCCTCCAACATAAGCCTGGATTTGAAGGATCTAAAAAAGTGATGTCTATCTAATCCCAGACACCTCTGCAGATTTGCAAAGGAGCATAGGCCCTCTCTGGAGTAAAAGTCCCCCACACTCCAGACTCCCTTGGACTCCCACTTCCTAAACCCAGGGTCCTCCAGTCCCAGTAAGAGGAAGGGATTATGGGTGACAGGTAACAGCACTATCTCAATATCCCTTGCTTTCCCAACACATGAGAGCTGTCCCCAGCCATATAATAGTGCCAGAACCAAAGGATCCCTCTCTCCCAGGTTCATATACACGTTCCACCCTCACCTGACCAGATAGGCCAGCACCCTGCCAGGACAGCCTACCTGCTCCAAATCCACCCAGCTAGCCACCCTCAGCTGATTTACCCAGTCATGAATGTACCAGTGTTGAATGGACAAATAATAATTATAAAGGTCCAGAAAATTTAGGCGCACCCATCTGCATCTGCCTTCAGTCTCTGCAGGCAGGCCCTAGGTTTCTTCCCCTGCCAAACGAAGGATGAAAAAGCCACCTCCAACCTCTTAACATCCTCCCTTTTGAGATCAATGTGTACCATTTACATAGTATAAAGAATTCTGGGAAGGATATTCATTTTAACCAAATTGATTCTACCCAGCCAAGAGATAAGTAGGGGGCCCCATCTGTGCAAATCTGCTTCTATTGTTTTGATTATGGGCATACAATTTAGCTCATATATAGATCCCAAGGTCCTCCCCACCTGTATCCCCAAGTACTGTACATGACACTCCTGGACACCACCTTTAATCATTAGGTCCCTCCCCCACCCCACCTGGAAGGCAGAGCAACTCTGACTTATTAAAGTTAATATTGTACCCTGAGAATTGAGCAAATGTGTTAATTAGATTTAACAGTGGAGGCATTGACCCCTGTGGATCCCCTATAAATAATAGCATACTGTCCATGTATAGAGTAATTTTGTGCTGATTTCCTGACACCTCCTCCACTCCTCTAATGTCCCCCACATTGCTGAATTGCTACTACTAGTAGTTCCAAAGCTAATGTGAACAACACGGAGGAGAGTGGACACCCCTGCCTCATTCCCCTAGCCAGGTCAAACATATCCAATAGAGTGCCATTCACTAAAATCTGTGCTGTGGGAAACTTATACATTGCCTTCTCCCACCCAACAAATGTTTCACCCAGACCAAACTGGGTCAACACCTTGAAAAATTAACTACACTCCACCTGGTCGAATGCCTTTTCTGTGTCCATAGATATGACGTAAGTATTTTCTTTAAACCGGTTTGCCCTCCAGACTACAGTCAGCAAACAGCAAATACTATGGTATGAAAGGCACCCCTTAATGAACCCAGTCTGGTTTGGGTGAATAAGATCTGGCAAGACATGCTCCAGTATAGAAGCCAGGATGTTTGCCAACATTTTTAAATCACAATTTAATAGGGAGATTGGTCTGAATGAGGCACACTCCGACGAGTCTTTACCCGGTTTGGGAATAAGGCAGATAGCATCGAAACACGAAGCAGAGAGTGTAACCCCCCTTCCCCTCAACCTGTCTAAAGACATCAAACGATGGTCCCGCAAGCTAACCAGACAGATATTTATAGTACTCTGCCGGGAAACTGTCTGGCCTGCTAGCTTTACCTGCCTTCAACCCCTGAATGGCTCGACAAACCTCAGCTCTGGTGACAGGCTCACTAAGCCTATCCCTCTGCTCCCCTGTTACCTCTGACAAAGTCAGCCAATACATAAAACCTTTGGCAAGGTCCAACCTACCCCCCACACTCTGCCCAATACAGATGCTGATAAAAGCCCCAAAAGCATTCTTTAACCCTCTGTTTATCTCACAGGAAAATTCCCCCCAATTCCTAACACCTGGGATCAAAGTGGGGCCCCTCCCCCCCGCTCATCAGGTGCACCAAGAACGGTTCGGGTTTGTTTCCCCATTTGAACATCTGTTTCTTACAATACATCCATGACTTGCATGCCTCCCCCCTCAACAGAGCATTCAAAGCTTCCCTAGTAGTGTCCAATAGGGCTCTAACTTCTCCTCCCACCACCCTCCACTCCAAATTCTTAAGACGGGACTCTAATTTTGTTCTTTTTTGCTGACTGAGTTTCTTAACCCGGGCAACATAACTAGTGACACCTCTCAAACACGCCTTTTCAGCATCCCATATCGTGGCTTTGGAGGTGGGGGAACCAGCATTAGCCCCTGTGTAAGCCTTCCATTGCTCCTCCAGATACTTCTTGAACTTTTTATCTCCCAGCATATATGTAGGGCATTTCCATGGGGTGGGCCCTTCCATTGCTCATTAACAGAGGTCACTAGTATGACCACAGCATGGTCTGTTATGTGTTTTGGGCTATGATTAATATTCTGTACCCTCACATACCAAGCCAGAGGCAAGTTAATATAGTCAATGCAGGACTATGTGCCATGGGGACTGGAAAAATGGTTACTCCCTTGCCCCTGGATTTGCCGTGTGCCAGTCATCCACCAAGTTTAGGTCAGACATACCAACTTGCCACTGGCATATTGCCTCCCTAGTATGACAGCACCCCCCAGAATGGTCCAGAAGAGGGTCCATTGTACAATTCAGGTCCCCCCCAGGTCAGCAAATCAAGTAATGCCCTGTAAAAAACTGGGTCATGCACCACTGGTGCATAAATGCTCCCTTAAGTAACACTTCCCCATATACCTCCCCTGTTACAACTATATACTTGCCCTCACCCTGATCCTTCACCACCTTCCTGACCTGAAAAGGGAAGTTTTTATGCAACAAAATAGCAACTCCTCTTTTATGAGATGAGAACGTAGTTGTGAAGAATGCTCCCACCCACCCATGAGCCAGCTTCACATGTTCAGAGTCAGTTAAGTGGGTCTCCTGTAACAAGACCACATGGGTTCCTTGCTGCCTAAGAGCTGTAAGCCAGCTTGTATGCTTTATAGGAGTGGAGCTCCCCTGTACATTCCAGGAAGCCACAGTAATGTCCCACAGTTTAGCCATGGCACACTCCAAATCTTTTCCCCTGACCAGGACTCCCTATTCCAGATAGCACCTACATAGCACTGGGTGGGCCATAAGCCCTTATCAGTCAACAGTATCCATGTATCCATTAGAAAACATAAAGTGAATTTACAAGCTTAAATGGGCAGACTGGGTGGGCCATAGGCCTTTATCTGCAGACAGTGGCTATGTATCTATTAGAAATCCTCTACCCCAATACTATTAGCCCACGCCTTTCTTACTGTCTTTCAACAATTTCCACACTGCAAATATACATTGTGCACCAATACTGAATATTTTCATAAATAAGCATACAGGTTATAACATACAGACAGGTTTTAACTCCCTCTTTCTCCCAAGCCTTACAAAGTTACAACCTAGACATTTTACCATGTTTCCACACAACCACCCCCAATGAACAACAGAAAAATGCAGTAACAAGCAAAACTATATACATAGTTCCCCGGTTTACCCTCCCTGTAACGGCCCTCACATCCTTCTTTTACATGCTTCTCCAACTAACCCCCCACCCCTCTCTCCCATTACAATCCATGAGACTAACAAAAACATAGAAACTAACTGCAACGTATGCATGAGTACCCAAGAAAACCCACACGTAGATCATGCCCTCCCCTCCTCCTTCCCAGCTTGTAGCACATAACAAGATGTTTTACTCATAAACCATAATTTAGCCAAATCCCATCTTTAAATTCAATTACAACACTGCAAATAAGAAAATGTGCTGGCAGTCCCAAGTACTCCATGCCCCCTTCCCCACTGCCCCAACACTCCCCCAACAGGCACTACACCTAGAATTCCCCATCAAACTAAACAAGAATTCATCCTGTCCTGCCAGGATCAAACCCAGCGTCCCACAGTCTAAAGCGTCAGCAGAAGTGGAGAAAATAAACTTAAACTGTACAAGTACACCAGGCCAATTCCAGGGTGGGGGCTCAGGCTGCACTACAGTGGCACATGCTATGCCCTGCCCCACCCCGACCAGCCTAACTTTAACCTCCGGTCCTGGGATTACATCCAACTTTGCCTCAGGGATGCAACTTCTGTTTTGTTCTTCCCCCAGTTATTTAACCAGGAGAGAGACACTCAGCTGAAAGCTTGTTTACAAGTGCGACTGGGGAGCACAGGGAAGTTAAGTGACTTGCTCAGGGTCACACAGTATGCAAGTAGGGGCTGTGGGATTCAGGACCAGGTCTCCAGATTTGCAGCTCAGAGCCTTAAACCACTACGCTATACTGCCTCCCTAAGGACTCCACCTTCTTCAGCATGAAGGACAATGCTCCATAGCAGAGATGGCCTCCCTCAGGGACAGTGTCTCAAATAAATCCCACAGTAGGCCGCAGCAGTTCCATGTCCCTGAAGGTCCTCCAAGGGCTGGCCTTGCCATAGTGATTCACTAGGCTTCCAATACCCTTGAAACCCAAAACAAGGCCTTCCAAAAAGTGAACCATCCTGGAAGCGATTACCAGTCACAAAAATGTTTAAATCCATAGGGCCAGGGAAGTCAGGAAATAAACCTTCAAAGCGATGTTAAATAACACATCTCCTCTTCTCAGAAGCATCTGGGGTAATCAAAAAAATTGGGGGGGGGGGATCGATGAACAAGGGCACTTCAAGGGGAAGTCCAGCACACAGGCACACAATTATAAAACAAAACTCAGGCAGGAATTAACCTGAACTTTGCAGCCCCTCAGCCAAGCTTCTTCTTCAGTTCCTTAACTAACATGTCTGCCTTCTCTATCTGCCAAAATGAAAACATGGCAGATTTTTAGGGTGGCTGGATAAATCACGAAGTGCTCCACCTTCAACTCATGGAGCTGGGCCATCACCATGTTGAACATTTTGCACCTTTTCAATAGTCAAGTCAAACAGTCCTGAGAGATAAATAGTTTGGACCCTTCATACACTAAGCCCCTCTTAGCTCTATAGGCATTCAGGACTGTTTCTCTGTCCTGGTAGTTGTGGAAGTGCATGATTATTTGCCATGGGGATTGATCTGCCTGGGCATAACTGCTCTGTGGGACCTCTCAAGCTTAAACCTCCCATTCTTTGATGTCAGTCCCAGGAGCATTGGTAATGTTGCTGTACAGAACCCCAAGATATCTGACCCCTCTTTACCCTCCAGCAGCCCCTGCACCTCAGATTTAACATATGGTGGTAGTTCTCCTGATTATCAAAGGACTCCTTAAAGTCCTCTAGTTCCTTCTGACATGCTGCCACTTGTCCAGGGACTGAAGCCATCTCATCCTCAAGGTGAGAAAGAAAAAATTACTCACCTTAGTAATGTTGTTTCTTCTAATGGAGTCTTGCTGTATTCTGACATATGCAGTTAGGTCCTGCCTTTCAACTGCCCCGGAGAACAAAGAGTTAAACTTTCCATGGCAAGCATGGAATGTTCACCATGAGCTTGATTGAAGCCCCTGTCTGCTGTTGTTTAAACTGCAACCGTCAGATCTTTACGAGCAATACTCACTAGAAGTTCTGTGTGGAAACTGTAAAACTAATACTAGCCAACTGGCAACTAAATCTATAAAAATGTTTTTTGGTTTCAAAAGGAAGACTCAAGGCAGGAAACCCCAAAACAAAAAACATCCAAAAACACAACCACTCACCCAAACTGAAAGAGGGTGACAAAAGGACACCCCTAGGGGAGGCAGAGGGGGAGGTCAGAATACAGCAAGACTCCACTAGAAGAAACATAATTACTAAGGTGAGTAATTATTTCTTCAAACAACATGAAGTCTTGCTGTATTCTGACAATTGCAGACTACCAAGCAGTACCTCCATGGAGGAGGGACAGAACCTACTTTGGAAACAGGCTCTGAAGTACTGCTGTGTTAAACAGAGCATCACTCCTAGACTGGATATCCAGAGAGTAATGCTTGGTGAATGTATGGACTGTTTTCCAGGTGGCTGCTTGACACATTTCTAAGAGAGGGATATCCCTGGCAGCAGCCAGGGAAGCAGCTGTACCTCTTGTGGAATGAGCCCTTAGGCCTGAGGGTGGAGTTCTACCCAGTTTTTCATAGCAGAATTGTATACAAGAAACAATCCACCTGGCAACAGATCTCTTCTTGGCAGGTTTGCACTTACCAACTTCTCCATATGTGAGGAACAAGTGGAGGGATTCAAACCTATGACCCTTAGAACGCTCTATGTAATAGCTAAGGGCTCTTTTAACATCCAAGCTGTGTAGCCTCCTCTCTCCAGAGAAGGAATAATCAGTGAAGAAAACAGCGAGAGATATAGACTGGTTGAGGTGGAAATCTGAAACCACTTTAGGCAAAAACTTTTTGTTAGTTCTTAGGACCACTTTATCTCTATAGAAAGGGATGAAATCAGATTCCACTGACAGGGCTTGCAATTCACTGATACACCTGGCAGAAGTAATGGCTACCAAAAACACAGTTTTCCAAGTCAAGTACTTAAGCTCTGCAGAGGACAAAGGCTCAAAGGGGTTGCATAAGCTGAGCAATGCAAACATTAAGGTCCCAAGCAGGAGCAGGATCCCTAAAGGGGGGATTGGTGTGAAGCAATCCCTTGAAAAACTTACAAAACACAGGATGGGATGATAGAGAGGAAGGCTTGCCTACTGACAGGAAAGCAGAAGCAGCCGCCAAGTGTACTTTAGGGGTAGCTGGTCTAAGGCCTAGGCTATTAAGATGGACCATATAGTCCAGAACCGTAGGCAACTCAGCAGAGTCTGGAGAAATATTCTTCTTAGAACACCAAATGCTGAATCTTTTCCATTTGGAATTGTAAGTCTTTCTGGTGGAAGGCTTTCGAGAAGCCTTAAGGATATCCAGAACCCCTGGGAAAGATGCAGATCTGTAAACTCTAACTCTTCAAGAGCCATGTCTTGAGATTAAGAGACTGAAGATTCAGGTACCAAATCCTCCCCTGAGAGGATGTCAACAGGTTGTAATTCCTGGGAAGAGGCAGGGGAAGGTGGACTGCTAGGGACAGCAACAGGGGATACCAGGTCTGTCTGGCCCAGTCTGGAGCAATCAGAATCACTTTGCATGGTTGAGACCTTATCTTGACTAACACTTTGAGCAGGAGAGGGAAGGGGGGAAGCAAACAGAAATTTCCCTTCCCAGTTCAGAATCTGAGCATCCAGGGGGACTGAGCCCAAGACTGGGGGTCTGCAACAAAAGCGAGAAAGTTGGTGATTGTCTTGAGCTGCAAAAAGATCTATCTCTGGGGTGCCCCATCTTGAGAAAATCACTTTCAAAACTAAAGGATCCAGGTCCCATTCATGATTGCCCTGGGATATTCTGCTCAGTGCATCTGCTAGGACATTGTCCTTCCCTGGGAGGTGAACTGCTATCAGAGGGGTTTGCAGGGAATAGGCCAGGGACCACAACTTCATTGCTTCTGTGCACAAGGCCATAGACCTAGTGCCTCCCTGCTTGTTAATGTACCACATGGTGGTGGTGGTGTTGTCTGTTCTGACCTGGAACACCTTGTTCTGTACAGATTTGGAAAAAGCTTGCAGTGCCAGAAACACTGCTCTGAGTTCCAAGAGACTGATGTGAAGTAGATATTCCTGAGGTGACCACAGTCCTTGGGTGGTAAGATCCCCCAAATGGGCTCCCCAGCCCAGCAGGGAAGCATCTGTGGTGAGTATCACTGAATGAGACTGAGTGACAAAAGTAACCCCTTGTCTCAAATTGTCCTGATCCTGCCACCATTGCAAGGCCTGGATCAGGGTTCGAGTCACCGGGACTAGTTTGGTAAGGGGGAATCCTTTCTTTGGGACCAGAAGGCTCTTAAGTGGAACTGAATGTCCCTCATCTGGAATCTTGCTCCTTGGACCACTGCTGTGGAAGCTGCCATGTGGCCCAGAAGCTGAAGGAAATGCCTTGCTGATCGAGACACCTGAAGGGTGAATGAAGAGGCCAGTTCCATGAGGATCCTTGCCTTTTCCAGGGGAAGGAAGACTCTTGCCCTTTACAGTATCCAGCTCTGCCCCTATGAAGGTGAGGAGCTGTACTGGTTCGAGAACTGACTTTGGAAGGTTGAGAAGGAATCCTAAGGAAGTGAGCACTTGTTGGGTCACTAGCAAATGTGACTTGACTTGGTCTGGAGACTGACCTACTATGAGCCAGTCGTCCAAGTATGGGAAGATGGAGATCTTTTTTCTCCTTAGGAAAGCAACCACTACTGCCAGGCACTTTGTGAAAACCCCTGGGGCCGTTGGGCCAGAGGGCATTGCTCTGAATTGATAGTGGCCTGAGGGCAACTCGAACCTGAGGTACTTTCTGTGGGAGCACATGATGGGAATGTGAAAATAGGCATCCTTGAGGTCCAGGGAGGCTAGCCAGTCCCCTGGCCTTACAGAGGGAAGGATAATTCCCAGAGTCACCATTTTGAACTTTGGCTTTAAAAGGTGTTTGTTCAGATATCTTAGCTCCAGGATGGGCCGCCATTCTCCTGTCTTTTTGGGGGTTAGGAAGTACCTGGAGTACAATCCTTTGCCCATGTGTAGGGTGCGAGCCCTCTCTATAGCTCTGAGAGCTAGGAGAGAAGAAACCTCTGCCTCTAAGGCAAGGGTCTCTGATAGATTCGCAGGTGGAAAGGATCTGGTTCTCATCTTGGGAAATTTTTTGAAGCTGAGAACCAACCCCTGGTTTACTACTTCCAGGACCCACTTGTCTGATGTTAGAGACTTCCAGTCCTGGACAAAGTAAGCCAGCCTGCCCCCTACTGGTATGGGAGAATCGGCCTGGGCAGACCCATCAGGGTGTCTGCTTGGCAGGGGCTTTAGGCTGAGGGGTGGATGCAGGCCTGCTCATCCCCCATCTGCCCCTCCCTCTAAAGAACCCCGTCTGAGAGAAAGAAGAGGAGGCCTGAGCTTGGTAAAAAGGCATTTGGAAAGGCCTGCCCCTGCCCCTGGACTGCTGCCTTTGAAAAGTTGCTTGCCTTTCTTTGGCCTGAGCACTCCATTGAGTGGTCCTGTACTCATCCATCTTTTTCATGTAGTTCTCTGTCTGCTCCCCCAAACAGAATTACCAATTACAGGGAAATCCATGGCCTTAGCCTGGGTATCCTGTGAGAGGCTAGTACATCTGAGCCAAGCCATCCTCCGAAGAGCCACAGATGTAGCAATGACTCTTGATGAAACATCACTGGAGTCCACAGCAGCATGAAATTGTACATTGGATGCCTCAATCCCATCTGCAGCCACCTGCTCCAGCTCCTTGACAAGCTGGTCAGGGGCCTGTTTAGCCAGAGCCAGCACAGTCTCCAACCTGGACTTCTGGTATGTAGCTGTATAGGCCATATAGTTAGCCTGCCTGAGTCCCAAAGATGCTGCCATGTATTGTTTCTTTGCCATAGCATCAATCTTCCTGGAGTCCTTGTCTGGAGGATGTGATGCCAAGGGGATATTTGCCTTATCACAGGCAGCAACCTGCACTACCCCAACATGGCTGCATTGCTGGAAAAGGAACTCCGTATCTGAGCCTGAGAGGGTGTACCTCTTGTCCATTCATCTGTCCACAGGAAGTATAGAATTAGGAGATTTAAGAATTTTTTGTGTCTGTTTCCCAAAGGATTTGTGGAGGGGAATAGACAGTCTCCTGGACTCTGGGATGTCCATCATCTCAACAAAATCAGGCTCCTCCTGATCCTCTACTGCTTCCTCCACAGGAAGCTGGAGGGTCTCAGCCACTTTTTTGTAAAACATACAGTGAGAAGGGGACTCAGAAAGCCTAGGAGGAGAAACACCTGAAGGTCTGTCTGGGGAGATGTCTGGGTCAATAGGCACATCCAGACTTTCATAATCACCATAATCATCCTCATACTCTCCTTCCTCCTCCTCCTCCGGTTCATAAAATTCTTCCAAAGTGTAATCCGGAACCGTGGGAACCGACTGAACCGAACCCCTGCCAGATGGTGCCGGTTCGGTCGGAACTGAAGTAAGCGATTGCACTATCCTTATCGTCTTGGCTATCTCATCAGCGGTCAGAGTATGAATTCCTGGGTCCGAACTGGACAATTTATCTTTTCTTTTCCTTTTCACCAGAACCGACTCCTCAGAATCGGCTCTCCTTTTGCCCAAAGAAGTTTCACCCTGATCAGAGGGCACTCCTTCTGGTTCGGTCGGAACCGAACTGGGCTGGCCATCCGGGACAGCGGACTTCTCGGCCTCCCTTTCCCTCATTCTACCTAATCTCTTTTCCAGGGTAGATTTGGGAAAATTCTTACAAATTTGACAGTCTGAATCAAGGTGGTCAAACCTCAGACAATAAACACAGGTGGTGTGGGGATCAGCCTTGGCAAAGACTTCCCCACACACACTGCAGTGTTGAAACCCAGTGGGCCCAGTTTTTTTCCTGGGTTTCTCAGACATGGCCAATCCTATCCAAAACTTACCCTTTTTGGTAATCCACCAGGCAAGACTCCCCTATCAGTTCCTGACCGTGTCACGGGTCTTGGAAAAAAAACGTAATAAAATCCATTTTTTTAGAACCAATACAGACCGGTTACCACACTCTAAATGAATTACAAACTTTTTTTACCTCAAACTGATCGGTTCAGCTGAACCGATCTACAGTTTACAAGTTCCAAACAGAAACTACACAGAAAACCTATCTAATACTCATGGTACCACAGACAGAGACTTGAACCGACTGAGCGGTAACAGCAATTTGGTAGAAATCGACTGAAAAAAAAAACGACACTTCAACCGACTTTTTTGAACCGAGCAAAGGAGAAATCTCTGGAGCGACTGTTCAGTGATGCGGAGTAAAGAATCTGACGGTTGCAGTTTAAACAACAGCAGACAGGGGCTTCAGCTGAGCTTGTGGTAAACATTGCATGCTGGCCATGGAAAGTTTAACTCTTTGTTCTCCGGGGCAATTGAAAGGCAGGACCTAAGTGCATATGTCAGAATACAGCAAGACTTCATGTTGTTTGAATATGGTTCGTCCTCTGTAATTTGGGTGGCTTGCAAGGTTTGTTGCTCGATCACCTCTTGGAGCTTAGAGTTGAGTTTTTGTTCAATTTTCCCCAGACGGGGTTTGAGAGCTGTCAACACCTGGCCCATTAGTTCCCGACTGAGTGCGCTGACCCCCGCAGCCAAAAGCGTAACTGTTTTCACGCTTTCGGTTTGACTGCCGGCAGGCTGCTTCTTTCCTCCTTTACCCGTAACATGTTGATTTTACTGTGGTTTGCAGTGAGATATTCATCCATTCTACTTTCTGGATGATAACCAATCACTCAGAAACTGAAAAAAATAGGAATCTCTTCTTTTAATTGTAATTATTTAGCTGGCAGGATGGAGCGTGGTGATGATACGTCTGCACTGCTAGCTGCACATCAGCAGCCCCCCTTATTTCAAGTTATTCTGAATCTCATTCATATACCCCATCACAACACCCGCCCAAGCATGGGGGAAGGGGGGCCATGATGGAGCCAGTAAACCCGTAGAGGGTGAGAAAGTCAAAGATAGCCTAATCAATGATGAGAGAGAGAGAGAACCCACATATGAGAAAAAAGGAAGAAAAAGGAGCAAACAAGAAAAAAAAAAGATCAACAAGAATCATTTCCTTTTTTTAAACTTCTTCCTCCTCATTATCCTCCGATATTCTTGAAGATGCCAAATGTTCATATTTCCTTTTCTTCATCCACACTAGAGTTTCATTCTCCAAACATTCATTCCAGTCTCTCACTCTCTATGTGATGTTCGTCGATGCCTCCCCTTTATCCATTTTTAATTAAAAAAAAACTGCCTTCTTAGGGTCTATAAAATCCAACCTTTCCCATGGACAAAAAGAAAAAAATTACTCACCTTAGTAATTATGTTGCTTCTAATGGAGTCTTGCTGTATTCTGACAATTGCAGTGATTCCCAACCTTTGAACTGCCCCAGAGAACAAAGAGTTAACTTTCCATACAGGGCATAGAACGCTGAGCTCGAGCTCGGTTGAAGTCTCTGTCTGGAGTGTTTCAAACCTAAACCATTAGATTCTTACGAGCCCAACTAAACAAAAAATTCTATGTGGCAATTGTAAAAATTCCTACTAGCCAACTGGCTGAAAAAAGTTTTGGATTCCCAAGGAAGACTCAAGTCAGGAAACCCAAAAACCAAAAACCAATCTACTACAAATAATAATAAATCAGCACCCAAACAAAAAGGAGGAGGGTGCAAGCAAAAAACACCCCTGGGGTGCAACACTGCACCTGCCCACCCACTTCCCAAAAACAGGTTCTGAGAGAGGAGGCAGGGAAGGAGGTCAGAATACAGCAAGACTCCATTAGAAGAAACATAATTACTAAGAGGAGTAATTTTTTTCTTCAAACAACATGAAGTCTTGCTGTATTCTGACAATTGCAGACTACCAAGCAGCACCTCCAAGGAGGAGGGACAGAACCTACTTTGGGAATAGGCTCTGAAGTACTGCTGTGCCAAACCGAGAATCACTCCTAGCCTGGATATCCAGAGGTAATGCTTGGTAAAGGTATGGACTGTTTTCCAGGTGGCTGCTTGACAAATTTCTAAGAGAGAGATATCCCTGGCAGCAGCCAGGAAGCAGCTGTACCTCTTGTGGAATGAGCCCTCAGGCCTGAGGGTGGAGTTTTTCCCAGTTTTTCATAGCAGAATTGCATACAAGACACAATCCACCTGGTAATAGATCTTTTGGTGGCAGGTTTGCCCTTTCCCATTTCTCCATAAGTGAGGAACAACTAGAGGAAGTCTAACCTGTGACCCTTGGTACGCTCTATGTAGTAAATAAGGGCTCTTTTGACATCTAAACTATGTATCCTCCTCTCTCCTAAGGAAGAATGATCAGTGAAGAAAACAGGGAGAGACATAGACTGGTTTAAATGGAAGTCTGAAGCCACTTTGGGTAAGAACCTTCTGTTGGCTCTAAGGACCACTTTATCCCTGTGAAATGAGATAAAATCAGGTTCCACTGACAGGGCTTGCAATTCACTGATACGCCTGGCAGAGGTAATAGCTACCAGGAACACAGTTTTCCAAGTCAAGTACTTAAGCTCTGCTGAAGACATAGGCTCAAATGGGGGTTGCGTAAGTTGAGCAATGCAAACGTTCAAATCCCAGGCAGGGGCAGGGTCTCTAAAAGGAGGATTGGTGTGAAGCAATCCTTTAAAAAATGTACAGAACACAGGATGGGAAGATAGTGAGGAAGACTTCCCCACAGACAAAAACGTAGAAACAGCTGACAAGTGTACTTTGAGAGTAGCTGGTCTGAGGTCTAGGCCATTAAGATGGACCATATAATACAGAACCGTAGGCAATCCAGCAGTGTCTGGAGAAATATGTTTCTTAGAACACCAAATGCTGAATGTTTTCCATTTGGAGTTGTAAGTCTTTCTGGTGGAGGGCTTACGCGAAGCCTTGAGGATATCCAGAACCCCTTGGGAAAGATGCAGATCTGCAAACTCTAACTCTTCAAGAGCCATGCTTTGAGATTGAGAGACTGAAGATTGGGGTACCAAATACTTCCCTGAGAGGATGTTAACAGGTTGTAATTCCTGGGAAGAGACAGGGGAAGATCGACTGCTAGGGACAGCAACAGGGGTACCAGGGCTATCTGGCCCAATCTGGAGCAATCAGAATCACCTTGCAAGGTTGAGACCTTATTTTTATCAAAACTTTGAACAGGAGTGGGAAGGGGGAAAGGCATACAGAAACTTCCCTTCTCAATTCAGGATCAGGGTGTCCAGAGGAACTGAGCCCAAGACTGGAGGTCTGCAACAAAAGAGAGGGAGTTGGTGATTGTCTTGGGCTGCAAAGAGATCTATCTCTGGAGTGCCCCACCTTGAAAATATCACTTTCAACACCTGAGGGTCGAGGTACCATTCGTGATGGCCCTGAGATATCCTGCTCAGTGCATCTGCCAGCACATTGTCCTTGCCTGGAAGGTGAACTGCTACAAGAGAGGTTTGCAGGGAATAAGCCAGGGACCACAACTTCATGGTTTCTGTGCCCAAGGCCGTGGACCGAGTGCCTCCCTGCTTGTTGATGTACCACACGGTGGTGGTGTTGTCTGTTCTGACTTGAACCACCTTGTTCTGTACTGACTGAGAGAAAGCTTTTAGGGCCAGAAAAACTGCCCTGAGCTCTAGTAGATTGATGCGGAGAAGGGATTCTTGGGGGGACCACAGCCCCTGGGCAGTGAGGGACCCCAGATGGGCTCCCCAGCCCAGGAGAGAAGCATCCGTGGTAAGGACCATTGAACAAGGCTGAGTAACAAAAGGAACACCTTGTCTTAAATTGTCCTGATTCTGCCACCACTGGAGGGCTTGGATCAAGGTCAGGGTCACTGGGATCAGTTTGGTAAGGGAATCCTTCCTCTGAGACCAGAAAGCTCTCAGGTGGAACTGAATAACCCTTATCTGGAATCTTGCCCCTTGGACCACTGCTGTTGAAGCTGCCATGTGGCCCAAGAGCTGGAGGAAATGCCTTGCTGGTCGAGATACCCGAAGACTGAAAGAAGAAGCTAGTTCCATAAGATCCCCTGCCCTGTTTAAAGGAAAAAAGGCTCTTGCTCTGAGTGTGTCCAGTTCTGCCCCTATAAAGGTAAGAATCTGGACTGGTTCAAGAACTGACTTGGGAAGGTTGAGAAGGCAAGGGAATATTTGCCTTGTCACAGGCAGAAGCCTGCACTACCCCAACATGGCTGTATTGCTGATATAAAAACTCTGTGTCTGACCCTGAAAGTGTATACCTCTTGACAATTCTTCTATCCACAGGAGGTATAGTGTTAGGAGACTTTAGGATTTTTTGCATCTGTTTCCCAAAAGATTTGTGGAGGGGAACAGACAGTCTCCTGGACTCTGAGATGTCCATCATCTCCACATAATCAGGCTCCTCTTGATCTTCCACAGCCTCCTCCATAGGAAGCTGGAGGGTTTCAGCCACATTTCTGTAAAACATAAAGTGAGAAGGGGACTCAGAAAGCCTAGGAGGGGAAACACCTGAAGGTCTGTCTGGGGAGATGTCCGGTTCCACAGACAGATCCAGACCCTCACATACATCATCATCCTCAAATTCCCCTTCCTCTTCAAATTCCAGCTCATAAAAATCTTCAAGGGTATAATCTTGAACCGGGGGAACCAACCGAACCGAACCCCTACCAGAAGGAGCCGGATCGGTCGGAACCGGACGGAGCGATTCCACAATCTGAATTGCTCTGGCTATCTCTTCGGCAGTCAGAACATGAACCTCTGGATCCAAACCGGTCGATTTGTCTTTGCGTTTTCTTTTTGTTGGAACCAATCCCTCAGAATCGGCTCTCCTTTTGCTCAAAGAAGTATTGTTCTGGTCAGAGAGCACCCCTTCTGGTTCGGTCGAAACCGAACTGGGCTGGCCATCCAGGTCAGCGGACTTCTTGGCCTCCTTTTCCCTCAGTCTACCTAATCTCTTCTCAAGGGTAGATTTGGGAAAGTTTTTACATATTAGGCAGTCTGAATCGAGGTGGTCAAACCCCAGACAATAAACACAGGTGGTGTGGGGATCGGCCTTAGCAAAAACCTTCCCACACTCACTGCAGTGTTGAAACCCGGTGGGCCCATTTTTTTTCTTGGGTTTCTCGGACATGGCCACCTAACCAATCGGTTCCTAACCGTGTTACGGGTGTTGGAAAAAGTGTTTCAAAACACTTTTTTTTTTTAGAACCGATAAGAACCATTAACCACACACTAAATAAAACACACAAATTTCACTATCAAATGGCCGGTTCAGCTGAACCGAGCTGCACTTTTACAAGTTCCACACAGAAAAAACAGAACAATTCCTATCTAGTACTCACGGCACCACAGACAGAGACTGAAGCGATGATGCGGATACTTTTTCGGTTTAAAAACCGATGAAAACTGAAACTTTAACTGACTATCGAACCGAGTTGAAGGAGAAATCTCCGGAGCGACCGTTCAGTGAGGCGGAGTAAAGAATCTGATGGTTTAGGTTTGAAACACTCCAGACAGAGACTTTAACTGAGCTCGAGCTCAGTATTCTATGCCCTGCATAGAAAGTTAACTCTTTGTTCTCCGGGGCACTTCGAAGGTTGGGAATCACTGCAATTGTCAGAATACAGCAAGACTTCATGTTGTTTAAAAGTGGAGCTGTGCAGGTGGCAATATAGCAAATCATATTTGTTTCTGCAGTAACAGTTCTTTGGCTCTGTGAAATGCACATCTATTCTGACTTGTTTGCACCGAGAAGTCTGGGTAAGCCGAATATTTTAGTTGTTCATAGCATAGGCCTCTGTTAACTCTAGCCACTCTCAATGTTGCTTCCAGTCTTGATAGTAGTGCGGTTTATAAAAACTGGCCTGCCGCTTTTCTGCTATCTGCTTGTTAGCCCGAGGGGATCACCCCGTGAGCATGGTCCAAAATCACTTTATGCTCTGGATATTTGAGATTAAGTGCTGTAGTTACAAGTTTTTCAGAATAGGGTAATGAGTCCCTTGGCCCCTCCGGTATTTCTATTAGTTTAACATTGCTCCAACATGACCTGTCCTCTAGGTCATTAATCTTGCTTTCTAATTCTAGCAGCAGGGTGTTACGCTGCTTTAGCTGATTCTCTATAGGGTTCATTTTGTCTTCCATCAGGCCTACTCTTTGTTCAATTACAGTAATTTGGTTAGATTTTGCATTTTGACAGTCAGTTCAGAGAAGACTTTAGATAAGTCAATTAGAACTTCTGTGATAGTAACAAACCCAGCTTTATTTCTTGTCTAATTTCTTGCTGGAATTTTTTCAGAGTCTCTGCTCTGATTATTTTGTATGGCATACTCATTTTTACAAGCTCCAAATCTTTTCTTTCAGTAGAAGGTTCTACTGGCTCCTTAGAACCCACAACTTTTTGCACCACATCGTCCTTAGTCCCATTTCCCACCCGCTTCTCTATTATACCTCGACTGCTTTTATTTTCTACAGTTATCAGTAGAGTAGTAATGCCGTTACTAATCTCTGCATTTTGTTGCTCACTCATATTGAAATTTTTCATGAGGGCATTTACTCCTCCTCATCGGCAGTAGTATAGCTGCCCTCCTTGGGTTCAGTTTCTGTATGTAGTTGTGGCGTTACTGCATCGGGACCCACTTCCAAGGGAGCTGAGGATGCGGGGAGGGGGACAATGGTTTACCAACAAAAATATTTGGGATAAGAAAAGTGTTTATCTTTTGCTGCTGGAGCCGGGTGCGAACCAGCGGTGCAGCATCAGGCATGTCAGCAGAAGTATTAACGGCCACTGCAAAGCTGGACAGCAATTGTAGTTTTTTTTTTCTTACAGCCAGTTTCCAACAAAGCAGTCTTCCATCGGTTTTGCTGGGACATGCTCTCTAAAGTCCATTGTTAGTGTAGAATTGTCCAAAAGCAGATAGGGTTTCATTCATCAAGTTTCAGCATTTACCACAGAGAGGTAAAAAAAATGTAAATCTTAGCATTCTTTCTAAAGCATTATGAACATATGAAAGTTGCCAGCAGAAAAAGGCCATTTGGTCTATAGAGTCTGCTCGATTTTGCAGCTAGCAGCCCTATTCTGCAGCTGCCTCACACTGCTCACCCTCCCTCCCTTTATCCTCCCTCTTGCCCTGTCCCAGTCCCTTTTGAAGCAGCCCACTGTTTTATAGGCTACCACCTCTGCTGGTAATGCATTCCACCCTGCCACCACCCTCTCTGTAAAAAGTATCTAACTTCCCTCCCGAACCTTCCCCCTTCAATCTCATGTCATAGCCTTGAGTGTCCCTCCCCACCTTTACCATGAATAGTCCCTCCATACCAGTCTTGTTTATCCCTCTCATATATCTGAATGTCTTAATCATATCCCTTCTGTTCCTCCTTTTCTCTAGCGAATACATGTTCAACTCCTTTAGCCTACTCTCATACATTAAGTCCCCCAGTCCCTGGATCATTTTAGTTGCTTTGCACTGCACCCCTTCCAGTAATTTAATGTCCCTTTTCAAGTACGGGTGCCAGTACTGCATGCAGTATTCAAGCTGAGGTCTAACTAATGATCTATACAGTGGCAGAATCACCTTCCCACTCCTCAACGTTATTCCCCTTGTGATGCAACCCAGCATGTTGTTGACCCTTGCTTCTGCCTTCCTACACTGTGCTAAGTTGTTCATTGATCCCGTAATGAGCACCCTCAGATCCTTCTCCTCCTCAGTCTCCACCAGCTGTACTCCTCCAGTTGGTAGTTTCTCCTTGGGACTTTTGCCCCAAAATCCCCAAAAGAAGTGTAAGGTTATGCACTTTGGCGTGAAGAACCCAAGGAGAGAATACTGGCTGGGGGGGTTAAGCTGGGGATCACAGAGGAGGAGGAGAAGGACCTTGGGGTAATGATAACAGGGACCATTAACAACACTGCTCAGTGCAGGAGAGCAGCTGCAAAAGTGAACAAAATGCTGGGGTGCATAGCGAGGGGGGTTTCATCCAGGCAAAGTGAGGTGATCTTGCCCCTCTACAGATCGCTGGTAAGGCCGCACTTGGAGTACTGTGTGCAGTTTTGGAGGCTATACCTAAAGCGTGATATCAGGCTGCTGGAGGGGGTGCAGAGGAGGGCAACAAAGATGATATGTGGAATGGAGGGGAGAGACTATGACAGCAGGCTAGGAGACCTCAATATGTACACCCTGGAGGACAGAAGGGACGGGGGACATGATAGAGACATTCAAGTATCTGAGGGGAATCAATAAGGATGGGGCAGATGGGGTCTTTAAGTTAAGGAGGGAAACGGTCACCAGGGGGCATAGGCTAAGAATCAAAGGGGGAAGATTTAGGAGGGAGATGAGGAGACACTATTTCACAGAGAGGGTGGTAGCAAAATGGAATGCCCTACCAGAATGGGTGGTATCATGTAAATCTGTGAACAGCTTCAAAAGGGCATGGGACAGGGAACAGGGGAGAGTGAGGGTGGGAGGTGGCAGTGGGATGACAAAAGGGAAGGGGGTTGGGGGCAGCTGCTAACTAGGGGTGTTGGCTGCTCACTCGAGCAGGCTTAGATAGACCGGGTGGTCTGTTTCTGCTGGCACATTCATATGTATGTTCGTAAAATGCAGTACCTTACACTTTTTGGCATTGAACCCAAGCTGTCAAGTGTCCGACCAGGTCTCCAGCTTTTTCAGATCTTCCTGCAAACTCTGCCACCCCTCTATTATTATAGCTAATAGTGGCTTGGGTAGGGTTGCAGTCGATGCCAGAGCGTTCAGTCCACCATCACTGATTACCCTGTTAGTGAGGCTCCTCCTCGGTCAATACAGAAAACTGGACCACTGTCCCTCCATGGTCTTAGCCCTCCCCATCCTTCCCATCATTCCTGCTTAGCTTCTGCTGCTCCAAGCAACCACACTCTTCATTCTGTTCCACTTGTGCTTGAAACTACCAACAGTTCTAGCATATGAAAATGCCATCAGAAATAGGCCATTTCAGTCTATCTAGTCTGCTTGTGTGTGCAACTATTAGATGAATTTATGACACCCACCAGTGCAGCTGGCAGACTGTTCCATGACTCCACCACCCTTTCTGTAAAATAATACTTCCTCATGTCCCTTCTGAGCCTCCCTCCTGCCAGTTTCCACATATGTCCACATGACCATGAGCTGGTATTCAAGCAAAATATTTCCCCACAGTTCACCTTATTAATTCCTTTTAGGAACTTGAAGGTCTCTATCATAGCTCCCCTCTTCCTTCTGGTCTCAAGTGAGTACATGTTCAGTGCCTTAAGATGCTCCTCATAGGACCTGCCATGCTGGCCATGAATCATTTTTGTAACCCTATGCTGCACAGTCTCTAGCCTTCCTTAGGGGAGGACTCCAGAACTGGGTGCAGTACTCCAGGCATGGCCTCACTAAGGATTTCTATATGGGAAGTATTATCTCTTCTCTTCTGCTATCAGTACCCCTTCTGATATATCACAGCATCCTACTTGCTTTGCTATATGCCTTGTTGCATTGACTTCATTGTTTGAGGGCATCACTGATGATAAATCCAAGATCCTGTTCCTCAGCTGTAGTGCTAAGTCTCACCCCACCCATTCAGTACTCTGTCCTGAGGTTCTTGTTCCCTAGGTCCATTACCTTGCAATTTTTGGAGTTGAATTTCAACTGCCAAATCTTAGACCACCCCTCTAGCTTGCATACATCAGTCAACATTCCCTCTCATTGCTATCCAGCCTCTCACAGAGCTTAGTGTCATCTGTGAAGAGACACAGTATGCCCTGGATACCCTCACCAATGTCACTAATGAACATACTGAAGAGGACCAGTCCCAGAACAGATCCCTGTGGTATCCCACTCATAACCTCCATCTCTACTGACTTGATCCCACTGAATACAACCCTCTGCTGCTTCCCCTTTAGCCATTTATCTACCCAGTTTACCATGACCTTAGCCATCATCCAGATCCTCCATCTCCTCTGCAAGCTTCAGTGAGATACTGAGTAAAAAGCATTTCTAAAGCTGAAGTAGAACGGATCCACAGTGTGGCCCCTATCCAGTTCCCTGGTCATCTAGTCAAAGAAAACTATCAGGTTAGTCTGACAAAACCTTCTGTCATAAATCCGTGCTGTTTACTATCCTGGAGCCCACTGCTCTCTAAGTAGTGCATGAGGTCCTCTTTGACCAATGACTCCATCAGCTTCCCCACAGTAGAGGTAAGACAGACAAGTCTGTAGTTCCCCAAATGTTCCTTGTCGCCCATCCCCATGAAGCAGAACTACATCTGGCATCTTCAAATCCTTCAGAACTACCCCTGTCCTTACAGACCTGGGTAAACAGACCTACCAGGGGTTCAGCCAGTTCTGCTGCCAGCTCCCTGGGTAACATTGGATGCAGCCCATCTGTTCCAAGGGCCTTATCTATTTTCATGGCTGTGGGCATAGCCTACAGCCATCTTGCTGAAGTGCAACTGGAAAATGGCTTATTGTGGAACACATGTTTTGAACTTTACAGGGTATCCTTCCACTACTGAAAATCACTATGGCATTTGAATTAAATAATCCCTTCTTTCTGTTTAAAAATCATGTGCAATACCGTATTTTTTTTAATGCAAATGGTAGTGTTAATAAAGAAATACCTTTAAAGCAGTGCCCTAGTTGTTTTTTTATCCATCTGCTTAATAAATACTGTAATGTTGCTTTCATGGTCATAGCTTTGTTTTCCTCTGACTGCTATAATTTATTCCTGATGCTCTACTAAACTGGGCTGCCAGCGTCTGCAGCGTCATGACTTCAATGGGTGGTCTGTGAGCATTGCCATCTGTCAGAGATGCTGTTCCAACTTAATATTTTCTGGTCAGCAACGGGCTGCAGTCAGGGCATTTTGGTTTGCTTTAACATGCTCTCCATATCCTTATACTGAGTCCTTCATAATTTCTTTCAAGTTGTCAGATTTATGTGTCTAACAGTCTATCATTGCAGTGTTTGTCTGTAATCTGAGTACTGGAGTGGCCTGTGCCAGTGTTTGACCTACTCTCAAAATGTATTGTGTTTCTTGATGGTTTAAATAGTACTGCTAACAGTGGCTTTGCAACAAACAGTGTGAATTCTACTGCCCTATTTACCAACATAATCATTTTATTTTCCTGCTTTTATAATGCTATCAACTTGTTAAAAGTTTGTTACAGTATATTTTATTTTTAACTGACTTTAATGTCTGTCTGTGTGGTTACTTTTTGTTCAATTTTGTTTCCTAATTTTTTTTGCTGATATGAAGCACTGCTATGCCATTGGTTATAAGAATGGGAAAGGGTATGCACACAGTTTCTGTCACTTTCCTAAAGATAACCATCGGGTGGGCACTTGGTGTTAAATGTGCCTGCTAGGAACCAACTGATCATAACGTTTTATATGCTGGCCACTTTACAGAAGCTCAATTTGAAACTTCACAAACTCTTTTAGATATTATTGGTTTTACTCTGTCAGTGTTGCTGAAACCAGATGCACATCCCACCATTTTTTTCATTTAAACTGGAAAAACCAAAATGCCTGAGTAATGTTATTCAGAATAGGAAAAGGATTGAGGCAAGTGTTAAATATGATAAACCATACTACAACTGTCATATCTGAATTACTGCTAAATGCTAACAGTGTGTTTGTAAAAATGGCTGAGACAGGTTTTTATTTTACTGTTCCTGGCAATGTAGTGTCTGTATTTATGGGTTCATGATAGTGTTACAAATGTGTGCACATTGCTCTCTGCTTTTGCTGGTTAATATTATGTAGGTGTGTATGTTTGCAGTACATTATGTGCATGGAGGTTTGTGACTGGTGCTCTTACATGCCTCTGTGTTATTGCAGCGTACTTTTAGATCACATTTCAAAGTAAGTGGCTCACTACTTTTACGTCGGTGTGTATCGGTGAATGATAAGGTGATATGGGTGCACAACAGTTATGCCTGGTTTACAGTGCACTGCTCAGTAGTATATCTTAATGGATGAAGTATTCTATGATGGAGGAGTGCATGGGTGAAGGGCAACAGTACAAATGTGTGTAAAGTTGCAGGACACTTATCTGAACTGATTTTTGTGCCCAGCATTCTTGTGAATGTCTGCATGGGTGCACAGTACTATTACAGGGGTGTGTATAGGTACAGTGCAATGGTACAAATATGCATGTGTGTGCAGGGCACTTATGTACTGTTATTTTAGCTGAGGTCATGGTTGCATATCTTTGTATTGATTCAGGGTACTGTTATGGGTGTCTGTGGGTGGAAGGCAATGGTACTAATGTGTGTATGGGCACATAGAGGATAATGTATGGTCCTCTATCGTTAACCAGTTAGTTAACAGTCAAGAGGTTGCCAGGGCGACCATGTAAACCTCGAGAGTGAAGCTCGAGAGGTTTACATCGCCATGGCAACCTCGAGACAGTTAAAATTGACCGGTTGCCAATAGAGGGACCATACATTATTTTTTGTAGTGTATGGTCCCACTATCAAAAATTAAATGGCTTACGCTTTTAAAAGTAACCGCTGCACCCTTCAGTCCTTCCCCGTGGGTTTCCCTTCAGTCGGTTCCCCATTGGAAAAAAGCGCGCACATGCGCAGACCACTCGCTGTTGTTAACTTATCGATGTGACGTAGGATCGATAGGTTAACAACATATCTACGTCACATCGATAGGTTAACAACCTTAGGAAATGATGATTTCCTAAGGTTAACAGCGTTCTAACATACATTATAACACACTTATGCCTGGTTACTACAGTGCAGAACACAGTTACATATCTTTGTATGACTATGGGTTACTGCTACATGACTGTGCATGGGTGAAAGGCCATGGTATAACTCTGTGTATGTGTGCAGGACACTGCAATGTCTAGGGATTTGTTGAAGCGCATTGATATGCATCTATATAAGGGTTTTTGGTAATGGTGTGTTATTGTGCATGGCTGGGAGGAAATATAGAAACACAGAACTTAACTGAAGGGAGACTTAACATTATCTACTCTTTCCTTGCTATGCTAACTCACTCCATTGGCCTACTGCACTGTTGTACTGTACCCCTTCCCCCCACTACCACACCTCAAACCCTTACTGCCCCTCTTGGGGACTATAATTTCTCTTGCTCTGTCCCAGTCCCATTTAAACCCTTGAAGGGAATTTGCATCCTACCAACCTCCACTCATGCTACTAGTGACTACATCCCTATTTTGTACAAATAGGACATAGCAGTTTACCTTCTTTATATCACAAAGAAACTTGTATGTTTCAATCATGTACCCACACTCCCTTCTGAATTTCAGTGAACAGATGTTTAGTCATAGTCTGTCTAGGTCTTTCCTCGGGTGAGGTCTCCAGAACTGGTCACAACACTCCAGATGAAGCCTCACTAGAGATCTGAGCAGTGACAATCACCTTGCTTTGCCTACTGTGAAAACCATTCCCTATAAAACCCATCATCTTCAGTGCCTTTTTGTATGCTTTATTGCACTGACTTGTTTGCTGCAGGGAGTCACTGACTATGGCCCACATATTTCCATCCTCTGTGGAAGTGGGCAGTCTAATTCCTACCATCAAGTATTCTGTGTGTGGATTATGCCTACCAAAGTGCCCTTATGCTCACAAATGGGGAGCATGTACAGGAAATAACCGTCAGGGAGCCACTGGGTGGGAGTGACCAATGCACAGTGTGATTCCAATTACATATGGTCAGGGAAAGCATCCTAAGATCAAAATCTTGGATTTTAGAAGGGCAGACTTCAGGAAAATGAGTGAAGCACTAAAGAGGCACCTGGCAGACATCAGACCAGATATGGGGTGGACCAAAGGTGGTTCATCATTAAGGAAGAAATACTGGTTGCCACAGAGCAGTGCGGTAGGCTCAGGGGTAAGAACACAAGGGCCAAAGTGCCCAACTTGTTCAGTTCTGGGGTTGCACAGGTAGTAAGGGAAAAGAGACTGGCCTATAGAAAATTCAGGAAGCCCAAGACAGAGGTGGATAGGGAAAATTATCTAAGGTTGGCTAGTGAGGCAAGTAAAGAAGTCCAGCAAGCTAAAGCACAGAAGGAGCTGCAGATAGCTGAAGGAATTAAGAAGGGGAGAAGTTTTTCTTTCACTGTGTAACTGAAAAAAGGACAAGAAAGAAGGGATTGTTAAGCTCAAGAAAGGGGAGGAGTGGGCAGAGGAAAATGGGTGGATATAGTGCCAGTAACTGAGACTTGGGCATCACTACACCATGACTGCGACCTTGCAATCTCTGGATATAAACTATACAAAAGGGACAGAGTAGTCAGGAAAAGTGGAGGGGTGGCAGTTTATATCAGGGAGGGAATAACTTGTATGAGGGAGGAGTCAGAGGAAGGGGAGGTGGAGGCATTATGGATTCAATTACATTCCAAGAGGGAAAAATGTGAGGTTGGTGGTGTACAGACCACTCAACTAGGATAAGGAGAGGGCAGAGAACTGAGTTCACAAATATTGGAAGCTGTGGAGAAGGAGAGGTGGTAATTGTAGGGGATTTCAACCTGCACAAGGTGAATTGGAGAATACCATCAACAACGTGCTAGGAATTAAGTGATCCTGAAAGGACTGTGAAGTGGATTCCTGACTTGGGGTGTCACAGAACCAACAAGAGCAGAGACAATGCTTGATGTTATGCCCACAAATAGGGAGCATGTACAGAAAATAACAGTCAGGGAGCCATTGGGTGGGAGTGACCATTGCACAGTGTGTTTCTAGTTAGATATGGGAAGGGAAAGCATCCTGACTAAGACAAAAATCTTGCATTTTAGAAGGTCGGATTTCAGGAATATGGGTGAAGTACTAAGGAGCCTCCTGGTGGGCATCAGAGCAGATACAGGGGTGGACCAAAGGTGATTCGTCATTAATGAAGGAATACTGGTTGACACAAAGGAGTGTGTTCAGTGGTAAAAACACACAGGCCAAAGCCCCCAGCTGGTTCAGTTGTGGGGTCGCTCAGGCAGTAACAGAACAGAGGCTGACCTATAGAAAATTCAGGAAGACCAAGACAGAGGTGGATAGGGAAAATTACCTAATGTTGGCTAATGAGGCAAGTAAGGAAGTCCTGCAAGCTAAAGTACAGAAGCAGCTGCAGACAGCTGAAGGAATTAAGAAGGGGAAGAAATCTTTCACTACATAAGTGAAAAAAGAGACAAGAAGGAAGGGATTGTTAGGCTTAAGAAAGGGGAGGAGTGGGTGGAGAATAATGGTGGAAAAGCAGAGATATTAAATTAATACTTCTGTTCCGTCTTCATCAGGGAGAAGAATGGATCACTGCCTTCAGGAGGGAGAAGAGGAGAGGGGAACATAGATGTAGTGATACAGGAGGACAGAGTGAGGGATGGGCTGCTAGCATAAAAGGTGGAGAAATCACCAGGCCCAGACAGAGTACATCCAAGGGTACTAAGGGAACTGGCCAAGGTGCTGGCAGGGTCACTGACAGACCTATTTAATAGTTCACTAGAGTCAGGTGTAGTACTGCAGGATTGGAGAATAGAACATACTAAGAAGCCAGCACAGTAGTCCCTATGGTCTATCGAGTTTGCTTGAGGATCAGTGCCTGTTCAAGGCACCGTTGAGGCCCCCACCTTCCCTCCCAATATAGCTCCCCTCCCTGACTGGGGGTTTCCACCAATGCTAACCCTGCTCAGATTCACCCTCCCCTATACCTATCCCAGCCTCTCTTGAACCCCTCCACAGTATCTACTGCCACCAGTTCCGCAGGTAGTGCATTCCAGGGTTCCATCACCCTCTCAGTGAAATAACGTCTCCTTGTCTCCCCTGAGTGTTCCGCCAACCAGCATCATTGGGTATCCCCTGGTGACCCCCTCCTCCCTCAGCTGGAACAACCTATCCTGGCTTACCCTATTAACCCCCTTGAGGTATATGAAGATCTCGACCATATCCCCTCTGTCCCTCCTCTCCTCCAGGGAGTACAGGTTAAGCTCCTCGAGTCTCTCCCCATACAACCTCTCCACCAGACCATGCATCGTCCTGGCTGCCCTCCTCTGGACCCACTCCAAGAATATGTCCCTTTTTAAGAATGGACACCAAAACTGCATGCAGTATCAAAGGTGCAGTCAAACCAGGCAATTATACAGTGGAAGGAGCATCTCCTGGCTTCTTGAGGTTATCCCCCGGCTATGCACCCCAGTATTTTGTTTTGGCTGCAGCTCTTCTACACTACTGAGTTGTTCATTTTAGCATCCACAACCACCCCTAGGTCCTTCTCCCAAATGGAGGCCTGCAGTGTCTCTCCCCCCAAGGTGTACACATGAGCTGGGTTCCTAGTCTCCGGGTAGAGAACCCTGCATTTTTCAGTATTAAACCTCAGTTTCCAGGTGCATGACCATCCCTCCACAGACACCATGTCCTCCTGTAGGGCCAACCTACCCTCCTCCCCATCCACCACTGCCCCAGCTTCAAATCATTGGCAAAGAGGTTCATCTCACTCCTGATACAGTTTCTGATGTCTGAGATATAAGTGTTGAACAGGAGTGGACCAGCACCGATCTCTGTGGGATCCCCCTAATGACCCTACTGGGAGATGAAACCCTGCCCCCGACCACCACCTTCTGAAAACACCCAGCTAGCCAGTTTCCTATCCACCTAACCATCCTATCACCACCCCCATTTCCCTCAGCTGCTCCAGCAGCCTGGGACATGTCACCGAGTCAAACGCCTTGCTGAAGTCTAAAAAGAGGACATTCACTGGCCTGCCTTGGTCCAGCACTCTCATTACCCACTTGTAGAACTCCACAAGTTGGTCTGACACAATCTGCCTCAAACAAAGCCATGCTGGTGATCATCCCAATGGCCCTGTGCCTCCAGCAACACCTCCAACCATTCTTTCAACATGACCTCTGTCACTTTGCCAACCACTGATGTCAGGCTTACAGGCCTGTAATTTCCTGGCTCCTCCCTTGTGGATAGACACAATGTGGGCCATCCTCCAGTCCTGAGGCACCCATCCTGACTGAAGGGAGGAGTTAAAGAGGTCCACCAGAGGTGCAGCCAGGATGTGATCCTGAGGCACCCATCCCAACTGAAGGGAGGAGTTAAAGAGGTCTGCCAGAGGTGCATATGGTGCTCTTCCATATAAGCGGTCCCAAGAATGACCCTGGGAATTACAGACTAGTCAGTCTGATCTCAATTGTGGGCAAGTTCATGGAGACCATACTAAAGGAAAGGTTGGTGGAATATCTAGAGAAGCATGGTCTCCAGGATTCGAGGCAGCACGGATTCATTGGGGGGGTATTGTGTAAAACAAATCTGACTGACTTCTTTAAATGCATCGCTAAGACAGTAGATGGGGCCAAGCAGTAGACATCCTCTATCTGGATTTCAGCAAGGCCTTTGACTCTGTGACTCACAAAAGGCTGATCAGGAACTTGGTGGATCTCAGGGTTAGGGATAAGATGGCCCGAAAACTGGCTGAGGGACAAACCCAGAGGGTGGTTGTGGGGGAAGAGTTATCTGGCACCAGAAAGGTCACCAGTGGGGTACCGCAGGGCTTGGTGCTGGGGTTGGTGTTGTTCAATGTCTTCATCAATGACACTGGGGTGGTATAAAGGGCAAAATGTGCATAATCACTGACAGCACCAAGCTCTGTGGGAGAGTGGACACAGCTGAAGGGATACAGGACTGACATGATGACCTGGAAAAGCTGGAGAGGTGCTCCAGGATCTGGCAGCTTGGCTTCAATGCCAAGAAATGAAAAGTTATGCATATTGGCACCTAGAATCCCAAGACAGAGTACTACCTGGGTGGAATCCTAGTATCTGTATCACAGGAGGAGAGAGACCTGGGAGTGATGATCACTAGTGACCTGAAGCATTCCACACAGTGCAATAAAGCAGCAGCAAGGGCAAACAAGATGTTGGGATGCATAGCTAGGGGGATCAGTAGTAGGAGAGATGAGGTTATATTGCCCATGTACAGGTCACTGGTAAGGCCACATCTGGAGTATGGAGTTCAGTTCTGGTGCCTGCACCTCAAAAAGTACATTAACCTGCAGGAGAAGGTACAGAGGAGGGCTACAAAGATGACAGTGGGTCAGCAGGGCAAGGTATATGAGGAGAGGTTGAGGGCACTGATCATGTACTCCATGGAGGACAGGAGAGAGCAGACATGATTGGGACCTGAAGTACTTTAAAGGTATAAATAAGGTGGATAAGGAGGGTCTATTTTAACTGAGTGGCAACCATAACACAAGGGGGCACAGTCTTAAGACGGAGGGTGGGAAGTTTAAGAGGGTGGTCAGGAAGCACTTCTTCACAGAGAGGGTGGTAGACACTTGGAATGCACTGCCAGAAGAGGTGATCTCATTGAACAAAGTGGGCAGCTGCAAGAGAGGCTGGGATAGGCACAGGGGGAATGTAAGGATCATGGGTAGGGAGGATGAGAGGAATGGGGGGCAGGGAACAGTAGCTCAAGCTCTGGACCCTGTAATATGAGCAAACTAGATAGACCAAATGACCTTCTTCTGCTGGCTTTTTCATATATTAGTATGATTCCTACTGCACTTCCAAACAGCCTCATTTTTTTTCTCTGAGGGAACACATTAGAAGTAATGCCAAACAAATGTAAATATCTCAGAAAGTATACAATATACACACAAACCACTAGCATGTATGTTGTTCAGGACAAAAAGATCTTTCAAATGAGGATAGTCACTAAACTGAATTCATAAAATTTTTTTTAAATATAGCCATCCAAAAGGTGAAAATAGTAAAGAAAAATGAATATTCAGGTAATCAGATGGCCATATTTTAAAAATATAATTAGTGAATAGGCTCATCTGAAAGGTATTTTTGTCCTTAACAACTTTCATACCAGTTGTGTATATAGCACTTAAATACTTTCCGAGAAAGTTACATTTGTTCTGCATGACTACTACTGTGTTGGCTCAGAGAGGAAAAAATGTGTCTGGTAAGAAATTGGTTAGGGGATAGCTGACAGAGGCTGGCAGTAAATGGAGTTCACTCCAAGGAAGGTAGGGTGATGAGGAGGGGGGTTACCTCAGGGATCAGTGCTGGACCCAGTCCTCTTTAATGCCTTTATAAGTGAAATTGCAAAGAAGCAGGAAGGGAAGGTTTGACTCTACATGATGATACCAAGATCTGCAGCAGGATGGAAAAGTATGAGCAGAGACCTCAGAAAACTTGAACAGTGGTCAAGGGTATGGCAGCTAGGTTTCAACACAAAAATGTAAAATAATGCACTTGGGGCACTGAAATCCACAGTACAAAACAGGTGGAGTGGTAGTGACAACATTAAGAAAGCACACATCCCCCCCCCAAAAAAAAAACAAGCATTTACATACAGTTGATTATGGTATAACAATGTTATTTATTTGAATTTTGATGTCCAGCTGGGCCCATTAAGACAAGCTGTCCCTTTTTATGGGGTGACTCATCTATGACTACCACTGTACATCTGATGCAAAGCCATAATCACGTTCCTCACTTGAAGCGATGGGGGTGGAGGCCATAACTGACTCCTTGTTTTTGTAATAAAGGGGTCAGATTTTTTACAGCAAAAACAAGGAAAGGGGATCATTTCTAAAATGTGTATATGAGCATGGGTACTGTTTTTATTCAGACAGTGCCACCACCGGCAGCTACCACTTCAAGACTGCTATTACCCCCACCTACTACAATCAGGGGAAAACCAGAAGTAGTTTAGCAGCACTGAGATCAATATGTTTAAGGCACATTTACCAGAAATTACTGCTTAGAAAAGAATGAGGAAGTGACTGTGATGACAAGCAAATCCCAGACCAGATCTCTAGTTTAATAGTCTCCTGAGTCTGATTTTTATGGCTGCATGGGCCAAGGTCAACAGATGTTACGCCATCATCAGATTTGTGTAAGAGCACTTTGGAATCATGTGACCAGACTGCAGTCTGATGTGCTGCCACGGTGCTCTGGCATAATTTCCAATGATTCTGTTTATGCAGCCCTTCCCCTCCGTGGGCTGCATAAACATCCCCGTTCCCAGTGCACTACTTCTCCTTTCTGTGACTGCAGAAGTAACGACCACCGTGGACAAGATGGTGGCACTGACAAACTGTGCATGCACGAGTATCATGCATAAGTAGTCATGACAGTGCCTCCATGTTGCACATGGCTGACTCCTGGGCAAACTGCGTGTGTGTATCATGCATATGCACTACTGTAATTACTGCAGTACTAGTTATGGCTGACTCCAGTGCGGCGAGAGCACTGCATATTCTTTTCAACATTTTTGCCACTCCTAAAAAACTTTCCATAGCCATATCAATTCTGACCAGAGTTTTTTAGTGCTGCTAGCCCCTTCTGGATCCATTCACTTGTAAATATTGGTCACCTCATCTCCAGGACTGCCTTAGTGGCCGCTTTAATACCAATTTCTGGCAAGGGCCCACCATTCTCCTTGGTGAAAACTGAGCTTAAGTAATCATTAAGGACAGTGGCCTTTTGCCCATCCTCAATCACACTACCTCCCTCTGCTAACCTTATGATTCCCCAATAGTAATAGAGATTATTTTTACTTTCCAATTTACTTGTTTTAAGACCTTGCTTGTACTAATGCTGCAGAAATCATACATGCGCTACCTCTGTGCATCAAGTGAGGAAGCCACTCACTGAAAAGTCAGCATAACCTCACTATCGAACCTGCAGTCTGTATTTGGAGTCCATCAAAACCATTAGTTAGGTACAGCAATAATGATGAAATCCATTCGACTAAAGTGGACATCTTCTGTAATACAGATATATATGATCCTGATGCAAGTGTGTTCTTTTTTTCATGAGTGTCAGAACATATAATTTAAGAGGCAGTGCAACAGATTGGGCCAAAAGTCTCAGTAACTGTGTGTGTGCGGTGAATGGGTGGGGGGTGTTGTGCCATGAATTTGTGAGATGAAATGGTTTTTGCTGGCTGCCTTGAATATGTTGTATATTATTTTTCCACCATTTGTGAGATTGGAGAGTGTGGCTATACACATACTAGTACTACTGTATGATGGCTGCAGTCTGAAATTGATACAATAATACATAAGTATCTTTTCAGATAATCACATAACAGCCTCATGTTTATGTACTATACATAAAGAAATAACAAGACATAGGAATGTTGCCATGGGTGGTACTCCTAATTGTTTAATGTAGTAGTAGCCTTCCCATCTATGCAGTGGTAGCACTGTCTCTCTCAACATTGGTGACACGTGCTGGGAAGGCAGCCCAAGTCATCATTCATGCCTACCACAGGCAGGAAGATTGAGCGCCCCAGAGAATATTCTCCTTCTCTGGAGAGGTTGGGTGGGGTATGTGAGCTCAGCTGCAGTATTGCCACCCGGGTGACCACAGGTGACAGTACAAGCTTAACCACTATGGGAAGGCGGTGGAGCTGTTGAGTGAGGTTGTCAGCACACTTGTGTACAGAAGGCAAGGCAAAGCAAATTTTATTTTTCAGGTGCCCAATCTCAGAGGCTCTGGGTGCCGCACAATCAAAGTACATCAAAAAAACAATTAAAACACTATAAATAAAGTATAAAACATTCCAATTAAATACTTAAAAATCAGACCACCCAAAATGGGGGTCTGACCTAGCAGCAGAATTTTAAGGGTCCGTTTCACAGAATATCTCAGAAACAGTCTCTGAAGGACAGTGTCTGGGAATGTCTGGCTAAATAAAAAGGTATTCAGGTGGGTTTTGAATGCCTCAGCTGAAGGGGCCTCCCTTACTGATGGAGAAAGCGAATTCTACAGGATAGGGCTGGTGACACTAAATGCTCTGTTGCTGGTAGTTTTTAACCTTGTCCTGGGAATCGCAAGGAGGCCCCTAAAGGAGGACCGGAGGGAGTGGACCAGGGCAGTAGGTGTTAGAAAGCAGCGCTGGCTATCTGTCAGACCATCTGTCATTGTACATGAGATGCACAGAGGATGGTAACAAGAAAACCAGGAAAAAGGACACCAACTGCATGGTGATGCTGCCTCTCTCCTCTCATGCCCCGCACTGCTTTTTGGGCTACTGAAAATTACCCAAGCTAAACTACTCCCCAACTTGGGAAACTGGGGAGGCAGAAAGTCTCATGAGACAGTGGGTCTCCTGTCTGATTGTGGGAGAGGATGATGGGGTCTGGTGCAGTATGTATGAGATAGTATTTTAAATATAATAAAAATAAATTAATATAGCAGTAATCGTTTTGCGATGCTGACAGATGGTGCCAACCAAGTGACATGTTGTTTCAAAGAAATATACACCTTACCTTTCAACTAGCAGTCACACTTGGCTTGGTAGCATTTTGTTGTTGTTTCACTTTATTTTGAGAGGGATGGGCATACGTAGCGTAAAGAGAACCAGGGTTTTAAATAATTGATAAGCAGTTTTTTTCTTGGGACAATACTAACTGTACAGAAAGCATTTTTATAGGTTTTCTAGAAGTGTTATGTTTGTTAAACACAGTGAGGCAACTGCTATGCATTTTCACAATGTTTTAGAACTTTTATGAGCAAAACGCTAATTCATTTTTAGAGTTAAACAAAACCCTGAACACAGTGACCGGATGACAACAGTACTCTCCCCATGTGGGTGAGTTGCATCTGATGGCAGTGCACGTGTCCTGCTGTCATCTGCCACAGTGTAGTCTTTCTCACAGTGTAAGATTATGGGAAGTAGTAGTACTATGCTGCATTCTGTTTGCATGTGTTCACATGGTATATCATGTAATTTGTGAAGTGTTAAAGGGAAATGGCAGACAACTGAAAATGAGGCAGCAGCCTTGTCAATATACTCCGGACTGCCAATGACAAGCACCATCTCTGCGACCACCCAATACAACACCCCACAGGATAACACTTCTGAATATCATTATTTCAGTTTGTGTAAACATGGTCTTACTTTCATCATCTTTACCCTGCTACAGCCTGGCAATTTGAGTGGAAAGTTGTGTGAAATGAATACTGGCTAGTTAGCTGCCTGTTGGGGGGAGAAGAGATCCATTGTTAGACGCATGTACCACCATGACAAATTACTTTTTTATATATAAATAATCTACCTTTATGGTGATAGTTCTCCTCTCTCAATGGCAGTGCTTAGTGACATCCCATGGCTTAATGCCACTGAGTGGATGTTCATTTGCAGTTCAAGGGTTTAAGATGCAGTAGTGAACAAGCCTTGTACCAGAAGCAAGGCAAGTATTCCTTAACGCAGTACATTCTTTTGTAATTTTTTAAAAACATTATAATGTATGGTAAGTGCCTATTAACCACCATAATCAGCAGTTACACAGCTTTGTTATGCACTGTTTAGAATTTTAAAAGTTGTTAACCACACTTTGGAACTTCCGAAGAGTGGCAAAACAAAAAAGAATGCACCAGAGTTCCATAATTCTCACACATAGAATGCAAACAGTGTTTTTTTGACCATACACTATAAAAGATGATGGCTGGTGATAGGGTGACAACCACACTGAAATCACCTCTCATGGTTGCTAGGGCTACAGTAAACCTCTCGAGCTGCGCTCTTGAGGTTTACCATGTTGCCCTAGCAACCACTCAAGGTGATTATAGCGTGGTTATCACCTGATCCCCAGCCATTATCCTCTATTTTCTGACAGGTAGTAGGTGATCTCTGAAGTCACTGCATTCATCTTTTGCTATCTAACCTCCTCCCTCAGTATTAACTCAACATATGCGCCCTCTGTGATTACTACTACCCCATCGTATGGGGACATGGAGTTGGGCATGTACACCCCACCAGAAAGACACACATATCCAGACGTTCCACTGTGGTTCAGTATGTTTTTTTCTGGACAGAGTAGATGAGTGGGGCTTCATGTGCATGCTCCATATTTTCAGTTTTCTGGTTCACTTCTAGAGCTGCATATATTAATGATGCTATATGTGCAATTACTTGCAGACACAAACCAACAATGGCATCTACTGCCGGTTGTTCCTTGGGAGTCGCTTCCAATGCTAGGTCATGACAATATTTAGTGGTAGTGTGGGATTTGTGTGGAGGGTGCCCCCCCCCCGTATAGATCAGTCTAATTTTCACTCAGTCATCTCTATCTTCACCAACACAACATTTATAAATGTGCTTGTCGTCCACGTGCATCACGCAGTAAAGAAAAAAGATTGCTGTAGAAAAAACCTTTTCATACATTGTTTGGTTTATATTATTGAGATGCAATTATACAAAATATTTTATTATTGCTTTTATATCTTAGAATACAATCATAAGTGATATAGAGGGCAGATAAGAATATAACGACATAACCAATGATTTTAATGGATCTGGTATTGATACTGAGGAGGCCAAGAAGGCAGAGGAGTGAGTCAGTCAATCTGCATGGCCTACTTTGCAGAATGTACAGCTGTATATGTATAAACCTTACCTTACAGATGATGAAGGAGTCACATAAGTCTGATGACAGTGAAGATGACCTTGAACATTTTGGTAACACAGACTGGTAGTTCTCTGATGCACTCATATTTATATACTACAAATACATATGCAGACAATCACTACCCACACCACTACAATACATTTTCACATATACTGTAAGTCAGCACTACTGCCTGCTCCTCAATATGTGTTTTAAGTGGTACTGACATGAATAGTTTGGATCAGGGCTTGTTTATATCCACTCTCAAAGTCACTAAGGCTTTCAAGACAGCGGCCCACCTAATGATGCAATGCCTGACTGTTGGTATCATTCCCAACAGGCACTGGCCTCTCTGTCCTCTCTGACACTTGGTTATGTTCATAGCTTCAAGACTAGGGTAACTGGGTGCCATCCCACCAGTGCACCATTGCAGCTACCACTTACAATGCTGTCAACCAAGGTTTGGGCATGAGCCCAGAGTGTAAAAGCACTGGCCATGGGGAGGTATGCTGATAGTCAGATGGATTTCTCTCTTCCTCCTCCTCCAAGGGGGTACCTAGTGGAGGCCAGGGGTGCAGTGGCTGGGAACTGCTAGACTGTGAGGGAGCTACCAGCGGATGTCAGTGCCCCATGTGTGGTAGCATGCACAGATACACCACTGACATCAATGTATGGTCATACTTCCTCTGGGTAAAAGAAAGAGAAAAGGCCCTTCAGACAGTGCAGGATGCTGTCCTATGGGTAACTACAACCCATCCACCCAAATGATACTGAACATAAGTCACACCCGGGTGGGGGTCCAGGTGGATCTCTGTGTCTCCCTTCAGTAAACCTAACTGCAAGGGGTAATTTGCAGACCTCCCAGTTTGGGCAATGCTGGGTGGTGGGAGTGTGCAGGGACTAACAGAACAGATAGGGGGCACATCCCCACCTGAAAAAAGAGGACAAACAGAATTAAAAAAAGATTTTGTAATTGATCCATGTGAGTGCACTCATTACTCATAATGCCTCATTTCTCTTGGTATGTAATGCCATCCCACTCACATGTCAGTTCTGGTTACTTCCATGGCTCAGTTCAGGATCCCATCCTGCTCATCTTCGTAAATTACCTTCCTAACACTCTTACATGTTCACATTCAGATGTACAAGTACTTTTGTATATAAACCTTTGTGTTACTGTGGTTGTATTGTCAGTAGTAGTCCCTATCCTGTGAGACTCTAATAGAAAATAAAATCATATTTGATAAACACACACAACTCAGAATGTGATCCCATATTAGTGATGAGAAGTGACACAGTCATCATGTTTATGCCAGGGGTGATAAGTGTTCCAAATGATGCGCTCTTCATATAGCGAAGGATGTTTGTGTGCTCCAACACTATACCGCCGCCTGGTTAATAACAGGTGGCGGTGCAGGCATGAGCAGTAATGGTATAGTGGTTGCTACCTTTCTGGAATATGCATACATGCACATTTCTATCCAAAGAGGTGCCTGGCAGATGGGAGAAAAAGGAAGGGAAAAATTACATCTAATGCTGGAAGCCACTATGCCTCCTCTCGTGCACTGCACCATCCACTGCTACGATCAACACTGCATCAGAGATAAATTCTTCTCAGAATTCAGTAATACAGGAGGCTATGACACGGGGACCAACATATGGGGCATTCTGGGGACAGAGCTTTCGGAGTGGTGGCTCTACAGCTCTGGAACACACTCTCTTTAAATATCTGAATGGCCAGTTTGGTGGAGGCCTTTAAAGCCTCCCTGAAAATCTATTTATTTCAGAAAACACTTCCAATTAAATACTGTCCACACATATTTTACAGTGTTTTAATATTGCTACTGATTTTGTTTACTCTGTACACCGCTCAGAGCCTTTTTGAATGGGTGCTTTATAAATAAACTTTGCCTTACTATTGAAGGTGGTGAACTGTAAGCCACAAGAGCTTGTGGGCATTAAAGGTTGAAGTGTATTGACTGATCAATGTGAAAAAAGTTTAAACTGAACTGATATTTCAGATTTGCAGTAGTGTCTGTGTGATGTCTAACATACTAATGCTGCACATTCAATGCCACCATCATACTGGATAGTAAACTCAACAGCTGAGGTTGCCCGGGTACTATCGACAAACCATAGAGTGGTTGGAATTTGGTATGCATACATTCATTATTTCAGCAGGGGATGATGGTACAAATGACGGCTTTGTCTCCATCCCCATTCTGAAACTCTACTCACAAGGGCTTACTTCCTGGCAGTGGTCATAAGTTATTTTTTTAACAGCCAATAATATAAATTTTGTCCTGAAATACTTTAAATCCAAATTTATGGCTGTCTGGGATAGTCATGCTCCTCTGAGAAAAAACAGAGTATGAGGCTCCTATCTTCCCTGGATGACAGCTGAGTTTATGATTTGCCTCCATACTAGAGACCTTGCATGGCATTCTTTTAAGATCACTGGCTCTTCAGCTGCTTTGGCAAACTATTGTCACCTTTGTAATGCCTGTACCAAAGCCATAAAACTTGCAAAGTGTGAGTATTTTGTATCCACACTCCATAACATTAACCACCCCTCCCAAGTTCTGGAAGGTTATCTGTTCCTTTTTCTCCCCTCTGACTCAGTCTCCCTCCCCTGTTCTCAGGGTTAATTCCATCATGTAACAAACAAATATCCGCACCACACAGCACTGGACCAATATGCAGCATTTATTGAAAAAAAGATTGTAAAAAATGCCTAACACCACAGACAGCACCTGGTTCACTGAACCTCTACCGGTTTCGCAACATCAGGAGGCTGCATCATCTCTAACCCCTCTACTGTTGCCTTTTCCTTTAATTCCTACTTTACTACATATGCGTGCTCTCTCTCTCATTCCTTAGTCACCCTTCCCTTTCTTCCCTCTGCCTTCTCCTCCTTCCAATCTTGCCTTTTCCTTCTCTTTTACCACCACCTCTGCTTCATTAAATCCTTGTTTGCCCTTAATACTCACAAAGTTGGTAGCCCTGATGGCCTTGATCCCAAACCTTTATTTTTCACAGCTCCTGCCATCGTACTACTACCCTACTACTCAACTTTTCTTTTTCCACTGTTACTGCCACTGATGCCTGGAAGCAGTCTACTGTCATTCCTCTCCCTAAAGATGGTGATCACGCTTCTCTTGGTAGCTTCCATTCTCTTTCCTTCTTACCCTAGCTATGCTACAGGAACACTGTGTACTATCTCAGCTCTCTTCCTTCCTGGATTCTTCCTCCTCCTTCACACCCTTCCAGTCTGGTTTTAGGAAATCCCACTACACTTCCCTGCTTTGGCTCTCTGACTCCATCTTCTCAGGTACAGATCAGAGTCTGATCACATTTGCAATTTCTGTTGTCTAAGGGAAGATGCTAAGCTGTCCAGATAGGAAACTCCATTTCTACTCCACTTCTTATCTTCTTAGGTGTCCCTCAAGGGTCTGTCCTGGGTCCCATTCTCTTTTCCATATTCTTTAATGGCCTGCCCTCTGTCTGGTCCTCTGCATCCATTTATATGTATACTGATGATACAGTTCTTTTTGCATCTGGCTCCTCTTCCCATGATCTTACCTCACAGCTTCAGATGGATTTCGAAAATATTCAGTGCTGATTCCAGTCTACCAAGTATCCCTCAATGCTAAAAAAATAAAAACAGTTTCAATGACTTTTGACACCAGTTACAGGCTTTCCAGACTCACCCTCTCCCTTTATTTCTTACCCTTCATGGTGCTATGATTGAGGATGTATCCTCTTGTAAGTAGCTCAGGGTCTGGACTGACTGTCATCTTAAATTCTCTTTTCATATTAATGCCATTCACCAAAAGCTCTGCCCCAAGCTTGGTGCACTATACAGGAATAAAGCAAGTATACCACTTCCGGTCTGCTGAGAGATTGCTTTAAAGATGAGTCTCCCTATTTCTGATTATGGTGACTGTCTACAGTGGAGCTCCCAAATCCTCCATTGCTAGGCTTGACCCCCTCTTCCACTCTTTTTGTCATTTTGCTTTAGATTGTTCCCCATGCAGCCACCACTGCTCACTCTACTCTGTTCTTTCACTTCCTTCTCTTGATGCCAGGTGCCTGTCCCATTGTTCTTCCTTTATATCTAATTATGGTTTGGTTCCCATCCTTCCTACCTTACATCCCTCTTATCCTGTCTCTCAGCTTTCTACTACCCTCTCCACAATAACACCTCCCATTCCCTCTCTGTTCCTTCCAGAAAAGTTACTGTTGATCAGTCTTCTTTCTCTTACCACTTTCCTAAATTCTGGTCCTCCCTTCCCCTGTCTATTCGCTCTGCCTCTTCTGCTTTATCCTTAAGGTCTCTTCTTTGTGACTTTTCTTCTCTCTCTCCTGCAACTGTCCATGACCCTTTCACCACCTGCACTAGTTTTGCCATAGCAGTGTGTTTCCCTCTTTACTTGTTCACTTTTCTGTACTTGTAAGATTACTTACCTTACCTAAAGTAACTCAGTTTTATCTACCACACATATCTGTAATACTGATTTACCATAAATTGTTTTGATATATTGTATTTGCTATATATGAAATACTACATCCCTTTACTACCCCCAGCATGCATCTTGAAATGAGCTGTCAGCAGCTCACTCCGTCTTCCCTGGTAAAACTTTTAAAATCAATCAGACCATTGGGAATCAATGAGGAAAGAACAGTTACGTACTTACTGTAACAGCAGATCTTTGAGGGAAACTTTTCCCTTAGGCCACACCTTTGTAACTATGCCCATGTCAATGCTAGGGCATCATTGAACCTTTTGGTAGTTGGGAACCACCCACGACATCACACGTCCGTGTCTACCATAATCGTGGGTGGCCCCTTCTCTCCTCAGTTCCCCACCAGATACTATGCTTGAATGACTCTCTTCTTGGGGAACCAGGAGATTATATCAGTGCCTCAGAGATGAGGCAGATGCAGGTGCTGGTAACAGCAGCCATGGAAATTTCCAAGGCAGAAGCAGCTGCTACTTTCCCGTATAGCTGATAAAATGGGGAAGGAGAGAGAGCCAGCATGGTCTAATGGAAGAGATTCTCTTGAAGCTCTACTGTTGGATAAATACACTGTTGGATAAATATGTAACTGTTTTAACTTCTTCAAGGATATCTTTTTCCTTAGGCACACCTTTGGAATGAGTCCCAAAAGCTAACTGGGGGGGATGGTATAGTCTGTTCATAACAGAAGATCCTGCAAGATGGCTAGGAGAAAGCCTGCTCATCTACAAGAAATGCCCAGGCTGTAATACTTAGTGAAGATGTACTCCATGTGGCTGCAGCACAAATGTCAACTGCAGAAACATTTCTGAAAGAAGCAACAGAAGTGGCCATTCTCCTCATGGAATCATCACGAACCACTCCAGGAAGTTCCTTACCATATTTGCTATATCAGACCATAATACAATGTGTCAGCCATTTGAATAGGCACTGTTTAGACACGGGGCACCCTCTTTCCCTCGGGCAAACAAAACTAAAACCTGAAAGGACTTTCTAAAGTTCTTAGTATTATTCACACAGCATCTAAGTATTCCACATAAATCTAAAGTATGTAGCAATGCCTCACCCTGATTGGCATGCTCAGGTAATAAACGGGAAGGTGGATGGTTTGATTCAAAGTACTGTAAAATCAGACACCACTTGGAAAAAACTTAGGACTGGTATGCAAAGACACCCTGTCCAGTGGAAAATCAAATAAAGAGGCTCACACTTTAGAGCCTAGAGCTCAGAAATCCTTCAAGCAGAAGTGACTGCAACTAAACACTTTCCATGAAAGAAGTGTAAACCACAACTCATTACTGGCTTAAAAGCAGCCAAAGTAAGTTTTTCCAGCACATAATTCAGGTCCCAAGGCAGAACTGGATTACAGATGAGAGAGTTTATGTGCAGAATACTCCTCAAAAAAGTATGGGAGACCTCCAACTGGGCCACCATATGTCCATCAAGAGGGACATGGAAAGCTGATGCACTGCCAGATGCACCTTCAGTGAGGAATACTGCAGACCAGTGCTTGACAATGACAGCAAGTATTCCAACACCAAAGTTACTGGACAGGTGAATGGGTTCAAATTTCTGGAAGCAGCCCAGAAAGTGAAGTGCTTTCATTTTAGATAATATGTATGTTTGGTAGAAGGCTTTCTGGCCACAACCAGCACATCAGCTACTGTAGGCGACACACCAAAATGTGCAATGGCTGTCTTCAGAAGTCAGACATGTAGATGAAGTAACTTCAGGTCTGGATGGACCAGAGATCCCTTCTCCTGTTAGAGCAGGCCCTTGCACAGGGGCACGGGTACTAGAGGTTCCACTGCAAACTGCTGCAGCAGCGGATATCATATCTGCCAAGGCTACAGAGGAGTAATGAGGATGAGAGTGGCACCCTCTATCTTTAGTTTGATCAGCACCCTCTGTATTAATGACATGGAAGGGAATGCACACAAAAAAGTACAGTTATGCAAGCATTTATCATAACAGTAGATCTTCGAGAGGAGCTCTTGCAGCAGACAACACTGGTAGGACTAAGCCACCAGGCACTAGGACCACACTGAAAACTTCTAGCTAGCAGTCTACAGCAGGGGACCACCCACAACGTTGGCATGTCAATGTCTGCCTATGGTATAAAGCAGCGGTTCCCCAGCTCCACCTCAGTTCCCTCACCGGAGACCCCAGCATGCTCAGGAAAAGAGAGAACCGAGGTGGTTCCTCATAAGTGAGGAAAGCAGAGAAGCCAAGAAGGAGAAAATAGCAACCAGGGGGTTGGAGGGAGGGAAAGCAGCACCTGCTGCAAGAGCTTCTCTTGAAGATCTACCGTTACGGTAAGTTCTTACATAACTGTCCTATCTTACTTCAAGGGGGCTCTTGCAGAAGGCAACACTGGTAGGACTGAGTCCCAAGCAGTATCAGAACTGACCCAGTCAGCAGGGAGGAGGAAAGAGCAGGCATAGGATATTCATGAAAGAAGTCCTTGAAGGGAGGCAAGTCCAAAGCCAGCCCTACGCTTACAATGTCCAAACTGTAATGCCTGACGAAGGCATAGACAGAACTCCAAGTGGCAGCTGCATAGATGTCTGCAGCGGACACATTCTTGAAGGAAGCAACTGAGGTGGCCATGCCTCTGGTAGAATGGCCTTTAACCGGTCCTGGTAAAGACTTATCGTACTTGTGGCAGCAGTAAACAATACAATTCATTGATCATTTAGACAAACACTGTTTGGAAACAGGGACTCCTTGTCTCCTAGAAGCAAATGAAGCAAACAACTGATCAGACTTTTTGAGAGTGCAGGTGCAATCCAGATAATATCTGAGCACCTGGTATACATCTAGAGTATGAAGTAAGGCCTCCCCCTGATTAAAATGCTCAGGAAAACACACAGGCATGTGGATGGATTGATTTAGTGTGAACTCGGACACCACCTTTGGAAGAAATTTAGGATTATTTTGCAGACACCGTCTTTGTGAAAAACCAGATAAGGCTCTTTACACATCAAAGCCTGCAGCTCAGAAATCCTCTGAGCAGAAGTAAAGGCAACTAAAAATAACGCTTTCCAAGAAAGGAAGCATAGCTTGCAGCCTACAGCTGGTTCAAAAGGAGGCAATGTAAGCTTTTCTAAAATGAACAAAAGATCTCATGGTGGGACAGGGTCTTTAATGGGAGGTTTCAAATGCAACATACTCCACAAGAAAGCATGGGAAAGGTCCAACTGGGCAATGGTTTGGCACTCAACAGGTGCATGGTATGCAGAGATGGCAGAAAGGTGCACATTAAGCGAGGAGTAAACCAAACCTGAGTCTGAAAGGGATAGAAGGTACTCCAGGACAAGATTCGCTGGACAGGTGAAGGGATCCAAGTGCAGAGCGGTGGCCCAAATGGAGAAGCGCTTCCACTTCACGGCATAGGTGGCCCTGGTGGAAGGTTTCCTAGCAGCCTCCAAGACATCTGCCACTCAGGATGAGACCCCCAAGTAGGCAATAGTAAAGTCTGCAGGAGCCATGCATGAAGATGCAGTGATTTGAAGTCTGGATGGACCAGAGTGCCCTGCTCCTGGGACAGCAAGTCAGACCATAGGGGCAAGGGGACTGGAGGCTCCACCGCCAATTGATGTAACAGTGGAAACCATATCTGACCAAGCCAGTAGGGTGCTATAAGGATCATCTCCGGCCCTTCTGACTGAAGCTTGAGAAGTACCCTCTGCAAAAGTGGAAAGGGAAGGAAAGTGTACAGGACCTTCCCCGTCCAAGAGAAGGACAATACATCACGCCAGGAAACACCAGGCCCTAGACTGTGCGAGCAGAAATTGGGCAGTTTTCTGTTGAGTGGGGATGCAAAAAGGTCCAGCCCCACCTGTAGAAGAGGTCCTCAACCACAGAGAATAGAAGCTCGCATTCATGAGCCCTCATCCTGGACCTACTTAGACTGTCGGCCAGAATCTTTTGGATGCCTGGAACATGTACAGTGGCTAGTTCTAGACTGTACAGAATGGCCCAGTAGCAGACTCTCATAGCCTTCTTGCAAAGGGGGTAGGAATGAATCCCCCTTTGCTTGTTGATGTAGTAGACTACCGACATGTTGTCTGTCTGAACCAAGAGAGGGCCTGGAACAAGGTATTTCTGGAAGGCCTGCATTGCATAAAGGACAGCCCTCATCTCCAGGACACTGATGTGGAGATGTTGCTTGCCCTCCAACTAGATCCCCTGAGTTTGATGATGGGCCAAGTGGGCACCCTAGCCCAGGCACGAGGCATCTGTAGTCAGAATCTGTTGTGGGGAGACTGTTCTGAAAGGAACCCCTTTGAGGAGACTGGAGGGGTTTCTGCCACAATTCCAGCATCTGCCTCACTGGACTGGAGACCAAAACCTTCTGATCTAGGTCGTCAGTGCAGTGGTCCCATTGGGCTCGAAGAGTCTACTGAGGTACCCTTATGTGCAGGCAGGCTAGAGGATCCATGGTTATAGCTGCCACATATGCCTGAGGAGGTGCAGGAAAGACCTGACTGGGTTCTGCCGAGAAGAGGAAACTAGCTGGGCCTGCACTACCAAATGTTCCACTCTGTCCTGAGGCAGAAAGGCTTTGCCCAGTGATGAGTCTAGATCGCCCTTATATACTGGAGGTGCTGGCATGGCAGGAGACAAGACTTGGGGAGATTCTGAGTAATCTCCAGAGTCTGGAACAACTGAAAGGTGGCATCCAGGGTCCAGATCAACTGAGCCCTGGAAGGGGCTGTTAACAGCCAGTCATCCAGTTAAGGGAAGACATAATATCTCTTTCTCCATAGGGCTACATCCATCACTGCCAGACACTTGGTAGAAACCTGGGGGATGAAAAGAGGCCAAAGAGGAAGGCCCAAAACTTGAAAATGGTTTCCCTGAAAACAGAAACTGAGGAACCGACAGTGGGTCAGGAAAACCAGGATATGGAGGTAGGCATCCTGCATATCTAGTGAACAAAGCCAGTTCCCCTGGTGAAAAAGGGTCAGCAACCCATGAAGACTGACAATCCTGAAATGGTAGTACTCCATGTACAGATTCAGACAGCTGAGATCTAGAATCAGTCTCAAGTCCCATATCTTCTTGGAGACAAGAAAGAAGTGGGAACAGAACTCCTTCCCTCTCTCTGTTGGGGGAACAGGCTCTATGGCCCTTTTTGCACGGTAGGGCCTGAATTTCCTCCTGAATTAAGAGGATGTAGACATGAGGGTAATGAGACTGCAAGGGAGGGCTGTACAGAGGGATTTCCAGAAATTCCAGAGTATGCCCTCTTTCCACTATCTGAAGTGGGGGGAAGGGACTGGTAACCAGGGAGAAATTGTTTAACCAGAAAAGGCACACTAAGCTGGAGCTTGTTTCCAGGTGTGACCAGGGGGCACAAGGAAGCTAACCGACTTGTTCAGGGTCATGCAGTATGCAAGTACCCATTGGTCTGAAGTTAGAGTGCACCACCTGTTGAAGTAAAGGGAAAAGTGACCCTCCACTGCCTCCCTCAAGGCCTCTGCTGTGTGAGAGGGGTCAAGCAAGGAGTCAGATAGCAGTACTGGGGTGGGAAGAGCTGGTGGGGATGCTCTAGGAGCCCTATGGGTGGAAGCTCCAGCCGGTTGGGTGAAAATCTTGCGCTTGAAGGTGCTTCTGGGCTGCTGGCCCTTGGGCTGCTATCTAGGGGTCCGGTGAAAGGACTGACATTGGTAAGACCTGGGCTTGGAATGGTACATAGATTGCACTGATCTCAAGGCTTTGCCCGATTCTTTTAGGTGAGAAATAATGTCCTGGGCATCCCCACCAAAAGGGGCACATCCCTGGAAAGGGGCATCCAAAATTTTTGCCTGCTCATTCGGTGCAAAACCTGATACTCGGAGCCAGGAGTGGTGGCAGATGCCGACACCAGTAGCTGCTGCTCAACCGGCTGCATCCACTGTGTCATAAGCAGCACAGAGGACATGGTTGCTCGTGTCTGAGCCCGACTTAAGGGGCTGGACCAGCTGAGTTTTGGAAGGATCCTCGGGAAGGGCATGTAGAAGATTCAAGGCCTTGTTCCATAAGGCATCTTGATACTGCTCCACAGTGGTCAGGTAGTTCTGAGTCTGAATGGCGAGTGTGGCTGAAGCGTAGACCTGCTTGCCGAATTGGTCAACCTGACAAGAAGCATAGATCCGCTTGCCGAATTGGTCAACCTGACAAGAGTTCTTATTTTATTTATTGAAAGAATCTGAATTATAACCTTTGAGTCAAAGACCCGTTTGCAAAGGCTCCACGTCAAATATGAAATGACATAGTGGTACAAGAAATACAAGAACAGAGCAGTATTACAATGTTGAAAAGAGGACAAGTAACAAAATGCAATGGCAAAGAGATCCAGACTGAGTCAGACAGCGAGCAATAAACAACAATAGTTACAGTATCAAAGACAGTGATCAATAAATTACAGTCTGGTTACATCAGGGAGGTTGCATTCTTATCAGGAGGGTGGGTGCAGATGTGCCTAGGTTTCTTGGTGCGGTCATGTGACACATTCATGACCACTGCATCTGCCTTCGGAGGTCCCCCCTAATAGAATTTACCAATGGGGGCATGATAAAGGTGGCCAGCCTTCTTAGCCAAGGCTGTAGTTGAGGAGGGTCAGTTCCAGGTGGCCTCAGTGACATCCTCATGATTCAATGAGGGGTGGCACCACCAAGGGAAGAGTTTCCTTTCTGCAGAGATAGATCGCCAGATGGTGACACTCGGGGTCTAGTTCTTCCGTATCCCAGTCCATCAAGGACTGAATGTGCCTCATGACATCCATAAACATAGGATCGTCGGGGGGGTCCTAGGGATTTCTTTGGGGGTTTCAGGTTCATCTGAAGGCCCCTGGAATCAGAATCCTCCAAAGAGGAAGAGTAGGAATCCCTTCCAGACAGGTCACTTTATGGGACCGGAATCGGTGGACGACATTACTCCTTGCATTAGTCTGTTCCAGCTGGAGAGGTTTCTGGAGATTGGGATTAGCTTGGGCCCACCCAGCCTGAGTCCTGAGGAGGAGGGTCCTGAGAAGGTGGAGTGGGTGGCCTCCTGGGGGTCTCCTATCCTTCATGAAGGCCCACCAGGCTGAGAAAAGTGTATTGCAATCTTTATTTTTTTATTTGTACATTGGAAATACCTTTGAATTAAGTGCTCATTTGCAAAGGTTCTATGTCAAAGTAGAAACAAACAAATGTGTATGCAGGCAGTAAAATGAGCTTTTGTCAAAACATACATTACTTTGGTTACAGGTGGCTCAGCTGAGCATTTGTCAGAGCAATAATAGAGCACATGTACAAAACATGGATGCAACAAATCAGTTCAGTGGATTACAATAAGTACCCTTATGATTCAGGAGATGGGGAAGGACAGCGGAGAAGGGAGATGGTGAAAAAGGGGATACTGAGTCAGGAGGGGAATGGGTGGAGCAGCATAGGTCAAGCTGGGATTGGGGGTTACGGCAGGCATCTGCAAGTGGATTCAAGGGTGAGTTACTTCCTGAGGGCTCTCTTGAACATTGACAATTTACGTAGCTCTGAGATGGAGGTGGGGAGATTGTTTAGCCAGTGTACAATGCAGCAAGCAAAAGCTTGTTGGACCTGGTTTGTCTATGTTTGGGGACTATCAGCGCATGTTCTGCCATGCTCCTAGTGGAATACTGGTTATGAAATGGGTGGAAGAGTGATGCCACGGTGGGAGTAGCCAGTCCACCAGGTGCTTTTTTGGCCAGTAAGATGCCCTGGTACTTCATTCGTTCCTGCAGGGGAAAGCAGTCCATGAGGTAGTATAAGGTACAACAGTGAGTAAGTCTGTCAGAGCCTGTGACGAATCAGCAAGCCTTACTGAGCAGTACCCTCACCCCGTTCAGGATAGTACTGGAGGCAGCTCTATATACCATGAGACCGTAATCAATGAGTGGGAGGACAGAACTTGAGGAGGCTAGGCTCCTGGCCTCAAGAGTAAGGTTCAGGCACTGTCTGAACAGGGCTCCTAGCTTTCTATCGGTCAAGCCAACCATGTTGTCCACATGCTCAGAGAAGGTGAGAGACTCTTCTAGAGTAACCCCCAAGCATCTGAAAGTGGACTCCTGTTCAAGTGGGAGACCCTGGTCATTTCTGATGTACAGAGGGTTAACTTTGCTTCTATGATGGGTACCAGCAAAGCACTGTTTTGATCTTTTTGTAATTAAGGACAAGCTTACTGTGCTTGAACCAACATTTAAGTGACCCAAAGTTGATCTGAAGCTCCTTGGGGATAACCTCATGTTGCGGGCAGCTCTTGAAGATGACTGTATCATCTGCACAGAGCAGCATCTGTGTTTGTGGGCAAGCACCAGGAAAGCTGTTTATGAATAGGCTGAAAAGAAGAGGTCCCAGTACTGAACCTTGGGAAACCCCAACAGAGACTTGTTTTGCTTCAGAGAGCACCCCGTCAGTTTCGACCTTCTGTGAACATCCAGAGAGATAACAGCAGAACTATGACACTGTCTCAGTAGAGATACCAAAGCTTTGAAGTTTTAACACCAAGAGAGTGTGGTCAATAAGGTCAAATGCCTTAGTAAGATCAACAAATGCGGCTCCTATTAGATGTCCTTTGTCTAAAGCTTTCTGAAGCTGGGTTGTGAAATTGATGAGTGCAGTTGTGGTACTGTGCAGTTTTCTAAAACACAACAGGTTATATTGCCCAAGGTAGGAGACCAGCTGATTAGATATTATTTGTTCCAGTGCTTTAGAGAGGGGAGATAATATGGAGATAGGCCTGTAGTTGGCCACACTAGTCTTGTCCCCACCCTTATGTACTGGGGTAACTATGGTGTCCTTCCAGATGCGTGGGAATTGGCAGAACCATCAAGAAACGTTAAAGATCTCTGTTAGAGGAAGTGCCTACTCATTAAGAACCTTAGCCAGTAATACCATGTCAATGCTATCACTGCCCACTCTGGTTTTGCCAAGAACTCTGCTTATGTATTTGTCTGTTACCTTGGTGGAAACCTGTTTGAAGTAAAATTTAGGGAGATTACTACCTTGCTGCCCTATGCCTTCTGCTTCAGCACCCAGGGTTCCTGGACCAGTAAGCAGTACTGAGGTTAGGTCAGTGAAAGCATTATTGAAGTCATTTGCTATGTCGACTGGAGTTGACAGCACTTGGGTATTGCTGACAAGAACAGCTGGGGGAGAGTGGTCACTTCTGCCCATTAGATCCTTTATACACTGCCAGAATTTATTCCCATTCCCCTTCCCAACTCTGCCTTTGCTGTGTATTGTGGTAGTCAGCTTTGGCCTTCATGATTAGTTTTGTACATTTGTTATGAGCTTCACGATACCTCTGTCAGTTGAGGACCCAGTGGCTTTGGCTAGACACCAGAGATTATCTGGGCACATAGAGAGGGATGTAATCCAGCTTGCTGATGTGCCTTTTACTTTGCATTTTTTGAGTGGGGCAAATAATGCACCAGTGGAGGTGGGTTATAAAGTGGGTATGGACACTGAGGATACCTGGCGTCGGTCCCTGGGGGCATGGGGTACCCTGGTGCTGGCCCCAAAGGTGTTGGGTAACCAGGCCAGTGTAGTGTCAGGTCCACTGGTGTCTGTCTCTGAGGTGTCAGGAATCTGGGCGTCGGTCACTCAGGCACTGGCTGGTGATTGCCTGAAGAGCCAGCCAGCATTGGCTGAGTTTGAGGTGACGATGGTTGAGACGTTGGTGTCGACACTGGGAGAGCCAGCGTCAGGTGGACAGGTGAGGGCTGACATCCGTCTGGTGTGATGGTGCTGCCGGCCCTGAAGGGGAGGTGGGAACCTGCACAGGGGAGCTAGCTCCCACCGGAGGCCTAGGTGATGCCTGTGTAGAGAAGGCAAGCGATTCTCTGGGCATTGCAAAGGGGCACCAGTCCCGGAGTCGGGAACCAACATGGGCAATACCAGAACCAGGGAAGCAAGGACCCACCACCCATGGAAGAGAGCCTGATTGAGCCGCTCAGCTGAGGACCCACTGGGTTTAAGGGCCTGGGTAACAGGGGCTGGGAGGCAGGGGATGAAGTCCAAAATCCCCAGGAGCTGCTGTATGAGACTGAAATGAGGGAAGGTGGCTGAGAAACAGGCAGCCCCAAAGATGTGAGGGCTGCCGAAGGAGGAGGAGCCTATCTCCCACAGGAGGAGGACCCCGAGTTGGCTGCTGACTTATGCAGTGACCGGGAGCAGGAAGCTGACTGGGGATGGTCCCTGTGCTTGTCCCGTTGCTTATGCTTCCCAGCAGATTTCTTCTCCTTCTGGATGGGAGAAGAAGTCAAACGCTTGGAAGCCAGGGAAGAGGGAGAGGCTTTGCCCTGGTCCTTCTCCATAGTGACTAACTTCTACTGCAGTAATAGGCATTAGAGGGTCTTCAAACGGTGTGTCTGTGTGGCCTGGTTGAAGTCCTGGCAATGCTGGCAGGTATCTGTGTCATCATGATCAGGGCCAAAGCAGAGCAGGCAAGAATAGTGGCCCTCATTGGAAGGAAGCAGCTTGCCACTAGCACACTTTGTACACCAATCAGGAGACGAGGCTGGAAAAGAAGACATGCACAAATAAACAAACTGTACAATTTTAAAATGAAAAAAAAAAAATGTAAAGAAAAATGGTCGACTGAAGCAAGCATTCATGAAGGTCCGACGTGTGTAGGCTGACGGCAGGAAAAAAGTTATGGTGGAGCTGGGAGACTGCCCCTTTTATACCAAAGGCGGATGTCGGTGGCAGTCCCCTGCTGTAGACTGCTAGCTAGAAGTTCTCCGTATGGTCCTAGCACCTGGTAGCTTAGTCCTACCGGTGTTGCCTGCTGCAAGATCCCCCTTGAAGTAAGATCCTCCCTTTCCAAAAGAGAGACATGTTTCTCCAGAAAACACTAGGCCCTGGAGCGAGCAAAAACGTGGCAGTTTTGCATTGTGTATGAATGCAAAAAGGTCCAACTCTGGATGACCCCATCTTGCAAAGAGGTTGTCTACCACCAAGGTCAATAGTTCCCACTCGTGCATCTTGTTTGCTAAGATGTTTTGGATGCCTGGAAGATGCGCGGCTGACAGCTCTGGCCATGTTCCAGCACCCAATACCACACTCTCACTGCTTCCCTGCACAGCGGATAGGAATGAGTCCCCCTTGTTTATATAATGCATGACAATGACGTTGTCCATCTGTAACAGAGAACCTGGAATCAAATGCTCCTGATTAATTTGGAGGCTGTACAATACAGCTCTCATCTCCAAGACTTTTATATGAAGCTTCGCTTCCACATGGGCCCAGACACTTTCTGTCTTACAGGGACCCAGGTGAGCACCCCACCCAGATCTCGAGGCTTGAGCTGGTGTTGGTATTAGGAATAGAACACCCTTAAAAGGTTGCTGTGATCCAGCCACATCAGTACTTTGTGCAAGAGAAACTTGACTTGCTGGTCTAGGTCATCTGTTAATTGATCCCGCTGGACCCTCAGTGTCCACTGTGGCATCTGCATATGCAAGTGGACCAATGGCACAGTGACAATGGCTGCTGCCATTAAGACTAAGAAGGTATGCCAAGGTTCTGGCTGTGACATGGTGACTACTGTATACCAATTGTGCTTGTGTAATAAAGCATTCCACCCTGTCAATGGGTAGGGATGCACAGCCCTTCTCTATGTCCAAGACTTCCCCCTATGTATGGCAGCCTTTGGATGTGGTCAATACAGATTTCTGGACATTCGCTGTAACTTCCAACTCAAACAACTGTCTGGTTCATTCGAGACAGGGTGTGTACCAATTGTTGCCTGGAATGGGTTTTCAATAGCGCGTTGTCCACGTATGGGAAGAAATACAAGCCTTCCCTACAAAGAGCTGCTGCCACTACTGCTAAGCATTTGGTAAAGGCTCATGGCACAGAAGACAAGCCGAAGGGCAATACTCTGAACTGGAAGTGCTCCCCTTCCAGGACAAATCTCAGATATTGTCTGTGATACTGCCTAATCTTGATATTAAGATATGCATCCTTCACATCTAGGGGGTTAATACAATCCCCAGCCTGCAGCAGGGGATCAGGTTTTGTAGGGAGACCCTCCAAAACTTCTTGTACTCTACGCAGAAGTTTAGGTCTCTCAAATCTAAGACAGATACAAGACCTTATTGTCTATTTGGGGACCAGGAACTATCTGGAATAGAACAGAACAGTTACGTAAGAACTTACTGTTACAGTAGTTCGAGGGGATCTGTCATCAGGTTACACCATAGAAACTTTCGCCATCAGTGAAGCGAAATCCACATGGAAGATTTTCAGCAGTACAACTGGGGCCGCCCACCCTGTCAATGTCCGCCAATGTCAGCAACCCTATATAGGTGTGGGTGGCCCTGCTCCCTCATCAGTTCTTCCCTCTGGAGACAAAGGGAGCAGACTCAAGCCCTGAGGAACCGAGGAGAGAAAGAGGGACCCAGTTCTAAATAAAAGATTGGAAACAGCAGATAGACCCAAGAAGGGGGACGGTGGAGGGAAATGATACCCGATGACTGAGATCCCCTTGAAGATCTACTGTTACGGTGAATTCTTATGTAGTCATTCTGTCTTCTTTGGGGGTATCTCAGTCATCAGGTTACACCATAGAAACAAGTACCAAGCAGTGACAAGTGAAAACAGACAGTCTGGAAGGCTGGATCTCAATAAACTTGTCAGGAGTCCTTGAAGCACAGCTCTGTCAAATCCTGCATGGGCTCTAGGGGCAATGTCCAGACTGTAATGCTAGGTGAAAGTGTGGACTGTACTCCAGGTGGCTGCCACACAAATGTCAGCAGCTAAGACCTCTTTGAAACAAGCCACCAAGGTAGCCACGCCTCTGGTGGAATGAGCTTTGACAGCATCAGGCAATTTTTTGCCATACTTATTGTAGCAGAACACAATGCAATTTGTCAACCATTTGGATAAACATTGCTTAGAAACTGAAGCACCCTCTCTACCTGGGGTGAAAGAAACAAACAGCTGCTCAGACTTTCTGGACTCTTCAGTTCAAAGCAGATAATACTTCAAAGTTCTGTGCACATCTACCGGATGGAGTAGTGCTTCCCCTGGATTGGCATGCTCAGGAAAATAAACTGGAAGGTGGATAGACTGGATTGAGTGTAAACTCAGAGATCACCTTAGGTAGAAATTTAGGATTTATGTGCAAAGATAACCAATCAAATAAGGCTTCTCGGATCAGAGGGCCTGAAGCTCTGAATTTTTCAAGCAGAAGTAATTGCAACTAAAAACAGCACTTTCCAAAAAAGAAAGCGCATGTCGCGATTGGTTCAAAAGGAGACTGGGTCAACTTTCCAAAATAAAATTTAAGTTCCAAGCCAGGACTGGGGAATGAATTGTGGATTTCAGGTGCAGGATGCCTGTGAGAAAGGTATGGGAGACATTCAGCTGAGCAATACTGTGGTCACCCACGGGCTCATGAAAAGCAGAAATAGCTGAAAGGTGGACCTTGAGGGAGGAATACTGGAGGCCTGAGTCAGACAATGAAATCAAGTAGTCCAGGACATGATTCACAGGGCAGGTGAATGGGTCTAGGGAATGTTTGGCAGCCCAGATGGCGAACTGCCTCCACTTCATGGCATAGTGGCATGGGTGGAAGGTTTGTGGGCAGTCACCAGGACGTCTGCCACCCTGTTAGAGACCCCAAAACAGGCGATGGCTATGTTCTCAGGAGCCATGCATGCAGATGGAGGGACCCGAGACTGGGATGGACCAGGGTCCCCAATCATGGGTCAGCAGATTCCTGCAAAGTGGCAAAGGGCCCAGAGGTTCCTCCACCAGCTGCTGAAGCAGAGGGAACCAAATCTGGCAAAGCCAGAATGGGGCTACCAGAATCATGCTAGTCCCCTCCATTTGCAGCTTGATCAGCACCCTCTGAATCAGAGGAAATGGAGGAAATGTGTATAGAAATCTCCTGCTCCAAGAGAGGGATGATGCATTTCACCAGAAAACTCCAAGCCCTATATCTAAAAGCAGAAATTGGGCAGTTTTGCATTGAGTGTGAACGCAAAAAGGTCCAACTCTGGCTGACCCCATCTGTCAAACAGATCTTCTGCTATAGATGGGAGAAGCACCTATTCATGCATGCTGGACTGAATCCTGCTGAAACTGTCTGCCAGCATGTTTAGGATGCCTGGCATGTGGGCCGCAGAGAGTGTCAAAACTGAGCTCCAGTACCCAATACCACACTCTCATGGCCTCCCTGCAAAGGGGGTATGAGTGCCGTCCTGCTTGCTTATGTAGTAGATGATACTCGAGATTATCTGACTGCACTTGCAGCTGACCTGGAGCAAGATGCTCCTGAAATGCCAGCATGATGTAAAACACTGCTCTCATCTCCAGAACACTGATATGCAGGGTAGTTTCCTACTGGGACCAGGAGCCCTGGGTTTTAAAGGGACCCAGGTGTGTTCCCCAGCCTAGACCTAAATCATTCATGGTTAGAATCTAATGCGGGAACAAATCTGGAAGGGAATCCCTTGAAGAAGATTCAAGGGATCCATCCACCACTGCAGTACCTTACGAACTGGGGAGGGGACCAGGAAACAGGTCTTGTTGGTCCAACTTCTCCATGCGCTGGTCCCACTGCACTCTGAGGGTTCACTGAAGGGTGCGCATGTGAATTCTGGCCAGTGAAATGGTGGGAATGGCCACTGCCATTAGATCCAATAGCTTGAGGTACAGTCTGGCAGGAATGTACAAACTCTGTGCGACTTCTTGAGCCTGGGCCATAAGGTATTCTGCCCTGTTTTGGGGTAAGAAGGCCTTACCCTGCTCAGAGTCCACAACTGCCCCGATGTACTGCAGCCTTTGGAATGGTACTAAAACAGACTTAGGCAGGTTGACTGTTATGCCCAGAGAGTGGAAGAGCTGGAGAGTGCACGCCAGAGTCAGCAAGAGCTGTTCCCTGGACAGGGCTTGAGAAGTCAATCGTCCTGGTAAGGAAAGACATACAGTCCCTCTCTTCTGACAGCTGCTGTGACCGCTGCTATGCACTTGGTAAAGACACATGGCACAGAGGATAAGCCAAAGGGCAGTATTCTGAACTGGTAATGCTCGCCCTGAAAGGCAAAACGAAGAAACCTCCTGTGAGGAGGAAAGACTGAAATGTGCAGGTAAGCATTCTGCATGTCTAGTGATCAGAGCCAGTCCCTGGCTCTGAAGAGGGGCATGAGGCTGGCAAGATTACCATCCAGAACTTTTTGTAGTGAATGAAGAAACTGAGGTCCTTTAGTTCTTAAATGGGCCTCAGATCCCCTCTCTTTTTGGGGACCAGAAAAGACCTGGAATAAACTCCACAATTTCTCTGTCACCTTGGCACCAGTTTGATTGCCTACCTGCGCAGAAGAGACTGTACTTCCTCCTGGAAAACAGACAAGTGGGCTGGGGGACAGTCGGAGGGTGGGGAAGGGGTATCTGGAGGCTGCTGGATGAGCTCTAGGGCATGACCCATCTCTATTATCTGCTGGATCCATGCATCTGAAGTTATGGTTCTCCACTGATTCAGACGGAGTGAGAACCAACCTCCGACCACTACCTCTTGGGTCTGGACCGGAGGAGGAGACACTGGCAAGGAGTCAAGCTGAGGTGGGACAAGCTGTTGAGGCTGGGCTGTCATTTCCATGATGCTTGGCTGCTGCTCCTGTTTTGGAGGGGGCAGACAAGGAAGTCTGGGCTCAGCGCTCACCCTGGTATGGGGGGCTGAGCCTAGCCTGTTGGCCTGTCTACCAAAAGTAGACCACCCTCTACCCCAAGGCCGAGTGTGGTAGAGAGAATGGACAGACTTAATGGCTATGCCAGAGGCCTGCAGATCATTTATGAGGTCCTGAACATCAGGGCCAAAAGAAACAAGCATTTGTCAATGCCAAATATTTGCTTGCTGGCACTGGCATTGTAGGAGTTAGAGAGCTGCATAACAGGAATGGCAGTAAAGTACTGAACTGAAGCCAACCCCACCACCACCCTACAGAGACTGACAGGAATTTGGGGTGTGCCTTTGGATCGTCAGGCATAACGGCCATGTCATTTCACCACACCCTAGCCTGCAGACACCGACAAGTGTCACAGTGTGCCTTAGGGTCTTTGGCCCTTATGCTCACCCCATTCCATTAGGAAATATGGTGAGATGGGTGCTGTATAGGAAAATGGGGTGAACTTTGGGGCAGAAGAGTCCAAGGCACACCTCGATGCCTCTCACTGGCTGCAGGGTATGGAATGGTATGAGCATTACAGGCGAGAATCCCAAGTCACATCCCTGATGCCTGTCAATCTCTACAGGGTGGGGAGTTATGGTAGGAAACCCTAACGCCTCAGGCGTTCGTTGGCATTTTCCCTTCAAATTTTCAACATGGGTTTTCTGTGACCCCCACCTTATGAACAGTGGCAATATCAGTTTGTTAGCCAAAAGCTGATTTTGCACAGCGACTACGCCATTTGGCACCACAGATCATAAACACATTTCAACAGGATGTAAAAAATGACAGCTGTACTGTTCACGGGGAGGTGCAGAAAATGGCAGTGTTGAAAATCTGCAGTGAAAATATTAAAAAAACTGAAGTCACGAGCGTGCGTAGAAACTATGCAATGCACACCCGTAATGCAATTAGTTTGGGGATTTTTTACAGCAAATTGTCAGCACAGGCATTTTGGAACCTCCGCTCATGAACAGTGTCACTGTGATTTTCTTAATCTGTCCCAAACAGTGATTTCCCACAATGACCACACATTTTTGTGCTGGAAGTGCGAAAACACATTTCGTCCATGGTGTGAAAAATGACAGCTGTACTGTTCATAAGGAAGTGTAGAAAAATGCCAGTGGTGAAATCTGGACTGAAAATATTAGAAATGCATGAACTTACGAGGGTGCGTGGAAACCGCGCCATGTCGCTTCGCATAGTCATTTTATGGATTTTTACTAAATTTTAACATACCCATTTTAACACCTCTGCTCATGAACAGTGTCACTGCAATTTTTCTTAATCTGTCCTAAACATTGATTCCTTTGCACACTGGCTGCGTCATTGTGCGCTACATGCACGGAAGCACATTTTGGGTAAGATGTGAAAAATGACAGCTGCACTGCTCATAAGGAGGTGTGGTAAAATGACCATGTTGGAAATCTGGTGTGAAAATATTGAAAATTTGCGAACTTGTGAGCATGCGTAAGAACAGCGCAACACATGCTCGTAAAACTGTCATTTTGGTAATTTTTTCATCAAATTTTCAAAATACGGTTTTTGGGGACCTACTTTATGAACTGTGACACTGTCATTTTGTAAATCGGTCCTGAAAGGTGGTTCCATGCAGTGACCGTAAAATCACCTTTCGGGGCCGATTAACAAAATGACAGTGCCAGAATTTACGAGGTGGGGTCCCAAAAGAAAATATTACTCACCTTAGTAATGTGGTTTTTCCAATGGAGTCTTGCTATATTGTGACACATGCAGTGAGTCCCAACCTTCGAACTGCTCCGGAGGTGAAAGAGTTAACTTTCCATGCCAGGCATGGAACGCTGAGCTCGAGCTCGGTTGAAACTCTGTCTGTTGTTCTTCAAACTCAAACCGTCAGATCTTTACAAGCTAAACTTACTGAGGTCCTGTGTGGAAGCTGTAAACCTACACTAACCAACTGGCTACTAAACATAAGAACACATTTTCTGGTCCCAAAACAAAGACTCAAGTCAGGACAACCAAAAAATGAAAAACACAACACCAAGTCATCCCAAAAAAGGAGGGGTGAAAACAACAAGGTGGGCATCTACTAAGTGCCAACACTGCACTGCCCACCCACATTCCAAAAACAGAGGTTCTGAGAGGGGCGGGGAGGTCACATAGTAAAACTCCATTAGAAGAAACAACATTACTAAGGTGAGTAATTTTTTCTTCAAACAACATGAAGTCTTGCTATATTATGACATATGCAGACTAACAGCAGTACTCTCATGGAGGAGGGACAGAACCTACTTAGGAAATAGGCTCTGAAGCATTAGTTGTAAGCAACCGAGCATCACTCCCTAGCCTGGATGTCCAGGAGTAATGCCTCGGTAAAAGTGTGAACTGTTTTCCAGGTAGCTGCTTGACATATCTCTAGAATAGAGATGTCCCTGGCAGCCAGGAAGCAGCTGTACCTCTGGTAGAGTGAGCCCTCAGGCATGAGGGAGGAACCTTACCCAGCTTTTCATAACAGAATTGATACAAGAGACAATCCACCTGGCAATGGATCTTTAGTGGCAGGTTTCTTTACCAACCTCACCATAAGTGAGGAACAGTTGAGGAGTCAAACCTGTGACCCTCGGTACGCTCTATGTAGTAACTAAGGGCTCTCTTCACATCTAAGCTGTTCAGCCTCCTCTCGCCAGAGGAGGAATGGTCAGTGAAGTACACTGGAAGAGATATAGATTGATTAAGGTGGAAATCTGAAACCACCTTAGGCAAGAACTTCCTGTTAGTCCTGAGGGTAAATCAGCAGATTCTGGGGAAATATGCTTCCCAGAGCACCATATGGAAAACCTCTTCCATTTGGAATTATAGGTAGCCCTGGTGGAAGGTTTCCTAGAAGCCTTCAATATATCCATTACACCTTGGGAGAGTTGTAGATCAGCAAACTCTAACTCTTCAAGAGCCAGGCCCTGAGACTGAGAGATTTGAGGTTCGGGTACCAAACCCTTCCCTGAGCACAGGTTAACAGGTTGTGATTCCTGGGAAGACACAGGGGAAGATTGACTGCTAAGGACAGTAGGAGTGGATACCAGGGTTGTCTGGCCCAATCTGGAGCAATCAGGATCATTTTGCAGGATTGAGATCTGATTTTGACTAACACTTTGAACAGGAGAGGGAAGGGGGGGAAGCATAGAGAAACTTCCCTTCCCAATTGAGAACTAAGGCATCCAGAGGGACTGAGCCCAACACTGGGGGCCTGCAGCAAAAAAGGAAGTTGGTGATTGTCTGGGGCTGCAAAAAGATCTATCTGCAGGGTGCTCCATCTGGCAAATATTACCTCCAGGACCCGGGGTCCAGTGACCATTCGTGATGGCCCTGGGAAATCCTGCTGAGAGCATCTGCCAGGACATTGTCCTTGCCTGGGAGGTGAACTGCCGTAAGGGAGGTGTTCAGGGAGTAAGCCAGAGACCACAACTTCATTGCTTCGGTGCACAAGACCGTAGACTGAGTGCCTCTTGCTTGTTGATGTACCACATTGTGGTGGTGTTGTCTGTTCTGACCTGTACAACTTTGTTCTGAACAGATTTGGAAAAAACCTGAAGTGCTAGAAAAACTGCTCTGAGTTCCAACAGATTGATGTGGAGCAGAGATTCCTGAAGGGACCACAAACCCTGGGTAGTGAGGTCGCCCATGTGAGCTCCCCACCCCAAGAGGGATGCATCTGTAGTAAGGATTAAGAAGTGAGACTGAATGACAAAGGGAACCCCTTGTCTCGGATTGCTCTGATCCTGCCACCACTGTAGGGCTTGGATCAGGGTTTGAGTTACTGGGATCAATTTGGTTAGAGGGTCTTTCCTTTGAGACCAAAGGCTCTCAAATGGAACTGGATGTCCTCATCTGAAATCTTGCTCCTGCACTACTGCTGTAGAAGCAGCCATGTGCCCCAGGAGCTGTAGAAAATGCCTTGCTGGTCGAGAGACCTGCAGGGTGAATGAGGAGGCCAGAGAGACCAGGGTCCTTGCCCTTTCCAAAGGAAGAAAGGCTCTGGCTTTCTCTGTGTTCAGCTCTGCACCTACAAAGGTGAGGAGCTGGACAGGCTCTAGAACTGGCTTTGAAAGATTCAGAAGGAAACCTAGAGAGGTGAGCAGTTGCTGAGTTATCTGTAGACGTAACTTGACTTGGTCTGGAGACTGGCCTACTATGAGCCAGTCATCCAGGTAAGGGAAGATGGCAATTTTTTGCCTTCTTAGGGAAGTAACTGCTACTGCCAGGCATTTTGTGAATACCTCTTGAGCAGAGGTGAGGCCAAAGGGCATTGCTCTTGAACTGGTAATGGCCTGAGGCAGCTCAACCTGAGGTACTTTCAATGGGAGCTTGATGAGAATATGGAAGTAGGCATCCTTGAGGTCCAGGGATGCTAGCCAGTCCCCTGGCCTTAGAGAGGGTAAAATAATTCCAGAGTCGCCATTTTGAATTTTGGTTTTAAAAGGTGCTTGTTTAAATATCTGAGATCCAGGATGGGCCGCCATTCTCCTGTCTTTTGGGGTAAGAAAGTACCTGAGTACAATCCTTTGCCCTGGTGTAGGGTGAACCCTTCCACAGCTCTGAGAGCCAGGAGGGAAGAGACCTCTGCCTCTAGGGCAAGTGCCTCTGGTGGATTTGCAGGTGGAAAGGATCTGGTTCTCATCTTTGGAAATTTTTTGAAGCTGAGAACCAGTCCCTGGCTTACTACTTCCAGGACCCACTTGTCTGAGGTCAGAGACTTCCGGTCCTGGAAAAAGTAAGCCAGCCTTCCCCCTACAGGTAGCTGAGAATTGGCCCTGGCAACCCCATCAGGGGGCCTGCTTGGCAGGGGCATTGGGCTGAGGGGTGGAAGCAGGCCTGCTTGTACCCCATCTGCCTGTCCCTCTAAAGAACCCCCTCTGGGGGTAAGCAGAAGAGGAGGCCTGGGCTTGGTAAAAAGGCTATGAAAAGGCCTGCCCCTGCCCCTGGAAAGCTGCCTTTGAGGAGTGGCCTGCCTTTCCTTGGCCTGTGCACCCCATAGGTGGTCCTATATCATCCATTTTTCTTCATGTAATTCTCGTCTGCTTCCCAAACGGAGAATTACCCACAACAGGAAAATCCATGGCCTTAGTCTGTGTATCCTGTGACAGGCTAGTACATCTGAGCCAAGCCATTCCTGAGCGCCACAGATGTAGCCATGACTCTTGATGACACATCATTAGAGTCCACTGCGCATGGAATTGCACCTTGGATGCCTCAATACCATCAGCAGCCACCTGCTCCAGCTCCTTGGCAAGCTGGCCAGGGACCTGTTTTGCTAGAGCCATAACAGTATCCCATCTGGATTTCTGATATCTAGCAACATAAGCCATATAATTTGCCTGTCTGAGTCCAAGGATGCTGCCATGTACTGTTTCTTTGCCATAGCATCAATCCTCCTGGAGTCCTTGTCAGGGGGTGTGAAGCCAAGGAATATTTGCCTTGTCACAGGCTGCAGCCTGCACTACTCCCAACATGGCTGCATTGTTGTGTAAGGAACTCCGTATCAGAGCCTGACAATGTGTACCCTTGTCCATTCTCTTATCCACAGGAGGTATAGTGTGAGGAGTTTTAAATTTTAACTGTTTCCAAAAGATTTATGCAAAGGAATAGACAGTCTCCTGACTCTGGGATATCCATCATTTCCACATAGTCAGGCTCCTCTGATCATCCACAGCTTCCTCCACAGGAGCTGGAGGGTTTCAGCCACTTTTTATAAAACATAAAATGAGAAGGGACTCAGAAAGCCTAGGAGGAGACACTCCTGAAGGTCTGTCTGGGAAGACGTCCGGTCAATGGGCACATCAGACTTTCAAATCCACATTCACTCTCCTCATACTCCTCTTCCCCTCCTCCAGTTCATAATATTCCTAAATCATACTGAACCGTGGAACCGCCGAACTGTATGCTTACTCTGATCAGCGCCGTTCTGTCGATCCGGGAAAGTGACTGGACAATTTTAATCGCTTTGGCTATTTCTTCAGCGGTTGGAAAGGAAAGTTTGGCTCCACACCAGCTGATTTCCTAGTCCTTTGCTGGAACTGACTCTCAGAGTCGGATCTCCTTTGCCCGAGGAAGTCTTGCCCTGGTCAGAGGGCACTTCCTCCGGTTCGGTTGGAACCAACAGCTGGCCATCCAGTTCAGCAGACTTTTGGCTTCCTTTCCCTGAGCCTACCAACTCTCTTTTCAGGGTAGCTGCAGGAAAATTTTACAAATCTGGCAGTCTGCATTGGGGTGGCCAAACCCCAGACAATAAACACAGGTGGTGTGGGGTCAGCCTTGGCAAAGACTTCCCCACAGACACTGCAGTGTTGAAACCCAGTGGGCCCGGTTTTTCTTTTGGGTTTCTCAGACATAGTGCCAGCCTAACCAAACTTACCCGTTTATGGCAATCCGCCAGGTAAGACCCTCTTATCGGTTCCCAACCATGTCACGGGTCGTGGAAAAAAACGTAATAAAATCCGTTTTTTAGAACCAATAAGAACCGGTAACCACACTCTAAATGACAGATTAATATATTTTAAACAACCTGATCGGTTCAAACCGAACCGATAAACCGTTTACAAGTTCCACACAGAATAGAAATTAATGTAAAACATATCTAGTACTCACAATACCACAGACAGAGTCTGAACCGACCGGTTGCAGTTTAAATTCGATCAAAAACCGAGAAAAACAATACTTTAACCGACAAAATGAACCGAGCAGAAGGAGAAATCTCCGGAGCGACTGTTCAGTGAGGCGGAGTAAAGAATCTGACGGTTTGAGTTTGAAGAACAACAGACAGAGTTTCTACTGAGCTCGAGCTCAGCGTCCCATGCCTGGCATGGAAAGTTAACTCTTTCACCTCCGGAGCAGTTCGAAGGTTGGGACTCACTGCATATGTCATAATATAGCAAGAATTCATGTTGTTTGAAACCCCCATGTTGAAAATTTAGTGAAAACATTCCCAAAAATGCCTGAGATATGTATCAAAGTTGAAAAAAACCCTATTTATTCCATTATACATTTTCCTCACATCGTGGTTGGCTTTGAAGAGGGCAGACGTGTTCCTGGTCCACTGAAGATCGTCGCACCGGGCTCCGGAGGGGCATGGGGTGAGGTGGAGGTGTGGGAGGCAGGGTGAGCAGAGGGTGGGTGCGGGTGGGGAGGGGGACAGGACAGTCAGCGAGGGAACGCTTTTTCTTGCAGGTTTTTTTCGAGACGACACGGGACTGTGCCACGCTGGGTGGGCCCCCAGCGCGGCAGCTGGAAGGCTGTTTGAGGCAGTGGGGCCGATGGGGATTGGGCACCCCACTGCCATACGGACTGTTGCCATGCTGGGGTGGGCTCCCAGCGTGGCACCCAGTAGTCTGTTGGGGGGAACAGTGGAGCCAACGGGGACTGGGCACCCCGTCACCTTATGGACCGCTGCCATGCTGGGCTCCCAGCGTGGCACTTGGAACTCTGTTGGGGGGAGCGCAGCAGAGGCGACGGGGGATTGGGCACCCCCTTCGGACATACAGTGTGTGTAGGGGGGAGCACATGAGCATGCAATATGCTAATCAGCACTATCTTATCGCTGCTCACTGAAGAGGAGCTCTCCCTTTCAACTGTATGACACTGCATTTTCAACTGCTGTCATAGACAGCTGCAGCAATCACTGGTGAACTGTGGTCATGCCTGCAAACACACTGACTGAATTGTAAGACATAGTGCCACACCTACAAAAACGCAGATGCTGACACTATGTTTCTTGCACATGCGTGCAAGCAAACATAAAAATTACTCACCATAGTAAGTCTGTTTCTTCAAAGGGATCACTCATTATGATTAAACAAATGCAGTCAGCCTCCTGTGTTGGACTGCCCGGAGAGATGGCATTATATGCAAATGATGGAACGCTCAATTGGCTCATGCCACTTTCAAACTGCTGCCCTAGCAACTTCTGCACTCTGAGTGCTTCAGATTCTTACGCAGCCTAAACTGGGTGTAAGACCCATTAACTATGATAATATTTATATAAATAATTTTTTGTCCTCTCAGGTCAAAAAAACATCCCAATAGATAAACCTAAAAAGAAAAAAACTTGAGCCCACAAAGGAACCAACTGGTTAACAAAAAGGTGAGTCTCCAACCTAACCTACATAGAAAAAATATCCCAAAACAGGGATGCAGAACAAATATAGGTTTTTTAGTAAGGGAGGCAGGGAGGGAGCTTTAATCATAATGAGTGAGCCCTTTGAAGAAACAGGATTACTATGGTGAGTAATTTTTTCTTCTAACCCCAGGAATCACTCATTATGATTAAACGAATGCAGACTACCAAGCAGTACCTTTGGAGGTTGGGCAGAAAACCTATTTAGAAAACAGGTTCTGTACCACTGCTGTACCAAACCTGGCATCACTTCTGGATTGCAGATCCAGGCTGTAATGCTTTGTGAAGGTGTGTACTGTTTTCCATGTAGCTGCTTTGATAATTTCCAAGAACGGGATATCCCTTGAAGCTGCCACTGAAGCAGCTATACCCCTGGTGGAGTGTGCTCTGAGGCCCAGGAGTGCCAGTTTACACACTTTACTATAGCAAAACTGAATACATTCCATTATCCAACGAGCAATTGTCCGTTTTGTGGCAGGTCTACACTTACCTACCTCTCCATAGGTAAGAAAGAGCTGTGTCTGGTCTGGTCTGTAAGACTTAGTTCTGTCAATATAGTGGCTAAGTGCCCTTTTGACACCAAGGGAGTGAAGCCTCCTTTCTGGAGAAAGTACAGTTACGTAAGAACTTACCGTAACAGTAGATCTTTGAGAGGGTCTCTTGCAGTAGGCAATTACATATAGGACTGATGTCGGCAGGCGGCAGGACCCCACAGAAAAATTTCTAGCTAGCAGTCCCTGGCGAGGGACTGCCCTCACGTCAGGTGACCGGCGTCAGGAGACATCGGTATAAAGGGGCAGTCCCTGATGCCCGCCTTCCAGTTCTTTCCTGCCACGGGCCAAAAGAGGTCAGACGAGAGAGGAGTGGATATTTCTGTCACTGGAAAAGGAGCTGAAAAGCCTAGGGGGATGGAGGGAGAGGTATTACCTACTGCAAGAACCTCTCTCGAAGATCTACTGTTATGGTAAGTTCTTACGTAACTGTACTATCTTACTTCGAGAGGGCTCTTGCAGTAGGTAATTACATATAGGACGGAATCTGAAGCAGTCTGGAACAAAGAGAGGCACCGGGAGGAGGAAAACTACTCCAAGAAGCAGTTCTAGCTGTGCAAGCTTCAAGATAAGAGGCCTTGCAGAACAGCCAGCCCGAAGCCTGCTCTACGACGAGAGGCAATATCCAAACTGTAGTGTTTAGTAAAGGTATGGACGGAAGTCCAGGTGGTGGCAGCACAGATATCTGCCGCTGACACATTCTTGAAACAAGCCGCTGAGGCAGCTACTCCTCTGGTGGACTGGTCTCTTACCTGACCCGGCAGGGTCTTGTTGTATTTGTCATAACAAAGTGATGCAATGAGCCAACCACTTAGATAGGCATTGCTTAGAAACAGCATTGCCTTCCCGTTTATGAGCAAAAGAGATGAACAGTTGATCAGTCTTTCTGAGATCCTTCGTCCTGTTGGTGTAGTATCTCAGAATCCAGTGAACATCCATAGTATGAAGTAAATACTCCCTGATTAGAGTACTGTGAGAAAAAGGTGGGTAACTCTAGGGACTGATTTAGAGTAGACTCCACTACTACCTTAGGGAGAAACTTAGGGTTTAGGCGCAGAGCAACATGTTCCTTGTGAAAAATCAAGTATGGAATTTTACACATCAGGGCCTGGAGCTCGGAAATTCTCCGAGCAGAAGTAATGGCCACCAGGAAGAGAGTCTTCCATGAAAGGAACTTCAATTCTGCGGAAGCTGCGGTTCAAAGGAGGCAGAGGTTTCTTGAGAGCAAAGTTCAAGTCCCAAGGGGGAGCAGGAGTACGTATAGGAGGTCTCAGATGGAGGACCCCTCTGAGAAAGGTCTTAGAGACCTCCAGTTGGGCAAATGTCTTGTCTGCAAAGGTGACATGATAGGCCGAGATGGCCGCCATGTGGACTTTCAGAGAAGAATGACTGAGACCCAGGTCAAACAGATGGCGTAGGTACTCCAGCAGAAGCCCCGCTGAGCAGAAAAAGGGTTCCACATCCTTGGAAGCGGCCCAGATAGTGAATCTTTTCCACTTCATGGCGTAGGTGGATCTAGTGTAGGGTTTTCTAGCCTCCACCAAAATCTCCGCCACTAGAGAAAAAAAACCAAAATGAGATTGAGCTAAGTCTGCAGGAGCCATGCATGCAGCTGAAGAGATTTGAGGCCTGGATGGACCAGGGTCCCCTGATCCTGGGTCAGTAAACCTCGAGATAGAGGAAGAGGAAGAGGATGATCCTCTGAGTATTGTTGTAGAAGAGAGAACCAAACTTGCCTGGGCCAGAAAGAAGCAATCAGAATCATTCGTGCCCCTTCTGAAGCTAGTTTCTGCAAGACTCGTGGGATAAGTGGAATTGGGGGAAAGGCACAGATGAATCTGTCCTTCCAGTCTAGAGACAGAGCGTCTCTCCAGAAAGCGCCTCACTCTGGAACGAGCGAGCAGAAGACGGGAAGCTTTGCGTTTAGAGGGGATGCGAACAGGTCGACCTGTGGTGTTCCCCAAAATCGGAAGATATTGTCTAGGACCCCTTGGTCCAGTTCCCACTCGTGAGTCAGAGCAGAAGAGTGACTTAGCTTGTCTGCCAGGGTGTTGTCGACTCCCGGAACATGAATTGCCGTGAGGTGAAGGTTGTGTTGTGCCGCCCAATCCCAAACCCTCATTGCTTCCCTGCAAAGAGGGTAGGACCGAGTCCCCCGTTGTTTGCTGATGTACCAAACCACACATGTTGTCTGTCTGGACAGCTAGGTGGCCGGGAAGGATGTATGGGTGAAGGGCTTGGAGAGCGTACAACACTGCCCGTAGCTCGAGCACATTGATGTGGAGTGTTTGTTCGAGCTTGGACCAGGAGACCTGGATCCGATGGGGACCTAGATGGGCTCCCCAACCTTCACCTGAGGCATCTGTGGTTACAGTCTGGGAGGGTGGAGGACGAAAAAAAGGAACTCCCCGAAACAGGTTCTCTCAAACCATCCACCATTGCAAGTCTCGAAGCACTGGTGAGGAGACTAGAACTGGGTGATCTAAGTCGTCCACTAACTGATCCCATTGGGAGCGGAAGGTCCACTGAGAAACTCTCGTGGAGGCAAGCGTGAGGAACTGTCGGGATAGCAGCCGCCATGAGCCCGAGAAGACGAAGGACTGACCTTGCACTGACCCGCCTGCGGCCGGACAACAGACTTATTTGAGTTTGGAGGGTGGATACCCAGTCTGGTGGCAGGAAGGCCCTGCCAATGGTCGTGTCTAGAATTGCCCCGATGAACTGCAGTCTCTGGGATGGGATCAAGTGAGACTTGGAATGGTTGATGGTAATACCCAGGCAGGCAAAAACCTGCTGGGTAAGGGTGAGGCAACGCAGGAGTTCCTCCCTGGACGAGGCCGCCAGGAGCCAATCGTCCAGGTACGGGAAAACCTGCACCCCCCTGGTATGCAGGTAGGCCACCACCACTGCCAGACATTTGGTAAACACTCGGGGCACCGAGAATAGGCCAAACGGAAGTGCCTTGAATTGGTAGTGGTCCCCCTGGAACGCAAAACGAAGATATTTGAGATGAGACGGGCCAATGGAAATGTGCAGGTAAGCATCCTGCATATCCAGGGCACATAGCCATTGACCCGACCGGAGAAGGGGCAGACAGCTCTGCAACGAGAGCATTCTGTACCATTTGTACTCCACAAAAAGATTCAGGGAACTGAGATCCAGAATAGGTCTGAGATCTCCTGTCTTCTTTGGGACCAGGAAGAAATGGGAATAGTAACCCATCCCTGAAGATGAAGGGAGACGGGTTCTATTGCTTGTTTCAGAAGTAGAGCTGAAATCTCCTCCTGGACCAAGAGAAGGTGTTCCCGTGAATATGACAACTTTGGAGGGGGTGACGAGGTGGTTTCTGTAGAAACTCTATCGAGTGTCCTTCTGCGATCAACTGGAGCACCCAAGAATCTGATGTTATCCTCTCCCAGCCCGGAAGGTGGAGGGAAAAACCTCCCTCCTACCGGTTCCTCCGGGGAGTCCGGAGGCTGTGGGAGAGGGAAGGAGTCAGGTGGTGTGGGGCAGCACCGCAGCTGAAGCACCCGCTGCTTTTTGGGTGGGGGCTTAGCAGCTGTGGGGGCCCGACGTTTTGTGGCCCGCCTTCCCTGGGGTTTCACCTTGGGCTGATTCCATCTACGAAAGGGACGGCGCTGTGGCTGGTGGGGGCGGTACATGGAGTCAACAGACTTCAGTGCCATCCCCTTCTCCTGCAAATCGGTGATGATGTCCTTGAATCACCACTGAAAAGCACCGACCCCCGGAAGGGCACTTCCTGGATAGCGGATTGCACTTCCGGGACCAACCCTGACACGCAGAGCCAAGCATGACGACGTAAGCCTATGACAAAAGCTGAGCTCCGTCCAGCAGTTTCCACTGCATCGTAGGTCGCACGAAGCATGTGTCGACTGGCTGAACATGCAGAGCAGAAAAGATCAGCCAACTCCTGCTTGACTTGGGAGTCTGACAGGGAGTCCAGTTTGGCTTCCACCTAAGAATGGCCTTCTGGTAGTCCCCCATATGGCCGACATAGTTCACGGCCCTAATCCCCAGTGTGGAGGAAGCAAAGATCTTCTTTCCATACTGATCCAGTAGGCGGGATTCTTTGTCAGGTGGCGACGAGATAAGATGTTTTGGGTTGGCCGACCAGCCGTGAGCGGCGCTAATCACGACCGAGTTGGCATGAGGGTGAGAATCTTAAAAATCAACACCCTCAGGAGCCTGGTATAGCCTATTCGACTTCCACGGAAGTGGGGCTAGAGCCGACGGCTGTTTTCAGATGGTGGTGACAAGGTCGGCATGAGGCTCTATCCAGGGTGGCACCAAGGTAGGAGCTGTCACGGGCAGATCCAGATGCTCGGCGAGTTTCAAGCACTGAGGGTCTGGTTCCAAAGAGTGTCACTGATGAACCTCCTGGATTTTCCTTAGCAACTCCATAAAAGAAGGATCTTCCGGAGGGGACTTCGGAGGAGTCCTTGGCCTGGGCTTCGACAGAGAGTGTGGCTCGTCGTCCCTTTTGGAGCAACCATCGGAGGAATCCGAGGAGTCTGAGGGTGAAGAGGAAGAGGAAAAAAGACTCCCTTTCCTGACCCGTGGGAGGAACGGACCCCTTGGGAAGCACCCGGGGAAGTGTATCCTGCCCCTCTGTGGACCCAGATGGGAGAGCCCTGGAGTCCAGAAGTGGTGAAGGAGTGTGTTGCCTCGGATGTACGGGAACTTGAGATGGCACTGTCGTCAGTAGGTGGCTCTCAACCTCCCTGGTGAGCTGAGCCTTGTCCTCAGCCCACCAGGAGGCCAGAGTCTCCTGCAAGTCCACCGGCAGCGGTGGAGGAGGAGGAGGATAAGGATATGGGTTGTACCCATATGGAGAGTATCCAAAACCCGGTGGCGGGAAGCCCGGTGTCAAGTATTGTGGCGTTGGGTACTGCGGCGCTGGATACTGTGGTACCAGGTACGTTGGCGTCGGATAGGACGGAGGGTACCTGGGAGCCGGAGGAGCTGCCGGAGCAGACAACCCGGCCAGCGGCCTCACGAGTAGATCCAAGTTGGAGGGCCCGGCGGTGGGGTGATATCCAGAAGTGGGATGCCGGCCGGAGTTGGTAAAACCGGCGTCGGGGGCCCCGGCATCAGAGGTACCAGCGTAGGAGCCAGCGTCCGGGGAGCCGACATCAGATCCAGCACACCTATAGGAGGACAGTCCGACGGAGGAAGATCTCCAGCGTCACCTGGGGATGGAGGGGAAAAATCCCTGGGGTGGGCTGGGGGGACTCTGGGTCCCTAGATGGCAGTGAAGGCTGCGGAGAAACGGGGACGACGGACATGGGTAAGTCCATCGTCGGTTCTGTCACCGACCGGATGTCAGATGAACCGACATGCGGTTTTATGGTGAGCGCCGGAGGAGCCGGCGTCCGACTTATGTTAGCCTTCACCGGAGGCAGACCGAGGAGAAGGATCAGCCTGGTCTGGTGGGAGAGGGGCGGCGCACCACCCCGAAGGGTTGTGCACCTTACTGGCTTTCACTGTGCGGACATCAGAGGAGCCGACGCCCGGCTTACCGTAGTCGCCTGCGCAGTAGGCCACGAAGCTGCATCTGAACTGGGGGCAGAGGCCTCCAATTGCCTGGAGGTGCCCGAAGGGCCCAAGCATGAGCCAGACGGGCGGGCCGACGCCCCTTCGGAAACCTCCGAAGCAGCCGTCGAGGAGCGGTCCCCTGGAGGGGGCGTTACCTGAGACCCGGCGACTCCCAAGGGAGACGCGGTAGAGGAGTCCTTGTCCCGGTGCCTCTCCGTGTCTTTCTTCTTCCGATGGCCTTCGGGGGAAATGGATGCCTGCCTCAGTTTTTTGAGCTCCTTCTCCATCGAACTCATCTTTTTCTTCAAAATGTGGGCTTCCAGGGATTGCTGCCACCTTTTCCTGGTAGCCGCGTTGAAGCCGAGGCAGTGCCTGGCACTTCTCGACCAGGTGATCGGGGCCTAGACAGAACAGGCACAGGGAATGGCCGTCCTTGTGCGGGAGTTGGGCGCCGCACGAGTCGCACTTATTTTTGTGCTCGGAGGGTGTAGGGGACAACATACACCGATGATGACCTGATGTTGTCAAAAAAAATCAGAATAACTCGTAAAAAAACGCATTGGCGAGGCTGATGAAGCAACAAACTTTTCCGCGAGCTGTACCCAGCCAATGGCGGAAAGAACTGGAAGGCGGGCATCAGGGACCACCCCTTTATACCAACGTCTCCTGACGCCGGTCACCTGACGTGGGGGTGGTCCATCGCTAGGGACTGCTAGCTAGAAATTTTCCATGGGGTCCTGCCGCCTGCCGACGTCAGTCCTATATGTAATTACCTACTGCAAGAGCCCTCTCAAAGTAAGATCTGGAGTTCTCTGTGAAAAAGACAGGTAAAGTGATGGACTGGTTTAAATGGAAATCAGACACCATTTTGGAAATAAATTTTCTATTGGTCCTGAGGACCACTTTATCCCTGTGGAATGAAATGTAACCTTCATCTGTGCACAGGGCTTGTAACTCACTGATTCTTCTGGCTGAAGTAATAGCAACCAAAAACACAGTTTTTCAAGTGACATACTTCAGGTCTGCTGTTGCCATTGGTTCAAATGGGGCATCCATGAGCTTGGCAATGCAGATATTCAGATTCCAGGCTTAAACTGGTTCCCTCAAGGGAGAGTACAAAAGGTTAAGGCCTTTAAAATATTTCCTGAAAACTGGATGAGAAGCCATGGACCTCTCTTTATCTGTTGACAGGTAAGCTGAAACTGAAGCCAAATGAACCTTGAGTGTCGAAGGCTTCAGAGCTAAAGAGTGCAGGCATGTCAGGTAATCCAGGTGAATGGCTAAATCAGCCCTGGATGGGTCGATATCCTTACCTGCATACCATATGGAGAATCTCTTCCACTTGGCAGAGTATGTCTTTTTAGTGGAAGGTTTCCTGGAACCCCTAAGTACTGTCAAAACTCGTTCTGACAGTTTAAGATCCGCATACTCTAAGTCCTCAAGAGCCAGGCCTTGAGCCTTAGAGATTTCAGGTTGGGGTACAGTATCCTGCCCTGAGAGGAAGTCAGCAGGTTGAGCTTCCTGGGCAGATGAATCGGAGGTACCACTGGTAGAGTCAACAGAAGCAAATACCAGTGCTGCCTTGCCCAATCTGATACCACCAGTATCATTCTTGCTGATTGGGACCTCAGTTTCACTAGGGTCCTGAAAATCAGTGGGAAAGGAGGGAAGGCATACAGAAACTTCCCTGTCCAATCCAGTGCCAATGCATCCAGGGGTAGTGTGCCCCTGAAAGAAAGCCTGCAGCAATAAACTGGCAGCTGGTGATTTTCTGCAGAGGTGAAGAGATCTATCTCTGGAGTGCCCCAATGCCTGAAAATTGAACTGAGAATTTGAGGATTCAGACACCACTCATGGTGATCCTGACTTATCCTGCTGAGGGAGTCTGCTAGTACATTGTCCTTTCCTGGAAGATTAATGACTGAAAGGGATACCTTTATGGAGTTGGCCAGGGACCACAGCCTCATTGCTTCTGTGCACAGTGGGGCTGACCTGGCTCCTCCTTGTTTGTTTATGCAATACATAGTAGTGGTGTTGTCTGTTCTGACCTGCACCACTTTGTTTTGAAGATGTGGAGCAAATGCCTGGAGGGCTAGGTACACTGCTCTGAGCTCCAGAAGATTTATGTGCAACATGGATTCTTGAGTAGACCATGTGCCACTTGCTGTATAATCCAACATGTGTGCTCCCCAACCAAGAAGGGATGCATCCGTTGTAAGAACCAAGGAAGGTTGATTCCTTGTGAAAGGAACCCCTACCCGAAGGTTTTGTCCGTCCAGCCACCACTACAGTGCCTGTAGGAGAGTGTGTGTGTGACTGGCACCAACTTGGACAGAGGGTCTGTCCTCTGTGACCAGTACAGTTTCAGGTGGAACTGAATGTCCCTCATTTGGAATCTGGCTCCTAGTACCACTGTGGTGGCAGCTGCCATGTGACCCAAAAGCCTGAGGAAATCTCTAGCTGGTTTGGGTTTTCCTGGTAGAAATGAGTTTGCAATTCGTAAAATACTGTTTACCCTGTCCTGTGGCAAGAAAGCTCTGCCCAGACTGGTTGTTCAGTTCTGCTCCAATGAGCTTGAGCACCTGAACTGGTGCTTGCTGAGACTTTTGCTCATTTATGAGGAAACCCATATACTCTAGAGTAGACTTTGTTAGTGCCAAGGCCTGCTCTGCCAGATGTAGAGATGGACCTACTACTAACCAGTTGTCCAGGTAGGGAAAGACTGATACTCCTGGTTTTCAAAGAAACTTCACTACCACGGCCAAACACTTTGTGAATGCCCTTGGTGCAGAAGTCAGGCCAAAAGGAAGGGCTGCAAACTGATAATGGCCTGAGGCCAATCTGAACCTCAGAAACTTTCTGTGAGAAGGTCTAATGGGGATCTGAAAATAAGCATCCTTTAAGTCTAGGGAGGCTAGCCAGTCTCCCTTTTGTAAAGTGGGAATGATCAGAGCAAGAGTGACCATTCTGAATTTTGGTTTCAGAATATGTCCGTTTAGAAGTCTTAAATCCAGGTTAGGTCACCAATCCCCATTTTTCTTCTTTGTAAGGAAGTATCTGGAGTAGAAGCCTTTGCCCCGCTGGTTTAGAGGCACAGGGTCTACTGCCTTGATGGCTAACAGATGTTTTACTTCTGCATCCAGTAGTATCCTGTCTGCAGATGTGGCTGGTGTAAATGTTCTTGCTCTCAGCTTGGGAAGGGATTTGAAGCTGAGTGCTAAACCCTGGCTCACCACCTCCAGAACCCACTTGTCTGTGGTGATGGTATACCAATACTGGAGAAAATGAGCCAGCCTGCCATCCACTGGTGGATTTTTGGAAGGTTATGCAACCTGTACTAGCCCATGAGAGATTCTGAGTGGGCTGTGCCTGAATCACTAGGGAAGGAGAAACTCTCCTCATAGTTCTCCTTCCCCTTCCTCGGAAGTACCCTCTAGGCTGTTGTTGCAGCTGAGAGGCCTGAGCTTGGAAAAGGTCTGGAGTAGGATCCCTTACCCCCTTCCCTGGTCTGGGACCTATAGGATGAGGAAGGCCTATCCTTAGAATTGATCTGTAGGTGGTCTTATATTCCTCTGCCTTCTTCATATAGGCCTCTGTTTTATCGCCAAACAGAATTTTTCTCAAAAGGAAAGGCCATAGCGTTAGCCTGGGTATCAAGGGTCAGGTTTGTGGTCCTGAGCCAGGCAAATCTTCTAAGGGAGACAGAAAGTGCCATCGACCTGGCTGCGGAGTCATTAGTATCCACAGCCATGTGAAACTGATATTTTGTGGCGTCTAAAGCAGCCCTTGCTGTATCCTGCAAGTCCACTGCCACCTTGCTGGGCACTTTGTCTGCCAGAGCTAGCACTGCATTCCTGAGTGCCTTCTGGTATTGCACTGCATAAGCCATATAATTGGCCTGCCTAAGAATGAGGGAAACAGCCATATACACTTTCTTCCCCATTGTGTCCATCTTCCGGGAAGCCTTAACGGGGGGATGGGTAGCCAAGGGAATTCTGCCTTTGTTGCAAGCAGCAGCCTGCACAACCCCTTCAGGGTCAGGGTGGCTGAACAGAAAATCATCTGTTGTCCTATCAGGCTGATATTTCTTATCAGATTTTTTATCAACTCCTGGAATAGAATTTGGAGTTTGAAATACCTGCATTGCTGCCTTTTTTAAGGACTTATGCATAGGCAGTAATAAACATTTTGTTGGGGTTAACCCCATCATATCCAAGAATTCTGCTTCCTCCACATCCTCCTCCTCTGTCTCCTGCAGAGGGAGCTTAAGTGTTTCTACCATGTTTTTCACAAAAGCATAGTGTGAGGAATAGTCCTCCGGACCCCTGTGGGGGAACCGAACTCCTGTTCTGGAGAAACCTCAGGGTCTATCTGTTCCTCCTCAAGATCACCATCCTCCAGCTCAGGAAAGGAAGCCGGTGGCTCCTGAGGGGGTGGAACTGGTACAGGAACCAGGGCAGTCGGTACTGGAACTGGAACTGCAGCTTGCAGTGCTTGCAAGACCTGTAAGGCCTTGGCAATGTCCTCAGCCGAGGGCATACCAGTTTTGCCAGCTGGAAGCTCCTTAGCCTTCTCGGCTGGAGTCGCAGCGACATGCTTCTCTTTACATTTTTTCTTCATTGGCACAGATTTAGAGCCTGAGTCCACTGGTCTTTTTGACTTGCCCTGCTCAACTTTATCTGATCCTTTCTCAGGAGCCTTAGCTTTACCTCCATCCTTTCTTGTGACAGAGGTGGAGGAATTAGTTTCACCAGTAACAGAAGAAGCAGAGGTCATTTCTTCTAATATTTTTGACCTTTTTTAAGAGTCTTGGGGCAAAACGTTCAACAAATGTCACAATTTGCAAAGATACAGCAAGTTCCCAGGCAAAAAATACACAAAGAATGCCTGTCTACTTTGGCTATCATCTGACTACAAGACTCTCACAATTTAAAACCAGTGGGTCCTGTGCAATTTTTAGGCTTAACAGTAGGATCCTCTGACACTGAGCAGGAATCGTTAAATAAAATAAGACAAATTATCGGTTCCTGGGAACCGAATACACCAAATATAAACGGCCGCTAACGGTTCCGGGAACTGAGCACTACTCGGTTCCTGACAGCAAGACCAAGATATACTGTATAAAATGTTTAACTACTATATGCGGTTAGGAATCTACCGCAAAAAATGACAAACACAAACGATTGCGGTAAAAACCTCACTAGAAATGGTGGAACCCTCGGTTCCAAGGAACCGTGAAGGAACCGCTAAATACAATAAATTTTACACAGACTGTAATATAAACTAAAACTAAGGCAGCAATCTGAAAAATAAAGTAAAAACTCTACTTATCAAACAGATAATCAGGTTTTGAAGAGGTTGAAGGAGAGCTCTCTGGGACGTCTTCACTAGGCAGGCGGAGTAAAGAATCTGAAGCACTCAGAGTGCAATAGTTGCTAGGGCAGCAGTTTGAAAGTGGCATGAGCCAACTGAGAGTTCCATCACTTGCATGTAATTCCATCTCTCTGGGCAGTCCAACACAGGAGACTGACTACATTCGTTTAATCATAGCGAGTGATTCCTGGGGTTAGAAGTACTTTGCAGCTGTGGAGGAATACTTCCAAATGTCTAAAAACTGAGTTCCATGAAAAGCCGTTTTAGAGCTATAGTCTGATCAATGACAGAAGGGTTGTAGGCTCCACCCACAGCCCCAAAATGCACTTGTAATCAATGACAGAGGCTCTTTAATGCCTCTTCCACATGATATCCAAACAGCTTGGTGCCTCTGAAGGGGACATTCAAAACCATTTGCTCCACAACAGCCGCTATATTGTATATTTGTGTATCATATATTTTGTAACCCTTTGTTGCATTTTTGTACCCCCTGTCCCCAGGTCGCACCTGTAAATGATCTTTGGCTCAGTGTGCCTTTCCTGTTACCAAACGTTATAGAAATAAATAAACCAGCAACACTAAGCCAAGAATACCTTCTCATGCAAATTCCAGAGGCAGCTGCCCTGGCAGAGGCATCTGGGACATCATATGGACAACAAAACAAGGTTCTTGTACTCGCAACTGTTTATATACCCCCTGGCAAACATGGGCTTGGATTGGAACATTTCTCTAATAACCAAGGGCAGCTCAGTCAAAGTTGGGAATGGATCATAGTCCGTGATTTTAAGGTCAACTGGCAATCCCAGGATGCCGCGGCAGTTAGAGACAAAATATCAAGCCTCCATCTCACCCAGATGGTCACCCAAGTCACAAGGTTAATTACAGGACAGACACTAGCACTCTAATCAATTGGCTCCTCTCCACTTGCCCTGACCACATATCAGAGGTCTCCGTACTACCCGACTCCCTCAGTGACCATTCCCTGGTTATGTACACCTGGTCTAATAAGTTCACAAAACACACTCCCTAGCTCACTAGAACATGATCACTGAGACCTGGGCTGCTGGAAAATTTCAGACAGCACCTAAGGCTAACTTACTGGTCCCCGCTTGACAAAGCCAAAGACAGTAACCTAGCCCCAGATTACTTCTGCTCTATCTTTACAAATGCATGCAATATCTTCACTCCCTACAAATCCAAGAAAGTAAGAGGAACCAATAACCCCTGGCTCTCTGGCTACCTTACTGACCTCATGTGACTCAGGGATAACCTAGGGCCAAGGCATCTGGGAAACTGGTTGACCACACTGCCTACAAGGCAGTCAGAAATAAATGCACAAGACTTGTGAGGTTGGCCAAGGCCTCTTACTATAAAGATTTATTAAACAGAAGCTGGGGACGTGGAAAGGAGTTCTGGAACTCAGTGAAATCCCTAACAGGTAGGATCCCCAAGGAACCACCCAACCTGATAGTTACTTCAACAGGAACACTGTGACATGGCAAATGCATTCAACAAAGCTTTCACACACCTAAGTGCTGTGATCTCCAGAGACTACCTCACCACTCCACCAACTGGACAGCTCCTCCACTCGAGTCCACCACCTATTATACCCAATGGCACTCTGCCTACTTCAGGCAAATATCCAGGGCTGAGACCATAAGGTACGTCATATGGGTACTAGGGAAGACTAGGATAGGGAGTGATTATTGATATGAAGCTAGTTGCCCTAGCATTAGACGATTTGGTGGAACCACTTTCCGAATTCTTTATTTAACACATTCTTAAGGATGGGTGTTTTCCCAGACAAATGGAAGGCAGCACTCATCACACTGGTCTTCAAAAGCAGAGACAGAACAAACTTTATCGAACTATAAACCCATTTCCATTCTACCACCCCTCTCCAAAGCATTGGAATGTGTAGTCTCTAACCAACTCACAGACTACTCAGAAAAGTACAATCTACTTTGCGCACAGCAGCACGGTTTCTGTAAACACCACTCTACCCTAACCGCCTTGGTTGACTACACCACTCAGATCTATGAGGCAACGGATAATGGAATGATGGTAGGGTCTATATTCATAGACTTCACCAAGGCATTTGACACTGTCAACTATCAACTCCAACTACAATGCCTCCTATCCACTGGCCTCTCAATAAACACTGTCAACTGGTTTGAAAGCTACCTCTCACACACAACACAATGTGTGAAGATCTTCGGTACACTCTCTGATCCTAGAGAAGTCAGCCTTGGAGTCCCTCAAGGCTTGATATTGGGACCGCTCCTATTTAGTTTATTCATAAATCCCCTACCATCTACCTGTCCGGCACGCATGGCGCTTTACGCTGATGATGCAGTCATCTCAACACCTGGTAGGGAAATGTCTGCGATTGCCACCGAACTGTAGGCCAACTTCCTAAGGCTGGAATCATGGTTTTCACAGCACAAACTATTACTCAACTACAAAAAAACAAGAGTGTATGCTTTTTACGGTGACACATAACACAAAAAAAAACATGGTCCCCTGCAAATAATGAGCCATAAGAAAAAATTACTCACCTTAGTAATTATGTTCTTCTATTGAGTCTTGCTGTATTCTGACAATTGCAGTTAGCTACAGCCTTTAAACTGCCCAGAGAACAAAGGGTTAACCTTTCTATGCAGAGCATAAAATGCTGAGCTCGAGCTCGGTCGATGTCTCTGTTTCCCTTTGAAAGCTAACCATCAGATTCTTACGAGCAACTCTCTAATAGTATTCTATGTGGAAATTGTAAAACAACATTTTTAATAGCCAACTGGCAACAAAAAGTTTTGGACTACCAAAAGAAGACTCAAGTCAGGAAACCCAAAACTCAAAATCCAAACCAAACAGGAATATGACAAAATAAACACCCACACAAGAAGAGGGTGTAAAAAGAGCACCCCTGAGGTGCAACACTGCACCTGCCCACCCATTTCCAAAAACCAGGTTTTGAGAGGAGAGGCAGGGAGGGAGGTCAGAATACAGCAAGACTCTAATAGAAAAAACATAATTACTAAGGTGAGTAATTTTTTCTTCAAACAACTTGAAGTCTTGCTGTATTCTGACAAGTGCAGACTACCAAGCAGTACCTCCATGGAGGAGGGATAGAACCTACTTTGGGAATAGGCTCTGATGTACTGCTGTGCCAAACCGAGCATCACTCCTAGCCTGGATATCCAGAGTAATGCTTGGTAAAGGTATGGACTGTTTTCCAGGTGGATGCTTGACAAATTTCTAAGAGAGGGATATCCCTGGCAGCAGCCAGGGAAGCAGCTGTACCTCTTGTGGAATGAGCCCTCAGGCCTGAGGGTGGAATTTTTCCCAGTTTTTCATAGCAGAATTGTATACAAGACACGATCCACCTGGCAACAGATCTCTTGGTGGCAGGTTTGCCCTTTCCCACTTCTCCATAAGTGAGGAACAACTGGATGGAGTCAAACCTGTGACCCTTGGTATGCTGTATGTAGTAATTAAGGGCTCTTTTAACATCTAAACCATGTAGCCTACTCTCTCCTGAGGAAGAATGATCAGTGAAGAAGACAGGAAGAGACATAGACTGGTTTAAATGGAAGTCTGAAACCACTTTGGGAAAGAACATTCTATTGGTTCCAAGGACAACTTTATCCCTGTGAAAGGAGATAAAATCAGGTTCCACTGACAGGGCTTGCAATTCACTGATACGCCTGGCAGAGGTAATGTCTACCAGAAACACAGTTTTCCAAGTCAAGTACTTAAGCTCTGCTGAAGACATAGGCTCAAAAGGGGGTTGCATAAGTTGAGCAATGCAAACATTCAAATCCCAGGCAGGGGCCGGGTTTCTAAAAGGAGGATTGGTGTGAAGCAATCCTTTAAAAAATGTACAGAACACAGACTGAGAAGATAGTGAGGAAGACTTCCCCACAGACAGAAACGCAGAAACAGCTGATGAGTGTACCTTGAGAGTAGCTGGTCTGAGGCCTAGGCCATTAAGATGGACCACATAATCCAGAACCGTAGGCAATCCAACAGTATCTGGAGCAATATGCTTCTTAGAACACCAAATGCTGAATCTCTTCCATTTGGAGTTATAAGTCTTTCTGGTGGAGGGCATTTGAGAAGCTTTGGGAATATCCAAAACCCCTTGGGAAAGATGCAGCTCTGCAAACTCTAACTCTTCAAGAGCCATGCCTTGAGATTGAGAGACTGAAGATTGGGGTACCAAATCCTCCCCTGAGAGGATGTTAACAGGTTGTAATTCCTGGGAAGAGACAGGGGAAGATGGACTGCTAGGGACAGCAACAGGAGGTACCAGGGCTGTCTGGCCCAATCTGGAGCAATCAGAATCACTTTGCAAGGTTGAGACCCTATTTTGACTAAAACTTTGAACAGGAGTGGGAAGGCATACAGAAACTTCCCTTCCTAATTTAGAATCAGGGCGTCCAGGGGGACTGAGTCCAAGACTGGAGGTCTGCAACAAAAGAGAGGGAGCTGGTGATTGTCTGAGGCTGCAAAGAGATCTATCTCTGGAGTGCCCCACCTTGAAAAAATCACGTTCAACACCTGAGGGTCCAGGGACCATTTGTGATGGCCCTGAGAGATCCTTCTCAGTGCATCTGCTAGCACATTGTTCTTCCCTGGAAGGTGAACTGCTACCAGCGAGGTTTGCAGGGAATAAGCCAGGGATAACAATTTCATGGCTTCCGTGCACAAGGCCATGGACTGAGTGTGTCCCTGCTTGTTGATGTACCACATGGTGGTGGTGTTGTCCGTTCTGACCTGAACCACCTTGTTCTGTACTGACAGAGAAATCTTTCAGGGCCAGAAAAACTGCCCTGAGCTCTAGGAGATTGATATGGAGAACGGATTCTTGGGGGGACCACAGCCCCTGGGCAGTGAGGGCCAGCAGATGGGCTCCCCAGCCCAGAAGAGAAGCGTCTGTGGTAAGGACAACTGAGCAAGGCTGAGTGGCAAAAGGAACACCTTGTCTTAAATTGTCCTGATCCTGCCACATTGGAGGGCTTGGATCAAGGTCAGAGTCACTGGGATCAGTTTGGTAAGGGAATCCTTCCTCTGAGACCAAAAAGCTCTCAGATGGAACTGAATATCCCTCATCTGGAATCTTGCCCCTTGGACCACTGCTGTTGAAGCTGCTATGTGGCCCAAGAGCTGGAGGAAATGCCTTGCTGGTCGAGATACCCGAAGGCTGAAGGAAGAGGCTAGTTTCATAAGAACCCTTGCCCTTTCTAAAGGAAGAAAGGCTCTTCCTCTGAGTGTGTCCAGTTCTGCCCCTATAAAGGTAAGAAGCTGGACTGGTTCAAGAACTGACTTGAAAGGTTGAGAAGAAATCCTAGAGAAGTGAGCACTTTCTGGGTCACTTGCAGGGGAGACTTGACTTGGTCTGGAGACTGGCTCACTATTAGCCACTCGTCCAGATATGGAAAAATGGAAATCTTTTGACTTCTTACAAAGGCAACTACTACTGCCAGGCACTTTGTGAAAACCCTTGGGGCTGAGGTTAGGCCAAAGGGCATTGCTCTGAACTGATAATGGCCTGAGGGCAACTTGAACCTGAGGTACTTTCTGTGGGAGCACCTGTTGGGAATGTGAAAGTAGGCATCTTTGAGGTCCAGGGAGGCTAACCAGTCCCCTGGCCTTAGAGAGGGAAGGATTATTCCCCGAGCTACCATCCTAAACTTTGGTTTTAAAAGATGTTTGTTTAGATATCTTAGGTCTAGGATGGGTCGCCACTCCCCTGTCTTTTTAGGGGTCAGGAAGTACCTGGAGTATAGTCCTTTGCCCCAGTGTAGGGTAGGTACTCTCTCTATGGCTCTTAAGGCTAGAAAAGAAGAAACCTCTGCCTCTAGGGCAAGGGTTTCCTAGAGATTTGCAGGTGGAAAAGATCTGGCTCTCATCTTTGGAAATTTTTTGAAGCTGAGAACCAGTCCCTGGCTTACTACTTCCAGGACCTACTTGTCTGATGTAATAGACATCCAGTCCTGGACAAAGTAAGCCAGCCTACCCCCTAATGGAATAGGAAAGTCAACCCAGGCAGGCCCATCAGGGTGTCTTGCTTGGCAGGGGCTTTAGGCTGAGGAATGGATGAAGCCCTGCTCATCCCCCTTCTGCCTCTCCCTCTGAAGAACCCCCTCTGTGAAAAGGAAGAAGAGGAGGCCTGAGCTTGGTAAAAAGGTCTTTGAAAAGGCCTGCCCCTGCCCCTAGACTGCTGCCTTTGAGGAGTTGCCTGCCTCTCTTTGGCCTGAGCACTCCTGTAGGTGGTCCTGTACTTATCCATTTTCTTCATGTAATTCTCTGTCTGCTCCCCAAACAGAGAATTACCCACTACAGGAAAATCCATGGCCTTAGCCTGGTATCTTGCAAGACTAGTACATCTGAGCCAAGCCATTCTCCAAGAGCCACAGATGTAGCCATGACTCTTGATGACACATCATTAGAGTCCACAGCAGCATGAAACTGAACTTTAGATGCCTCAATCCCATCTGCAGCCACCTCTTCCAGCTCCTTGGCTAGCTGGGGGGAGGCCTGTTTAGCCAGTGCCAGTACAGTCCCACCTGGACTTCTGGTACCTAGCTGTATAGGCCATATAATTTACCTGTCTGAGTCCCAGGGAAGATGCCATGTACTGCTTTTTTGCCATGGCATCAACCTTCCTAGAGTCTTTGGGGGAGGGTGAAGCCAAGGGAATGCTTGCCTTATCAAAGGCAGCAGCCTGCACAACCCCAACATGGCTGCATTGGTGGCATAAAAACTCAGTTTCTGAGCCTCAGAGTGTATACCTGTTGTCCATTCTTCTGTCCACAGGAGGTATAGAATTGGGAGACTTCAGAATTTTTTGTGTCTTTTTCCCAAAAGATTTGTGGAGGGGAATAAACAGTCTCCTGGACTCTGGGATGTCCATCATTTCTACATAATCAGGCTCCTCTTGATCCTCCATTGCCTATTCCATAGGAAGCTGGAGGGTCTCAGCCACCTTTCTGTAAAACATAAAGTGGGAAGGGGACTCAGAAAGCCTAGGAGGGGATACACCTGAAGGTCTGTCTGGGGAGATGTCCGGTTCCACAGGCACATCTAGACTTTCACCATCACGATCATCATCTTCAAACTCCCCTTCCTCCTCAAACTCCGGTTCATAAAATTCTTCCACAGTATAATCGTGAACCGGGGGAAATGACCGAACTGAGCCCCTGCCAAAAGGTGCCAGATCGGTCAGAACCGGGTGAAGCGATTTCACAATCCGAATCGCTCTGGCTATTTCTTCGTCGGTCAGAACATGGGCTTCTGGATCCGAACCGGATGATTTTTCTTTGTGCTTTCTTTTAGTTGGAACCGACTCCTCAGGATTGGCTCTCCTTTTGTCCAAAGAAGTATCGCCCTGGTCAGAGGGGACTCCTTCTGGTTCGGTTGGAACCGAACCAGGCTGGCCATCCGGTTCAGCGGACTTCTCGGCCTCCTTTTCCCTTAGTCTACCTAATCTCTTTTCCAGGGTAGATTTGGGAACATTTTTGCAAATTTGGCAGTGTGAATCGAGGTGGTCAAACCCCAGACAATAAACACAGGTGGTGTGGGGATCGGGCTTAGCAAAGACCTCCCCACACTCACTGCAATGTTGAAACCCAGTGGGCCCGTTTTTTTTCTTTGGTTTCTCAGACATGGCCAACCTAACCAAACTTACCCTTTCTTCAGCAACCGCCAGGCAAGACTCCTTTATTGGTTTCTAACTATGTCACGGGTCTTGGGAAAAAAAAGTTTCAAAACACGTTTTTTTTTAGAACCGATAAGAACTGGTAACCACACAATAAAGTTACCCAAGAATTAAACAAATGATCGGTTAGGCCGAACCGATCCACACTTTTTACAAGTTCCACACAGAAACAGTACAAAACCTATCTAGTACTCACGGTACCACAGATACAGACTGAACCGACTATGCAGGAAATTTTTTCGGTTAGAAATGGACGATAAAACGACACTTAAACCGACTTTCAAACTGAGCTGCAGGAGAAATCTCCGGAGCGACTGTTCAGTGAGGCGGAGTAAAGAATCTGACGGTTAACTTTCAAAGGGAAACAGACAGAGACATCAACCAAGCTCAAGCTCAGCATTCTATGCTCTGCATAGAAAGCTCAACCCTTTGTTCTCCGGGGCAGTTTAAAGGCTGGGGCTAACTGCACTTGTCAGAATACAGCAAGATTTCAAGTTGTTTGAAAGGTGAGTTGCTGCAGTAGGTTGGCACTTTCAAATACCTAGGTGTACACCTAGATGACATGCTCATCTTCTCTACACATAATGAACAGCCAACACCAAACTAGGTGTTCTATATCGGCACAGACACTCTATGTCTCTGGAAGTCTTGAAACTGGTCACCTGCAGTTTGGTGTTATCTACCATAGTTTATGGGCTGGTGATTTATGGTGCTGGCTCAGATACTGCTCTTAAGAGGATCAGTACTCTCCTCAACAAGGCTTGCCGCCTGGTCCTTGGGGCTATCTGACTCATAAATGTGCATTATACACAGAGACTGGGTGGCTCCCCCTTCATCTCCGAATCACTTACCAGGCCTGTCTACTGGGAAAAAAATCATTGCTAGGCCTTATGCCTGAGTCCACCTCAAGGCTATTCAAAAATACCCAACCAACCGTAAACACCAGAAGTGCGACCGAAGGGGTGATCCAAGTACCCTTTAAGCATATCACACTCACATTTATTGAGGTCCTAGATGGCTTAACAACCTCCCTTCTGAAATCCTTGGTTGTAGCAAAATTAGTCAGTTTAAATCTGGGTTCTGCAACCTTCTGGCCTGGGAGACTGCCTGTAGTTGTATAGTATAACCCTGTCACAAATGGCCTTAACCACCCACTCAGCTCCCCCTGCTGTTCTGACCTACCCCCTCCCCATTCCCAACCCTTACCTACTCCTCTTCCCCACTATTGGACAAAACCACCCCCGGCCGCTTCTAGTGCTACCCCCACTTAACGTTTTAGCCTGGGTTCTGTCACCAACCCCAAGTTTGTACAAAGAGTAGATCCACACTGTTGCAGTGCTGATGTTGCCATCCCTTGCATTTTCAGATTGCACTGTAAATTGTAACCAATTTTACTGTTCATTGCCACCAACTGTGAATTTTATGCTTTATGTTTCTTGTAATCTCATAAGTGTCTACCTGTAACCATATGTTTTTTGTCTCTGTATGTTTGTTACCCTGACTTGGAACCATTGTAAATGAGCCTATGGCTCAAAGGTATTTAATCTGAATCTAAAATAAATAAAAAAAAAATATGCTAAGCATATCAAATGCTCACCCACCTCATCACCAGAGGTCATGGTTTTCATTAAGTCATTCTTAACTCTGCCTTCTGGAAGAGCCTGAGCTGCAGTCTAGGCATCCTTCCACAGGCTATTTTGATATTTATTATATAATGGCAAGACAGAATGCTGGGTTCTCACTGGTTACTCTGGGGCTGGACTCGTGATGTTATTCTAGCATAACATCACGTATCTAGTCCTAGCACACAGATGACCACATCAAATGTTAACGGCATCGCTCTACGTGCCCGCTTCACTAATCCCTGCTCACCAGCCCGCTTCACAGATTCCCACTGGGAAGGTGATCTCAGTGTCCCCAGATCCTTAGTTAAATAAAAGTAAATACCTCCCTCCCAACAAGTCACAGTATGCTTCCCAGCACAGAAAATCTATCCATTATTTCTTTCTCGTTTCCCAGCCTAGAAAACAGAGTCAGTAAGCGACCCAAGCGCTGTCTGTGAAACTGGAAATAGGCTCCTCCCCATCAAGTTAATACTACTTTTAGGTCTGACTGATGGTCTCCTGGTACAGCAGGCATGTCTTTTGTACAAGGAGAACAAAAGTAACTGAAAGAACGCCCCCCCTCCAAAGAAAAGATGAGTAAGTGAAGCACATTGTGCTTGTCAACACACGCGCTTAGCCTGTTCGGTGATGCCGATCGAAGTGGGGCAGCTAAAGCTGATCACATTGACGTCTTCATGGCAACGTCTCAGTTACTTTCTAAAAACATCAACTTAATGTGTTTTTCTGTCAGGTTAGACAGTAAAAAATATAGATGGGGGCAGAGTACAAGTGTACAGTAAGGAAGGTGGCGGTGGAAGGCACAGCCACAGACTCACAGTAACAACACAGCAGCTCCTTTAATCATATGGGCCTGGTAAGTTGCAATACAAATGCCTAGTGAGGCAGAGGCATATGTCCACTTAACCATCACATCAAGCCTCCTGGATTCCTTATCGGGGGCAGAGTGCTCATGTGTTTTAGTGCCCTGTATCTTTCATGGGCAGCCACTGTTGCCACAGAATCTGTTTCAGGCTGGTTAGCATAATAAGACTTGGCAGTAGAAGCAGGATACTGCTTGTCAGCCTTTCTGGGTACAGCTGGATTTGAATTTGGTCAGTACCATGTAGCAAATGTGACATCCTCCAATGCAGGTTAAATGGGAGGAACAATGATGAATGGGGTACATGTACTTCCCATAAATCTATTTTTTAGTGGAATCCACTTCTTCCACTGCAAAACACATTGCATTTTGCATTTGCCGCATCACAGTTTGGAAGCTAGGGCCTTCAGGTTTGAGATCTGGGGGTATAAACCACAGAATCCTCACTGCAAGAAGAAACTGTGGTGCTAGTGAGGAGCATAATGGACTTCTCCATAACCAAGCAGTAAGATGGAAATAAAAGCTTTGGAAAAAATTCAACACAAAGCCACTAGGATGATAACAACCCTCGATCACCCAGACTACAATGGGAGACTTAAAATTTTGGAACTATACTCATTGGAATATAGAAGGCTTTGGGGCAGTCTCCACCTAGTTTACAGTGGATTTTAAATCCCGATTTATCAGATTGTCTGGGACTTAGAACAAGAGACTCATACTATGATTTTAGGTCACATGGCTTGCTGCTAAAAGGAGATTTGTGACATACCAGGAAAAGAGCATCCTGGTTCAGTCAGAGGGTGGTCAGCTTGTGGAACTCCTTACTAGTGGAGATAGTGGGTAATGGGAGTATAGATATTTTTAAGGTGAAGCTGGATGAATATTGTGTTAAGAATAATATCGATGCCCTTCAGGTGGCATGCCTCAGACAGCTAGTTTTGGAACCTACTCATGAGGAAGCAATCTTAGACCTTGTACTCTCAAATGGGGACAGTGAGAGGATCTCAGATCTAGAAGTGGGTAGCCATTTGGGAACAAGTGACCACCAAACAGTGTGGTTCACGATAAACTCAGCTACAGAGTCATGCCATACAAAAGTGAGGGTTCTGGACTTCAGGAGGGCTGACGTTGGCAAGATGGGAGAGTGCCTTAGAAAAGCACTAACAAACAGGCTAGAAGGAGGAGGGCAGCAACAATGGGGAAATATCAAAACTGCCATCACAAAGGCAACAAGTCTTTATGTGAAACAAAAAAATTCCTAAAACTGAAGATGGACAAAGCAATGGGGCCAGATGGAATTCACCCCAGAATTCTAAAAGAATTAAGCAGAGAACTAGTGACACCACTGACTACCCTTTTTAACAAATCATGGGAGGATGGTGTGGTACCTGAGGACTGGAGGAAGACAGATATGATTCCCCTTCACAAAAGTGGGACCAAGACAGAGGCAGGAAACTACAGACATGTCAGTTTGACCTCTGTGGTAGGGAAAGTGGTGGAATCACTTCTGAAGGAAAGAATTGTTGAGTACTTAGAGGTCAGTGAGGCACAGGACCCAAGGCAGCATGGGTTCACAGCGGGAAGGTCATGTCAGACGAATCTAATTGATTTCTTTGACTGCGTGACCAAAGTAGTAGACCAGGCAGGGGCTGTGGACATGGTCAACCTAGACTTTAGCAAGGCATTTGATGCAGTTCTACACAAAAGATTAATAGTCAAATTAACCAGCCTGGGAGTGGGTCCCAGGGTGGTAGCCTGGGTAAAGCACTGGCTGGACAACAGGACACAGAAAGTAATTGTAAATGGATTCCATTCTGAAGAAAGAGAAGTTACTAGTGGGGTACCGCAGGATTCAGTACTGGGTCCAGTCCTTTTTCATGTCTTTATAGGCGACATTGCAGAGGGACTAGAAGGAAAGTATGCCCTTTGCAGATAACACAAAGATCTGCAACAGGGTTGATACACAAGGAGGCATGGAAAGGATGAGAAGGACTTGGCAAAGTTGGAGGACTGGTAGAAGTATGGCAGCTTGATTCAATGCAAAAGAAGTAGCATGCACCTGGGAAACAAAACCCAGGGAAGATTACACAATGGGGGAGTAGTAACAACAACAAAATGGAAAGGGACTTGGGTGTATATCAGATGACCTTAAGGTTGGCAAGCAATGTGAGAAGGCAGTAGGGAGGGTTGGGGGGATACTGGGATGTATAGGGAGAGGCATCACCAGCAGAAAACAGGAAGTTGTTATCCCCCTGTACAGACAGTTAGTGAGACCCCATCTGGAGTACTGTGTCCAGTTCTGGAGACCCCATCTCCGCAAGGACATAGACAGCATGGAGGCAGGTCAGAGGAGGGCAACTAAAATGGTGCAGGGTCTGCAAGAGAAGCCATACGAGGAGAGACTAAAGGAGCTTAATACGTATACCCTTGAGGAAAGGAGGGAAGGGGGGACATGATAGAAATGTTTAAGTACCTCAGTGGAATCGACAAAGTCCAAGAGGGTAGCATCTTTCAGAAAAAGAGATGTCCAAGAACAAAGGGACACAATTTGAAGATAGAGGGGGGACAACTCAGGGGCAATGTGAGGAAGTACTTTTTCACAGAGAGGGTGGCGGATGCATGGAACAGCCTTCCTGAGGAGGTTGTGGGGTCTAAAACTGTGGGAGAAGTCAAGAATGCATGGGACAGCCATAATGCAATTTTTGTGGGGGGTAGGAAGAAATAGGCTGTTGGTTAAATAGGATCTGCAGCTTATCCTCTAGGTAGGGAAATGGGCAGACAAGGTTGGCCAAGTGATCCTTATCTGCCGTCAAAGTCTATGTTTCTATATAATATCATGGGCTACTGAGTCTGATTTTTGGCAAGCCAAAACAGGCTTTGTCCACTTGGCTTGTATTTACCTATGATAACCCTCATCCTCTTCATAATCCTGCTCCATTAGGAGGTCTGGAAATACTTGTCCTCATCATCAGCATCCCTGTTGATGACAAAAACTGAAGACCTCACTGCCAATGATGGCGGTCGCTGTCCAGGAGGTATTTGCTGTGACCAGCCGATGATGTCGATGGGCCTGCGATGCAGGAAACCCTGCTGAAGGCAGTACAGGCTCCGTAGGCAAGTCTGGGAGAATGCGCTGTATCATGTCTGAAAAGAAAGCTAGCACTGCCTGTGCACTGATGATGCCCTGGCCAGGGTCCGTGACCACTGGAGTTGGTTATGGGCCTGGACCCACTGATGACGGCAACGTACCATCCATAGTAGGTATGGTAGTGTCTGAGCCAAGCCCCAAGCTTTGTGCCTGGTCCGGTGGGGGAAGGAAACGGCGGCACCACTGTAAAACCAGATGATAACAAGGCAGGTGCAGGACCTGCAGGTAGCAATGAGGACCTAGATCCTGCCAGAGAAGCAGATCTTCTATCCATATCCTTATGTCCCGACGATGACCGGCCTTTTTTTGCCAACCTTGAATCATTCGACAGGGCTGGCGACACTGCCTTCTGACCCTGGGCTTTTCAATGTCCGCTAGAGTTTTCTCTACCAGAAATTTCTCTAGCGCCTTCTTCCTATATCGCCTGATTGAAGCCCTGGCAAATCTCACAAGTCCTGACACTGTGAGAAAGGCCTAAACAGCAGACACTCTTCATGGGTGTCCTCTGTAAATCTTCTCTCTGCACTTGCAGTACCAGAACAGCGTCCATGGTTTCGACGGCATGCAGAAGAAACACAGAATTTGATGGCAAATAAGGACCACCTGGCCCACCTAGTCTGTTCATTTCCCTACCCACTGTATAAACTCTATTCTACTTGATCTGCAGCCTACCTCCTCCTTCCTGCCCCTAGTGTTACCTTCTGCCTGACCCATGCATTCTTGAATTTACCTACCATTGTTGCCCCAACCTCCTCAGAGAGGCTGTTCCATGAATCCACCACCCTTTCTGTGAAAAAATACTTCCTCACATTGCCAGAGTCTCCCCCACCAGCCTTATATTGTGACCCCTTGTTTTTGCACATCTTCATTTCTGAAACATGCTGCCCTCTTGAATGCTAGTGATGCCCCTGAGATATCTGAATGTCTCTATCATATCCCTCCCCTTTCTCCAGTGTATACATACTGAGTTCCCTCAATCTCTTCTGATATGGTTTCTGGTGTAGCCTCAACAACATTTTCGTTGCCCTTCTCTGGACTGCCTCCACCCTGTCAATGTCCTTTCGGAGATGAGGTCTCCAGAACTACACTCAGTACTCCAGATGAGACACCAACTGCCTGTACAGTGGCATCACCACCTCCTGTCTTTTATTGGTGATACCTCTCCCTATGCACCCCATCATCTCCCTGGCTTTCCTCACTGCCTTCTCACATTGTTCGGCTAATTTTAGATGATCTGTTATGACTACACCCGGTCCCTTTCCAGTTTGGTTGTTGTTAGTACCTCCCCCCGTCGTGTATTCCTCCCCTGGGGTTTTGTTCCCCAACTGCATGATTTTGCACTTCTTGGTATTGAATCCAAGCTATCACACTCCTGACCACTCTTCCAACTTGGCTAAGTCTCTCCCCTGGAGAATCAACCCTATTGCAGATCTTGGTGTCATCTGCAAAGAGGCATACCTTTCCTCCGAGTCCCTCTGCAATGTCACTAATAAAGACATTAAAGAGGACTGGCCCCAGTACTGAACCCCGTGGCACTGTGCTGGTTACTCCCCTTTCTTCAGAATGAACTCCGCTTACCACCACCCTCTGTGTTCCGTTGCTAAGCCCATTTCTGGCTCAGTTTACCACCATGTGACCCACCCACAGACTGCCCAACTGGTTTACTAACCTCTTGTGCTGTGTCAAATGCCTTGCTAAAATTTAGGTAGGCTATGTCCACTGCCCCTCCCTGATCTACTACCCTTGTCACCCAGTCAAAAAGATCCATCAGATTTGTTTGACAAGACCTTCCTGTTGTGAATCCATGTGGCCTTGGGTCCAGTGCCCCACTGGCTTCTAGATATTCCACAATCCTTTCCTTTAACAGTGATTCCATCATCTTTCCCACCACTGAGGTCAAACTGACCTGTCTATAGTTTCCCGCTTCTACCTTGCTTCCACTTTTGTGAAGGGTTATCACGTTTGTCCTCCTCCAGTCCTCTCGTAATACTCCATCCTCCAACGATTTGTTGAATAGGCACACAGTTCCAAAGTTTTTCACAGCACTCCACAATGAGAACAGGTATTTTTAAGCAAGAAATGCAGATTTATTGGTGAATTACTATGTTATTTGCTGGACACTTACTTGGGGCAAATAAGTGGCCAGTGAGTAACATGGTAATTTAATAACTCTGCAATTTTGGCCTAAAAAGATCTGTTGTCATTGTGGAGTGCTGCGGAAAACCTTGCAACTGTGGATCTGAGTTGTTTGGGCTGGCAGCCCATTTCCCTGCACCCTCCCCACCTCCATGCTCGCAGCATGGTGCTGGATTTTGATTTGTTGAATTTAGCTGACAGTGGTGTCAATAGCAGCTCTCTGAGTTCTTTCAGTATTCTGGGATGTATCTCGTCTGGCCCCATAGCCTTGTCCACCTTCAGCTCCAAGAGTTCTTTTAGGAGACTCTCTTCTGTGAAAGGTCTGGTGTCCACTCCTCTTCCATGTGTGTCTGCTGTATAATTCTGGTCCCTCTACATAGAAACATAGACTTTGACGGCAGATAAGGACCGCTAGGCCCATCTAGTCTGCCCATTTCCCTACCTACAGGATAGGCCGCAGATCCTAGTTAACCAACAGCCTATTTCTTCCTACCCCCCACAAGAATTGCCTTATGTCTGTCCCATGCATTCTTGAATTCTGCCACAGTTTTAGACCCCACAACCTCCTCAGGAAGGCTGTTCCATGCATCCACTACCCTCTCTGTGAAATAATACTTCCTCACATTGCCCCTGAACCACCCTCCTTCTATCTTTAAATGGTGTCCCCTTGTTCTTGCAAGTCTCTTTTTCTGAAAAATGCTACCCTCTTGGACTTTTTTGATTCCACTGAGGTACTTAAAAGTTTCTATCATGTCCCCCCTCTCCCTTCTTTCCTCAAGGGTATACATATTAAGCTCCTTTAGTCTCTCCTCATACGGCTTCTCTTGCACCATTTTAGTTGCCCTCCTCTGGACTGCCTCTATCCTGTCTATGTCCTTGCGGAGATGGGGTCTCCAGAACTGGACACAGTACTCCAGATGGGGTCTCACCAACTGTCTGTACAGATGGATAACAACTTCCTGTTTTCTACTGCTGATGCCTCTCCCTATACATCCCAGTATACCCCCAGCCCTCCCTACTGCCTTCTCACATTGCTTGCTAACCTTAAGGTCATCTGAAATGATTACCCCCAGGTCCCTTTCCTTTTTTGTTGTTGTTACTACCTCTCCACCCATTGTGTATTCTTCCCCTGGGTTCTTATTTCCCAGGTGCATTATTTTGCACTTCTTTGCATTGAATCCTAGCTGCCATACTTCTGACCATTCCTCCAACCTTGCCAAGTCCCTTTTCATCCTTTCCACGCCTCCTTGTGTATCAACCACTGCAGATTTTTGTGTCATCTGCAAAAAGGCATACTTTTCCTTCCAGTCCCTCTGCAATGTCACTGATGAAGACATTAAAAAGGACTGGACCCAATACTGAACCCTGCGGTACCCCACTAGTAACCCCCCTTTCTTCAGAATGGACTCCATTTACAATTACCTTCTGTGTCCTGTTGTCCAGCCAATGTTTTACCCAGGCTACCACCCTGGGTCCCACTCCCAGGCTGGTTAATTTGACTATTAATCTTGTGTGGGACTGTGTCAAATGCCTTGCTAAAGTCTAGGTAGGCCATGTCCACAGCCCCTCCCTGGTCTACTACTTTGGTCACCCAGTCAAAGAAATCTATTAGATTCATCTGACATGACCTTCCTGCTGTGAACCCATGCTGCCTTGGGTCCTGTGCTCCACTGGCCTCTAGGTACTCGACTATTCTTTCCTTCAAGTGACTCCATCACTTTCCCTACCACAGAGGTCAGACTGACAGGTCTGTAGTTTCCTGCCTCTGTCTTGGACCCACTTTGTGAAGGGAATCACATCCGCCTTTCCTCCAGTCCCTCGGATACCACACCATCCTCCCATGATTTATTAAAAGAGTAGCCAGTGGTTTCACTAGTTCCTCCTTAATTCTTTTAGAATTCTGGGTGAATTCCATCAGGACCCATTGCTTTGTCCACCTTCAGTTTTAGGAGTTCTTGCAGAACCCTTTCTTCTGTGAAAGGACTGGGATCGACCCCCTATCAAGAGTGCTTCTGTTAATTGGATTAGGCACTTCCCCTCCTCTTTTGTGAATACTGAGCAGAAATATTTGTTCAGTATTCCTGCTTTTTCCACTGTCCCCCTCTGCCCACCCACCGTTCATTCTATTCAGCCTCACTATCCCTCCCTTTGTCTTTCTACGCTCGCTGATGTACCTATAAAAGGTTTTATCCCCCTTCTTAACTGAGTTGGCTATCTTTTCCTCAGTTTGGGCCTTTGCTATTCTGACTTCCCTCCCTGCTTCCTTCTGCCTTAACTGGTACAGCTCTACCTCTCCTTCTTTCGTGAATACTGAGTAAAAGTATTTGTTCAGTATTTCAGTTTTTTCTAGGTCCCCCTCCGCCCACTCCCTTTACTTAGCCTCACTACCCCTCCCTTGACCTTTCTTCTTTCCCTTATCTACCTGAAGAAGGTTTTGTCCTGCTCCTTCACTGTCTGGCTTTCCTCTGTTTGTGCTTTTGCATGTCTCACTGCTTTTCCCGCCTCCCTCTGTTTAGTCTGATACAGTTCCCTGTCTTCCTCTCTCTGTTTCCTTGTACAGTATTTCCTGAATGCCATTTTTTCTCTCAAACCATCCCTGCTACTTCTTTTGAAAGCCATACTGGTTTTGTCTTCTTGCTTTAACTTGCTTCACACAAAAGCTCTACTCCCCCTCCCTCAGCCAGTGTTTTCTTGAGGCATTCTCCCATTTTAGCAAAGTCAGCCATTTTGAAGTCTAGGACTCTTGAATCATACTGTATGTTGGTCGCTGGATCCAAGATGGCTGCCCTCTGATACATCCGTTATTCTGTCTTCATTTGTGAGCACCAAGTCCAATATCGCCCCCCTCATGGGTGGGTTCCACTACTAGCTGCATGAGGCATGCCCCCTGCAGGGCATCCAGGATGACCTTGCTCTGGGATGTGGCTACAACACAGGTGTTCCAATTAACATCTGGCATATTTAGGTCCCCTATCAATGACACTTCCGCCTTTTCTGTTATTTTATGGATATCTGCCATTTGCCTGTCTGCTTCCTCCCCTTGCGCTGGGGGTCTATAGATTTATTTATTTTTGTGTATTTATTGAACACATCAGAATTAAACCCTTTGAGTCAGAAACTCCTTTACAAAGGCTCCACATCAGACAGCGTACAGCGATACAAAGTTAACAATAACTAAATAGATAGATCTAAATAAGCATTAGGGAGGTAACATAGCAGAAGTGGTAAATTTGAGCAATTAGTAGGCCAACAATGGATTTACAATTTAGATAACCCCATGCAGGCAGTGTTGCCATTTCTGGACTTCAGGGTGACCCACAGTGCCTCCTCTCCTCCCTGATTTCCTTTTATTTCAGTTGCTTTGATCCCCTCTATGACGTAGATTGTTACCCCTCTTCCCTTTTTGCCCCCATCTTTCCTGTATGCTGTGTACCCAGGTATATTAACATCCTAGTCATGGCTTTTCACATACCATGTTTCAGTGAGTGCCACAAAATCCAGGTCTCCCCTGCCATCAAAGGCACCAGGTCAGGGATCTTGTTACCCAGGCTGTGGGCATTTGCACACATGGCCCTCCATGTTTTGATTGCTTCGCCCCTACTTGTTCCCCTCCTATCCCTTCCCCCATGCTTCCCCTGAAATTATCTCCTGTTGTGTTTTCCTATCCTTAGTATCCTCTTGCCTGACTACTTTAATGTTTTTTTTTTTGGGGGTAGTCGAGTTCTTCATCTATATTTCCACCTCCCCCTTGGCTAGTTTAAATGTTTGCCAATGAAACATTCAAACCTTTCACTCAGGATCCTGGTTCCCCCCTTGGACAGTTGCAGACCATCCCTTGCGTACAAGCCTGTATCTCTCCAGGTGGGCCCCCAGTCCCCAATGAAGCCAAAACTCTCAACTCTGCACCAGTTCTTCAGCCATTCCTTGAATCCCATGATGCGGAGCATCCTGGCCTCTCCCATGCCACAGACAGGTAGCACTTCCAAGAAGGTTACCAAGCATGCCACCTGCCCGAGACCCCTCCACAACTCTGTGAACTCCCTCTGCACTGCCCCAGCCTCACTGTCAGCCAGGTCATTTGTGCCCAGGTGGACAACGACATCTAGCTCTCCTTCCTGTGCTGCTGCCCCTGCAATCCTTAGTATTCGCCCCCTATGTCTCCAAGCTCAGGTGCTGGGTAGGCACCTTACCTCTCTCCCTCCTCCATTCAACACCCCCAATTCTACTCTCCTAATAATAAGAGTCCCCAACTAGGAGTTGCTTCCTTCTCCTCTGTGGACCCTTGCCTCCCCCACTGTGGTCTCCACTACAGAGGTTTCCCATATCCACTCTGTGTTCCTCTATGGTATAGCCCCACTTTTCCAGAATGGTTTAGGAGTTGTGGAGTGGAACCACAGGTGGTATGCACCTCTGCCCAACCTCCCTCACCCTCCCAGAGTCCACCATTGTCCAACTGCCTCTCCTTACTAGCATCCTCTGAAGCAGCAGGGGTGGTTTCAGTGATCCCTGGGTGGGGGAAATGTGGTTACCCGAATCCTAGTCAACTCTGCCTGGAGACGAGCAACATCCTCCCTTAACCCAAAGAGGTGCATGCACATAGGGCAGCACCGTAGCCTCCAGAATGTCTCCTGGAACACTATTGCCCCACAGCCACTGCGCTGCACCACTCCCATCATGTCTGTTGTTTGCCTTCTCCTTCCTGAGCTTTAGGCACCCAAGTAAATTGAATTTTTTTTAATATAAGATCGAGTAGCTGTGTTAGGAAACACTCACAATTAAAGAACTTTTTCCACCCAGTACAACAATAAGCTATAGTCGATCACTCAGTACTCCACACTGACTTGGGAGACAAATAGTTACTTTTGGTATCCCTGTGTAGATGTATGCGAATGCAGCCCTCCTGAGGGAGGAAAGGAAGTGAAGGGAGGAAGTGTCTATGGGGCAGCTCCATAAATGTATGCACACACACTTGGGGTGGGTGGGTGGCTGTAACCAGAGGTACTGCCTCTCAGAAAACAATCAGCCCACTTCAGTCTGAGATACCATCTAGGTTCCTCAGTTCCTGGTTCCTGCAACAATAAGAAGACTGACAACAATTATGTGGAGAAATGTACATGTTAGTGTTAATTCCTCCTGCCCTTCGCTCTCCCCTTGTAACACTGCTGAAAGAAAAATAAAACAGATTAGGGTGGGACTAATCACCTGGAAGAGCTGTGGAAGAAAAACAATCAGCTCCTTCAATGTGAGAAAGAGAAACCAAATTGCACAGCTTGAAAACACAAAACAAAATAGTAACAAAACAGTAACTTTGCTTAGCCAAAATAAGCCTTAATGTTTCTCCTTGCTGTCCTTTCAAACAAACCTAGAAGACAAAAAGCTCAAGTAAAGTTAGGTGCTTTCTGTCAGCAAACTTTAGGCTTACATGCAGCGATATCACTAAAGAATTATTTTTATATAAAATAATAAAAGACAACGGCTAGTTGGTTGATGTTCACTGGAGGTCTGACGAGTACGACTGATGTCAAGAAATGAACTCAGGAGAGATGGGGCCACCCACATTTATGTAGACGCTGATCTGTGATGTCACTGCAGGCAGCCTTGGCCAGAAAAATTTCTGTGAGGTTCTAGCACTGATGCGAGTATAGTTCCAAAGGTGTGGTTTAATGGACGAGATATCCTCGAAGAAGATATTACAGTTACGTAAGAAATTACCATAACAGTAGATCTTGGAGAGGCACTCTTGCAGCAGTCTACACTGTTAGGACTAAGCCGCTAGGTGCCAGGACCCCGCGGAAAACTTCTAGATAGCAGCTTCCAGTGGAAGACCACTCCCTGACATCGGCCTGCCCCCAATGTCAGCCAATGGCATAAAAGGGGCAGTCTCTCACACCCACCTCAGTTCTCCCACCGGAGACCCATCCTACACAGAGATGGAGAACCGAGGAGGTTCTAGCAACCCTATGATATGGAGAAAAAAAGACCAGAGGGAAGGAGGGAGGGAAAGCAGCGCCTGCTGTAAGAGTTCCTCTCGAAGATCTACTGTTATGGTATGTTCTTACATAACTCTACTATCTTACTTCGAGGGTGAGCTCTTGCAGCAAGCTCACCGTTAGGACTGAGTCCCAAGCAATCAAAGGATAAATCCAGGTTAGATGGGTGGTAGGGAAGGAAACCAACAGAAGCTTTTAAGACAGCAGGCCCTGGAGGACAGCTAGGCCAAAGTCAGTCCTCTGCCAAGAGGCAATGTCCAAACTGTAATACTTGACAAAGGTATGGACAGAACTCGAAGTAGCAGCCGCAAAGATGTCTGCTGGTGATACATTCCTCAGAGATGTGAAAGAGGCAGCAACACCCCTGGTAGAGTGACCTTTAACTGGGCCCGGTAAAGGTTTGTCATACTTACGGTAACAATATACAATGCAGTCAACTAACTGCTTGGATAAAGTCTGTGTGGTAACTGGGGCCCCTTCAGTTTTTGGGGTGAAAGAAACAACAATTGGTCAGACTTTCTGACCAGATGGGTGTGGTTCCAATAATAACAAAGCACCCTATGAACGTCCAGAGTGTGAAGCAGAGCCTCCCCTCGAATAGAGTACTCTGGATAATAAATGGGTAAATGGATGTCCTGATTAAGTGTAAACTCGGACACTACTTTGGCAGAAACTTAGGATTAGTCCATAAAGACACCCTTGTCCTTGTGGAAAACAAAATAAGGCTATTTGCACATCAGAGCCTGAAGCTCGGAAATCATTCGAACAGAAGTAATGGCAACTAAAAATATCACTTTCCATGACACAAAGCGCAGCTGGCAACTTGCAACCGCTTCCAAGGGAGGCAAGGTAAGTTTCTCTAACAAAAACAGAAGGTCCCATGGAGGGATAGGATCCTGGATGGGAGGTTTCAGGTGTAGAATGTCCTGCAACAAGGTACGGGACACAGATCCAGTTGGGCAAGGGTCTTGCCTTTTATAGGCATGTGATAGGCAGAAACGGCAGACAGATGCACCTTGATGGAGGAGTAACTAAGCCCTGAATCTGATAAGAGAGAGGAGGTAGTCCAGGATGGAGTTCACTGGACAGGTGAAAGGATCATGGTTATGGGCAGAGGCCCACAGGCAGAACCGTTTCCACTTCATGGCGAAAGTGGTTCTGGTAGAAGGCTTCGTAGCTGCCACTAAGACATCAGCCATCATGGAGGAAATGCCTAAACGGACCCTGGCTAGGTCTGTAGGAGCCATGCTTGCAGGTGCAGCGACCTGAGGTCCAGGTGCACCAGAGTGCCCTGCTCCTGGGAGTGCAAGCGCAAAGTCAGGGGCAGAGGAATCAAAGGCTCCACTGGAGCAGAGGGAACAAAATCTGCCGGGGCCAGAAGGGAGCAATTGGGATCATGTCTGCCCCTTCTGACTGCAGCTTGAGCAGGACTCTGCAGCAGTGGAAAGGGGAGGAAGGCATACAAAAACCTCTCTGTCCAGCAGAGGGACGTTTCTTGCCAGAAAACACCAGTCCCTGGATCTTGCGAGCAGAAACTGGGCAGTCTGGCACTGAGTGGGACGTAAAGAGGTCTAGCTCAGGATGCCCCCACCTTTTGAAGAGGTCCTCTGCTACAGACTGTAAAAGTTCCCAATTGTGGACCTTGGACCGAGACCTGCTTAGGCTGTCAGCCAAGGTGTTTTGGACCCCTGGGACATGAACTGTAGTGAGTTCCAGACTGGGTTCTACTGCCCAGAACTAGACTCTCATGGCCTCCCTGCAGAGGGGGTACGAATGAGTCCCTCCCTGCTTGCTGATATAGACCAAGGACATATTGTCCATCTAGATCAGCAGGGAACCTGGGAGAAGATCTGTCTGGAACACCTGCAGAGCGTAGAGGATCACCCTAATCTCCATGTTGATGTGGAGATTCTGTTCCATAGGAGACCGGGTCCACTGTGTTTGGTGATCTCTGAAATGAGCTCCCCATCTTTGGCCCAAAGCATCTGTCGTCAAGATCTGCTGAGGAGTATCTCTCCGGAAAGGAGACCCTTTTTCTAAATTGGAAGGGTTCAGCTACCATTTCAGGGTCTGGCACACTGCCCTGGAGACCTTCACAGGCTGCTCAAGGTCGTTTGTATGCTGGTCCCACTGAATCTTGAGAGTTCACTGGCGCACTATGATAAGAAGCCATGCCAAGGGAACGTTCGTAATGGTGGCTGCCATGTGACCAAGAAGCTTGAGCAAGGCTCTGGCTGGCACCTGGTAAGACAAGGAAATCCCCCGAGCTTGAGCCTGAAGGTGATCTGCCCCGTCGGAAGGAAGGAAAGCTTTCCCTTGGATTGTGTCCAAGACTGCCCCAAAATACTGCAGCCTTTGGCTGGGACATGGGAAAGATTTGGGGAGATTCAGAGTGATCCAGAGGTCTTGGAATAATGTAAGGTATCTTTCAGAGTTTTCAGCAGTTGGTCCCTTGTGGGAGCTGTCAGGAGTCACACGTCTAGGTAAGGGATGACATAATGACCCTGTCTTCTGAGGGCCACAGCCACCACTGCCAGGCACTTCAAGACACGGGGAGCCAAGGACAGGCCATAGGGCAGAGCTTGAAACTGATAGGAACTTCTTTGGAAGGTGAAGTGTAAGAACCTTTTGTGGGATGGCAGTACCATGATGTGAAGGTATGCATCCTGCATGTTCAGCGTGCAAAGCCAGTCCCCCCGATGGAGCATGGGGAGCAGGCCCTGCAGTGTCACCATCCTGAATCTTTTGTACGCCACATAGTTGTTCAGGTGACTGAAATCCAGTATGGGGCTAAGATCTCCTGTCTTCTTGGGAACCAACAAAAAATGGGAGTAAAAGCCTGTCCCCCTTTGGTTCAGAGGAGCGGACTCTACGGCCCATTTGGACAGGAGCACCCGAACCTCTGCTTGGATCAGGATGGCATGGGATGGGGAGTAATGAGAGGGAACAGGAGGGTTGTCCGGAGGCAGTTCCAAAGACTCCAGAGTATGTCCTCTATCAGCTGTAGAACCCACAGACCCAAAGTAATCTTGGTCCAACCCTCACGGTAGAGGAAGAACCAACTCCCCACACCTCCCCAGAAGCTCCAAAGGAGGAGGGGGGTCAGGCAAGGAGTCAGGCGGAGGCACAGGGGATGGGCAAGGAGACCTGAGAGGCCTTGGCGGTTATAGAGCCCGTGGTCCCTGAAAGCTGGGAGGAGGCCTTACATTTAAAGGCCCCTCCTGGTTGCTGGCCTTTGGAATGCTGGCCCACTCGGCGACAAAAAGACCAGCATCTGGAGGGAGTCTGTTCTGATTTGTACATCCTATGGACCGACTGGACAGCCTTTCCAGAATCCTGGAGGCCCGTAATAATCTTTTCAGTGTCTTCCCTGAAAAGAACTGGGCCCTGGAAAGGAGCATCTAAGATGACCTCTTGAAGGTCCTGGCAAAAGCCGGAGACTCTGAGCCAGGAATACCTGCAAAGACAAATGCCAGTGGCAGTCACCCAGGTGGCAATGTCTGCTGAATCATAGGATGAGCGAAGAACATGCTTACCTACATCCACACTTGACTGGAGAATGTCTAGCAACTTGAATTTCTGAGAGGAGTCTGGTTGAGCCTGTGCCAATTCCAGAACCTTTTTCCACAAGGAGCTCTGGTATTGGAACATATGTGCCAAAAAGTTAAGACAGCGGATGGTACAGGTGGCCAAAGAATAGACCTTGCAGCCAAACTGGTGCAACCTTTTAGACTCCTTGTCTGGAGACTGATAGCTAAGGTATCTAGGCTGTTTGGTCCTACCATGAGTCACAGTCAAAATCATAGAATCATTCCTAGATTGCTCCCCCAAGTAAGGCTCATTCCTGAGGGTTCTGCGGAGCCTGTCAGCCTTCTTAGGGACTGCCGAAGCAGATGAGGGGCATTTCCAGGTGAGCTTAGTAACATCCTGGAAAGGGGCCACCAACGGAGGCATAACCAGGGGCTTAGGATCAGTCAGCCCGAGGAACTGAGTAAGGCAGTGTCTCTCTGAGTCCAGGTACTTGGTGTCCCATCTATTGAGGAACTGGATGTGGTGCATTACATCCATAAATGTGGGCTCATCCGAGGGTGACTCTGGAGAATACTTATGGGTATCTGGATGAGGAGGAGGGGAGATATCCCCTCCCGAAGACCTGGATGAAATGGAAGAGTGCCATCTGGAATCCTCCGATGAAGGGGAGCAAGTATAGGAATGCTGGGACCAGCATCCGCGGGGGTGGTGCCAGTGCTTGAAAGAGGATCTGGATGAAGAATGGCGCCATCATCTGTGCCGCCTTGGGGACCCCTCATCTGAGTGATCAGGAAGAGGGGTGGTCTTTCTTGGTGGCAGCGAGGGTTTCCTGGGTGGAGAGGAAGTAGGCTGCTTAGGTGGGGCCAGAGGCTGGACCCCCAAAGTAATGGGTTCTGGAGACTGGGGGGACCCCAAGGTAAAAAGTCCCCATTATTAGAGTTCCACCAGGGGTTAAATAGGGTCCCCATATCTGCAACAGACACAAGAAGGGTCCTGGGGGGGATGTTAGATGGCCCCAGCATCGGAACTGCTAGTGCGGGCGACCCTGTTGTCAGGTCTGGAGGTGCAGGGTTAGTGGGCAGCGGCTCTGCAGGCATCAGGTTATCCAGCATCAGATTATCTAGTGCCAGGTTAGCTGGCGTCCAGTCCTCGTTCGTCAGCTCAGGGGTCAAAGGGACAGGCATCAGCTGACAGTGGTCCGGGTACCAGCCGGCATCGACTGAGAGGGCCCCTGCAGTGGGGAGTGAACTCCTGTTGTCGCTTAGTGTTGCTGGACCATGAGGCCTGGTCCGATGATGTGGACGCCCCAGCAGGGTAGACATTGGGCTCCAACCCGCTGCCCTAAGAACTAACGGCTGATCCACCTGGCTTAGGCCCAGAGGTATGCTTGAAAGGCCTAAGACTCGGGAAGTGAGAGCCGATGAAGGCCTAAGCCTGAAAGACCCCCTGCTGGATGGATGTTTTGGGGGGGGGGGTCTTCGAATCACAGGCCTTCGTCAGGAGGCTTCACCAACATAGAAGTTGAAGGCAGATAAGGACCGCAAGGCCCATCCAGTCTGTCCATTTTTTTCTAACTTATGAATGTGTCGTAGGCCTGTACTCTGTCAATGGCCTATCTATTCATACTCATCTATATTGTTCCCTTATGCCTATCCCATGCCTGTTTGAAGCCCTGCACTGTATCCATATCCACCACTTCCTGAGGTAGGTCGTTCCATGCATCCATCACCCTTTCTGTGAAAAATAACTTCCTTATATTACTCCTTAATTGGCCTCCCACTAATCTCATGCTGTCCTATTTTTCTTATATTGAAACATGTAAGACTCTTTCACTATGTTAATGCCCTTTAGATGTTTGAATGTTTTGATCATATCGAGCATCTTCTTGCTCAGTGCGCCTTTCTTGGTGAAACAATTTCAATAAATAAATATCACCTCTCTCCCTCCTTTGCTCTAGAGTATACATATTGAACTTTGTTAATCTGTTCTCATACATTTTCTGATGCAGTCCCTGCACTATTTTGGTTGCCTTTCTCTGGACTGCCTCCATTTTGTTAATGTCCTTGTGCAGGTGCAGCCTCCAGTACTGCACACAGTACTCCAGATGGGGTCTAACCAGTGTCTTGTAAAGAGGGATCATTACATCTCTCTTAGGACTTGTGATACCTCTACTAATACATCTCAACATCCCTCTAGCCTTATGTACTGCTTTAGTGGTCTGCTTGGATGATTTCAGGTCATCTGTTATGATGATGATGCCCAAGTCTCTTTCTTCCCTTGTGATTGCCAGCAACTCTCCTCCCAACCTATAGGTGGCTTCTGGGTTTCTCTTCCCCATGTGCATGATCTTGCACTTCTCTGCGTTAAACCCCAGTTGCCACTCTTCTGACTATTTTGTCAGTTTATCCAGATCTCTTCTCATTCTGCCCACCCCATCTGGATCATCTGCTCTGTTGCAGATCTTGGTGTCATCTGCAAACAGACAAACCTTACCATCCAGTCCACCTGCAATGTCACTGATAAAGATATTGAAGAGGACTGGCTCCAGAACTGATGCCTGAGGTACCCCGCTTATGACTTGCATCTCTTCTGACTGCATACCGTTTACCACCACTCTCTGTTTTCTGCCCGCCAACCAGTTTGCCACCTAGTTGACCAACTTCTGACACAACAGTATCGAAAGCTTTGCTAAAGTCAAGGTAGGTGAAATCAACTGCTCCCCCTAGGTCCACCACTCTGGTTACCCAGTCAAATAAATCTATGAGATTAGTTTGACAGGACCTTCCTGTTGTAAACATACTGTCTGGGATCCTGTGCTCCTAGGAACTCCAGGTGTTGCACTATCCTTTTCTTAAGGAGTGCCTCCATAATCTTGCCCACTGAGGCAAGACTGACTGGTCTGTAGTTCCCTGCCTCCTCCTTGCTACCACTCTTGTGCAGTGTGATCACATGAGCCCTTCCCCAGTCTTCTGGGAACTTTCCGGTGTTCAGAGACTCACTAAACAGTTCTGCTAATGGCTCTGCTAGGCTCCTTTAGTACCCTGGGATGTATGCCATCAGGTCCCATTGCCTTGTCCACCATGAGCTTAGCAAGCTCTTGTAGGACCCTTTCTTTTGTGCAGGGACTAGTGCACACCACCCTCCCCATGTCCATGGTGCTGAGCTGTGGGCCCTGTCATACCTTCTCCTCAGTAAATACTGAGCAGAAGTATCTATTTAGGATAGATGCTTTTCCTTGGTCCTCCTCCACACACTCCCCCTTATCCCCTCTGAGCTTAGCAATACCCTCTTCAGACTTTCTCCTTTCACTAATGTATCTATAGAAAGTCTTGTCCCCTTCTTTTACTGTTCATATTAGTGTTTCCTCGGTTTGGACCTTTGCCTGCCTTACTACCTTCCCTGCTTCCCTTAGGGAAGTTTGGTGTGCCTCCCTATCTTCGTCCCGATGCGTTCCCTTAAATTTCCTGAAGGCCAGCCTTTTGGCTCTGACCTTTTCTGCTACTGTTTTTGAGATTCAAAGTGGTTTCCTTCTTCTTTTGCTCTTGCTTTTCTCTCTAACACAATGGGATGTTACTTCAAGTACTGCATCCTTAATGCTTGCCCACTTTGCCTGTACCCAACACCTGTAGTTCTTCTTGCTAGGGCTAGCTTAACTATGTTGGCCATCTTATCAAAGTCCGCTCCTCTGAAGTCCCATATTTTTGCCTTGGTATGGGATGATTTAGTTCTAGCAGCCAAACTGAACCATACCATGTGATGGTCACTGGCCCCCAGGTAACCTTCTACCTGGAGATCTGTGATCCTTTCCCCATTAGTCAGTACTAGATCTAGGATAGCTCTGTCTCTTGTAGGTTGTTGTACCAGTTGTTTGAGGCCCTGCCCGTGCAGGGAATTCATTATGTGTCTAGTTGTGGTGGATGTTCCTGCTGGTATTGACTAATCTGTATCTGGTATTTTGAAGTCTCCCATTATCAGAACCTCCCCTTTTAGCTGTCATGTTTTATCTTCTAACAGTAATGCGTCTATGTCCTTTCCCTGGTCTGGAGGCCTGTAGACAACCCCAGTTCATATGGCTGTCCCATTTCCTGTTTCCAGGGTGACCCACAGTTCTTCTGGCTCCTTATGTGTATTCAACAGGAGCTCAAAAGGGGTGAAGGCTGCTGGGCGGGGCAGAGTCTGACCTCCAGTGGGAGGAGGAACTCGAAGAAGCTGCCAACTTCTGCGGAGACCTGTAGTGGGAGTTGGACCAGGGGGTGTCCTTGTCCCGGTGATGATGTTTCCCGCTGAATTCCTTCTCCTTATGGGCTGAAGAAGAGGGGGAGGTCCCTGGAACCAAAGAAGAAGAGGAGCTTTCTCCAGAAGAGGTCTTCTGCATGGTGGCCAACTGCTTTTCCAGTAGGAAGTTCTTCAGAGTCTTCAGGCACCAGATACTAGTCCTTCAGTTGAAGTTTAAACAGTGCTAGCAGGCCTCAGAATTGTGGTCGGGGCCTAAGCAGATAAGGCAGGCTGAATGGCTGTCCTTCGATGGTATTTGCTTGCCGTAGGCATACTTGGATTTCCACCGCTTGGATGATGAAGTCAGAGAAGACATGCAGGTGAAGAAGACAAAATAAATCACAGTTTTAATGAAAATAATAAAGCTCGAGTAAACGTGAAAATGATGGTCGACTAAGGAGAGAAGGAGTCCGTGGAGACGATGTGTGTGGGTCGATGGCGGGAAAAGAACTGGAGGTGGGACTGGGGGACCACCCCTTTTATACCACTGGCCGGGAGCGGGCTGACGTCAGGGGATGGTCTCCCACCGGAGACTGCTAGCTAGAAGTTCTTTGTGGTGTCCTGATGCCTAGCGACTTAGTCCTAATGGTGTAGCATGCTGCAAGTGCTCACCCTCAAAGTAAGATCTACCACTACAGTTTTATTTATAAATAGAAATGTTTAGCATTTTCCATTTCTGTTGCTAGCCATTTAGTTACTGTGTCATGTCTGTTCATTGCCCTTTTAGTTTTACTTCCCTTCCCCCTCCTCTTCCTTTTACGTTCTCATTCACTCTCAGAAACCCCACCCTTGCCTCTCTTTTGCCACCCCCCATCAACCCCTCTTGTCCACTGTTTGTTTTGATTTTTGCATGTAATAATTTTTGTCTGCTTTTAATTTGCACTGCACTTTTTTCCACAAGTTGTAATGGCAAGTGGAGCTGGCACAGTCTGATAACTTGGACACACCCACTTCATGAATGTGTTAACTGGCATGCCTATTTATGAGGCCATTGGCATGTTAGCCAACCAGCTCCAAGGAAGGCCACACCGAAACATGAGCTGTCTCATGTGTGCACATTATGCTGTCTGCCAGCTGCCTGGTCATGGCACTGATACAGGAAGCATTCATGTGAGTGGCATCATGTTGTTTCTTTGAAGTCTGTACACCAAGTTTTCTTGACACCACTGCATGCTGCACTTCATCTATGCCATTTGGCCAACACTTTTATACAAAGTTTGCACAGTTTGAATACAATTTATCACTCTTGCCAGGGAGTAAGGTGCACCTGATTTCTGCAAAACTGCTGAGCACTGGGGCAAGTGCTACAGTGTTCTTGAAAATGAAATTTCCTTTGCTTGTTCCTGCACTTTATAATGCAGCCAAGGCATGCATTAATTCAGCATACACACATGCCTTGCCATAGCTTACTGATTACTAGTTAGAGAAAAACTGAATAATCTTGGAACCTGCTAGTCAGCATATTGGCAGTTCCCTGCACTACAAATGCACGTGATCTGGGTGTGGAAGTAAGCCTCAGTCCCCACTAGTCTGTTGGCCCAAGGACAAGCCATGCAATTGAGGGCAGCAGTGTCTGACTTTGAGGAGGGGTGCACTGCCTTACCGCTCCTTTGCAAGGATAAGGAGAGACAGGGACAGCAGCATACCTGCCTCCTAAACATGTACTGCATTAAATCAGTGCAAGATGTGGCACAATGGGAGGAGTTCAAGTGGGAAGAAATCTATGGAGGAAAACCATGAGTCTATTGGGATGATGTCCCAGACATTCTCAAGCCCTACAGCAGAAGCCTGCCATGCCAGATTGTGTTCTTCAGAAGGTGTATACCTCAGAGGCCCTCAGCATTTGGTTGGGGGCTGGCTATGGGGATGCCAGTGGGTAAGTAGCTGTCAGGGTTGAAGGTTGCTGGAACAGGTATGAGGCAGGAGCATAAACATGTATATCTATATACAAGTGTATAAATACGTATACAAACAATGAAATGAAATAATTATTGCATATAACCTTTAGATGTATTTGCAGCACAAACCTAACAGGTCTGCATTTTACCCAAACTGCAGTAAAAAAACACTCTTACAAACCTTAAATACATACATAATACAACCATAAAGGAAAAAACTACAAACCATCTATAAATGTTTCTGTAGACTTTCTTTTCAGTTAGGGCTTTAATATATTTATATTGAGAAAAAAACAAACAAAATAAATACAAAGCTTCACTGAGACAAATTACATCAGCCATTCTAAGTATGGGAGCAGATGGATGCTAAAGATAGCAACATAATTTTGTACTCACTACCTGCACATTAGTTCTTCTGTCTCAGAAATAAATACATAAATAGAAAAGTCTCATATTTTAAGTGCAAGAATATACAGTCAGAGAGATAACATTAACATACAGTACTAACCAAGATCTCCACCTCACCTCATAATTAAGAACCACACACAGTAAGCACATAACCAGAGTGTGTTGGTTTTCTGACAGTTTGCGAATGTACTTGACTGGTTAGTTCTTCGACATGACAGAGGACTGATTTGGGGTTGCAAGTCCCCATCTCTGTTAGCTGCCAGGAAGCTACAGTAAATGGTGTTAGTTTTAACCAAATGGAAAATCCACACAAAAAAGGAAAAAATGTGCAATGCCCCAGAAAATACTACCTCTATACTCCTACTTTAATTTTCAGGGTCTAAAATGCTAAAATTCTAAAGCTGTCAGTATCAGCCTCAGAATTTTTTTTCTTTATTTTGAAGTCCATTTAGGCTGGAAACTCAATGCTAAAAACAAACATAAAAGTAAAACGGAAATGAAAAGTTCAAAAGGTTAAATTCATTTATGTTTGACATTTTTATGTGTATTTTAAGTCAAACAACGCACCCAGTGTGTGCAATGTGCAGTGATAATCATACTTGCTGGGTGGTTAAAGGCCCTCAGTTGCACCTCGTGCCTCACACTCCACACAGGGCATGCGCGAGTATCACAGAATCATCACAAATCATGCTGTGCACTATTCCTTACATGTGATTTATGAAAATGACTACTGTAGAACTATATTTGGAAAACCCAAATTGCTATAAACAACTGCCCACCAAAATACAGTACATTGGACATTGCTGTAGCAACCACAGTCATCTGATGCAGGTTTTATACCACTGAAACTGTGTCAATGAAAAAAAGATGATAATTTAGAACTCTTCTGAAAGCATATGAACAACATGGTCCTTTGTCCTTTTCATTTCCCCAATGCACATGAGAAACTGGTTTAAGAAGGAATCCATTTTAACCTCCCTGTACTGTAGGCATCCATTTGTGCAATTTTTAGGTTATCAAGATCAATAAAGTGCAGAAAATAGCATACAGCAGTGATGTCCTGAAGTGTAATTTGCAGCCTCAGGTTACTAAAAATCAAGGGGTTCTTTCTTCCCTCATCTCTGTCTTCCCAGCATTAAAATTAGGTAAACACTTTTAATTTCAAAATCTGCTGAATGTCTTGTTTGGACATAGTATAAGATGCCAACAAAATCTTTTTAAATGCCTACCACAACAGAGGATACTTAAAAGTATTATAATCAAACATTAAACATATAAACCACCACACAACCAGAACTGGGAGGATGGTGCACTATCTGATCCATCAGGATATCTGAATGCCTGGATTGCATACATATAAGCACATTCGGATAATGGATTTGAACCCCATTTGTAACCAGCTATTTAAAGCCTGGCTGACATAAGCCAGATTGGAAGTGGTATCCCTCAATACACAGGAGACCAAGGCTCAGGAACAGACTGTGGTTGCTCGAGGGCGGTCTTGGGGGAAGAAGGGTTGATCCTCTCTCAGGGATAGGGGGTATTAGTGTGTCTCACTGGTCAGATGCCACCTGGAGGACTCCGTGTGGCAGTGCAGTGGGGTTACTTATGGAGGAAGGAATCCCACATGCAGATGTTGCAGGCACCTCCAAGGAAGGGGAGCAACCACACAGAGTCACTGCATGTGTTAGGCCCCATGGGAGAAAATGGAGAAAAAATATTCTGACTGCGGCTACATGAGGTCCCGGTCATCTTCAGCCCTGCACCAGCGACTGGACTCCTCGGACTGATCCTGTGGCAGAGAACAGACAAAGTAAGTTAAGACCCAGAGATGACAGGTAACAGGTCTGGGGGACCAGCCTAGATGGAGGAAGGTTTGCTTGTAGGAGAATAAAGCATGGATTGGGAAGAAAAACAAAAGTGCTGCTTCTGAAAAAACTTCTGAAAACATAATATTTAGATAAACTTGGTTTATATTTCATAATTTTCTTTAGGTCTCTGCCCCTCGTTCTTTCTTATTTAAGTATATTTAGATGCAAACAGGACTTGTCCCCCGTCTGCTCCCTCCGTTCCTCGGCTAGGGGTCTCCTGACTATTCCTTGGACGAGGTTGAAAAACATCTGGCAACAGGGCATTTAGTGTCACCGCCCCTGTCCTATGGAATTCTTTTCCATCCTCTGTCAGGGAGGGCCCTTTCTGTTGAGGTTTTTAAGAGCAGTCTCAAGGCCCACCTCTTTTCGATGGCCTTCCCGGATTCTGAGCTTTGAGATTGGGCTCTGTTCAATTGTTACTTCATATTAGACAACTGATTTTAGTTTGGCTTTTTTGTCTTGATTTTGATTTATTAAGTATTTATTTTAGTATTATGACATATGTGTTCATATGTGGTTTTGCTAATTATAATTTTGTATTATGTTTGTATGTTTTTAATTGTACGGCGCCTAAAGCACCTGGGAATGGGTGCTGTAGAAATAAAATTTGTCTTGCTTTGTATCCCCTGGATGTTACCTGTGAGGCTGCTTATTCCCACACCTTTAGTCACTATACTCTGCTTGTGACACCACAGTTGCTTCCTTGGCAGCAGACTATGATTTCACAATGAGAGTACTAGGACTTCAAGTGAGGAATGAACATCAGGAGTACATGACATTTATGATACTAGGCACCGTTTTAATGCCAATAATAACAAGCAACAAGTGGAAGACCAATACTGGAAATATTTCCAAGTTACATCTTGTCTACATATTACATTTCTCAATGTTTCCTTGGAGGTATCACTCCTGATAATGCAGTTCATCTGCGAAACATTGAGTTGTTCTGTTGCTGCTACCTGCCTATTTGCCTTTTAATTCATCCTTTTGGAGCACTGAATAATGGAATAAGCTTTTGCACCTTGCATATGGACTGAAGAGTGTTACCTAGAGGTAAGTGCTGGGAGAACTGTGGCGGTAAGTGCTGTGTCTTTTTTGTGCCCGAACTCTGAACTGTGTTTGACACAGGCACCACTGATCCCCCCCCCTTTCTGATACAAAGCTTTTAACTTTATTATGTTGCCTGTCACCAATTTTTCATGATTTTTCTTAGTCGAATAGGAAGTAAAATATTACATGCATCAGCAGATTTAATTACCTTCATAAACTCAACATATGCATAGGAAAATATATATTACTATAACGGCAACAATTCAGAATGCAAAGCACTATGTCATCATGATAAAGTGATCAGTCTTCGCATCAGACACAAAAAAAAAGCAGTAAACCAGTTACTGGCTTGTGGGGTCAACACCATACATTTAGTAAGAAATGAGTATATCTATTATTTGTGTGCAATCTTTTTATTTCACACCCTTCATTCTGTTTTCACTTAATCTCCTCTGCAGGAGTATGGGGCTTAAAAGTGCTAACTTCCTCCTGAAAGTAGTGAATGGGACTGGTGTTTACCGGAAGATATTTTAGTATTGAAGGCCTTAAGTGGCATCAAAACCTGCAACTTTGGTTATAAGCAAAGCAAAGAAGCACTTTAAGTGCGTCAACATTTTTCTTAACTGCATTTTCTTCTGAAAAATACTACTGCAAATATATAGAAAGAGAATTAATGCAGAGAGGAGAAAAATGAATGTTGTAGTCCCACAGATTGTATGAAAAGTCATATTCTTGCACAAGAAAGTGAAAATGGAATGAAGGGTGTGAAATAAATTTAAGATGCACACAAACAAATGGACATTGTATTCACTTCTTATTACATGTATGGTGCCGGCACACAAGCCAGCAACTGGTTTATTGCCCCTTTGTCTGATATAATATTTCCTTCTAGGGGCATAGTGCTTATTAGTGCCAACATCGTCACTGGGCTATTTATTTACTGCTGGGTACTACAGCGAAATCTCAATTATCCGGACCTCGGTTATTCGATTCAGCGGACCAGACGCCCGGTCCTAAAGTTAACTCAAGTAGCTTGAAATTAGCTTGAATGCAGCATGTGTGAGTAACACCTGATTAATGCACAAAAGCTTTTCACAATTAAATGTAACAGCACAGCTAAAAATAGACTTGTGGTAATCAAGAGCCAGTGCTAAACAATCAAACAGACAATCAAAGAATTGTGTTTATTAGCCTTCTCGTTCATCCTGTCTTTAGGTTACCCTGGTCTGGTCCACAATGGAGGTCTGTAATGCTGCTCCTAGATCTCTGAGAGCAAGCGAGTCTCCTAAAGCAAGCGATGTTAAGTGGAAGAGAAAAATACTGCCTTTAAGTGATAAACTGCTTATCCTGGACAGACTTGAACGAGGCGAAAAAGTCATCAACATTGATGCTTCATACTCTATCAGCAAGCAGCAGGTTTTGGACATTAAATCCAGCAGAGAAAAAATATTGTCTCACGCCACTATGGTAGAGGACCAGAGAGCAGTCAAATCAAGAAAAATGCTAAAAAGACCAGAAGACGAGTGGCTTGAGAAAGTGACTTACCTTTGGTTCACCCATCAATGAAACAAAGGCACTCCAGTTTCTGGACCTATGCTGCAGGAGAAGGCTTTGCAATTTAACAAAGTGACTGATTGAATTTAACATCGAGTTGAACAGCCAGGATCACACAAACTAATTTAAGGCTTCCACTGGCTGGCTATAACGCTTTAAAGAATAAGGTAACTTGAAATTCAAGGGCAAAAAATGTCAGCAGATGAGACACTTGTTAAGCCGTTTCTCGATAAATTACACGCTGTCATTGAAGGTCAAGGCTACACACACGAGCAAATATATAATGCCAATGAAACCGGCCTGTATTGGAAACTTCTTCCTGACAAAGCGCTTGCTGGATCACTAGAACATATGGCTACTGGCTATAAAAAAATTAAGGACAGAATAACGATCCTCAGCTGTTCCAATGCTACAGGGACTCACAAACTTAAACCACTGCTTATAGGCAAATATGCCAACCCGCGCTATTTTAAGCACATAAATATGACAGCACTGCCAGTCATATATGTCAGCTAAGGTAATGCATGGATGAGCAGCAGTCTTTTTGTTCACTGGTTTCATAAATCTTTAGTGCCCGCTATGAGAAGGCATTTGAGGCAACAAAAACTCCAACCCAAAGCACTTCTCCTGATAGACAACTGTTCAGCACACCCACCTGGCCTGAGATCTAGTGACGGTAGAATAAAATTTGATTTCTTCCCCCCCCGAACATGACCTCAATGCTACAGCTGTTTGATCACAGCATCTTGGAAGGGCTCAAGAAGCGGTACAGAAAAAAGCTTTTGCGCCGTATCCTGTCAGACCCTGACCCCGAGACATCGATCGTCTGCATCCTAAAAATAAAATAACTTTGAAAGACGTAGCCTACATGATAAGAGAGTCCTGGGATGAAGCGACCGCAGAGGGCATCTACAAGTCTTTCATCTGTACGCTCAAAATTGGTGTGCCTGAATCCCAAAATTCAACCCAGGATCCTGCTTCTGATGAAGAAGATGAAGCAGCGGGTGCTGAGAGTGACAAGGAGTTTGTCAAGGAGATAAGTGAGTTAGACAACAGAGACTGGGAACTGCTTACATCGCAAGACCTATCCGATGCAGACATTGTTGGGACTGTTATAGAGAAAGTCGAAATAAAGGAGGAAGAATCTGACGAGGACAGCGATGAGGAAAAAGAGACCGTGTGAAAGACGCAGTGTTTCATTTCACAAAATGTGTCAGATGGCTTGAAAGGCAACCAGACACTAACCCAATTCATTTGCTCACTCTAAATCAGCTGCTTTCTTATGCAACAAAGAAAAAATATTGTGGCTATAAACAGAGCAAAGTCACTGACTTTTTCGGCACTACCGCCACGTCTAACTACGATCAGTAAAAGTACTGTACAGGACTTTGTTTTGCTATGCTGTATTTTATTATAAAACCTTTTATTACCAACTTTCCTACTTAATAAATTCATACTAAATAAATATGGAGAATGGGTACCTCGTTTAATCAATAGTTATCTGTATTTCAGGTTTACTCTGTGTTATAAGTGTGTCATTTTCGGTTATCCGGATGATTGATTATCCGGACCAAAGCCAGGTCTCCCGAGAGGTCCAGATAATCGAGGTTTCACTGTACTTGCATTTCTTATAGAGATGCCCCCCCCCCCCCAAAGCTTTGACATCATCTTGAATCCCTTACTCCCCCTTTTAGTGATAGTTCCAATCAACAGAACTTCATCACTTTCTTTAGAAGGCATAATTGAGTCAATGGTCTTACCTTACGGAGGTCTGATTCAACACCTTCTTAAAAGGAACAACAACTGTGTTTTTATAATTTTTAATAGAACTGTTAAATTGGGCATGTGTGAAGTCTGTTTAATAGCCCCAGTGTACTGTTTGTTTCATGCATTTATTTTGAAATAGTTCACTCTGTCCTTATTTAGGGTCCATCATGAATTCCGCCACCCCCCCCACCCAGTCACTATAAATGTCTTAATTAGTTAGTTCTGGAACTTCATTGTGATGAGCCAGTTATCAAGGTATGGGAATACCCCGATGCCTCTGCACCTTAAGCTGCCATGACCAACAGACACTTGATGATGAACACCATGGGTGCTAATGACAAACCAAATGGCATGGCTTTGAACTGATACAGGGTCTGTCTACCCAAAAGTGATGAAACTATGTGAGAGATGAATGGAGACATGTAAGTATGCATCCTGGAGGTCTAGAGAGCAGAACTAAGACCCTGGATCCAGAACAGAATGATCTGGTGTAGTTACCATGCAAACAATTTGACTGCAAATGAACTTGTTCAACATATACAGACTGAGAACGAGGTACCAAGCCCCCCCCCCCCATCTGTTTGGGCTACAGAAAGTATCAGGGCATGAACCTCTGCTGAGCTTCGTTTTCTGGGACAGGCTATATCATTGGACATTTGAGACACTGAAGAATTTCGCTCTGTGGTGTGCGGGGAGATTCCAGCGACAGTATGTCCTCCAACAGTACTTGGAACCATCAATGAGGTAAATTCTCAAATTCAAGAGACAACACCACCCCAAACTTTCAAGACCAACTTGTCCGAAGTAACAGTAGACCATGTGGCACACGTAAAGAAGTATAAATGGGCTCTGCATCATGCAACCTAGATAGACCATAAGGCCTTCTGCTGGTTAATTCTAGCAACTCCAGCGGTGAATGTTCCAACACGCAGACAATTCACTTGTAGGGACCACATACTCTCCCCCTGGTGTGCCTATCTGTTAGTAGACTACTGTCTATCAATGAGGAGTCGATCGGATGGATGCCTCTGAATCAAAGTCAAGTTAGAGGACTGTCGACTGTCAACATAGGATGTGCATTACCCTCTCCAGTGGGGTAGCCCACTGACAGGTGATGAGGAAGCCTGGACTCAGCCTGAGAGTCCTTGATCAGCGTACCCTCTGCCAGCCATGGAGGTGGGGGCACCACCTGAATCAGCTGCTGCGGCACATCCTCAAATGCCAGAGGGTGATGTAAGGAGAATTCCTCAAATAGTGATTTGTGTGCTGTACGTAATACTAAACAGAGAAATATACTGTTAATGCTCACATTGAGCAGAGTATAAAGGCTTTACTGTAACACTAGGCCTTAAAAGACGCTAACTGAACCAAAAACCAAATCCAGACATGAAAAATTTATCAACATATTTCAGCAAGTCTAAAACAGTTAAGCACTCAAAGTTCTCAAGAACAAGATAAACAGGAAAGGAGACATTATGTGCACTCCCCATTCAACCAAGGGAACTGAACGGACAGTGTGGACTGGGCAGATGTGAAGAATGTACAAATAAGCAAAATGTCTTCCGTGTAGTTTTACTAACTTGAAGAATATCAACTATTGTTTTCATTTTTGAATAAAGTCCTGACATCATGCTCTTCTGATATGGACCGATCATGGCTAGGTGGAGGAGAGTGCAACCAAGGGTTCTGCCCTCCAGGCAGGAAGACTTAAAAACATGCACTTAGTATATATGAAAGGCTGGACTTGAACATAGGAATAAACTGGACTTGGACTCGATTTCCTGGAGGGCTTATGAGCTGCGGTGAACAAGAAAGGACTTCTGTTAGCACCCTTTGCAAACTGTGTGAGAGGCCTTTCCGCACCATGCAATTCTGCTTAAAGTTGAACCAGCATAACATTCTGTGGTGATTTACATATGCAGCCCATGATGCTTTGCATTGTGGGGGCATGTACTATTTTGTATTTTCTTGAAACTTGGCTTCCCAGCCAAATGCCCTTTGGGGCAACCCTTGCCTCAGTGTTTGCACACAGAGGTTCTTTGTCGTCTAAGAAAGGACTTGTACATCAGATCTGAAATGTAAGTCATTTTGATGTCCTCCAGCTTATGACAGCCAGCATAAGCTAAAACAAAGAAACTGAACCTCAGGTGAACCAGCTTTCAAGATATCCACCATCTAAGCTGTGCACAGCATCTGCTTCCAAGACAGGTGTTAGAAAACAGACTAAGCTTTCTACTACTAAGATCTACATGCAGCAGCAGTGCAAAGATCTGTAACTGCTAAAAGTAAAATGGTTGCCACCTGGGCCGTGACCCTGACAGTGCGAGTTTCTAAGTGTAGGAACAAGCCACTGTGGAAGTAAACCCTGGACTAATCCAGTTGAGATGATGGGCAAGATTTGAACCGGAGGCCATATGAACACCCGAGGCCATCTGAACTGTGATACTTTTTGCCAGTGTGAGTTGCTAACTGTGGGGACAAGCCACAGTGAAAGTATAACCTGTGCTGATTCAGTTGAGTTAATGGGCAAGATTCAAACCTGAGATTTTGGACTGTCTGGGGTAGGCCATGACCATCACCAGGGTCTGACAGAGTGGTATCTTCCCCCAGCCAGACATGTCCTTGACAAAGTCAACTATCACATCGACCGCTATCTGTTGGCCATCCCAACACATCTGTGGCAGACCGACACACTCTGTGGACAGCATGACCTCTGTCAAGAGCAACCGATCATGTGAATAATCCAACTCCGGAGACCATGAACAATCCCGCAACAGACAGTACTCCCATGACTGTCACGGACTCTTGTTCCCATGTTTTCACCAAAGAGACATGGGCTTACTTCGAAGGATTAGAGAGAGAGAACAGAAGAAAAGTTTTCAAACCCTTCGTACTCACAAGGAGTCAGTAGAAAACTCCTCCTCCCACACCTTCTGGACCAGAAGACCCTCACCAGTCTCCTCCACTTCTTCATCCTGTAACTGCAAGGCTAACCCCACAATCCTTGTGCTTTCAATGTGCCATGTCGTGGCCCAGGTCCAAAAAGTAAACACAGACATAGAGTTCATCTGTAGCAGACATTGGGTACCTACACAAACCACACATCTTGAACCCCACCTTTCTTCTGCTCCATGGTGAACTGCAATAATGGAGAAGGTAGCCAATGGGGAGGGTACAGCAAAAGTGGAAATGAAACTGAAACAAATCGCTAAAACTGTCTGGTAACTGGCAGAATCCTAAGTTACTAGCAGAAGCTGTGACAGAGGTGACCTGTTCCATCCAGAGGGGGGAAAAGATCTAAGTGCAAAGGGGCACAGCCAGATGACCACATAGCTGGGCGGTAGGAGGGGTCGAGCTTGAGGATGGTGACCAAGCATGCTCAGAGGAAGACTGCTGAAGTGTGGATGGTGAACTGAATGTATTAAGTTAAAATTCAAACTCTGCTTGTTGAAAACAAACAAGTACCTCTGCTAACAATTACTAAAGTAGAAAAAACGAAGTATACTTTAAGTAGGAGAGCCCTCTGGCTTTGATGGTCGCCCCTTCAATGCACAATTGAATATTTTGGAGCTATCACATAGAAGGGACAGGAGTCAGAGCTCTATAATGATGTCACAGCTGGGGGCAGTCCTATCAGGAGCCAAGCAGTAATAATAGCCTAGTGACAATGTGAAATAACACAGACAAGGCTGGCCCCTTTGAGGTGGAGGCCTACCAATTTTCAAATTAAGTTCTATGCTCATTACTTGCACAGGATAAAACTACCTGTGCAACACTGTATTACTGAAGTTAGTTGCCTTTTATGAAATGATCAGTGACCAGCAGTTAAAACTAGAAGTCTTCAGTGAAAAAAAAAAAATGGCTGTAACAGGTGCCAAACATTAACTAAACTACCTGATAATGCAACTAAACCGTCAAAGAAACTAAAACTGCACTATAATTAATTACTGTGCAGGTATTTTAGCTGTAGCTTTGCCTTGTTCTTCTACTTTTCTAATAGCTGCTTGGATGGCGTCCTCTTCTCCTAGAAATTCATGTGGTCTAACAGGATGCATATTTTCATCAAGTTCAAGGAGAACTGGTACACCAGTGGGCACAGTAAGATTAAGAATTTCTTCATTGGAGACATCTGTTAAATAAAGACACAAGTTAGTAAATAGCAACAAATAATCACCTTAACCAAATCTGAAGATGTTATTATTTGTCAGAAGAATCTATACAAAATGTCTTAAAAAGAAACATTCATGCACAGTGGTCATCATTGCTAGGAAACCCATGAAAAGCTCATTGTAAATGAGGTATTAGGTGCAACTGTACCTGGCAACATACCTCTGATAAATATGAGTAATTCTGTTTAACAGCGATGCTACATCGACACCATTTTATGGACCCTTATGATGTTGTGAAGGAACGAGCCATACTTGACTGCAAGTATGACTGACTTTTTCAATACCTCCAGACTGTTTCCATCTAGAAGTAACATATTAACACAGAATTTAAGGTCAGAAGAGAAGAAATTCTATCAGACTTATTATTATTTTCATTTTCCGCTAGCGCCACGTTGTCATTGGGAAGTCTTAAGGAGGTTCCCTGGTGTTTTAATTTCAATTTTCTGATGTACCCAAAAAAGTTATAAATGTTGTTTACTGGCACAAGTACAATTTAAATATATGAATGCAATACCAAATTAAGGATTCACCCTATTATGTGATGTCCAGCTAAGAATATATGCAAGGATGGCAGTGATGAAATTAGCTCCCACAGTTGCACCTACTGGCTTCATTCAAGGTGCTTTAATCTATCTATGATTACTCTGGTTCTTGTATATTAAAGACCTTGCCCTTCTGCATGTACTGTTAAATTGTTTGAATAGCTTTCTGGCAAGTTTTATTCTTTACTGGGATTTTTCAATGATTTTGTCTCCAGCAACCATCTCTGAAACTGCAACTCTGAAAGCAGATGTGACAAAAAGAAGCATGGCAAACCCAGTATTTCTTTTGCTACATTCAGAACCATATTTCACATCTATCAAAAAGGTTTTACGAAAATGACATGGGACTGAAATGGTTTTATGCACAAAAAAGTAGTTACGTAAGAACTTACCGTAACAGTTGAGCTTTGAGAGAATGCAGCAGGTGACACATATAGGACCGACACCACCTGGTGGCGGAGCTCGGCAATTCTTTTTTCCAGCAGTACTGACGTGGGAATGCCCCTGCCGATGTCGGCTCCACCCCTGATGTCACCCTACATAAGGGAGGGAGTTCCCCATGTGCTCCAGTTCTTGCATGCCCACCACAGGTAAGCAGAATTGTACAAGGCAACAGATGAAGGAGAATATACGTTGTCCCATCACAGAGAGGAGATGGCCGTAATGGTTGAGGTCTGATCCTGGGGGAAAGGAGGGAAGGAAAATCATACCTGCTGCAAGAGCTTCTCTTGAAGATCTACTGTTATGGTAAGTTCTTACGTAACTGTACTATCTTACTTCGAGAGGAAATTCTTGCAGCAGGTAACACACATAGGACTGATCCCCAAGCAGCATAAACTAAAGACAACCCTTGGGAGAGGGAGAAGGAAAGTTAGGCAAGGAAAACAAGAGGAATCCCTCATGAGACCAAACCTTGCAGAACATCAAGGCCAAATCCTTCTCTGCATCTGGAAACAATGTCCAAGCTATAATGCTGGATAAATGTGTGGACAAAATGCCATGTGGTGACAGCACAAATATCAGCTGCCGAGACCCTTTTTTTAGAGCCGCAAAGGAGGTGCTGACCGCTCTGGTAGAATGCATCTTAATCGGCCCATGGGCAGACTTGTTATGTTTTTCATAACAAAAGGTGATGCAGTTGACCAACAAGCGTGACAGCGTCTGCTTGGTAACCAGGCAACGTAAGGACCTTTGAGCAAAAGAGACAAACAACTGATTGGACTTCCTGCCTCCCTTGGTTATAGCCAGGTAACAACGAAGTGCCCTGTGAACATCCAAAGAATGAAGCAACGCTTCCCCTTTATTAGAGTACTCTGGGTAATACACCGGGAGTTGGACAGCTTGGTTGAGGGTGAGCTCCGAGACCACTTTCAGCAGAAACTTCGGATTAGTACAAAGATCGACCCTATCCTTATGAAAAATGAGATGGGGTTCTTTACACACAAGAGCCTGAAGCTCTGAAATCTGCCTTGCTGAAGTAATAGCTACCAAAAGCAGAGTCTTCCAGGATAGAATGCGAAGCTCAGTCTTCACTGCTGGCTCGAAATGGGGGAAGAGTCAGCTTCTCCAGAACAAAGAGAAGATCCCAAAGAGGGACAGGGTCCCGGATAGGTGGTCTAATGTGTAGAATACCGCGAAGGAAAGCCTTAGAAACCTCCACCGTCTTACCCTGGACCGGCATGTGTTAGGCAGATATGGTGACCAGGTGTACTTTGATGGAGGAGTAACTGAGACCGGACTCCGAAAGGGAAAGCAGGTATTCCAGTACTGAATTAACCAGACAGACCAAAGGGTCCACCTTCCTGGCTGTAGCCCAAATGCAAAACATTTCCACTTCATAGCGTAAGTGGCCCTGGTGGCAGGCTTATGTGCCTCAACCAAAACTTGCGCTATCTTGTCAGACCCCAAACCTAGTTTTAGCTAGGTCCTGAGGAGACAAGCATGCAGGTGAAGGGAGTTCAGATTCGGGTGAACCAGGGACCCATTGTCCTGAGACAGGAGTCGAGATGATATTGGAAGAGAAAGTGGAAGCTCTGCCGCTAAACGCTGAAGCAATGGAAATTAGCACCTTCTGCAGCAGAGGGAAGGGATGAAAGGCATAAAGGAACCTCCCCTTCCAGGAGAGAGACAACGCATCTTGCCAGAAAACTCCAGGCTCTGGCTCTAGTGAGTAACAAATGGGCAGTTTTGCTTTGGATGGCGACAGGAAGATGTCCATTTATGGAGTCCCCTATCTGCGGAAGAGATGATCTGCAACCTCTTGAAGAAGCTCCCACTCATGAGCCTGAGGCCTGGTTTGGCTGAGAGCGTCGGCCAGCACGTTCTGTGATCCTGGAACATGGACTGCCGACAGGGTGAGCAGATGCTCCAGTGCCCAATCCCACACTCTAATGGCTTCCCAGCAAAGGGTATACGAGTTCGTGCCACCTTATTTGTTGATGTAGGACATCACGGATATGTTGTCTGTCTGGATTAACAGGTGGCCCAGCAACAAGACTGAGGTTTGGGCCTGGAGAGCATACAGGACCACCCTCAATTCCAGGACTTTTATACAGTCGTGGCCAAAAATATTGGCGCCCTTGCAGTTTTTTCTAATAATGCACCATTCCTTCCAGAAAATTGTTGAAATTAAAAAATATTTTGGTATCCACATATGTATTTCTTTGGTTTGCAGTGGAATAAAACACAAAAAGCAGAAACATTTACTAAGCCTTAGCTTATTCCACACAGAAATCCTTAAATGGCCCGGACAAAATTATTGGCACTTTTTAGAAGTAGTTAGAAATGATTAGATTCCAAGCAGGTGATTCTCCTTCAGTTTGGAATTGAACTCACCTGTGGTGAGTTGCAGGTGTCTGCAATATAAAAATCACTCATTCAACCAGTTTGAATAGAGAAAAAGAATCATTCTCCTGTTTTGTGTCACTGTGTGTACCGTAATGAGCAAGGAGAAAAGACTTGCCTGCTCCTGTTGGAAGCTGAGAAACTTGCTATACTGCAGAGTATAAACTAGAATGCATTTGAGGAACTGGGAACCTGGTAAAACATAATATTGTAGGGGACTAGTGAGAAAGGTAAGCTACGCTTTCTACAGAAAGTTTCATTATTTTCTTATTGGCATTAAGAATTGCAGGATTCCATTAAAGTGTAGTAATTTTATAACCAGAGGGGGTTTAATACAACTGAATTTGCTTGATTTCTGTGCTAGACACATAGGATTTGGAAGGAAATTTGTGCAATATTTTAGAAGTGTCCTGCTGGCTGAACAGTGAGTTTGTTTTTATCCCTGGACTCAGTAGAGTGGTTTGTGTAGGAGCAGTGATCCAGTAAATTGAGGTGTTGGTTGACTTACTATAAAGGGCAGTACTCACCAGGGTGGTGGAGCAGTGGTGTATTTGATTGTTTCTAACAGTCACCAGTGGTTGTGGCATTTCCTTTATAGCCAAGGTTCTGACATCACTTCCTCAACAGGTCTTGGGGCAGAACTGTCATATTCTTAATTACCCAGCAGAGTGCATAAAAGGTAAGTACACACACACAAAAAAAAATTATATATTACTCATTGTATATTACAAGGAAGAGGGACATGTGGGGAGTGGTGCAATGCACTGGCTGTGGGGCAGCAATTTTCCGGGAGACATTCTGGAACCTGCGTTGCTGCCCTATTTGCAGGCAACTGGCAGCTCTGAGGGAGGAGGTTGCCCACCTCCAGGCTGAACTGGCAAGGACTAAGGAGGCCTCCTTCACCCAAAGAGCACCAGTTCCACAACCACTGCCTCAGAGGTTGCCATGTGTGAAGAGCAGATGGACCACAGTAGGTTTTGGGAGGGTGAGGGTGGTGGAACAGAGGCGTAGCCCCTGGGTTGCACCTCTACACAAATCATATGTCAGTCTGGCAAATCAAGGTTCCTCTATGATGACACCCTCATTGGAGACCAAGAAGAATGCTGGGGACAGCCATAAAGGAGACCCACAAAAGGGTGGCAAGGGACACCATAGGGGAAAGAAACAGCTTCTGATAGGGGACTCAATTGTTAGAGGTGTAGACCTGGGGAAGGGAGAGGAGAGGGAAGTAAAGTGCCTGCCTGGTGCCATGGCTTGGAGGGACAGGAAGCAAATCCTCAGGATTGCAGAAGCAGCATCACAGGAGAGGAAACTAGATATCACTGTCCACCTCGGAACAAATGACCTAGCTAGGCATGAGATCAGTGCAGTGCAGGATGAATTTGTGGAGTTGGGGAGGGGCCTCAGACAGGTAGCAAGCACGGTAACCTTCTCAGAGGTGCTGCCAGTCTATGGCAAGGGTGAGGCTAGGGTACTGCACACCATGCAGTTTAATGAATGGTTGCAAAACTGGTGCAGAGCACAGGGCTTTGGCTTCATTGGGGACTGGGGGTCCACCTGGAGAGATGAAGGTCTATACTGGCATGATGGTCTGCATCTGTCCAGGAAGGAAAACACGCTCCTAGGCGACAGGTTTAAAGGCTTCCATGGCAAGCTTTTAAACTAGCCAAGGGGGGAGGTGCTGATAGGAAACAGGAAAGTTCAAGCCTCCCCCCACAAAACATGGCAGGTAGTAGGGTAAACACTGAGGTACAGAGCTTGACAGAGGGCAGAACAGGGGTAAATAGAAAAATGAACAAGGGCAATAAGAGCAGTGATGGGGTAAAAAAGGATAAAGCCAACATTAAATGGAGGGCAATGAGTACCAATACCCATAGTCTGGGAAACAAGCTTCCAGAGCTAGTAGCCCTGATGGAAGAGGAACACTTGGATATTGTGGCAGTTACAGAAACATGGTACATGGAGAACCATGACTGGGATGTCAACATACTAGGGTACACAATCTACAGAAGGGACGGGGGGGTTAAAGAGGAGGTGGAGTAGCTCTCTACATAAGGGAAGGGATCAAAGCTACAGAACTAAAAAGTAAAGGGGGAGGACAACAGGAACTCTGGGTCACCTTGGAGACAGTGAATGGCATCACAATCCGCATAGGGGTTGTATACAGACCCCCATCTCAAGGGGAGGAAATGGACAACAAAATGATAGAGGGCATTCTCAAAATGGCTGAAAAAGGGGAGATACTGTTGATGGGGGACCTGAATATGCCAGATGTTAACTGGGCGACATGGACTGCAGCCACATCCAAGAGCAGGGTCATTCTCAATGCCCTACAGGGGGCATGCCTTAGACAGCTAGTGGTGGAACCCACTCGGGAGGGAGCAATATTAGACCTGGTACTCTCAAATGGACAGAGGATCACAAATTTAGAAGTCAGTAGACATCTGGGAACAAGTGACCACTGCACAGTGTGCTTCACAATAAACACAACCATGGAGACAAGCCATACAAAGACAAGGATACTGGACTTCAGAAGGGCGGACTTTGGCATAATGGGTGAATACCTGAGGAATGCATTAGCAAATGGCCAGAAAGGAGGGGTGGAAGAACAATGGAGAAAAATCAAAACTGCCATCATGGAGGCAACAAGCCTTTGTGTGAAACAAATAAAGAAAACAAAGCAGAATAAAAAACCACTATGGTTCTCAAAAGAGGTGTCAGGGAAGGTTAAGGAGAAAAAGGCTGCATTTAAAAAGTATACGGAATCACAGATGGAGCACAACAGGGAATTGTATCAATTAAAGCAGAAAGAAGCGGGGAAGGCAGTCAGAAAAGCAAAGGCCCAAACTGAGGAAAAGATAGTCAACTCAGTTAAGAAGGGGGATAAAACCTTTTATAGGTACATTAGGGAGCATAGAAAGGTTAAGGGAGGGATAGTGAAGATTAATAAAGGAGAGGGGAGGTGGGCAGAAGGAGGCAGTGAAAAGGCAGAGATACTGAATGAATATTTTTGCTCAGTATTCACAAAAGAAGAAGAGGAGGAGTTACCTAAACCAAACAGTAGAAGCACTCTGGATAGTGGGGTTGACGCCAGTCCATTTACAGAAGAAAGAGTACTGAAAGAACTCCTAAAACTCAAGGTGGACAAAGCAATGGGGCCTGACGGGATTCACCCTAGAATCCTAAAAGAGCCAAGGGAGGACCTAGTGACACCACTAACCACACTTTTTAACAAATCATGAGAAGATGGGGTGGTACTTGAGGACTGGAGGAGGGCAGATGTGATTCCCCGTCACAAAAGTGGGAGCAAGGCAGAAGCAGGAAACTACAGACCTGTTAGTTTGACCTTAGGGGTGGGGAAAATGATGGAATCACTTCTGAAAGAAAGAATTATTGAGTACCTAGAGGCCAGCGGGGCACAGGACCCAAAGCAGCATGGATTCACAGCAGGAAGGTCATGTCAGATGAATCTAATCGATTTCTCTGACTGGGTGACCAAAGTAATTGACCAGGGAGGGGCTGTGGATATGGCCTACCTAGACTTTAGCAAGGCATTTGACACAGTCCCGCACAAAAGATTAATAATCAAGTTAGCCAACCTGGAAGTGGGTCCCAGGGTGGTAGCCTGGGTAGCAAACTGGCTGCACAACAGGACACAGAAGGTAATAGTGAATGGAACACATTCTGAAGAAAGGGGGGTTACTAGTGGAGTACCTCAGGGCTCAGTACTGGGTCCAGTCCTCTTTAACGTCTTTATAGGTGACACTGCAGAGGATCTGGAAGGAAAGGTATGCCTCTTTGCAGATGACACAAAGATCTGTAACAGAGTTGATACACAAGGGGGTAGAAAGGATGAGAAGGGACTTGGCAAGGTTGGAGGAATGGTCAGACATATGGCAACTTAGATTCAATGCAAAGAAGTGCAAAGTAATGCACCTGGGAAATAAAAATCCAGGAGAAGAGTACAAAATAGCAGGAGAGGTACTAATGACAATAATAATAGAAAGGGATCTGGGTGTAGTCATATCAGATGACCTAAAGGTGGGTAAGCAATGTGAGAAGTCAGTAAGGAGAGCTAGGGGGATACTGGGATGCATAGGGGAGAGGCATCACAAGTAGAAAAAGGGAAGTAGTTATCCCTCTGTCAAGAGGTGTAAACCTCACTTTCAGATTCTTGACGATACTGGGAATATAAGTAATCACAAACACGTTGCATTAAGAGTAATAAACAAGTTTATTACTACAAAAGGGATAAATCACAGTTGCCCTAAGCAGTTCTTACCAATACGAACTAGGAGCCAATGCTAAGCGTTCCCTACACCTCAAGGGTTCTCTGTAGTCTCTTGGGTCTCTCGGGTCTCCGAGGTGTAATGCCTGTGCATAACATTATATACCTATGATAATTACTATGGTTACCAAAAGATAGAAACATTTCTAGTTACAGAGATGAGCCCTATTGGCTAAATTAGAGGTGGCTCCACGGTCCAAGATAACATTATATGATTCTGTAAAGTCATCAGTTTTAGAACAAAGAAGTTCTTATACAGAGTCTTACATAACCAAGTGTAGTAGTGCACATCATCAAAGGATGGCAATGTTGCCGTACATATTATAATTACTTCAAGGACAGGTGTCTTGGCATCTGACAAGTAAGAAACAGACAGAAAATACATGGTAAAATATATGTGCATTAGCAAGCAAAGTGGGTTACAACAATATGTATTCATGTCCTGACATCTACTCTTATACGGTAGATGCCCTTAGCCCTAAGTATTAGTATAACCTATACCTAAGCATTAGCTTTATACGGTGTACCTCTGAGGGTATTATTAGGGTGCAGGGACCTTGTGTAACACCTCTATACAGACAGTTGGTGAGACCCCATCTGGGGTACTGCGTGCAGTTTTGGAGACCTCATCTACGCAAGGACATAGACAGGATGGAAGCAGTCCAGAGGAGGGCAACTAAAATGGTGCAGGGTCTACATCAGAAACCATATGAAGAGAGACTGAGAGAGCTTAATATGTATACCCTTGATGAAAGGGGAGATGGGGGGACATGACAGAAACTTTTAAGTACCTCAAGGGAATCAACAAGGTCCAGGAGGGTAGCATCTTTCAGAAAAAGAGATGTGTAAGAACAAGGGGCACAATTTAAAGTTAGAGGGGGGACGGCTCAGGGGTAATGTGAGGAAATTCTTTTTCACGGAGAGAGTGGTGGACACATGGAACCGCCTTCCTGGAGAGGTTGTGGGGTCCAAAACAGTGGGGGAATTCAAACATGCATGGGACAGACATAAGGCAATTATAGTGGGGGGTTGCAGGAAGTAGGCTGCTGGTTAACTAGAATCTGCAGCTTATCCAATAGGTAGGGAAATGGACTGACTGGGTGGGCCAAGTGGTCCTTATCTGCCATCAAAGTCTATGTTTCTCTGTCATAAACAGCTTAAACAACAAAAAAGTACAGTGAAGACCATTACAGCGACAAATTCAATAGTGTCACTGTAATGGTTCTGCTGTATACCGGCACTGGCTTTGCTGGTGTTTTGCCCCCGGTCCGTTCAACTCTGCCTCGGAGTTGATTATAAAAATATTGGGGGGTGCAGGGGCATAGCCCCTTGAAAAAAAACACAATGTTTTTCTAACGGGCAAAACTTCGACTGTTAAAGTTTTGCCCGTCGATGTCGGCGATTTCAACAACAAAGTTGTTGAAGTGCTGACACGGAACTATCCTCTGTAATGCTGATTACTGTATTCCCAAAGGGAATAAAAACTGCCTCTGGGGAAATGACAGAAACAAGCACCTGCTCACCTAGATGAAGAGTTAAGACTTCTGCTGACCCCTTGACGTGGGCAGCTGACCATTCTTACCCTTCAAAAACTTCTACAGGTTTGGTCCCAAAGAGCATTTATTTTATTATTTATTTAAATTTTGGTGACTGGGTAGGCCCATTGAGACCATTACAGTCCCTTTTTCAGGGGTGACCTGGGATTAATTACATACATCTGAAAAAAAAAAAGCAGCAGGAGCAAAGTCAGAGCATACTGAATAGTACAGACATTACAGTCGAGGTCACAATTAATGGTACAACAGGCAAGTTAATTACAACTGACAGCAACAAGGGAAGCAGTACGTATTACACAATACAATCAGAATTCAAGTAAAGGTCCCAGTATAGGAGCAGTAGTCTGCTAAGAGACCGGCATAACCGCATGAGCAGCTCTCCAGCAGTCATCAGAGTCTCAGCAGTAGCGTGAGCAGAGGCTCAGCTCCAAAAGGTGGGTCTTAAGACCCTTCTTAAAGCCCCCAAGAGAGGCGCATTCCTGGAGGTTATTAGGGAGGTCGTTCCAAAGGGGCGGTATGTATACAGCAAATGATTAGAGCCTTTGGGAAGTCCTGACCCTGGGGACATGGAGAAGCTGGTGATCGGAGGACCTTAATATTCTTCCAATTCATTTGGCTGTTATCATGCCAATAAGGCTAGGGGAGTGTTATTTTGCTGGAGTTTAAAGGCAAGGCACAAAGATGGATACATTAATCTGCCCTTGAAAGAAGGCCAATTTCGTGACCGAAGCACATTACAATGGTGCTCCAGCAGTGGTTCCCCTATAGAAAAGCGTCCAACCCTGTGGTACAGGGTTCTCAGCCTTTACATCTCTGGGTTTCTTACTGAGTGTAGCATCGGGGCCCCGTATAACAGTGTGGGCAGGAGCGTACCAGTGGCTACTTTTAATTTGGATTCCTGAGTGAGGAATAGGTTCAGCCTGTATAGAAGACCTAACTTCTAGTTTAATGTCTTGGACAGTTGATCAATATGACCCTTAAAGGCATAGTCTTGGTCTACGTGCACACCTAAGTACTTGAAACAGTCAATCATCTCAATCTTTGAAACATTAGAAACAGATGGAGACAACAAGTATGACCTATCCGGGCCCAAGCTTTTAGGTCCAAATAATATTGCCTTGGTCTTTTTATCATTTAGAGCTAACCTATTGGTCTGAAACCAATTCTCAAGTGCCGAGATGTCCTGACTGAGTACGTAGTTCAGTTTGGCAGTGTCCTGTGAGGATCTATACAGCAAGGCATCGACAGCATATAGGGTCACCTTGGCCCCTCCACAGTGCTTAGGCATGTTATTAATAAATAGGGAAAAGAGAAGCGGTCCCAAAATTGAATCTTGGGAGAACCCAACCAAGATGGGGCATTTGTCAGAATTAGCACTCAGTCATCTGACGATTTGTGATTTAGTCCATGAACCACCATACTGTGAGACTGTCACGACCAAGGGATCTCAGCTTCGTGATAAGCAACTGACGTTCCACTAGATCGAAGGCCTTGAGGTCTATAAAGATCGCACCCATTTGTAGGCCATTATCTTGGGCTGAGAAGATATCCGATGTGAGGCTAACCAGAGTTGTGCTGGTACCATGATTTTTTTCACAAGCATGTTGCCATGCTGTAAGCAGGTTGTGCTGCTCAATGTATTCTTGGACTTGCTGATACACAATTCTCTCTAACACTTTGCTCAGAGTGCAGAGGATGGATATTGGTCTATAGTTCTCAACCAGTTCACTTGACCTTCCTTTAGGAATGGGGTGACCAGGGCAACTTTCCACACTGTGGGACTTTGCCTTCTAGCAGCAACCTATTGAATAACCAAGTTATTGTGATGGCAATGACATGGGGTGCAGTGCTAAGTAGTCTGGGCTCGAGCTTGTCATACCCAGCAGAACCCATGGTCTTAATTTTCCTTTAGGACCTCGGATTTAGACACAAGTTTGAGATGGAAATTAGGTGACAGGAGGGTCTGATAAGCAATCACGGGGGGGGAGCTGGAGGGATGGGTTTAAATTTACCAGGTCTGTGAGAAATGCATTAAATGCATTAGCAGAGTCCTTAGGTTCATATGGCGGACACCATCAACAACAATATCACATTCATTCTGGGTGGCATGCCCCTTGAAGAGAGTATTAATTTGGGACCAGAACTTTTTAGGGCCAGAAATATTCTTGGTTTGTAATTTCTGAAGGTACTGTCTTTTGGCAAATTTGAACTCCCTTTTACATTTATTTCTATGTTCTCTATAACTCACCCAGTCCTTGATCATATCTGTGAACTTGAACCTTCCCCATGTCCTAGCTCTCTTTCTCCCTCATTAGTCTTTTTCAGATCTCGAGTCAGTCACCTAGAATGCTGTCCTTTAACTCTAAATTGTTTAAGGGGGGCATGGTTATTAGTGGCCAAAAGGAAGTTTTTTTTTTTATACTTTTTTTTTTTTAATTTTCATATGAGGTACAGTACATTGCAGATACATTATAGGTGACATGCAAAAGTATCCATAGCAGCAAATCTTCACATGAACAATTAAACAATAGCAGCATTAGTGGTGTTTTCTTCTCAATTAATACAGCTCACAGCATTTCATAAGCTTAATCCCAGTGTATGTCTTCTCCTGCCATGTCCTCCTGTATCTATCTATCTCCCCTCTATCTGAGGACAAAAGTCCTCTCCTATGAAACCATTTCAGCCAAAAGGAAGTTTTTGATAAAGAAATCAAGGGCTGTATCTAAACTGGGGATGAGCTTGATTTGGGTCCAGTACACTGCCCATAGGAGTACCGAGGAAGAAGCATGTATCGAATTTGGAATGGTCTTGAGCCAAAAAGGTTCTGGGGGAGGGATGGGGTGGTCATTTTTCCAGATCCCGAAAACAGGGGCATGGTTGCTTAGGCAGTCCGCAAAAGTGCCAGTCAGTTTGAACCTACTGGGATTTGAAACGAGGTTCCAGTCCAAAGTGGTGTGGTATCCCACCTTTAAGTTCAGTCTTGTGGGTTCACAGATTAACGGGGTCAGACTGACTTCTTGCAGGTAGGATTTTATTTCATTTCTGGTATGCAGACCCCAGTGGAGGTTGAAGTCACGAAGGACTATTTTCTCCCACGGAGGCAGAACAGGGATTGTTGCTATAAGGGCTTTTAATGCAAGAGGGTAATGGTGGGTGGGATAATATCCTCCCCCAGAAAGATAATCAGTGGAGTCCCTCAAGGTTCAGTATTGGGGCCACTCTTGTTCAATGCCTACGTCTCGGATATAGGGAGGGGGGTTAGGAATAGGTTGAGTCTTTTTGTGGATGATTCAAAATTGGGAGCACTGGTGGATAGTGAGGAAGCGAGGGAGACAGTCCAGGGGGATCTGTATATCCTGGAGGGGTGGTCAAGGAGGTGGGGACTGAAATTTAATGCCAGGAAATGTAATATACCTGGGCCATGTATACACCCTGGGGGGGGGGGTCACATTGCATGCCGCATTGTGAGAAAGGGATTTAGGGGTGGCGGTAGACATCAAAATGAGTAACTCTGAAAACTGTAGAAGAATTGCAGCCAAGGCAAACAGGATATTGGGTTGCATAGCCAGGGGAATTATGTCCAGAAGCAGGGAGGTGATCCTCCCTCTATATAATGCCTTGGTCAGGCCACAGCTTGAGTACTGTGTGCAGTTCTGGAGACCTCACCTCAAGAAGGACACAGCGCTGCTGGAAAGGGTCCAGAGGAAAGCGACCAGGATGATTCAGGGCACGGAGGGGAGGTCTTATGAAGAGAGACTGAAGCTTGGGCTTTACTCACTGGAGGAGAGGAGGGATAGGGGAGACATGATAGAGGTTTTCAAGTATGTAAAGGGAATAATTAGGAGTGGAACCAGGGAGTTGTTTAGGCTGAAGAAGGGGAGTGACCAGGGCCATGAGTGGAAGTTGGGGGGGATTATGGGGGAACATAGGAAGCATTTTTTCACTGAGAGGGTGGTAGAGTAGTGGAATGCACTTCCTGGGAGGCTGGTGGAGGAGGGCACAGTGGAGGGCTTCAAGAAGGGGTGGGACAGGTACAAGGGGAAACTGAATCCAGAGAAGACACACTTGGGGGCTGGGGGGTGGTGAGGCGGGCAGCCATTAGGTTGCTGGCTTTCGAGCAGGCAAGACAGACCACTCGGCCTGTTCTGCTGGCTTTTTAGTATGTTAATGTTAGGTTGGTTGTAGACACAACCTATTAACAGGGGCTTAGTCCCACCTAGCAATAGTTTGAATACTGCCTCGCAGCCCAAATGAGCAAGGCTTCAAGGAATAAAATAAGCAGGGTGACATCACAATTTGCGACCCAAAAATCGGGAAACATGAGTCAATTGCCAGCTTGATTAGCAATTACTGCTGCTCATATAAGCTGTTCATCCCCTCTATTTTTGTTTTTACTTTCCCTAGTGTCTAGTGGTGCCCCCCCACCCTCCGACTGCTAGCCCTGATTTGTTTCCTAGTGTCAAGTCCCCACCAACTGCTATCCCGTAATACTTCTTTTCTATTCCTGGTATCTAGTGGCACCCATCATCTGATTGCTGTCCCTGTTATTTCTGTCATTCCCTGGTGGCTAATGGCACCCCCACCATCCGATCACTGTCACTGTTCCTGGTGTCTAGTGGCATCCCCCAAACATCTGATCGCTATTCCCATTTTGTATGCCAATGATTTTTTTTTTTTTAAACTTGGAAAGAAAAAAAGGTCCATCACCGATCACTTCCTTACCCCACACCCGACCACCCACTGCACATCCACTTCCTCACACCCCCAGTACACCCCCACAGGCCGCCACTCACTTGAACAGGTCCCAGGTTTGAGATCCGCTCTTCCAACTGAAGATGTGTCTTGCTGCTGAAACCGGCAACTGCAGTATGAGAACTAAGGTAAATGCGGTCCTGTGTATTTCAATGGGGGTTTCAACTTTCATGCATAATTCTGTCATTTTTTGAGATATTGACCCCAAATTTTCAACATAGCCTTTTGAGAACCCCAAGTCACAAACAATATAACTGTCATTAATCAACTTCTGTCCAAAAGGCAATTTCGCAGTCACTTGGCGAATTCACCTTTCGGGCACGATTTGTGTAATGACAGTCATATTGTTCATGAGGTGGGGTCATAAGAAGGCTATGTTTTAAATTTGGGGCCAAAATATGAAAAAAATGGCAAAGTTATGACCATTTGTTGCAATTTCGATACGCACCCTTGTAAATTTGGAATTTTTAAATATTTTGGCCCCAGAGTTTCAACATAGCCTTTTTATTACCCCATCACATGTATGTCACAGCTGCCATTTTTCAAATCCTGTCCAAAATGTGTTTTTGCATGTGTGGTGCGGAATGGTGTTACAGCTGTGCAGAATTATGCTTTGGCGGGGACTGGAAAATTTTCTGCACCGGGCACATGAGGTGGGGTAATAAGAAAGACAATTTAGTCAAAAAAGCCAAACTCAGTCTCAAAACTATGTACACAATGGCTATTTTATCTATATATACACAATAATAAATAATAATTATATGGTTTAAAATAAAAATACCCATTTTAGAAAATTGCTAATCAAAAGCGGCTGATTGTGGTTCCAGTGACATCATGGCAACACCTTGAGCGCTCAGCTCCATCTCCTCCAAGGCATTAAAATCTCCAAACTCTAAATTTTACACCTCAAATTCGGGGCAAACGTTCTAACTTAACTTCAAAATGCCCAGAAAAAAACCCGACTTACCGAAAATGCCGTCGGACTCGGTGGATTCCAATGGATGGGCCACTGATCTCAGGCCGCGATGGACCCGCAAAGGGCGACATACCAGCTGCTCCGAATTTTGCCAAACAAATGGACATTGTGCTCCAAGAGCTTCGCGACTTCTGAAAGGAGATCCGCTCGACCTTTGTAGCCCTCCAGATAGACATAGGTAAAATGGAGCGGCATCTCGATTCACTGAAGGAGCAGGCCTCCCAATCGGATACCTGCGTGGACTGCACAGAGCAGGCAATAATGCAACTGCACCACGCAGTTCGGGAACTGCAAGAGAGGGCGGAGGATGCGGAGGCCCGGAACCGCAGGAACAATCTCAGGGTTTCTGGCTTCCCTTAAGGATGTGAGGGCAAATAACCCTATTCAGTTCCTCCAGAACTTCTTCAAATCAAAGCTGGATCTCCCACAAAGCTGTACCATGGAGACTGAGCGCACCCTGGGCCCGCAGGCCGGCCCATCCAACCGCCCATGCTCCATGGTCCTCCGTTTTCTGTGCTTCCAGGAGAAAGAACTTATTCTACATAAATCTTGGCAGCAAGGGGACCTTACATTCCTGGAACGCCGCATCTACATTGATGACTACCCCCCCACAACTGCAGCTCACTGCAGGGCCTATGACCCTATCCTCCGGAAGCTTCGAGAGGCCAAAATAAAATTCTGTACCCTCATGTCCCTCCAAACTGACGGCTCCTTTCCTAGAGGGCACCAAAACATTCCAAACAGCCTAAGAAGCCACCCAAGAACTCTGCAACCGTGGCTTGGGAGTGTCGTTGGCCCCAAAGCAGACTAACCCATTTCTGGCATCCAAGCTGGCTTGGCAGGTCTGGAACCGGGTACCAGCCAGGGAGGAATGCCACAGAGACGCTGCCTTGGCAATCTAGCAAATAGTGGCAGGCCTGAAGAAGCAGACTACAAACTCGCCCTCAAGCCTTGAAGCACATCAGCCTGACAAATGAATGGACGCTTCCTAACCTACTCTCTTTTGCCTCCCTACAGGTGAGCCAGCTCTTACTTACCCCCCTTAGAGTTGCCTTGTACTCACGGCAGCCTGGTTCCCCGCCTTTCCCCTGGATTCTCCCCTCTCCTCCTTCCGCGCACACCATGTGGGCCAGTCTGAGGCTCCATTTGCCCCCTCTTGGCCCCCGGACAGCGCGGGCATGGGCAGGGCAGAAAGCGGCCGGTGTGAGGCTAGGATTTCTGGAGGGTTTTGGGGGGGTCTGGATGGTGGTGAGATAGGCACTGCTGCTTGGGGGAAGGCAGGACTGGCTCTCAGCTAGACCCCAGTTGCCTTGACAACTGGGCCTGAGATAGGTCGGTGGCACCTTCCATTTACTGAAGTTCCCAGGACTGGGAAGGCCCTAATGGCCACTGATCCCACTGCTCCCGGACACCGGGCCATGGCCGAGCAGCCTTAAGGGTCAGGGACGTGCCCTGAGGGGGTCCCGGTCCGGAGCCCCTGGGAAGGTACACAAATCAGTTCTGTGGGTTTCGAGGTGGATGCCCCGGGGTCCAGATTTCGGCCACTGCCATAGTTTTTCCTGGAAACATATCATCTCTGTCCCAGAGGCCCTTTTAGGCTCCGTGGATGGTACGCACAAGGTGGGTCAGGGGGCTGGTCCTTTCCCCATCCATCCACCTCGTGGGGCTCCCCTTGGGGTCCTTGAGCCCACCGAGGTTCAGCACCCAACAAAGAATCCCTGGCAGCCACTGTTCTGGCTGCATATGCAACCCTTGAAATATAGTTTGAAATACTTAAACTGGTTTAAATCCCACCGCCTTGGAGGAGCCAAGGCATGACTACACCCCCCCCCACTGGATGTTTACATCTAGTGCCCTCTGGTAGGGACAGGCCAACCAAGAAGCCGGGTGTCCTCAGCACCTAGCATCCATGGAAGCCATCCACAGTTCAACAAGCTCTGCCCAGTTGGCAAACACCTGCACTGTTACTATTTCTTTCTTACTCTTACTGACAAATGTTTGCTCCGTCATTCTTTCCCCACTGTTCACTATGGTAGCCCGTGACAATAGCAACTGCAAAATCGCGACTCACAAAATAGCAAATAAATAATAGCTACCAAGAAATAGGCGACGCAGCAAAAACGCGAGAGTACTTTTATAGCGAAAACACCTGCCACAGATTGCCCAACATAAGCGACTTCACAACAATAGCGACTATGCGCTCAATTGCCTACCATTTCATTGGAACTAAGCACAACTCACAATAACAGCATTACTACTCACTTAGCAGCCATTTCATTGTAACTAAGCAAATATTTTCACATCTACTCACAACAGCAGCATAATCTACTCACTTAGCAACCATTTCATTGGAACTAAGCAAATATTTTACAGCAACTAGGTGCTCAATTGGTAGAATCTACTCACTAGTCTCAACCCGTAGCAGCCATTTCACTAGAACTAAGCAACTCTGAGCAGGGGGAAAGGTTCCTGGTCACAGGTCAAAGTTCACAGCACTGTGTCAGATGTCAAAATAGCAACTCTGTACAAAATTCCTTTTATTAGTGCTGTTCAGCACTTATTCCTTTAAAAGTTTGCCATTCAGTGCAGTCTTCAGCGCTGTTTGCCATTCAGAGCAGTCTTCGGCACTGTTTGCCATTCAGTGCAGTCTTCGGCGCTGTTTGCCATTCAGTGCAATCATTGATTCAGACCTGGTACTGGAAATTGTATGCAAGTCCTCTAGGATACTCGTACCTACTCCTCACCGAGTACTGACTGACAATAGAAACAACTCTCTCATTAGAACCCTTATACTTTCTTTTTTTCGTACCAGTGCCTGCCCCAGACACCATCTGCTCCAGTTTCATTTCAGTTAATCTCTGTTCCTCTTTCAGGCACTGAATCAATTTCCAAACACTGGGATGGCAGACTCCTATGCGGCTGTTGAAGCCACAATGCCACCCCTCAACCGCATTATTTGTTCTGGCTAGACCCTTAGAGGTGGCATCAAAGCAATTCCATTGATCATGTTTGAAAATTGCTGTTCTTCGCCCTGATCATCCCCTAGGTTTACTAACCCACGTAGCTTCAAAGTACTCCATTAATGGCTTTAGTACTTCTGCATTATGTACAAAGAATTCCCATTCTTTCATTTGATCAAAAGTATCAATTAAATCTGCAGTGGGCACAAAAGCGAGCGAAAGCAGCATACGTAAATGAAGTGAGAAGTCTGGATCCGAGCAGTACCTTTCATGTATTGTTGGGAACTTTTGTATTTTTCTCCATATTGCCTGTGCAAAATGAAAATAACATCCACATACTTCTGTTTCTGGAAATACTGTTTGAAATGCACGCCGGGAGGACTTCTCAAAGTCCATCATAACAGTCTCTGACTTTAAGCAGGGGCAAAATTCATCCACTGTATCTTTGTGAAAACCCTAGTATATGCTGCTGCTGTTCGGCTACACATCAAAACATATACAGCTGTTACAACCTGGCCTGCTTTGATGCAATGTGTTGTGTAGAGTTGATCGAATAATAATGGACAGGACTTAAATGTTCCATCGATAAACCAGTCGGTACTGTCTTCTAACATTTTTAAATTTAAAGCAGTAGCAAATATAAGTAATCTATCCCTCTCATGTCCACTATCAAACAAGAGGAAAGGCTCCCCAGCTAAGGTTTCCATGAACTCAGGAGGTATCTGTAGCTCCTCAACTGAAGCAGGGATGGCAGGGCACCCACGTTCCACCTGCCTGACTCGTTGTATGGTACGTTTCAGAAGTGGAACAGCTGGCAGGCGGCCCGACACAGCCTCAGGGGCAGTAGTTGTACACTGTACCAGAACCTGTGCTGTGGTCTCAACAATAGCTCTGGCCCTCTCTCACACATCAGCCATTATCCTCCTCACCCCCACATCACCAGCATCAGGGACATGTGTGTGATCCTTTATCACTGCCAACACTTTATTGCCCGAAGTATGTAACCTTGAAAGGCAGCTGTACTTATGTGCATCTACACACCGCCAATAAACTTTATCAGCCTTCTCCTTATCCTTTCTTTAAGTATAGCCCCCACAAACAGCCAAGGGCTTTCCTTTCTGGCTGGTGACCAACTCGAACTCCATGCTGCAATGTCAAATGGTAAATGGCAAATGGAAACTGATAACACACATGTACCTTTAAGATAATCAAGGTCTGGTCAGGTGGGAGTTGACAACTGCATTGTGGGTACAAGGAAATACTTTGTGTAAACAAAGGGAAAAGGATGACTGTAGGTCGGTAAGTATTCGAAATCATTCAGAGAGCTATTTTGACCATAGCACTATAGTATATGCGCTAATATGCTTCTGCGCTATCATTACACTCACGATTCTGACATTGCTATTATTGCAGTCGCTCTTTCAGAGTCACGATTTTGACATGGAACCTTCACAATCCCTTTGTTGGATATTTACCCTCAAGGGTTCATGTTTGAGGGTTTGTTCTCTCACTTCCCCACAAGCAGTCACCACTCTAAGCCTGGAAATTCGGGTCAGGATATTATGATATCTAAATCAAACAAGTATTTCCTGTTTTTTAACAGGCTTAAACATGGCTAGTGAGCACGTAAAACTTTATTCTTTTAATGTTAATGGTCTGAGCAGCCCCATAAAACGCTCTGGGATAATCTCGTTAAAAAAGAGCCAGGCTGAGATGTTATACAATCAGGAGACTCACTTGTCAGCTGATGAGCATAAGAAACTGGTTGGCAGGGGTTTCACCCAGGTCTTCTCTTCTGCGTTCGGGGGGGGGAGAGGGGTCACCATATTGATTCCCAGCCACACTCCCTTTCAGCCTACATTGGAATGGGTTGACACAGAGGGCTGTCTGATCATTATACAGGGGCTGTTACAGGACCGGGAGGTGACCCTGGCTAATATTTATCTCCCTCCAGGCGCTAATGTCCCGACTATCCCACACCTCCTTAACAAGATAGTGGAATTAACCAAAGGGACGTTGATTCTGGTGGGAGATTTTAATATAGCCCCAAGCTCTAGTCTGAATTCCACTAACCCCTCCAAGGGTAGGCAACCTGCCCCTCACAAATTCTTTAAGCGCTTTGTACAGGAGGTGGGTTGGCTGGACGTATGGCAATCCCTTCACTCCAGGGGCACAGCATATACCTATTACTTGGCAGTACATGGTACTTATACCCGCATCGTCCACTGCTATACTCAGAATGAGAGCCTTAGAGCAGTGGTAGATGCTTCAATAGGGGATATTGCTCACTCTGACCATGCGCCTTTACTCACTTTGTGGGATCTGGGGATGGAGAGATGTAATACCTTTTGGTGTTTTAACCCAATCCACCTTATGAATGAATCCTTTAGGAAGTTTCTGAGTGGCAAACTCGGGAGATCCTGGAGGACAACACCAACCCAGAAATCTCCCCCTCCATTACATGCGATACCCTGAAGGTAGTCCTGAGAGGACACTTAATTCAGCATACAGCCACCCTTGCGAGGATCCGAAAGGAGAGGCGTGCACACATCTAGAACAGTCTTTACATTTTCTGCAGTCTGCACACCAGCAGGGGGACCACTCAGTGGCCGCCCAGCTTGCGCAGGTTCGGTGGGACTTGGATGCCCTCTGTACATAGCAAACAGAAATAGCACTCACTTTTTTGAGGTAGAGATAGGGGGAAACTGGGCCAAGGGCCTCTCGCCTGTTAGCCTATTGTTTACTTAGGTGATGTAAATTCTCAACCATAGATGCCATAAAAGACCCTGCCACCGGTGTCCTTCATACAAACTTAGCAACATTAAGCAGGCATTCAGTGACTATCATAAGACCCTATATACCCCTGAGCAGTCAGTCACCCCTGCTAATACTGACACCTTCCTATCTACTCTGCATCTCCCAGGTCTGAGTCACTACCAGCAGCAGACTCTGATGACCCCTATCACCCCCGTAGAACTGGCTTCAGCCTTCTCCAGATCCAAAACCATGAAGGCCCCATGTCCGGATGGCTATGGAGCGGAGTTTTTTTTTAATTTGCTGCCCAAACAGTCAACCCACTCCTTCTGTGGGTATACAACGAAGTCCTGCAGGAGAATTACAGTCCACCCCCAAGTCGGTCATATGCCGCAGTCTCTCTCATCCCTAAACAGGGAAAGGATCTCTTATCATGCAGCTCATATAGACCAATCTCGGTCCTTAACATGGACTACAAATACCTTATGTCCATTCTGGCCCGTCGTCTTGACTCAGTCCTCCCCTCTCTGATCAATCTCGACCAGACAGGCTTTGTGAGTTCCAGATCCACAACAGACAATACCCGAAGGGCTTTCCACCTGGTACATGAAATGCAGAACCAAAAAGGCCCCTCTGTCCTTCTCAGCCTAGACGCTGAGAAGGCTTTCAACCGGGTCTCCTGGCCTTTTCTTTTCTCCACCATGGTTAGGATGAATTTCCCTTCCCCCTTTGTCACCATAATTAAGGCATTCTATGCCTCCCCACAGGCCTGTGTCAAGGTCTCGGGCCACCACTCTAGTTACTTCCCCCTCTTTAGAGGAACTAGTCAGGGCTGCCCCCTCTCCCCTGGACTCTTTGCCATCTTCATCGAACCTTTGGCCCAGACAATAAGACTCTCTGACCGTATTTCTGGTATTCAGCTGGGGGGGGGATGGAACATCGCATCGCACAGTATGCGGACAATGTCCTACTCTTCCTCTCAGACCCATCCCAGTCTATCCCCGCAGTGTTTCATATTCTCAAAGCTTTTGGCACATGTTCAGGATACAAAGTTAACACCTCCAAAACTGAAGCCCTAGTGTTTCACTATGCCCCCTCCCTGACCCTCCGGCAGGACTACCCGTTTCAGAGGGACCTAGCTAAATTGAAGTACCTAGCATCTCTCTATCCCATAATGCACAGAACGCAATGTGAAATAATTATCACCCCTTTAACACCCAGCTACAGTAGGACCTGGCCAGGTGGAGTGTCCTTCCTCTGAATTTATATCAGAGAATAGAGGTTGTCCAGATGGTGGTATTGCCTAGGGTCCTCTACCTTTTCAAAATGTCCCACTGCACTTACCTATCAAATTATTCCGCACTTGGAACAAGACTCTGCTTGAATTTATCTGGTCCAGCAGGCACCCAAGAGTGAAGTTCTCCACTCTCTGTCCTCCTAAAAAACAGGGCGGCCTTGCCCTCCCTAACCTGTGGCTTTATAACTGGGCCTCCCACCTATCTTTCATTGTTGCTAGATACATGAGGGCCTCCCCCACAATCTGGAGGAAGAAAGAAGAGGGGCTATACCCCTAAGACGAGCTGATTAGAACCACCCTACACCAGACTACTTCCCATATGAGCCAAGCTCCCCTCAGACCCTGGATTCAGCATCAGGTCAACACCTGGAATGTGATCCGCAGACGGCTCTCTCTCTTCCTCCATTCCTGATGCTACTTTTGCCCGATTTCTCGGCTGGAGAACTTCCTCCCGGCCTGGTTGGACCATACATATCGTAGCTAGAGCCCCTTGGGTCTCTCCTTTCTCTTCCAATTCCTGAATGGTCCCATCTTTAAAACATTTCAGGAGATGCTCCACTCCCATGACCTCTGCCAAGCAGATTTCTTTACGTATCTCCAACTGAGGCACTATTTCATTCCCTCCGCACCCTGGCTCAGCATCCTGATGGATACCCCCCTCTAATTACACTCCTCCAGGGTCTCCTATTCTCTACCGGGCTGTCACATGCAATTTCTGTGTTATACAAGGCCCTATCAAACTCAGAACGGAACTCCAAGGGGAGGATCCTTGACATACGGAATGAGGTGCTAGGAGCGGACATCACGCCCAAACAATGGGAAATCAGTTGTCTCGCCATGTCTAAGCTCACATTTTCCCATACCTGGCGTCTCTTCTCCTGGCAACTCCTTTTTAGGTATTTCCGTACACCGACCATTACTTCTCACTACCTCACCGCTGGCTCCACCCACTGCTGGTGCCAGTGTGGTGACTCCACAATGTGTCACTCTCATGTATTTTGGCTGTGCCCCGGGTTAAAACCTTTCCTGACTTCCCTTGAGCAAGAGTTGGGGACCCTGTTTGGCCAGCCTCTCTCTCTCTCTCCAGGGAATTTTTCATTTTGCATATATTTCCCCGGAGTTCAAAGACCCCCACAGCCGTTATCTTCTGGGAGTACTCCTTCTGGCAGCCAAGAAGACCATAACACAACACTGGCTTACGACCTTAACTCCTACAGTCCCAGTTTAGAGAGACATGGTGAATTGCATATATACTGTAGAAATGGAAAAAATCTCCTTTTTTCTAAATGATAGACCAGAACTCTGCCTACTGAGGTGGAATAGATGGATTTTATATGTTATGTCCAGGATCCAACCTTTGTTTCCTAAAGAAACAAACTGCATGTCTGGTCCAGGGGGCGGGGGAGGGATGCCTCCTAGGGAGAGTAAGTGGATGTGAGGGGACCCAGGATAGGGAACATTTAGAATCTGAAGCCTGAATGCTCATGTATAATGCACTGCTTCCTGCAATATTGTACTGCTAGCCTGTTTCTGCTTCTATTTGTCTCTGAACTCTTTGCTTGAACTATGTATTGTACCCCAGTACATTTAAAATTACCCTTTATTGATGATTTGTGACTGCTTGCACCCTGTTGTAACTGGAAAAATGCTTAATAAAGACTATATTTACAAAAAAAAAAGCAGCTGATTGCTAATCATTTTTCATTTCGATTAGCAAAGGCTGCTCATCAACTCTCAGACACTAATTTATGCCTTGGCAAGGGCAGGTGTTGCTACCAGGGAAGCATTTAGAGATGAATTTACATAGATAATAACCCCATCACCCTTTTTTCCACATCTATCTTGCCTAAACAACTTGAACCCATGAAGCTCTATCTCATGTGTTTGAATATTAGGTTTGAGCCAAGTTTCAGAAATGGCTTTTATAGTAGGGGAATACAGGTTTACCCATGCTTTGAGTTCTTGCATTTTAGGTTTGAGGCAGCTAATATTCATATGAACTAGTTTCAAACCTTTCGCACTGACCCAGGTGGGCAAGGAGGGTGCCACAGCTGGGACATTAGTACAAGGAGGACCTGTGTTGATTCGATGTCCCCAGCTAATAACAGCTTCATAATCAATAGCATTTTCAAGAATGGCTGGGGGGGGGGGCAGAGAAAGATCTGGTGTTTATGGATCCTTAGATGTACCATACTCATACAGCAATCCCCCCCCTTTTCTGAGACCATACAGGGTAATAAGGGTGGGGTTAAGATTGCTTTGGGGGTAATCACATGAAAAATGGGCATACAGGGGACTAGCGGGTTGTCTGGCATCCTACCTAATATTAATCAATAATTGATCAGTGCATAGGACTACCAGGATATAGGTACAACTCAGCAACACACCCAGAGACATTTTAGAACTGTTGTAATGGGATAACTTGAGTGAAGAAATGTTAAAATCTCCAAAAGTTTGATGACCCTACCAGCTCTACCAGTACTGTACCGAAGTATTAATCAGCTAATTTGGTAAGGAAGATCAGCACAAGGCAGTTAGTGAGGTTGGTCCTTAGGGTAAGGGGGAGGGGGAAGACTTTTGCAGCAGCTATACAGCAGGAGGTTCTATATAATGAGCACCAAGCAGTAGCTCTGTTGGACCTTCAATAAACCCTTCTAGAGGTCTGTGAGGCTAGTACAATAGCTACTGGTTACATTACTTGGCAGCCTTTTGCTTTACACCACTCGAACAATTACCAAGGTCTAGAAGCCCTCCCTTTTTTTTCATTAGAATATTCAGAATCCACCTATACAGTTTCTGCCTGGTATATATGGGTGAAGCCTTATAGGCAACAGGGCATTTAAAGAGTGCAGGGGGTGGGGAGGATGGGTGGGACAAATTACCAGCTCAAAAAGCGGTAAACAGTTTGAAAATAGCACCTGTGCTATGCGCCTCTGATTAGTTCCCGGATGCCATATTGAAGCCATTAGGCGTTGAAGATTCGAGGAAATTACCAGCTCAAAAGGCAGTAGTTTGAAAAACTGTAGCCAGCCCACTTCACTAACAACTTTGAGTCTTTCAGGCACACAAGAAACTGGGTAAGCACTGAGCAACACAGCTTAAGGCAATACAACTTCATTTAAGAATCCTGCAAATTGGGAGCTAGAGACGGCACTTTAAGGCATTAGAACTTTAGAGTCAGAAAAAAAGGCAGCATAGAGATTCATTCATTTACTTTACTCTTGCCTGAACTGCAAAGAAAATTGTGTCCGGTTCATGTAGGAGGAGGGGGCGGTTCAGCTGGCGCTCCCTCTACCTCACTGCTCCTCGCTGCTTGGCCACAGAGTTATCAGTTGATACAGGGGGTAGAGTGACAGTTCCTCGAGTAATCCCTCAACCCCTGTTGCACCTCCTGGTCAGCCGTAAGTTCTCTGGCTGATGCAGGGGGAAGGAGGTGGTTCCTCGAGTGCTCCCTCGACCCCTGATTCTCCTCGCTGATCCGCTGTGGGTTGTCAACAGAGAAAAGGACTCCAAACCAAGACATTCTGAAAGCCTGATCTGCAGACTAGTGATGCAACCAAAGTGCCCTTAGTGCGTCAACAGCCATAGCAAACACTCCTGATAGCTGCAATAAGACAGAGTCACTTAAAGAGCGATTGTAGTGTTTTTAAAATGCTTTTACCATATTTTATTTGCTCACCATGAGAACAACCACTTCATATTTATTGCAAGTAACAGTAACTGTAACAGTAGTTCTAGGAGTTGTATATGTTGTTCATCCACACTTTCTGGCAGACCGTTTTTCCCTTTAAGGGTCGGCGGAACGTCAAGATGGCTCATCCCACCCAACCAGGTGGTATAACCCTTGGCTCCACCCCATGACGCCAGATCTTAGCCCACTGGAAGCCAGGTTGTGCATCGCAGCCGGGGAGGTCGGGTGGGTCAGTGTGGATGAACAATGTATACCACATTGATCAGTTACGCAAAGACTTTTGCATAACAGTAGATCTTCTAAGAATGTCTCTTGCAGTAAGTCATTACTTCTGGGAGTTCCCGATAGGTGGCACTCTAGCACGGCAGTCTCTTCTAGCAGTCTCCACACCAGGGACCACACACATGACCTCACTTCCTGGGCTGAGCCTATAAAAGTGGGTGGTCCCCGGTAGACTCCGTTCCCCGCTGGTTTCAGCTCGAGAAGGCGAGGGACCGAGGTACCAAAGCCTCCCACTCCTGCATCGTTTTCCCTGTTACAGAATGGCAGGGGGCCAGAGGGAAGGAAGCTATTTACTGCAAGAGACATTCCTAGAAAATATACTGTTACGGCAAAACATAGAAACATAGACTTTGACAGCAGATAAGGACCGCTTGGCCCACCCAGTCTGCCCATTTCCCTACCTATTGGGTAAGCTGCAGATTCTAGCTAACCAACAGCCTACTTCCTGCAACCCCCCACTATAATTGCCTTATGCCTAAAATCTAATCACATCTAATCCGACCCGTGGATTTTTAGATTAGTAACCTAAAAAGTCTTTGCGTAACTGATCTATCTTCCACAGAATGGTCTCTTGCAGCAAGTCATTACTTCTGGGAGAGTCCCAAGCAGTTATATAGCAGTGGGTGGCCAAATATGGCATTCTGCTGTATGTATGATGTGATATCAGTGGCATGCACTGGAAAGATAGTAAAATGTTATAATGCAAGGGGCTCTGAGTTGAAACAGGAACCCAAGTGATACAATGTTTTAGTGCTACAATGTAGCAAGTTAGTATATTTTTTTGCTATGTTCTTTAAGAGCTGAGAGAAATGTATCCATTTTGGCATAAGCATGTTACATAAGTAGCAGGCACTGTGAGATGAAACAATGTATCCATTTATAATGCATTTCAAAAAAATATATATTTTTTATTGATTGATTGATTTACACAATATCAGTATATATCCATTCTTTCTCAGTATGTGAGGAGTAGTAGGACCTGTTCTAGGGAGGGACACATAGGTCCGGCGCACAGCAGGTCTAGAGGCATCCCGAAGGAATGACCATGATGGCCTGTAACAGTGATACCTCAAAAAGTGGCTAGATGTATAAAGCCTCGTGGGTAAGGCCTCAGTATAATTTTGGATCGAAGCCCCAGAAAAAAGGCCTCCGAGGTTTAGGAGAGGAGGCCGGGGCATAGTCTGGTGTTTTTTAATGAGAGGCAGAGGCATCTGGTCGGCCTGATGAGCTGCCACGGGTCGGATTAGATGTGTTCCTTGCCACTTTTTCTTTGCCTCTGAAGTTTCCTCTTTGGTTATAGTAATTTCCAGTTTTATATGAATAATGATACTGAAGACGAGGATTGTGGCACATGTATTGTACTGTCTTTAGTTGTCTGCCTGAGGCTTGCAGATTGTGTAGTACCATTTGTGCCCCTGGACCAAACAGATGGTCACCAGAAAAGGGAGCTTTAGCCACTTTATGTTGAATATCAGGTGCTAGCCCTGAGAGTTGGAGCCATGCCTGACGGCGTATAAGAATACTGACTGCAGAGGCTCTAGCCAAGGCATCGGCAATGTCATATCCTGATCTTAATAAATGTCGAGAAAGGGAAGTAAGTGCATTTATCATTAATGTGAGTTGCTCTTTTTCAGGAGATGTGGGCAATTTACTTATAATATCTCCAGCAAAGGACCCCACTGTACGCTGGAATTTCAGCATATATCCCATGTAGTTAAGTATTCTAATATTTAATGTGTCTAGAGCAAATACTTTCTTCCCCATGTAATCAAAATGTTTAGTCTCTTTTTTTGGGAGGTACTGTACTGGTATGTTTAGGTTTGCCAGTGCGGTTGTGAGCGGCTGCAATAACCACTGAATCCGCAGTGGGAGTATTTGCTAAATATTGATAGTCAAGAGGAGCCTGATAAAGCCTGTGTGCTTTTTAGGTAGCTCCTGTGCAGCTATGGTTGACTCCAAGCTTCAGTAATTGCATTTCTCAACGCTGGTATGAAAGGAGGGACTGCCCGGATAGGTTCTTCTGGTAAGTCCAGATATTCCGCCATATCTTTATTTAATTTATCTTGTTCTGTTGTGGTAAACCCCATTGTTTTTTGTATTTGTAACATCATTTCAGGGAATGAGGGGTCATCCGGTGGGGAAAAGACCTTTAGTGGGTGTAGTATTTCATCGTCCCAGTATGATGGTATAGAATACGGGGACTCGAACCCTCTTCTGGTAGGGGAATCATAATTTGTGCCTTTGTAAGAATCCAAAATTATATGGGGATCTGATAAATATTCCTCAGAGTATTCATGAGGAGACAGAAATGGCGAGCATTCTGGCTCTGTATGTGCCTGTTTTGATGGAGGCGGAGATACACAGTCTGAGGTTTTGTTTTTTTTGATGTATAATCAAAACCTACGGAATTCAATACTTTATTTACAATTTCTTCTATATTTGGCATTTGTGAAGATGGAATTGCCATATAATCGGGTTCTGAGCCCTGTATACTTTGAGTCGGAGGGTCGATTTGTGCCTCCCGATAATGTGATCTGGTACGTCTTTGAGAGTTTTGTTCATCACGGACTGGTTTCTGAGCATCTTGCATGAGTGCAAATGAGGGTGGTTTGCCTCTGCGTCCATAGTATGTGATCCCTTATTTTGTGGTAATGCAGCCCCATAAGTATCTTTTGATACATTTTTATAAAATATTTCATGATTTTTCATGGTTACATTTTTATGAGGGTCTTCCATAAATGCATTATGTGCTGGTGAATATGTTGTTCTATGATAAAGGGGCCTGCTCCACTGATGGTGGGATCAGTGTCGTCGACGGAAGAAGAACAGGAGCATGCCCCGTCAACATTGTAATGTATCTTATTGATGATGGATAAGTGAAGGCATGCTCCATCGATAGTGGAATACTCCTCATCAACGATGGGGAAGCCAGTGCATACTCCGTCAATGGTGGGATGCTCTTATTTGATGATGGAACATTATGGACATGCTCCGTCGATGATGGAAAGTGCTTTGTCAATGATGAGAATGTGGATGCATGCTCCGTTGATGGTGGCATACTTCTCGTCGACGATGGAAGTTTAGGAGCATGTCTCGTCGTTGGGGAGTCCTGTCGACGGGAAGCAAGAAGAATGTGCCCGCCGATGGAGGAGGTGTTGTCGCCGGCGAGGACAGTCCTGTGGAGGCCTCTCGCCGACGGGGGAGTGTGCTCTGTCGGCGATGAATGTAGTAGGACCTCCGCTGCTGATGGTGCACGTGGTTTCATCAACTGGGAGATGAAGAATGACGTCCGTTGACGAGGAGCGTCCTTTCTATGTGAAGTTGATTTTATGTTCTTTTGATAGCATAGGGTTCGCCGTCAACGGGGAGATATGGCCCGTTGACGAACATTGTTTTCTTGATGATACACGTTAAGGAGATATGACCATTGAAGGGCGGTCAGGCAGGACTTTAGGTGAAGGTGTTTCCTTCCCAATTTTGCTTCTTGAAGAGAACTCTGAAGTTTTGGAGCCCTTTGATCAGGTACCCTGAGTCTGTAACAGGGAAACATCCATTATAAAGCTCTAGGTCGAGCACAGGAATATGGTGCCGTGAATGAAGCCCAGGCACCCAAAATTATGGGTTCAATCCACGTCATAAACTGCTGGCAGAAGAGTAAGCTACTGTCAGAGCTGAAGCCAGTGGGAAAATGAACGGAGTCTACCAGGGACCACCCACTTTTATAGGGTCAGCTCAGGAAGGGAGGTCATGTGGGTGGTACCTGGTGAGCAGACCGCTAGAAGAGACTGCCAAGCTAGAGCGCCACCTATCAGGAACTCCCAGAAGTAATGACTTACTGCAAGAGACTATTCCGTGGAAGATCTACTGTTACAGGTGAGTAACCTGTTCTTCTGGGGATGTGTATATGTTGTTCTATCCACACTTTCTGGCAGACTCCTAGCAGTTCTCTGGGAGGAGAGAGGCAAGGCGCACACCCCATACTTAGAGAACAGGGACTGGAGAACTAAGGCCCTAAAACCAGCATCCCGATGTGACTCAAGATCGATGTGGTAATGGGAAATGAAGGTGTGTGTTGACTTCCAGGTAACAGCCCTGCAGATTTCCTGGATAGGGATGTCCCTACAAGCAGCCACCGATGCAGTGGCATGGCAGGTGGAGTAAGCCCTTAGCCCTACGGGAGGCTCCCTACCCATCAACCTATAGCAGAGATCAATGCAGGAAGTGATCCACCTGCCAATTGTCCGCTTGGCTGCAGGTCTGCTAGGTGTGGCTTCAGCGTAGGTGACAAACCTCTCCCCGAACATCTGCCATACGCTCTTTGTAATAGGTGAGTGCTCAACTCAGGTCCATGGTATGAAGCCTGTACTCGGCCTACGAGGTTTAATTGGGGTAAACACTGGCAGTGTAAACACCTGGTTATGGTGAAACTCCGACACCACCTTCGAAGGAATTTCGGGTAGGGGCGCAGGACAACCTTGTCCCTGTGGAAGAGCAAGTAAGGAGACTCCACCGAGAGTGCCTGGAGCTCCCCAGTCCTTTTGGCTGATGTGATAGCCACCAGGAAAGCGGTTTTCCATGACAAATGTGACATATCACATTTGAGCATAGGTTCGAATGGTTTGCCCATGAGCTTAGCCAAAACCAGCTATAAATCCCACAGAGGTGGAGGTTCATGCACTGGAGGGGATATGTGATCTAGGCCTTTGAAAAAGCACCAGACCACCTTCTCCTGCACCACTGACTGCACACCGGCCCATGCCCGGTAGGCAGAGATGCCTGCCAGGAGCACCTTAAGGGTCGTTGACCAAAGCCCCTCCTGGGAGAGGGACCATAGATAGTCCAAAATGCTAGCCACTGGACAGGATGAGGGGGTCCAATCCCCTGCCCTGGCACCAAATGGAAAATCTCTTCCATTTGAAGGTATAGCATTTTCTGGTGAATTCCTTATGGGATACCTCAACAACCATGAGGACCTCGTCGGACAGACCCAAAGCCCAAAACTCTAGCCACTCAGGAACCAGGCTGTCAGGTGCAGGGATTGAAGGTACAGATGGAATACCTTCCCCCGATTGATGAAAAGCAGGTCCGGGTGTGCTGGAAGACTCCTCGGGAGCCTGGAGCTGAGGCCGAGGAGATCTGGGTACCAGAACTGGTGTGGTTAGTCTGGGGCTACCAGGATTACCTACGCCTTGTCCCTCCTGACCTTGATGAGCACTCTGTGCATCAACGGAAATGGAGGGAAGGCATAGAAGAGGCCTGGGGTCCATGGCCTTGAGAAGGCATCCCCCTGCAGTGAGCCCTGGGGGGGGGCAGGCATGAAACAGCCTCAGCTTCACGTTCTCCCTGGAGGCAAACAGGTCCACCTAGTGGAAGCCCCAGTGGGAGAACAGGTCTTGTACTACCTCTTGGTGGAGTGACCACTCGTGAGATGCCCTGCCCATCTGGCTGAGAGCATTGGCCAGCTGATTCGAGGCTCCTGCCACATGAATAGCTAGGAGATCCACCTCCAGGCTGAGCACAAGGCTCCATGTGCGGAGAGCTTCCCTGCACAGAGGCAGGGAGTGCATCCCACCCTGTCTGTTGAGATAGTACATGACCATGGTGTTGTCCATCTGGACCTGGACCACTTGACCCCGAATGAATGGAGCGAAGGTGGTTAGGGCTAGCCGAACCACATGGAGCTCCAGCAGGTTAATGTGGCATCGGGATTCCTGAGGGGGCCAGAGTCTGTGGGCTCTGTGCTCCCCCAGATGGGCACCCCAACCAATCAATAAGGCATCGGACATCAGGATGACCGTCGGCTTGGGCCGGACAAACGGGATACCTTCCTGCAAGTGAGCTGTGACCAGCAACCACTGGAGGCTGTCCCACATCCTCTGGGTCACAGTGAACAGCTGGTCAAGGTGACCTGAGCACTGAGACCACTGGCTGGCCAGTTCCCATTGAAGGGAACGCATATGCCAGTGGGCCCATCGGACCATGCTGGTGCAAGCCGCCATGTAGCCCAGAAGGCACTGGAAGTCCTGGGAGGGGGCGCAACTGCCCAACCAGAAATGACTGGGCAAAGGAGGAGAGAACCTCTGCCCTATCCAGCGGGAGACGAGCTCTGGCTCAGCAGGACTCGAGCTCAGTTCTGATGAACCAAATTACCTGCGAGGGCACATGTTCCGACTTGACCTCATTGATCAGGATGCCAAGATCAAAGCAAGTCTGGGTGGCCAGATCTCTGGACCATTCCATCTCCCTCCTGGAGGAACCTGCTATGAGCCAGTTGTCCAGGTATGGATAAACCCGGACTACTCAGCACCTCAGGAAAGCTGCCACCACTGCAATGCATTTGGTGAAGACCCTGGGAGCCGAAGGGCATGGCCTGGAACTCGTAGAGGGTTCCCTCAGCTCGGAAGCGGCGAATCGGCCAGGGATGGATGGATTGGGATGAGAAAGAACGTGTGCTGAAGATCTAGGGAGCAGAACAACATGCCTTGCTCCAGGGATGATATTATCTGAGCCAATGCTACCATTCAAAAGGTGCGGGACCTGAGGAACCTGTTCAGATTGTGTAGATCGAGAATGGGATGCCAGCCCCCATTCCGTTTTGGTACCAGGAAGTACCTGGTAATGAACCCTAAGTCTGAAGGAGGGTCCACGACTCTATGCACCACCTCCTTGAACAGCAGCTGAGTGATGTCGTCTCGGAGAGCTGACTGACACCCCGTGGGGTGCAGGCTTGGCTTGGGGGGGGGAACTTGCTCGAATTCCAGAGGCAGGCCCCATCAGACCACTTCCAGCACCCAACGGTCCATGGTGATAATGGACCAGGCGGAAAGGAAGTGGCGGAGCTGGCCCCCCATGGGAGGACCCAGGGAAGGCGTGATGGGACGAAAAGGTTGGCACCCCACAACAGGTCACTGAGCAGGCTTAAAGTAGGAGGATCCGGCAGAGGCGCCACTGGGACCCTTCCCTCAAGGCTTTCTGACAAATGAGGCCACTGATTTGGCCCTGGCTCTTGATTTGGTCCACAGTCACCAAGTTTGCACCTGCTGGTCCTGCTGCTGGTGGGCTGGTCTGACCGCAGGAGTGGAGGAGCAAAAGGGCTTGTGATTCTGGTGCTTGAAGCCCTTGTCCTTTTGGGCAGATGTCACGGAGTCCAGGGTGGCATCGGAATTCTCAATACGTTGGAAGTGGCCCTCTACACCAGGCCGGAACAAGTCTGTGCCCAAACAGAGGACATCTGCCAGCTTGTGTTGGGTCTCAGCCATGAAGGTCGAGATTCTCAACCAAGCCCTGCAGCGCATGGCCACTGCAGCTGCTACCAAGTGGGCACAAGAGTCACCAATGTTCAGAACAGTCTGGAGTTGTTGCTTTACCACTGCCCATCCCATGTCCTGCTTGACCATAGTCTGTGGGTCCGCCAGAAGGTGAGGACTAACCTCATCCAGGGAGCCCAAAAGGGAGTGGGAGAAGTGTGCCATCAGCACGGCCGAGCTAGCCTGGCGAAGGCCAAGAAAAGAAGCAGCGTAGACCTTTTTCGCCGAATGATCCAATTTCTTGGATTCTTTGTCCAGCAGTCTGTCCATATTTCCTGTATTACCTGAGTGCTGAAAGACGGAGTCTGCCACCAAACCCTCAGCCGAGGGATGCTCCAAAAACCCCGAAAGGGAGCCAGTTGGAACTGCATATTTGTGGGCCATTCGGGCTGAGGGCGCAAGGCAAGAAGCAGGACACTGCCATAGCTCCAGGGCCAGGCTCACAATCGACTCTGCCACAGGGAAGGCCTACATGAGAGAATCCCCTTTGTCGAGAATCTCCATTAGGGGATATATGGCCCATTTGTGGACCATCTCAAGCTCCATTCCCGTGGACTCGGGAATGAGCCAAAGAATACCCATAAACGAGGTGGGCCCCTCATCGATGGAAAGGCGCCCAGAAGACTCTACGTTAATGGAACGGGGGTGCAACAAGGAGTCTTCGGACTCTGAGGAGTCCACGTAAAGCAGGCGTCCACCTGAGTTGCCCTCAAACCACCTTGGGCAATCGGGAGTGAGGGTGACTGACAACCAATGAGGCAACCCTTTTGCCGACTGAGAATCCTTGGTCGGGGCGCCAGATTCCAGCTGTTCAGTTGGTAGCTCCACCGGAATCGGCAGAGAGGCTGGCTTCGGCCGAGCAGGCACCTCTGCATTGGTGACGGTGGCAGGAGCTGATGTCAGCTGTTTGGGCGACAGCCACTTGATAGCCGGGGTAGAAACTCATGTACTAGAATGGTTAGAGATACAAAAGCTGCATACTATCATTCTGAATTTCTCTCTGCCTCCAAAAATCCTACAAAATTTTGGAAAACCATCAAGGACTTGTCTGGTCACATAGCCGGTGACTCACTACCTGATGAAATCTCCTTAAACAATAACACCATTAGTGACAGACTGGAAGTTCTGGATGCCTTCAATAATCACCTTGTGACTGCAGGCTTAGCCTTCGACAATTCCCCTGTGAAATTGATACGCTCTCAGGTGGATAATCAAGGTGCAGATCCTAGTGTCACCGATTCAGTCTTCTCCTTGTGTCCCACTACTCTGAAAGAAGTTGAAGACCGGTTGCTAAAACTGGTTGTAAAAAAAAAAAGTGCTGGTGCGGATACCCTGGACCCATATTTTTTGAAGGTGGCCATCCGTGTGTTAGCCGTGCCCATAACCCATTTATTTAACCTTTCATTAACTCAAGGATCCATTCCTTCAATATGGAAAACAGTGCACATCATACCCCTGTTCAAGTCCTGAAATCGATATGATCTAAATAATTACAGACCAATTTCGAATCTCCCGGTCTTGTCAAAATTACTGGAAAAAGTCGTAAGTAACCAGCTGAGGCATTATCTTGAAGCTAAGAAAAAATTACTCACCTTAGTAATGTTGTTTCTTCTAATGGAGTCTTGCTATATTATGACAATTGCAGTTTGTCCCACCATTAGAACTGGTCCGGAGGTGAAAGAGTTAACTTCCATGCCAGGCATGGAGCTTAGAGCGCGAGCTTGGTTAGAGAAGCTCTGTCTGGATAATTTCAAACTGAAACTGTCAGATCTTTACGAGCAAAAACTCACTAAGGTTCTGTGTGGAAGCTGTAACCTACACTAGCCAACTGGCTACCTAAATATTAACACATATTCCTGGTCCCAACACCAAGACTCAAGTCAGGGGACCAGAAAATAAATAAGATAAAATAAAAACACAACACCCCAAAACCCCAAGAAGGGGTGGAAAAACATATAATGGGCATAAATAAGTGCCAACACTGGACTGCCCACCCCATACCCAAGTAGAAGTTCTGAGAGGGGCAGGCTGGTGGGGAGGTCATAATATAGCAAGACTCCATTAGAAGAAACAACATTACTAAGGTGAGTAATTTTTTCTTCAAACAACATGAAGTCTTGCTATATTATGACAATTGCAGAATACACAGCAGTACCTCCATGGAGGAGGACAGAACCTACTTAGGAATAGGCTCTGAAGCACGGCTGTGCTAAATCTAGCATCCCTCCTGGCCTGGATATCCAAGGAGTAATGCTTGGTGAAAGTGTGTACCGTTTTCCAAGTAGCTGCGTGACATATCTCTAAGATAGGGATGTCTCTGGCAGCAGCTAGAGACGCAGCTGTACCTCTGGTAGAGTGAGCCCTCAGGCCTGAAGGGGGAACCTTTCCCAGTTTCTGATAACAAAATTGGATACAAGAGACAATCCACCTGGCAATGGATCTCTTAGTGGCAGGTTTACCTTTCCCAACCTCACCATAAGTGAGAAAAAGTTGGAGGGATTCGAACCTATGACCCTTGGTACGCTCTATATAGTAACTTAGGGCCCTCTTAACATCTAAGCTGTGCAGCCTCCTCTCACCAGAGGAGGAATGGTCAGTGAAGAACACTGGAAGGGAAATAGATTGATTAAGATGGAAATCTGAAACCACCTTAGGCAAAAACTTCCTTAGTCCTAAGACTACTTTATCCCTGTGAAAGGAAATAAAGTCACTCTCCACTGACAAGGCTTGTAACTCACTTATGCGCCTGGCAGAAGTGATGGCTACTAGAAAAACAGTTTTCCAAGTCAAATACTTAAGCTCTGCAGAAGACAGAGGTTCAAAGGGGGGTTGCATCAACTGAGCAATGCAAACATTAAGATCCCAGGCAGGGGCCGGGTCCCTGAAAGGTGGATTAGTATGAAGTAATCCTTTGAAAAACTTGGAAAATACAGGGTAAGTGGAAAGAGAAGAGGGCTTTCCTGCTGAAATAAAAGCAGAGACAGCTGCCAAATGTACTTTCAGGGTAGCTGGTCTCAGGCCCAAAGAATTAAGATGGACCATATAGTCCAAAACAATGGGCAAATCAGCAGATTCCGGGGAAATATGCTTCCCAGAGCACCAGATGGAAAACCTTTTTCCATTTAGAATTATAAGTAGCCCTAGTGGAAGGCTTCCTAGAAGCCTTCAGGATTTCAAGAACACCTTGAGAAAGGTGTAGGTCAGCAAACTCTAACTCCTCAAGAGCCAGGCCTTGAGGTTGAGGATTAGATTCGGATACCAAACTCTCCCTGGGCACAAGATAACAGGTTGTGATTCCTGGGGAGACACAGGGAAGATGGACTGCTAAGGACAGAAGGAGTGGGTACCAGGGCTGCCTGGCCCAATCTGGAGCAATCAGAATCATCTTGCAAGGCTGGGATCTGATTTTGACTAGCACCTTGAATAGGAGAGGGAAGGGGGAAAGGCATATAGAAACTTCCCTTCCCAATCTAGGAGAAAGGCATCCAGGGGGACTGAGCCCATCACTGGGGGCCTGCAACAAAACAGTGGAAGTTGGTGATTGTCTGGGGCTGCGAAAAGATCTATCTGAGGGGTGCCCCATCTGGCAAAAACTATCCCCAGTACTTGGGGATCCAGTGACCATTCGTGATGGCCCTGGGAAATCCTGCTGAGAGCATCTGCCAGGATATTGTCCTTTCCTGGGAGGTGAACTGCTATGAGGGAAGCGTTCAGGGAATAAGCCAGAGACCACAACTTCATTGCCTCGGTGCACAAGGCCGAAGACCGAGTGCCCCCTTGTTTGTTGATGTACCACATTGTGGTGGTGTTGTCTGTTCTGACTTGTACCACTTTGTTCTGAACAGATGCAGAAAACACCTGAAGTGCTAGAAAGACAGCTCTGAGTTCCAACAAATTGATGTGGAGCAGAGATTCCTGAGGGGACCACACTCCCTGGGTGGAGAGGTCGCCCATGTGAGCTCCCCATCCCAGAAGGGACGCATCTGTAGTAAGGGTCAGAGAGTGAGATGGAAGGATGAAGGGGAACCCTAGTCTCAAATTGCTCTGATCCTGCCACCACTGAAGGGCCTGGATCAGGGTTCGAGTCACGGGGATCAACTTGGAAAGGGGATCTTTTCTTTGAGACCAAAAGGCTCTCAAGTGAAACTGAATGTCCCTCATCTGAAATCTTGCTCCTTACACTACAGCTGTGGAAGCAGCCATGTGTCCCAGGAGCTGTAAGAAATGCCTTGCTGGTCGAGAGACCTGCAAAGTGAAGGAGGAGGCCAGGGCCACTAGGTTCCTTACCCCTCTCTAAGGGTAGGAAGGCTCTGGCCCGCTTTGTGTCCAATTCTGCACCTATAAAGGTGAGTACCTGGACAGGTTCCAGAACTGACTTTGGAAGATTGAGCAGAAAACCCAGAGAGGTGAGCAGCTGCTGGGTAACTTGCAGGTGTGATTTGACCTGTTCTGGAGACTGGCCTACAATGAGCCAGTCGTCTAGGTAGGGAAAGATGGCAATCTTTTGCCTTCTTAAATGAGCAACTGCTACTGCTAGACATTTTGTGAATACCCTTGGGGCAGAGGTAAGGCCGAAGGGCATTGCTCTGAACTGGTAATGGCCTGAGGGCAGTTCGAATCTGAGGTACTTTCGGTGGGAGCTTATGATTAGAACATGGAAGTAGGCATCCTTGAGGTCCAGGGAAGCTAGCCAGTCCCCTGGCCTTAGAGAAGATAAAATCATTGCCAGAGTCACCATTTTGAATTTTGGTTTCAAAAGGTGCTTGTTCAGATATATTAGGTCCAAAATGGGCCGCCATTCTCCTGTCTTTTTTGGGGCAAGGAAGTACCTGGAGTACAGACCCTTGCCCTGGTGTAGGGGGAGAAACCCTTTCTACAGCTCTGAAAGCCAGGAGGGTTGAGACTTCTGTTTCTAAGGCAAAGGTCTCTAGAGGATTTGCAGGTAGAAAAGATCTGATTCTCATCTTTGGAAATTTTTTGAAGCTGAGAACCAGACCCTGGCTTACTACTTCCAGGACCCACTTGTCTGATGTTAGAGACTCCCAGTCCTGAACGAAGTAAGCCAGCCGCCCCCTACAGGTAATGGAGAACCGCCCTGGGCATCCCATCAGGGTGCCTGTTTGGAAGGGGCTTTAGGCTGAGGTGTGGAGCAGGCCTGCTTGCACCCTGCCTGCCCCTCCCTCTGAAGAACCCCTCTGAGCATAAGCAGAAGAAGCCTGGTTTGGTAAAAGGCCTGTGAAAAGGCCTACCTCTACCCTGGGGTCTGCCTCTGAGGAGTGGCTTGCGCTCCTTGGCTTTGCACTCCTATAAGTTGTTCTATATTCATCCATTTTCTTCATGTAATTCTCTGTCTGCTCCCCAAACAGAGAATTTCCTACCACAGGAAAATCCATAGCCTTAGTCTGGGTATCCTGTGACAAACTAGTACACCTGAGCCAAGCCAACCTACGAAAGGCCACAGATGTAGCCATGACTCTAGAGGATACATCATTAGAATCCACAGCAGCATGGAATTGCACCTTGGATGCCTCAATGCCATCAGCAGCCACCTGCTCCAGCTCCTTGGCAAGCTGGCCAGGGGCCTGTTTGGCCAAAGCCATGACAGTGTCCCATCTAGATTTTTGGTATCTTGCCACATAAGCCATGTAATTTGCTTGTCTGAGTCCCAAGGACGCTGCCATGTATTGTTTTTTTAGCCATGGCATCAATCTTCCTGGAGTCCTTGTCAGGAGGATGTGAAGCCAGGGGAATGTTAGCCTTATCACAGGCTGCAGCCTGAACTACTCCAACATGACTGCATTGCTGTGAAAGAAAGTCTATATCAGGACCTGACAAAGTGTACCTCCTGTCCATCTTCTTGTCAACAGGAGGCACAGAATTAGGAGCTTTTAAAATTTTTATTGTTTGTTTCCTAAATGATTTATGTAAGAGGATAGACAATCTCCTAGACTCTGGGATATACATCATTTCCACAAAATCAGGTTCCTCTTGCTCATCCACAGCTTCCTCTAATGGGAGCTGGAGGGTTTCAGCCACCTTTTTATAAAACAGAAAGTGAGAAAGGGACTCAGAAAGCGTAGGGGGGAGATTCTAAAGGTCTGTCTGGGGAGATGTCCGGTTCAATGGGTACATCCAGACTCTCAAAGTCACATTCACACTGTTCATAATCCTCCTCCCCCTCCTCTGGTTCATAAAACTCTTCAATATCATATTCTTGAACCGGTGGAACCGGCCGAACCGACCTTTTACCAGACAGTGGCGGTTCGGACGGAACCGGAGAAAGTGACTGTACAATCTGTATAGCTTTTGCTATTTCTGCAGCAGTTGGAGAAGGAATTTTGGACTCCACACCTGCTGATTTTCTAGTTTTCTTTGCTGGAACTGGCTCCCCAGAGTCAGCTTTACGTTTGCCCGAGGAAGTCTCGCCCTGGTCAGAGGGCACTCCCTCCGGTTCGATTGGCACCGAACCAGGCTGGCCATCCGGGTCAGCGGACTTTTTGGCCTCTCGGTCCCTGAGCCTGACAACTCTCTTATCCAGGGTGGCTGCAGGGAAATTCTTGCAAATCTGGCAGTCTGAATTGAGGTGGTCAAACCCCAGACAATAGACACATGTGGTGTGTGGGTCAGCCTTGGCAAAGGCTTCCCCACAGACACTACAGTATTGAAACCCTGTAGGCCTGGTTTTTCCTTTGGGTTTCTCAGACATGATGCCAGCCTAACCAACAAACTTGCCCTTTGAACGGCAGTGCCAGGCAAGACACCCTTATCGGTTCCCAACCGTGTCACGGGTCGTGGAAAAAACCGTAATGAAATCCGTTTTTTTTAGAACCAATAAGAACCGGGAACCGCACTCTAAAAGCTTTAAAATGCTTACTTTTTTAAAGTTTTAAACAACCTGATCGGTTCGAACCGAACCGATAAACATTTACAAGTTCCACACAGAAATAAACCTGTCTATTACTTACAATACCACAGACAGAGCTTGAACCGATCGGTTTGCAGTTAAAATAATAATACTCGCGGTTGAATTTAACCGAGAAAATACTTTTAAACCGAGAAATGAACCGAGCAGTAGGAGAAATCTCCGGAGCGACTGTTCAGTGAGGCGGAGTAAAGAATCTGACAGTTTCAGTTTGAAATTATCCAGACAGAGCTTCTCTAATCGAGCTCGCGCTCTAAGCTCCATGCCTGGCATGGAAGTTAACTCTTTCACCTCCGGAGCAGTTCTAATGGTGGGACAAACTGCAATTGTCATAATATAGCAAGACTTCATGTTGTTTGAATAACCTGCTCAATTCAGTCCAATCAGGGTTTAGAGCTAACCACAGCACCATCACAGCACTTGCCAAAGTGACTAATGACTGGCAAAGAGAGCTAGACAACAGGAATTATACCTGCGCCATATTCTTGGACCTGAGCAAGGCCTTCGACACTGTCAACCATTCTCTGCTACTCTCTCCCCTGACCTCACTAGGTGCTGACCCATTATCTTTACAGTGGTTCAACAACTACCTCTCTGATCGTTTCCAGCAGGTGAAAGCGGAAGGAGATCTCTCAACTACCAATCCTCTTCTAAAAGGTGTTCCCCAGGGTTCTATCTTAGAATTGATCTTATTTGCAATATACATCAACAATATTGATGAAAGCATAACTAAGGCCACCATTCATTTGTTTGCAGATGACACAGTTCCTTATGTAAGCCACCCATCATTACAATCTGCATGTAATGACCTTCAATCTGAGTTCAACCTGCTGCAACACCAACTCCTAAACAAAAAACTATTACTTAACGCCAAGAAAACAAAAGCAACGCTCTTGTCTCCCTCTGCCCAAATGGTAAATTCAGCCCTATCAGATCCTGTGCTGCAGATTACTACAATTCTTGGCGAGAAGTTGGAATGTGTCCCTAAATTCAAACACCTGGGGGTATGGCTGGACCATAGGCTCTTCTTTATAGAGCACGTTGAAGAATTACTCAAAAAATTACGACAGAGATTTTGCCTGTTATTAAGGATAGCCCGCTTCTTAACTAGAGATGCCAAACTACAGCTGGTACAATCAACCTTACAGCTGGTACAATCAACCTTTCTATCCTTGATAGATTATGCTGACATCCTCTACAGTCACTGTCCCGTTTCCTACCTCACCAAACTTGACACATTATATCATAGAGCTTTGAGGTTCATCACAGGCCTGCCTTATTCCACTCACCACTGCTCCCTATATCAATCTGTGGGGTGGAGTTCTCTTCAATTCAGGCGTGATAAAAATGCAGCCTTGTGGACCCGGAGAGCCATCTCCAAAAAACTGCCCCAATACATTACAGACTGTCTTCTTATAAAACCAATAGGTAATTACGCCCTGAGAAGTTGCAAATCTCTCCTACTGATTGTTCCCAACGTTAACGCTAGCTTTGGCAGGGCTGCTATAAGCTTTACACTGTCCTCCTTGTGGAATAAATTGCAAAAAAAAACTGAAACTGAGGTCACCCATTGGCATCTCCTCTTTCAAGCTCTTATATTCACATCTCAGAAATGATCAGTGCAATTATTTCCCATGACCATAAATTGTCATCATGCTAACCTATATCATTTAACCATGAACAAATTACTTCTAGTGCTTGTCTCCTCCTTGGCCCTGGTCTGTCATTATGCTTTCATGTAACACCTTGATGCCTCTGTCCTCCCTTTGATACTGGTCTATCTTCCGCTTTCTCAGCCTTCTTTTCACACAACTCTGTAATCGCTCATCCACAATCTACATAATCATACTATAAAGTCTAACTCCCTTTCCCTCTCCCCGTAGGCCCCCACTGCTGCATCAGTTCTACTGACCTATCCTTGGGACTTCACTTCTCACAATGTTTATCCTTCGCTTACATATTACATACCCCTCCTGGTACCCCTTCTGCCATTAGTTGGTGGTTCTCCAAGCCATTTTCATGGCTAGTACTAGTGACTGCCCCTGGTAAATGAACTAACTGGTACTTCTATACAGAGAACATGGTTTATATACAGTTGCATGGTTCAGTGGTGGACCTGCCCCCTTGTATTTGAATCTTCCTCTGTTATGGCTTGCCTTGTCTTCCTTTTATCATTTAAATCCCCTATTATTGCACCACTGTTTTTGTGTTTATATACTTATTTACATGTATTTATATGTTTTTATGATGAATGTTACCTGACCCTGTTCTAACCAAGTCCATCTTGTAAAAGAGCTCTGCTCAATGATGTTCGCCTGGATAAATAAAGATTTTGATTGATTGAAGCCTGGGTTGGCTTCGAACTGGACAAGACTAACTGCAAATCTTCATAGCACCAACGCGACTTGGCATGTCAGTGTCTCAGTAGGTAGCACACTCGCATCTGAGGCCGGGAGATCAGAGGGCTGTGGGTTCAGTTCCCACATCTGGCACTTGGGTTAATATCCCAATACTAACACTGTAGTGCAGCACGAGGGTGGTGCTGCACTTCTGAGGTGCCGTCTTTCGGATGAGACGTTAAACCAAGGTCCCATCTGCCTGGATTGGTGGTAGTTCAGGTGGATGTTAAAGATCCCATGGCACTTATCAAAAAAGAGTAGGGGAATTTCCCCAGTGTCCTGACCAAATTTCCCTCATTCACTAAAAATACCATTAACTGCTTAATCCAGTTCAATCTCAGTTGCTTACCATCTGTATCCCCCGCTGCCCCTGAAAAAGGGACTTCTAGGCCCAGTGGGCTTACCGGGTCAACAAAATGTAAACAAACAAACTTGTGCCGGAGCCTCTCCTCAGAGGAGGACGAAGAAGAGTAGCGGCGCCACCGCCTACCGTGATGTCAGAAGCAAGATCGACAGTGATAGAGAGATCTAGCCGACCCACTAGAAGAGGACCGAGACCACAACCTTGACCATCAGTGGGGCTGACGGGGAACGCTGGAAGGAGTAAGGGAAACTCCGTGGCTCCTCCAGGTCAGGATCCTGATGGACCAGGTTCGATCCAGCAGGCTGAGCCGATACGTCCGAGGACACCGAAAGCCCTGGGGTCCGGAATAAGGAATTGTCGGCCTCATCTGGCGACAGCCCACTGATCGGCTCGGTCTAGTCTGACGGGGTTTCCGTGAAACCAGCCGCCTCGGCCACAATTTTGACCGAAGTTGAAACTGGAGTCTGCTGGGAATGGTACCGCTCCCAATCCCAAGAGCATCAACACTGGGTCTTCTCCTTCTTCGAATCCTTCTCACGAGAGCGTGAGACATGCGACCCAGAAGGGTCTTCTCCTTCAGTAGAGAAAGACTGGCACATCTCCTTGAAGGAAGTCAAATAAGTGGAGCCCAGCTGGAGCAGAATGAAGTATGAAGCCGAAGAGGAACTAGCCGTGGCCTGGGCCGCCTCCGCCTCCTCCTCGAAGGCCTTGAGCTGTTCAAGCTGTTCCATGGATCCCGCAGCCATGGAGACCACCCAATGGGCATCCTTCGATTTAACTGTCTGGTAACGTTTTTCCGGACGCCCCAGCTGGAGTCAGTCTTTGAGAATCGACGGTTGAAAGGACTGACACAGGTTGCAAGCCTGCTGATCGTGGTCATGACAAAGGCAGTAAAACACATGTGGCGGAGAGCTGGTGACATCATGCCCTATGGCATCAGGCGAAACCTGGGGAACGGTCTTATCTTCCATCAGCGGTAGCGAGAGAAGAAAAGGAAGACTGAACTCTAATGAGTTTGAGAGTAAGTTTTGAAAGCAAATCTGAAGATTCAAGAGCCAGGGCCAAATACATGCGACAGTGCTAAGGAGGGAACCTGAACCTTCCAGTGGAAAGGAAGAGCTGGCGTCATGGGGCACAGCCAAGGGTTATACCACCCAGGTGGGTGGGAGGAGCCAGCTTGAAGACATTCCGGCGACCCTTAAAGGGAAAGGCAATCTGCCAGAAAGTGTGGATAGAACAACATATCCACATCCCTAGAACAGTCATTTCTCATATTCAGATGCCGTTTTACTATCTGTCTTTTTTGATGGTTTCACAGAAAATCCTTCAGACATTTTCAAACCAGCTCGTGGAATCTTGGGTGAGTGCTCGATTCCATTCATCCAACACTGACATCATTTTCCTCACGGTCCTGGTAGCTCAGTACATCATATTATGACATTCAAAAATCAGTCTTTTCTTCCAATTTTCTGGTGGTGGCCTGTATTAATCAAATTATTCCAGTAAAACACCATGAGTAAATATGAAAACATTACTTACCATAGTAATCTTGTTTCTTCTAAGGGAATCTTACTGTATTCTGACAAATGCAGTATGGTCTCATCATAAGACTGCCCCAGAGCCGAAATGGTTAACAGAACCTATGCTAATAGTGGAATGTTAGACTTGAGCTCGGTTTTCAAATCACTGTCCCTGGTTGCACTTCCTGCAACCGTCAGATTCTTACGAAGCATACAGAAGCTAAATACTAACTATCCAAACTAAGTTTACTACCCCTAAATATCCCCATTAGGTAAACAGAAACTCCAAACAACAGGAGGCATCCCTAAGACTCAAGTCAACAGATGCTCAGAAAACTAATAGGTACCCACAGGTTTCCAACATCAGTGATACACGAGTGAGCAGAGCCTTGTAGGTCCTAGCAGGGGAGGAATGGTGGGAGCTCAGAATACAGCAAGATTCCCTTAGAAGAAACAAGATTACTATGGTAAGTAATGTATTCTTTAAACCCCATGAAATCTTACTGTATTCTGACAAATGCAGACTACCCAAGTAGTGCTTTTGGAGGCAAGCAGAGGACTTATTTAGGAAACAAGTTCTGCAGAACTGCTGTGCCAAACATGGCATCACTCCTGGCCTGGGTGTCCAGGCAGTACAGCTTGGTAAATATGTGAACTGTTTTCCAGGTAGCTGCCTTACAGATTTCCAGAAGAGGAATGTCTCTGGAAGCAGCTATAGCTGCAGCAGTCCCTCTAGTAGAATGGGTCCTAAGTCCCTGTGAGGGTTGCTTACCCACTTTGTCACAACAGAACTGGATACATGAGACAATCCATCTCACTATGGATCTCTCTGTGGCAGGTTTACCCTTGCCAACCTCTCCATAGGTCAGAAAGAGCTGTGTTCTATCCCCTCTGTGACTGTTTGTGTGCTCTAGGTAGTAACTAATAGCCCTCTTGACATCCAAGCTATGTAGTCTACGCTCACCTGAGGAGGAATGGTCAGTAAAAAAGACTGGCAGGGTGATGGACTGATTAATGTGAAAGTCAGATACCACCTTAGGGAGAAATTTATTATTTGTCCTGAGTACCACCTTGTCTCTATGGAAGGCCACATAATTGGGCACCATGGACAAAGCCTGCATCTCACTAATCCTTCTGGCAGAAGTAATGGCCACTAAAAACACAGCCTTCAAAGTCACATACTTAAGGTCAGCTGATGACATGGGCTCGAAAGGAGGCTGCATAAGCTATGCTATGCAAATGTTTTAAGTCCACACAGGGTAGGGACTCTATGAGGGGTTGCAAAAGCAGTAGCCCACATTAAAAACTTTCGGAACACTGCATTAGAGGCCAAAGATGGCTTACCTGCTGACAGGTAAGCAGACACTGCAGCCAAATGCACCTTCAAAGTAGAGGTTCTGAGGCCTAGGGAATGAAGATGAGTGAGATAGTCAAGAACTACTGATAAGCCAGCCTGGTCTAAGCTTTTGTCCCTGCACCAGAAAGCAAATCTTTTCCACTCAGAAGTACAGGTTTTTCTGGTAGCAGGTTTTCTAGATACCCTAAGGACCTCCATTACCCCTTCTGAGAGATTCAAATGTGCATACTCCAGGTCCTCAAGGACCAGGTTTTGAGTCTAAGGGTTCAAAGACTGGGGTAGAGGATCCTACCCTGGGAGGAGGTCAGCAAATTGTGCCTCCTGGGTAGGCTGACTGGCTTGGCTACCGAGAGGGACAGAATTAGAAAATATCATGGATGTCTGGCCCAATCTGGGGCAGTGAGGATCACTGTGACTGGCTGGGACCTGAGCTTGTTAAGGACTCTCAGCAACAATGGGAAGGGAGGGAAGACATACAGGAACTTCCCTGTCCAATCCAGGGTCAATGCATCAAGTGGCACTGTGCCTTTCAGTGGGGGTCTGCAAAAGTACAGAGGGAGCTGGTAGTTGTCTGGGGAAGCAAAGAGGTCTACCTCTGGAGTGCCCCACCTTCTGAACACCAACTGCAGTACTTACTTGTTTAAAGACCATTCGTGATGGTTCTGATTTATTCTGCTCAGTGCATCTGCCAGCACACTGTCCTTCCCTGGAAGGTGGACTGCTGACAGCAAAATGTTCAGGGAATAGGCCAGGGTCCATATTTTCATAGGCTCTGTGCAGAGGGGTGTGGACCTTGTGCCTCCCTGTTTGTTGATGTAATACACAGTAGTCATGTTGTCTGTCCTAACTTGGACCACCTTTCGTTGCAGCATGCTGGTGAATGCGTGAAGTGCTAGGAACACTGCCATGAGCTCCAACAGGTTGATATGCAGCAATGACTCCTGTTTGACCCAAGTACCGTGGACAGTATGTTCCCCTAGGTGTGCTCCCCACCCTAGTAGGGAAGCATCTGTAGTGAGCACCAGAGATGGTTGCTCTTGGAGGAATGGGACCCCTTGTCTGAGGTTTTCCAGATCCTGCCACCACTGGAGTGCCTGAACGAATGTTTGAGTGACTGGGACCAGCTTTGATAACCTGGCTTTTTTCTGATGCCAGTAATGCTTGAGATGATATTGAATATCCCTCATCTGAAATCTTGTTCCTGACACTGTGGCAGTTGAGGCTGCCATGTGGCCCAAGAACTGGAGAAAGTGCTTGGCCAGCCTGAGGCTGTGAGGCTTGAAGGAGCCCACCAGCTGCCTGACAGCGTCTGCCCTCAGCTGAGGAAGAATGGCCCTTCCTCTGACTGAATCTAATTCTGCTCCTATAAACTCCAGGAGCTGTACTGGCTGTAGCACTGACATCTGCAGGTTTATCAAGAAACCCAGGGACTGTAACAGTTCCTCTGTTAAGGCCAGAGACTGCTTGACCTGCTGAGGAGACTGCCCCACTAAGAGCCAGTGATCCAGGTATGGAAAAACTGCCACTCCCTGCCTTCGTAGGTGAGCCACAACCACAGCCAAGCATTTTGTGAACACCCTTGGAGCAGAAGTAAGGCCGAAAGGCATTACTCTGAACTGGTAGTGGCCTGATGGAAGTCTGCACCTGAGGAACTTTCTGTGAGACTGCCTTATTAGGATATGGAAGTAGGCATCTTTTAAATCCAGAGATGCCAGCCGGTCTCCTTGCCTTAAAGTTGGCAAAATCGTTTTTAAGGTGACCATTTTGAATTTTTGGTTTCAGTAAATGCCTGTTCAGGTGTCTGAGATTCAATATGGGTCACCACTCCCCTGTTTTCTTGGTTGTGAGGAAGTATCCTGAGTAAAGACCCTTTCCTTTCTGTAAGAGAGGAACTGGTACCACTGCTCCTAATGAAAGCAGTTTTAACACCTCCTTTTCCAGTAAGAGTGTCTCTGAGGGGGAGGAAGGTTGTAAAACTCTTGCCCTCAGTCTTGGTCTGAGTTTGAAACTGAGTGAAAGGCCCTGACCTACTACCTCCAGGACCCACCGATCTGTGGTGATGGATTGCCATTCCTGGAGATAGTAGGTCAGCCTGCCCCCTACTGCACCTGGGGAGGCGACCCGAGCAGATCCCTCAGGGTGTCTGCTTATTTTGAGGTGCTGACTGGGTACTGGGGCTAGTTCAGTTGGTGCCTCTCCTGCCCCTGCCTCTGAAGTAGTCTCTCTGCTGCTGACATTGTGGATAGGCTTGAGGCTGGAAGAATGGCCTGTAAGGTCTGCCAATATGACTCCTGGCATGCTGCTTTTGGGGGCAGGAGCCTTATCATTAGCAGCAGCACTTTGGTATGCTGCTTTGTATTCGTCCATCTTCCTCATGTAAGCCTCAGTCTGCTGTCCGAACAGAGACGAAGGCTCACATGGGAAGTTCGTGGCTTTGGACTGGGTATCTTTATTTAGTCTAGGATTACAAGTACCTTTGAGCCAAGGCTCTTTTACAAAGGTTCCACATCAGGGATAACATACAACAAGGAATCAACAATGAGATAACAGTAAACAATTCTTGTACAGCAGTGCTATTGAAAGAAGTCAAGTATAAGAAAAGTAAGGTGTAGAGGAGGAGGAGGAGAAATGTAGGTGGCTAACATAGGCAGTTATAGCAAAATGGAGAACACATCAGGACGCATGTGACCACCAGGAGTGGGTCTGGTCAGGCACCCTGGGGTGGCAAAGAACAGGGATGAGAAGAGAGGGGGAGAAAGAAGATGCAGCCGGAGTCATTTGTCAAGAAAAGTGGGAAGGAGTGCTAGAAGAGAAGAGGGGGCAGGGTGAGGCGGAGGAATAAGTGCAACAAAGGGGCATGGAGAGACTAATGAGTGGTGAAGTAGACCTGGGTTTTGGTGGCACCTCAGAGAGTCGGAGGAAGGGGACTAGGGGGGGCAGGGAGCAGCAGTATATAAGTTAGGACTAGAGCTGTGTAGGTCATGAGCTAGGAGAGGCAGTCACAGGAGCCAGAGGCAGTGAGATTGGTCCGGAGCCTGGTTTTGAACAGACCTAGTGTAGTGGCTGAGGAGATGGTGTGGCTGAGACCATTCAGCCATAGAGGAGCCCTGCAGGTGAAGGAGCATTGGCCCTGTGTTGTACGACAGCAAGGGACTTGTAGATTCTGGACTGTTGAACTCCTGGTGTTCCGCTGGTTAGTGTTTTGATGTAGTAAGGCAGTATCACCAGGAGGTGTTAGGCCAGGGTTGATTTTTCTCGCCATAGCACAGGTGAGATACTTTATCCAGTTGGAGAGTTGAAGGCCATCTGGCTTGTGCATAGAGGGCACAGATGTGGGTGAGGAGGTGGGCACCAGTTGTGAGTCGGCAAGCCTTGTGTAGGGCAGTTGTTATATGTCAGAGGGTGGATGTTGAGGCAGAGCCATAGATAATGAGGCTACAATCTTGTGTAAGATTGGTAGTCCATAGCCAAGCAAATCTCTTGAGAGACACTGAGGAAGCCATCTGCCTGGCTGCAGTGTCATTGCTATCCACTGCCATTCTGAATTGGACCTTGGAGGCCTCTACCCCTCTCTTGGCAGCTTCCTCCAGGTCTGCTGCCATTGGTGCTGGCACAGATTTTGTAATCTCTAGCACAGTGTCCCAGAGTGTCCTTTGGTATCTGGCAAAATAGGCCATATATGAAACCTGCTTAATCGCCAGAGAGGAACCCAGATACTGCTTCTTTGCAACAGAAGCCAGCTTTCTGGAATCTTTGTCAGGAGAGTGTGATGCTAGGGGAATGCTCTGCTTTATCACAGGCTTCTGCCTGTACATTCCCTTCTGGCTAGTGACTGAACAGGAACTCAGCCTCACCCCACACCCAATATTTCTTATCCCTTTCTATCAACTGGTGGAATAGAGGGTTGGGGTATGCAGGATTTTCAGAACCTGCTTCTTCAGATTTATGGATGGGCAGTGAAGAAAATACTCCCCTAGTAATGTTTCTTCAAATGGAGTCTTGCTGTATTTCTGACTATTGCAGTTAGGTCCTGCCTTTCAACTGCCCTGAGAATAAAGAGTTAAACTTTCCATGCACAGCATGGAATGTTCACTTCGAGCTCGGTTGAAGCCCTGTCTGCTGTTGTTTAAACTCCAACGGTCAGATCTTTACAAGCAATACTCACTAGAAGTTCTGTGGAAATTTAAAACTCACACTAGCCAACTGGCAACTAAATTTATTTAAAGGGTTTTTGGTTTCAAAGCAAAGACTCCAAGTCAGAAACCCAAAAACAAAGCGCAACACACACCCAAAATAAAAGAGAGTGAAAAGGACACCCCTAGGTTCCAACGCTGCTCTGCCCACCCACATCCCAAAACCAGGTTCTGAGAGGGAGGCGGGAGATCAGAATACAGCAAGACTCCATTAGAAGAAACAACATTACTAAGGTGAGTAATTTTTTCTTCAAACAACATGAAGTCTTGCTGTATTCTGACTACTGGTGACTACTGCCAGTACTTCAATGGAGGAGGGACAGAATCTACTTTGGGAATAGGCTCTGAAGTACTGTTGTACCAAACCGAGCATCACTCCTAGCCTGGATATTTAGAGAGTAATGCTTGGTGAATGTATGGACTGTTTTCAGGTGGCTGCTGACAAATTTCTAAGATAGGAATATCCTGGCAGCAGCCAGGGAAACGCTGTACCTCATTAGAGTGAGCCCTCAGGCCTGAGGGTGGAGTTCTACCCAGGTTTTCATAGCAGAATTGTATACAAGAGACAATCCACCTGGCAATAGATCTCTTAGTGGCAGGTTTGCCCTTACCAACCTCTCCATATGTGAGGAACAATTGGAGGGACTCAAAGATGTGACCCTTGGTGCACTCTATGTAGTAGCTGAGGGCCCTTTTAACATCCAAGCTGTGCAGCCTCCTCTCTCCAGAGGAGGAATGGTCAGTGAAGAAAACAGGCAGAGACATAGATTGGTCAAGGTGGAAATCTGAAACCACCTTAGGCAAAAACTTCCTGTTAGTTCTTAGGACCACTTTACCTCTATGGAAAGAGATGAAATCAGGCTCCACTGACAGGGCTTGCAATTCACTGACACACCTGGCAGAGGTAATGGCTACCAAAAACACAGTTTTCCAAGTCAAGTACTTAAGCTCTGCAGAATACAAAGGCTCAAAGGGTGGTTGCATAAGCTGAGCAATGCAAACATTAAGGTCTCAAGCAGGAGCAGAGTCCCTAAAGGGGGGATTGGTGTGCAGCAATCCCTTGAAGAACTTACAAAATACAGGATAGGCTGACAGAGGAGAGGGCTTGCCTACTGACAAGATGGCGGAAACAGCTGCCAAATGCACTTTAAGTGTAGCTGGCCTAAGGCCTAGGCCATTAAGATGGACCATATAGTCCAGAACCATAGGCAATCAAGCAGATTCTGGAGAAATATCTTTATTAGGACACCAAATAGTGAACCTTTTCCATTTGGAGTTGTAAGTCTTTCTGGTGGAAGGCTTTCGAGAAGCCTTAAGGATATCCAGAACCCCTTGAGAAAGCTGCAGATCAGCAAACTCTAACTCTTCAAGAGCCATGCCTTGAGATGGAGAGACCTGAGGTTCGGGTACCAAATCCTCCCCTGAGAGTATGTCAACAGGTTTTAATTCCTGGGAAGAGACAGGGGAAGGTGGACTGCTAAGGACAGCAACAGGGGGCACCAGGGCTGTCTGGCCCAGTCTGGAGCAATCAGAATCACTTTGCATGGTTGTGACCTTATCTTGACTAACACCTTGAACAGGAGAGGTAAGGGGGGAAAAGCATACAGAAATTTCCCTTCCCAATTCAGAATCAGAGCATCCAGGTGGACTGAGCCCAAGACTGGGGGTCTGCAACAAAAGAGAGGAAGTTGGTGATTGTCTGGGGCTGCAAAAAGATCCATCTGTGGAGTGCCCCACCTCGAGAAAATCACTTTCAAAACTAGGGGATGTAGGGTCCATTCGTGATGGCCCTGGGATATCCTGCTGAGAGCATCTTCTAGGACATTGTCCTTCCCTGGGAGGTGAACTGCTATCAGAGAGGTTTGCAGGGAATAGGCCAGGGGCCACAACTTCATTGCTTCTGTGCACAAGGCCGTAGACCGAGTGCCTCCTTGCTTGTTGATGTACCACATTGTGGTGGTGGTGTCTGTTCTGATCTGGGCCACCTTGTTCTGTAAAGATTTGGAAAAGGCTTGCAGTGCCAGAAACACTGCTCTGAGTTTCAAGAGACTGATGCAAAGCAGAGATTCTTGAGGTGACCACAGCACTTGGGTGGTAAGAGCCCCCAGGTGGTCTCCCCAGCCCAGCAGGGAGGCATCTGTGGTGAGTATCACTGAATAAGACTAAATGACAAAAGGAACTCCTTGTCTCAAATTGTCCTGATCCTGCCACCACTGCAAAGCCCGGATCAGGGTTCGAGTCACTGGGACTAGTTTGGTAAGGGAATCCTTTCTTTGAGACCAAAAGGCTCTTAAGTGGAACTGAACGTCCCTCATCTGGAATCTTGCTCCCTGGACCACTGCTGTGGAGGCTGCCATGTGGCCCAGAAGCTGCAGGAAATGCCTTGCTGGTCAAGACACCTGCAGAGTGAATGAAGAGGCCAGTTCCATAAGGGTCCTTGCCCTGTCCTGGGGAAGGAAGGCTCTTGCCCTTACTGTATCCAGCTCTGCCCCTATGAAGGTGAGGAGCTGTACTGGCTTGAGAACTGACTTTGGAAGGTTGAGGAGGAATCCTAAGGAAGTGAGCACTTGCTGAGTCATTTGCAGATGTGACTTGACTTGGTCTGGAGACTGACTCACTATGAGCAGTCATCAAGTATGGAAAGATGGAGATCTTTTTCTCCTTAGGAAAGCAACCACCTGCCAGGCACTTTGTGAAACCCTTGGGGTTGATGTTGAGCCAAAGGGCATTGCTCTGAATTGATAGTGGCCTGAGGGCAACTCAAACCTGAGGTACTTTCTGTGGGAGCACCTGATGGGAATGTGAAATAAGCATCTTTGAGGTCCAGGAGGCTAGCCAGTCCCCTGGCCTTAGAGAGGGAAGGATTATTCCCAGAGTCACGATTTTGAACTTTAGTTTTAAAAGGTGCTTGTTCAGATATCTTAGGTCCAGGATGGGCCGCCATTCTCCTGTCTTTTTGGGGGTTAGGAATCACCTGGAGTACAATCCTTTGCCTTGCGTAGGGTAGGAACCCTCTCTATGGCTCTGAGAGCCAGGAGGGAAGAAACCTCTACCTCTAGGGCAAGGGTCTCTGATGGATTTGCAGGTGGAAAGGATCTGGTTCTCATCTTGAGAAATTTTTTGAAGCTGAGAACCAGTCCCTGGCTTACTACTTCCAGGACCCACTTGTCTGATGTCAGAGACTTCCAGTCCTGGACAAAGTAAGCCAGCCTGCCCCCTACAGGTAATGGAGAATCGGCCCGGGCAGACCCACCAGGGTGTCTGCTTGGCAGAGGCTTTAGGCTGAGGGGTGGATGCAGGCCTGCTCATTCCCCGTCCGCTTCTCCCTCTGAAGAACCCCCTCTGAGCATGATCGGTTGTAAAAAAAAAAAAACGAACTAGACCGAGAATTACCCCGGTAAATTTAAATTATGAAAAACCGCCTTACCGGACGGTAACCAGTAAATTTAACTTAAATAAAGACACAGAATAATATTGGTTCCTTCCTGGTTGGAAGAACTGAAAAGACTTAACCAAAACTACACTAATCTAACTAATTCTACCTGTGAACCAAGAACAGTGCTTCAAAAATCTAAATAACGTAAACGGACTTTAAAATAAACCGAGAACATAACAGTTTCAGTTAAAGTGAAGGAGAGCTCTCCAGAGACATCTTACTGAGGCAAGCAGAGTAAAGAATCTGATGCCTGCAGGAAGTGCAACCAGGGACAGTGATTTGAAAACCGAGCTTGAGCCTAGCATTCCACTATTAGCATAGGTTCTATTAACCATTTAGGCTCGGGGGCAGTCCTATGGTGAGACCATACTGCATTTGTCAGAATACAGTAAGATTTCCTGGGGTTTGAACTGTAAATTTCCCTCAGCTGATCAACATGTGGTGCTCAGTATCACCCCCCCCCCAAAAAAAAAAAAATCAAGAACATGACAGGCTCTTAATGTAAACATTTTTGTTTCCTTTGTTCTCTTCCTGCCCTGAATGATGCCCCAACAGCTTTCTCCTTATTTTAAAGTACTGTCCCCTAAAAATTGCTGATTAATTTGTGAAAGTAACTAAATAGTTATCCGTAATGCTGTATCAATAAAATTCAACAGGCAAAGATCCTCAGGCAATTAAAAGTAAATATGAGTTGCTGCCATTTTGCAATCTGATGTACATTAGAGAGAGAGAGGGAGTGTGTGTGTGTGTGTGTATATATATACATACAGTATATTATATACATATACATACATACACACACACACACACACACACACACACACACACACACACACACACACACACATACATACACACTGAGCTGCGAGGACCGTGATGAAAATTATGTCATTGTTGCCTGAACTGAATGAACACTCACCCAAGATTCTGCCAGCTGGTTTAAAAATGTCTGAGGGATTTTCTGTGAAACCATCAAACAGGAGAGCAGTAAAACAGTACCTGTACATGACAAAGGGCAATTTCTTCATTTGATATGTAATAAATAAGGCATGGTTGTCCTTATGTTAGGGAAAAGGAGTAAAGTTTATAATGTTTATAATATATCTGCAGTTGATCTTTAAGGAGGTGGATGTTAGATAGTTTAGGATAATCAAGTTCTTTACCTTAGAGAGCATAGGTAACCATGCATCAGCATGGGTATTAATTCGCAGAGGTCTCAAGACACCAAAGACAAAAGGGATGCAACCTACCAGCTGATGCCTCTGTGAAGTACTGTAAGCTTGCTCACAGACTCCATCTATTCTCATTCCATCTGAGAGAGTGTTTTTTAAAGATTCACCAACTTTCATTACTGCTCCTGATTCTACCTGAAAGAGCTCCTGGTTCCTTATCATGCTGAGCGACCACTTTGCTCGGCCGACGAGCGGTTGCTGGAGATGCCGAGGGTGACTTTAAAATCTGCAGGAGCCCGGGCATTTATGTTCGTGACTCCGACCCTCTGGAATTCTCTACCCCGTTGGATCAGGGAGTACGCGACTGTGGGGCGATTCAAACAGGCCTTAAAAACTTTCCTGTGGAATAAGGCATACAGTGAAGATGTTGGCCGACATGTTTGTATTTATTGAATGTGATGATGTTTTTACATGTTTTAATTGTTCTGATTGTTATGCGCCTTGGTTTTGAAAGGCACACTATAAATAAAGAATTATTATTATATGTGTGCCTTATCTCAGGGGGAATCTTTGTAGAGCCACATCAGTAAATACTGCAACAGTTTAGTTGAAAAAACGCTTGTAATTTAGTTACACTGGGTCCCGGAGGACTTCCCGGTCTGAAGAGCCGCCCAGGTTCCGCCCCTGCACTCAGCAACGTTGTAATGTGATGCTAGGGAGAGCATGGGGGCGCACTCCATTATAGTGAATGGGCGGCAGCTTTCCAAGTGTTTTTTTTATACTATAATGGTCAGTTTGTGGTGAAACGTGGGCACTGGTCGACTAACAAGGCCCTATCTTCAAAGTTGTCCTGTGTACATACATACAAACATTCTATCAAACAATGCACATATATCATACATTCTCCAATACATTATAAAACAGACAGCTGTTACAACATTCACTTACATAATAAGATAGACAAGGTTGATATTGTCATTAGCTAGCACATTCTTCATGGTAAGTTATAGCAACGTTTGATTTAAAAACGGATAGTCTGTACACATTTCTTATTGATGGAGATATTTTATTCGACACTACTGCAGCAGAACACTGAAAGGTCATTTGACCAAGCCTGGTTCTGATTTGTGGGATTTTTAGACCCCTATGGACCATGTTCCTTAACCAACAGTTTAGTTCCAGCAAAGCCGTAGACTAGAATGCCATACTCCAGGACTGGAAGAATCAATTGTATTGCTATTGTTTTTCACATCTGAGGTGACACAGTTGATGCTGATCTTTTTAATGCACCAATTCTTGTATTCACTTTTTTCGTTATGTAATCAATGTGGTTTTCAAAGGTCAATGAACTATCTATAATGACTCCTAAGTATTTGTATTGGTTTGTATTAGTTTGTATTTGTCCTTTTCTGGTAGTGATATCCAGATGTGGTATTATTTGATTTTTGCTTTTCTTATTTGGAAAACACATTACCCGTGTCTTTCTACTACTTAATACTAATTTTGATTCATAAAGCCAGTCCTGGAGTATGTCAAGATCAACTTGAAGCCTTCTTGTCATCTAATCTTGGGTTTTTGCTGACACAAGTAGCACAGTATCGTCTGCGTAGAGCCTTATTTGGGTACTTTAGATGTTCTGAGGCAAATCATTTATGTAAATCAGGAATAAAGGTGTGTGTTTATCCATACTGGAGATTGCGGCATCCGTGATCACTGGGTGTACTAAAGAAACCATTTGGTCCACTTCTTTGAGACTTGCTCCTTTTTGTCAAGGTCTGTCACTCCTGGCTGACCCCTTTTTCAGAATGCTGAAAAACTGTAAAACTTACTGGGTGCATTTCTGGAGCATGATATAATTGAGTTTGCAGGCAGCAGGATAGCAGTACAACATCTGTCAGCTGCTGAGGTCTGCATAATTCTTCAATCAGAAAGGGATAAACTGCATATCAAATAAAAATGTTACCAAGGTGGACTAGGTGTCCTCTACCCACAGTGTACACCACCTTCCTCTTCAGACACTTCTTCCCCTTCCACCTGCAGAACCTCCGGAATTGAAAAGTTTTTATTACTAAGAAAACTGTCACTTTTTTTGACTGTGGAAGGAACTAGGCCCTGAAAAATACTGAAGTGTTTTTTAAATCTGTAATAGCATTCTTATTATGCTCTGGTATATCTGCATGTCCCTGAAGGGGCCAAAATAAGGATTTGACATAAACCATGAACCCATAAACAGCTCCTGGATATCAGCATTCTTTCGCCTGACCAGGAGCTACTTGGGCAAAACTAGGAGTGGAAAAAACATGATACGATGTAGAGTGGTAATCTAGAAGGTATTGTGATCTAGCAGTTAGAACACTGGCTTGGGAACAGAGAGAGTCTGCAAGTTCAAACACCGTTAGAGCCAGATACTCGCTGTGTGACCTACTGGAAGTTACTTACCCACCCTGTGTTCCAGTTCACCCAACTGTGAAAATGGACAGAAGCAGTTCACCACTGGAAACAAGACTGTGTATGTCAGTGGAGTTATCCCAATGGAATGTTAAAAAAAAAAAATGAATAAATGAAAGAGCTCAACCGTTTCACGACAAAGTACTGTACTATTTATCAGGATTTTATTCTTTTTGATAATACGGCTGTCATGGCAGAAAGGTTGTCTGATGACTTGATGACAACATTTTATTTTTATACAGGAAACAATTTGGTAGAGTTTCACCCCTATTTACAACAATGTCCAGTACAGTTACATAAAAAACACATTAAAACACATAATGACATACTATACATGTTTGCTCCACATTTTACAAAGTAAGAAAGTATTTCTGGGTTATGAAAAGCATTTGCAGGTAGAACTTAAGAATTTTTTCAAATGCAGTTTGAAGTAAGTGAGTGAATTCACTGGGCAAAACATTTCAGAATCAAGCCATGCTCATCTGTATGGTAGCATACTTCTTCTGTATGTGCTTCCACTGGTGCCCTGATGGTTGATAAAAGTGCTTTTTTTAAATGGGTTTGTGGGGAGGGGATTAGGAGTCAAATATGTCCTTCCTTTTTGTACTGTTTGAGTAATAATTTCCGCTGCTGCTTGGGGTATTTGTCAGTGATAATTCATAAACAACATCTGCCACCTAAAGCATTCAAAATGTGAAAATACCTATAAATTTGCAACATAGAACACAAAACCCACACACTAGTGCAGCAACTGCAATAACAACAAACAAAAATTAGGCAATGCTAGCAAGCCGTAAGACTCCACTCGGTGAATGCAGTGCTTTGTTTCCTCGACCCTTTCCTGTGCTTCTTGATGTGCCTTGTTCGTATTTTACTATCCTTCCCATCATGTTACTCCCTGTAATCTGCTTACACATTCCCACCCCTCTCCTGCTTGCACTATCAGTCTGTGAGTCAGATTTTAGCACTTCTCTTCTTCGGTCACAGCACTCGCTAACCTTAGATCCTCAGATTCTGCATATTACATGCCCCCTTCTCCTCTTGGGCGCTCACTGACTCTACTCCGATTGCAAGCCTGGGCATCAATAATTACTGCAGAGCTCAGACACTTCCTTCTTCCCTAGGCTTTACGGAGACACGCTGCTCAGAGACTTGGAGCTGCTGGACGTGCCGCTGACTTGTGGCTTGCTAAAGTAGTAGCAGGCACTTATTTCCTAGGGGAAAAAGATCACCTTGCAAATGGACCATTTTCAAACAATGGTGACCCTCGCAATCCTGGACACAGAATTTTGCAACATCACTTTCCCATAGAACTATTACAAGCAGGCAGTGGGGATGTCATCATGCTGCAACTGAGAACCTGAATGGAGGGGGACCAAGATCATTGTAGGACACACTAGTCTAATTTAGTTAACTGGGGAATAGGGCTAAAGAGGAGGGTTCCACTTGATGCCAGGGACAACATAGAGACCAGGGTGTGGGGATGGCTAGATCACAAAGGCAGACTCAAGGACCTTCAAAATATCAAAAGCATGGTCTTGTTTCACTAGTCTAGCACATCTTGCACCCAAGTGGGTGACTGTGTGCATCCTCTAAGGCATGCCCCCACTGCAATCGCTAATGCTCAACTGTGGGATTACATCGTCATGCAGAGGTGGCCAGGGGCGCACACATGCTTAACATTACAGAGCAGTGCATGATGGAGCAAGACACTGATGTGCGTAACTGCCACTGGCCTTTGCAAAGAACGTGAAATGGCACTCGTGGCCTCAACAGCTAGAAAAGGCACACAAGAAGTTCTGACTGACCCCCAGTTTAAAAAAACAAACAAACAAACAAACAACAAGAGTCCCAAGCAAAAGCTAGAACAGGGGGCATTTCCTGTTCTCTGAAAAAATAAAAACACAACAAAAAGGCACACTAACTGCCTATAATCAACCATTCTCAACACTGTAAATGGCAGAATGAGCAGATTAGTGATGGCAAAGGGGGAGCACAAATAAAACGAAGAACACCCTAACTTACCTTAAGGACTAGAAACTAGAAAGAAAAGGAGGCAAGCTACACAATAAAAAAAAATTACCAATTACTCTACAACCAGATTAATGACAAATAAAAGTAACCTCTTTCAGAAGGCAGCCATGCTCAGCCAGACCTCCAACAATCTGAAGCTATAATGAAAAATAAAAACAAGGCTCACCAATTACTGGGTTCCCCTTTTTGTTTAAAAACAAACAACAATATGAATTTAGAGCTGTGCAGGACCCACACAGCCCCTGCTGCTTAAGTTACACAAACTCAGCCTAAAAACAAATAGAAATAACAAAGACAATACTTGCTATGCAGATTTCACTCGCAAAGCTGCTGACCCCGATCATAAGCACACCTATCACAAGCAGACAGACAGACTGAGGACCTTGGAGCCTTAGATCACGGAGGATGCCAACATTCTAGGCTGCAGGCACAGCTCCTTACCCCTATAGCTGTAACAGTGACCCCTAACTTAGGTTGCATACGCCCATGAGTGAAGATTATCCATTTGACAACGTTGAGCGACACAGAAGGCCAGAGTGTGGGGGCAGCTAGGTCACAAGGGCAGGTTCACAGACCTTCAAAAAAATAAAAAGCACAGTCCGGTTTTGTTCTAGTCTGGAATATTGTGCACTCATGTGGGCTACCCAGGTGTCTGGAAATGACGTGCCCTACTGCTCCTGGCAAGGAGCGCTTAGGAAACGTTGATGAGGAGCACTCATAAGCACTGAAGGTGGGGTTGTGTAGCTCTCACCATGCTACCACATCCTGCAATGGGTTTGTGGTGGCATACTATGTCCTACCGCACCCACCCTCCCCCAGGCATTTACTAGCATGTCGCTAGTATAACAGGCAGAGGGCAGCACGGCTCTTGAAGATGTGGGGACCTGTGTCCTTGATGTACTGGCAGTCCATCAGATGGGTGTCCATCAGTGTTGTGGGTCCCTAGCACACACTGTTGGCTACTCTGGATACACAAGTGGCTGCGTGGTGCCCACCTTCTCTGTAGCAGCATGCACCAAAGTGGCTCCAATGGAACACTGCTGGATTTCCAGAATTTGGTCTGGGACCCCCAATCTTTCATTCTGGGAGCCTGTATCCCATGAGGCAAACGCTTCAGAAAGCCCTGGGCAAATCAATTACCAGGGAGGGGGAAGAAACAATATGCCACTGTGTATAATGTCTGGGTATCCCCGCACCACCATCCCAGTTCCTGCCCCAGTTCCTCTAAGCCTGGGAGATCTTATCACAATCTGCACAGCAACTAAGTAGTGTGTGTGACTCCTCAGTGACTCTGTACACAATGAAGTCCGTTTGTGCATAAAGTTTGCAGTGCGCATCCTAAATCTACACTGCCTGCCACTGTGACAGGGTATGAGGCCCTCAGCTGCTTGTGTTGAAGCAGTATGAGTCATGCATGTGATTCACACACGGCACTCACAACAAAAAATACACGATAACATGCAAGACCTAAAATTTCTTTTGAATTCTGTCTCAGACAAGAAGACATGATTTGAAAACAGAAGCTTTTGAACTATGCCAGGCAAAGCATAGTTGAACAGCTCCTTTCCTACAGTATCAACTAAAGATATGTTTAGAACTTTTAGCTTACAGGAACAAGATTTATTACGTGAAAGGTGATAAATGTTTAACTCGAGGACTCTAAGCAGTTAGATAGAACCCACAAGATGATCTATAATATGGGACACTGCAGAAGGCATGCTCATCAAACTTAGTGCTGCAAATGTCAAGCTACTCCTGCTATCCAGTAATGTTACAAGCACTTGAACACAAACTGCTACCCCGTTGCCCAATTACGATACAAGCTCTATAACACAAACTGTGTGACCTTTTCCACAGAAGGCTGCTGTAACATGTCCAAGTCTTATCCTGGATGCACATTTGGTATAGGTTAAATATCTGGTCATCCAGGAATATGAAAAGGAGGTGCTGCTGTATGTCTGAGCTATTATGATGCCCCCACCATGCAGTGACAGCACTGCAGAATGTTCTTGTAAACTGCATCAACCTATACCGATGTTACTACACTCTGTACTAGAACAAAATATAGTACAAATATAGTACGAGAAGAAGAAAATATACAATTTTACATATGGGAAAAATTGATAACTAGTGACTACTTTAATGGTATCAACTACAACCCACCAAAACAAATTTATAGGAAAAATGAACTGCCTGTCCCCTTTAAAACGGGAGATGGGTTTTGCAGTTGGTTAGTTGGGCCTATTTACACTATATATACTGACAGTTATACTTACTAAAGTATTAAAAACAAATTTTTTCACTCGATAAAATGTTTTAGTGCTGATCAGAACTGATGGGCCACTAGAGGCCTTTGTTGACAAATCAATTGCACTTAGTTCTGAATTTGACAGACATGAAGTCATTTTTGCTTACAGAGTGAGTCCATCCAAAAGTGCTACACTGCAGAATTAGAATAAGCATATACAGAATAATATATGGGGTGGTGCGTTTAACTAGATTTAAATGAGATTTTACACACAAACACACACACACGAACATAAACCCAGAGAGCAAAACTGCATTTGTTTAAGCATACAAAACCAAGGATGTGTATAAAATTCAAGTTTTACACACCACCCCATATTTTATTTTATTTAATTACTAGGGAGCATTTTTTTGCCATAGCAATTACATAAAATAGAAATACATCGCTGTTCCGCTGCAGTCTGGTCAGTTTTAAGCTTTGTCCACGGTCGAGTTGAAGCAGCTGCCGAAACCTTTCTTTTTTTTTTTCTTTTAAATTAAAGGTTCATTCTAACAGGGCAATTATAAGGGACAATTTTTTTTTTAAATGTACTTACCACCAATTACTGTCAAGGTGAGTGACAGTGAAGTGTCCAGCGCAACAATGGGAAGATGATGGCTGATGCATACATGAAGTGAGGGGAACTAGGTGCGTGTTTGCCATTATAACCAGCTGGTTATAACAGCGAATTATAACTGGGGTTTCCATATGGGGAAAACACTTACTAGCTATACCCCAGTAAATCTCATACCAAAAATCCGGTCTCTACATTACTTCATTTTATTTTATATTTTTGTGTTGCTGTACGCTGAGGCTCTGCCCCAACCCACCGGGATTAACACACACCTCCTGGACTTACCGAAGTGGCGAGCAATCTAGGCTTCCCCCCATGGATGGGGCCATTGGGCTGAGCAGCTCCATGGAACAAGTTCGGGGTCCTGTTAGCAGTGAATCACGGGGAGAGCCCCCTGGCTTGCCCCCCAAGGCGGGGTCACAGAGCTGGCTGAACCAATGGACTGCAGCAGCTACGTCGCTGTTTGGGACTCACGGCGGGTGGTACAGAGCCAGTGAGTCGGGGTGTCATGAAGAGGCAGTGGCAATGAATTTTGTTGCTATGACCCCAGGGGGCGTGACATACGAGGACGCAGGCACCATAGTGCAACGTCAGCCCACCCCCCAACACAATGGCGTCGGCAGCCGTTGGTTTCCCTGGCCTCCGCTAGGGGATGACCGTGTGCCAAACACACTCCCAACCCTCCCCCCCAGAGTACGAGAGCAGTCCCTAGGACACTACATCCTCCCCTCCCCACGTCCATTCCTGAACCATGGCGTCAGCATTATAAGCGGACGCCTTGTCGCTGGCCATTACTTCATGAGCTATTTTGTAACCCTGATTTCGCTACCTGTCCAAATAAAGTAGTTTCAGTGAAGAGCCACTGATGATGTCATAACCAGATCTCACAGTCTAGCCCTCCCTGTCATCACCCTTACAGGACCTATTTCTCCAAATTTTAAGAAACTGTTGCTGTAGTAATCATTTACAAAAAACAAAAACGAAACAAAAAAAACCTGACAGGGTTGGGTGCGGTGCTTGCACTTCCAGAATGTTCAGATGCATGGTACTGTACTTTAGAACATGTCAGAAGGTGGTTTTGGAATGCAGCGCTGAACCAAGGCATAGAGGCCCAGATATTCAAACTGCGCCAGTCTGAGGCGCAAGCCCCTGCGCTGCTCAAAATAGTTGCGCAGGGGTGTGGCCGGGGTGATATTCAAAGGAGTTGCGCTGTTGAGCAACTCCTTTGAATATCACCCGAGCTCTAACACTTAACGCGTAAGGCGCAGTGGAACTTGCGCTACCGCAAGTTGCCAGAGTTGAGCATTAAACTTGCGGTGGCGCAGTACCATTCGCCATCTCGCAAATTTCCGATATTCAAAGGTGACATGCAAATGGGGCCATAATTTATGCAAGAGCGCGGGGGCCATTTGTATCTATTTATGCCCCATTTGCATACCATTGCATGTAGGTCGCCCGATCCCGGACTTGCTCCTGGCCACCCTGCAGGCAGCAGCACGTCGGGGACAGCCCTTTAAATGCAACTCGATCAGGGGCATCACAGTTACATGACACCCCCACACATCTCCCACAGCGGTCAGCGGGCGAAACACGTACATGCTCGCCCCCACATCTCACAGCCCGATCGCGGGCAGAACCTATATGGCCCCAGTGCCCGATCGCGGGCAGAACCTGTGAGCCCCAGTGCCCGATCGCGGGCGAATGTAACCCTCCCCCAGCCCGAATAACTCCCTGGTGGTCAGTGGACCGTAAAGCCCGATCGCGGGCAGAATGTCACAACACAACCCCCCAAACATCTCCTGGTGTCTAGTGTCCCCCACCCACCCACAGCCCCTCCACCCGCTACCCCCGCGGCCGGTGACGACAGCATCCACCCGCCTGCCGCCCGCCCGACTGACTGTCCGGTGGGGCTGCCGCCCGTGTCTATACCGTATATGACAGTCCAGATTTGTGAATACAAATCTGGACTGTCATGTACGGTATGGGCTGCATCGCCTTCATTGGCTGTAGCCTGCACTAATGGGCATGCAGCCCTACCAGACAGTCAGTCGGCGGGCGGCGGGCGGTGGATGCTGTCGCCCGCCGCCGCGGGGAGCGGGTGGAGGGGCTTGGGTGGGTGAGGGGGGACACTAGACACCAGGGAGATGTTTTGGGGGTTGTGTTGTGACATTCTGCCCGCGATCGGGCTTTACGTCCACTGACCACCAGGGAGTTATTCGAGTTGGGGAGGGTTACATCTCTGCCCGTGATCGGGCACTGGGGGTCTATATAGGTTCTGCCCGGCGATCGGGCTGTGGGAGATGTGTGTGTGGGGGTTCATGTATTTGTACTGCCCGCTACCGGGCTGTGGGAGATATGTGTGTGTGTGTGGGGTTCATGCTTGTACCGTTCGCGATCGGGCTGTGGGAGATGTGTGTGTGGGGGTTCATGACGTGTACTGCCCGCGATCGGGCTGGTAGGAGATGTGGGGGTTTCATGTAACTGTGATGCCCGCGATAGGGCTGGTGGGGGGGCACAGGGACCGAGTTGGGGGCCAGCCAGGGGTGGCAGCTGCTGTGTTGCGCCCTGCAATACAGCAGCTCACCTGTGGGTGGCCCTCAACTTGATCCTTTTTTTTTTGGCTCAAGGTTGTGCAGGCGCAGGTTGGGGGTTGCGCATGCACAACTCTGCACAACCCGACTGAATATCAGGTTGCGCAGGTTATGCATGGTTCCTCCCCCTCCTGTTGAGCATGCATTCATTTGCATTGCTCTTTTGCGCAACCTGTTGCCAGTGGAGCAACTGCCTCCTGCTGAATATCGCAGAATGGCGCAATGTGGACTTTGCATGCGCACCTTGCGCATGGAGCAACCCTTTTGAATATCTGGCAAGAATGTCAAAGCAAACACAGTTTTAAAATGTTGGGGGCTGCAGCCTAGGAATGTGGCAGGGATGTGCCATCTCCAAATGTGGTGGGATGCTCAATCTCAGAAAGCAACAGGAACATACACTGAGAAATCTGGCAGGGACTGGCGGTTTTGGAGTACAGTGGGGATGCACACCATCTGAGTGTGATAGGATACACCATTTATTCTGAAATTGCTTGTCCCTGCCACATTATAGAATTTATGCACCCACCACATTTCAAAATTGAGTATCACATCCCCACCACATTCCAATATTGTATGTCCCCGTCAAATTCCAGAATTACACATCCCCCACATTCTGAAGTTGTTTCAATGCCACATTCTGAAACTCTGTCACAGCCACATTCCAAAGTTGTCACTGCCATATTCCCAAATTGTGCATCACCGCTACATTCCAAAATTGTGTGTCGCCACCATATTCCAAAATTGTGTAACACGTCTAAATTCCAAAACTGTAGATCACTGCCATATTCTAAAACTGTAAGTCACCACCACATTCTGAAACTGTGCATTACCGCTACACTGCAAAACTGTGCGTCACCGCCATATTCAGCAGCTACGTCACTGTCACATTCTGAAATTGTGCATCACTGCCATATTCTGAAACTGTGCATCACAGTCACATGCAAAAACAGCACATCACTGCCACATTCCAAAACTGCATGTCACTGCCACATTCCGAAACTGCATCACAGCCACATTCCGAAATTGAGCATCACCACCAAATTCGAAGAGTGTACCTTCCTGCCACATTCCGAAATTATGTGTAAACTTCCACATTCCAATGCTACCTGTCATTGCCAGTCTGAAAATGTGCATCCCACCATGTTCCAAAACTGTACGTCCCCACTACATTCTGAAAATGAGTCACTGCTACATTCTGATACTGCATGTCCAAGTCACTTTCTAAAATTAAGCATCCCTGCCTCATTCTGAAATTGTATGCCACTACCACATTCTGAAACTGCCTCACCACATGCATGCAATTGAAGGGATTTGAGGCCTGGATGGACCAGGGTCCCCTGATCCTGGGTCAGTAAACCTCGAGAGAGGAGGAAGAGGAAGAGGAGGATCCTCTGAGTATTGTTGTAGAGGAGAGAACCAAACTTGCCTGGGCCAGAAAGGAGCGATCAGAATCATTCGTGCTCCTTCTGAAGCCAGTTTCTGTAAGACTCGTGGGATAAGTGGAATTGGGGGAAAGTCACAGACAAATCTGTCCTTCCAGTCTAGAGACAGAGCGTCACTCCAAAAAAGCACCTTACTCTGGAACGAGCGAGCAGAAGATGGGAAGTTTTGCGTTTAGAGGGGATGCAAACAGGTCGACCTGTGGTGTTCCCCAAAGTCGGAAGATATTGTCTAGGACCCTTTGGTCCAGTTCCCACTCGTGAGTCAGAGCAGAAGAGCTTGTCTGCCAGGGTGTTGTTGACTCCGGGAGCGTGAAGTGCCATGAGGTGAAGGTCGTGTTGTGTTGCCCAATCCCAAACCCTCACTGCCTCCCTGCAAAGAGGGTAGGACTGAGTCCCCCCGTTTGCTGATGTACCACACCACGCACATATTGTCCGTCTGGACGGCTAGGTGGCCGGGAAGGATGTATTGATGAAGGGCTTGGAGAGCATACAACACTGCCTGAAGCTCGAGCACATTGATGTGGAGAACTTGTTCTAGCTTGGACCAGGAGCCCTGGGTCCAATGAGGGCCTAGATGGGCTCCCCAACCTTCGCCCGAGGCATCTGTGTTTAGAGTCTGGGAGGGGGGAGAACACAAGAAAGGAACTCCCCGAAACAGGTTCTCTCGAACCATCCACCATTGCAAGTCTCGAAGCATCAGCGAGGAGACCAGAACTAGGTGATCTAGGTCATCCACTAGCTGATCCCATTGGGAGCATAGAGTCCACTGAGAAATTCTCATGTGGAGTCAAGTCCGAGGAACCATTGGGATAGCAGCCGCCATGAGCCCGAGAAGACGAAGGACCGACCTCGCAGAGACCATCCTGCGGTCGGATAGCAGACTTATTTGAGTCTGGAGGGTGGACGCCCTGTCCGGAGGCAGGAAGGCCTTGCCCGTGGTCGTAACGAGAAGCGCCCCAATAAACTGTAGTCTCTGGGATGGGACCAGATGAGACTTGGAATGGTTGATGGTAATACCCAGGCAGGCAAAAACCTGCTGGGTAAGGGAGAGGCAACGCAGGAGTTCCTCCCTGGACGAGGCGGCCAGGAGCCAATCGTCCAGCTACGGGAAAACCTGCACTCCCCTGGTATGCAGGTAGGCCGCCACCACTGCCAGGCATTTGGTAAACACTCGGGGGGCCAAGGATAGACCAAACGGGAGCGCCTCGAACTGGTAGTGGTCCCCTGGAATGCAAACCAAAGGTACTTGCGATGAGATGAGCAAATGGGAGTGTGCAGATAAAGCCCTGCATATCCAGAGCACAGAGCCATTGACCCGGCCGGAGTGGGGGCAGAAGGCTCTGCAGAGAGAGTGTCCTGAACCTTTTGTATTCTAGGAAAAGATTCAGGGAATTGAGATCCAAAATTGGTCTGAGATCTCCTGTCTTCTTTGGGACCAGGAAGAAATGGGAATAGTAACCCGTCCCTTGCAGATGAAGTAGGGTTGCCACCTGTCAGGTTTTTTACCTGGTGATCAGGTTTTCAGGGTCCTTATCAGGTAATCCGGTTTTGCTCTGTGCTGGTCAGGTTTTTGAGCCATTTTGAGTGCTCACATACTTTTGAAACATATTTTGTCATATCATTCATTGTTTCAGCTACATAGCCAGGTTACAGACAAGTTCTCTTGTCAATATAGCCCTTTGTTTGTGAAAGCAGTCAGCCTGGGAGGTGTAAAGTATGGCCATTAACACCATTAGCACTTACTTAACCTAATCCTTTCCTCTAAGCATAGTAGTACAACTGCCCCCACCTTTTGTAATAGTAACAGAGCCAGTTGTCTTCGAGTTTCATTTGCTGGTAAACATTTTTATCTCTAACGGAATGTAGACATTTTTAAATGTTTTAAATTATTTTTTCTTAAGAAAATGGTATGGTCACTTCTTTGGCTTTGAAATAGTACTGTGGACATGAACAGGAAAGGTGCCAGAAAAGATATATAACGTATACATTACAGGAAACAATTTATTATGTATTATAATAGACCATGTATACTGTTGTGTGCTATTTACAGTGTTTCCTTTGTCTCCCACCAGATCATATCTTGTAAATGATATTTCTTTTATCTCTGTGTATTTATTTGGTAAACCAATATCAATAAATAAATACATAAGTAAATGAATGACTAGGAAGAACCTAGGAAAGTAACTTTAACAGGTACAGTACAGCATCTTAACATTTTTGTTGAACTGCTGCTTTAAGTGTTGTCCTTTATTGGTATAACAAATGGCCTTCTAGGAGGAACAATGCATGATGAGTCATGAAAAGGGGTGGGGCTAGGGGCGGAGCTTAGGATCCGGTTTTTTCCCCCATCCAGAGGTGGCAACCCTAAGATGAAGGGGGACGGATTCTATTGCTTGTTTCAGCAGGAGAGCCGAAATTTCCTCCTGGATCAAGAGAAGATGTTCCCTTGAATACAATGACTTCGGAGGGGGGTGGCAAGGTGGTTTCTGAAGAAACTCTATCGAGGGTGTCCTTCTGCTATGAGCTGGAGCACCCAAGAATCTGTGGTTATCCTCTCCCATCCCGGAAGGTGGAGGGAAAACCTCCCTCCTACCGGTTCCTCCGGGGAATCTGGAGGCAGTGGGATACGGAAGGAGTCAGGTGGTGTGGGGCAGTGCCGCAGCTGAAGCACCCGTTGCTTTTTTGGGCAGAGGGGGCTTAGCAGCTGTGGGGGCCCGGCGTTTTGTGGCCTGTTTTCCCTGGGGTTTCACCTTTGGCCGATTCCATCTGTGAAAGGGACGGCGCTGCTGCTGATGGGGACGGTACATGGAATCAACTGACTTCAGTGCCGTCCCCTTCTCTTGCAAATCGGTGATGATGTCCTTCACATCACCCCCAAAAAGCACCAACCCCCGGAAGGCTGCTTCCTGACCAACCATGACACACGGAGCCAAGCATGATGCCGTAGGCCTACAGTGAAAGCTGAGCTCCGCTCAGCAGTGTCCACTGCATCGTATGTCGCACAAAGCATGTGTCGACTGGCCAAACGAGCAGAGTGGACAAGATCAGCTAACTCCTGCTTGACTTGATAGTCAGGCAGGGAGTCCAATTTGGCCTCCACCTGAGTCAGAATGGCCTTCTGGTAGTCCCCCATATGGCCGACACAGTTCAGGGCCCTGATCCCCAGCGTGGAGGAAGCGTAAATCTTTCTCCCATACTGGTCCAGAAGGCGTGATTCCTTACCATGTGGTGACGAGCCAAGGTGTTTGGGGTTTGCCGACCAGCCGTGAGCCGCGCCAATTACGACCAAATCAGCACGAGGGTGAGAATCCAGGAAATCAACACCCTCTGGAGCCTGATATAGCCTGTTCGACTTCCTAGGAAGTGGGGCTAAAGCCGACGGCTGTTTCCATATAGTGGTAACGAGGTCAGCGTGAGGCTCTATACAGGGTGGCACTAAGGTAGGAGCAGATCCAGATGTTCAGTGAGTTTCAGACACTGAGGATCTGGTTCCAGGGAGTGCCACTGATGAACCTCCTGGATTTTACTAAGCAACTCCATAAAAGAAGGATTCTCCAGAAGAGACTTCGGAGGAGTCCTTGGCCTGGGCTTCGACAGAGAGCGTGGCTTGTCATCTCTCTCAGAGCAACCGTCGGAAGAATCCGAAGAGTCTGAGGGTGAAGAAGAGGATGAAGAGGAAAAAGACTCCCTGTCCCGACCCAGGGGAGAAAATGACCCCTTGGGAAGTCCCCGAGAGAGCGTGTCCTGCCCTTCTCTGGATCCAGATGGAAGAACTCTGGAATCCGGAGGTGGTGAGGGAGCGTGCTGCCTCGGACGTATGGGAAACTGGGACAGCACCATCGTCGGAAGGCGGCTCTCGACCTCTTTGGTGAGCTGAGCCTTGGCCTCAGCCCACCAGGAGGCCAGAGTCTCCTGCAGGTCCACCGACGGCCACGAGGGCGGTGGAGGAAGAGGAGGTGGGGGATAAGGATACGGGTTATAACCGTATGGCGCGTATCCAAAACCCGGCTGCGGGTAGCCCGGCGTTGGGTATTGTGGCGTCGGGAAACCTGGCGTCGGGTACTATGGCGCCGGATACTGCAGTCCTGGGTATGCCGGCATCGGATAAGACGGGGGGTACCCAGGAGCCGGGGGGTTGCTGGAACAGACGGCCCAGCCGATGGCCTCACGGGCGGGTCCACACTGGAGGTCCCAGAGGGCCCGACGGGAGCAGGATGTCTCCCGGATTCGGTTGAACCGGCGTCGGGGCTGGCGTCAGAGGCCCCAGCGTCGAAGGTACCGTTGTCGGAGGAGCCGGCGTTGAAGCTGGCGTCCGGGGAGCTGACGTCAGATCCGACACAACAACTGGAGGGCGGTCTGATGGAGGAGGATGGTCCCCAGCGTCACCCGGGGATGGAAGGGAGAAATCCTCGGGGTCGGGCTGGGGAGACTGTGGGTCCCCAGACAGCAGCGAAGGCTGCAGGAACCGGGTACGACAGACGTGGGAGGGTCCGTCGTCGGTTCCTTCGCCAGCCAGACGTCGGACAAGCCAACGTGTGGCTTGAGGGCGAGCTCCCGGCGGGTGCCGGAGGAGCCGGCGTCTGGCTTATGGGAGCCATCACCGGAGGCAGGTCGAGTAGAGGGATCGGCCTGGTCTGGTGGAGTGGAGGCCATGTGCCGCCCCGAAGAGTCAGGTGTCTTACCAGCCCTCTCCAGGCGGATGGAGGAGCAGATGCCCGACTTACCGGAGTTGCCCGTATTGGTAGGCCGCAAGCCTGCGGCCGAACCAGAGGCGAGCCAGACGGGTGGGCCAGCGCCCCCTCGGAAACCTCCGAGGCGGCCGTCGAGGAGCGGTCCCCCCGAGGGGACATTACCTGTGTCCCAGCGACTCCCGAGGGAGAAGCAGTAGAGGAGCCCTTGTCCTGGTGCCTCTCCTTATCCATCTTCTTCTGATGGTCTTCGGGGGAAGTGGACACCTGCCTCAGTTTTTTGAGCTCCTTTTCCATTGAACTAATTTTCTTCTTCAGAATATGGGCTTCCAGGGATTGCTGCCACCTTTTCCAGGTAGCCGCATTGAAGCTGAGGCAGTGCTGGCACTTCTCGACCAGGTGATCGGGGCCCAGGCAGAACAGGCACAGGGAATGGCCGTCCTTCTGCGGTAGCTGGGCGCCGCACGAATTGCACTTATTTTTGTGCTCGGAGGGTGTAGGGGACGACATACACCGGTGATGGTACCGCCATTGGTCAAAAACAAATTATTTCGGTAAAAATGACGAAGATAGGGCTGACGAAGCACAAACTTTACATAAGGCACCGCTACGAGCTAACGTCGGGAAAGAACTGGAAGAGGCGGGCATCAGGGACCGCCCTTTATACCGACATCTCCTGGCGGTAGGGGCGGTCCTCGCCCAGGGACTGCTAGCTAGAAAGTTTTCCATGGGTCCCAGCGCCGCCGGCGTCAGTCCTATATGTAATTACCTACTGCAAGAGCCCTCTCGAAGTAAGATCTGTGCATTACCACCACATGCCAAATTTATGCATCCATGACGTATTATGAAACTATGCATCCCTGCCATCTCCCACAACTATGTGTCCTCCACATTTTAAAATTCTGTTCATCTCTACCACATTCTGAAAATATAACACCACCACATTATGAATTTTAGCGCACCTGCCACATTCCAAAATTATGTGTACCAACAACTTTCTAAGACTGTGTCATTGCTGCATTGCACAGTTGCAACCTGGTGACATTTCGAAATCTTATACCTGCAGTATTCTAAAAATTGCACAGAACTTTGTCATTCTAAAGCCATGTTTACTGCTGCATTCCAGCATCCCATCACATTCTTAAGTACTGCACATTGCATGCCCTGACCCATCCTTTGTCAGTTTTCCTTTTTCAGATGTTTACTACAACTGCAGTTTTATGTAACATGGGAGAAATAAGTCATATAAAGTAGCTTGCAGGGAGAATTAGGCTGCAAGTTCAGGTAATGACATTATCAGTAGCTCTTCTCTGAAACTAGCTTTTTTGAAGAGGAAGTGAATTTAGGCTTACAAAATAACTTGGAGGTCTCATTTTGTCATAAGGGTGATTGTGGATATGCTGATCCAAATTCTGAATTTACTGACAGCAGAATTTTTGGCCAGGTTCCATGTTTTAAAGTAATGCTAGGCTGTGCCAGCCTGATGCTGTGGTGATACAGCCTTACATTTCCAGACCACTTTGCTCCTAAACTAAGGCTATCTAACAAGGCTAGGTGCAGTCTAAGTAAAAAAAAAACAAACTCAAAAATTAGTCCAGACCGTTTTCACCCCAAGATTCTGTGCATTCCACCCTGCCATAGCAGCCCCCCTTGTTCACCTCTTAAATCTCTCCCTCACTACCAGTTCCGTTCCCTCAGCTTGTAAAGTGGCTAAGGTGCTTCCCTTACACAGCGGTAGGGATCCCACCTCACCTGGCAATTATAGACCCATATGTAACCCCTAGGTGGCGCTATACCAAGGGCTACTCCCCCCTGCCTGCGTGACTAGGTGCAGGTTAAGGGGTCTGGGTACTGAAAACGGATACTTCCATCCGGTGGACAGGGTTATTGGTAGCATAGCTGATCTGAGTACATCCCTCCGGGACACTGTAACCCCCCCTCTTTTCCCTCTAGTGGCCTAAGCAATGAACAACAGACACAGTTACAATAACCCCTAATCAGCATACAGCCCCCCACTCTGTTTGCACTTACCACCAGGGCTGATTACACAAGTTCGACCCTGGAAACCCCCTGAAAAATAAGGTTAGACACAGCAGGTAACAACAGTACAGTGCTTCTTGTACAAAATGGAACCACAGTCAAGTTAAATGCAAAAAGAATTAGATCTGATTTATTCAGGAGGAATAAACAAGGCAGGGGTATAATTTGGCTGATTAGTTCTGTAACTGTTTCAATCAGGCAATCATGCATGCGCTTTAGAGTCCCTTCACAGTCACACACTCTGGGTACCCAGTTGGAAAAAAGGTGGGCTAACCTAACACGTTGCCCAGGGTAGGTCCGCATTGCAGCTGGTCGGGGCCCTGTGATGGAAAGAAGAAGCACGCACAGCAACACACAATTTGTAATCCAGAGCCTGGAGGCTCAGTTCATAACAAGAAAACAACAACTGAATCCGATGACAACACTTTTGATCTAGCTGATGTTGCAGGGAGCTACCCTGGTGTTTACTCACACTACCCAATATGAAACACAGGAGGGATGAAATGGAGACCGCAGGTCGACAAGCTGGTATGCCAGGAGAAGCAGGGCCCATACGATTCACCAAGGTGTCGTTCCTGTTCGAGATGTTGAGCAGGGGGCTGATCCCCGGGCAAGTCTCTCGTCGATGGTGACCTCCGCATCTGAAGTAGCTGACTGAGCCAAGGCGGCAGGGCCCAGGCCGGGTGAACAGTTCGGAATCAGTTCGATAGGTGCTGGAGACAGCTTCAGCAAGTGTGACATACTTGAGTAGTGGGGAACCAAATCGTGACCCACTGACAGCTTACAGCACATTTATAGTAAAGCAAAACACAATACCACAGGTCGGATGACAGTCCAGTTGCAATTTCAGTTTTCCTGAGCAAAACCGTGATCTCTGTGGTGATTCAGACATCCTGACAGGTTGATCGCTTACAGTAAATCTTCGGTCTTCTTCAGGTGATGGTACAGTCACAATTCGGTACTTCTTGTCACAAATGGTTCGGATAAAGTCTGGTAATCAAGCACTTCAAAGGATCCCTATCAAGGGACAAGTAGGCAAACAGGCCAAACTCAGCCGTTCCACCAGGGCTGCTCGAATGTCTTGAGCAGATCACTCTCTCAACTCCAAACTCAGACTGACTCTCTGCTGCAGGCAGCACTGAGAATTCCTTCTGATCCAAAAAGGTTTTGGTTGGTTGATTCATTTGTCTGTCAAAGCAAGGGCTCCCCCTCCAGGTCCATTTAGGCGCCACATTGAAAAAACTACAATTCCTACAGAAATTCACTCCCACAAGACCCCTGGGGACAGACTCCATTTTAAAGTCCCCAAAAGGTACTGATTGGTGCAATACAGAAATGTACATGCTGCAAAGAAAGGTAGGTTAGACAAACTGTAATACCATTATCATTAGAGCAGCTAATCAGCAAACAATCACCAGTTCTAACAGAGCTCCCTCTGCACCATTAGCGATGGCAGAACAGAGCAATACTGTTGCAGCTCGGGAGGGACTCGAGCCTGAAACACTCGGCCACCACCCAAATTAATTATACACTACAAAAATAATGTCTCTTAAAGGGGCAACCATGGAAGCCAACAGGGCACTTGCATGCAAGCACTTTTACATCTGTAAAGACACAGAAGGCCCACCTGGCAGTGGGCATGTAAGCACACCCAAGGAAGACTTTTGGTAACCCCCATTTATAGGGGGGTTACATCCATCTCTCCTACCTGCTCTCACCGCTTCCTCTCACCCACCACTGTACCCTATACTCCTCTCCCTCCCTTTTGCCACTTCCTGCTAGGCGCCAGTTACGCTGCCTCTCCTTCATTGGCAAATTCTGGTTCGGGACTCTCCCCTTCTACCTCAGCGCCTGTCTATCCCCAGTTAGCTCCTCCACGTACTCCCTTTGCTCCAAGGATACTTGAATAGTCTCTCTCTTCCACATCTCTGGTCATGTGCTGGCCAAGCAGCCTTCTCCTATCATTTCCCCCTCCTCTGGAATCAACTCCCTTGTGACACCTGCCACGCAACTTCCTTCCCTACCCTGAAGTCCTTGCTCCATGCCATCCCTGCTCCTCCATGCACCTGCCCCTCGTCTGCCCCATCCTACTCCTGCCCTCATCCTACCCCTCCTCCACCCCTCCTTTACACTTACTCTCCTCTGTTACGTAATGATTTCTCACCCTCCTTGTGCTGACCTCCTCTCTCCTGTATATTCTTCCCTCTAACTCTTCCTTACCTCTTTTTGCCCCACCACACCTAGTGACATCACACTTCTCCAACATTGCCATGTATATATAATTGATTTACTTTGTATTTTTCTTGTAATGCGACTGTTTCACTCTGTATAATTTTCTCATGATGGTATTGATATGTTTGTATAACCGTGTTATTATTTGTACATAAATGTAATTACCTTTGACCCTTTGTAACATATACTGTTGTAACCCCCCCTACAAATGAGGGTTCCCGAAAGTCTTCCTTGGGTGTGCCTAAATGCCCACTTCCAGGCTGGTGTCCTGTGTCTTAACCATTTAAAAGCTATTGCATGTGAGGGCCTTTATGGCCTCTGTGTCCTGTCCCTTTAAGAGCTGCCTATATTGCAGTGTATAATTGATCTGGGTGGGGGCTGAGTGTTTCTAAGTTTGAGTCCCGCCTGGGCTGCCAGATAATCGCTCCATTCTTCCATCGCTATTTGCGCAGAGGAAGCTCTGTTAGAAGCTGTACTTATTTGCTGATTATCTAGTGTAATAGTAATGATATTATAGTTTGTCTAACCTGCCTTCTTTGCAGCATGGACAGGTCTATTTATCACCACCATCTTGGTCCTGGACTGCTAGAATGGGCCAATCAGTGCCTTTGGGGACCCTAAAATGGAGTCTGTCCCCAGGGGTCTTGTGGGAGTGAATTTCTGTAGGAATTGTAGTTTTGAGACTTTGGCGCCTAAATGCACCTGGAGGGGGAGCCCTTGCTTTGACAGACAGATGAATCAACGAATCAAACCTTTTGGACCGAAGGGAAATTAACAAGCTGCCTGCTGCAGTGAGTCAGTCTGGAGTTAGAGTTTGGAGAGTAAACAGCTTGAGTGATTCGAGCAGCAGCTCTTGCGTAGTTCGTGCGGAAAATTGGTGGAAAGGCTGAGTTTGGCCTGCCTGCCTGCTGTCCCTCGAGAGGGAATCCTTTGAAAGGCTTAGCAATCGGACTGTATCCGAATTGAAGTGTGACAAAGCCACTGAAAAGTGCCCAGATTTAAACCCGAAGAAGACCGAAAATTTGCTGTACATGATCAGCCTGTCAGGACATCCATTCACCATGGAACTTCTGGTTTTGCTCAGAGACACTGATATTGTGACTGGACTGCTATCCGTTTGGTGGTATGGTGACTGCTTTACTATAAATGTGCTGTAACCTGCTAGTGGGTTGCAGTTTGGTTCCCCACTGTTTAAATGTGCCTTGCTTGCTAGAAGCTGCATCCAGCACCTACCGGACTGAATCTGCATTCTTCTTCAATTGGTCTGGGCCTCCACACTTTGGCCCAGCCAGCTACTCAAGCCACAGAGAAGACCAACGATGAGAGATCTGCCTGGGGATCAGCCCCCTGCTCAACATCACAAACAGGAACGACACCGCATTGAATCGTGTGGGCCCTGCTTCTCCTGGCAAACCAGCAAGTCATCCTGCAGTCTCCATTTCGTCCATCCTGTATCCTGTACTGGGTAGCATGAGTAAACACCAGGGTAGCTCCCTGCAACAACAGCTCAATCAAAGTGTGTCATCTGATTTAATTGTTTTGTCTAATCATCACGAACTGAGCCTCCTGGCTTTGGATTACAAATTGTGTTTGGTGTGCATGCCTTTTCTTTTCATCACAGAGCCCCAACCAGCTGCGACGTCGTCCTACCCCGGTCAACACATCAGGATAGCCTATCTCACCAAGTGGGTACCCAGTGGTGTGTGACTGTTTTGAGGGACTAAAAAGTGCATGCATACTTGTCTGACCAGATCAGTTATAGAATCAAATCAACCTGATTATGCCCCTCCCTTGATCAAGTCCCCTGAATAAATCAGATCCAACTCTTTTTGCATCTAATTTGACTGTGATTCTAGTTTGTACCAAAAGCACTGTACTGTTATTTGCTGTGCCTACCCTTGTGTTACGGGGGTATCCAGGGTCGAATTTGATGGAACTAGCCTTGGTGGTAAGTGCAAACACTGTGGGGATTTGTATGCTGAATAGAGGCTACTGTGAAAGTGTTTGTTGCATATTGTCAAGGCCACTAGAGGGAAAAGAGGGGGGTTACAGTGTACCCGGAGGGCTGTACCCAGGTTAGCCTTGTTACTAGCAACCCTGTCCTCTGGGTGTAGGCACCCGTTTCAGTACCCAGGCCCCTTAACCTGCAACTAGCCATGCAGGCAGGGGTAGTAGCCCTTGGGATAGCACCACCTAGGGGTTACACTGTATTTTGCTGTTTTCTGCTTTATGCCATTTGTGTTTACTGCCCTTTATGTATCCTACTCCCCAAGTCGCACCTGGAAACGAGCCTCTGCTCAGTGTGCATTTCCTGGTTACCAAGAAATAAATAAAGTAGCTTGTGCCAAGGGGGGGCTGCTTTCCAGCATACTGGCTACTGACTGACTGACCATAATGACAAGAATGTGCTCACCCACCACGCCACAACTAAAATGCAGTCCATGGTGAGAGGGGGCGGGGATGGGACTATGGATGGAGACTTGAAGAGAACAGGAAATACAAACATTGCTCATTATAAAGGGGCAGGAAACAACTCCAGATGTCTGGAATTCCTCCTTTCTCTTTGTTTTTCCAGCTTCCATTCTCAAATCTCTGCTACACCCTCACCTCTTCTTCTTTTCACATGGCTGCTGATTCTTCAAGTTTCTACAGACTGTTCCTCTTTATCTTAAATGTTCAACTACTGGGGTGTCAGAATGCATATGCTAATATGCAAATATTGTGTATTCATATGCAAACTGTGTTTCACAGCAGCCATGCTCCAAAACACAGTTTGTACACCTCAGTGACCATGGCTAGTTCCACAGCCATGTCCTACCTTATCCCCCCAACTCAGACACTCAGTTTTTTTTTCCCCGTCCACTGTTTATCTTACACAGAGGGCCTGTATCGGACAACCATACTGGATTCCATGGTCATTCGAGGCACCCTCCCTCTCGTGCCCCAGAGGACCACCAAAGCTGGCTTGGGGCTTCATCTAGCCGCGGCCCCCGATTTTCCTCCCCTATTATCCGAGGCCTCAGAAAGCGGTTGCCCATGCGCATGTGCACTGCAGCTCCAGTGATGGCCCCTTCCACCCTCCCAGTCTATTGCCATCGTCCCCCTCAGCGTGGCACTGCCACCTAGCCTCCACTGGGTAGCAGCCAACTGCTGGGGGAAACCCCACGTCCCTCCCCGAGGAGGAGAGCTGCCTGCTAGCTGCTCAATCCGCTCCTCGTCATCCCCAGCAGTCAGAGTTCATGCCCGAACCCTAGGTCACCGTGTGGCATCTAGTGCCTCAACCTTCAGCACCACCAGGCTGGCCATCAAACACTCTATTAATGTCAAATTTAATATCTGACCATTTTAGGCAGAGCATCCTGCCGAGGCCTCTTCACTATGGTCAGGCGTGGCTGAAAATGGATCTTTCTAATCCACTCCACCCCACCCTCCTAGTTAAACATAAATTAAAAATAAATAAATAAATATATGACACCACCCTTCTAGATCTGCCTCTGGAACTCCAACTAACTCTTTGAACCTATCCCAGCCAGTTCTGAATCCAGTTACATAGAATCAGTGTTTACCACATCACTAGGCAAGTTATTTCATTTGCCCACCCCTTTCCATGAAGAACTACTTACACCCATGTGTCACCTAAATCTAGTCTTTTTGAATAGTACCCAATCCCCCTCCCCAGGCCAAGAGCAATACCTTTATTGCTCAAAAGTTCTCTAATTACTGAATTTTGTCATTATGGCTTAATTCTATGTGCTTTTTAGTATCATATTTTATAAGTTGTTCTATCTGGATTTTTTTAATACTCCTAATGATAATACCGCGTTTTTGTGTTACAATTTTATATGAAAGATCCTATATAAATTGGCTGAATTTTGTAAATACAGACCCCAACTCAAACATTATCCCTGCTGGTGATTCAGAGCCCAGCTTATCATGGTCCATGGCTGTGAAAGGAACAAGGGAAGGGCAGCCTGTACTGGATGTAAAAGGACTAAAAACAGAATTATAGGAAAAACAGAAAAGACTGAGGGTTATGGGATAGAGGGTGTGTCCTCATCCTCTCAGACTTTTCTATCTGTCCCAGCTAAGAGGCAAAGACAGACCACAGCTTCTTCTGCCTGCCCATAGGAGTCGATACACAAAGAGGATTAAAAAAATATGCCCACAACTAAGACCATCTGATTTTTATACCTTCTCATCTCAGGGTAAAAAGGTTAGTAACATTTTCTACAATGCAAGGATAATGTACAGTTATATAAGAACTTACTGTAACAGTAGATCTTCAAGAGGAGCTCTTGCAGCAGATTACACAATAAGGACTGAGACCGGCAGGCACCAGGACCCATTGGAAAACTTCTAGGTAGCAGCCTATAGCGGGGGACCGCCCCCTGACATCAGCCTGCCCCCAATGTCCACCTATGGTATAAAAGGGGCGGTCACCCAGCACCACCTCAGTTCTCCCGCCAGAGACCCCGGCAAGCATAGAAAATGGAGAACCGAGGCATTCCTCTGAAACGGAGGAAAATAAAAAGATGGAAAAGCAGTCATCAGGGGGATGGAGGGAGGAAAAGCGGCACCTGCTGCAAGAGCTCCTCTTGAAGATTTACTGTTATGTTAAGTTCTTACGTAACTGTACTATCTCATTTTGAGGGGGCTCTTGCAGCAGGTTACCCCATAAGGACCGAGTCCCAAGCAGTGAGAGGACTGACCCCACTCAGCCGGGAGGAGGTAGAGGTCACAGTAAAGGTCTCTAGAGAGCAGGCCCTGCAGGACAGCCAGTCCAAAACCTGCCCTACGCCTAGGGGCAATGTCCAGACTATAATGGCAGATGAAAGTGTGGACCAAACTCCAAGTGGCCGCTGCACAGATGTCACCAATGGACACATTTTGGAAAGATGCAAACGAAACAGCTACACCCCCAGTAGAATGGCCTTTAACTGGGCCCGGTAAAGGCCTGTCATATTTACGGTAGCAATAATTAATGCAATTAACTAACCATTTGGACAACACTGTTTAAGAACTGAAGACCCTTCTTTTCTCGGGGCAAAGGAAACAAACAGCTGATCAGAATTTCTGATTTTTGGATGTGGTCTAAATAATAACGAAGCACCCGGTGAAAATCCAGAGCATGTAGTAAGGCCTCCCTGAGTTAGAATACTCTGGGTAATACACAGAGAGGTGGATGTCCTGATTCACAGTAAACTCAGACACCACCTTAGGAAGGAACTTAGGATTGGTTCTCGAGGACACCCTGTCCTTGTGAAAAACTAAATAAGGCTCTTTACACATCAGAGCCTGAAGCTCGGAAATCATTCGACCAGAAGTAATAGCAACTAAAAATAACACTTTCCACGACAGAAAGTGAAGCTTGCAACTTGCAGCAGATTTAAAGGGAGGCAATGCATGTTTCTCTAAGCTGAACAACAGATCCCAAGGAGGGACAGGGTACCATATGGGAGACTTTAGATGCAGAACATCCCACAAGAATGTGCGGGATAGGTCAAGCTGGGCAAGAGTCTAGCCTTCAATAGATGCATGATGCACAGAGATGGCTGAAAGATGCACCTTAGTGGACGAGCAAATCAGGCCCGAGTTAGGAAATGAGGAGATGCTCTAAAACGAGTGTCTCTGCACAAGTAAAGGGATCCAGTTGATGAGCGGAGGCCCATATGCAAAACTGCTTCCACTCCATAGCATAAGTAGATCTAGTGGAGGGTTTTCTGGCAGCCACTAGAACCTCTGCCACCTGGGGGGGGGACTCCAAAGCGGACAATTGCTAAGTCTGCAGGAGCCATGCATGAAGGTGCAGAGACTTTAGATCTGGATGGACAAGAGTGCCCTATTCCTCTGAGAGCAGGTCAGAACACAGAGGCAGGAGAATCAGGGTTCCACTGCAAGCTGCTGGAGAAGTGGAAACTAAATCTGTTGTGGCCAGAAGGGGGCTATTAGAATCATCTCTGCCCCTTGTGACTGCAACTTGAGCAGAACTTTCTGCAGCAATGGAAAGGGAAGGAAGGCATACAGAAACCTCCCTGTACAAGAGAGGGACAATGTGTGTCACCAGAAAACAGCAGACCCTGGATCTAGCCAGCAGAAACTGGGCAGTTTTGCGTTGGATGGGGATATGAATAGGTCCAGCTCTGGGTGGCCCCACCTGTCGAAGAGATCCTTCGACCACTGAGGGAAGAAGTTCCCATTCATGAACCTTGGACCGAGAATGACTTAGACTGTCAGTCAAGGTGTTTTGAATGCCTGGCACATACACAGTCATCAGGCTCAGGTGATGCTCTATGGCCCAATACCACACTCTCATGGCCTCTCTGCAGAGGGGGCCAGAATGCGTGCCCCCTTGCTTTTTTGTATAAGAAGACAGACGTGTTGTCCATCTGGATCAAGAGAGGACCTGGGAGTAGATGAGTTCGAAAGGCTTGGAGAGCATATAGTATTACTTGCATCTCCAAAACATTGATGTGGTGATGTTCCAATGGAGACCAAGTCCCCTGAGTCTGACAGTTTGCCAGACGGGAATGGCCCAATGCGTCTGCGGTCAGAATTTGCCGAAGTGACTCCGACTGGAAGGGAACTCCCTTGGAAAAGTTGGAGGGTTCAGCCACCACATCATGGCCTGTCGGACCAAGTTGGATACTGACACTGGGAGGGCCAAGTCATCTGAACGTTGATCCCATTGGACCCAGAGGTTCCACTGGGTCACCCTCATGTGCAGGTAATCCAAGGGTACTGTCGCAATGGCCACTGCCATAAATCCCAGCAGTCTTAGAACCATTCTGGCTGGGACTTGTGGAGACGACGAGACCAGCTAAGCCTTAGTCTGACTGCGTTCTGTCCTGTCTGGCAGAAGAAACATCTTGTCTTGCTCGGTGTCTAGGATTGCCCCTATGTACTGGAGTCTTTGACTTGACCAAGGGGATGGTTTTGGAAGGCTGAGTGTTATCCCCAGATCCTGAAACAGGGAAAAAGTGGTCTCCATGGTTCTGAGCAATTTCTCCTTGGTAGGAGCTGTCAGAAGCCAATTGTCTAGGTAAGGGAAGACATACTGGCCTTCCCTCAAGGCAGCTGCCACTACTGCGAGGCATTTTGTAAAGGCTTGTGGAGTCGAGGACAGGCTGAAGGGCAGGGCTCGAAACTGGTAGTGTTTTCCTTAGAAGTGGATCCAGAAGCAAATGATTTGATACCTTTTAATGGACTAACATAGATGTAACAACAAGAACAAAGTGCTCTAACTTTCGGACCAACCAGTTCTTCTTCAGAAGTTCAAGCTTGGAAGTGGAAGCGCAGGAAACTTCTGTGAAACTTCTGTGGGGTGGGAAATGTGAAGGCAAGTGCCTTGCATATCCAGATTGCAGAGCCGATCCCCTTGATGAAGTAAGAGGAGAAGGTTGGGAAGAGTGACCATCCTGACAGTACAGTTACGTAAGAACTTACTGTAAGAGCAGATCTTCGAGAGAGGCTCTTGCAGTAGGTAATCACCATTAGGACTAGAGATGTCAGGCACTAGAATCACACGGAAAACGTTATCTATCAGTGTCTGGCGGGGGACCACCCACCCGGTGTCATGTGACTGACATCAGCGTGACACGTCCGCCCTCCAGTTCTCCCACTGGAGACTTAAGATGGTGCAACAGGAGAATGGAGTGGACATCTGGAGCCAAAGAAAAGGCTAAAAAGAGAAAAAGGCTATAGAATCAGGGGGAAGGTGGGAGGGAAAGCAGTACCTACTGCAAGAGCCTCTCTTGAAGATCTACTGTTACAGTAAGTTCTTGCGTAACTCTGCTATCTTACTTCTAGAGGGCTCTTGCAGTAGGTAATCACCATTAGGACTGAGTCCCAGGCAGTGTAAATCAGACAAAGGCTGAAGCACAGGAGGCAGGAAAAGTTTGTTGTAGGTACAGAATTAAGACAGAAGGCCCTGAAGGACAGCTAGTCCAAACCTCACCCTGCTCCTAGAGGCGATGTCCAGACTGTAATGTTTGATGAAGGTGTACACAGAGCTCCAAGTGGTTGCTGTGCAAATGTCAGTGGCAGAAACATTCATGAAACAAGCAACAGATGCAGCCATGCCTCTGGTTGAATGTCCCTTAACTTCCTGGGGAAGGCGCTTATTATACTTCTGATAACAAAACACAATGCAGTTCGCCAGTCATTTGGATAAACATTGCTTAGAAACTGCCACACCCTCTCTTTTGGGAGTAAAGGAAACAAAAAGCTGATCCATTCTGCGGACTGATTTTGGTTCGGGTAATAACACAAAATTCTGTGCACATCGAGTGCGTGCAGAGTGGCCTCCCCCTGATTAGAATGCTCAGTGTAATACACTGGCAAGTATATGGTCTGATTCAAAGTAAACTCAGACACCATTTTTGGAAGAAATGTAGGATTTGTACACACAGTCACCCAGTCTCTGTGGAAAATCACAGCCGGAGGCCCCCAAATGAGCTCTCCAGCCCCAGCCACCAGCGACTCCCGCACAGAAGCAGCCGGAGGCCCAGAAACGGGCTCTCCAGCCCCCAGTGGGTCCCCAAGTCCTGCCACCCACCTGCACAGAAGCAGCAAGAGGCCCCCGAATGGGCTCTCCACCGCTCCAACCACCAGTAGCTCCCCGAGCGCTGCCACCTGCCCACAAAGAAGCAGAGGCCCCCGAACGGGCTCTCCAGCCCCCAGCTGCTCCCCAAGCACTGCCACCCACCTGCACAGAAGCAGCTAGAGGCCCCCAAATGGGGTCTCCAACTCCTAGCCACAAACAGCTCCCCAAGCGCTGCCCACCCACAAAGAAGCAGCCGGAGGCCCCCAAATGGGCTCTCCAGCCTCCAGTGACTCCCCAAGCACTGCCACTCACCCACACAGAAGCAGCCAGAGGCTCCCGAATGGGCTCCCCAGCCTTCAGCCACCAGCAACTCCCCCGAGTGCTGCCACTCACCCACACAGAAGCAGTCGGAGGCCCTTGAACGGATTCTCCAGCCCCAGCGGCTCCCCAAGCACTGCCACTCGCCCGCAGAAAAGCAGCTGAAGGCCCCCGAATGGGCTCTCCAGTCCCCAGCAGCCATCCGAGCACTGCCACCCACCCGCACAGTAGCAGCCGGAGGCCCCCAAGTGGGCTCTCCAACGGCTCCCCGAGCACTGCCGCCCACCCGCACAGAAGCAGCCGGAGGCCCTGAACGGGCTCTCCGGCAACCAGTGGCTCCCCGAGTGCTGCCACCTGCCCGCACAGAAGCAACTGGAGGCCCCCTGAACAGGCTGTCCAGCCCTCAGTGGCTCCAAGCACTGCCACCCGCCCGCACAGAAGCAGCCAGAGGCCCCTGAACAGGCTCTCCAGTCCCCAGCAGCTCCCCTAACGCTGCCACTCACCCACACAGAAGCAGCCGGAGGCCCTGAACGGGTTCTCCAACCCCAGCAGCTCCTCGAGCACTGCCATCCAGCCCCCAGCAACTCCCCGAGCACTGCCATCCACCCACACAGAAGCAGCCGGAGGCACCCAAACTTGCTTTCCGGCACCCAGCGGCTCCCCAAGTGCTGCCACTCACCTGCACAGAAACATCTGGAGGCCCCAAACGGGCTCTCCAGCCCCCAGTGGCTCCCCGAGCGCTGCCACCCGCCCACATGGAAGCAGCCGGAGGCCCCCTGAACAGGCTCTCCAGCCCCCAGTGGCTCACCGAGTGCTGCCACCTGCCCGCACAGAAGCAGCCAGAGCCCCTGAACAGGCTCTTCAGACCCCAGTCACCAGTGGCTCCCTGAGTGCTGCCATCCACCCGCACAGAAGCAGCCAGCGGCCCCTGAATGGGCTCTCCAGCTCCCAGTGGCTGCCCGAGCGCTACCAACCACCTGAACAGAAGCAGCCGGAGGCCCCCCCGAACGGGACATCCAGCCCCCAGCGGCTCCCTGAGCGCTCCACTCACATGCACAGAAGCAGCTGGAGGCCTCAAAATGGGCTCTCCAACCCCCAGAGGCTCCCCAGGCACTGCCACCCACTTGCACAGAAGCAGCCAGAGGGCCCCGAATGGGCTCTCCAGCCCCCAGTGGCTCCCCGAGCACTGCCCCCCAGTACAGAAGCAGCCAGAGGCCCCTGAACGGGTTCTCCAGTCCCCAGCCACCAGTGGTTCCCCAAGTGCTGCCACCAGCCCGCACAGAAGCAGCCGGAGGCCCCCCGAACGGGCTTTCTAGCCACCAGTGGCTCCCAAGCGCTGCCACCCACCTGCACAGAAGCAGCCAGAGGCCCCCGAATGGCTCTCCAGCCCCCAGTGTCTCTCTGAGCACTGCCACCCACCCACACAGAAGCAGCTAGAGGCCCCTGAATGGGCTCTACCTTCCCCAGTCACCAGCAGCTCAACCCCAAGCAGTGCCACCCGGCCACACAGAAGCAGCCGGAGGCCCCCAAAGGGCTCTCCAGCCCCCAACCACTCCCCAAGCACTGCCTCCCGCCAGCACAAAAGCAGCCAGAGACCGCTGAATGGGCTCTCCAGCCCCCAGACAGCAGTGGCTCCCCAAGCGCTGCCACCTGTCCATACAGAAGTAGGCACGCAGCAAGACTCATCCATCGAGACGGGGCTGAACCCTGGCTACGGCACTACTGTTGACTGGATGCTTCACGGGCCCAGCACTGCCCACTGGACAACCGCTGAGCAGTGTGGCTCCCCACTGGCTGGCTGAGGTAGCCTGTCTTGAGACGCCTAGAAGCGGCCCTCCATGGATGTGCAGCCGGGCTTGGAGCTCTCAAGCTACAGCCTGCCAGTAGCAGTGCTTCTGCCCTGTTGTGGGCAAATGTTTGCCCGCCCACCTCCCCCACCCATGACCTTAATTAAATATATGCTGGCCAACCCCCCCCCCTTTAAATCCACCTCCCACTGGCCTCTGACTACAGAACTCTTCCCTTTGTTAAACTCGCATCCACTATCTGGCTCAGCATTCCTCATTACAACCACATACTTGGCCATCTCCCACACTGATTTATGCCTGTTCAACAACTTTAATATCCCTGAATCTCTATAATATCCCTGAATCTCTAAAACTGGCAACCCCTAGGGTTTCACTTCGGTGGTAGCCCCTAGTGCCCCCCTACCCTGTCAGTTTCCTCCCCAGAATGCAGTTCCTGTCTCCAGACGACAAAATGCTTCTTCTAAACACCCAATGCCTATTCCTCACAGTATCAGTACTGGATCCTACAGCAGTAAATGGCATTCCAAAATGTGGACCTCAGAAGGGATATGACCTCCCAATCTGCGCACCTCAGAATGACCTTGACCCATTAACTTGTGGCACTCATTCTGCACTGATACAGGAAAAATATGTGGTAACCCCAAAAACCACCGCTACACCAGTGCTGTTAACTCTCAGCTGCATACCCCTCTCTCACTGGGGCCAAAACCCCTGGAGCCATCAAGGGTATCCCCTCCCACCACCTACCATTGATCTGCTCACATTCTACACTAGAGGGAAGCACAAAAGTACACGCTCTATCAACTGCTCGCATGCCCTAAAGTATCTGAAGTGGCAGGCAATAAGGCTGACCTGGTTGCTTCTGCTTATATCTAGGAACATGCATCCTAATCCAGGCCCTCTGACCAACACCTCGACCCTACATAATAAACAGCATGGTCCAACCCTAGCCTCGATCAATATTTGCAGTCTTCTGGCAACAACTGACACTCTCCAAGTATGGGTAACACAGCACCAGCCTAATAACCTCACAGTGGTGGAGATATGGCTAACACCTAGGGTGCCTGACACTGCAGTGCAGCTCCCAGGTTACACCTCCTTCAGGCTAAATAGACTGAGTAAAAGAGGGAGCAGGTGTGTTATCTATGTGAAAGATCACATCCAAGGCCAAATGCTAAATCACTATGACACTAACTGTGGCACTCAACTTCAGGCCATAAAAGTAATACTCGATACGAATGGGAAAACACTAACCATAGCCACAGTCTAAACTCCTCTGAAGGAACAAGCTGCTGGCTTCAAATCTATCATCCCTTTCAGACAGGTTTTAGATACCTACAACTGAGCCAAGGTTTTGCCATCCACCGGAGAGTGGCAGGCAGAAATGGCAGACAAGTGAACAGGGCTCTTGGGGACGCAGGCATCTGCGTCCTTTATGCTCCATTTCGGCATCAGGATGCTTGTAAATTTCGTCAGCAAGTCTCCGAGACCCTCAAACAAAATGCCCCTGGAATCCCGTGCCTGCTGCTTTAACAAACGGCATGCTCAGAAATCGCCGTTGCAGGCAGCTCTGTATGCAGTGTTGAGATAAGTGGCACGGAGCTCAGTGATTCATCCAGTTGAAATTGGAGCCGAGAGCAGAAGAGAGGGGGCATGCAGCATGCAAATTACACACTTCAGGGCCCCCTGTCTTCTGCTCTTGGCTCCAATTTCAGCTGGATGAATCACTGAGCTCCATGCCACTTATCTCAACACTGCATAGATAGCTGTCTGCAACAACGATTTCTGAGCATGCCTTTTCTTAAAGCCCGACTACTACTACGGTTCCAAAGACTGTAGCTCAAGATTTTCAAGTTTTGGTTAAAGGTTTAATAAGAGGCTAAAAGGTTCAGGGGGATAGCTAAAATGCTCCAAGGCTTTAGCTCTCCAGTTAAACAATGCAGGTTGATTAGGGTGGGAGAGAATGATGATCTTGGCCAATAACTTGTTCGGGACAAGTTGGAAATTTCATTCATGACCTGTGTAGAGAGTCATAAAAAAGACCAGCATGACTGATGACATTTTGTTGGAAGTCGCAGTCTGATTCCTAGTGTCTGACTAGGCAGGTTGTAAACTGTTCCTGCAGTACTAGAGGGCTGTAAAAGGCTTGATGATCCAGTTAATGGTCATGGGGAGGGGGGTCTCTGATCCGACATCTGTGATCCGGCAGCACATGGCATGGGGAGGGGGGTCTCTGATCCGACATCTGTGATCCGGCAGCACTGCCATAGTTATGGCCAAGCTCTCATCCAAGACTAGTGGTGCCCTTGCCATTTGTCACCCTCAAGGTTCAATGTTTTATTGTTCAGCAATCGAGCCTTTACAACATACTAAAAGCATAAAATGATATACAAAAAAGGAAAAAATATATATTAAATCTAATATCACATTTAAAATTCTGACACACAAAAATCCATGAACAAATTAATTGTCACAGGCAGAGAGATGTTTTTCTTTGTGTTTCAACACTTGATAAAAAAAACTTGAAACCATCTTAGCCTCCTCCAGTGTCTGAGGGTGAAGAAGTATGAATAAAATATCATATTTTGCATTCACATATTTAATAAGGAAATCATTTAACAGATTAAACCGCGGGGTTTTATATAAAGGGCACTGTACCGTAACATGATAATGATCTTCTTGAAAATCCCTGTTACATCTGCAAAACTCCAAACCTAAATTGGGTGGAGTCGTCTTATTAAAAAAAAGCATATTTAGAACAGATGATTCCCAGTCTTGCCCAAGTAATCATTTTTCTTTCTAACAGGGACAGCCCAAGAGTAAGAGATTTCTCTATAAATACATCAATTTTATTTTGAGCTACCCACCTGGCCTGACGTTGAACTCTTGAGGAGCTCCATTTGCTTATCATAGGCAAGCCTAAGTATTTTCTTTTTAACATACTCCTTAAACACATAAGATATTGATATTGATTTCTCCCAATCTGTCCAAAGATGAAGCATATTAACACTGCCCAAAATACGCTGAATATTTTTGACCCAAGGAGACCTAAAATTCTGTTTATGCCAAGATAATTTTTCTCTAAGGCATAATAGAGGCATAATATTAGTCTGATTAATAACTTTGACCCAGTAACTCAAGAGACTTATATCAATTATTGTAACAATAGGTACTCTACCCAATTCAGCCCTAACTATAACATTAGAAGTGGCAAGTGGAACCTGCAATGAAGATTTATAATAGAGAGAAAGTGGGATCTCCAACCATGAAGGGACATTGTTGTTCCAGACCTCTGCGCCGTACAAAAGAATAGGATTAATTTTGGCCTCGCCGGCTATCAATGCCGGTGAGACAAAATATCCTGCATATTTCCTAACAAAATGCAAGAGAGCCTAACAATCAGTTTTGTCCTTATCACTTGTCTCTCCAATGCTCTATCCAATTTCCATTCGAAGCAAACTTCACCTTCAAATATATATAAGAGGATACTTCAATAAGTTTGTTATTTAAATAAACCTTGGTTTAATTTGATGTCCTGTAAGGTGCAAAATCAGCAACTTAGTTTTTTCATATTTATTAATAAGTCCAAATGTTTACATTTAGAGCAAAATTGATTTATTTTATTTTGTAAACCTTGAGCAGATAAAGCAAAATAATCAAATGTCTGCATAGGCCAGACAATGTACTGGGATATTCTTAATTTTGGGGAATCAAGAATATCTATATCTTTATAAGTCAGAAAGGCATCAATATACAAATTAAAAGAAGGGGAGCCAGAGGACATCCCTGTTTAACTCAGGTTGTACTGAAATAGTCAGAAATGTTGCCCTTATTCATATCTAATAGCCGATGTTGTGTGAGAATATAACTAATAATGGGGCTAATAAATTTGCTGGTACACGCTCATTTAATAATATCTCCCATATCTTGGCTCTATTAACTGAGTCAAATGCTGCGAAAAGATCTACAAACACAGCATACAGCTTCATTTTAGAAATGATCTATATTTTCTATCAGATGGGCTAGGATGTAAATATTATCTGTCGAGAAAAATCCTTACGAAAACCTGCCGAAAGATCGATAAAGGGAGTTTGCAGTTATCCAATCTTGTAATTTATGTAATATTATTTTAGCAAAGATTTTCCACTAATGTCAGTAAGACTGATTGGACGATAATTAGATGGCAAATGAAGTTGGCCCTTTTATGAATTGGAACTATTATATTTCTTGTCCAAGATAATGGAATAAATCTCTTTAAACAGATATTGAAAAATTAGTAAAAACTACATAATAATTCAAATGCCCCTTGTAAATTTCTCCCGGTATCAAATCGGTCCAGGTGCTTTTATTATTTGATAAATTCACAATGGCTTCTTCCACCTCTCCAAATGAAAACACTAACGATGTGTATTCCCCTCAATGTTAAATTTTCTATCACATCATCATCGTTGGTAGGATGTCTATTAAATAGTAGACTATAATAAGATATCCAAGTTTCCTTGGGATATATATGGGAGGTCTAGAATTCTGATCAGCTGTCCCATATCAGACACAAAAACCCAAAAAGCTTAATATCACCCTCCTTAATAACAAATTTTACATAACACCCCATTGTTTTTCAGTAAATTCTCTTTTTTTCTGCTGGAGAAATTCCTTTACTCCCTTAGCATTTTATTTAAATTTATAATACGCCATCTTACTCGGATTTTTTGTCTGCCTGATGGCCCTCATCAAATTTCTTTTCTCTCTCCTACAATACTCATCAAACCAGGATACTAACTGGGGCTTAACACTATTAACTGAATAAATCAGTGTCTTAATCTGTTGATACCCTATGTTTAATAATTCACTGATCCTTTCACCTTTGGAGCCATTATGTACCTGCTGAAATAACTCATCAAAAAGAGAACAGTATAAAAGGTTCCAAACTCCTTGCATCGACTCATTATTCAATCTTAACCTTTTTTCCCCCACTAATCTCAATATCCACCAAGGGCTTATTGGGGGGAGGAATGACACTATCAGAAGTCCTAAAGTCCAGCAAAATTGCTGCATGATCGCTTTCTGTTCTCATAGCCACATATAATCTCCTGCAGAAATGATAGCTAAAAGGAGGCATAATATAAAATCAATTCGCTCTTTATCAACTGGGGAGAAAAAAGTGCTATCACCTCGACGATCCCCTTCTAATCTCCCATTAAGAATCAAGAGATTATTCTCTGTGATAAAAGTACTAAAACGTCTCCCTGCCTCATTTACAATCACGTCAGTTGTATTTTTTTCCAAATCTGCCATATATAATAGTTCTTGTAACAATAATAAATTATCGAACTTGGCTATCCTAGTGTTAAAATCCCCAGCTAAAAGGACAGTATCTATCCAATTTAACTGTATCATTAAATCTATTTCCATCGATAGTTTGGACCAAAAATCATATGTAGAGTAAGTGTGAAAACATGGTGGAATATAAATGTAACAATCAGAACCATACAAAGGTCCCAGGTAACCACTACCATAAGGATCTCCGGAGTTGGAGAGTAACTTCGATTACCCTTAATCCTTCCCTTAATTTTGATCATTGTAACCAGACCTCCTTTGTTCCTCCCATGTTTTTCCCTTTAATTGCTGGCACAAAACTAGTTTCATATCCATTCAGAAAAGGAGATGTTAAAACCCATGTCTCCTGAAAATAATCACTTCATGTCGTAAATAAAAGCAACCCACTGTGGATCCACAAACTTATTATGGAGTCCTGCTATATTCCAATTAAGGACATTATAACCAGGGTTGCTTTCTGACCCTTCCTGCTCTAATGAGGACTCATTACTTTTGTATTTCCAAAAACTTAGTCAAGGTTGGATGGCTCTAGATTGACCTGATGTCTCCCACTCATTCAATTCCACCATGTAAATACCCACCTCATCCAACACATGTCTATTTTCAAAAAGTAATACTAACAATTGTACAGAACCAATAATACAGTTAATCTGAGTACCCTCTTTATCATTCCAAACTCTATTCACCTCCACAAATTCTTCTGGAAGTATATGAGTTTTAATAATAGTTGATAAAATCATCCGCAATAATGATGGTAAATTAGTAGCAGTTTCTCCCTCCAATATATCCAGCCCAAAAATAGAGATCATTAAGGTTTCACAGGAAACTCCAAACTCCCAATTCAGTGTTACAAGAGTAGTTTTGAATATATCATATGTTAAAATGTTTCCTATTTTTGCCCTATTATAAACATTTTTCCAAATTGTTGACCAGGTCACTGGTGTTGATAACAGTAATCCCAAAGAGTCTACCAGGCCTTGCTTAGCCCAGACCAATTTTGCCATATCCATGTTAGGGAGCATAAAGTAAACTGAATTAGTAGGGTTGGAAGTATCCTAGTCACCATAATAAGAGCATCTGCAACTGTTGGTAACCTAATTCTGCTCTCAACATATGGGCTATCATGCTGGTTAGGGTTACAGTAGATTCATAATGTTTAAAATACAGCTTATCTAATTTAAAAACTACTTCTTTCCTGTACAGATTAAATTATATGCTTCCAGGTCCATACCCCTTGGGGTTACTATCCTCCTTGGCCAACATGAAATTTGGGCAAAGATCTTTATTAAACTGATCTACCTTAATTAAATTCTCCTTAGAATTTGTTTTTTGTTTCGCAATGTAATCACCCTTCCCCTTTTCTTGATCTTTTATAAATATCCCATTCACAAATGTAGATTTGTTTTTTTGGTCAGAATTCTTCCTTATATCTCTCTGTACCTCTCCTATCCTAATGGTACCTGTAGCCCCAATTTTATTAGTCTTTTCATCCTTAGTGTTTAATTCATCTTTCTGTTTTCCTAAATTAGTAGTCTGAATAAGTCCCACAGGCCCAAGCTTTTTCTCCCCCTTTTTCTTACTTACTCCACCCCTCTTTTGCCCTTTTACCTTTTGAGGCTCTTGAACATTTAGGGAAAATGACAAATTATGCCTAGATCTGTGAACTTTCTTTTCCCCAATAATTGTGAAATTTGTTGTTCTAAAGCAGCAAACTTCACAACACAAAAACTAGAAAGAGTTTCCAAAGCTGTCTTAATACCATTATATGCCTCCAATAAAACAACATTGGACATTACTGGATGTGCAAGAGCCTTAATGGTATATTTCAATATAGTATCCGGACACTGAACCAAAAAATCTTTATCTAAATGAATGTCTTGGACCTCTTTGTCCATTTTTTGTAAAAACTCTTCAGGCGCATCATTAAGGGATGAATACACCATTTCTTTAGAGTCGATATTGCAGACCCCTACCTCACTAGAGAGCTCTAATGGACTAAATAACTTTATTCCTGAGGGAAAGCATGAAATACCATCATCTTTATCTATATAATCTCCTTGCCCAGACATGCATTGCTGACTTGCTTCTACTTCCCCCATCCACTCATCTTGTCTAAAAATTTGGGAATGATCCGCTATATTTGTTTTTTCCCCAAAAGTGGTACAATCGTAACCTCCTATATTGGAAACCATATGTGTGCTGTTCATTTTTGAAACATCCTAAAAAATATTATTGGGGGCTTTAGAAAGGGTTTTTTTTTTTTTTAAAGAAATCAGTGATTTTCCCTTGGGACAGAGTTTTAACACCAGTCTCTAAGTTACTAATTACTTCCAAGTCCGGAGTTATATTCTTATTATCAAAAGAGGATAATTGTTTAAGTACCTCAAATTCCCTGTTAGTCCCATCGCTACCATTAAATTGGTTCTCCAATAAATTAATCAAAGTCTCTTGATTTGTATTATTCGGACTGTTCTTATCCCAGCTCTTAGCTATCAGAATTTGGTTTCTTCCATTAAATTCTGAATTGTCTCCAGCTAAATCTGATCTACATTCCTCATTCATAAGCTCCTTAAAGGAGTGAGGTAAGTAGGATACTATGGGACTTTCTACCAAATCCTTAGGGGTCGAAGCCGTGATGACCAATTCCTGCGTAAAAACACAGCAATTACCTTTTTTATTCTTTTTTGGATTTATCCTTTGCTTCCCTTTAATTGCCCCTTTAACAGTTTTGTTTACCATCTTACCACTTCGAGTATACATATAAGGAGAGAAGAGAAAATAAATAAATAAATAAATAAATAAATCCTAACTCAAAAAATGGGACTGAAAAGGAGTCAGGTGACAGCTTATCTAAACAGCTGAGTCTTCCACGAGCATCACTCCTTAAATTTGCAGAAAGCCTTCCCACCCGAAAACAGCCAGACCCACCAGTTAAAACCCCAAAATACAGAACCAGATAAACAATAAAACCTATTTAAAATGAGGTCCCTCTCTTTTATGGGTACATATTCCTATGCAAAATCTACTCAAACACTCATTTTCGCACTTGCATGCCTATGCGTAATGTGATGTTTAAATGCTGCAGCAAACCCTCCCACAGAGGCAAACCTGCTCTATTATTGGCTCACCCCTGAGCTGAAATTACATGCAGGTAAATGGCCTCTTGCACACACACCTGGGTAATCCCCTCAGTTCAGCAGAGCAGCAAGATGAAACAAATCAGAGCAGTTTCAGTTACAAAGTCACACATATGCTGCACTCACAGTTATTTTCAAGCTGCCAAACTGTTCCAAAAACACAGATCTCTTGGATAGCTGCTGCTCGAGTAGATTGCACAAGTGTCCCAGTGGAAATAAAAGGCTGGTGATCTTGCAGGGCCTGAGTAATGCCGTACTCCTCATGGAAGATCAAGCCAGAGCCCCATACCTGTGACTGAGAGTTTACGTGGTGTTTGAGAAAAGGACTTCTGCTCCTAAGAGCTAAGCTGTGGTTACCAGACTAACACTTATGTCTAAAGTTCATTATCAATCGCACCTTCTTACAGCACTCCCAGTCTCCACTCATGGGTAATCCCAGCACTCCTCTCAGGCTGATGCACAAAATAATTTTTTCAGGATCAAAACCCGATCCCTCTCTTCCTCTGCTTCCATCTCCTCCCCTGTAGTTCCCAGACTCCCCAGTTTCTTTTGTGCATCACTCCAGGCTGGTCACAGATTGTTTGGCTCTGTGCCAAGTAAGGTAAGAACTTAACAAAAATCCTATATTTCACTTCCGAAAGTCAGCCAGCATGTTATTTATATTGCTACACATTTAGTTAGCAAATCGAAGCGTCAGGGACTTCTTTAAAGTTAAAATTGTAGCCAGAATTGTGCTTAACATTATCTGTCCCATTCCTTCCTCAGTACACCTTGTTCTGCTGAGGAAAGGTTCGCCCATGCACCCAGCTTCCCACTGGCCTACCTTGTTCAGCCGGCGAGCAGAAGCTATGAGTACAGTTTTTTAAATTATGGTGCCTCATTAAGGAAACTCTGGATGCGTGCCTCACAGTTTACCTTGTTCAACTGCGAGGGCGACTTTATGCAAAATGAGCATCTGCTCCCTCCACAGCCTGGCTACTTGCCCCATTGTTTGCATTGTTGAAATTATCCAAACAGTGTTCGGTAGCCTTTCTCGCTCGGCATTCTCCACGCTGCGAGACAGGCCATGCTTTCTCCCTTCCTCCTTGGTCTCGAGGGCCCTCACTCTCGCGAGACCCATGCTGACCTATCAGGGCTCCCATTTATCCAATTCTAAGATGGCGGCGCCCAGAGTACCTTTCCACTCCACTAAAATGGCGGTGCAAGACATGCGATTCTTAAAGGGGCAATGGTGTTTTCCATCTTAAAAGGGCAATGTTTAATTGTTTTCCTTTTGGCGATTTAAAGCCTCTTATAAGGGGATACCAGGATGCTTTTTGGAGGCACAGCAAGGGAAGCAGACAAACTGTTTTTGAGCATTACTAACAGGATTCCATTGCTCATTAAGACAGGGGCAGCAGTTCTTCTGGGCACAGTCACTTTGCCTTGCTCCTTACTTCAGAAGCTGAACCAGGTTTAAGTTCCATGCTTCTGGCTGGTAACTGCACAGTATTTAAATAGTTTTTTTAAACAGTTACATTAAGGCGCATACCATCTGTTATATCTCCTCCTCTATTCCATTGTGTTTTTCAGAGGAGACAAAATAACTTCAAGACAGATTTGCAGGAAATGCCCCCATATTCTTTTAACCTCTGACTTGGGAGACTTATGTTCCCTATGCATGGTCGATGCAGATACAAACATTTTCAATTCAAATTTGGGGTCCCCAGAGGAGAACATACTGCAGGATAGCGCTTCTACCTCTTCTCAGAGTGTGGTAGTTCAGCTTTTCCAAAAACTATTGGACAAAATGGACGCACTGGGAGCAGACAAATGGCCCCGGTCCCCTGAGAAACCCTCTCCACCAAAATGTCAGAGGGATGCCCCAATTCCAATCCCAAAGGACGGGTCACATTCTCCATACTCGGGGGACGAGGACCCAGAGGACAAGGACGAGTAGTGCAAAAGATGGAGATTAGTGTCCAAAAGGTGGATAAGCAGAAAAGGGGCAAAATTCAGCAGAAGGGCAGACAGCAAGGAGAACCAGGGATAAATGACAACCAAGGAAGGGGCTGGAGTAGAATAGTGAAGCAGTTTAGGGAGGTCAAATCATGGAAAGCCATGTGTGCAAATGCCAGGAGCCTTAGCAACAAGATGGAAGATCTGGAGGCTGTCATGGTACAGTCAGACCTGGACATTGTGGCCATCACTGGAAACCTAGTGTAATGATAGCCATGACTGGAGATGGCCATACCTCTACAACATATTCAGAAGAGACAGAAGCAGGCAGGAAGGGAGGAGGAGTGGCACTGTATGTGAAAAGTGACATAAGGGCCACAGAGATCCAGGAGGAACAAAATGGGGAGAGATACTGTGGGTTAAGCTGGAAAGGAAAATGGGGACAGCCATCCGCACAGGTGTGGTCTATAGACCACCAGCCCAGGAGGAAGAAACAGATAGGGAGCTGATGCTAGCCATCCAAAGGATGGCAGACAAGGGTGAGGTAGTACTGGTTGGAGACTTCAATATTCCAGACGTGGACTGGAGCATCCCAGCAGCAGCATCAACTAGGAGCAGATTTATCCTGGACTCCCTTCAGGGTGCCTTCCTCAAGCAACTGGTCATGGAACCAACTCGGCAGAAGGCAATACTGGACCTTGTGCTCACAAACAGGGACAGTGTGATGGGGGTAACAATGGGGGAGCACCTGGGTACAGTGACCACCAGTCATTGTGGTTTGAAATCACAGAAAGAGCAGAACCAAACCACACAAAAACACGTAACCTGGATTTTAGGGGGGCAGACTTTGGGAAAATGGGGAGATACTTGAAAGAGGCATTAAGGGGAATGGGACAGGAATCAGGGGTTGAGGAACAGTGGGCAGTATTTAAAATGGGGATTATAAGAACAACAGAATTATGCATTGCCAGGTTAGCAAGAGAAAAGGAAGAGGAGACATTATGGTTTTCAAAGAGGTAGCAAAGAAAGTGAAAGCCAAAAGATTGCATTCAGGCAATACAAAAGACACAGGCAGAAGGGGATAGGAAGAAGTACCAGGAGAAACAAAGGGAGGCAGGGAAGTCAGTAAGGGAAGCCAAAGCTCAGACAGAACAACACATTGCAAAATCAGTGGGTAGAGGGGACAAAACCTTTACAGGTACATAAGTGAAAAAGAAAGACAAAGGGAGGGATAGTGAGACTGAAGGGGAGGATGGGAGCAGCGTGGAGGATGACAACAGTAAAGCTGACATATTGAACAGTATTTCTGCTCAGTCTTTACTGAGGAAGAGGGGTAATGGGTCTGAAGGAGTACAAGGGGTGAGAATGGTGCAGAATGGACACAAGTCCCTTTACACGAAAGGGTCCTGAAGGAACTGGAAGTACTAAGAGTTGATAAAGCTAATGGGGCCAGATGGGGTGCACCCAGGGTCCTTAAAGAACTAAGAGGTGGTGGCTGAACCTCTGGCTATCCTGTTTAGCCAATCACTGGAAACAGGGAGGTACCCAAAGACTGGAGGACAGCAGATGTAGTCCTCTTATACAAAGTGGGAACAAAGAGGAGCGAGGAACTACAGACCAGTCAGTCTCACCTCGGTAGTGGGAAAGATCATGGAAGCACTACTGAAGGAGAGATTGGTGGAACATCTGGTTGTCAATGGACTACAGGACCCAAGGCAGCATGGTTTCACCAGGGGGAGGTCATGTCAGACCAACCTCATTGAATTTTTTGACTGGGTGACTAGGGAGGTGGATCAGGGGAGGACAGTGGACATGGCCTATCTGGACTTCAGCAAGGCCTTTGACACTGTGCCACATAGAAGACTATTACACAAACTGGGGAATATGGGTGTGGGCAGGACAGTAGTGTGGTGGGTAGGTAACTGGCTGGGTGGCAGGACACAGAGGGTGGTGGTAAATGGCTGTCACTCCACAGAGGGAAGAGTGACCAGTGGGGTACCACAGGGATCAGTGCTGGGACCTGTCCTATTCAACATCTTCATCAGTGACATTGCATGGGATCTAGAAGGCAGAATTTCACTGTTAGCTGATGACAAAGCTCTGTAACAGAGTAGACACACCAGAGGGTGTAGACAGAATGAGAAGGGACCTGCAGAAACTTGAAGAATGGTCAGGGTTTGGCAGTTGAAATTCAATGCAAAGAAGTGCAAGATAATGCATATGGGGCACAAAACCCTGGTACAATATATCAGTTGGGGTGAGGATATAGCATGCACCAAGCAGGAAAGGGATCTTGGGGTTATCATCTCTGATGACCTCAAGGTGGGGAAACAGTGTGACAAGGCATCAGATAAAGCAAATAGGATGCTGGGATGTATAGGCAGGGGCATCACCAGCAGGAAAAGGGAGGTCATAATTCCGCTATACAAGACACTAGGTGAGGCCCCACCTGGAGTACAGTGTACAGTTCTGGAGACCATACCTACGTAGGACATAGACAGAGTAGAGAAGGTTCAGAGGAGGCACAAAAGATGGTGCATGGATTGCATAACAAGTCCTATGAAGACAGGTTGAAGGAACTGAACATGTACTCCCTGGAGGAGAGGAGGAGAGAGGGATATGATAGAGACATACAAGTATCTTACAGGGAGGAACAGAGTGCAGGAAACACTATTTTAGGCAAAAAGATGTTCCAGGACTAGAGGCATGGGATGAAGTTGGAGGAGGACGATTCAGAGGAAACATCAGAAAGAATTTCTTCACAGAGCGGGTGGTGGACAAGTGGAACACCCTGCCAGAGGAAGTGGTGGGGCTGAAACAATCACGGAGGATTTAAGAATGCATGGGATAGACATAAAGGAATTCTAGAGGTCGGGGTAAGGGGAAACAGACTTCTAGGAAAACAAACAACTTACAGGCTCAAATGGGCAGACTGGGTGGGCCATAGGCCCTTATCTGCCGACACTGTCTATGTATCTATGTATCTATGAGGCTGAAGACATGGCCGCCAGGCTATGTCCCTTCGACTCCATCCCTGAGATCATCAGGGTAGTGTGAGAAACCCTCTGAATTAACGAGCCCATACAGGAACCAGAGAACAGATTGGACCCTCTAGTGCGTGATAGAAAACGTTCCACCACCTTTTTTCCCTTTTGCCCAGCCCAGGATAACATCCTGGCTTGGGAATGGGAGGTTCCAGACCAAATAAAGACCAGGGAGAAGGGGACCTTCGAGAAGAGATACCCACTAGCACAGGAGAAAGAGAAGACTTGGGCTACTGCCTCAAAAGTCAATTCCGAGGTCTCAGCCCTGAGCAATAAGACGGTTTTACCATCTGAGTCAGCTTCCGCATTAACAGACCCCATGGACAGGAAAGTGGACGATATAGTCCGGAAAGTTCATGACATGTTGACCATGAACATGAGAGCTTCCATGGCAGCCGCGTATTCCTCCAGAGCTGTTCTCAGATGGCTGGAAGCAGCTCGATTAGACATTCCAGAAACCAGCGCCCATGGGGCCACTATGGATTATGCTATCCAACCAATTAAGTATGTGGCAGGTGACACCACTGACACTTTTAAAATGGCGTCAAGATCAGCAACATCAGTAAACAAAGCCAGGAGATTAATTTGGCTTAAACTCTGGAAAGGCTGACCAAGAATCAAAGTCCAGGCTCATGAAGCTTCAATTCTCAGGGGACAAGGTGTTTGGACCAGGCACTGAAGAATTTACTGTGAAGAAGGGAGAAGATAAGGACAACCAAGGGGGGGCACAGCACTTTGCCTTCCTTTTGGAATAATAGATTTCGTCCCTATTCACACAGAGGAAAGAAGGGCCCTAGGTACCAAGGCCAAGACAGGCGCGCATTCGGGTTCAAACCAAATTTCTTCAGCCAAAAACCCCAATATCTTTTAAACCTGGGACCGCGGTAGCTATTTCAACCCCAAGCAAGGCTACAAACCCAACAGGCAAAACAGAGGTTTCTGACAATGAGAATCCACAGGCCCAGGACAATGCGGACGCAGTGGGGGGCACACTACAGCTCTTCTCCGCAACCTGGGCCAAAACAGTCAGGGACCGATCGGTCAAAGAAATAGTGCAACAAGGCTACGCCATCGAGTTCAACAACTTGACAAGACAAGACATATACATAAAATCCCACGTTAAGAAAGACAAGATGACACCTGCACAAGTCAGAGCAATTCTACAACAACTGCTCAACTGCAAAGCCATAAAACCAGTTCCAAACCATAAAAGATACTGAGGCATCTACTCAGTATTCTTTCTGGTTCCAAAAAAGTCAGGGGATCTACGCCCAATACTAGATCTCAAATTCATAAACAAATTTGTAAAATACCAAAGATTCAAAATGGAGACCCTACGGTCTACCATTGCGGCTATCCGCAAGGGGGACCTCCTAACATCCACAGACCTGAGGGACGCATACCTCCACATCCCAATCAGACCATCTCCTCAGAGATTCCTCAGGTTCAGCGTCTTGGGGTATCACTTCCGGTATCAATGCCTACCCTTTGGTCTGGCGTCAGTGCCCCGAGTGTTCACCAAGGTCATGGCTCCACTAGCAGCTAAACTCCGAATGGAGGGAGTCCACGTAATCCCCTACCTGGACGACTGGCTAATTCGGGCAAGATCTCAGGAGGAATCCCAAGCAGCAACTCGGAGAGCCTGCAGTCACTCACCCGACATGGATGAGTGATCAACACCTCCAAAAGCCACCTGACACCGACCACAACTATAGAACACTTGGGGGCGGTGTTCAACACAGTCACCAGGACAGTCAAACCCTTGGAAACACGCATCAACGTGTTAGTGAACCAGTGCAGGCACATACTGCACTGCAAAACGACGACTCTGTGGCACCTCATGCAGTTGTTAGGTCTAATGGCAGCTTGCATAGACCTACACGACTGGGCCAGAGCACACATGAGGCAATTACGTCTACTTCTTGACAAATGGAATTACAACTTACAAAACTAGAATCAAAGGGTGACCATACCTACGCAAGTACAAAGGTCACTGAGATGGTGGACAAACTCACACAATCTAAATCAGGGAGCAAAATTAGAAAAAGGAGAGACCAGAATCCTCGAAACAGATGCAAGCTTGCAAGGCTGGGGTGCTGTAATGGACAGGAGATCAGTCCAAGGAAGGTGGACAGAACCAGAAACTAAATTGCCGATCAACATCCTGGAGACCACAGCAATACGACTGGCGCTATAGTACTTCAAACCACAAGTAATGAGGCACCACATAAAGGTGCGAACAGACAGCAGGGTAGCAATGTTCTACATAAACAAGCAAGGAGGAACAACAAGCAGAGCCATGGCCCAGGTGTCAGAAGCCCTCATGCTGTGGGCAGAGACACACCTTCTCAGTATCACAGCGGTACACCTAGCAGGCGTGCAAAACACCAGGACAGACTGGTTAGCAGGCAAACCCTACAACAGGGAGAGTGGCAAGTCAACCCAGCCATATTCAACAAACTACAAAGGAGATGGGGTCCGTTCCAAGTAGACCTCATGGCATCGGCAACGAACGCTCAGCTACCAATATATATATCCAGGTACAAGGACAAGAACACGGCGGGAGTAGATGTTCTCTCGACCCCATGGAAATTCCAGATAGCTTATGCATTCCCCCCAATACCCATGATACCTACGATTCTACAGAAAATCAGGGACACGGGCACCACAGTGATTCTAATCGCCCCAGACTGGCCAAGACGAACATGGTATGCACTCATCGAAAAGATGTTGATGGATAAGCCTATGAGACTCACCCCATACCAGACATTGCTCAAATAGGGGCCAATTTGGCACAAGGACCCAAGACCACTGAGGCTGATGGCATGGCCACTCAGAGGGTCAGACTGCTAAACCTAGGGGTGTCGACCAAAGTAGCAGATACTCTACTACAGGCCAGAAGACACTCGACTAACAAAACATATACCAGACACTGGGGGGCATTTGTTTATTAGTGTAACTCTAAACAACTTCAGGCTTCAAATTGCAATATTTTACATGTGCTAGAGTTTCTACAAGATGGTGTAGACAAGGGGTTGACGGCGGCATCGTTAAGGGTTCAAATAGCTGCCATAGGAGCAATACGGGGGAAAACAGATGGACAGCTGCCTGAGGCACACCCATTAGTGCAGTCCTTCCTAAGAGCAGCTGCCAACATCACCTACTCCACTAGACCAGTTTCTGTCCCTTGGCAGCTTAACTTAGTACTAGACACCTTAACTGAGGATCCTTTCGAACCTCTGGATTCGGCTCCCCTACCTTTTCTAACCATGAAAACAGTCTTTCTGGTAGCAATATCCTCAGCTAGGAGAACCAGTGAGACACAGGCCCTATCATGCAGAGAACCTTTTCTCACGTTCTTTCCAGATAGAGTGGTCCTAAGAACAATACCATCTTTCATCCCTAAGGTGGCAACGACCTTTCACACAGGGCAAGAAATTACAGTCCCAACCATTTGCTCAACTGAACAGGACCCTAACAGGGACACCCTCCTCTGTCTGGACCCAGCTAGAGCCCTTTGCATCTACCTGGACAAAACAGAATCCTTTCGACAGTCAGATAGACTCTTCGTCCTCCACCAAGGACAAAAGAGGAGCTTACCAGCTTCCAGGTCGACCGTCGCCAGATGGTTGCAGAGCCAGCCATCTCCCAGGCTTATAAGGCTAGGGAGGCGATCCACCGTCCATTATCAGAGGCCCACTCCACTAGAGCAATAGCGTCCTGTAGTAGGAAGAAGCTTAGTGTCAGTTAGGGGGATCTGCCAAGCTGACTACTTGGGTCATCCTCCCACTCAGCTTTCAAGTACTACCGCTTGGATACAGGGTTGACAGGCAATTCTGAATTTGGCGAAAAGTAATCCAAACAGCTTAGTCAGGTTCCTCCTCCCTCCAAGTCACTTCAATACTGCTGTATAATCACCCATGAGTGGAGACTGGGAGTGCTGTAAGAAGGTGCGATTGATAATGGAAGTTTACTCACCTGGTAAAGGTGATTATAGACACCTTCTTACAGCACTCTGTAGCCCACCCAATGAGGAGGAACACAGTAACAAACCAGGAATAAGAGTCTGAAAAAAATACATTGTTCGTTCATTAATGCTGATGTTAAACAATATGCTGATTACAAGGTTGTACACTACAAAGAAGCGTGGCAATAGTGACTTCATTACTGTACGTTAGAGCCACCAAAAATATAGAGTAAAGGATGAACAGTTTACACAACTTCATAATGTGTGCTATGTTTTTCTAACAGGTGGCACTCCTCAGGGAGACCACCGGGCCGCTTTACTGTCAATTCATATTTTCAGAAAGTTCTAAAAGCTCGGGAAGATCTCGTACTGAGGAGTCTGGGAACTACAGGGGAGGAGACGGAAGCAGAGGAAGAGAGGGATCAGATTTCGATCCTAAAAAAATTATTTTGTGCATCAGCTTGAGAGGAGTGCTGGGATTACCCATGAGTGGAGACTGGGAGTGCTGTAAGAAGGTGCTCCTATAATCACCTTTACCAGGTAAGTAAACTTCCAATTTATGCTGCTTCCAAGAAAGTGGGTGTTTGGAGTTTGGCATATGACAAAGTGCTTTACAAAGACTGTGAGTTTGATACTTGTGGTAGAGGGGCTGTATGTGAATATTTGCAGTCATAAGCACTTGAGATCTACATGGAGCTCAGTGATTTATCCAGCTGAAATCGGAGCCGAGAGCAGAAAAGAGGGGGCATGAAGTATGCAAATTACATACTTCAGGGTCCCCTGTCTTCTGCTCTCAGCTCCAATTTCAGCTGGAGGAATTTCACTGAGCCATGTGCCACTTATCTCAACACTGCATACAGAGCTGCCTGCAACAGCGATTTCTGAGAATGCCATTTCTTAAAGTGGCAGTCATGGGAAATCAGCCTGTGCACTGTGGAATGTAGTAAATTCAGCATTATTGAACTGAATTCTGAAGGAATTACTGCTTTGTCAACTGCACTTTGAGATCAATAAAGAAGTTTAAAAAACAGGTAATGGGGATTAACTGTCCATGATTTTACCTCTAAATTTTCCTCTGTTCCTCCTAACATTTATGTTTTGTGACTGTACGGTGGGGACTGTAAGCACAAAATAATGTCAGATATTAAAATTACAGATTTGTTCTTCAGAAAATGCATTTTCACTAATCTCATATCAGCTCTGAGTCAATACCAGTTTTTAAGATGTGTCCCTGATTTATTTTTGCCTTGTCCCTGATTTGTGAGGCAAGAGGTTGAGAGGTATTTTTTTTTGGGGGGGTGTATATTGTCTCCCTCAGTCCTGTCCCTACATCTGCATACTGTACCTCCCAGCCTCCTGCATCATAAATCGGGAACAGGGCTGGAACAAAATCAGGGACAAAGGACCAAAATAAGAGATAAGAGACAGATCTTAAAACAAGGAGACAGGTACTCATGAAGCTGGTAGAATAAGGGGCATAGTGTACAATGCATTTTCTGAAAAACAAGTCTGTAATTCTAATACTTGACAATATTTTGTGCTTACAGTCTCCACCATTCAGTCATGGAAACACAAAGTTTAGGAGAGATGGAGGAAAATATTGCTGCAAAATCAGGGACATCCTGAAAATCGGGGCAGTTGAGAGGTATGGCCGCAGGACACTGCTGTTAGACTTACTGTATTACTTTTAATGGGGACCCCCAAAAATTTCAGTGGGACTCCCAGATTTTAACTGAGGACCCCCATTTTTTTTTTCTAGACAGTCCAGGACCCCGAAACAAAAAATCCTACCGACAGCCCTGTGTGAACCTTTAGGGTAGAAGAACTAAGCACTAGGTCAGAGAGATGCATCAGATATTCCATGACCCGAGATACCAGGCAAGAAAATGGGTCCCACCCCTAAGCTGATGTCCAAAAGGAAACTCTCTTCCATTTCATGGCATAAGTAGCCCTCGTGGATGACTTTCTGGCCTCCACTAGGACTTACGCCACTCTGGAAGAGACTCCAACATGCCACTGCTATGTCAGCAGGTGCCACGCGTGAAGGTGAAAAGATCCGAGGCCTGGATGAACCAGCTTGCCCTGGTTCTGAGTCAGCAGGTTCTGGCAGAGAGGGAGGGGAACCGGAGGGTCCACTCTCAATTGCTGGAGCAGAGGGAACCTCACTTGATGTGGTCAATAAGAGACTATGAGTATCATTCTTGCTGCAGCTTCAGCAGAACCCTCTGCAACAGTGGAAAGGGAGGGAAGGCGTACAAGAACCTTCCTGTCCAGCAGAGAGAAATGTCTCTCGCCAGAAAGCACCATACCCATGAACAAATGAGCAGAAACTGGGTAGCTCTGCATTGGATGGGGAGGCGAACAGATCGAGATCTGGGCGTCCCCACCAATTGAAGAGGTCTTCTACTACTGATTGCTCATTTCCCACTTGTGCGCCTGTGCTGGAGTGCGGCTGACAGTGTCCGTCAGGAAGTTCTGAGCCCCTGGGACATGCACTGCCGTGAGCTATAGGCGGTGATGTACCACCCATTGCCACACATGCATCGCTTCCCGGCACAGTGGATACATAGAAACACAGAAGTTGACAGCAGATGAGGAGCACAAGGCCCATTTAGTCTGCCCATTTTTTCTACGTTATGAATGTGCCACAGGCCTGTACTCTGTCAATGGCCTATCTATTCATACTCATCTTTATTGCTCCCTTATGCCTATCCCATGCCTGTTTGAAGCCCTATACTATATTCATATTCACCACTTACTGAGGTAGGCAGTTACATGCATCCACCACCCTTTCTGTGAAAAAGAACTTCCTCACATTCCCCCTTAATCGGCCTCCCTCTAATCTCATGCTGTGTCCTCTTGTCCTGCTATTTTTCTTATATTCAAAGATGTTAGACTCTCACCTTGTTAATACCCTTAAGATGCTTGAATGTTTCGATCAGATCTCCTCTCTCCCTCCTTTGCTCTAGAGTATACATATTGAGCTCCATTAATCTGTCCTCATATGTTTTCTGATGCAGTCCCTGCACCATTTCGTTGCCCTTCTCTGGACTGCCACCATTTTGTTAATGTCCTTGTGCAACTGCAGCCTCCAATACTGCATACAGTACTCCAGATGGGGCCTAACCAGTGTCTTGTAAAGAGGGATTATTACCTCCCTCTTACGACTTGCGATACCCCTACCAAAACACCCCAACATCCCCCTAGTCTTACCTATTGCTTTAGTGGTCTGCTTGGATGATTTCAGGTCATCTGTGACGATGATGCCCAAGTCTCTTTCCTCCCTTGTGATTGCCAGCAACTCCCCTCCCAACCTATAGGTGACTTCAGGGTTTCTCTTCTCTATGTGCATGATCTTGCACTTCTTTGCGTTAAACCTCATTTGCCACTCTTCCAACCATTTTGCCAGTTTATCCAGATCTATTGTCATTCTGCCTACCCCATCTGGATCATCTACTCTGTTGCAGAGCTTGGTGTGATCAGCAAACAGACAAACCTTGCCCTCCAGTCCATCTGCAATGTCACTGATAAAGATATTGAAGAGGACTGGCCCCAGAACTGATCCTTGAGGGACCCCACTTGTGACTTGCATCTCTTCTGACTGTATACCATTTACCAGCATTCTGTTTTCTGCCCACCAACCAGTTTGCCACCCAGTTGACCAACTTCTGACCCAGCCTGAGCCTACCCAGCTTATTAATTTTCTATGTGGAACAGTATTGAAAGCTTTGCTGAAGTCAAGGTAGATGACATCAACTGCTTCCCCTTGGTCCACCACTCTGGTTACCCAGTCAAAGAAATCTATGAGCTTAGTTTGACAGGACCTTCCTGTTGTAAACCCATGCTGTCTTGGATCCTGTGCTCCTATGGATTTGAGGTGTTACACTATCCTTTCCTTATGGCATGCCTCCATAATCCTGACCACTACTAAGGTAAGACTGACTGGTATGTAGTTCCCTGCTTCCTCCCCTGCTACCACTCTTGTGGAGCGGGATCACATGAGCCCTTCTCCAGTACTCAGAAACTCATTAAACAGTTCTGCTAATGGCTCTGCTAGTTCCACCCTTAGCTCCTTTAGTACCCTGGGATGCATGCCATCAGGTCCCATTGCCTTGTACACCCTGAGCTTAGTGAGCCCTTGTAGGACCCTTTCTTTTGTGAAAGGACTAGCGCACACCACCGCCCCCCCCCCCATTGTCCATGGTGCTGAGCTGTGGGCCCCTGCCCTACCTTCTCCTCAGTAAATACTGAGCAGAAGTATCTATTTAGGATAGATGCTTTTTCTTGGTCCTCCTCCTCCACACACTCCCCCTTATCCCCTTTAATCTTAGCAATACCCCCTCTGGACTTTCTCTTTTCAGTAATGTATCTATAGAAAGTCTTGTCACCTTCTTTTACTGTTCATGCTAGTGTTTCCTCGGTTTGGGCCTTTGCCTGCCTTACTGCCTTCCCTGCTTCCCTTAGGTAAGTTTGGTATGCCTCCCTATCTTCGTCCCACTGTGTTCCCTTATATTTCTTGATTGCCAGCCTTTTCGCTTTGACCTTTTCTGCTACTGTTCTTGAGAACCAAAGTGGTTTCCTTCTTCTTTTGCTCTTGCTTTTCTCTCTAACACAATCGGATGTTGCTTCAAGTATTGCATCCTTAATGCTTGCCCACTTTCCCTGTACCCCCTCACCTGTATTTCTTCTTGCCAGGGCTAACTTAACTCTGATGGCCATCTTATCAAAGTCAGCACCCTGAAGTCCCAAATTTTTGCCTTGGAATGGGATGGTCTGATTTAAGTCGTGGCCAAAAATACTGGCGCCCTTGCACTTTTTTCAAATAACTCACAATTTCCTCTAAACATAAGTTTAAATTAACAACAGTATTTGGTCTCCACAATTCTTTATTTCTCTGTTAATATTACAGAACCTTTGTTTTTGATTCAGAATTTAATATATCCTTTTAAATCAGAAAATGAAAAGAAATGGCATTGACAAAAAATTTATTGACACCCTAGGCACAATATTTGGTAGCACAGCCTTTGGTCAAAATAACTGCAATCAACTGCTTCCTATAGCCATGGATGAGCTTCCTGCACCTCTCTACTGACAGTTTGGCCCACTCTTCTTGTGCAAACTGCTCCAGTTCTCCCAGATTTGAAGGGTGCCTTCTCCCAACTGCTGTTTTCAGATCTCTACGGGTTTTCAATGGGGTTTAGATCTGGACTCATTGCTGGCCACTTCAGAACAGTCCAGCATCTTATCTTGAACCATTCCTGGGTGCTTTTTGAAGTGTGTTTGGGATCATTGTCCTGCTGGAAGACCCATGACCTTCGATGGAGACCCAGCTTTCTGACACTGGGTTCAACATTGCGCTCCAAAATGGCCTGGTAATATCCAGATTTCATGATGCCATGCACACGTTCAAGGCACCCGGTGCCAGAGGCAGCACAGCAACCCCAAAACATCACTGAACCTCCTCCATGTTTGACTGTAGGGAAGGTGTTCTTTTCTTTGAAGGCTTCATTTTATTATCTGTAAACATAGAGATGATGTACTTTACCAAAAAGCTCTAATTTGGTCTCGTCTGTCCACAGGACATTCTCCCAGAAGGATTTTGGCTTGTTCAGGTGTGTTTTGGCAAACTCCAGTCAGGCTTCCTTATGTCTCTCTCTCAGCAGTGGGGTCCTCCTGGGCCTCCTACCATATAACCCCCTTTCATTGAGTTGGCGATGGATGGTGAGAGTTGAAACTGTCGTACCTTGTATCTGAAGGTCAGCTTGAATCTGTTTGGCAGTTCAAGGTGCTTTCTCCAACATTTGAACAATCCTGCGCTGCAGTCTTCGATCAAGTTTTCTCTTGTGGCCACGTCCAGGGAGGTTGGCTACAGTGCCATGGGCCTTAAACTTCCTGATAACATTATGTACGGTGGAAACAGGAACATCAAGGTCTCTGGAGATTGATTTGTAGCCTTGAGATTGTCCATGCTTGGCTACAATCTTCTGTCTGAACTCCTAGGACAATTCTCTGGCTTTCTTTCTTTTCTCCATGCTCACTGCGGTACACACAGAGACACAAAACAGAAGAATGAGTCCTTTTCTCTATTCAAACTGGTTGAATGAGTGATTTTTATATTGCAGGCACCTGCAACTCACCACAGGTGAGTTCAATTTCAAAGTGAAGGAGAATCACCTGCTTGAAATCTGATTATTTCTAACTACTTCTAAAAGGTGCCAATAATTTTGTCCGGGCCATTTAAGGATTTCTGTGTGGAATAAGCTAAGACTTGGTAAATATTTCTGCTTTTTGTGTTTTATTCCACTGCAAACCAAAGAAATACATATGTGAATACCAAAATATTTTTTAATTTCAACAATTTTCTGGAAGGAATGGTGCATTATTAGAAAAAACTGCAAGGGCGCTAATATTTTTGGCCACGACTGTAGTTCTAGTAGCCAAATTGAACCACTCCATGTGATTGTCACTGGCCCCCAGGTGACCTTCTACCTGGAGATCCGTGATCCATTCCCCATTAGTTAGTACTAGATCTAGGACAGCCATGTTTCTTGTGGGTTGTTCTACCAGTTGTTTGAGGCTCTCCCCCTGCAGGGAATCCACTATGTGTCTAGTTCTGGCAGATGTTCCTGTTGGTACTGACCAATCTGTATCTGGTATTTTCAAGTCTCCCATTATCAGAACCTCCCCTTTAGCTGTCAAGTTTTGTATGTCCTCTCCCTGGTCTGGAGACCTGCAGACAACCCCAGTTCATGTGGCTATCCTATTTCCTGTTTCCAGAGTGACCCACAGTTCTTCCGTCTCCTTGTGTGTATTCTGAATTTCTGTAGCTTCGATATTTTCATTGACATACAGGGCCACTCCACCGCCATGTTTTGCACCTCGGTCTCTTCTGAACAGTACATAGCCAGGTACTGAAGTCTCCCATGTGTGGTTACTGGTGAACCATGTCTCGCTAATGGCTACTATGTCCAGTTTAGCCTCTGTCATTGTTGCCTGCAGGTCTGGGATCTTGTTTCCCAGACTGCGAGCATTTGTGTACATGATTTTCCATTGGCCAGATTTTGGTGCGTTAGTTGTTGTACTTGGGAATGCAAATGAACTATAAACATGCAGAACTCCTGTCTGATCATTAGCTGAGGGGGGAGAGGTGTTCTTCCCATTCGACGTATCAGGTGCTTCACCCCTCTCCCTATTTTCCAGTTTAAATATTCTGCAAAGACGTCAAACTTCTGCCCCAATGCACTGACTCCTTCCTTGGTCAAATGCAGTCTATTGAATTTAAAGAACTTTCGCTCCCGAAACTGTTGCCAGTTACCTACAAATTTGTGTCCTTTTTCCTCTCACCAGTCCTTGAGCCACATGTTTAGCTCCCCTATCTCCCCTTCTGTGACCTTCCGTCCATCTGCGCCCCTTCCCAAGACTGGCAGGATCTCAGAGGAGGAGATGCCGGATGAAATGGATGACAGTTTGTCACTCAGCCTGGTCAGGTGTTCCTTGGTCTCCACAACTGACCATTTGGCAAGACTGTTAGTCCCTATGTGTAACAGGACATTGATGTTTTCTCCTGCTTCCTGCACAATTTTAGCAATGCAGTCAGTGTCTCTCCACGCTGATGTACCTGGGAGATATCTGACCATTACCCCCAGCTGGAGGTAGGTATCAACTCCCCAAATCATGGAGTCTCCTATGATCAGAAGTGTTTTGGATTTACTTTTTCTGTTTTGGTCCCTGTTTCGGGCGAGTTTTGTTGTGCTAGCTCCTGTGCTGCAGTGTCCTGCTCTGTAGTGTCCTCTGCCCCTTTGTTTGATTTCGGAGATAGAGGCAGATATTTATATGGTATGTGAAGGTGATACGTTGGAGAGCACTGAGTGATGAGGCACCCGATTTGCCCCTCCTAACCACCTGCCAACCTCCCAGACCAACTACCTTCTGTTGGAAGTTGGGGAAATGGTGGGCGGTTCTTCTATTTCCTCCTGAATATGCAATTTGAGGCACACAATCTCTGCCCATGCTTCCTGGAGCTGAGCCTTTAGATTTCTAATGGCCCAGCATGTAGGACAGTGTCCTAAATCCTGTATAACTGCCCTTTTGAAAAGTGTCCCACAGTACCTGCAGTTAATAATATCCATTCCAGATGAGTTGTTGGGTTTATAACCTTGTCAGAGTTATTAGGAGGAAAATGAAAGCAAAAGTTTGATTTTGTGTTTTTGTTTTGTTTTGCATAACTTGTTATAACAAGTTAAATTACTTGTGCCCCTGTAAATGAGGTCACTGTGTGGATACCCCTCTGAACCTCCCCATTCTGCTTTGCTACAAGAAATGTCATGACTGTGACACCCTATAAAATCAGTGTAGCGTGGGGTGGTTGGGGCTGGGGGTGGGTGTCTGGGTCATTCCCCTGCTGAAAAAGAACCACCACGGATGAAAGAAACATGGAGGTAAGAGCAGAAACAATCAACCAACAACAAATACAGTAGCCCTGAAAGCTTAGCCAAATGATAAACTAAACTGTAAAACCTGTAAAGCACAACTTATAATAATTTCACGGAAGATATACCCTGTAAAAAACACTTTGCTACAGAGACAAATAAAGCAGTAAAGTACGGTTACCCAAGAACTTACCGTAACAGTAGATCTTTGAAGGAGGCTCTTGCAGTAGGCAATTACATATAGGACTGATGTCGGCAGGCGTCAGGACCCTATAGAAAAATTTCTAGCTAGCAGACTCTGGCAGGGGACCACCCACACGTCAGGTGACCGACGTCAGTATAAAGGGGCAGTTCCCCATGCCCGCCTTCCAGTTCCTTCCTGCCAAGGGCCAAAAAAAGGCAAGACGAGAGAGAAGCAGATATTTCCCTTCCTGGAAAAGGAGCTGAAAAAGCTAAGGGGGATGGAGGGCGGAAAGTAATACCTACTGTAAGAGCCTCTCAAGATCTACTGTTACGTAAGTTCATACATAACTGTACTATCTTACTTCGAGAGGGCTCTTGCAGTAGGTATTTACATATAGGACTGAATCCCAAGCAGTCTGGAACAAGGAAAAGCACCCGTGAGGAGGAAAACAAACCAAATAATGGAACCTCTGGCTGAACGGGTTTTATGAAAGAAGACCTTGGAGTACAGCCAACCCGAAGCCTGCTCTACGTCAAGAGGCAATATCCAAACTGTACTGTTTCGTAAAGGTATGGACTGAAGTCCAAGTTGCAGCTGCTCAGATGTCTGCTGCTGACACATTCTTGAAACAAGCCGCAGCGGCGGCTACTCCTCTGGTGGAGTGACCTCTGACTTGAACCGGTAGGGTCTTCTTGTACTTGTCGTAACAGAAAGTGATATAATGAGTCAACCATTTAGATAGGCATTGTTTGGAAACTGCACTGCCCTCTCTTTTGTGAGCAAAAGAGACAAAAAGTCAATCAGATTTCCTGAGATCCTTAGTCCTAGTGGTATAGTACCTCAGTATTCTATGAACATCCAAAGTACGTAAGATGTACTCCCCTTGATTGGAGTGTTGCACAAAGAAAGCAGGTAGCTCAATCGATTGATTCAGTGTAGATTCTGCCACCACCTTAGGGAGAAACTTAGGGTTGGTGCACAGCGCCACATGTTCCTTGTGAAAAATCAAATATGGGATTTTGCATATCAAGGCCTGTAGCTCGGAAATCTATCAAGTTGAAGTAATGGCCACTAGGAAGAGAGTCTTCCAAGAGAGGAACTTCAAATCTGCTGAGGCTGCCAGTTTGAAAGGGGGAAGAGTAAGCTTCTAGAGAACAAAATTCAAGTCCCAAGGAGGAGCAGGAATGCAGATGGGGGGGGGGGTCTCAAATGGAGAACCCCTCTGAGGAATGTCTTAGAGACTTCCAATTGAGCGAAAATCCTGTCTCCAAAGGGAACATGGTAGGCTGAAATCGCTGCCATGTGGACCTTCAAAGAGGAATGGCGGAGACCCCAGATTGAAGAGATGACGCATGTAGTCCAGGACTCTTTCAACTGGGCAAGAGAAAGGCTTGAAGTCCTTTGACGAGGCTCAAATAGAGAATCGGTTCCACTTCATGGAGTAGGTGGACCTGGTGGAAGGCTTTCTGGCCTCCACCAGAATATCTGCTACGAGTGGAGAAACCCCAAACTGGGCTTGAGCTACGTCTGCAGGAGCCACGCATGCAACTGAAAGGATTTAAGACCTGGATGAACAAGGGTCCCCTGATCCTGGGTCAACAAGTGTTGTGACAGAGGAAGAGGAAGCGGAGGTTCCTCTGAAAATTGTTGCAAAAGAGAGAACCAAACTTGCCTGGGCCAGAATGTAGCAATGAGGATCATTCGGGATCCTTCTGTTCTGAGCTTGCGCAGGACGCTCGGAATTAAGGAAATTGGAGCGAAGGCACAGACGAATCTGTACCTCCAGTCGAGAGACAGAGTGTCCTGCCAGAAAATGTCTCACCCTAAAGCGAGCAAGCAGAAGGCAGGAAGTTTTGCACTTTGAGGAGACGTGAACAGGTCTACCTACCCAAAGCAAGAAGATGTCGTCTACTATCTCTTGATCCAGTTCTCATTCGTGGACCCTGGCTGAAGACTGACTGAGGTGGTCTGCCAGAGTGTTTTCTACTCCTGGAACATGAACTGCCATCAGGTAAAGGTTGTGTTGGATAGCCCAGATCCAAATTCTCATTGCTTCCCTGCACAGAGGGTAGGAATAAGTTCCTCCCTGCTTGTTGATGTACCAGACCACACACGTTGTCTGTCTGAATGGTTAGATGACTGGGAAGAATGGAGGAGTGCAGGGCCTGGAGGACATACAGGACTGCTCTGAGTTCAAGCACATTTATGTGCAGATTCTGGTCGAGCCTGGACCAGCTGCACTGAGTCTTGTGAGACCCTAGGTGGGCTCCCCAGCCCTCTCCTGAGGAATCTGTTGTCAATGTCTGGGAGGGGGGTTTGATATTGAAGTGAACACCCTGAGAGAGGTTCTCTGGTACCATCCACCACTGCAAGTCCCTGACCTTGGGATTGGAGGCTAGAACTTCCTGGTCTAGATCGTCCAGTGTTTGGTCCCATTGAGACCAAAGCGTTCACTGAGAGATCCTCATATGGAGCTGAGCGCGTGGGACTGTCGGGATAGCAGCTGCCATTAGCCCGAGGAGGCGAAGGACTGACCTGGCACCGACCCTTCTGCGACTGGACAAAAGACATGCCTGAGTCTGTAGGGTGTCCATCCTGTCCGGAGGCAAAAAGGCCTTGCCGATGGTTGTGTCCAGGATCGCCCCTATAAACTGGAGTCTTTGGCAAGGGACCAAATGGGACTTTGCCTGGTTGATGGTGATATCCAAGCTGGTGAAAACCTGCAGGGTGAGGGAAAGGGAGTGTAGAAGCTCCTCCCTGGATGGGGCTGCCAGGAGCCAATCGTCCAGGTACGGGAATACCTGCACTCCCTGACTATGCAGATGGGCCACTACCACAGACAGGCATTTGGTAAACACTTGGGGGCCGAGGAAAGACCAGATGGGAGGGCCTTGAATTGGCAGTGGACCCCCTGAAAGCAAAAATGAAGGAATCTGCGGTGGGAAGGGCATATGGGGATGTGCAGGTAAGCATCCTGCATATCCAAAGCGCACAGCCATAGTCCCTGCTGAAGAAGAGGCAGAAGACCCTGCAGGAAGAGCATTCTGAAGCGTTTGTACTCCACGAACGTGTTCAGGGAACTGAGGTCTAAGACAGGCCTCACATCTCCCGTTTTCTTTGGAACTAGAAAGAAAGAAATGGGAATAGTAACCCGTCCCACAAAGGTGGTTGGGAACTGGTTCTATCGCTGCCTTCAAGAGAAGGGAGATGATTTCTTCTAGGACCAGAGAAAGATGTTCCAGGGAGTAAGATGACTGGGGTGGTGGTATTCGGGGCGGTTTCTGAAAAAACTCTATTGAGTGACCTGCCGCAATCAGCTGGAGCACCCAAGCATCCGATGTTATCCTCTCCCAACCCGGTAGATGGAAGGAGAACTTCCCTCCTACTGGTTCCTCTGGTGACTCTAGAGGCCGTGGGAGAGGTGAGGAGTCAGGAGGTCTGGGGCAGCGCAGTGGCCGAGGCTCCCATGGCTTTTTTGGGTGGGGGGGGGTCTTGGTTGTTGGAGGGGCCCGGCGCTTGCTGGCCTGCTTGCCCTGTGGTTTAGGTTTTTGTTGGTTACGCCGACGAAAAGGGCACTGCTGTCCCTGAGGGGGTCTGTACAAAAAGTCCATGGACTTAAGTGCAGTACCCTTCTCTTTGCAGATCGGTTATGATGTCCTTGACATCACTGCCGAACAGCACTGAACCCCTGAAGGGATCATCCTGAAGAGCGAATTGCACTTCAGGGACCAAACCTGACGCTAAAGACCTACGGCGAAAGCTGAACTCCATCCAGCTGCGTCCACTGTGATGAAAGTGGCACAAAGCATGTGCCGACTGGCTGAATGAGCACAACAGACAAGGTCAGCCACTTCCTGTTTCGTCTGAGACTCAGGAAGGCAGTCCAGTTTAGATTCCATCTGACTCAGGATGGTCTTCTGGTAGTCCCCCATATGAGCTACATAATTCAGGGCCCTAATACCTAGGGTAGAAGACGCATAAACCTTCTTCCCATACTGGTCCAGAAGCCGAGACTTGTCAGGCGGAGATGAGCTGAGATGTTTGGGGTTAGCAGAGTGACCGTCAGCAGTGCTAATCACGACTGAGTCCGCCTTGAGATGTATATTCAAAGAATCTTCACCCTTAGGAGCCTGATATAGCCAAGCTGCCTTCCTAGGAAGGGGGACTAACGCAGATGGTTGTTTCCAAATAGTGGAAACAAGATCTGCGTGAGGCTCTATCCAAGGTGGAATCAATGTAGGAGCGGTCTCTGGCAGATCCAAATGGGCAGCTAGCTTTTTACGCTGTGGATCTGGCTCCAGAGATTGCCACTGATGAACTTCCTGGATCTTTCTCAGTAATTCCAGAAAAGAAAAATCCTCCAGAGGAAACTTTGGAGGAGTCCTTGGCCTGGGACATTCTGGAATACGGGTCTTGTCATCTGGGTCAGAGCATCCCCGAGTCAGAGGTCTCCGACGTAGAAGAGAAAGACTCCTCCCGATGCGGGAAGGCAGTCCCTTGGGAATCCTCTGGAGCGTGTCCTCCCTCCTGGTGTCCAAGGGTTCCGCCCGTGTCGGGTAAGGGGATGGGAGTCTCCAGCGCAGGGGATCCTGTGGACTGTCCGGCGCTGGTAGATGACTCTCTACCTCCATGGTAAGCTGAACCTTGGCCTCAGCCCACCAGGCAGCCAGAGTCTCCTTCAAGTCTGCCGGCAGCTGGGGTCTGGGCAGCAGAGGAGAAGGAGGAGGAGGAGAGGGATACGGATACTGGGGATATCCATATGGCAAGTATCCATAACTTGACAGTGGGAAACCCTGTGTCGGGTATTGAGGCTGCGGCGTCGGATAAACCGGCGTTGGGTACTGCAGCGTCGGATACTGTGGTGCCATGTAAGGTGGTACCGGATTTTGCGGTATCGAATACCCTGTTGCCAGGGGCTCTGATGGGGCAGATGGCCCTGGCAAAGGCCCAGCAGGTGGGCCAGGTAAAGGTGGCCTCGCGGGCGTCGGGACCGGCGTGGGAGCGCCGTCTGGAAGTGGGACGTCGGATGGCGTCAGGTAGGCCAGCGTCAGAGCTGGCATCCAAGGTTCCGACGTCAGGGTATCTAACCCAGTAGGAGGGGGCCCTGACGGTTGCGTGTCCAGGTCCTCCGTGATGACCGGGGAGGGAGGATTGGAATCCCCGGGGCCCAGCAGAGGGGATGCAGGAACCTCGGTTGGCAACGTCAGGCGTTGCAAGACGCCTGGGATGTTGAACCGGTCGAATGGATCTGACGCGGGCTCCTTGGCCGGGCAGTCGTCAGAGGGGCCACCGTCCGACTTATCAGCTGGATCTGGGCGGGCGTCGGAGGAGCCGGCTTCTGACTTATCGGAACCCTTGTCCGAGGAAGGCCACGCTGGAGAGACGGCCTTGTCAGGCGAACTAACGACTGTGCGCCCCCCACGCAAGAGGAAGCAACTTACCAGCCCTGTCCAGGTGGACGTCGGTGGAACAGGCGTACGATTTAGCAGACCCGCTCGAGCCTGAAGGCCGCGTGGTAGTGGTATTCGTCGGAGCGGAAGCCTCCTTTACCCTGGAGGTACCCGAAGGGCCTGAGTGCGAGCCCGAAGGGAGGGGGCGACACCTTCTTGGACACTGCCAAGACGGTCATCAAGGAGCAGTCCCCCAGAGGGAAATGTTACCTTCAAGACCGTGGCTCCAGCTGGAGTCACGGAAGCCATGAGGTGGAGTCCCGGTCCCGGTGCTTCTCCTTCTTCTTTTTGTGGCCTTCAGGGGAAGTGGAAGCCTGCCTCAACTTTTTCAACTCCTTCTCCATGGATGCCATCTTTTTCTTCAGAATATGGGCCTCCAGGGACTGCTGCCTCCATTTTTAGGTGGCTGAATTGAATTTCTGGCAGTGCTGGCACTTCTCCACAGGATGGTCCGGGCCTAGGCAGAAGACGCACAGGGAATGGCCGTCCTTATGCGGCAGCTGGGAACTGCACGAGTCACACTTATTTTTGTGTGATTCAGAAGGCATCGGGGACGACATACACGACTGAATATTTGAGAAAAAACTTGAAAAAAAAAAAAAATTGGTCGAAAATTTGAAAACTAAATGAGCAATGAACTCTACCGTAAGGAACTTTCACAAGTCGATGGCGGGAAAGAACTGGAAGGCGAGCGTTGGGGACCACCTCTTTATACTGACGTCGCATGACGTTGGTCACCTGATGTGGGGGTGGTTCCCCGCCAGAGACTGCTAGTTAGAAATTTTTCCATGGGGTTCTGACACCTGCCGGGTCAGTCCTATATGTAAATACCTACTGTAAGAGCCCTCTCGAAATAAGATCAGAAAATATACTGTACCATGCAAAAAACAATTTGAATCAGAAGATTACAGCAGTAATCTGTAAGCACAAACCTGTAGGCACACCCTGTAATAATACAGCATAAACTATACCCTGCAACAACAATTTGAATCAGAGAAAAATAAAATAGTAAAATGTTAGCAACAAACAGTAACAGCCTCTGTGAGTACAAATGAAAATAACACACAGTAAATCTACCTAGCCAAAAGAAACCTTACTCCTTTTCCTTGCTCTGATAAAGTTCCTTGCTCTGTCCTTACAAGCAACCTAGAAGAAAAAAGCTCAGGTGAAGCTAGGTGCCTTTGCCAGCAAACCTAGTCTTCAACCTCCAAGATATCAACTAACCTGACTTTTTAACCCTTCCTTCTGTGGTGTTACTAACAGTTTGTCAACTCCACCTCCCAGTTACACACCTAATCCCCTGGAAGAGCTGTGGGAGGAAAGCAATTAGCTCCTTTGGTGTGAGAAAGAGACTGCAACACCTCTGAGACAAAACCAAAAACCTTTCAACAAATAAAATAAAACAGAAGCAAACAGTAATTTTGCTTAGCCTAATGATAAAAAGTCACAAAAATGTAAGCACCCCCTGTAATAATTTCACATAAGATATACCCTGTAAAACACTTTGCTACAGAGAAAAATAAAGCAGTAACACAAGATATACCTTGCAAAAAACACTTTGAATTAGAAGATTACAGAAGTAATCTGTAAGCACAAACCTGTAGGCACACCCTGCAATAATGCAGCAGAAAGTATACCCTGCAACAGCAATTTGAATCAGAGAAAAATAAAGTAGTAAAATGTTAGCAACAAACAGTAACAACCCCTGTAAATATAAAAAAAAAAAAAAGATAACACACAGTAAATCTTCCTAACCAACGAAGCCTTACTCTTTTTCCATGCTCTGATAAGGTTCCTTGCTCTGTCCTTACAAGCAACCTAGAAGAAAAAAGCTTAGGTGAAGCTAGGTGCCTTTGCCAGAATACCTAGTTTTCCACCTCCTCGTGTGCCTCCCTATTTGTTCAGGTACCAGACCACGTACATGTTGTCTGTCTGTACTAACAGAGTTCCTAGGAGGAGAAGAGGTTGGAAGGCTTACAGAGCATAAAGTTCAGCCTGCATCTCTTGCACACTGATGTGCAGGGACAGCTCCTATGGTGACCAGGATCCCTGTGTCCTGTGATCACCTAGATGAGCACCCCAGCTCTGACTGGAGGTAGTCGTGGTCAGGATCTGAGTTAGTGCCAGCATCTGTAAAGGAACCCTTTTGGTGAGGTTGGATATTTCCTGCCACCAAAGGAGGTCCCAATGCATGGGGCTGGACACCAGAATCCTGTGATCGAGTTCATTGGTCTTCTGATCCCACTGTACGCTGAGTATCCACTGCGTGACACACATGTGGAGCCTGGTCAGGGGTACAACGGGGATGGCTGCAGCCATCAGCCCTAGAAGGCGCAGGACTGAGTGGGCTGAGGTCCACAGGCTGTATGCCACTTGAATGGCCTGCAGACACAGGGTTCCCAGACCAAGGGGAGGAAAGTCTGACCCTGAGCCATATCCAACACTGCCCCAATGAACTGGAGGCATTGGGAAGGAACAAGGCTGGATTTGGGGTAACCGACTGCCATTCCAACCATGCTGAACAGGTTCAGGGTAGTATTTAGCGTTTCCACCAGTCCCTCCCTCAAAGAGGATGACAGAAGATAGTCATCGAGGTAGGGAAAGACGTAAATCCCCTGGTGGCGTAAAGCCGCTGCTACTACGGCTAGGGACTTGGTGAAAACCCTGGATGCCAAAGAAAGGCTAAAGCGGAGTGCCTTGAACTGAAAGTGCTCCCCCTGGAAAGCAAAATGCAGGAAGCGGCGGTGGGGGATATGCAGGTAAGCATCCTGCATATCCACGGCACAAAGCCAATGATCCTGCTGCAGAAGGGGCAAGAGACCCGGCAGGGTCAACAGGCGAAACTTATTGTATTCCACATATAGGTTTAGCATGCTGAGGTCCAGTATTGGACGATGGTCCCCCATCTTTCTGGGGACCAGGAAGAAGTGAAAGTAAAACCCTATCCCTTCCTGGCCCAGAGGAATGGGCTCCATGGCTGATTTTGCCAGTAGAGCCTGAATCTCTTCCTGACTAGCAGAATGTGGCCTTTTGGGTAGTGAGAGAGACCTGGAAGATTTCTCGGACGGCTCTCTATGAATTCAGTGGTGTGACTTTAAGGGATCAGCTGAAGGACCCACGAGTCTATCGTTATCGCCTCCCACTCAGTCAGGTGGTTGGCGGATCTGCCCCTACTGGTTCCTCTTTAGCCAGTGGCAGAGGCTGGGGGCTCTGCCGCAGGTTAGGAGGTGGAGGAGATGTGGGGGAGTGCTGCCCCAGCAGCCTTTCGTGACTTGGCTGGAGGGGTGGGTCGCATCGACTGGGCTCGATGTTTGTTCTGACATCGGGTATGCTGCTGCCTGTTCAGACACCATTGTTGGCGATGAAAGGGCTGCTTAGGCTTAGTGTTTGAATGGTACATAGTCTGTACCGAGCACAGTGCTTTACCACTGTCCTGGAGATCGGTGATTATGTCCTTAAATTCACCACCTAAAAGGACAGGTCCTCTGAAGGGGGCATCTTGTATGGCCGCTTGCACATCGGGGGCCAGACCAGATACCCCCGCAGCCAGGAGTAACAGCACATGCTAATGACCATGGCAGCACTCCTGTTAGAGGCATCGACTGCATCATAGGTTGCTCTCAGAGAGTGACAGCAGGAAACATCTGCGGTCCTGACTGTCTGAGTGATTTTGATTTTAGCCTCGGAATCAGGTAAAGCCTCAAATTCCAATTTCAACTGGCCTAACATGGATTTCTGGAAGACCACCATGTGTGCCAAAGAATTTAGTGCTCTTAGGGACAGAGTGGTGTAGGAGTACGCTTTGCGTCCAAACTGGTCTATTTGTCGCGGCTCCTTATCTGGAAGTGAAGTACTCATGTGTTTAGGCTTTGCCGTCCTGTCGCGGGCTGCATTAATGACCACCACAAAGATGGTGCAGGGTATTTAGGGGAAGACATATGAGCAGAGGTATAAGGAGCTGAATCTGTACACACTGTAAACAAGGAGGGAAGGGAGGAACATAACTGAAACCTTTAAATATGTAAAGGGGCTCAATAAAGTAGGTGAAAGGGGTCTGCTGAGGAGGAAGGAGGGAGCCAGAACTAGAGGGCACAGCCTCAGATTGTAGAGCAACAGGTTCAGGGGCAATGTAAGGGGGGAGCTTCTTCACAGAGAGGGTGGTGGAGCCCTGGCACAGACTGCCAGAGTGGTGGAAACTAAGACAGTGGAGGAATTTAAGAGGGCACGGGACAGGCATATGGGACTGAATATTGGGGGGACGGTGGGGGGAGGAGGGGTATGAGAAAGGGGAGAGTTGGGCAGACTAGATAGCCTGGAAGGGTCCTTTTCTGCTGTCATATGATTTCTATGATAAATCCACTTTAAAGTGAGAACAGAGGTGGCTCTTGCCCTCAAGTGCCCTATACAGTCTGCCTTTTTGGTGAATGCAGCCACTGACGAACATTGCTGCCAGACAGTGGAAGCCAGGTCCTCATGAGGTCCAATCCAAAGAGGAATGAGCAGAGGGGACAGTTCAGACATGTCCAAGTGTTCCGCCAATCTCTTTTTTCCCATATAGATTTTTATCCCTCCAGAGCCCTGGCAGGCGGCTATGGCCCTCCTGATGGAGGGACTCTCTCCAGTCCCACTGCTCCCACACTCGCCGATCCCCGATAATTTCCCTGCTGACTTCCCCCTGTGGTGGGGCCATGAAGGGGGTTGTCGGCTTCTACTCCCTCCCGAAGACCCAATCCAGAAGCCGGGGACTGCCCTCCAGAACGGCAGACCATCACAGAGCCTGCCAGGCTTTTTTCCTCCATTTTCTGTCATCTCCCCTTCCCTTCCAATGTAAAGACGTCAGACCATGCCTCCAGACCCGTACTACCCTCCAGCCACCGCCAGAGGGCAGTCAACGTGCAGAGACACATACGAGCAGAGGTGTAAGGAGCTGAATCTGCACACAATGGAAACAAGGAGGGATGGGAGGAACATAACCGAAACCTTTAAATATGTAAAGGGGCTCAATAAAGTAGGTGAAGGGGTCTGTTGAGGAGGATGGAGGGAGCCAGAGCTAGAGGGCACAGCCTCAGACTGCAAGGAAATAGTTTCAGGGACAATGTGAGGGGGTGCTTCTTCACAGAGAGGGTGGTGCAGCCCTGGAACAGACTGCCAGACACAGTGGTGGGAGCTAAGACAGTGGAAAAATTTAAGAGGGCACGGGACAGGCATATGGGACTGAGTATTGAGGGGATGGTGGGGGCAGGTGGGCAGGGAGGTACGTAAAAGGGGAGGGTAGGGTAGATTAGATGGGACAGAAGGGTCCTATTCTGCTGTCATATGATTTCTATGATTCTATGATGTCTGCTTTAGGGTGAGAACAGAGGTGGTCCTTGCACTCAGGTGCCCGATACAGTCTGCTTTTTTGGAGACTGCAGCCACCGACAAGGGTTGCTGCCAGAGAGTGGAAGCCAGGCCCTCCTGAGGTCCAATCCAAGGAGGAATGAGCAGAGGGAACAGCTCAGGCATGTCCATGTGTTCCGACAACTTTTTTCTTCCCCCCATATAGATTTTTATCACTCCAGAGCCCTGGCAGTTGGCTATGGCCCTCCTAATGGAGGGACTCTCTCAGTCCCACCACTCCCGCAGTTGCCAATCCCCGGTAATTCCCCTACGGACTGCCCCCTGTGGCGGGGCCATGAAAGGGGTTGCCGGCTTCTCCATTCTCCTGAAGACCCAATCCAGAAGCCAGGGACAGCTCTCAGGAGTGGTGGCCCATCACAGAGCCTGCCAGGCTCTTCTCCTCCATTTTCACCCAGCCCCCCTCCCCTACCAATGCAAGGACATTGGACCATGCCTCCCGACCTGTACTGCCCTCCAGCCACTGCCAGAGGGCAATCAACAAACGGGACGACAAGTCTCCTCCCCCCAAGAGAGGAGAGAAGAGCAGTACTCAAGACGCTCAACTTTCTCCCTAGTGGCCCAGTCTTGTTCCCGAACCTGGGTCACCGGCCTGGTGCGAGGTGTAGCGACCAGCACCTTAACCTCTAGCGCCACCGGGCCGGCTCTGACAACCTCTTGCACTGGGGATCCGGGTCCTCCATCTTCCTGCCATTCGCCACCTGAATCTGTTGAAGGATTTTGGTAAAAGAGGGGGTCCTCTGACAGAGACTTTATTGATTCTTTGGGCTTTGGTTCCTCTGCAATGGGGGTCTCAAAACCCAAGGCAGAGGAATCGTCGGAGTCCGAGCTAGAGCCCGATGATTGACTCTTGTTCAGAGACCGAGTGCGTGGAAGCGGGGTCTCCCAAAGGGTGACTGTCTGATCCCTCCCCACAGCCACAGTAGTGCATGAAATGGAAGGGCAAGACTCTACAGAGAGAGATCTCAGAGTAGGGTCTTGGCGGGCCAGTGTAGAGGCCACAGCCAGTTGTCACTGGTCCAGCTCTGAGACCAGTTGAGTCCTAGTGGTAGACCAAGACTGGAGAGCCTCCCTGAAGTCCATCTGTGGCTAAGGCAGTGGAGGTGGAGCTGGAGGCAGGGGCTGATAGACCGGTGGGTAAGCCTGTAAAGGGTAATTTGACGGCATAGCCCATCACAGTAATGTTATGCCTCCGAATTTGGCAGTTATGAATTTGCCGCAGAATTTGCATCATGTCAGCAGAATATATATAATGCTGCAGAATTCATTGTTTTTGGTGAATTTTCATATAAATATACTGTTTTTCCATAGTGTCAGGCTTTCTTTCCCACCTCGTTTATCCTGAAGCCCCTCCTCTATGCTCATCATATTTAGCCAATGGCAGGACTGCATTCTGCCAGAGAAATTAATAAATCATGCCGAAGAAATCAGAAAATGCTGCCTCAGAAGTCAAGGAGCCCTGCCGTAGAAATCAGAAAATTCTGCCGCAGAACACCAGGGGCCCTGGGTAATGATAACCTGATGTTCTGTAGGGCGAACAGCACGACGGGGGATACCCCGGCATGTGAAACCCAGGCAGCAGGTACCCTGGTGAAGGGTAATGTGACACAGGGAAGCCTGGCATTGATGCTCCAAGAGGGGCCCACGTTCTGCAGGAGGCCCTGATGGCAGATACATAGGTGTGGGACCAGACGGAGGGACCAATGGCCCTGTCAGGTCCCGATGGTGGGAGGAAAGGCATGGGCCCCAAAGGAGGGTCTGAGGAACCCAACAGTGGCCCTGAAAGAGGATAGGAAGGGCCTGGCAATGTCAGGTCCGGCATCGAAACACATGTAGAAGGTTCCGACACTGGCCCTGAAGGGGCTGAGCGTCCCACCAGAGTCTGGGGTGGCGGAGGTGGCCCAGACGGGGGAGCCTGCAGTCTGAAAACATTGGCTCCCGGGGGAAATCCAGCATCAGGCGTTCTGGCTCCAGCAACAGGGGAGTGTCGGGTGGATACTCCTCCCCCTCCTCCTCCTCCAGCTCCGAGGTTGCAGGGGAGCTAGAGGGTACCACCGGTGGAGGCGGTGAAGGAGGTACCGAGAGGGTTCGCCAAAGCGGCAGCATGCGCTGATCCTGAGTATCATTGTCAGGCCATTATGAGGCCCTAGCAGCCTTTCAGCCATGCAGGAATGTCAGAGCTGGAGTCCGACTTATCAGCCAGGGCCACATGTTCGTCAGAGGAGTTGACAAGCTTGACTTATTGGCCACACCACCTGACTTAGACCCCAAGGTTTTAGGGGCCTAAGGATGGCAGTGCTCTGAATTATCAGAGGTGCCCACCTGAACTGTTACCAGTTGAGACTGGGGGGCTGAAGGTCCTCCTCACTAGGAGGGCAGACTTGGCAGAGGCTTAGTACCCGCACCTGCGAGAGGTTGCTCGTTGCCCATGGCACCAAAGTGAGCTGCGGACGTGAAGGAGACCAATCCTGGTCCTGGTGCTTCTCTTTGTCCTTCGTCTTCTTCTTGTATGGGTCGGAAGAATCTCCCAGTGAAGAGGATGATCCCTGTAGCTTTTGCAGCTCCTTCTCCACATAAGCCATTTTTAACTTAAGAACATGGGCTTCCAGGGCCTTGTTGGCGACGCTTCCGTGTGGCTTGGTTAAATTTCTGACAGGTCTTACAGTCCTCAGTCTTGTGCTCTGGGCCCAAGCAGAAGAGACAGAGGGAATGCCAGTCCTTGTGAGGGAGCAGAATTCAGCAGGAATCGCAGAAGACATGCATGACAAACATAATACAATTACTCTAAATTGTAGAAGAAATAAAAATTAGAATAATACTCACCCAAAAATGGCGGTCGGCTGAAGCTGCATTCTCCGCAAGGTGTGATGTGTGCAGGTCAACGACGGGAAAGAACTGGAGGACGGGCGTGGGGACCGCCCACTATACAGTGTCATGTTGACTGTCACATGACGTCGGGTGGGTAGTCCCCACCAAACACTGAAGCTAAAGTTTTCCATGTGGTCCTAGTGCCTGATGACTCTAGTCCTAATGGTGATTACCTACTGCAAGAGCCCTCCTTAATTAAGAGCCTTCTGTACTCTATAAATTTGTTCAGATGGCTAAGGTCCAGAATTGGGCACAGATCTGTTTTCTTTGGAATCAGGAAAAAATGCGAATAGAAACCCTTCCTGCGTTGTGTTGTCAGAACGGGTTCGATGGCCTGTTTTTGCAGGAGCGCTTATATATTGTCTTGGATCAAGCTGAGATGGGCCTGGGGGTAATGGGAGAGAGAGAGAGAGAGAGAGAGATGGAGGATTGTCCAGAGAAATCTCCAACAATTCTAGGGTATGTCCTTGTTCTACTAACTATATGACCCACTAGTCAGAGGTTATTCTGCTCCAACCTTCTCTGTAAAGAGAGAACTGACCCCCCCACTGCCTCCCCAGGGATTCTGCTGGGGGGGTTGGGTAAGGAGTCAGGTAGAGTAGCAGGGGACAAGCAACACGGCCTTTGAGGTTGTAGGAGCTCTGGGCGCTGAACCTCCTGTGACTGGGAAAAGTAGTCTTACTTTTAAAGGCACCCCATGACTGCTGACATCTAGGTTGCTGCTTGGGGTTGCAACAAAAAGGCTGCCACTGAAAAGACTTAGGCTGAGACCAATAGAGGGTATGAACTGAATGGATAGCCTTACCCGACTCAAGGAGATGTACGATTATGCTGTATTTTGAGAATCCACGTCAAACAAGACGGGGCCTCTAAAGGGGGCATCCAGGATCTTAGACTGGACGTCCAGGGCATACCTGGAAACCCGAAGGCACTAGTGGCGGTGTAAGCAAATTCCTGTAACCGCAGCTCTTCCTGTGGAATCCACAGAATCATAGGAGGCCCAGAGTACGTGGGTCCCCATGTCAGAGCCTGACTTGAGAAGGTGCGACAGCTCAGCCTTCCTGGGGAAATCCAGGTAAGCTTGTGCCACCTCAAAAGCCTTCTCCCACAGGGCACTCTGATATTGCACCACGTGGGCAAGGAAGTTTAGGGAACAGATGGCACATGTGGCTGAGGAGTAGACCTTTTTGCCAAAATTGTCTATCTGCCTAGAGTCCTTATCCAGAGGCTGAGTACTGCAGTGACGGGATCATTTTGAACAGTCATGGGCCACACTGATAACAATTAAATCAGCCTCTGGGTGCTCCCTGTAGAAGGGTTCATCCCTTGGGGTACTGTACAAGCGATCCACCTTTTTGGACATCTCCAATGTAGAGAAGGGGCACTTTCAGGCCACGCTACTGACAGCTTTAAAGGAGTCTATGGAGGGGGGGGGGGCCAAGTAGAGGCAAGGAAAGTGGCTAGCTGACGTCACTTGAGGTCCACTTCCTCAGTGTCCCAGCCCATAAGGGCCTGGATGTGCCTCATCACATACATGAAAGATGGGTCATCTGGGGGAAACCACAGGGTATCCTCAGGTTCCTCCAGCTCGGATGAAACATCTGAATTTCCAGAGTCATCGTACGAGGAGGAGTAAGAGCATCCCTGTGACTCACCCGAATCCGGTGACGGAGAGGGTGAGTGCCAAGGCTCATGTTTAAGACGCCTAGAATGGCCAGTGTCAGGTCTTGTCAGCTGTGGCATAGACTCCGTAGGGACTGGCGTTGGAGATTTCTTAGGAAGGACCTAGTCCTTATGAGGATCGGGAGAAGGGTCCCTCGGGGTAGGAGTTGGAGGCTCCTTCAGGGACTCCTTGTCTTTGAGAATGCCAACCAGGCCACAAAAAGTGTGTTAAGCTCTGAGGGTGGAAGCTGGGGTGAGGCTGAAGAAACTGACATCTGTGGGGTTGGTTTGGAAGGCCCAACCTTTGGTTCGTCAGGTTGCGGTAACCCTGGCATCGGCTCCACTGTTAACCACGAGTCTGGTCTCGAGGTAAAGAACTCCCTGGCATCGGTCTGACTGGGGTTGAAGGTTCAGGCATCGGTCCCGCTGGTGTCAGCTGTGGGACGTCCGGTCCAGCCAGTGACCATGGGGGAACTGGGGATGACAGCTGCGGAGTCATTGGGGTCGGCAACGGAGAAGCTGGCATCAATGGAGCTGGTGTTGGTTGATGCCGGTCTGGGGAAGCAGCTGGTGCTGGCCCGGAGGAAGAAGCTTGGATAGGGAAGCTGACCCGAGTGGGGCAGAGGCGTAATCCCTGCAGGGGAGGAGGCCACATGCCCCGGGCGTCGCAAATTGATGTCGGTTCTAGACTTCAGAACAGACTTTGCTGACACCTTGACTGGGAAGGCGACTGGCAAACACCCGCCATTCGAAGAGGACCCAGTTGAGCCACCTGGCTGGGTACCTGTGTTCTGGATGGGCCTAAGCTTCAGGGACTGAGAGGCTGAGGTCGATGACCCAAGCCCCAAAGAATCACTGCCAGATACTGTCAAGAGGGTGGGTGGTTTTACCACCGGCAGCCCGGATGGAGAGAGGGCTGATGGAGCGGAGGGGGTCGACCTCCCATTGGAGGAAGACCCATGATTGGTGCCTGACTTGCATGGGGATCTGGAGCCAGAAGTGGACCGGGGTTTCTCCCTGTGCTTCTCCCTGTGTTTGTGCTTTCCTGAGGACTTCTTCGAATCTCTAGCCAAAGAAGAGGAGGCCCCAGAGGCTGGGGAAGAGGATGTACTCTGGTGAAGCTCCTTCTCCATTGTTAAAAGTTTTTGCTGCAGCAGGAAGGATTACAAGGTCTTCTGGCGGCACAGCTGGGTGCGTGGTTGAATTTATTGGCAGTGCTGGCAGGCCTCAATGTTGTGATTCGGGCCTAGGCAGAGTAAGCACACCATGTGACCGCCCTTGTGGGGAAGCTGTTTGCACAAGCGCACGTTGTTTGCTGCCGTTCGAGATACGAGGAGGGAGAAGATATGCACAAATTATATTGAAAGAAAAGAAAAATCGGTAAAATAAAAAAGCGCCGGTAGTGCAAAGAAAATGGCATTCAACTTGAGCAGAAAGTGTCCATGGCAGTCCAACTTGCGTGGGTTGATGGCGGGAAAAGAACTGAGGTGGTGCTGGGGGACCACCCCTTTTATACCATAGGTGGACGTCAGGGGTGGGCTGATGTTAGGGATGGTCTCCCACTATAGACTGCTGGCTAGAAGTCTTCCGTCGGATCCTGGCTCCTGCCGGCTTCAGTCCTTATGGTGTAACCTGCTGCAAGAGCCCTCCTCAAAGTAAGATCTATAGAAATGGATGATATAGGCAGGTTTTGCACAATACATTCCGTTTTTGGAGCCTGCTAAGTTTTTAGTTTATTTTTATTTGCCAGACAGTATTTCATTAAGTTTAATCAAAAATGCTAACAATTCTAGGGACCCAATTCTAGATTGCAGTCACAAAATGAGTGTTCTGTGCACACAATGTTGTACTGCTACCCAGAACTAGATACACAGACAGCTGCGCATCACAGGGAGGCTGGTTCCCCCAACGCCCCTAACCCAGTGCCACACAATGGAAATCACTGGTCCAGATCCAGCACGGCTTGGCCACATACATTCCTCGTGGTATATTAGTGGCACTGGACACACAGTCATCAAATCAAGACGCATTTCCCACTTCTCGCTGCTCCCAGGGTGGGACAATCAATTTGTGAGTTAGTGGTCAGTTTGGACACTAGCTTTCAAGGTAGCCACATCACTGGACATCATGTTCACTCCCCTGTGGTCCAACAACCCCACTCCGCCCTCCCCCAGAGGCCAATACTGGTGCTTAACCTTGGTGCCCCTGCAATCCTGGATGGTTTGACGGTCCTCCAGTAACACTGGAAAACTTGTGTTCATGTGGCACAATGCAACCCATTACCACCTGCTTATATCAGGCAGCAATCTGGGGATGAGGAGGTAGAATCACAGCATCTTGTGAGTGCATCTGCAAGGGCAGCCATGTGACTGTGAATGGCCCTGCACCCTGTGGTCAATTTGTATGGCCTCCCATTTCTTTACTAAGCATCTGCAAAAGCCTTCATGGCTCATGGGAAGGGTCGCCAACTCCTGTGGAGCATGGCTCAACGGGGTCGCAAAGGTCACTCTGGCATTATGTGACCATCTTTGCAACCACTCAATGCAAGCAACAGCACCACAAATTGGCCACATGTTTTCTCTCTCTGCACTTGCTGAAGAGCAGGGAAACAACTTTTTTACTTAACTTGCCATTTGGTTGAAGGGACTTGTCTTCTCCTTGTGCCTCCCACTGCACCCAAGGCAACAGTAATATGTGTCTTTCAACACACCCTGTTGTGGGTTACTGTTTAGAATACATGATGTGATGTAGGATTTATTTGGCCAACAGACAAAGTTCACACTTTAAGGCTAGATATTCAAAACATTTGCAATACGCTCCTACAAATTTTAAAACACTTCTGGTAAACAAAAACCTGCTTAGAATGCCTAGGGACTTCTCCAGAATTTCCAAGAGTTACAAATTCTGTCACTATCCTTATAGAGTCTGGACAATAACTTTTCTATCAAAAAATAATTTTAAAATACAGTATGTAAGAACAACCAAACCGCATATTCTATTATTTTAAATATCTGGCCCTGGGTCATTAGCAAGTTCAAAATGTTCCCCATTTTTAAAAATGTTTTACTGTCCCTCACGTATGTTTGTATGTAAACATGAATTTTTGGTACCTTCCAGATGTTTAAGCAGGGCTCTGGTGCTGTTTCCATGTGCTGATATGAGCACCCCTTTGTCCCTTTTCAGCTCTGGCACAATCACATCGTTCCAGTAAGGAAGCAACCTGTCAACTACATCCTTCAAGCTTTCTGTCTTTGGCAGCTTGTCCCTTGGTACATCACAGGTGTTATACCTGCGATCATTGTAGATTTCATGATAATATGGATGAGTTTCAGTGATGGGGGGAGGAGTAATATCATAACTTCTTCTCCACAGTTTCACCTGTTGTTCTCCATGATTTAATGCCATTTCTGCTCTGTTGAGGCCAATTAGAGCTCCATAATGGCGTTCATTCAGCCTCCAAGAACTCTGGATAGAAACCCATTCTTGGCCCATCTCCTGGAGAACTATCCATGCTGTCTGAAGAGAACGGCTGAGCAAAGATGTAAACACGATATCAAACTGGTAACCCAGCTGCGTTAGGAGCTTGCCACAATTCCGAGCTTCGATTATCCCATTGCTACTCAACTTCTGATCCACCCAACTACAGAAGCGGTTTTCTTTGTTCCATGCCCCTTCGCCATGTCTCAGAAGGATTAGCTTATACGTAGCCATTCTGGGGTGGGGTCTGTTCTGTTTTACACTCTATGCTTGAAAGATGCAACCTAAGCAAAATATATCAAATAAAAAGCATATGAGTGACCATCTTAAGACTGGAACCTCTGTAGTTAGATTGGCTTGCTACAGTAGAGAAGCTCTCCTAAACAGGTACTCAAAGCTGAAACAGACCACTATACTACTAACATTTTCTTCCACTATATCACAGATATGAAGATCATCTTAAAACTGGAATCTCTGTAGTTGTTAGACTGGTTGGATGTAACATGGGAGATCTGCTGCTGTTACTCCTAAAAAGGTATTTAAAACTGAAACAGACCACGATATAAAGTTTTCTTCTACCATGACATGACTAAGACAATTACTCCATCCCCTCCCACCAATGCACTTCAGTGGAACTTCACCAAAAATGAGCCTTGCTCAATTGAATGTATTCTATTATTCTTTTGAATAAAATATGATTTACTACTACCAATGCACTGTACAACACTCATGCAGATGAAAAAGGCTAATTTTCACTGACAGTAATGTAACAAATATCTGCTTAGTAAGTCAATGAACAGAGTTCGAGCCATCCTTTTTCTGTTCAGAGAAAATATTGCCTCCCTTCAGCTGTCCCAAAGTCCTGCTCAGCAGGTTTCTTTGCCTTGCTCTGCTGAGAGACTCTTGTTGTACTTCTACCACTTAAATCAAACTTTTATACTGAAAGCAGCCTACCTTTAAAGAGTCACCGATGCCTCGAGAAGAACTTAAGAATATATTTGAACATTGTGCTATTTATTTTATTAGCTCTGTATTTCTCATCCCCATTATTTATTACTGAGGTCATATACACGAAAACAAGATAGTTGTTCCTTGAGGGCTCATCAGCTCCCTATATCTTCTTCCCAACCTGATGTCATAATACTCTGCTTGAGACATCAGTTATTCCCATGGCAACAGACTGTGATGTCACAACACAGCATTATAATTGCAAGTAGGGAACAGCTATAGAGGCAGATGAGCTCTAAGGGATAAAGATCTTGCTTTTGTCGTAATTTCTTCAGTAATAAATAATTAGGAGGAGAAATATACAGAAGATATATGAAATACCAGTTGGATTGTGTCTAAATATTATGTTTTCCAAAGGTGTCAGCTGCTCTTTAACTCCACTATACAGTATAGCAGGCAGTCATGATGGAACATTTGTAGGTGCCACCACGATTTTCACTGCATACCCACCACAACTTTAAGAGTTGAGGGAGGATTAGCAAATGAACTTTACTTTCTGTAGGTATGTCCTGTACCCTGTATTCAAACCCAACAACTTCTCAGTATGCTTGCTCTTTATCAGTACTATGTCTAGAAAGACACATGTTAACAGTGCAGTAAATTAACGTATACCTTACAATCGGATTACATGCATGGGTTTCCGACAGCTTCTGACCTAGCATGGTTTCCAAAATGGGTATGTTATTTTCAAAGAATATTATGGTAATACCTAAGACATGACAGTAGAGGCAGTATCTATCAGTTTCTTCTGAGAAAAGTATCTTTTGTGATGCTGCACTGTCATGTCAATGTTCCTGTTACTTCACTGCTCAGACCTTTTTCGTTCCTGGAGATTTCATATCAATTAAATTATACAGCAAAAGAAAAATCAAGGAAAATTGAATACTATTGATTGGATAAGTATTCTGGACAAAAAAAACAGTTGAAGAAATGTGGGCACTAATAAAGTCAACTATTCTAAAACTAAGCAATGAAGTTATACCAAAAATCATAAAACAACTAGTACGAAAAAATAAACCTATGTGGTTCAACAAATGTATGGAAACTACAAACAGAAAATGCAAACTATACAGGCGCTTTCGGACGAAGACAGACTTGGACACTTGGGACACTTTACAGGCGCATCAAAAAAGGTGTAAGAAGGGGATTAAAAAGGCCAAAAGAACAGCATAGTACACTCTAGCCAAGAATACAAGAAAAGATAAAAATGCATTTTATGCATACATCAATTCATTGAGGAAAAGACCTAGTACTGTAGGGCCACTAACAGATAATGACGTACAAGTACGGGATAGCAAGGAAATGGCACCTACTTCAAATAAATATTTCTGTGGTGTGTATGGATGTAAGTACAAATAATTGACAAATCAGAAATAAAAAAACAGTGATACTGTAGAAATCACTAAAAAGGAAATAAAAGCAAAAATAAGTAATCTAAAAACTAATTCTTCTCCTGGTCCTGATAACGTACTGGCTAACATGCTGCAAATCATGTATTTTGTTTATTTGTTTATTAGTAATTCTGAACACCTTTGAGTCAAAGACTCAATTACAAAGGATCCACGTCACAAAAAAAAAAAAAAAAGTACAGACAAATGTAACTAACATTAGAAGAGTGTATAAAGTTCAGATTATTTACAATGAGAAGCAGGCAGGTGTTAATTTCTCATTGAACACACACAAATACTAGGGATAATTTACTGTAGATTAAGGCTTCTACATAACAGAATAAAACAGGTAGGAAACAAATACTAACATTACCAGCTTGGGCTGAGAAGCAGGCGAGGGGTGAGTTAGTTTCAGGCAAAGGGCCATCGTTAGAAGTAATTATCAGCTCAAGACCAGTCACAGGATCTTGAGGTCAGGAGATGTTCCCTAAGGTGGGTTTTGAATGGCCCAAGTCTAGGTTCCTTTGCTAATGAGGCAGGAAGGCTGTTCATCCACTGAGGTGCCCTATAGTTGAAGGACCTTTGGAATAGGGAGGTCCGGCAGCCGGGCATTAAGAGAAGGGGTTTGTCAGAGCTACGGGTGTGCTGCACCTTGGGTTCACGGTTGACTAGAGGGGCTAGCCCAGAGGGGAAGAGACCAAGGGCAATTTTTTTTTAGCTATGAGGCATGTGTGGAACCTAATTCTGTTGTCAATGTTGAGCCAGCCGGTATCATTATAAAGTGAGCAGGTGTGTGTGTGAGAAGGTCACATCCCAAGACAAGGCTGCAAGCTTTATTTAGGGAGAGACGGAGACTATCTAGGGATGTGGTATTTGCTGCTCCATAGATCAGTAAGCCATACTCCAGCAGCGAGAGAACCGAGGAGGAGACAGCAAGTCTGAGGGCGTCCGGGGTGAGACAGTGTTTGAAGCGGTATAACAGTCCCAACCTGACATTTAGGGACTTGGATAGGTGGCGAATATGAAGGTGGAAGTTAAGTGCAGGGTCCAAGGTGATGCCCAGGTATCTGAAGGAGCCCACTTGCTCCAGAGGGGTCTGGTTTGAAGTTAGGACTGGAGGGCAAAGCTCCTTTCTTGCGTTCTGAGGGTGGGAGAATAGCACGAATTTGGTTTTTGAATAGTTGAGAGTAAGGCGCTGAGCGACGAACCAGTTCTCAGCACAGCTAAAGGCGGACTGGAAGGAGCGGTGAAGTTGAAAGGAGTCAGGGTTGGAGGAGAAGAGGACAGCATCATCCGAATACAGTAACAGATTGTTGGGGCAGGACATGGGGAGGGAGTTGAGGAAAAGGCTGAAAACTAACGGCCCAAGAATGGACCCCTGAGGAACACCAGAGAGGACAGGCAGACTGTTGGAGAAGGTGTTCCCTATTTTGACCTGCTGGGACCGGTTCATGAGGTAGTCTGTAAACCAGCCCATTGCATCACGGGTGAAACCCAGGTTGGACAAGGTGGCAAGTAGGAAGGAGTGGTTGATGGTGTCAAATGCCTTTGTGAGGTCTACGTAGACTGCACCAGTGACATGATCCTTGTCCAACGTGGAGTGTATGTGGGTGGTAAACTCAAGAAGGGCAGTGGTGGTACTGTGCCCTTGCCGGAAGCCATGTTGTTTACAGAGCAGATTGTTTTTGGTGAGGTGATCAGTGAGTTGGTCTGACACAAACTGTTCTAAGGCCTTGGATAGGGGCGGGAGTATGGAGATTGGGTGGTAATTACTGGTATTGGATCGATCCCCACTGATGTCTGAGTATCTAGAGATCCCCTTAAAGATACTGTTAGAAAAATCACTACTCACTAGCACAATGCCTGGGGACTGGTAGATGGCACACGTGATTACTGTTCACAAAAAGGGCAGTAGAGCAAATACTGGCAACTACTGACCCATCAGTTTGCCTAGTGCGGTTGGAAAGATTTTAAAAAGTATTAAGGACAGATTGATATCCACACTTGGTACAGCTGATCCAGATCAGCATGGATTTACTAAGGGTAGGTGCTGCACTACCAACCTTTTTTGTTTTCATGAAAAGATTAGTCAGTCTTTAGACGACAATATACCACGTGAAAATTTATTTGGATTTTAGCTTGGCATTCAAACTGACTTCTCACTGGGCAATTATAAGGAAGCTACAAAATGCTAATGCGGATGCTGTTTATATAAACTGGATTATTGACTGGCTGCACAGGAGGGAGAAGAAGGTTGTTGTGAATGGTTACTCCTCAGGTATGGGTGGAGTTACTAGTTGGGTAACCCAGGATTCGGTGTTGGGGCTGTTACTTTTCAATGTATTTATATCTGACTTAAATAATGACACAATATCCTTGGTGGCAAAATATGCTGATGACGCTAAGATTGGAGGTCCATGTAAAAATCTCTCGGACTGTAGAAACATCCAAAGGGATCTAGAACACGTTACAGATTGGGTCACAAAATGGGAAATATGGTTAAACATGGATGGAGAATAATGCATTTAGGGAACGAAAACCTACAATATACATACATGTTGTGTGGAGTACCCCTACAGAAAAGCAATAATGAAAAATACCTGGGATTGCAAATTTCAAATAATTTGGGAACTTCTATTCAGTGTGATGCTGCAATTGCAAAAACTAGTCAGATAATTTGTGCTATTAGAAGACATATCACCTCAAAGGACAAGGAAGTTATGCTTCCACTTTATGGCGCGTATGTTTGGCCCAGCACGGAATATGTGTCCCAACTTTGGTTCCCTGGTAAAAAAAAACTGTTAGGGATAGAACAGAAAACAGAGAAGATGCACTGAAACTATTAAAGGACTGAAAGAAAAAGATTATGACCAGCATCAACAGACGTTTTAAATGAATGTCCATGGAAACGAGGAGAATAAGGGGTGACACCCTACTTATGTAGGATATCATTCAGGACCCATACTTGATAATGGAATCAGGCATCACATTTAAACCCAGTTATAAAGTCACCAGAGGACACCCACTACAAATTTTGAGAAAGAAATTCAAAATAAATAAAAGAAAATACTTCTTTCCTATGAGCATTGTGAATGCACAGAATTCACTGCCACTGGATATTATAATAAGCAAAACCAAGCAGAAGTTTAAAAACAGACTGGATAAATACACTGTATCAGGGAATGGCATTAACTACTTTATGAATCAGACTACATAGGAGCTCCTATGGGCTAACCACCTCCATGCTCCTCACAATTCCTAGTATGAAAATATTAACTCTTGGGGCAGGATTTTCCAAGGGGCTTCTTGGCCACTAGATGTAAAAGGCTGAAAAGTGGTAGCCATGCCAGTGTGAGGGACTTTGTCACTTAAGCCGGTCAAACAGCAGACAATGACGGGTAGACCATCCAGAGGAGAGACTGAACCAGCAAAACACTGTACAGCTCATCCAGTGGCAGCAGAGCGGTTTTGTTTGCACAGTGGTATATGATGTCTCTGTCACAAACTCGCTCAGCCGGCCAACCCTCTACTCCTAAAGTGCTAACCTCTAAATGTATGATTTGTGTACAGTGAACAGAACAAGGTAGCTCTCTTGTCTGTTTTGTGGGTTCAAGTTACCTTAGTCTCAAGCTCTGGAAGGATTCAAACTGATAACCTATTGCTAGCATACCCAATTATCAGGCTCAGATAATTCTGTCTTTGGGGGGCCCAGATCTCTTTGCCTACGGGCACCCAACCAGGTCTTTCAAATGAACCCTTAGACTTCTATGCAAGACTTTAGAGAACTCAATCTGGTTTCCCAGTTTGGTATGCAATAAGTCCATACACAGTGTTACTTATAACCTTTTAAAGCTCCACTTAAAATAAAAAGAAATGTCAAGGCACTCCATACAGTTCCGTTGTAAAAATATATCTTTACTTTAAAAATATCAAAACAGAACAATAAATACAGAACAAAAATCCCAAACACATACAATCTTAAAAACAAAACAAGTTTTTAAAAGGTACAAACTAAGCTCTCTTATCCACATAATACTTCTCGCCTACAGTGCTGATGTTGTCCTTCTCTCAGTCAGAAATATTGTCTTGTGTCTCTCTGTCATGTTCTCTCAGCAGTTAAACACACTTTTGAGATGGCCTTGTCATGAGGTCACTAACTCCGACTTGGTGTATCAAAATCTATATTTTACAATACAGGGTCTCCAAATAAAATATTTAAAAAAAACATGTGAGGACCTCACTGACTTTCCTCTCCACAGGTTAAATGGTCAGAACTGGTTTTTGCTCTGCTACACGTACATCTCAAAAGTTTCTTTGATCTAAGTCACTGTATTCAAAACAAAAGTGTATTTGCCTCTTTAATCCAGTCTGGACCTTGGAATCTACACCTCAGGTCTCTCTGATGTAATTCAAAGGTTCCCCGGGAAATGTATATTGGACCTTCCAAATCCGTCTGGGTCCTCCCTGGCTCAGACATCAAACCTTTCCAATGCCCATTCTGGTAACTATGCAAGTCAAATAATCTCCCTAAGTGCATTATGAATTTCTTGGGATGAAAGCAAATTGACAAGGTAATTGCATCCCAGATCTCTGCAGTTTAAAATACCTCCTGTCCTTTGAACTTATCCCTTGGGGGTCTTGATGTGTTAGTTCCAGTAAGACAGCCTTTTCTTTGAACTGACCTTCCCATCACATATTTTATATGTAATAAAAAAAAATGAATACAGCATTTGAGCACTCAGAGGTGGCTGTCTACGTCATAGTCTCCACTGTCTATGGAAAGGAGCAGGAAATGTGACTCCACACGCTACAGAGGCAGCATTCAGACAGCTAAAAAAATGGTCTAATCTTTTTTCCTCCAATTTTCAGCTCATTTTTCCTTGTAAGGCTGTTCTTAGTTCAAATATATCCAAGTTTTTCAGTTTTTGCATGTTACTTCTGTTCAGTCAGCCTCACTTTTATGATTTCTTGAAGCAATCATTTTTACTGTTGTGTAAAACCTCTCTTGGAGTATCCATTTCTTATACCTTCTCAGGTACTACAATCTGATCTTATGTCTTAGCTTCCCCTTGTTTCTTCCACATCTTTTTCCCCCAACCACCTCACTCATTTTAAGCGTAGGCTTCAAAGTGAAAGTGCTCAACAAAACCCTGGGGAGTCTTGGCTGTCACCTCCATTCCAGTGAATTTTCTGTACGCTTTCAATAAATTTCCCCCTGAATTCACTCCTTATTGAACGTGGGCATTTATTTCTCTGGGAGTGCTCAGACTCCATGTTTTACAATTCAACTGGGACTGTCTGCTTCTCCACAGACACCAAATACCTGTCCCAAAGCCGCCCGGTGGTGCTGAGGTTGAGGTGCTGGACATCACACCTCATACCACACTGGGAGACCCGGATCGGGAGCGCCAGCCGATAGGGTCGTGGGGCAGGGAGGGAGCAGCGACTGCCAGCCGCCTCTCCTTCTCTGGGTGGGGGACTCGCTCTCCGCCGCTATACCGCCACCTGTTGGGGAAGCTCAGGGTGGTCGGTAAGGTTGAGGAGAGCCGGATGCAAAAACAGGGGTAGTCATTGGCAGAGAGCCGGCTTCAACGTGCATCTCCACGCACGCCGGCAGCCTTGCTCCTCACTGCATGCCGACGACAGGGGAAAATACATCTCGGAGGAAAAAAGCCCTCCAGCCTACCTAGATGACGTCCTTCAGAGCCAGTCTCACCACCCACCGACCGGACAGGGCAGACCTCACTGTACAGCTCACTGCAGGACAGAGGGAGGTAAGGTGAGGACCACTCCTCACCCCGCCCAGGGGGGGTAATCTGGGCCGTTAATGGAGGTCCATTGGACAGTGAGGGTGGTACTCTAGAGGCAGACCCTGAGTGTTAGTAGGGTTGGGAGGGTGATACTCCTTGGGGGACTGAAGGAGTGTAAGGTTGAGGGACAGTAGGCGGAAAAACAAAAAGTAAAAAAAAAAATTAAAATACTTGTCCCAGGGCATCTGCTTTTTTGTGAAATTAATTTCACTCATTCTGCTTCCTATGGTTTGTGCCATACTCTTCAGAATATAAACAGATCATGCTTCATTATAAGTTATAATTTCACCACTCAGCTAAACTGTCGCTTGCTGGTGCCATCTTGTTTCAAAGAAAATGTTCATGCTGCAGCAGAAATGTTGTACCTGTTACTTTTTATTCTATTTTAGAACACCATTTTTCTCCTATCTTGCAAAGTGACCCCTTGTCCCGATTTTGGGTCTAGCTTGGTATTTTTAGATCTGAAAAAAATGGTAAGCATCCTTAAAGGAAAACAGTCAACACGCAGTTCATGTGTAAATTATTTTCTTACTTAATGTTTACTGCAGTACATTATATTGTATCTGGCTGGTGCTGCTGACTTCTACATTGACATTTGCTGTAAACAAAAGTCCCAGAATCCCCTGTAGTTGACATCAGAGCTGGGCTGCAGCTATGGAAGATTCAACAACCTAAAGTACATGTTGAGTTTTTTTTTTTTTTTGTTATAAGCTCTGCTCTTTAGTTTGCAGGCTCTGCTGTCCTCCTGGGATGAAGTACAGTCAAAGGTGACTATAGTTACCCAAGGGAGAACATTAAGACTGGCAAACTGCTGACTGGAACTTACAAAAGCTCTAAAATGCACTGTGGGCTATTAAATCTCCCACGCTTGTAGCCCAGCTCTGACAGCAGCTGTGGAGGGTTCTGGGATTCCTGGTTACAGCAAATGTCAGGGTAGAAGTCAGCAGGATCAGCCAGATACAATAAGCTATACAGCAGTAAAAATTAAAAAAGGAAAAAAAATGTTTGCACACAAAGACCAAATCAGGACCAGCCCCACACTTAGGTAAGGGGCTCTTAATGGTGACTGTTCCCCTACTGTATCAATCGCTGGGATGGATAAGTTTGACTGAACGTAGACACCTGCATTTTCCATACTTATTAAAATCTTTCTCAAAAAAATCCTCCCTACCTAAATAATCTATTTCAAGTTCATACAGTAAGAAGGGGTCTAAGGGCAGCTACTAATTTGGAACATAAAGTCCCAGTGTTAAAAACATCCAAAGGGAACTCGACCATCGTTAGTCTTGGACTCAGCACCCGAAATGAACTACCACAACTTTTAAAAATCAAAGGGGAAAGTCTCATGGAATTTGATAAAAGCCTGGTTTATAAGTGATTCCACATTGCCTAGAAGCTGTTGTATTTATATTTATAAAAAAAAAAAAAAAAAAAAAAAAAGGCTAACCTGGCGATTTTTATAAAATGTTTTTGGTCTTAAAGTTTTTAGAATCTGTCACTGCAACAATCTGCATTTTGTCACAAACTGTGCAACTTTGCTGAGTAATTATGTTTTAATGTTTGTGTATTAAGCCTTTGATACTGTTCGTATATGGTTGTATGACTGGTGGATCCCACTGTAAATGAGCTTTGACTCAACTGGGCTATCTTTTTCTTGATTTCCAAGAACAAACGATTACTACTACTACTAAATATGGTATTCATCAACATTCTCAGCTATAACTGAAGCCACAGTTTAACACCACTGTTCGTGTAACCTAGATGAACTAGGAAGCAACAAACATTGTTTACTGATGTACACTTGGAGCATATGGGCTAACAATAGGTCACAAAAAGTAAGTTCTAACATGGTTAACATAACATGAAATGTGGCACTACATGAATGATCTGGACACAAAAATGAACAATAGGGTTCCACGTAAGAAGTTGCAAAGGACAGCATAATGAAATACACTAAAAATAACATGAACCTCTGCTTAAGAAAACTTTCACAAGATTTCAAATTGCAGATTCACTAAAAGCAGGCACAATCTGGAACTATTTATTTTTGCTCCTCCCACAGGTGATGACAGGCAGGAGATCAGACATGAAGTATCCCAGGTAATGTCCCTAAGGAGCTCCCTTTGAGTACGAGAACCTCCCCTAGTAGAATCATATAAAATTGCAACACAACCTGCAAACTAAAACACAGAAACAGATTGTGTCAGCAGAAAAAGACCCAGACATCCTTCCTTTCTGCCAAATTCCCTGCCTAGCTCCATGGTCCACCTAACACAGGCTGGAATTAGAGATCAGATAGCCCTAATGACTCATCACCACCACCCCCATCCCCCGTTACCCTACACAGAAACACAGACTTTGACAGCAGATAAGGCCCACTTAGTCTGCCCATTTCCCTATCTATTGGATAAGATGCAGATCCTAGTTAACCAATAGCCTACTTCCTCCTACCCCCCTCTAGAATAGCCTTATGTCTGTCCCATGCATTCTTGAATTCCCTCACTGTTTTTGACCCCACGACCCCCTCAGGAAGGTCGTACCATGCGTTCACCACCCTCTCCACGAAAAATTACTTCCTCACACTGCCCCTGAGCAGTCTCCCCTCTATCTTCATATTGTCCTTGTTCTAGTCCACATAACATTCCAACCAGGCCTAATAAGATCCTTACCAGTCGAGTGGTGGCTCTGACTTGAACTAAAAATAGTATGTTAAAAGACGTGGCTATTACATTCTATGGAGCGCGCCCCCGTGCCCCCCAAACAGTGAACCGCGGGGGCAGAGCGTTCATACCAAAAAGGGAAAGGGATGGTGCGGCAGGACTCCTTGGCACCAATTTATATCCCATCCCCTACTTACAGGACTGCAAGTAAAAATATAAGAATATACCCCTATAGTGTATGTTAGAACGTTGTATTTCCTGAAAATCTAGCTTTCCCTAGTCTTGTTGTACCATTGATGTGAAGTCACGATGTTGTTGTACCATCATGAATATGTCACAGCGATGGTACAACAGCTCAGATTGTGTTTGAGCATGCGCAAGTTACAGTTCATAGGCGTTCGAAAAATGGTCATGACAGTTCATCGAAGGCATAGGAGGACATTGCAATCTTTCAGTAAGTGCCGTTGTTTTTAAACAGTGGCCGGCAAACAGCAGGACACCTGTATTTTTTTTTTAATTTATGAAGTAAAGGTATCTTTGTGGACTGGGACGGAGTGGAATGTTTTTACGGACAAGGGTGGGGTGGAGGGGACACCAACATCACGGCGCGACCATGGAAGCAGTCACAAGCTATTTCGTTTTACTTTTATCCATACACTATAAAAGACAGTGGATGGGCAACAGTAAACAACAACATTGTTTCTCACTTCTCGAGGTTTTATGACAACTGAAAACTTCTCGAGCTTCGCTCTCGAAGTTTACTTGGCTGTCATGACAACCTCTCGAAGTGAACAACAGTGTTGTTGTTCACTGTTGACCATCCACTATCCTCTATATAGCTATCGCGGGATAAGTCTACCACTGGGGCTTTGGGTGGGGAGCAGTATTATAGAAGGTGCTCTTTAAAGTAAGCAGTGTTTCCGGGATACTGTATATCCAATGCCCAGGATCCTGGGCTGAAACGGAGACAAATGGAGTGTGACTGGACAAAGTGGGGCACAGAACTGCTACTTGTAGAAGGCTTTACTGTCAGAAAATCTGCACTGATAGCCTATCACACATGGAAACTGGTCTCTAAACAGGATTAGAAAATGGGCTTTTTATTTTCTGGGTTCTGATTGGCTAGTACCCTTGCCAGAGGGGTACATTAATTTACAATAGCTGCCCAGGAAATAAAAAGGAAAGCTCCCCAGTGCGCCTTCACCCACCCAGGCTATCCTTGTGCCCACTCTGCTTCCTTATTGGCCCAAACCACACAATTTAATGTGAAATCCTCACCATTTTATTCTCTCGTTTAGCGAGAGATACTGGTCCCCCAACACTCCTTACTTTAGTGCCAGCTCTCTGGCAAAATCACACACAACCTCTGCTGGGTTCATTCCTCACTATAATTTTTTTTTTTTTTATTATTATTTATTTATTTTCAGTACCCTCTTATCCCATGCCCCCTGATTCTCCATAGCTCGACTGTCAAGACTCTCGGTCTTTCCTTCTTCAGACAGCCATTCTCTCGCTCCTGAAATGAAGCTGCTTCTCATTTGTGCAATATAATGAAGTGGCTCATCTCTTCATCACTGTGACATCCCACTCTCAACTGCATCCCCACTTTAATATCCATTACACCATCACGCTGCAGACTCTGCCTCTGATCTAAACAATCTCCGACAGTAATAGAAAAACAATGTTTTTTTATTTAGTAGGGCTAGCACATCTCGTGCTCAGTGCTACTTGTCATCAGCGCTTCTTGTCCCTGACTCCACTTGACTCCTGCAAAACAGACATGTTTCTTTTTGTTTTTGACATGAATCACATTCTGGCAACTTACTATAACTTCTACCCTCCATTTCCCCAATCGCTACTTCGGGTGCTACCTCCAGCCACCAGTAGTGTCAGTAGTTACTCTAGTAAGCGTAAACAAGGGGGTTAGCCAGTGTTATAACAAACCAATCAACAATAAAAAAATAAAAATAAAGGAAAGTGAGCTACGGGGGGGTGGTATTTCAAGAGACAAGGAGGGACATAGTACTGTACCTATGATTTCTATGGCTATATGAAACTAGTGTGAAATGATGCACTGCCCTCTACTGGTATCTACTGGTAAGTATTACCAGTAAAGGGACTACTTTAGTAACAAAGTAACTAAGTTTATTTTTAGTCATTTTTTTATTTTTTTTCAATTTCTTTAAATATTACACAAAATGTTACATACAGCCCATTTTCTAAGCACAATAAATAATACCCTCCAGTGTGGGCGATATGGGCAATGCCAGACCGTCCAGGGGCTATAAGACCCTCCACCAGCAGTGTTGGGCCTCATTCTACCCCTGGGCAGTCCAGTACTGCCCAATACCACCCACCCTGTCGGGTATTATTGCTTGCTTACTGAGTTAGTGGAAAAAACAGAGGGGACAGTCTTAGAAGACACAAAAAAAGAGCAGTATGCTAACACTCAAGTGTTGGTTAGCTTAAGACCAAAGTTGTCAAGACCCAGGAACGCCCAAACTACAAGCTGGTGGTTATGAACCCACTAACCATAATAATAAATGATGAATTCCAACAATACAGTGTTTTAACTGACAGACACAGAAGAACATAAAACACTCATGTGCTGGTCTGCGGATACTTGGAAAACTGTACTTTCAATCGATAAAATAAGCAAGTTCACACAGCAAAATGCCACCCAAAAACCACTACTTGCTGATGAACTGCATGCCTGATTAGCAAAGTTGCTAATCAACTAATTTTCCTCATTGCAGTAAAATTGTATTTATTTTACAGTTTCTGGCCAGGAACATAGAATTTGACGGCCGATTAAGACCGCTTGACACCAGGTCTGCCCATTTTTTCCTATCTACAGTATCACCGCAGACCTTACTTGATCTCCAGCTCTTTCTCCATCCCCCCTCCTTTCCTCTAAGACTCCATTAAGCCTATCCCCATGCACTTTTTTTGTTAATTTGACTTTTCTTAACATTTCAAGATCGTGACAGTGCTATATAACAGCAACAAAGGATACTCATTCAGTATGGGTCATTTTTGTTCATACACCTTCACAATGCAGTATGAACTACATTCAGAGGTAGTACTATACCCTCCCCCTCCAAGAACAGTGCGGTGAAATGATTTATGGACTTCACATATACTGTATCAACATAATGCAGTAACACCTCTGCCCTGTGGCTCAACAAAACTATCTGCCGGTTAACCCATGTGTGTGGCTGGGGTAGAGAGGGGGAGGGGCCCCCACAAGGAGGCAAGAGGCACCCAGAGGGGACTGTAGCACGACCCCCAGGACTATAATATGCCCCACTGTGCTACTCCCATCCCTACAGGTGGGAGAAGCGTGGATGCCAGTGGGTTTCAGATAAAGTAATCGGGGATCAGAGTTGGGTCTTTGCTCATGGTATAAAGCAATCAACTGGTCCACCGGGATGTACAACTCTCCATGCTATCGTTGAGAGAATAAGTTTGTTTCTCTATAAGGTATATCTGATTAACCAGACTTCTCCAGGTAGTCACATCTGGGACAGTAGAGGAGAACCAGCACTCAGTGATAGCTTTTTTTTGCCGCTTATAAGCGAGATGCCTAATAGATACCAAGAATGTTGGTCTCCGAGACATTTTGGGGTAGTGCAGAAGAAAATAAATAAGTTGGCTGTTAAAGGAACTGACCTGGCGAACATCTCCTGGAGTTCTGTTTCCAGCGACTGTGGGAAAGGTTGCAACCAATGGCAGGACCACATAATATGCGTGTGGCCGGCGTTAGCCTCACCACATACCCTCCAGCAGCTCGGGTCCCTTGTGGGAAGGTAGTGGGCTGTAATTACTGGAGTATGGAAGAATGTTGCGAGCTGCACTCAAACATATTCCTGCCATTGATGAGAACTGCCAAGGCCCGACAAGCTTTCATTCATGTCCCCTTGTGTATGGGTATTCCTAGTTCCTTTGCCCATTTAACAGCAATGGATATAGAACGGTTGCCCATAGTAGCCTGCAAGGCTCGGTAGAGTTGGGCAATCATATGGGGTCCAGAATCACTTTGGAAAAAAGCAAGACAGTACTTAATGAGTACAGGATAAAGGTCAGGATTACAAGCCCCCACAGGAAGGGAGGTGATATAACGCTTGACCTGTAAATAATGATAAAACTTTATGCCACGGAGCCGATATTGGGTCTACAAATCCTGAAAAGAACAAATGGTTGTCCTCTGGAAGACTTTATAAAGGTATTGTAAGGAATATCGCTCCTAATTCCTGCAAACATGGCCCGTTTGCTGGGGGGGAGGATCCTCCAGGTATGCTATAGAGCACAGTAAAGGGAGGAATGGGGGCAAGGTATAGGGTGCAGTAAAGGGAGGAATCGAGCAATGTGTTGCAACTTCAGGAAGGAGTGCTAGACCCTCACCAGCTGCTGTAACCAGGGGTTCAAGCACCTCAGCATATCAACAGCCACTTGTCTATGATACATAATTAGCGCATTAGGGAGGCAAGGCCCGCTTCATATCCAGCCATGTGACATGTTGCCATCCCAGGTGGTGTGCGTGAAGAAAATGCAGGTGCACCGCCCAGTAGTAACCTCTGAGGTTAAGTAGCAGTCAGACCCCCTTGGTCTCTTGCCAAAAAACGCTGTGACAACTTAACACACAGCCTACGGCCTGCCCAAATAAACCTAGAGATCTCCTTGTTCCACACTCTCCAGCTGCAAGGCATAAATTACTGTCGGAGAGTTGATTAGCGTCATTTGCTAATCAAAATGAAAAATGATTAGCAATCAGCCAATTCTGATTAGCAGTTTTCTAAAATGGGTATTTTTACTTTAAACCATGTAATTATTACTTATTATTGCATATATTGATAAAGCAGACATTGTATACATAGTTCTGAGACTGAATTTGCTATTTTGACCAAATTGTCTGCATAGCCTTTCTTATTACCTCACCTCATGCACCCGGTGCAGAAAGATTTCCAATCCCCACCAAAGCATAAGTCTGCACAACTGCAACGCCATTTTGTGCCACAGGGGCGAAAGGAAAAATTACTCACCATAGTAATGTTGTTTCTTCTAATGGAGTCTTGCTGTATTCTGACAATATGCAGTTAGCCCCAGCACTTGAACTGCCCCGGAGAGAAAAGGGTTAACTCTACGCAGTAGCATGGAACGTTGAGTTCGAGCTCGGTTTTCAGGTACTTCTCAGTGTAACCGTCAGATTCTTACGAGCAAACTAAGTATGGAAATTGTTTAACTTTAAAGCCAAAAGGCAACAAACTTGGGTCCAAAGGCACAAGTCGAGAACCCAAGAAAAAGGTAGTGAAAAAATATATAAACATAAAAGCAACAACAATAGAACAACTACCCCACTCTTAAGAGGAAGGGTACAAGGTACACCCCTAAGGTGCAACACTGCACCTGCCAGCCCACTTCCCAAAATCTAGGTTCTGAGAGGGGAGGCAGGGAAGGAGGTCAGAATACAGCAAGACTCCATTAGAAGAAACAACATTGCTATAGTGAATATTTTTTTCTTCAAACAACATGAAGTCTTACTGTATTCTGACAATATGCAGACTACCAAGCAGTTCCCCCCAGGAGGAGAGAATACAGAACCTACTTTGGGAACAGGCTCTACAGTACTGCTGTACCAAACCTAGCATCACTCCTAGCCTGGATGTCCAGAGAGTAATATTTGGTGAATGTATGGACCGTTTTCCAGGTAGCTGCTTTAGAGATTTCTACCAAGGGTATATCCTTGGCAGCAGCCAGAGAAGCAGCTGTACCTCTAGTCGAGTGGGCCCTCAGGCCTGAAGGCGGGTCTTTGCCCAACTTGGCATAGCAGAATTGTATACAAGAGACAATCCACCTGGCAACAGTTCTTTTTTGTAGCAGGTTTACCTTTTACCACTTCACCATAAGTGAGAAATAATTGAAGACAGTCATTCCTGTGTGCCTTAGTATGCTCTATGTAGTAGCTAAGTGCCCTTTTAACATCCAAACTGCGTAATCTTCTTTCTCCTGAAGAAGAGTGATCAGTGAAAAACACAGGTAGAGACATAGATTGGTTCGGATGAATATCTGACACCACTTTTTAAGAAACTCCTATTGGTTCTCAGGACCATCTTATCTCTATGGAAGGAGATAAAGTCAGGTTCAACTGACAAGTCCTGTAATTCACTAATCCGCCTGGCAGAAGTGATAGGTACCAGGAACACAGTTTTCCAGGTCAAGTACTTAAGCTCGGCCAAAGCCAGAGGTTCAAAGGGTGGCTGCATAAGCTGAGCAATGCAGGCTCTCTAAAAGGAGGGTTGATATGAACCAGACCTTTGAAGAACTTACTGAAAACAGGATGAGATGCCAGGGAAGAGCCCTCCCCTGCTGAAAAGAATGCAGACACAGCTGCTAGGTGAACCTTCAGAGTTGCAGGCCTAAGGCCTAGGCCATTAAGGTGAACCACATAATCTAAGGCTGTAGCATTGTCTGCAGTATCAGGCAGAATGCCCTTCTGAGAACACCAAATACTTAATCTTTTCCATTTGGAATTATAAGTTTTTCTGGTAGAAGGTTTCCTGGAGACCTTCAGAATATCCAGAACTCCCCAAGAAAGATGCAGGCCTGCATATTCTAACTCTTCAAGAGCCAGGCCTTGAGATTGAGAGACTGAAGATTGGGGTATCAAATTCTCCCCTGAGAGGAGGTTAGGAGATTGTGACTCTTGGGAAGAGACAGGGGACGTGACACTGTCAGGGACAACAACAGGGGTTACCAAGGTTGTCTGGCCCAGTCTGGAACCACCAGTATCATTGTACAGGGTTGCAACCTGATCTTGACTAGAACTCTGAACAACAGGGGGAAGGGAAGGGAAGAAAGGCACAGAGGAATCTGCCCTTCCAATCCAATATGAGAGCATCCAGAGGAACAGTCCCTAGGACTGGAGGTCTGCAGCAGAACAGGGGGAGTTGGTGATTGTTTGGGGCTGCAAAGAGATCTATCTCTGGAGTGCCCCATCTGGTGAAGATTACTTTCAGGGTGAGAGGATCCAGGGAGCATTTGTGATGTCCCTGGGAGATTCTGCTCAAAGCATCTGCTAGCACATTGTCCTCCCCTGGGAGATGAACTGCTGTCAGGGAAGCCTGAAGGGAATAGGCTAGAGACCACAGTTTCATGGCTTCTGTGCACGAGGTCGTGGACCGTGTGCGCCCTTGCTTGTTGATGTACTACATTGTGGTGGTGTTGTCTGTCCTGACCTGCACCAATCGGTCTCTGACTGAGTCTGAGAAAGCCTTCAGGGCTAGGAATACTGCCCTGAGTTCCAGGAGATTGATAAGAAGGACAGACTCTTGTGGAGACCAAACACCCTAAGCTGTGAGGGCTCCCAAATAGGCTCCCCAGCCTAGGAGAGAAGCATCTGTGGTTAGGACCACTGAGAGTGCTTGATTGAGGAATGGGACACCTTGTTTGAGATTGCCTTGATCCAACCACCACTGGAGAGCTTGGGCCAGTGACTGAGTCACTGGAACCAGTTTGGTGAGAGCTTTTTTTTCTGAGACCAAAAGGACCATAGGTGGAACTGAATGTCCCTCATCTGAAACCTGGCTCCTTGTACCACTGCAGTGGAAGCTGCCATGTGGCCTAGGAGTTGAAGAAAGTGTCTTGCTGGACGAGAGACCAGAGGTCGAAATGAGAAAGCAAGATCTGTTAGGCCTTTACCCTTGCTAGTGGGAGGAAGGCCTTTGCCTGAACAGTATCTAACTCCATTCCTATGAAAGTAAGGAGTTGTACTGGTTCAAGAACTAACTTTGGAAGATTGAGGAGGAACCCCAGAGAACAAAGCAAGTTCTGTGTGAATTGCAGAGCTGACTGAACCTGGTCGGAGGACTGACCTACAATGAGCCAGTCATCCAGGTAGGGGAAAATAGATATACCCTGCCTTCTGAGGATGGCAACTACTAGTGCAAGGCACTCTGTAAACACCCTTGGAGCTGACGTTAGGCCAAAGGACATGGCCCTGAACTGATTATGGCCTGAAGGCAACTCGAGCCTGAGGTACTTTCTGTGGGAGCACCTGATAGGAATGTAGAAATAGGCATCCTTGAGGTCCAGGGATGCTAGCCAATCTCCTGGCCTTAGAGAGGGAAGAATTATTCCCAGAGTCACCATTTTGAATTTTGGTTTTGTGATGTGTTTGTTCAAATACCTTAAGTCTAGGATGGGTCGCCACTACCCTGTCTTTTTTGGGGTAAGGAAATATTGGGAGTACAGACTTTGTGCTGAGCAGGAACTTTCTCTACAGCTCTGAGAGCCAGTACAGAAAAAACTTCTGCTGCCAGAGCAATGGTTTCTGAGATGGTTGCAGGTGGAAAGGACCTGACCCTCATTTTTGGGAACCTTTTGAAACTGAGGGCCAGTCCCTGGCTTACTACCTCCAGGACCCACCTGTCTGAGGTAACAGCCTTCCAGGTCTGGAAGTAGTAAGCCAGCCTGCCTCCTACTGGAATAGGGGAGTCGACCCGGGCTGACACATCAGGGTGTCTGTTTGGCAGGAGCCTTGGACTGGGAAGAGGATGCAGCTCTGCTCATCCCCCTCCTACCTCTCCCTCAAAAGAACCCCCTCTGTGGGAAAGAAGAGGAAGCCTGGGCTTAGTAAAAAGGCCTGTGAAAAGACCTGCCCCGGCCCTAGACTGCTGCTTCTGAGTGGCTTGCCTTTCTTTGGCCTGTGCAGTCTTATAGATGGTCCTATACTCATCCATTTTCTTCATGTAAGCTCTATCTGCTCCCCAAACAGAGAGTTACCCACCACAGGGAAATCCATGGCCTTAGCCTGGGTGTCCTAGTAAAGGCTAGTGCATCTGAGCCAAGCAAATCTCCTGAGAGACACAGATGTAGCCATGACTGTTGATGCCACATCACTGGAGTCTACAGCAGCGTGGAATTGTACTTTGGATGCCTCAATTCCATCGGCAACCACCTCCTCCAACTCTCTGGCCAGCTGGGGAGAGGCCTGTTTAGCCAGTTCCAGAACCGTATCCCACCTGGACTTCTGGTACCTGGCCGTGTAAGCCATATAGTTAGCCTGCCTAAGTTCTAAAGAGGATGCCAAATATTGTTTTTTGGCCATAGTATCCACCTTCCTGGAGTCTTTGTCTGAGGGGTGTGAAGCCAAAGGAATATTAGCCTGTCACAGGCTGCAGCCTGCACTACCCCAACATGGCTGCAATGACTATATAAAAACTCCGTACCTGAGCCTGATAACATATACCTCCTGTCTATTCTCTTATCTACAAGAGATAAGGAGCTAGGTGTTTGCAATATCTTTTTTGTCGGTTTCCCCAAAGATTTATGAAGAGGGATAAATAATCTTTTGGACTCTGGGATGTCCATCATCTCAACAAAATCAGGCTCTTCTTCCTCCTCAGCAGCTTCTACCATTGGGAGCTGGAGGGTTTCAGCCACTTTCTTGTAGGAAAAGTAGTGGGAAGGGGACTCAGAAAGCCTGGTGGGGGGAAGACATTGGAAGGCCTATCTGGGGAGATGTCCGGTTCAACAGGCACATCCAGGCCTTCAAAATTGTTATCATCATCATCATCATGCTTGGATTATTCTTCGTCTACCTCCCATTCTACATCATAATAAGCATCCGGATCATAATCCAATGGGAGTCAGATCCAACCGAACCGATCGCCTAACCGGCAGAACCAGTTCGGATGGAACCAGGCAAAGCAACTGAACTATATTGATCGCTTTGGCCATTTCATCAGCGGTTGGAGTATGTGGTGCTGGATACGAACTGGCTGACTTCTTTTTTTCTTTTTGCTGGAACTGACCCCTCAGAGTCGGATCTCCTTTTGCACGAGGAGATATCACCCAGGTCAGTGGGTACCACCTTAGGTTCGGCCACAACCGAACCGGGCTGGCCATCCAGATCAGCGGACTTCTAGGCCTCCCTTTCCTTCAGCCTACTCAACCTTTTTTCCAGAGTGGCTTTGGGAAAATTCTTACAAATTTGGCAGTCTGTTTTGAGGTGGTCAAACCCCAGACAATAAACACAGATGATGTAGGGGTCAGCCTTGGCAAAGGCCTCCCCACACTCAGTACACCTTTTCTTGGGTTTCTCAGACATGGTCACACTAAGAAATTACCCTTTACAGCTTTCAAGCAAGGTAATACTCCCCTATCGGTTACCAACTGTGTCACGGGCTGTGTAAAAAAACCAAAAAAAAACAAAGAAAGTCTGTTTTTTGAAACCAACAGGAACCAGAACACCACTACTAAACCCAGAAAATTCAAACACAAACAAAAGGTCAGTTTCCAACCGCACCGACCGATCAGAAACCAAAGAAAAACAATTTCCACAGAAAATAATATCACTACCTATCTACAACACTACCTGTACTGTAGACAGAGACTTGATACCGAAAAAATAAATAAATCTGTTGAACAACCGAACACTTTTTTGAACTTTACCGAACCGGAGCGAAGGAGAAATCTCCGGAGCGACTTCACAGTTAGGTGGAGTAAAGAATCTGACGGTTACACTGAGAAGTACCAGAGACAGAGGTTTGAAAACTGAGCTCGAGCTCAACGTTCTGTGCTACTGCACAGAGTTAACCCTTTCCGAGGCAGTTCAAGTGCTGGGGCTAACTACATATTGTCAGAATACAGCAAGACTTCAATGTTGTTTGAAACACATTTTGGCTAGGATTTGAAAAATGACAGCTGTGACATACATAAGGTGGGGTAATAAGAAAGCTATGTTGAAAATCTGGGGTCAAAATATTTAAAAATTCCAAAGTTACGAGGGTGTGTAGTGAAATTGCAATGAATGGTCATAACTTTGCCATTTTTCATATTTTGACCCCATTTTCAACATAATCACATAGAGATCTTCACCTCATGAACAATATTGACTGTCATTACACAAATTTCAGTTCTGAAAGGTGAATTCAGCAAGCGAGTGTGAAATCACCTTTCGGGTAGGAGTTGTTTAATGACAGATATTGTTCATGAGGTGGGGTCTGCAAAAGGCTACGTTGAAAATTTGGGGTCAATATCTTAAAAAAATGACCAAGTTATGCACCAAAGTTGAAACCCCCTTTGAAATACACAGGACGGCATTTAGCTTAGTTCTCATACTGCAGTCGCCAGTTCCAGCAGCAAGACGTGTCTTCGATTGGGAGCGTGGATCTCGAACCTGGGACCTGTTCAGGTGAGTGATGGTCTGTGGGGGTATCAAGGGGGGTGTGGGGAGGTGGGTGCACAGTAGGTGGTCAGGTGGGGGGTACAGGAGTGATTGGTGATGGACTTTTTTTTTTTGGAGGTTTAAATAAAAAAATAAATAATTGAGGGACAAAAGGGGACAGCGATCGGATGGTGGGGGTCACTAGACACCAGTGTACCTCACAATAATGGAAACAGCGATCAGAATGGGGTGTGCCACTAAACACCAGGGAATGTCAAAAATAATGGGGACTGCGATTGGATGGCGACTAGACACCAGGGATAAAAAGCATTACGGGGATGGCGATCAGTGGAGGGAGGGGGCACTTGACTGTCACCAGGGAAACAAAGGGCTGGCAACTGGAGGGTGGGGGCACCACTAGACACCAGGGAAAATAAAAGAAAATACGGGAGACGGCCAGCATCTATGATTAGCAACCATTGCTAATCAAGCTGGAACAGACTGCATTTTCCCGATTCTTGGGTCGCAAATTGCGATGCAAACCCGTTTATTTTATGTCTTGTGCTGCCATTAATAGTGGAACATTTTGGAACACTACAATGCTCAGAGTAGAGTGACCATCCAGATCACCTCTGTTTGCTTGGAAACAGACAGCAGCAGCATTCCCCATCTGTGGGGGTTCCTCTGTCATAGGTTTGGTAAATAGGGTATAGCTGTTCCAAAAAACTATAGCAGACGTATGGGCAACATATATCCCTAAGTATATTAATTTTGGGAGACCCCAACAAAATGGGTAACTATTGCGAATGTTTAGTGATGGGGATCCCGAAGCCCTCACCGGGCAGTGCTCTCCTCCGACTGAACCAGCTGTTAGACAGGCCGCCCGCCCATTGTCCCCAAGCCGAAGGGGATTTTGAAGCCCTCATCGGGTGGTGCTCTCCTCCGACTGAACCAGCTGCCCGCCCATTGTCCCCAAGCCGAAGGTACTCCAAGAACTTCAAACTTGCCACAATTTTTCCAGTCAGGCAATCGCTCCTGCTTGCTTGGCCACTGCAGCTCCAGGACTAAAAAGGAGCTAATCTTTCAAGAGCAGGTGCTGATTTTATAGCACTGCAGCTCTCTTTCACCTCGCTCCTGCCTGCTTAGACACTGCAGCTCCAGGACTGAAAAGCAACATATTTTTTAGACTGTTTCTGGCTTTCAAGAGAAGCTGCTGAATTAATTTGTATTGCAGCTCTCTTGCACTCAAATGTTTCGGCCTGTCCACCCACCCCCATCCCCAGCCTTGATTAAATACTCTTGCTCCTGATAAGAGTACTGACCCCTCACCAATCAGGTGCCACCCTGTGTCCATTATAAGAACCAGCCTCCTGTCCCCTTGTTTCAGTCTCTTAAAGGGGAACTGTCCCTTCGTATTGGACATAAAATTACTCATCCCATGTTTAGATTTCCCTGCCACTGGGCAAAACTTATCCAAGTTATCCATTTTAACTGGTATCCCATGCCAAAAATGTGTTTTACTAGGCTCATCCTAACACTAGTTCTTCTTGGTGTAGGTCTTCCCCTGCACTTCCATGATGCAATTCGTAGTGACCCTACCCCCCAACCCCCACTACCTCCCCTACGGTTCACCCCGGGGCCTCAGAAACTAATTACATCCCCAAGGCCAAGTATATTCCCCCTGCTACTCCCTTACAATCCCCCTCAGGCAACCCTACCCTCCTTTTCCTCTTGGCACTGCCTGACCTTTCCTATCCTCCCACCATCACTATTAATCGCAAACTCAGAAACCATAAATCTATCAACCTTCTAAAGGCACTTAAGTTCCTCATCCTGCAGAACTTTCTGGTTCTACTCCTGGTATCTGGGAACATGCACCCAAACCCCGGGCCTCAACAGCCCAACAACAACAACCATGCGAGTCTGAAAATTGCCTTTATAAACATTATGAGTCTTCAGATAAAAATCGATCTCCTCCAGGTTTGGGTAATCCAACATAAACCCGACATCCTAGCAGTGGTTGAGACTAGGCTCTCCCCTAAGGTGCCTGATAGTGCCATCCAACTTGATGAGTTACTCCTCCTTTAGACTTGAAAGGGTTGGGAAGGAGGGGCGTGGCTGCGGTATCCACATGAAAGCCCCCCCTCAGGGGACGCCCTTCCCACCATAGTCACCAGGACCCCTCCCAAGCTCTAGCATTTAAGCTGCTCCTTGGACAGATTGGCAAAACTCTCACCATTGTAACCTGTTATGTTCCACCACGTGACCACTCCAAATGTTTCAATGCCCTTATTAACCATCTCTCTACCCTCCATCCCTCATTTGACATTGCACTCCTGGGTGACTTTAATGTGACTTGGTTGGCATCCAGATCTAACATCTACAAAGACACAACCACCGCGGTTAACTTGACCCATGTAGTGGCCTCTCCCATCAGACAGAATCACGAGGATGGTACTACCACCCTGCTCGACCTCATTTCTACTAACAGACCTGACAAAATTACCGATGTCAAGGTCCTCTCCGACTCCCTTAGTGACCACTCCCACATCACCTGCCTCTGGTCCACTAAATCTCTCAAACTCCAAGCAAAAACTACCCTTCACCGCATTCTCAAGAAGGGCCAACTCAACCTGCTTATAGCCCATCTCTGCAACCAGGACTGGTCTGTGCTGAACTCTGCGACCAGTGTTGACCACACCCTGAACTACTTTATATAAACGTTCAATGCTGCCTGTGATATTTTCACTCCCCCCAGGAATAAACTGAGGATAAAAGCAGCTAATAACCCATGGATCACTCCCTCCCTTCTTACCCTAATGGCCAACAGAGACCACCAGTGGAATAAAGTGCAGGCTTCAGGCAACACTACACACTGGCAAAATTACAGGACAGCCAGAAACTCCTGCATCCTAGCCATCAGGCGACCCAAAAGAAATTATTACAAGGAAGCACTTTCTAACTCATGGGGTGACAGTAGAAAATGTTGGGACAACCTAAAAGAGCTCAATGGGAAGCCCAGTAAATCCCCACCCTCCATGCTATATATGGATGGGTCTGTCACCCAAGATCCTGTGATCATAGCCAACACCTTCAACGCTGCTTTAGCTGATCTAAGTGGTTTACTCCCCCTGACTTTTTTTACCCCCTCCTCCCCATCTGGCCTTACCAATATAGACATATCCCTAGCTCACCCCCCCATTCTATCTTACATTATCCCCTAACCCTACCAAGAAATACCTGTCCAAGGTCCTAGGTACATCACGCTATAGCAGTGACTCGCTTGATTTGAAGCTGCTACGCATGACAATGGAAGTGGTCCTATTGCCCCTTACCATAATCTTGAACAAATCACTCTGCCTCGGGCAATTCCCCTTTCAGTGGAAAGCCACAATACTAACCCCGGTTCATAAGAGTGGTGACCGAACTCAACACTCTAATTCCCGCCCCATCTCCATCCTTCCCCCTCTCTCAAAAGAGCTGGAAAGAACAGTAGCTGACCAGCTAATGGAGTTCCTTGCAAAGTTCAATATTCAGTGCCCTGAACAGCACGGGTTCACAAAAAATCACAGCACCACATCTGCTCTCCTTCAATAAACCTCCTTTATTCACAATGCCCTTGATCGGAAGCACTTAGTGGGATCAGTGTACACTGATCTCACTAAGGCTTCTGATACGGTAAACCATCCCCTACTACTCGACTCCCTACTTACCATCGGTGCCTCTTCTGGGGCTGCATGCTGGTTTAAAAGTTGCCTTGAAGGAAGATCCTAGTGGGTAAAAACCGGTGATGAATTGTCCTCCAGTAAACCTGTCTGGTCAGGGGTCCCTCAAGGATCTATCTTGGGTCCTTTATTGTTCAGCCTCTTCCTCAAATCTCTACCTCATGCATGTCCTGGTGACCTTCTCCTATATGCGGATGACACGGTGTTATTCGCCAGCCACCTGGACCCCCAGGCATTAACCCATAGTCTCCAAGATAAATTCTTTGCAGTTGAAGACTGGTTCATGCGGCACAAATTGATTTTGAACTATAAAAAGATGAAGACCATGCTCTTCGTAAACCCTCGTAACACGCAAATTCAGCTACACTCAATATTAGGAACAGTCTTCACATGCCTCTTGAACAAGTGCAGACCTTTAAGTACCTTGGCATCACCCTCAACAGTGCCCTGTCTGTTACGGAACACGTCAAGATGGTTGCTAAAGTGGTCAACAGTAGACTATGGATGCTTTATAGACAAACACTGTATGCCAGAAGAGGCCCTCAAAACGACAGTCACATGTTCCATTCCCCTCAATAGTGGATTACGGTCTTATCATATGGCGCTGCTACTAATACGGCACTAAAAAGAATTCACCTAGCCTTAAATAAAGCCTGTAGGCTGGTCTCAGGTGCACACAGTAGTTCACATACGTGTGACCTCTACTACATGACAAACTGGCTCAGCCTTAGTGACAGGATGAAGTACCACACCTGCCTATATGGGAAAAAAAAAATAGCTTAGGCCTTACCCCCCAACCCCAAACTCCCAGCTCTTGCTAACCCATTCCTCATACCACCAGAAAAGTATCAAATTATGCCTACCAAGTCCCCTTTTGTTGAACAATTCAGGCCCAACGGTCTTTTAGTTATAGGGCTCCCAGTTGGCTAAATGGGCTTCCATCCGGTACCACTGACACTCCTACTTTGGGCCCCTTTAAACGCCTCCTGAGATCGCACCTCATTGCACACAGCCTCTGTGACTGCTCTCCCTAGCACCCCCATATATCCTCCCACTCTCCTCCCCACCAATGATAACTCTTACCCCTTCACCACCTCGTGAACGAAGCCTACATTAGGCTATCACCTTACCAACAAAGTTATTTCTGGCCACCTCCTCCTGCCTGTAGTCCTTGTTGGCACAAATCATTTAAGTCTGTTCAATGTAGGTTTCTGTTTTACTCAATAGCCTTTCATCTGTACGATTACATTCCTTCCAACAGCTTCCTGAAACTTTTATGTATTCACGTATTTACAGTTTTTACTATACTTAGTTGTTTGTATTGTGATTTGTTGGTGTATGACGTGGAACCTATGTAAAAGAGTCTTTAGACTCACAGGTACTTGTAATCCAAGACTGCAAATAAGTAAGTAAATAAAATAAATGATTAAAACTCGGGATCTCCGTAGGCGTTGCGACGGTAACCTGAGACATTGCAAAAATGGCGCAAGAGGTCAAAAACCTAGGAGAGGGCCTCTTCTGGGTTCCACAAGTATAGAAGCACATCATCTGCATAGAGACTTACGCGATGCTCCTCCACAGTGACAAAGATGCCTTGGAAGGTGTTAGCTGAATGTACAGCTTATTTTTATTTATTTTTTACTTAACAATTCGGAAACAACCTTTGAGCTAAAAGCTCTTTTACAAGTTCCACGTCAAGAGACAGTACAATAGTTGCAATGGCACAATTAATACAGACAGAACTACAGGTGTCTAACATAGGAATACTAGCAGGACAAGACAATGGGGGAAGGGATCAGATCAGTTCCAGTACAGTAGTTGCTTCTTGCTGTTTTTACATTGTTCCTTGTGGATTTTACTTGGTAGAAGGTTATTTCTTTTCTTTCTTACTACTTCTAAGGGGCTAGCAGGGTATTGTTTTGAGGCTGTTGGAATTTTGAAACCTGTTTTGGTGGCTATAAGTGGGCTCATTTGTTTGATGTTTCACTGTGCAGCAGGCTGTGTTTGTGGAGGCCTATTTCTTCTGATTTAAAACCTATTTGGTGTGATTTAATTGGGGCAGTTTCTTTGAATTGGAGACCTATATCTTCAAAATTCAAGCCTATTTTGATGTATTGTTGGTGAAGCTGTTTGAATTGGAGACCTGTTTCTTTTGGTAGCAAACCTATTTGGGGGGCTTTGAGTAGAATTGTTATTCCTTTTTGCTGGCTTCACTTGCTGCAAAGTTTAGTGCATAGTGATGGTCTAATGGTCTGAACAGGGGCCTGGGAGACTTGGGCTGGTCCCACACACCCCAGGTCCGTGATTTCCTTTACACTAGGGGTTCTGACATCACTTCCTCAAACGGGCAAAGGACATTCACCTGTCATAGCAGAAGCAGATAGCCAGGAAAAGAACAGCAGCGACCGAAGAGGTGACTACTATCTCAGTGAAAGGGAAGTAACTACAAATCAAGGAGCTTTCATTGTTACTTTTTTGCATTGCTATTTGCATTGTGGAAAGGAGGAGTAGGAGTTTGAAAAAGGCTGTGCAATAGTTACTTAAAGTCTCTTTTTGAGTGTGGATAGGAAGGATAGGAAAGTAAAACGCAGTTGCTCAATCTATCTAAACGTGTACAACAAAGGGGGGGTTAGAGAAATTAAGAAAATAATGTTTTGCACTGATGGGGGAGGGGAGACTTGGGGAGTGTTTGGTATCTTTCATCTGGAAGGGTGTTGGGGGGGGTTGCTGGTGGGTAACGCTAGCAATGAGTGGAGTGGTAGGCTGCAACAACTGCGGTGCACCAATCTTTCTAAAAATTGCCTGGAGTGTGGGGGGATGTTTAGTGTGCAACCCCAGAGAGAAACTTACAAAGGAGATTGAGGGTCTGCAGGAGGAACTAAGACAGGCAAAGCAGACTGGGGGTGTGTTTAGCCCAATACTGGAGGGAGGGATGGAGGGAAGAGGTGAGATGAGGGAGAGCAATCCGAGTCAACAGTGGTGAGGAGAGGGTCAGAAGAAGGGAAGTGAAGACAAAGGGGCTCAGACCAGGAAGAATTATTGCCAGGGAAACCAGGTCAGGAGACAAAAGACAAATGGAAGGAGGAGATAGGGACCTGTGAGGGGAGGAGAAGAAGTGGCAAAAGTCATGGAGTGGAAAGGAGAGAACAGGTCACTATGAAGAGAGAGGGAGTGGGCATTTGTGAAGGATCTTCAGAAAATATTTTTGCACTGCTAGAGAGGAAGAAGGAGGAGGGAAATGATGCAATTGGAGGAGTAACTGATAAATGCCTGGACCAAACCGGTGCGGGGGAAGTCCTGCTGGGAGAACTGCAAGAGGGGGAAATAACGTGCAGGAGGAAGAAGAGGAGCCGGAAATGAGAGATGGAGATGAATGAAAGCAAGCAGGGAGTAACAGCGGTAGAATCTTAGTGCTGGTGGACTCAATACTAAGAGGAGTCAGGTGGGGTAGCAAAGGGGAGAGGCATAGTCGCATTTGGGTGGAGGACATGCCAGGAATAACAGCAGAAAGGGTGGGAAAATCTGTTCTGAAATACGCTAGAAGGGGTTGAGACAAGCCTCATTTAATTATACATCTTGGGACGAACGACCTGTCTGACATGACAGTAGATATAGTCCAGAGAAGGTCTGTGGAACTAGGACAATTATGTGAGGGGGCAGGAAGATCAGTAATTTTTTCAAAAATACTTCCAGTGCCCAAGGCAAGCACAACAAGAAAGCTGAGAATAGAGGGATTTAACGGATGGCTAAGAACCTAGTGTTATGCTAAAGGGTATGGGCTGTTGGGGGTGGTGGGGTGGGGAGGGACCTGGGAGGACAGTAGTCTCTATGCCAAGGACAGACTACACTTGGTGAGGAGGAAAGAAGTGTTGAAACAGAGGATGGAGGAGTACATAGAGGAAGTTGGGAATTTAAACTAGGAGTGGGGCGGCAAGTGGGCAAGAGACATGCAGAGACCACAGGTTGGGAAACCATATGAGCTTACCCCCCATAACAGTGACAAAGGACAAATGGCAAGTACTATTGGTGATGCTAGTGTAACCCCCCCATTACCCGGGGTTACTAGAATCCCAGTAAGACCTAGTGGTAGGCAGGGAAGACAGCTTGTGAAACTCCAGTTAAACGGATTTCACACTGTCTCACTCTGTTCTCAGTCTCAGCTGAGACTGAGGGATGACATCACCATAGAACTCTTGCAGCCGCATGAGCCACACTGGAATGCTGCAGTTGGAAATTAGGATAGAATGTTGGGGATTTTTGAACAGAGTCTGTGTTGCAGTCTTGGAGAGAGGAGCAGCACAGCAGTCTGTGGGCAGGCTCTCAGAGCCTTAAGCTCTGTTTTAGAGCTACTGTACGGGAGGTGTGTGTTTCCACCGAAAGAGGAACACAGTAAGCTGATTGTGAAGTGGTGGAAACCGCTGTTATTGGTCCATGTGCCCATCCCTGAGGGGATGGGGGTGGAAAGGTTTGCCTGTCTTCCAGGGGCAACCCTCCTGGTTCCAGCTAAGGAAGAAGCTGCCTCATTTCAAGTTGTGCTGCAGCACCAGAAGCTGTGGGAGAGAAATTCCTGGGAGGAATCGCCTGTGGGGCACCTGCAACCAAAGGGTGAGTTCGCTCTGACATAGGGCCTATGTTTTGCACCTGAACTGTTGAAACGTGGGGATTGGACTACTTAATTTGTAGGAGGTCTAGTGTAATAGACATTGCCGGTTAATTCAAGTAGGTTCAAGTCCAGCACAAAGAGTAAAGTGGGGACTGGACTGCTTAATCAGTGGGAGGCCTAGAGCAATGGGCTAAGCCAAGTAAAAGTATGTTCAAGTCCAGCACAATGGGAAAGCAAGACAAGTAGAGGAAATGTGACATACATTTAGCCTTAATCTACATTGCCAAGTTTTACAGAATGAGATGTTTAATGTCCAGAGAAATGGCCGGGTATGAACTGTAGGCGAAAGTAGGAGACCCCCCATCAGTAGTAACCAAATTCACCTCTACAGATTTGTTCTGTGGCACCTTCACTTTCTCTCAGGTACTTGGCCAGTGCCTGAGGAAAGTACCCAGACGTGGGATTAAACGGAGAACTCCCTGATAGAGCTGAGGTGCTCTTAGGTGGTTTAGGGAGCCACCAGAAAATGTTTCCATGACATATGGAAGGTGTCCGAGTGGCCGGCAAGGGAGCCGAGACTGGGAGTCCCAAACAGTGAACAAGTTTGGGCTGTGCACCCAAAGCAGTGTGCAAGTCCGGGCTGTGTGCCCGGTGGGTTCAGAGCCTGAGGGCTGAAGTGTTGAAGAAAGGTTCTTGTTTCTCTTAATCTGCATTACCAGAAGTATAGCCCCGTGGGGGGCTGTCTATGCTTTGTTTGTTCTGCTTGGATGTGAATAAAAGCCACACTTTAGAATTCCATTCCTGGTATTGGACATTACAGTTATTGCTTCCTATGTTCGGAGTTACTTGGGTGCCCCTGTGCAAAGTAGCCAAACCTAGCCCTTGTGCCGAGTAACCTATTCTTACCCAAACCCAGTCCCCACCTGGTACTGCTATCAGATTCAAACAGCATACCACCTGTCGTTTGCAAAAAGGCAGGGGGGTGGGGGTTACACTAGAAAAGGAGGGCAGGACGGGGGGGTGGAAGGTGGTTACCCTTAATGCTGGGAGCCTTGGCAGGAAAACTGCAGAGTTGCAGGTGCTCGAGGGAGAGGTGGACACTGCAGCCATCACAGAAACATGGGCCACCCAATACAATGACTGGGACCTGTCTGTACCAGAGTACAGGTTATTTCGTATGGACAGGGTGATTGGGAAAGGAGGGAGGTGGCACTATATGTGAAGGAAGGACTGAAGTGTGTAAGGGAGGAAGGGGGGGAGGGTAGTAAGAAGTCACTTTAGATGCAAATCCAGGATTCCAAGAACAGGATTCTCAGAATGGGAGTGGTGTACAGGCCGCCATCTCAGACGGAGGAGTTAGACAGGGAACTAGTGCAACAGATCAGGAGGACCTGTGAGAAAGGTAGTGTGGTGATTGCAGTGGACTTCAACATGCCAGGAGTGGACTGGAGTACCCCAACAACCAGGAACAGAAGGGAGCAGGTACTGCTGGATGCCTTCCAGGACAGCTTCCTGTTGCAAATGGTCAGTGAACCAACCAGGTTAGGGAATACCCTTGACCTTGTGCTGGCAAATGGGGACTTTGTGAGAGAAGGTACGGTGGAAGAACCGCTGTCAGGGAGTGACCACCACTCAGTATGGCTCACATTGGATATGGGCAAGGAAGGAGTGGAATCTGGCACAAGAGTGCTGGACTTCAGGAGGGCCGACTCTGGGAGGATGGGGGAAGTGGTAAGAAGGTACCTGGACAGAATTCAACCTAGTATGGACACTAACCAGAGGTGGGAGCTCATAAAGTTGGGGATAGTGGAGGCAACCAAAACCTGCTGCAAGGCCCAGAGCAAGAAGGCTAGGGCTAAGAAACCAAGCTGGTTGAGCAAGGAGGTCATGGAAAAGGTAAAGAGGAAAAGAGCTGCCTTTATAAGGTACAAGAAAATAGGGAGGGGGAGGACAGGGAGGAGTACTTGATGGAATTGAAGGAGGTGACTCGGGCAGTAAGGGGAACCAAGGCATCTACACACCTCAGGCTGGCAAAAGGCATTAAAAAGGGAGAGAAGGACTTCTTTAGGTACATCAGGGAGAAAAAGGAGCTGTAAGGACCGTATAGTAAGGATTAGGAAGGAGTGGGGGTTGGGTGGAAGCAGGGTAAGATACGGCTGAAGCACTAAATGATTACTTCTGCTCGGTATTTACTAAGGAGAAGAGGGGGGTGACACCCAAGGGGGGAGGAATGGCAGAAACAGGAGGGAGGAGGTGAAAGATGGGCAAATTACGGAGGGCAGAGTTCGTGAGGGTTTGAAGGCACTGAGGGTAGACAAGGCGCTAGGCCCAGATGGCATCCACCACAGGGTACTGAAGGAGCTGGCAGAGGTCCTTGCAGAACCTTTGGCAGACCTATTTAATGCCTCACTACACTCAGGGTGTGTACCTCAGGACTGGAGGATGGCTCATGTGGTGCCCCTCCACAAGAGTGGGCCCAAGGATGAACCGGGGAACTACAGACCGATGAGCCTCACATCCATGGTGGGTAAGCTAATGGAGACTATCCTGAAGGAGAGGCTGGTGGCCCTCCTAGAGGCCAAAGGACTACAGGACAGCAGACAGCATGGCTTCATACATGGCAGATCCTGCCAAACCAACCTGGTGGAGTTCTATGACTGGGTAACTAGGCAACTGGACAGGGCCATGCAGTGGATGTCCTGTATCTGGACTTCAGTAAGGCATTCGACTCAGTGCCACACGGGAGGCTGGGAAGTAAGTTAGAAGGCACAGGGTCAGGTGCAAAGCTAGTGAGATGGGTAGGGAACTGGTTTCAGGGAAGGCAACAGAGGGTGGTGGTGGGTGGGGAACGCTCACACCCAAGGGTAGTGATGAGCGGTGTTCTACAGGGCTCGGTGTTGGGACCAGCGTTGTTTGAGATATTGATTGCAGACATATCATTGCACATCAAGAGCAAGATCAGTCTGTTTGCTGATGATACCAAGGTAGGAGCGGTGGTGGACGACCTAGGGGGATGGCAGGGGTTGCAGTATGATCTGGCAAAGCTTGAAACCTGGTCAGACACCTGGCAACTGGGGTTTAATGCCACAAAGTGCAAAGTGCTGCATTTTGGGATGAAGAACCCAAGGAGAAGTTACCAGCTGGGGGAGTGCAGCTAGCCCAGACAGAGGAGGAGAAGGATCTGGGGGTGCTCATTACAGGGTCAATGAACAACTCGGCACAATGTAGGAAGGCAGCTGCAAAGGCCAACAAAATGCTGGGTTGCATTGCAAGGGGTATATTCTCGAGGAGGGAGGAGGAGATTCTGCCACTGTATAGGTCATTGGTTAGACCGCACCTGGAGTACTGAGTGCAGTGGTGGCAACCTTATCTGAAGAGGGACATTAAGTTACTGGAGGGAGTGCAGTGCAGGGCAACAAAGATGATCAAGGGGCTGGGGGACTTATCATACGAGAGGAGGCTGAGGGAATTGAACATGTACTCGCTGGAGGAGAGGAGGGACAGGGGGACATGATTGAAACCTTAAGTACACGAAAGGAATAAACAAGACTGGTACAGAGGGCTGTTCAAAGTAAGGGAAGGGAGGGGAAGGACACCAGGGGCCACTATATGAGACTGGAGGGAGGAAGGTTCAGGAGGGAGATGAGGAGACACTTTTTTACAGAGAGGGTAGCAGCTGGGTGGAATGCGTTACCTGCAGAAGTGGTATCCAGTAGAACAGTGGACTGCTTCAAAAAGGGATGGGACAGAACAAGGGGGAGGGTCAACATAGGGGAAGGGTGGAAGGGAGGGGCAGCTGCAGAATAAGGGGTGCTAGCTGCACATTCGAGCAGACTTGATAGACCTCTAGGCCTTTATCTGCTGGCAAATTTTGTATGTTCGTAAAACAGCAGTGGGTTACAGGCAGTTTCTATTACAAGTTCTTCAACATAGCTTCAGGTGAAGGGAAGAGGGAGAGGAGTGCAGAAGTGGGAGATCAACAGGTTTAATTCCCTAGGATGTGCTGTTAAAAAAATTGAAGTTCTGAGAGTGATAGGTGATACGCAAAGTGTAGTGGGGGTGAGTAGGAGATAAGAGCAGGATAGGGAGGCGAAGATGTAGGGAGGTGAAGAGGACGTGAGAGAGTTAGAGCGAAGGCTAGTAGCCACAGAGATCGGATTGGGTTAGTAGAGCTATGGCAGCCAAAGATAGAGAAGGCAAGGGGGAATTGGACAGGAGTAAGTGCTAGTCGGCAGGGGATTAATACCCCAACTGGTGGAGTTTGGGAGTCTGATTTCCCACTTTTTTTCTTTTTTTAACCAGAAGAGAGACACTAAGCTGAAAGCTTGTTTACAGGTGTGACCTGGGAGCACAAGGAAGTTAAGTGACTTGCTCAAGGTCACACAGTATGCAAGTGGGGGCTATGGGATTCAAACCCAGGTTCTCAGCTCAGAGCCTTAAACCACTGTGCTATACTGCCTCCCAGTGGGGTACTTATGCCAAGGGCTCTACACAAATTGCAAAAAGAAGAGGGACATCAGCCAGCCCTGTTCACCTGCAGAGGGGAAAATCAGGCGAGTGATGTCCGCTCACCTTCACACACGTTGCAACAGCTGGACAAAAGTGATTGGGAATCCCAGCCACCCCTTCGCTGTGTATAAGAACTGACAGGAGACCCAGTCAAATGCCTTTTCGGTCTCTAGGCTCAACAGCAGTGAAGGATCCTGAGAATACTGCATCTGATGAATCACATGTAGGGTACAGCAAATGTTATCTATTGCTGTGCGCGATCAGATGACTCCCGTCTGACCCCTGTTTATCAGAGAGTCAGTAAAAGTCTGTCCAGCCATTTAGTCATGATAATCATGAATAGTTTATAATCGGTGTTAAGCACCGAGATGGGGCGGTAGGAGTGACAGTGAAGCAGGTTCTTATTGGGTTTGGGGATTACATATATCGCTGTATATGGCCATGCAGGGGGAGGGTCTCCTCACTGCAGCAGTTTGTCACATAAAACTAATAGTGGCGATATGGTAACTTCTGTAGGAATTTTGTAAAGTTCAGCACTGTAACCACCTGGCCCAGGGGCTTTCATGGTCTTGGCATTACGAATTGCACAGTCTAACTCTTCCTGTGTAATGGAAGTGAGCAACTGGTTTCCCACCTCCTGAGAAATTGTAGGCAAGTTTATGTGATGAAGGAAAGAATGATCAGGTCCTGTCTCGGATAAGACTCTGTGGTGTACAGGGCTTCACAGTATTGCTGAAATACTTGCACTATCCCGATAGCTAGTTAAGCAGGTTCCCCAATTTGGGTGCAACACAGCTGTTAACAGTAGCTGCCTTACACTGTTTCCGGAGTTGGTATGCCAACAGCCATGAAGATCAAGCCATCATCTCATAGAAACGCTGAAAGGATTAGCTTATCTAGGTCTAATTTGACCTTTGTGAGCTGTGGACTGAGTGAATTATCTCCTTGTTATTGTGTGTGCTGTAGCAGGCCTTGAATGAAATGGTGTTAGGTGCACACCAAAAAACAAGCACGGAACACTAGATTCTGCCTCCTGGTAAACAGCGGTGTATACCGCTTTAAGAAGCAAGGTTCGGGCAAGCCGCCATTTTGTTTTTGGGCACCCGCTTTGCCAGAGTGTTTTTTTGGGTTTTTTTTGCCTACTTTTTGGTTCCAGAGATCGTTTGGCACCTTCTAAGATGCTCCAGCCAACCGGAATGCTGCAGTGTGTCTGCCCAGCCTGAGATCAACTGAAATCTCTCGTTCACTAGCAAAATTTTGGTCTCGGGCTGAGCCATTGCGCGCTTGCTTTCCCTCACTCCCGGGCAGCAACCACGCTGACAGAACGCTCTCACTCTCAGGCTCCTCACTCTTGACATCACAGCTGCTCTAATGGTGGTCTGGTAAATTGGTGGGGGACTGACGGAAACGGGAAGGTGCAAAGAAAGGGAATGAACAGTGCAGTCAGGATATTGGGAGGTGGGAGGGTTGACTGTGAATACTGTTGGGAGAGACAGGATTTTCTGCAACTGATGAGCGTCAGTGAGCTTCAAGGAAACAGTCAGAGAGGAGCCTGGAATAAACGGAGGGCAAATTTGCCATTTTGCTGTGTTTTGCAGACTTAGCCAATTTATTTTCAAAAATTAGGCAGACTACCTAAAAAAAAAAAAAAGAGGAACAAAATGAAAAAGGTCAACAAGGGAAAACTTTTACAGGGAGGGCACTGCCTAGAAAAAAACAAAACAAAAAAAAACAACAAGCCTAAGAAAAACAAAATTTTGCCTTTTGGTGGCACATTCCCAGACACAGAACATAAAAGACAAGAAGGGAAACAAAAGCCAAGGGAAAACCAACTTTGCCTTAGTACCCAGCGCATTAAGTTTCCAGCCCAGAGACAGATATTACTGCCTAGTTTCAGGGAGGGGCACTGTGCCACAAAATAACAGGCAAGCATGCCCTAATCTCCCTGATTTGGCGAGGCAAAAAAGTCCCAATGTTTTCCCTTGTTTTGGTACCCAAAAAAAAGACCAGACATTTCTTTTACATTTTTTATTGAAAAAAAAAAAAAAAAATCACATTAGGCTGTAACATTTTTTTTTTTTTTGAAATTCAACATCTTTATTTATTTTGTCTTACTGACCCATCAACAAACATACAAGCATCTTGTAAGAGATAAACTGTCTTCAGATAAACTAAAAAATTATAAAAACTTTAACCCTCCCTTCCTCCCCATCCCACTACCCTCCCTAAACCCCTACCTCCCTGGAGTGTGCCAACTAAAACCAATCTTACAGATAGTAATCAGAACAATAGACAAGCTGTAAACAGTATACAAATACATAATTAGAGACATAAAAGTATTGGTAACTAGTATAAATACAGAGCGTATAATTTGCTCCATTTATTGGTGAATCCTTTCATATTATTACGGGAACTAGCCACCAGGCTTTCAGTGTTAAAAAAAGTTGACATATCCTTCTGCCATTCAGAATATGAAATGACCAGCTGATCCATCCAGTGTTTAAGTAACAATTTCTTAACTACAATTGAAATTGGGGCCATATGGAATTGGCGTTCTTGAACCTCAATGCTGGAAAACATTCCCAAGACACATATCTCTATAGTGAAAAGCTCCTCTAAGCCAAGTACTGGATCTAGTCTGGACTGAATTGTTTGCCATAAAGGGGGCAATTTTTTCACATTGCCAAAATATATGCATCAAGTTCTCTTCCTCCTTGCCACACATTGTACAACTAGAGGTTGGAAGTCTGCCCATTTTAGCCAGCCTTACTGGTGTGTAATACATATTATTTAGAATGTGATATTGGGTGAGCCTAAGTCTGTCCTGTGTGAGGTATTTATGAAGATCCTTCAAAATTTGACCCCATATAGGGGTACTATGCGGCAGAAGAGACCTCCAGACTTTGGAACCTGGAAGGGCGTTGGGGAACTTGAGATCCAAAAAGATGGGAGTATATTCTTGAGACACCATGGGCCTTGTTAGCATATTCTTGGAGCTGGATTAGAATGGGCCTAACCTGGGACTCTTTGGGTGTACTACTAAAGAGCGAGCATATTAAATGTTTCAATTGAAATACCTTAAAGATGGACTTCTGGGGTACCTTAAATCGGACCAGGATATTGGGAGAAGAAAGAAGAGAGTCCTGAGAGAAGAGATTTTCTATAAGGGCTCCTTGCAGTTGAGGAAGCCAGTCTGAAGAAAGCAGTAATCCACCTATTTTAATATTAGGATTGCAAATAAGAGGTTGACCGAGGTCCAATTTAGTAAAGATCTTAAAATAGGACCAACACTGGGCCAGGACTTTAAGTGAGATGGCGATAACCGAGTTTTGTAACGGGATTGGTAACACCGAGTAGGGAAGATAGAAGATAACAGACGACTTGAGATTATGCGATTCCAGAAGTAGTCTTTCGAGTTGAAGCCAAATGGGAATATGTTCATTCTCTCCGACCGAAAGCCATCGTCCCACTTTGAATAAGTGACTAGCCCAATAATATAGAAGAACGTTTGGGAGACGGAGACCCCCGCCAAACTCTTTGGGAAGACTAAGCTTAAGAAAGAAATGCCTAGGGAGTTTATCCTGCCAAATGAATTGGGAAATAATTGAGTGAATATGCTGAAAAAAGGATAATGGGAGCCACAGGTTCATTACATTTAAGGGATAGAAGAGACGGGGCAGAACATTCATTTTAATAATATTAATCCAGCCCCATAAAGAGAGAGAGGGAGATTTGCCCACCTTTGGAGCTCTTGTTGAATAGTTACCAGTAAATCTTCAAGGTTAAATTTCCTAAAAGCCACTGGATCTTTAGTAAGATACATACCTAGATATTTAATTGATTTTGGGGACCATTTCATCCCAAGATGGGCAAAGTCAGTTCTGTAAGTGAGGTTGTTTAAGGGGAAGATTTCCATTTTTGATAAATTCAGCTTATAGTTAGAAAAATGTCCATATTGTGCAATAATTTCTAGTGCCTGTGCTAGAGATGTATCTGGATGTTCTAGATAGAGAAGGATGTCATCGGCATAGACTGAGAGAGAGACAAGGTTTGTTGAAGTACTGAAATACCCTGTATTTGGAAGGAGCGTTTGAGGTTAAGAAGGAGAGATTCTAAATATAGGTTAAAGAGAAAAGGAGATAAGGGACAGCCCTGCCTAGTACCAGAGTACAAAGTGAAGCGGGAAGAAAAGACCCCAATGCAGTAAATTTTTGCTGAGGGAGACCTATATACAGTCTGTATCCACCAGATAAAGGAAGAGGGGAATCCCATTTTCTTAAGGGTTAACCACAGAAAATCCCAACTGACTGTCGAAAGCCTTCTCGGCATCTAATGAAATCAGGGCCATGGGAATCTGGGAGGACTGGACTGTATGGAAAATATGTGAGAGGGTTCTAAGATGGTCAGCTGACAAACGGCCCTGTACAAAGCCTACTTGTTTGGGGCTTAGTAGGTGAGACCAAATCCTTTTTATCTGAAGGGATAACATTTTTGTTAATATTTCAATGTCACAATTTAAGAGAGATTTTAGTCTGTAATTGGCAGGATCTGTGTGGGGTTTGTCTGGTTTGAGAAGTAAAACTATCGTAGCTTCCAACAAAGTGGGGTCTAACGTATCAGCTTTAAACATGTATTCATATAGAGTAAGAAGCAGGAGAAATACTTCTTTACAGAAAGTCCTATAAAAATTGGAGGGAAAACTGTCAGGTCCCGGTGCCTTATCCAGAGTAAGACCCATGTTTGCCTCCTCCACTTCATGTAATGCGATAGGGGAAGATAAAGAGGACCTGTGAAAAGCTTGTAAACAGGGAAGATCGAGAGCCTCCAAGTATCTTTCAATACTTGAAGAGGGGACAGGAGAAGTATTGTTACTACAGTGTGCTACAGAAGTTCTAAAAGACCTGGACTATGTCCCGAGGGGAAGTTTTGGTGGTGCCGTCCGGTGCTTGTAAAGAAGGAATTAGCCTTGAACTTTCTATTTTCCATAATCGAAGTGCGAACAGTCTACCCACTTTCTCTCCTTGGTCAGAGTATTTGGATTTTGTTTTTAAGATGGCATACTCTGCTTTCTCCCTTAGTAATTCGGCTTATTCATTTCTTAAAGCAAGTAAAGTTTCCAAGGAAGTTGGTGAAGAGATTGCTGATAAGGAGTTTTCAGCTTCTCTTATTTGTGCTAACAGGGAATTCGTTCTTGCCTCTCTCTGTTTTTTCCTTCTGGATGCTAATTTGATGAATTCCCCCCGAAGATAACACTTAAAAGTGCACCACAGAAGATCCTCCCTTGCTATGGATCCCTTATTAATAGCCATAAATGAGGGGATTAATGTTTTAATATGGGAAACTATGTGTTCCTCTTTGAGAAGTTGGGTATTTAATCGCGTGTCTCTCTGGAGGTCTGGAGCAGGAGAAATCAACAACCATGCCACTGAATGATCTGATATAACGATAGGCTCAATTCCTGCCTGACACAGGCCGGGTAAAAAGGAGATACTAGTTAGAATGTAGTCTAGGTGTGACCATGACTGGTGTATCTGGGAGTGGAAGGAGAAGAGATGGTGGGAGACATTGAGAAGATGCCAAGGATCACATAATCCCAGAAGACCCATAAAGTCCGCTAAGGCCTTTTGTGAGGAAGATAAGGGTTTTAGTGACAAATATGATCTGTCTAGATCTTGGGATGGTGGGATATTCCAGTCCCCTCCCAGAATTAAAGATAAGAGTAACAGGCTTGCTATCCTATTAGCCAAATCCATTAAGAATTTGGTATCCCCACCAACTGGGCTGTAGATGGAACCTAACACTACTTTGGTGCTGTTAAGATCACCCCCCCACCGGCTTGATTAGGACCCACTAGCAGCAAAATTTGGGAATACCCTTGTCTACGTAACCAGACAGCTTCATGGCAAGAAGATGGGTTTCTTGGAGTAAAATAATATCAACATTTAATAAAGTACAGTTTTTAAACACTTGACATCTCTTCGTTATGTCTCTAACACCTCTAACATTCCACGTGGCAATTTTAAGTAATTTATTAGCCATTGTGCATACCCAGAAAGAGGGAACAGATGCAAATATCTAACTGAAAAGACAACTTAGAAAGGGACACTCCATACCCTCCCCCCTCCCCACTTCTGAGATAGTGAATCAATGCTAAAGCTGTTACTTCCCCTGCTACTCCAACCCTTTAGGATTCTTAACGATAATATAATAAACTTTAACAACCTATCCCTAACATCAATAGACAACACCCACAGAAGTAGTCTCAAATTCGTGAAACCCCCCTCCCAAACTCCCCCCAAGAAACCGACACAATTATGTGCAAAAAGACCCCAAGTATAGATAAAAGCCAGAAATCCCATGCAAAGGTCCTTGGGGACCAAACCTCCTTGGCAGTATTTCGGTTAACATTTGTCCAGAAACCATGCATCATATCCTGGGTGGGGAATCCACATTTCAATTTGAGAGGGTGTTTAGCCAGACACCCGATGTTAGCGTACCATACAAGATTCCCCCGAAATATGCCATTCCCCCCAGTTACTAGCACGCTGTACAGTTCTCCTGAAGCCTGCTTCAAACTGGACCTGCCCTCCGACACCCCCAGCCTAACAGCCAGACCATGTGATCTATCAAAATTAAGTGTTACAGAGTACTATGCCCACTAACACCGTCTTATCCCGTAAGAAAGATTGACCCCCAAACCAGACGCGAGCACTCTTCTTCTGGCTTTACCCAAGTAAATTAAAAATGACTTACTCCCATGCAACTTACTGATTCGAGTCGGGGCTAGCCGGAACCTACATCAAGGAAAAACTAGGGAGAACTCAACAGTTATAAGGCAACGACCCCCAAAAAAAATGCATAGTGTACATCCAGCAGCCTAAGTGAACCAGGCCCCGAAAATTCAAGGAAATAGGGGGACACTATATAGGATGGGACCAAAACATGTCCTTACCTAAAACTGCTGCATGGAAATGACCGCCATCCAAAAGGTTCCTACCCCCGCAAGCTCAAAGATGAATGTACATCACTACGAGGAAAAGGTCGGGCCTACCACACGCCAGCAAGGCCTACCCTACCTCACCTTCCCAGCCCCGTCGATCTAAGAGAAGAAAGACCTAGCAGGTAAATAACCATTACAGCCAACTTTAGGAGATAATTCCCCTTTTACACAATTGAGTCCCCATTTAGTTTTTGGGAAAGTCAACCTGCCTTGAAGAGATTAGGAAGTCTGGAAGTGAAATCTGTAACTGCCTGTTCAGGAGAGTCGTAGGAGTGCCAGGTGCCTTCAATTGCCACTTGTAATTTAGCAGAGTATATCATCTTGAAGTGGATGCCTACGGCTATCAGCTTGCTTACAGTTGGGTGGAATGCTGAATGCCTCTGGCGAGTCTCGAAGGGAAGGGCTTGTGTGATTCTTACTTTAGAGGATCCCCACATTATTGACTGTAGCTCCTTAGCTTTTGTTAGAATGTGCTGTTTCTCCACAAAACTAAGAAATTTAATGATGATTGGTCAGGGAGGAGATCCCGATTGAGGTTTTGGTCTGAGGGAGCGATGAGCTCTTTCTATGTGGTAGTGGGGGTTCAATGGAAAGGGGCCCACGATCTTATGTAAAAACTTCTGCATGAAGACAATGATGTCAGCTCTCTCTTCCGCTTCAGGTAGCCCGATGATCAGGACGTTATTTCTCCTGCTTCTCCCCTCTAAATCTTCCATTTTGAGCTGAAGTTTGTGTACTTGTTGACGGTGTTTAACAATTTCTGGGTCAATTTTGTCTTTCCACTTCTCCAGGGACAAGGTTCTGGTCTCCGAGTCCCCCATCCTCGTCTTAAGGCTAGTCAGATCCCCTTTGACTGATTTTAGCTCTGTAGCAATATCCTCCAAAGTTTCCCGGAAGGGTAAGAGCTCCTGGAGAAATCGCTCTTCAGTCCGAGGGATCGCTGGAGGGTTGGAATTATTTGTTTTAGCCGAACTCCCTGCTCCTTGACTTCTTGATTTTTTGGGAGTTTTTTCCAGAATGGAAGGCGGAGTATGCCTGATTGCAGCCTGCCTCATCTCAGCATCCATCGCCGCCAAAAAGCTATTTGCGATGTGGAATTCGGATGAAACGCGAGCGCTGAAGGCAGGAGAGCAGTAGTGATAAATAGCACCAGAAATCTGCATTTAACTCTTCCAAAAATTAGTATATGGGGCTTTGGAAAAGGCGGTAGGCAGGAGCTCCAGTCAAGTGCTGCTTCTAGGTAGTCTGCATCATGTGATTCCCATTAGGCTGTAACATTTCAATGAAGCAGCTTTATTATGTGCAGCTCATTTTCTTTTCTGGGCAGACTTCACCCTGCAGGGGGAAAATACAAAAAAAATTTTTTTTTACTCTAGGCAGTTAACAAATTTGCAACTGGCCAAGAATATAAAATGTTCTTACCAGGTTTGAGGATGAATAACAAAACCCGACAATCACTCCCCTCTGCAGCTGAATCTGCAACACAGCAAAAACATTTTAGCGAGGTCCCCAGAGCTAAAAATAGTGTTATACAAGTCTGCTTGACACTCACCTTGAATAGAAAATTCTCGATTGTTGCGGGGACCCATCTCTCTCTCTCTCTCTCTCTGGGGGGGTCAAGAGGTGACTTTATCCCAGTTAGTTCTGCATCCACTGGTCCTTGCTGGTTTGGTCAGGTGCTTCTTTGCTGGCAAATTATAAGAAATTGCCAGAATTGCCAAGATGTGACGTTTCTGGAATGGAGTAAAGAACCCTAAGACCATAGCAGCAGAGAAAGAGGCTCTTAGAAAAAAGGAGAGAGATGCATACTTTTCAAGAACACTGGGTAACAAAGTACGATTGGGTTGAGCTTGACCCTGAGAAAAACGTAATGTTTTGTAAAGCATGTAGGAAATTCCCAAACATTGCAGACACAACATCAGCATACTATGAAGGGGGCTGCAATAATTTCACTGAGCAGTCTTTACAAAAACAAGCCAAGTCTAAGAAGCACTCCCTCCCCGATGCCAGATCTGTAGCCGAATCTCAGCAGGCACTGCTGCTGACAGAGCAATTGAAATACTCAATTCCAATGTGGCACGTCATGTGCAGATCTTAATTCGAAATGCACATGCCTTGGCCAAACACGATACGCCATATACAGACTTCCAGTGGATGTGTGACTTTGACAAATGTAAAGGTGTTGATATTGGGGAAACCTATCACAATGACAAATAATGCCGCGTGTTCATTAGTAATAACACTGAGGTGGAATATAAGAAGCTAGTGGATGTGGTGGAGAATGTGGATTTCATGTCTGTAATGACAGATGGTGCTACAGATTCCAGTATAAAAGAACAGGAAATAATTTTGCATAAGAACATTAAACAAGGGGATGCCAGATGTTTTTTTTGTGTCCCTGGAAAAGCCACACAGAGCTGATGCAGCATCAATCATGGCATGCATCGATCAGGCCATGCTGTCACAGACAGAGTCAGCAGTGTGGAAAAACAAACTGGTAGGGCTTACTACTAATGGGGCAGCAGTGATGACCGGTAGAAAAGGGAGGGTGGCCGCACTACTGAAAAAGGATCATTCCATCTAGTCACAATCCACTGCAATGCACATAGGCTGGAGTTAGTCCTGAAGGATGTCTTAAAACACATCATGTATCATAAAAAAAAAGATAGACCAATTACTGCTAGGGATCTGTTTTATCATTTTTCACCACTAAACCGTAAAAATCTGAGAGAGTCCTGTCAGGCAGCGGGAGTAAGATGCCTTATTCCAACCAGAGTGGGAGGAACCAGATGGGCACAACACACATTAACGGCACTGAAAGTGCTCATCACTGACTACCCCGGGATCCTGCTGCACTTCCAACAGGTATGTATTAGTGTCCCAGACTCCATTTTAAGCACAGTCTTCTAGATTTGTTTTAAAATTGGAACTGCTAAAGCAACAACTTGTGCCATTTTTTGTCTTCTCAGATGCAACATGGTGGATCCCGAGGGGACCAAGTAGTGAAGGCCAAGGGCTACCTGAAGACCATGCAGACCTGGGGATGTCTACGCTACATTCACCTGATAGCAGACATCCTGGAAGAGTTCACGAAAGTCAGCCTGCTTCTTCAAGCAAATGATACTTCAGTGGGAGAGGTGTCTGAATCACTTCAAGACCTGAAAGACTGCCTTGTAAAGATGAAAACAAGGTAATTTTGTTCTCTAGAATGATGAAGTTTTATAGCTAGACTATTTCCCTCCAGCCTAGCCAGAAAAAAAAACACGTTATCTCTTTGTCAGGCCAAGTTAGGTCAGGCCAGGGGGATAAGTGTGTTTTTCCTTTTGTTCTTGTTTTCTAGACCTGGAAAGCACTTGCGAAATCTAGATGCCTTGGAGGAACCTGAATTCCATGGGCACACTCAATCTCTTGAAGCGGACCAGTTTTCCGTTGACAGAGAGACACTACTGACAGCCATGATCCCAAATGTCACAAACAGGTTTGAAGACATGCACCAGCCAGACTCCATTATGGTGGCCAAGAACCACATTGTGAACGTTAAACAGTGGCCAACAAGCCATGTGGACTTCACAGGTGTGTTAGGGTGGGAAAATAACTCTGACTGGGTGGCACTGGGAGAATCATCTTTAGCTTAGCAAGGTGGACGTGAGACAGTTTTTTTCCCAGTTTGTTTCAGATTATGCAGAGGATGCAATAGCTGGTGTCGTAGAGGAGTTCAGACCAGTCCTCATAGAACAGAACATAGATCCAGACGTGTGTAGCAGAGTGGACCAAACTAAAAAAAAAAAAAAAAATCACATGAAGAGAAGGTGAATTTCTTCTACCACTAACAATCAGCAAATTCTCAGTGTACTGTCAGGCTGCAGATCAGGTTAGGTACATTCATGTTTGCCCCCACCACCCCCACAAAGATACGCCAATGCTGTAGAAGCAAAGTGGCCAGATATTCATCAGGCTTGCCAAGACAAATACAACAACATTTTGGGACTAGTAACCTTAATTCATATTCTACCAGCAAGTACAGCTGTTTGTGAACATGGGTTTAACCTAATGAAAAGAATAAAATCCGACTGGCGAAGTTCATTAGGAAAGGACAGTCTTATAGACTTAATAAGGATCTCATTACATACACCATGTGAACAGAAATTTGATCCAGTTCCAGTCGTTGAGTACTGGTTAAAAAGTGGTAGACAGAAAAAAGGCCTTCTTTGCAGCCATATGGTCCACGGAACAAAAAACAAAGCAATGAGCAGGAGGAAGAAGAGGCAGACAGCTTAGACTCGGAAGTAGATTTAGATGAATCTTTCATATCTGAAACTTATTCTGAAAAGCTTTTGTCTGATGATGATGATTCTCAAGTTATAAATGATGAAGAACTTGAATGTACTCCCATGTCAGTGTTGTGCCCTAGTACTAGTTCGCAAGAAACTGTTAACTGTGGAGAGAGGGGGAATCCTTGCATCACTGAGTACTCTCGTTCAGATGATGACATGAATCTGTTGTGACAGTGTCCTCAACATTTAAGGTTTGGCCTTTCAAGCAACATGAAGTCTTGCTATATTATAGACATTAGCAGTTTGATCCAGCTCTAGAACTGCCCCGGAGTGAAATGGTTAAAACCATTCCAAAATAGAATTTTGGCACGAGAGCAGCTCTATCTGTGTCATTTCAAACTTGAACTGTCAGATTCTTTACTCTCTAGTGAACAGTCGCTCCGGAGATTCCTCCTTCTGCTCGGTTCATTTCTCGGTTTAAAAGTGTTTTCTGGTTGGATTTAACCGAGAATAGTTTTATTTTAACCGCAAAACCGTTCGGTTCAAGCTCTATCTGTGGTAACCGTAAGTAAATGAAGGTTTTGTCTGTGTGGAACTTGTAAGTTATCGGTTCGGTTTTGAACCGATCAGTGGGTTTAAACTCATTTAAAACTAAAAGTTACTATTTTAGAGTGCGGTTCCTGGTTCTTATCGGTTCTAAAAACGGATTTATTACGTTTCTCCAATACCTTGACACGGTTAGGAACCGATAAGGGTGTTCTTGCCTGGCACTGCCATTAAAAGGGCAGATTTTTGGTTAGGCTGGCATTATGTCTGAGAAACCCAAAAGAAAAACGGGCCCACTGGGTTTCAACATTGTGATGTTTGTGGGAAGTCTTTGCCAAGGCTGACCCACACACACATGTGTTATTGTCTGGGGTTTGACCACCTCCAGTCAGACTGCCAGGTATGTATGAATTCCTCACAGCCACCCTGGAAAAAGAGATTGGGCAGGCTCAGGGAACGAGAGGCTAAAAGTCCGCTGACCGGATGGCTAGCCCGTTCGGTGCCAACCGAACCAGAGGGAGTGCCCTCTGACCAGGGCCAGACTTCCTCGGGCAAAGAAAAGCTGGTTCTGAGGAACCAATTCCAGTAAAGAAAACAAGAAAATCAGCAGGTCTGAGTCCAAAATTCCTTCTCCAACTGCTGCAGAGATAGCAAAAGCCATACAAATTGTCCAGTCACTGTCTCAGGGTCCGTCTGAACCACCACTATCTGGTAAAAGGTCGGTTCGTCGCGTCCCAGTGGTTCAGGATTATGATATTGAGGAATTTTATGAACCAGAGGAGGGGGAGGATTATGAACAGTATGAATGTGGCTGGAAGGTCTGGGTGTGCCCATTGAACCGGACATCTCCCAGACAGACCTTTGAATCTCCCCTATGCTGTCTGAGTCCCCATCTCATTTTATGTTTTATAAAAAGTTGTTGAAACCTCCAGCTTCCTTTAGAAGAGGCTGTGGATGAGCAAGAGGAGCCTGATTTTGTAGAAATGATGGATATTCCAGAGTCTAGGAGATTGTCTATTCCTTTACATAAGTCTTTTAGGAAACAATTAAAATTTTAAAAGCTCCTAATTCTGTGCCTCCTGTAGATAAAAGATGGACAGAAGGTATACATTACTAGACCCTGATACAGAATTCCTTTCTCAGCAATGCAGTCATGTTGGGGTAGTTCAGGCTGCTGCCTGTGATAAAGCTAATATTCCCTTGGCTTCACATCCTCCTGACAAGGATTCCAGGAAGATTGATGCCATGGCAAAAAAACAGTATATGGCAGCCTCTCTGGGACTCAGGCAAGCAAATTATATGGCTTATGTAGCTAGGTATCAGATATCTAGATGGGATACTGTTATGCAATTGGCCAAGCAGGCCCATGGCCAGCTGGCTAGTGAACTAGAACAGGTGGCTGCTGATGGCATTGAAGCCTCTAAGGTTCAGTTTCATGCTGCTGTGGATGTTAATGATGTTTCCTCTAGGGTCATGGCCACATCTGTAGTTTCTGTAGGCTGGCCTGGCTCAGGTGTACTAGTTTGTCACAGGATACCCAGACTAAGGCTATGGATTTTCCGTGGTGGGAAATTCTCTGTTTGGAGAGCAGACAGAGAATTACATGAAGAAGATGGATGAATATAGGACTACTTACAAGAGTGCCCAGGCTAAGGAGCTGCAAGCCACTCCTCAAAGGCATGCCCCAGGGGTAGGGGTAGGCCTTTTCACAGGCCTTTCTACCAGACTCAGGCCTCCTCTGCCTATGCTCAGAGGGGCTTCTTCAGAGGCAGGGCAGACCTGCTCCCACCCCCAGCCCAAAGCTCCTTAAAACAGGCACCCTGATGGGTGCCCAGGGCCGATCTCCTGTACCAGTGGGGGGCAGGCTGGCTTACTTCAGTCAGAATTGGGCTTCTTTAACCTCAGACAAGTGGGTTCTGGAAGTAGTAAGCCAGGGTCTGGTTCTCAGCTTCAAAGTTTCCCAAGTTGAGAAGCAGACTTTTCTACTCAAGTGCTTCAGAGACCCTCGCTCTGGAAACAGAGGTCTCATCCTGTTAGCTCTCAGAGCAGTAGAAAGGTTCCTCCCTGCATCAGGGCAGGGTCTGTATTCAGATACTTCCTTCACCCAAAAAAGACAGGAGAATGGCGGCCCATTTTAGATCTCAGATATCTGAACAAGCATCTTTTGAAACCAAAGTTCAAAATGGTAACTCTGGCAATGATTTTACCTTCCCTAAGGCCAGGGGACTGGCTAGCCTCCCTGGATCTCAAGGATGCCTATTTCCATGTCCTAATCAGAAGATCCCATCGAAAGTATCTCAGATTCGAACTGCCCTCAGGTCATTACCAATTCAGAGCAATGCCCTTCGGCCTTACCTCTGCTCCAAGGGTATTCACAAAGTGTCTAGCAGTGGCCCACTTAAGGAGGCACAGGATTGCTGTTTTTCCCTATCTAGACGACTGGCTCATTGTAGGCAGTCCCCAGAACAGGTAAAATCTCACCTGCAGGTCACCCAGCAGCTTCTCACCTCCCTGGTTTTCTGCTAAACCTACCAAAGTCGGTTCTGGAACCAGTCCAGGTACTCACCTTTATAGGGCAGAATTGGACACAAAGCTAGCCAGAGCCTTTCTTCCCAGAAAGGGTAAGGAATTTAGTGGCTCTGGCCTCTTCCTTCACTCTGCAGGTCTCTCGACCAGCAAGACACTTTCTGCAGCTCTTGGGCACATGGCTGCATCCACAGCTGTTGTGCAGGGAGCCAGATTTCAGATGAGAGACATTCAGTTTCACTTGAGAACCTTTTGGTCTCAGAGAAGAGACCCCTTTCCAAGTTGGTCCCAGTGACTCGAACCTGATCCTAGCTCTCCAGTGGTGGCAGGATCAGAGCAATTTAAGAGCGGGGTCCCCTTCATTTCCCCTTCTCACGACTTGACTCTCACTACAGATGCTTCCCTTCTGGGTTGAGAGCCCACATGGTGACCTTTCTCTCAGGGAGTTTGGTCCCCCAGGAATCTCTGCTCCACATCAATTTGCTGGAACTCAGAGCTGTCTTTTAGCTCTTCAAGCTTCTGCATCTGTCCACGACAAGGTGATACAAGTCAGAACAGACAACACCACAACAATGTGGTACATCAACAAACAGGGGGCACTGGGTCTTGACCTTGTGCACCGAGGCAATGAGTTGTGGTTTCTGACCTGTTCCTGAACACTTCCCTCATAGCAGTTCATCTTCCAGGGAAGGACAATGTCCTAGCGGATGCCCTCAGCAGGATTTCCCAGGGCCATCACGAATGGTCCCTGGATCCTCAAGTGCTGGGGATAGTTTTTGCCAGGTGGGGCATCCTCAGATAGATCTTTTGCAGCCCCAGACAATCACAAACTTCCTCTGTTCTGTTGCAGGCCTCCAGTGCTGGGCTCAGTTCCTCTGGATGCCCTTCTTCTGGATTGGGAGGGAGTTCCTCTATGCTTTCCCCCCCTTTCCTCTCCTATTCAAAGTACTAGTCAAAATCAGATCTCAGCCTTGCAGGGTGATTCTGATTGCCCCAGATTGGGCCAGGCAGCCCTGGTACCCACTTCTTCTGTCTCCGACAGTCCATCTTCCCCTGTGCCTCCCCAGGAATCACAATCTGTTGACTTCTGCCCAGGGAAGGGTTTGGTATCCGGACCTCAAATCCCTCAACCTCAAGGCCTGGCTCTTGAGGAGTTAGAGTTTGCTGATTTACACCTCTCTCATGGTGTTCTTGAGATCCTAAAGGCTTCCAGAAGGCCTTCCACTAGGGCTACTTATAGTTCTAAATGGAAAAGGTTTTCCATTTGGTGTGCTGGGGAAAATATTTCCCAGAATCTGCTGAATTGCCCATTTGTTAGATTACATGGTACATCTTAATTCCTTGGGTCTCAGACCAGCTACCCTGAGGTTCATCTGGCAGCTGTGTCTGCTTTTGTGTCAGCAGGAAAGTCATCCCTCTTTCCTCATCCTGTGTTTTCCAAGTTTTTAAGGGATTACTCATACTAATCCTCCTTTTCGGGAACCGGCCCCTGCTTGGGACCTTAATGTTTGCATTGCCCAGTTAATGCAACCCCCTTTTGAACCTCTGTCTTCTGCAGAGCTTAAGTACCTAACTTGGAAAACTGTTTTTCTAGTGGCTATCACTTCTGCCAGATGCATAAGTGAATTGCAAGCCTTGTCAGTGGAGACTGACTATTTCTTTCCACAGGGATAAGGTAGTCCTTAGGACTAATAGGAAGTTTTGCCTAAGGTGGTTTCAGATTTCCATCTTAATCAATCTATCTCCCTTCCAGTATTTTCACTGATCACTCCTCTTGGGTGAGAGGAGGTTGCACAGCCTGGATGTTAAGAGAGCTCTTAGTTATATAGAGAGCGCACCAAAGGTCACAGGTTCGAATCCCTCCAACTTTTCCTTACCTATGGTGAAGTTGGGAAAGGCAAACCTGCCACTAAGATCAATAGCCAGGTGGATTGTCTCTTGTATCCAATTTTGTTATCAGAAAGTGGGCAGAGACCCCACGGTTTGAGGGCTCATTCTACCAAGGGTATAGCTGCGTCTCTAGCTGCTGCCAGAGATATCCCTTTATTAGAGATTTGCCAGGCTGCTACTTGGAAAACGGTACACACTTTTACCAAGCATTACTCCCTGGATGTCCAGGCCAGGAGAGATGCTCGGTTTGGCACAGCTGTTCTTCAGAGCCTATTCCCCAAGTAGGTTCTGTCCTCCTCCATGGAGGTACTGCTGTGTATTCTGCTAATGTCTATAATATAGCAAGACTTCATGTTGTTTGAAGAAAAATTACTCACCTTAGTAATGTTGTTTCTTCTAATGGAGTCTTGCTATATTATAGACCTCCCCAACCTGCCCTCTCAGAACCTCTACTTGGTGGGTGAGGGCAACTTAGTGTGGGCACTACTTATGTCCTGTTAGCATTTTGTCCCCTTTGGGATTTTGGGGGTGTATGTGTAAGCGTGTGTGTTTTATTATACTTATGTTCCATTTTCATATTATTAGAATGGTGTTAGTATTTCTGGTCCCCTGACTTGAGTCTTGGGTGTTGGGACCATCAATGGTTGTTATTATTTAGGTAGCCATTTGGCTAGTGTAGGTTACAGCTTCACACAGACCTTAGTGAGTTTGGCTCGAAAAGATCTGACATTTCAAGTTTGAAATGACACAGATAGAGCTGCTCTCGTGCCAAAATTCTATTTTGGAATGGTTTTAACCATTTCACTCCGGGGCAGTTCTACAGCTGGATCAAACTGCTAATGTCTATAATATAGCAAGACTCCATTAGAAGAAACAACATTACTAAGGTGAGTAATTTTTTCTTCTTTGCCACCCAACTGTTGAGTCTTGCTTGAACTAATGTCTTAATTTTTCCTACAAAACAGTTTAACATTGCTATTTGCAATCAAGTTCAACTTAGTGTCACTCCAGGTTTTTGATGGCAAAAATAACTGCCTGGTCACGGTGTCACATTTACAAGTCACATAGGTTTGATCAGTACAGTCTAATTTGTCAAATCTGTGAGCTCTCTCAGTCCTTGTTCTACTAATTTTAGTTTTGTTATAACAGACATGCGTAGACTAATGCTAACTTGTCGAGCAGCAGCAGCAGCAGCACAGATAACCAGTCCTTGCACAGTCCACCAGTCAAGTACAAGTCAGTGAGATAGCTGAAAATAATGCACCAATCAGGTACTGTTTTATCTTGCAATTAAATGTGCCTGGAATTTATCTGAGGGAGGCAGCTGAGCACCAAGTAGTCCAGATTTGGGTATGTAAACAGAGTATCTTTCAGTCTTCATCATTTTTCTTCCCTTCGTAGTAACCTTGACTTCCTACAATAAAATAATCATGGAGAGTCCACGCACCGACATGAGCCATGGCATACTGGACCACTCAGCACTGCAAAAATCAGATAACGAATGGTACAGTAACATTTTGGCCAAATTGGATTTCATGTAAAAATTACAAAAATCTATTACGATTTAGGAGTGGGGTGTTTTAAATTTGTAAAATCTGGCCAACTGGTAATGTCACAGTAATAAAACTATCACGTACTATCACGTGCTATAACAAATCATGTCGGATTAACTAAATCACGAGCTGCTGTTTACACTGGCCAGATTAATTTTTTCGTAGCCTCGTCTTGATGGGGCAGACAAAAATCAAGACGACAAAAAGATATTCATCATGAATGGCAATTGCTGCTTGAACATTTCAGCTGTGCATAAGCTCACTGTCATCACTGAAAGTAAAATGACTGTCCAGGGTTTTGTGTTGCATTTTTGGGTTAAACTGCATCATACACATTCTTACTGTGAGTGTCTATACTGCCATGGATTTCAGACAGACTTCCTGTTTTTCGCTGCTTGTGTCAGTTATTGTGAACTGTGATAAGACTACTGTCAGCCAGTGCTGCAAAAGCACTTTGAAAAAATGTATGTAATGCCTGGCTGCTATATTCATTATGTGCACTCTTTCTGTACCTGCACAGAATAAAGTGGAAGTTCAACACCTTACCTACAATGTAAAGAGAAAGGAAAAGAAAAAAAAAAAAAAAATAAATGAATGAAGAATTTTTAGAACTTGTTTTTTGCCTTTTATTACCTTTTATTTAGTCAAACAAGGATGCAATGATGGTTCGTGACGCACTGATAGCAGGTATACAAAAAAAAGGAGTGGCATACAACTTTCTGGGACAGAATACCAAATCTGGGGAACTGGTAATCCCTGCGATACACCACTTTTTAAAACAAATTTCTAGCCCTGTGTAGGAAATGCAGTTTGTCCTCATGGCCTTGTATACATCTCTTTCGGACCCTTTTCAGATTGGAGGACTATTGGATGAGAAGTCCCCATAGGACTGCCTTTACTGTATCCATATCCCGTGCATTGTTGAACCCCACCACTGTTTTTGCTCCCACCACCTCTGCTGGAAGGCTGTTCCAGGAATCACTCTTTCTGTGAAGTACTTCCTCATCTCTCTCCTCAGTCTACTCCCCTACTGCATGTCCCCTTGTTCTTCACTACCTTTTTCTCTGAATACCTCCCTCCTGTACCTTATTTACCCCCCCCCCCGAGGTATTTAAAGGTCTCTATCAAATCCCCCTTCCCCTTCTAGGGTGTACATGTTTAGATCCTTTAGTCTCTCCTCATAGGGCTTAAGATGTAGACCTTGCACAGTTTTAGTTGCCCACTTCTAAACAGCCTCCACTCTGTCTCCTTCCGGAAATGTGGTCGCCAGAACTGGACACAGTACTCCAGGTGGGGTCTCACCAGTGATCTATACAGAGGCAACACCACCAGCCTCTTTCTGCTGGAGATACCCCCACCAGCATCCCACTAGCCTTCCCAACTGCCTTGCTGCATTGCCTGGCTATCTTTACGTCATCAGATACGATTAACCCCAGGTCTCTTTCCTGTTTTGCGGCTGCCAATACTTCTCCACAAATTTTGTATCCCCCCCCCGGCCAGCTTTCTGTGACCCAAGTGCATTATTTTGCACTTTCTCACACTGAAACCCAGCTGCCATACCCTTGACCACGCCTCCAGCTTTCTCGGGTCTCTGCTGATTCTTTTCGCCCCACTGCAGATTTTGGTGTTATCCACAAAGAGGCTGACCTTCCCTTTCAGCTCCTCTGCAACGTCACTTATAAAGACATTAGAGAGAGGACCGGTCATAGCCTTGATCCGTGAAGCACCCCGCTAGTCACCCTCCCTTACTTGGAGTGGACTCTGTTTACCAACACCCTCTATCACCCATCCCCTAACCAAATTTCTTACCCAGTTTACCACTTTTGGACCCGTTCCACCCCGATTTCCTGAGTCACCCAATCAAAGAACTCTATCAGACCTGACATGAACCACCCCCCCCGGTTAATCCATGCTGTCTCAGGTCTTCTAAGCTACTGGATTTATGATATTCCACAATCCTTTCTTCAACAGTGATTCCATTAACTTTTCCACCACCGATATCAGACTGACTGGCCTATTCATTTATTTCATTTTGGTAACCACGTGAACCCACTGGGACCAGGGTCCCTTTTTCAGGGGCGACCCGGACTTAATGACAGTTATACAATTAGGGGTAACATTTCATTTTAGGCAATTATACAAACAAACAGTCACAGTAAGTGCTTTTATATAGAAGTAATGAGAGAATTGGCATGAACTAACAATAGACATGTAAGCGAATAGCACGCCATGTCTTAAAAGTCAGTATCACAGATACAACACATTACATTAAGCAAGCATAGCAGATACATTATATTGAGTGAATAGAGATCGATTAATGATAACATGTGCAAAGGCATTTTTCTAGGTAGTACACTTTTAACCCCTTTTTGAAGCTGTTTGGGGAATTCACCATCTGTAGGGGTTCCTGGACGGCATTCCATACACTGGGAGCTGAGTAGGCAAATTAACTACTCCCCATTGAGGTCCTGACCCTAGGCACCTCAAGCAATTTTTTGCTGGCAGTTCATAGCATCCTATTGGACTGCTTAGGGACAAATAAACGTGCCAATCTAGGAAGCTGGTGAGTGGAAGTGAGTTTGTATGCAGTACACAGTACAGAGTACTGTAGCCATTGTTCTAAAGACAGCCATTTAAGGGAGGCCAGCACCTCATAATGGTGCTTCCTAGTACGGGTCATCACGGCAAATCAACCTATTTTGTAAAAGAGCAATTGCAGCCTATTACTCTCAGATCTGCCAAGGGACTGCAGAATAGGGGCAGCATAAGTGAGTTTAGATATTAATACACTCTTTGTATGGTGATTCTTGATTCCTGGAGGAGGTGGCTGTTTAATTTATATAGTAGTCCTAGTTTTGTGTGGATAGAGCAGGTGATTTAAAGGTAAGGGCTTGATCAAGCGTCAATCGAAGGTATTCCAATTGTGTCTACAACCTCAACAGGAGAGCCAGAAGAGGTTGCGAGAGGGAGTAGAGATCTATCAGGGCCTACATTTCTGGAGCCAAACAGAATAGCCTTTGTTTTTTTGACATTTAGCACCAGCTGGTTCAACAGGGTCCATTTCTCCAGTGCAGAGAACTCTGTCTGCAGGTGAGAACTGAGAGCCTTCGCGTCTCTCTAGCTCCTGTATAGAACAGGGTAATCTGCATACAGGATGAGATGACTTATCACCACAATTTTTGACCAAATCACTGTTGAACAAGGAAAATAGCAGTGGACCTAATATTGAGCCCTGAGGTACACCATCTGTAATTCGTAACTGCCTAGACAAGGCTCCACGCCATTTGACTATCTGGGTTCTGCATGCTAGGTAATGGGAGAGCTAGGCGAGCACATGAGAATCTAAGCCAATCTGTTTTAGTTTACCAAGGAGTAGATTGTAGTTGACCAAATCAAAGGCCTTCATGAGATCTATGAAGATGGCTCCTGTAGGAACCCACTGTCCAGTGTCTGCAGAATGTCAGTGGTGAACTGCGCTTGAATCCATGCTGCTGAGGGGACAAGAGGTGGTACAGTTCTAGACAGTCCTGCAGCTGGCTGTATGTCAGCCTCTCTTGGATTTTGGCAAGAACACAGAGCCGGGAGATCGGCCTGTAGTTGCCTATAGCTTCTCTGAGACCACCCCTGTGGACTGGGATAACTATTGCTTCCTTCCATTTAAGCTGGGATCACTCCTATAAATGCCAGCCTCCTGCCTGCTACCACTTATGTGAAAACAGGACTACCTTCAGTCCTCCGGAACCACTCCTGTTTCACTGAGCTGTTAAACAGGACTGTCACACGTGCAGCCAGTACCTCCCTGAGCTCCCTCAATACCCTTGGATGCAACCCATCTGGCATCATTGCTTTGTCCACTTTCAGAGCAGCAAGTCCCTTCAGGACTCTCTCTCCGAACAAAGGACCAGTGTCCACCTCCCTCCCTCCCTTCAAGGTTCCTGTTACTTTTTTGCGGCTCCTCCCCTTCTCTCTGAGAACACTGAACAAAAGTATTTCAGGAAGTCTGCCTTTTCAAGATTCCCCTCTGCACAGCCACCCCGGCCCCTTTGTTAACCTTACAATCCCTCCCCTGGTCTTTCTCTTTTTACTTACATACCTAAATATTGCACTGTCCTTTCACTACCACCTTGGCTAGTCTCGCTTCAGTTTGCGCCTTCGTGCTCCTTACTGCTTTCAACGCTTCCCTCCATTTCCTTTAATACACTTTTTATTTATTTAAACATTGGTAACCTCCCTAGTCTTCTCCTTCTGCATCTCCTCATAACTTCTGAATGCTACCCTTTTAGCCCTTACCTTTTCAGCCACCTCTTTGGAGAACCATATCAGTCTCTTTTTTCCTGTTGCTTGACGAAAAGGTTCGCTGCTTTCACTGTGCCCCCTTTTAACTTCGCCCACTGTTCCTGCACCCCACCCAGGTCATCCTTGAGACATTTACCAATCTTTATAACATCTGCCCTCCTGAAGTCCAACATTTCTCCTTATGTAGTTCAATTCAGTGTCCATCTTTATAATGAGCCACACTGTACGGTGATCACTGGTCTCCAGGTGGCCTCCCACCTGTACGTCTGCAACACTGTCTCAATTAGTGAGTACCAGGTCCAGTATTGCCTCATCACCAGTGGGCTCCCTGACTAGTTGCCTGAGAAACATCCCCTTCAGGGAAGTCCAGGATGTCCTTGCATTTAGCTGAAGCTGTAGATGGGAGGCTCTAATCTACATCTGGCAGACTACTGAAGTCCCCCATCAGCAGCACCTCGCACTTTTCTGCCATCTTTCCAGTGGCTTCCACCAGTACCTTATCTAACTCCTCCCCCTGTGCTGGAGTTCTGTAGATCACACCAGTGGCTTGTGCCAGTCAGTTCCAAAGCAAAGGAAAACAGTCCAGTCATCAAACCAAACAATCCGCCTATGACTACAACTAGAAAGTAGAACGTTAAAGAACAACAACACATGGAGGCTCAACAGCCAAGAATGAAAACTGTAAGAAGATCAGGGTGGGATGCAGCTCTATGACCACCCATTGGGAAAAGAAACTTTACAGGTATTTAAATTTTGTTCTCTTGCTGCTAATGCCGGTCATATGGTTCAGTAGCTACAGAGATATAGAACAGCAGCGATGCTAGTATACCCCTGGACAGGAAGGAAACGGTCCAGAAATGTTAAACATTAATAACGGCCTGTAAGACTTAATATCCAAAAGAGGCTGCTGCAGAAGCAGCTACATCCAACTTACAGAACTTTGTGAATGTATGTAGTGTAGTCCAGGTGGCAGCCCTGCAAATGTTGGCTGGTGAGGCTTCCCCAAGTTCTGCCAATGAAGTGGCCATAGCCAGAGTTGTGTGAGCTTTTACTGAACCAGGTAACAGAACTCCAGTCTGTCTATAAGAGAGAATGTTGGCTGACTGAATTCACCTGGCGATAGAGTACTTTGATGTCTTCTTGCCTTGATTCTGACCAGAAGTGAGGACCTGAAGACTCAGTCTTAAGAAGAGTCTCTTTGCACTTGAGGTAATGCTTTAAGACACGTCTAGGATCCCGAATATGCAACTCTTTTTTCCTTGTGATTCTTGGGTTTAGGGCAGAAAGATGGAAGAACCAGGTTTTAACTACAATGGAATACCGAAATTACTTTTGGCAAGAAAACCATGTCAGTACGTAACACAAGCGTCTTGATGAAAAACAGTGAGAGTCTACCAATCTTGCTGGTTCTTCTAGCCGAGGTAATATCAATGAGGAAGGTGACCTTCCTCATAAGATAAAGAAGGGCAGCATCCCCCAATGGCTCAAAAGGGGCCTTTGTTAGAGCATGAAGGACCAGACTGAGGTGCAATGGAGGAACAACAGACTTTACTAGAGGACGTCTCAAAGTCAATGCACTTAAAAATCTTCTGACATGAGGGTGGGATTCCAGTGGCTCTCCAAATTCTAGCAGCAGCTGTACTCCCAGAGTGAAGACTTATACTCCCAATGTTGCTGATTGCAGACCTTTATCAAAATCATCCTTCAGGAATTGGGGAGGATTGGTAAGGATACAGTCTGGTTGTCTGTATTCCTGACTGGAGCCAGAATAAAAACTTCTGCAAAATTCTGTAGAACATGTTTAAGGTTGATTTGTGTCTGGACTGCATCATCATCTCAATTACCTCTGGGGAATAACCTGTGTTCAAGAGTTTCCTGCTCAATCTCCAGGCCAAGAAGGATAGATTGTGGAAATTCAGATGTTTATGCACTGTTGCTGAAGGTCTGGGCTGACCGGAAATCTTAGTAAAAGAGCCTCCGACATATGGTTTAGATGCAAGAAACATGGACAGAGGGGCCAGCAGGGGAAGACCAATATTAGCTTCATTCTGTCCTAAATAGAATGGGAGGACAGGCTTAAAGAAGTCGCCACTGACCCCAGTGGAGAAAGAAGGTGTGTTCTGCTAGTGCATGACCATCCTCAATGAATCCCCAACATACAGTTAGTAGTTGAAAGGCGCTGACGTTCAGTTCCTATTCTCTTGGTAGTATGTGTTTATGACTCAGCCAATGCACTGTGGAGTTGTCCTGTCCCAGGATGTAAGCTGCCAAGAGGCTGTAGAAGTGGTCCTCGACCCAGTGGATTAACTGCAGAGTTTCCTGAAGCATGTGTTGGCTTCTGGTTCCCCTTACTGGTTGATTTTCACCATTGTGGTCCTGCTGTCTGTGATAATCAGGACATCATGGCAGAGAATGGTGTCCTTGAACTTCTGGAGAGCTAGGCTTACCACTCGCATTTCCAAAACACTGATGTGGAGGCGTGACTTCAGTAATGATCACTTGCCTTGAGCCAAGAGATGATTCAGGTGGGCACCCCATCCCCAAAGAATGGCATCGGTGGTAATCCACACTAGTTGTGAACACCCAACAGCCCTGCCCTTCATTATGTTCTTCCACAAAGTCCACCAACGTCTGCCGAAGACTGGAAAAAGGGGTGCAGAATACTGGCACACAGTACGAAAGAAAATCAGCAGATGGAATCTTCAAGCAAGAATCAAGAAATGGAGCCTACAAGCAAGACACAGAAGCCGGAGCATGAAAATGAGTTCACCAACAATAAGCATGAAACACAATCAAGAGGAAATACAGAGCTGGAAAACATGCCTTTCAAGCTCATAAACCCTGTCTGTATTCCATGGCAAGGTGCAATTCATTGACTGAGTGTGGCTCAGTTGGTAGCACATCCGCCTCTGGACCAGAAGATCGTGGGTTCTCATCCCACACCGGGATTGAACTTGCACCTAAAATGTTGGCATCTGAGTGCAGTAATGGGGGTGCTGTACTGCTGCGGTGTGCCGTTCTTCGGATGAGATGTTAAATCAAGGTCTCTTCTACCCATTCTGGTGTTCTCCTGGTGGGTGTCCAGGTGAAAGTAAAAGAACCCAGGGCACTCTTCGCAAAGAGTAGGGGACATTGCCGGTGTCCTGGCCAACATTCCCCTACCCATAAACCGGTTCATGCAATTATCCAGGCTGTGTGTGGGTGTTGATTATGGCTGCCACTACACATTCAGTCACTTCACCGCCAGTCTAGCACTGCTTGTAAAGCGCTTTGGGATACACTGTGTATGAAAAGTGCTATATACAGTAAATGCTGATTATTCTTCTTCACATTGTGGGGAGCTTTTTTTCTGTTATTTTGACAGCCCCCAAAAAAGTAGTGCATCACGCAGTTCTAAGAGATTTATTATTTTTGATCATTCCAAACTGTGTAGTTAGGGACTATATTTTTCCTCCCTTTTACAAGAACTTCTCTAGTCTTCATTTAAATAAATATTACAGAATTTTACAAATGCAAACTATTTGTTGGTCTCATTTTTTTCTGAATCATGACCCATTTTATAAGCGCAATGAGACACTTCAGGGTGTTGGCTGTTCTGTGATAAATGCATGCCTAAGTGCAGAAAGACACTTTGCCTTCAGTTTCATGCTTTACCACACACCTAGGTGTGCAGTTATCACAAAATAACTGACATCCTGTTGTGTCTTATTGCTTACATGTTATGCACTAGGTTTCTGTTTCACAGATTATTCCTGGCATTCTGATCTCTGTGTCAAGGTTTTTTTCCTACTTTTCTCTGCCATTTTCATGGCCCCTTGGCATGGGTATTGCTAGGGTTTGAAAAGATTAGGGGTTTGAGCCCCATCCTCCCACCCAGTGAAAAGACAGACAACTAAGTGGGACAGTTTGGAATTGGGAATTTTCTACTTGAGGCTAATGAACACAGATTCAGAGCTCTAGCCCATTAACACCCACCTCTAGTGACACCCTTGCCCTGGGGGGTTGTCATGCAGGCTTCTTTTATTGTCTTTGATCTGTTGCCTCTGTGGCTGATGTGAATTAGACCTATTAATAGTCCAGGATCCTACCAGACCTTCAAAGGTGCATCAGCTTTCTCACCCAGTGACAGCACTTTACAAAGAAAACTGCCACACATCCATAACAACAACAGTCACCACTTAAAGAAATCTGGCTTTGGCTAGGGAGAGAGGGAAAACACTTTTCAAGGTGGTTAAATTTCACAAGCAGTTGCATTTGGATGCTGTGACTACATAATAAATATGATTACAATTATGATATTGGGCTCTTACTAGGTGTAGCCCAATGCATGTTATACCTTTTTCCTTGCATGGCCCGTGCTTGCCTCCTTAGAACAAGGGAAAGCTTGCCTGATCTCCCTTAGCTGCTAACGTGTCTAGGTTCTCCCAGCTGCAATCTTCTACCTAATCATTTTAAATGGCCAGCAATAAAAGAAACTTTTGTGCCAAGGCCCTAGCTTCCTCTGGTGTAAAGTGGAGGCAACTACACTTTTACAGCCCTCTATTTCCCCAGGTCCCCTAGATACTAGAGTCCACTTTTCCAGCACCATTCTTTTAGTTAAGAGCAAGCGTTGAAATATTTGGGGGGAGGCCATAAGTCCAAGACTTATGTTCCTTTTGGTCCATAAGTCTGCAGTAGGCATTGATGAGTCACATTGTTTTTTCACCTAATTTTTACCAAAGCAAATACTTTTTTCTCTCATAGGAAGCAACATGGATTCCTCCGAAGGACAAATTATTCACAGCAGACTGTCTAAATTCATTAAACTGACTCTATGCTTGGCTCTAAATTAAGTTTCACAGTTCAGCAGACACCAGCGAACCCCCACATTTTCAGACATCGTAATTTATTTTTTTTTTTTTTTTTTTTTTAAGCACAGCATTGTTAAATCCCAAAAATCTGCCTATATTAATCTAAATCACCAGTTTATTTCAGCACAATAATTGTAATGAGACAGAGGCACCAAGAGAAAGATGCTTCGTCAAAAACGTACATCCCATCCTCAAAATTGGATATGCTACACAAAGCATTAAAAGGGATATTCTACAGTGCTCAAAGGACCCTGCTGATATGCAGGCGAGCCCAAGCCCATAACAGGACACAGCGACTCTGTTGATATGCAGGCGACCCGAGCCCATAACAGGGCACTGCGATGATTGGCGTGCCACACTTGTTAGCAAGAAGATTCCTGATTGTGCTACCTAACTAGGGATACCACTTACCTCATTTTTACAGTTATTCCCAACCACAGGGCCATGACTCAGGCTGCACTCCCTCCAGCTCCAAGTCTCAACCAGATTCCAGAACACTTGCTGCCTGCCCCCGGGCGACCCCCCCCCTTTCCCTCCAGTTCCCGCTTGCATGGCTCAGCACGTCCTCATTCCTCACAAAAGATAAATAAATAAATAAAAGTGGTGCTGCTACGCTGGGTGGGACAGAATCCAATGAGGCAACAAAGGCTGCAGCTTAACTTGAAAAATGGCGACTGGTGCCAAATACAGCTGCAGCTTTGCCAGGCACCCTCCCGCTTGCAGGAAAGGACCACCCTTGTCAGGCAGCAAATCAGATACCATGGAGGGAAGGATGAACAGTGATAATGGGTAACACAGCGGCATGTTTTGCTTGAGCCCAGAACCCACCACCCCAAAAAAAAAAAAAAAAAGAGCTTCAGAACAAGCAACAGCAGCTTACAATTAAATCAGTGACACATGCAGCAACACGGCAGTTCAACACAGCCAAGTCCATCGGACTTTAAAGGGTTGTAGTGTGCAAGTCCTATGGCGCTTCCTTTGGGTCCCAGACCTCGGATCCCCTGAAGTGTTAAAAGCGAGTTATCAGCAAAGCCTAACTTTACTCCTGACCAAACTGGAAAGACCTCCGAAAAAGATACTGAGGATGCTACCAGTTTAATTCCCCCTGCTCCCCAAAACTGACCTTAACCTACACAAAGGGTTCATCTGCCAAGTCATTTGTTCCCAGGTGGGCAATGACATGACACTGAACGCCCTCCTCCCACACTCATTACAATCCTCTCAGTCCTGTGTGCATCTTGCCCTTTCAATGTTCCCAGAAGGCATCTGACCATGCTATCTCTCTAGTCCCCTACACACACCACCTACTTTCCTCCCCTGATGGAGTCTTCTATTACCAGTACTTTTACATGGCATAAAATAAGCAGCTCTGCCTTCCAGTTTGCTACCCAAGCAATGCTTTTTGCTAGTTAAGTGCACCCTTGATTAGCAGAATTCGCATATCAAATGATTTTTTTTTTTTGCTGTTGACCGGGTAAGTGCACTAGACAAATTCTGCCTATTTTCAGGCATGACACGGGGGAAGGGGGATACAGACGAATGCCAACTGACTTTGAACCAGATTAAGCTGTTGGTGGTATTTTAGTGAATGGTGGGAAATTTGGCCGGGGCACCGAGGAAATTCCCCTAGTCTTTTCGAGAAGTGCCATGGGATCTTTAACATCCACCTGAACTACCACCAGAACAGGCAGATGGGACCTCGGTTTAAAGTCTCATCCAAAAGACGGCACCCTCAGGAGTGCAGCACCCCACCCTCATGCTGCACTGCAGTGTCAGTATTGGGATATTAACCCAAGTGCCCAGTGTGGGTATAGAACCCACAGCCTTCTAATCTCCCGGCCTCAGAGGCAAGTGTGCTACCTGATGAGCCACTGACACTGATTTGCCACACTGCAATACAATTTTCAGAACTGCAGTCATTTTTCCCACAATTTTGCCAAAAAAGTACAGGATTCTGGTAATTTTTCTTGCAGTTTGACACATTTTCACTTGACAACAGCACTCTTCTGGACTGTAGCTTACAGACAAAAATAACCATTTAGTGAACTTGCTCCTCAGACATGGTTAGTTGCTAATAAAGATTTTGTTGATTAGCAGAGAATGCTAATCAAGTTTCCAAAACTACTTTATGCTTTGCTTTTCATCCCCTTTCTTGCCCCTGAACTCCAAATCCATCTTAGGTGCTATCCTAGTGGCAGATCTGGTTGCCTAAGAAGCAACAGGTTTGATTCCCCCTCGGGGGAACTGGACAGACCAAGTCACTCAGGGGAGTAAAATGGTTCACTACTGCAACCCCTAGGCCCCCACCACCTTCCAAAAGGGACCTCTTTTCCCTATCCCCCTGCCAACTGCACTCCATCCACCATTCAGTCTGGACCCATGGTGTCCTTCGTGGAAGCACTGCAGTGACTACCTGCCCCAGAGAAAGCGAAGTGCAGTCTTCATCGTAGCTAGTTCCACAGCGAGTGCCACAAACCTACTGCACAAGGGACAGCAGCATCCACGTCTCCACAGGGCCTCACTAAAAATGACTGTTCCACAGTTGTGGCAGCCCACTAAGCCCCCAACCCCTTCTCTACCTTCCTGCCACATCTCAGCTCCCCCATCCTCGCAATCTCGGTAACCTAGATGTACTTCAGTTAGAGAATCCTCTTAACTTATTTCTCCTAGTAGTCGCCACCCTAGCCACCTACTTAGATACATTTTCCTCAGCCATTTTTACTGGGACTTGTTTATCAGGGTACCCCGGATAGGTTTTTTCCCTAGGGAACCTGAAATAAGGCTGCAAATAGTAGCCAACATGCCTGTCAGGCCCTTCCAGCTAAACACAGTACAAAGAGCAAAGCTCAGCACTTCCAACAGACTGCATCAGGTGGGCCACCTTGTATCAACACTACATACAAAACACTGTTGAAGGACTCCCTCAGTGGAAGAAACCAGACTGTTACGTGTATCTCAGTGTTATAACAAGCAGAGTTCCTTGCGACCAATGGACTACCCTGCAGGCGCTGTCTTCCTGCTCTGTGGTCTTCATATAATCAGGATCACTAGACCTGTGGGATTTAAATATGGACTACTAGTAGTCACGTGACCTGCAGCCTTCACAGCTCTCGGTAACCCATTAATCAGACTCTACAACTGACTTGACACCCTGACATTTTAAAGCAATCCCATTTAGTACTGCCTCTCCTTCCAACCCCTCCTCTCCCACTGCTATCCTGAATGGTAAAACTGTGGAACTAGAAGGTAGAATGTTGAGAAAATATGGCAGATTTCCCTGTAGCACAATCTAATGTTGCTGGTACAGAAGATGCAACATTGACTAACTCATTCAGTCCCCAAATATTAACTTTATCGCACCTTCCTTACTGTCTCTTTGTCTATTACTGCCTATTCAACCAACTGTAGCTTGTAAGTCAGTAAGTACATACTAATAAATTTTATTAGAAAATGGCAAGAAAAATTCTTGGGCTCTAATTGTTCAGTGCTGGCCTTCAACACTGATGTTATCCCAGAACATCACACCTATTCAAAAAGAAACTAAAAAATACATTTTAAAGACGTAATTTTTCACTTTTTTTCCTACATGCAAGCCATTTTATAATTACAATGCTGCACTCCAGGGCATGGGTCGTGGACATAACGTCACTTCTTAGGTGTTGGAAGCATTCGGCCAATGGCCTCGCATCCAACCACACAAGGTGTGACTTTATCCCAGCATGACATATGCCTCATTGTGCATTGTTGCTTAGTTATACTCTTGCTTTAGTTGTTCAACCGGTTTGGATTTGTTATACCAAAATTTGTAGCTGCTTCATACCTGCTCAGCTGCTGTAACTCCACCTTCCCCCACCAGACCTGCTTGAAAAATGGCTGCTGCCTAAATATGGCCCACCTGGTGTGCAAAATGACAAAATAAAATTAACTTAACCCACCTGGTTCTAACTCACATGGAAAAGAAGTGTTTCCTTATGAAGGGGGAAGGGGCTCAATCACTTTCTTTTTTGTGAGCCTGGTAGTACTGCAATACATTAGCTCAGAGAATGCAATTTCTGCAAGCATCGTGTAATTACTGCCTGAAATTAACATTAACTTTTGAAGGTAGTTATCTATTATAACTTATTTCTGAAGTTTTTATTTTTTAATTTTATTTTCATTTTTGCCAATTAGAAGACTCTTTACCTAACACCACTTTACGCGATGTGTGAAACAGCATTTTAACTGGACAAATCAAGTTCCATTTCTCACTGTAAAATAACTCATTAGCTCTGTAATCATTAGCGTTATGGCGGGGGGGAGGTTAAGAAGCACTTCAGACAGGATGGTGGCCAGTTGGAATGCACTGCCAGAACAGGTGGTCTCGTTGAAGTCAGTGGACAGCTTCAAGAGAGGCTGGGATCAACGCAAGAGGAAAGTAAGGGACATGGGAGGGGCAAATGGTAAGGATGGGAGGATTGGGGAGGGGGAGACTGGGTCAGTAGCTAAAGCTGTGAACCCTGCAGTACAAGCAGGCTAGACAGACCAAATGGTTTTATTCTGCTGGCTTCTTTGTATGTTCGTATAACCATGAAGGGCCAACCACCTGCTGCCAAATCGGTCACTTGCCATGTCACAACAGTAAGTCAAGGTCACAATACTGATGAGGTACAATGAAGAAGAACTAGAAATGTCACTCACCATGTAAAGCACCCCTCTTCCCATCACATCTAATACTATCAACCAGAACCTTCTTTCCAATAAGCATATATAATAAGAAAAATACTTCAGAAATAAAAAAGTAACAACCGACTTTGTAATCCTAGAACAAATAAAAAATAAATAAAATAAATGTTAAACTTTTTCTGCCTGAAGTTTTTGGTGCTACGAGCGCTTTAATGGTTTAACATGTATTTTTGTGTACTGTGTTATTATCTGAACACAGTGAAGTGCCTCAGTCACTGCTTGTTGCTAGATTATGCTTTAAACTGGCTGCATGCTCTTCTTCAGAAAACCAATGAATTGAGCCCCGTGCCTGCTAGTCTAGCTCAGTCACTAAAGCAGTGTGAATGGATGTGTGCATCCAGGAGTTCTGCATGATTCTTTTATTTGTACTGCATTACAGTTTTTGAAGAGCAGGTACCTACATAATAAAAAACAGCACCAAGGGTTTCACAGCAGAGTAGGGATAATACACCCAAAGTCTGCATTTATTTTTGTCTGTTATAGCTTTGCAAATATATTTTGCATAATCTGTAGTGGCACACATTTGCAGAAGAGTAACTTTGGTGTAAATGTTGGAGGTGGGAACCTCATTCTCAACCAGACTCTGATTGCGAGTGCTGTGCTACCCATCCAAAAGTAATTTTTCTACAGAAAAATACCATTATTGTTAACAGCATACCTTTGAAAGCTAATAATACTGGGGAAATGTTGAATACAAGAATTGACACAGAAGTCTATTTTTTTAACTCCCCCAGCCCACAATCGGGAGGGAGCCCCAGCCCCGCCCCCCTCCCAATCTACCGGCTGATGTCGACTGTCTTCCTCCCAGGGCTTGCCCTCCCCGGCGAGGTCGGTAGGGGTACCCCAGGCCCCCCCAATGATGACCAGATCCAGTTCTGGTCGGTGCCACGGCTAGTCAGGGAGTGCGACTTGCAAACCCCTGCTTCATCCAGCCAGGGATCGCTTTTTCCTGTTTTCCTCCCCATAGAGGTAGGGTGTGCAATGACGGCACCATGCATGCTCCCGTGTGCATCCCGTTGGGCACCTGTCCACCATGGACAGCGTCGGTGTGCCAGCCCCCAGGGTGTGCTAGGGGCCAGGCATGAACCAACTGATCACCCCCCTCCCCAGAGAAGGAGAGCTGTCCCTGGGATGCGCAATCTTCCTCCTCCCCAGCCAACCCGCTCGCACCACGAACATGGGTCACTGGCATGGCAGGAGGCAAGGCAGAATGCCTCAGCCCTCCACACCACTGGGCCAGCTCAGAACTCTTTATTTCAAGTATGCTCTGTATTGATTCTCTAACTTTATGTCTAACAAATGGTATTTACAAGACAGAATATGACGTAGGTGAATACATTTCAATATTTTGGGTGCATCAACCCACAGCAACATTTTCATTGTTAAAGTCCAAATGTAGCACAGAGTCTTTCATGAGCATGCACAAAATTGCATACAATGGTGTCCAGACATAGTCCCATCAAGTCTGTTTTGGTGAACATAGCATACAGCAACTGCATTCAGACGAGACTGAGTCATTGTTGACCGAAGCCATGTTTTTAGGTGCCTAAGTGCACTGAAACTGCACTCTGCTTCACAAGTGCTTACTGGTATTACCAACAAGAAGCGCAGAAACGTTTCCAACTCACTAAAAAGCCCACGATCATCTGGGGACAGTGCTTTAAATAGGCTTACAGCCTCATTCAAAGAAATGTAAGTGCTACTGTGCACAAACATTTCAAGCTGAACTTTCAGCATTCTGGCATTCGGCTCTGGATATTTCTGAATACAGTCTATCTTTTCCTCAAATACATGGTCACTCCCATCACCCTATACAGCAGCAAGGAGTGGTTGTTCTGAAGCTGAATATTCAATCAGCACTGATTGATGGAACCTCTCTTCCAAATGGGCAACTGAGATGTCTACTATCTTAAAGAATTCCATCCGAAATAGTCTTCCACTGTAGCAGGATTGTGCTGCTCCCCCTTGCCAGCAAAGTGGCTGGAAGCTTTCGTTGTCATGATGGTGCATCAGCTTGTCTGATGACATCTAGGACAGTCTTTTCATTTCTTAGCCTTTGTAGCTGATCTTTTATGAGGCTTACTTGGGTAAGCATGCCACCTACTGTGCAGTCTGGATTTTGTAGACTCTTATTCAGATAAGTCAGTGGTTCCAGAACTACCCTGACCAGCAGCAGACTTACTAATGTGTTCCCTTTGTTGAGCTTCTCTAAGAGACCACATGCCCTTGTTGCAGCATCCCCATTTTCCAACTCCATTTGTTGGAGACTCTCCAGGATTTGCTCATATTGCTGTGTCACTGCTTCAACTGCTGCTAGTCTTACAGTCCACCTAGTTTTTTGAAGGAGGTGGACACATCATCAGATGTGGCAATTTCAGAAAAGTGTTCTGTACTTCAACGATTCACTGAACAGTTTGCCCAGTTCACTGACACTACCCAAGGAATTTCTCAGTACAGGGCTTGATTCAGATCTCTCTTTCACCACAAGACTGACGCAGTGAGCACCACAATGCACAAATGTGGCAAGTGGCTGATTTTCTCTGATAGTCTGTGCACCTTGATAGCACCCTGACATGTTTGCAGCACCAAACACCATACTACAGAAAGGTTCAATGGGTTGAGGAAGTCTGGTGAGAACATCAGTTATGACGTTTGCTACTGAGGCTCCTGTTGTATCCTGTGGCTCATAAAACCCAATTAACTCCTCCAGGGGCTGCATGTTTCCATCAACATATAGAAGGCAAATGCTTTCTTGTTCTTTTCCTTGGCAGTCTTGTGTTCCATCAACAATTACTGAGTAGCACGATGACTTAATATCCTTCACAACAGAATGGATGATTTCATGACTCATGAGACTAATAAATTCATTTTGAATTGCTAGACTTCTGTAGTCCAGCTTTCTTTTCAGCCAGGTTTCTAGGGTCTCGTTATTCTCACTGAGTACTTTTAGAAGCTCAACAAAGTTTCCCTCATCAAGTCAATGACCTCTAATTGCCACGCCCTGTCTGATCAAGTAACGTAAAGATATTAACTTTAACAAGCACCTGCGAGACATATCTTACAATATCTTCTTCTATTCCAGTAAAGCAGAATCAATGCTTTGTCCGAAGAATAGATGAGCCATCTTCCACAAGACATGTTGATGTGTTTCCGAGTTCTAGTGTGCCATATATTTAGCTCGTGCCTCCTTCCAATTGGTGAAGCCCGTTGTTGTGAATGCTGGTTCTTGCCTCTGTCAGGTCAAGCATCCCCATTTTTTCACATTTTACACAAGTAAAGCAGAGTGCAGCTTTCAATTCAGGGTTGTGGTGCAGCCATGAAAATTGTTTGTACCATGATTCCTGGAATCTGAGTTTTTTGCTTCTACAGTCCTGCTTTGGTATTTCCTCAGACGTGGGTTGGTACAGGCAGTCCATATCCACTGCTGACATCTCCATTCCAGACACTGTTTCTTCAACAGATGGTAGTTAGGGAGGCTGATCCAGATGCACTGTTTGGATCTCCAGTCTAGGCACTGTGTTGCTCATGGTGGCAAGCACTGTACTTGTACTTGGCTGCTGTACTGCATCGTTACTATTAATGGTGGCAAGGACCGTACTTGGCTGCTGTTCTGCGTTGTTACTGTTGAAGCCCTGATGTATCTTCTCATAAGCTGCAGAACGCATGTTCTGCCTTTTTTCATTCAAGACCATCTTTGGTGATGAAGGCACAGGATCTATACAAAGTTTCTTGAAGAAGGTGGCAACTGAAGACCGAACTCTCTGATGTTTAATGTTGCGATTTGTTGTCAACACTGGACTCTTATTCTAAAATGCACAATTGTTTGATTCTTCATTAAAACCTAATAGCAAAACAGAACCACACACAAAAAAAAAAAAATGCATACTGGATAAACTTCCATAAGCCATTAAACTGCTACATAATAACCAAGACCCATAAAAAACACAAGTTGAAGCTACCTACAGGTTGGGAGGGGAGTTGCTGGCTTCATAAGGGAAGAAAGAGACTTGGGCATCATCATTACAGATGACCTGAAATCATCCAAGCAGACCACTGAAGCAGTAGGTAAGGCTAGAGTGGCGTTGGGGTGTATTAGTAGGAGTATCGCAAGTCATAAAAGGGAGGTAATAATCCCTCTTTACAAGACACTGGTTAGGCTCCATCTGGAGTACTGCGTGCAGTACTGGAGGCCGCACCTACACGAGGACATTAACAAAATGAAGGCAATCCAGAGAAGGGCAACCAAAATGGTGCAGGGACTGCATCAGAAAACACACGAGGACAGATTAGCGGAGCTCAAAATGTATACCCTGGAGCAAAAGAAAGAGAGAGAGGTGATATGATCGAAACATTAAAACATCTTAAGGGCATTAACAAGGTGAAAGAGTCTAACGTGTTTCAATATAAGAAAAAAAGCAGGACACGGGGACACAGCATGAGATTTGAGGGAGGCTGATTAAGGGGTAATGTGAGGAAGTTCTTTTTCACAGAAAGGGTGGTGGTGGAAGCATGGAACGGTCTACCTCAGGAAATGGTGGATATGAATACAGTGCAGGGCTTCAAACAGGCATGAGATAGGCATAAGGGAGCAATACAGATGAGTATGAATAAATAGGCCATTGACAGAGTAAAAGGCCTATGGCACATTCATATGGTAGAAAAAAATGGGCAGACTGGATGGGCTTTTCAGTCCTTGTCAGCCGTCAGCTTCTCTGTTTCAGTCAGTCGCAAAGCACAAAGACTCTTTAGCAACTCCACAGTTAGACATAATATATTACAAATATTGTGTGGATTACGAACTCACAAACTTACACAGAGATACAGAACCCATAATATCAGGGGGAAAAAAATCACTGACACATTAAAAAGCATTCAAATAACCAATGTCACAGCGCAACACAATACAAGAGTGAACTACAGAAACCAATGATTAGACACAGACACACTAGTCATAGACTGTTCTCAAACCCCCTGCTGCACAAAATCTGCCCCCACAATACAGCACAGACAGAAGACTGTCAAAAGGCTACACACCACCACTGGACAGACAAGACAGCACAAATCACTGAAACTCCTCACTAAACGCCACCTGTTTTGTCCAAGGTAACATTCATTTGCAGAAAATGACAGAGGGCAATGTTAGCAGCAGGTAACCACAGATAGGTGCTGAAAATAGCAAAGTGCCAGCTGGCCTTTTTAAGGGCCATTCCCACCTGCATCTGGAAGGCAGACACCAATTTTGAACCATGTTCTGTTCTTGTTTTATATTTTCCAACCTTCAAAGCTTCTATGGATTTTTTTATAAACTGTATGCAAGTGTTCTACCTCGAGTGCTTTGAGTCAGACTTGACTGCATTTCCTCTGGAACCGCTTGTTGTACTTGTAAAGTGTTTTGCGACTGTGTATTTGATGTGTAACCTTTGTAAATGAGCCCTTATGCTGAAAGGTAATTACCCACATTTTCAACATATAAATAAATACAAAGTGGAACATTAATATTGTCTTGTTTCAGAGATTATTTTGGGGAGAGAAATTAAGTCCATAGTTTATACATTATGTTGATGTCTTTTGAATAGTTTGAAACTTTACCAGTATCTGTATATGTTATGATGCCAAAGTGAACTGAATGGAGCTGCACTGTCTTGCACTTCTCCGTTACTGCCCGTCACCATTGCAAGCCCGCTCCACCTCCCCCCCGCAACACATAGTATACTCAATACAGGACACATTGCAAGCAACATTTACAGCTAAATCGCACTCAAATGCAGTTTTCATCTGAGGACTAGGCAGGTCAAGTACCAATAGGCCATTATTGTGCAAAACCACAGAATAAAAAGCCGTGATAACACAGATGACTTTGCTCCTTCTGTGTAGCGCTGAAGCACTGCCCCGAACCAAGAAGACGCTCTGCTTCTGCATCTACACAACCTCTCTCAGGGCCAATGCAAGACGCGCTGGAGAGGGGCTGGGAGTCAAGGGGCGGTTGGCTAATAAAAGCCAAAAGACGCCTGCAGGGTCTGGCGCATGGGAGTGAGCGGTGCAGACTGTCCACACGGCCACTTAAACCACCCACTCCGGAACACATTCCCAGACTTCTTCGGACTGCGGGAGAAGAGTAAGGACCGGCTTACCGCGATCCGGTAAGTGTCTGCGTGGCAGCATTTACACCACAGCAACCCTGCATATTTGACTGTTTCTTATATTGAATTTGATCGGAATCTTACAATTAGAAGTCAGAGGGACACAGCAAAAAAAAAAAAAAAAAAAAAAATGAGCTTAGTACTTCTGAGTCTGCTGACAGAATGCAAGCAAAACTGGAGAAGTCATGGATGCAATGGGACAATCCTGGTAGGTGGCTGGCCTGGACCAGTAATCTTACAACTTTTAAAGCTGTGTGTTCTCTCTGAAGAGCGGGTGGGGCAGCGCGGTCATGATGATGCATTTGCACACTATTAGGAGCGGGCGAGGCAGTGCAGTGGTGCAAACATTTACAGACTCCGCATGAAATATATTGGGGGGACAGAAAGGATGTCATGGGCAGGTAAAGAAATGTTGGGGGGACATGCCTCCCTGTCCCCCCCATAACTGCACCCCTGCATAGTTGACTATTTCTCACACTGAATTTACTTTTTGGATCCGAACATCATTTCTGATTTGCTGTGTCACTGCTCTGCCAGTATTGTGGTCTTTATGAATTTGTTTCTGTATCTTGCTTTGTTCAATACTTGGAATTTATTTGTTGTTCTGTATCCTCTTGGATTGTACCCGAAAATATACATTTAATTGTCTAGTGTACCTACTCGGTTACCAAAAAAACAAATAAATGTAACTAAAATACAAAAGGCTTAAATTAGTACCTTCATTTTACTTTCTCCTGTTGCTAATCCACTATTTCAGATTATGCAAAACTTATTTCACTATCTTTCAAAGACATATGACTCTCAATAAGTGATCTCACAATTTCTGGATTTGTGATATTATAGTCTTTTCATGGAAAACAAAGTGATGTAAACAAAAAGCACTATAGAAGTGAACATAATTATTTAAAAAGGCTGCGTATCTCTCCGACTCCTCAGTCAGTTGGTACCGCTCGTACCTTGAGGGCAGGTCTCAAGCTGTACGTATCGGAAAATCAATCCCCCCCCCCCCCAAGCTCCGGCATCTCTCAAGGGTCAGCCCTTGATCAATTACTCTTCTCCATCTTCCTTAATGACCACCCTGGTGCCTGCTCCTCTGCATCCTTCCATATGTATGCAGATGACATGGTACTCTTTGCCTCTGGCTGCTCTGTCTCTTACCTCAAGGCCAGGCTCTAACTGGACCTGACAAACATCTAGCACTGGTTCCTAACCAACCAGCTGTCTCTCAATGCCAAGAAAACTGTCTCTATTGGGCCGGCCCGGTGGCGCTGAGGGTTGAGGTGCTGGACGCCACACCTCGCTCCACGTCGGCGACCCAGGTTCGGGAGCGGACTCGGGTCACTGGTGGGTCAGCCGGGGGGAGACCGGCTTGAGCGTCCCGCGACAGCTTGCCTACTCCGGGGAGGGTTGAGGCCATAGCCTCAAAGACTTGTATGACTCCGAGCAGAGGCTCAGAGTATTACAAGCCCTACCAACAGAGGATACGGCCGCGAGACAGCATGACGTCAGCGCCAACGCCTTGACGTCTGGGTCTCATGCTGTAGTGGTGGGAGAAAATAAGGAAAAAGAGCCTGCCATCGCCAGGAAGACGGAGCCCTGGAGACGTGCCCTCGATGAGCCTTCGCCCGCCCGACGGCTCCCGGACCAATGAAAGATAATTGATAGGGCATAGGGGCTCTGCCCCATTCCTGCTCGGGGGGTAAGCCAAAGCTCCATGGGGATCCGGGGGTTGCTCGGGCAGGGTGGAAGGTAGAGGGATGTCTGACTTCGGGCTCCCGAAAGGTCAGAGATGGCAGGCTAGGAAGGCGGATAAACAGAGATTTAAAAAGAAAAAACTGTCTCTATTACCTTTGGCACTAGACAGAGGCTTGTCAAACTCAACCCTCTCCGCTCCTTCCATACCCTTGGTGGTGCAGCAACTGAGGATGTCCTCGCACTCAAGCCCCACAAGGTCTGGTTGGACCAGCATCTCAATTTTTCAGTGCATGTAGATGCCATCCACAAGAAGCTGCACCCAAAGTTGGTGGTCTGAACTGTTCTGCTTCCTGCACATCAAGAGATCATCTTGATGATACCTCCCATCTTTGATTATGGTAACATAGCACACCGTGCTGCTCCCAAGTCCACCCTGGCCAAACTGGATCCCTTTTTCACTCCTTTTTCTGCTTTGATCTGGACTACCCCCCCCCCCTTTGCACCCACCACTGCTCTCTGTACTTATCCCTCTCCTTCCTCTTCCTTGAGGCCAGACACCTCACCAATGGGCCTCCTTCATCTCTGAACTCTGGCTTGGCTTCCTCCTCTCCTACCTTGCTTCCCAACACCACTTCTTCCCCCCTACACAGCTCTGGCTATCAGTATCTCACACTCGCAAGGAAATCCACTGCTGGTCAAGCTGCCTTCTCCTTCAGGTTCCAAAAAAACGAAGAGGTTCTCTCTTCCTTACCATCCTCTCTGCCTCATCCCACACTCACTCTCCTTTGTGACTTCAATATTCACTCCTGCAGTCATCCCCAATTCTGGTCCCTGCGCTGCTTACCACCACGCTCCTATCTCTGCTCACCCCTTGCACTCCACCCACAGTACTGCAGTCCCCTCTTCCACCCTCCCCAACCTTTGCTCCCACCCTTAACTTGGTATTGCCCCTACACTCTGCAAATTTTATCCTCTAGCACTTCACTGTATTGTAATTGCAAACGTAATTATCTTCCAGCACTTTACTGTACTATAATTGCAAATATGGTTGTCTTCCAAGCACTTTACTGTATTACGTGTTTTACTACTTGTAGGCCTTATCTTTGCACAATTTTATTTTCTTGGTCAGAGATGAACTGTAGCCTGTTTTCGGTAAGTGTTTGTGGCTTTGACAGAGATATTATTGTTGCCGACGGAAAGTTCTGTGGTGCCAGTTTCCCATGGAGCAGTTTTTTAAATTCTTCATGCTGAGTGCTGAAGAAGCTGGCTCATGGTGAGAGTGAGGTGGCAGGGTGCGCTTGCACTTTTCTGCTCAAGTGATGATACTATTGTTCTAAAGTATTATTTTTCTTAGTGTTAATCTGTCCTCTCTTTCCTCCTCCCCTCCATGTCACATCTGGAAACGAGCTGCTACCAGCTCAGTATGTCCTTCCTGGTGAAACTTTTGAAATAAAAACATTTATTTATTTTCAGGAATGGGCAATGGACTGCAAGTGCCTATTTACAATGCGAAAGGCATCATGGGTATGCAAACCCCTGTGCACCACAGGTTGACAAGGCTGCACCGGGAAAGACATTGTATTGAGGGAGGTCACAACAGGTGTGCCGCAGGTGTCAGACTTGGGACCAGTCCTTTTCAATATGTGCATCAGCAATACAGGAGAAGGAACTAGTGCAAGATGGGCCCCTCTGCAGATAACACAACACCGCTGTGGCTGGGTAGACAGTGAGGAGAGAGTAAGGAAGTTGAAGAGGGACCTGCAAAGGTTACTGAGGTAGTACAAGAAAATGCATGGTGATGCATTATTTATAAAATCAAATTGAAAATCAAAAAGGTCAAAGAGATATGTGAATTACATCATAATGTAGCTCTAAAAAAGAAAAACAAATAACAGAGGAACAGGAGAAAACTTCCTTATTAAAGTGTGTATTTACATAACAGTCTCATTTCCCACTGATAACTATTATGTAAATACACACTTTAATAAGGGAGGTAAATGGGCACTCTTTAGAGCTACATTATGATGTAACTGATTCACATACATCCCTCTCACAGATTCCATATGCATGTATTTTTTTACATTATGCACTCTGTAAAGGTTATCTTTTTAAGAATGTACTTTAAAAATGGGATGTGTGCATCCTTCTAGCCACTCCCCCAAGGAAGAACCCGCAGGGGTTCGAAGCGCTGGAGCTTTGTTTATACTGTTTTTATTGTTGGTTGGCACATTAACACTGAGCATTTACTTGTGCTTCCTAGCTTTATTTGTGCACATTCATTGGTCTTTCTGTCAACAATACTGCCCTGAGCTCAAAGACAGAGTTATCTGCTCCTCAATCTCCTGTAGGATTCAGACACCGCTTACTGTGAGATCCTTCAGGTGGGTGCCCCACCCTAAGAGTGAGGCACCTGAGAGAATACTTGCTGGGAACTGCTTGAGGAAGAGAATGCTCTCTCTGAGGCTGCTTTCCTCCTTCCATCACTCTAGTGTTTCCACAAAGGCCTTTGTTACTGGCACTAGCTTGAACTTTAAATATGATCTTTGGGATTGGTGACCCCTTAGGAGGTACTGAATGTACCTCCTCTGAAATCTGGCCCATGGCACCACAGCTGTGAATGAGGCCATGTGGCCCAGCAGCTGCAGGAAATCCTTTGCAGGCTTTGGGTGGCCTAGTGTGAAGTTTTCTGCAGTGGCAATCAGATTTGATAGTCTTCCCCTGCAGGATATCCAGTTCTGCACCTGTGATATCCAGCATCTGAAGTGGTTCCAAGATTTCTGCAGATTTATTAGGAAACCCAGGCTCTCTAGGGTGCTCCTTACATGTTGTAGAGCACCTCTGCCTGTTCCATTTTTCCTGAGACTAGGTAATTGTCTAGGTAGGGGAAAATCCACATCTTGTCTTCTCAGGTGATCTGCCACCACAGCTAGGCATTTTGTGAATACCCTTGGTGCCAAGGTACAGCTGAAGGGAAGGGCTACAAACTGAAAGTTTCCCAGCCGGAACCGGACATATTTCTTGTGGTTGGGTCTGACTGGATTGTGAAGTAGACATCTTTTAGATCCAGTAACCCCCACCAATTTCCTGACTGTAGTGATGTTATCACTGTACCCAGTGTGACCATCTTGAACTTTTCTATTTTGATATGTTTGGTTCAGGCATCTTAGGTCTTCAAAGGGTCACCACTCCCCATTTTTCTTGTGGGTCTGGAAGTATCTTGAAAACAGGCCCTTCCCTCACTGTGAGGTAGGGACAGCTTCTACTGCCTTTGCCTGCAGTAGCTTCTTTACTTCCTGGTATGAATGAGATGGAAAGAATTTTTGGTCTCTGCAGTTTTGGAAGTCTTCTGAATTGCAGAGCCAGTCCCTGACCCACTACTTCCAGGACCCACTTTATGGTAATTTTTACCCATTCCTGGAAGTAGGGGGTCAACCTTCCACAATGGCAATGGTTGACTGGTGACCTGGGCAGAACTGTCAAGGGTTTTGTTTTGGCTGTGGCTTAAGGGCTGGTGTTGCAGTGCACCTGGAGCAACTCCTGCCTCTGCAGCGACCTCTTTGATGTTGCTATTCATAAAGGGTGCAGGATATTGGATAGTAACCCCAGTCACTACCTCCCCTTCCATAATACCTACAAGGAAATGTAGATCTTTTCTTTCTCAGTAGGGCTCTTCAAAGTGTTTTTTCATTCATACACTAGCATGTCACTGTTTTGTCACCAAACAGGGAATTTCCTTCAAAAGAAAAATAGATAGCTTTATCCCCAGTGTCCTGGGTTGGGATGGTGACCCTCAATCAGGCAATCCTCCTCTATACTACTGTATGAACCACAACTCGTGAAGCAGAGTCAGCAGCCATGTGGAACTGGTACTTAGTGGCATCCAGTGTTGACTTTGCAGTGGCAGTCAGGTCCAGTGCCACCTCACAGTCAGCCCTATTACTCAGTGCCAGCACAGCATTCCATAATTATTTTTGGTACTGAGCCATGTAAGCCAAATAAGCTGCTTGTCTTAGGAGCAAGGAAGCTGTTGTGTACACTTTCTTTAGGCACAGTATCCAATTTCCTGGATCTTTTTCAGGAAGCTGTCTGCAGAAAGGTGCCATGGCCTTCTCACAAGCAGTTGCCTATACCACTCCCTCATGATCCGGGTGGGCATACAGGTATTCCACCCCATCTGTCCACCTGATCATTTTTTCCTTTTTTTTTTTTTTTTTTTTTTTTTTAAAATCAATACCAGCAATCAAACTGGGGTCTGGCAGAATTTTTGATGTGGCTTTTCGGAGTGATTTGTAGATTTATTTATTTAGCTTTTGTTGACCAGGTAAGTACACTAGACAAGACAATTGCCTATTTTCAGGTACGACCCGGGAGAGTACAGGAATTACAGATTTAAATATATAGGACAACATGATACAGATATAAACAGCTTACAAGTCACGTAAGGCATAGTTTTGTACAGTTTGTACACGACAGAATATCACATGTAGCAACTAAGAGCAGTACAAAAGGTACAAGCTAAGATGCAGCAACACTATTTACAACTTAATGGGCCCAGGAAGTCACGACTTTGTCCATGGGAGAGGAGTGCTGTGAAGGGTCAGGATAGATCACGGGGGGTTTGGGGCAACCACAGGGCGAAGAAAGTTTGAGGTGGTTCCATAGGGAGGAACGAAGGCACACCTGTGAGTGGGAGGAGCGGACCTGGGCAGGGAATGCGTTCCACAGTCTAGGAGCACACAGCAAAATCTCTACCCCCCCCCCAATTGAGTCCAGGTAGCAGGTATCTTAAGGGTAGCAGGCCCCTGAGACCTGAGAGAATAGGATGAGGAGGCAGCCAGGACAAGGAATTTCGCCAGCCCCGGAGGGGAGCCAGTGCCAAGGACCTTTCCCGTGAAGCACCCTAGGACAATGTCTATGTGATTTGAGGGGGAGAGCCAGTTCAGCTTGCTGTAGAGGTCACAATGATGGGTGAGATGAAGGGCAGCCAGAGCGAAGCAGCAGACATTGTTGTAGGCAGTAGACCACTTAGTGAGGTGAGCTTTGGAGGAGCGGGGCAAACAAAAGGAGCCCATAACAGAGCGAAGGGAGGAGCACACCTCTGGCAAGAGCAATACGGGCCGCAGGAGTAAGGTTGCTTTTCGTTCTGTAGGCCATACCCAGTTTGCAGTTGACAGTCTTGCATATATTCTGGATGCAGTGACCCAGGTCAAGCTGCGGGTCCAGCATTACCCCAAGGTATTTAAAGTTGTCAGTAACAGGAATCAGAACACCGTCGGTACCAGCAACACATAATGGGGCAGGAGAGGCCTTAATCTTGGCCTGGGACCCAAAGAGCATGGCCTGGGTTTTTTTTTAAGATTAAGAACCAACTTGTGGGACGAGATCCAGGACTGGATGTTCCCCAAGTCCTCACTCAGGTAGCGATTAATGGCTCCTATGTCCAGGGAGTGAGTCAGAATGACCAAGTCATCTGCATAGAGGATTGGCTTACAGTGGACAGAGGCAGCGGGGAGATTATTTACAAAAATGGAGAGGAGCAGGGGCCCCAGGACAGAGCCTTGGGGGACACCCATGGTTACAGGGATAGAGGCCAAGAGCTCCCTGCTTTCTGCCGTGTAGATAGTTGGAAAACCAACTATGCACACCAGGTGATAGATCATAGGATCTAAGCTGGGCAGAGAGCACGGCATGATCAACAAGGTCGAAGGCCTTGGAGAGATCTATAAAGATAGCCTCAGAGAGTTTGCCCTGGTCCATAGCCGCCCTGATCCAGGATGAGACAGTGACAAGGGCAGAGGTAGTGCTGTGCCCCTTCCTAAAGCCATGCTGCACAGGTGACAATAAGTCATGTGACTCCAAGTACTCCGAGAGTTACCCTGCCCCAACTTTCTCAAGAAGTTTGCTGACCGCAGACAAAATGGATATCGGTCAGTAGTTTTCAATCATTTTGGGGTTCCCCTGTTTACGGATAGGGACCACCCTGGCGACCTTCCATATTTCCGGAACACCACCAGATGATAGGGACAAGTTGAAAATATGGGCCACCACGAGGGCAATACTACTAGCACCAAGACTGAGGAGCTTCGGTTCCAAGCCATCGCGGCCGGCACTCGAGTAGGGGGAGAGACCCAAGAGCAATCTCTGCACCTCTTGCATCCTTACAGCCTTAAAATGAAAGGGTGGGAGGGGTGATGGAGGGGCTGGGATCTGTTCACCATTATCACCTCCACCAGAGTGGAATGACAAGGTGAAAGCAGACAGGTCAGAGAAATGCAGGTTAAATGCATTTGCAATGGTTAGCGAGTTGTTGCAGCTAGCACCATCAATAATCATATCAGAGGTCTCACCACTCTGGGAACCACTGACTATGTTTTTAATGTTCCTCCAGAATCTCCTGGGGTCCCTGGCCGAGTTCATCAGTACAGTTTTGCAAAACTCACTTTTAGCAGTCCTTATAGCCTTCTTACTCTCATTTCTGAGTTTCCTATACTGCTGAAATACAGCCAGATCCACCGTGGCCTTGGATTTTGCCCAGCACCTATCTCTATACTTCATAAGGGCTAGAAGGCTACCATGTAACCACTTTGTAGCTGACCCCCTGACCCTCCATCTGATGAGGGGGGCATGCTTATCCTGCAGAGCCCTAAAAGTGATGAGGAAATGACTGACAACAGATGGGGAGTCCTGGGCATTCCATACTGCAGACCAATGCTGGAGACCATCATGGAAAGAGACAAGATCAAACCCGGAATAGCCTCTGACCTGAATGATCTTATGCGGAAATTTTCAGGGAGAGGATCTTCCAAACACAATACATGGAGGAGTGGTCAGAGATGGAGTCGGGAAGGATGCCTGATGAGCTGATCCTCTCCGGTCTGTTTGTCAGGACCCAGTCCAGAAGAGAGCTCACTCCACCACTGGGTGAGCACCTGGTAGGATCCTTGACGAGCTGCGACAAGGAGAGACCAGCAAGTAATGGCTTAAATGCTTTGGTGTTACTACCAAGTCAGTTAAGGCTGAGATCACTAGAATGATTAGCTCGTTGTGCCGGATCACAGCACCAACTGAGTCGAGGCGGACAGACAACCCTCGAGGCCCCCCTTGGGAGGATTGTAGGTAAATATGATATGTATCTTTTGGTCATCCCAAGCAACAGCACCGTGTGCAGTAACTCGCAGGGGGACTGCAGTGGCTGTTGACAGGGTAAAGCCAAAAGGTTGTGGTGGCACTTGTAATAGACCAAAATGCCACCCCCCCTCTTTTTTCCTGGACGATCAAGCCTGACGAGGTCATAGCCAGGAAGGGCACACACAGAGTTTGGAGTAGAGAGTTTAAGCCAAGTTTCTGTTATGCCTAGGATGTCCGGGCTGTAGTAGGTGACCCAAGCAAGAAGTTCCGCCAAATTGGGCAGGAGGCTACAAATATTGAGATGAGCTATTTTCAGCCCTTTACTATCGTTGACAGCCAACCCGCCCACCACTGAGGGGGAGGCTTGGCAGGGCGGACCAGGGTTAAGCTCAATGTCACCCGCTAGCGCTAGGGTCACCAGTAGTAGCCACAGGAGATGCTTTAAGGGAGGGGAGCCATCCCTGGCAGGCTGCTCGTGGCCATATCGCCTGACCATGAGGGCAGGGCACAGGAGACACCTCAGGTCAAGACTGCAGAGAACCCAGGGGGAGGGTCTGCCTCTAGCTAATAGGTTGGAGAATGTGAAGTCACTCTCCAACGGCTGGGTACAAGTGCCCCAGGGTTCCCCCTCAGTAGAAGCACCCTGCACCAGTAGTCCAGGGGATGCTAAGGACAATGAGGAGACCAAATGCGAATGAGCACATGAGTGGAAGGGGTGACACTCTTAACTAGCTGCTCAGGGTTCCCCATGTCAATACCAGGGGTAGTTGTCAGGGAACAAAAGTAAACAACTAGGCTAATCACTGGGCACCAAGTGGCAGCCAGTGGAGCCTCCCAGAAAGGAAAAAAGCTGGTTAAAGCTGGATATCCAGCAGCTACCGCCTACTATTACTGGGATTAGTGAAACCTCTTGTACAAGTGAACACTGATTATATCCCACATTGAGAGCACCCAAGGTAATCTGAGGTAAAAGCCACTACCTAGGAGCTTCCAGTCTCACTAATATACTGGGGTAATAGCCACTATATAGAAGCTTCCAGCCCCACCAAGGGGATCCCACCCCGGGACGCGAGGTAGGGACCTCTGCTTACAATGCAAGGATCACTGGCTAGTTTGGGTACCAGATGCGGACTAACAGTCTCCTTGCAGTGGCTAGCCCCATGAATTCTACCGCCTTATTTTCGTCTATTTCATGGGAGGGGATGTTGAGGGTGTCCATCTGTGATGAGCATGGAGTAAAAAGTGTAATCCTCTGTGGGCCTAGGAGAGGAACCAAACTCTTGGTAAGAAGAGCACTGAGGTTCTACAGGTTCACCTTCACCCTTCTCTTTGTAACAGAAACATGGAAACGTAGAAAACATAGAATTTGATAGCAGATAAGGACCGCTTGGCCCACCCATTCTGCCCATTTCTCCATACCTACACTATTACCGCAGACTGTGCCCAATCTATAGCTCCCCCCCTCCACTATGATTCCCTTGTGCTTATCTCATGCATTCTTGAACCCCAGCACCTCCACTGGAAAGCTGTTCTAGGAATCGACCACTCTTTCTGTGAAAAAGTACTTCCTCACATCTTTCCTGAATCTATCCCCTCCAGCTTCACAGCATGTCCCCTTGTTCTTGAGCACCTTTTCTTCTGAAAGATACTCCTCTCGTGTACTTTATGTACCCCTCTATATCTCCCCTCCTTCTCTTCTGTTCCAGGGTATATGTGTGTGTGTGTGTGTGTATGTGTATATATATATATGTTCTTTAGTCTCTCCTCATAGGGATTTTGATGCAGACCCTGCACTATTTTAGATGTCGTCGTCTGGACCGTCTCCACTCTGTCACTGTCCTTCAGGAGATGTGGTCTCCAGAACTGGACACAGTACTCTAGGTGGAGTCTTACCAGCGATATATACAGAGGCAACACCACCTCCCTCTTTCTGCAGGTGAAACCCCTCCCTATGCACCCCAACATCCCACTCACCCTCCCTACCGCCCTACTGCACAGACTGGCCACCTTAAGTCATCCGATAGGATTACCCTCGGGTCTCTTTCCCGTTTGGTGGTTGACAATACCACTCCACCCATTTTGTCCTCCACCACTGGGTTTCTGTGCCCCAAGTATATTATTTTGCAATTTTTCACACTGAAACCCAGCTGCCATAGCCTTGATCACTCCTCTAGTTTTCTCAGGTCTCTGAGCATCCCCCCCAACCCCGGAGTGTACGGAGTTTGATGCCATCCGCAAAGAGGCAGACCTTCCCTTCCAGCTCTTCTGCAATGTCACATATAAAGACATTAAGTCCCAGCACTGATCAGTGAGGCACCCTGCTGGTCACTCTCCCTTCCTTCCTTGAAGTGAACTCCATTTACCACCACCCTCTGTTGCCTATCCCCTAACCAATTTCTTATCCAGTTTACCACCTCTGGACCCACTCCTAAGCCACCCAGCTTGCTTACTAGTCTATGTGGAACAGTGTTGAATGCCTTACTGAAATCTAGGCAAGCCACGTCCACCACTCAACCATGATCTAGTTCCTTGGTCACCCAGTCACAGAAATCTGTCAGATTCATTTGACATGACCTACCCACTGTGAAACCATGCTGCCTCGGGTCTTGTAACCCACTGAATTCAAAATATTCCACAATCTTTTCCTTCAGCAGTGATCCCATTAAAATTTCCCACCACCGATGTTAGGCTGACTGGCCTATAACTGCCAGCCTCCTCCTTGCTACCATTTTACTTTCATGTAGTGGGATGGCATCCTCGCTCCTCCACTCCTTTGGAACCACTCCAGTTTCCAATGAGCTGTTAAACAGAAAGGTGAGAGGTACAGTTGAGCTCTCTCAATACCCTTGGATGCACCCCATCTGGTCCCATTGCTTTGGCCACCTTCAGATTAGTAATACATATCCCCTGGCTCTTCAGGCAAGTGGTCTGGAACTGTAGCTTGGGGGAGCTGGGGGCAGGCACATTAAAGAAGTGTTCCATAACCTGGAAGGCTTGGGGGGACTGCCATACCTTAGTCACTGTCCTCTGTTAATGGCATTTGTTTCTGATTCATGTTTGCTCCTTTTCCCTTGCAGTAGAGGCATAGACGGGATTTTGTTTTTTTCTTGGTAGGAACTGGTTCCAGTACCTGCTCTGAGGAACTTATTTGTGTTTTAGCCATAAGTGTGATCAGGGATCCCCTTTTGGACACCTTGTTATGTCTACCATGCTTATATGAATGCTATGCAGTTTTATCTTTTTTATCTGTACCTTCCGACAGAGACTGCTGCTTATATGGAGAAAATTCTCTGATGCATGCTTTCCACCATCATCAGGAACTCCCTCAGAGCCTTTATGATGCTTTGGCGACATAGAGGCAGAATGAGAAGCCGTCAATTCTTCTCTTTTTAAAGCCCCTTTCTTTTGAGTTTTAGGGCAAAACATTTTTTTTGAATACAGAGTTCACATTCGATAAAATTGTGATCTGGACCCAGGCACTTTAGACAAAGCTTGTGGCAGTCTGCCTTTGCCAGGTACTGAAAACAATTGGTGCAACTTTTAAAGCATGTGGGTCCCATTCCCTTTTAAGGTCCATCAGTCATGCTAAACACTGAAAAGACTTGTTAATCTAATTGTCTGGTTCCAAGGCACAAACGTGTTAAAACTAAATATTTTTTCCACTCAAGATATGCAACAACCACTACAACACTTAGTAAAGCGGTTTTAAATGTTCATCCAAACACAGGTTCCCTTCAGGCTGGAACCACATATATTAAATGTGATTTTAAAAAAAGGAAAAACACTAACAGTAATAAATGTAAGTGGTTGAAGTTTTTTTTTTTTTTGTTTGTTTGGTTGTTTTTAACTAAACTCAGTCAGTTCCCATCAGGCAGGAACAGTGTAACAATGCAGCCTTCTCCAGTTCCTGGAAACTATCAGGAACTGAAGAAAGTCACAAAATACAATAAAAAAACATAAAAATAATACCCCAAAGGAGTATTGATATACTAACTCAAACAGTGAAAATAATAAATATTAAAATATAAATGGAGTTGTTCACCAAATGACTAGAGCAGACTTCAGAGCGACTGCCTTCTTTAGCAGAGAAACAAACTGGACATTGAAACAGCAGGGGGAGCATGAACTTTTATTCTACATTCTAAAATGAGTATAAAGTTCTATCTCCCGTGCTTCACACTCTAGTGGGATGATGCACTTTTGTAAGGCATTACTGATTCCTGTCGTTTGAAGACTCCTTTGTCAGTTTTGCAATATAACTGGTGATGGCGCTCATTAATGGGCTCAAGCACAGCTGTGATGGAGTAAGGGACTTAACAGGTACTCAGAGTGGTAGCAATAGGGCAAGCACGGTGGGGGGGGGCGAAGACGAAAACCCTGTCTAGATCTAGGGTAGGATTGGGTACAACAAGAAAGTCTGGATGGACTGATTCTCTCCCCCCCCCCCCAGATATTGCTTACAGTTTTCTCTCACTCTCTCGCTCCCCCACCCCACCCTGGTTACTTCACTGCTCCATTCAGCTTAAAGGGATTTCCTAACACCAGTTTCTTTAACTGCCTCCATGGTCCCATTCCTCTGACCACCCACATAAAGCACAATACCAGCATGTAAGAAATGTGCACCTAATTCAGGGTGGCAGCCACCATCTTCTGGCCCAGCAGAAAGGGGTTTCCCCTACCTCCATATACCAGTGTCCAAGAACTCTAAATGCCACAACATAGGGTCGGGAGGTAACCACCACAGCTCTTACATGAGCACAGCACCATGCAGCCCGCCCTCCTGAGACCTCGCAGACCAGACAGCTACTGGTGCCCAGACGTCCTCACAGGATGCTGCTTCTTCAATATTTTCTGAAAGACTTCCTACCTTTATCAGCCTGGAGCCGTGGATCTCCTTTCTCACCCTCTTTTAAACTCCTTCAGCAATGGTATTCTCTGAATCATCCCACACTCACAGGCAACTCAAATATGTCCTTTAGATGAGACATTAAACCGAAGTCCCTTCTGCCCATCTCTGATCACTGCCCAGGTGGAAATAAAAGATTGCATGGCACTTACTGAAGAGCAGGTGGCCAACATTTCCCCATCATTAACAGGTCCATGCAACCCCTACACAGATGCACCTGAAAACAAGCTATCACACCTTATTGTGCCTTTCCTAGTCAAAAAAGAATTACAAAATACAAATACCTTTTTCAGGGAAGTCCACCTCCCACAGGAGGGACAACAGGAAGCAGTTCATGAAGGCGCACCCCCAAGGGACTTCCTCTCCCTCACGGTAAAATCCCTCAACTGCCCAGATGATGTGGGGCCCAAACAGGTTCAACTCTCCCACCTCCAGAGTGAGAGCATGTCCCAAGTGCCAAAGTCAGGGTACACTAACTCAAGGCACTTCATAAGCAAGGTGTCTGACCCCTTGCCACCCGTTGGCATTGTGTGGCACCCACTCATGTCTCCAGGTGGGGGTCTGCTACAGGAACCGACACCCTGGCCGAGTCCTAAGCTGGCCTCCTGGTGGATACCTCAAGTGTCTGCCCCCACAGCACAATTCAGAACCCTGGCACTCCGCATATGCACTGCCAGTGCCTACAAAACCCCACCCGACCTGTACCTAGCTAAAGGAAACCAGGCTGACTCTGCACTGTGGCCACCAAGTGAAAAGCATTTGGGAAATAGGACACTACTACACCCTGAAGGGGACCGGCACCTAATCTGCTTACTGCATTGATTCCCCCATCAACTCCTGGCCTCTTAATTCCAGGGCCCTGGCTCCAACTTTCCCATCTAATGGTACCTTTTATATGCTACCTTCTAAGCTTCACCTGAGCTAAACACCCCAGGGGATGACACCAAGAGATCTATCCCTCCACTGGGCACTATGGTGACAATGCCCTTACCAAAACGGGGGGCTTACAGTCAGAGAAAACAAAAAGGGTTCTGAAGAACGTCTTCAGGCAGGAGAGCTCTAATAATGCTGCCACCACTAAAGCCAACCACTCAGGATTCAAAGTAAATGTCTTGGAATGGGATGGAGCCAAGGGTTTCATGATGACATCACAGCTTGGAAGTATGTTGGCTCCTCGTTGGTAAGCATGTATTGCATATGTAATAAGACATGCCAGGGTGTGTAATTATGGGTCAAAAATCACACACCACAAGTGTGTTAAGCACGAGGCACTTGTGTCAAGTGCCTTTAACCTCATGAGAGCAACTTAGTGCGACTTGACTATAATTACTTATCCCTCAAGTATCTTACTGCAGTTATAGCACCGTTCCTTTTTTTTTCTTTAAATTTTCCAATAAAACATTATTTTCTGTATGAAATGTGAGAAGATGAAACATAGTTCCAGTTGTGGTGTATTGATAGTGTAGCTGAACTTGGTCACAAGCTAAACAAGTACAGGAGTGCAATTGTGGCCACAGAATTACACTGTTGTACACTTGACTTTTAGCCAGTCGGGGGCTAGAATGTTCTTACCCATATTATACATGGAAAATAGTGCACATGTAGGTATGTTTTTTTTTGTTTTTTTTAAAAACACACACATGGTGTGTGATCATAGGTTTATATATTGTCACACACCGAGGTTGTGTAAAAAAACTGCTGATCACACACCTTCATGTGTGTTATTTTTTTTTATAATAACGAGTGCTAAGTAAGTAAACAAAGCTCAGATTCTTAGCATTACATGCTTCCTGCATTGCTGATTCAACCTCTGCATGGGTTCCATGGTATGCTGGTTGTTATAATGACAAGGTGAAGGTTCAACGGCTTTTCCACTGTTTAAAGTTTTTTAAAAAACTGTGAAAGGTTCAATTTTTTTGAGTTGGTATGTACCTTAGTGCGAGACAGTAAAAGCCATATCAACTGCATGAGTTGATATGACATTTACAGGTCTCAAAAAGCGGTTGATCCGTCACTCTGGGGTGGGTTAGCTACCCAGGCTTAAGCAGAGTGCTTCCACCCCAGGAGTGACGTTATTACACGATAACACACATCTTGGAGTGCCTTATTGCAATTATACAATGGCTCGATGTTATACAAAACAAAAATAAAAATAAAAATGTTTTTAGTAGACTTTTAGTGAGGCAGTATATCTTTGTTTCTGGGGGAAAAAAAAAGACTCAGGCTCCATAAAATCAGCACAGTGATGTTATTGTGTAATATAATCACTGGCTCAGCCACACACTGACCAATCAGAGTCCAGGACATTTTCTTGCCATTGTATAATCAGCAGTAAATGTCTAGCCCGATGATACTGGGAACAACACAGAAACTAGGCATTAAATAAAAATATTCTCTAGCAAACTGATTCATCACAACCATGTCTGCCACTACTTTTTTATGACTAGTTACCAAATCAACCTGGAATAATTACCTGCATTTACAAGAGAGGTAGAAGTGAGGGGATACAGTGTACTGCTACTTTTTTTCCCATAAGCCATACATTTAATATGTGCTGTTATACTGGTCACATACCTAATACCAAAACTGTTTTTAAAACACTTCTGCCATTAATTTCCAGGGAGTACTAAAACAAATGCCATTTCCCAGAAAAGATGAGAAATGCAGTGGTAGGTGATTCATGCTCCAATCATACTATGTACCTCTTGACTGCTGTGCATTTCATACAGCCATGTGGATTTTACCCTACCCTCAAATTTACTTACTCCACAACCATTAACTGATGTTCCTCATAATGGTTACAACTGTTTCTAGGCACTCAAAACTAGTGAAAAATTAACTAAATTGACAGAAACATACTAAACTTATGGGGACCACTATTCTTAAAGTAACTGTTCTTCAAAAAGAAAGTGCTACATATTCTGGCCATTTTGAAGGCCACAGTACATGTTTAGAGCTTAGAGGATGAAAGGTGTATGGCCCCAGCCTCCGTCACACTTGGAAGATTCATGTGTGGTTTATTCCCAGCACATGATACTGCTCAAATTAGAAATTAAATATGTTGCTTACTGTACACGGGGTCAGGAGAATATTCTGAATTGGAAAATTGTAGAACGATTAGCTTGCTTGCTTGCACAAAGTAGTGGGCGTGTACCCGGGGCTTGTACCCAATACCTGTGAAAAAATAGGTATTAATTCTATAATAAAACAGATCACGTTTGCGTTGTTCTTAATCAGTGACAAGCACCAGCGCCCGGTTCCTTAGAAATTCAGGGTCTCGCAGCCCCGCCCCAAAGCTGCAACCTGCAGTCATAAATAAAGGGGGTAACTGTAACCACATCCCCACCACAAACTGAGGTCACATCGCGTCCCCACGTACGTGCTCCAAATAGCAAATTAGAATAAATGCCCCAAAGGCAAAATAACCTAATGGAAACGCGAACACAGCATTTACTGATACACAACTCCACACAATGCAGCAGTTCTGAAGCCCCTCACCTGCCCAGCCGGCCCGTTTGCGTCTTTTTTAGACTACCGATTAACCGGAAGGTTGAAGAGTCGCGTGCCGAGTGACAGGCTACGTGAGCCATTAGAGTAACGACTGGTCCATTGATCGAGAAACAGTTCTCCAGTTCGCCAATCGAATCAGTAAAGGGGTGAGCCAGAGGAGGATGGGGGCGGGGCAGTGCGGTTCATACGGGTTCGCTGTTATCTGGATATATTGCTGGCGATCCATGTAGCCGCTAATGGTAGCTAGTCACTGCTTTACACGGTAGCGGAACTGATGGAGGGGGAGGATAATCGCTTCCTTTGACCCCGTCGCTTTGAAACTGGTGCCCTTACAGAGCCAGTTTCTGACCACATCTTTCTATAAACAGGGTGACAAGATAACCCGGTATTATTGAGACAGCCACGGTTTTCGTTGCCGTGCCCTAGTATCCCAACACTATTTTTAAAAACTGAGGTTTGTGCCAATTTTAATTGCAAACCCGGTTTCTGTCCTGTCAACAAAAACAAACACCTCGCCCTTTAGCTTGCACCCTGACCTTTTAAAGAATTGCTGCTTGCCTAAGTCGTTTTGCCCTGTGAGTGGAATCAGACCCTTTCTCCCGGCGTGCCATCCAACTAGCCACCAGTCTCCGCCTTCCTTTGAGACCGGCCTCATATTAGGTAACCGGCTGCAACTCAGCTTTCCCCACAGTTGACATAGTAAAATAGGTCCATGCAACCCAGGACACACTTGGATACAAGCTATCACAGTTTATCCTTTCCTGGTCAAAAAATATAGGATAGTGGATGAGTAACAGTTAACAACAGGGCTATTCTGTCACCCACTTGGTACTATGACGACAGATTACCTCCAGAGCGCAGCTCGAGAGGTAATCAGTCGTCATAGTACCAAGGAGGTGGAAGAATAGCCCTGCTGTTAAATGGTAGGCATGCACTGCTCTGTATAGTGCATAGTGGAACGTCAGTTGCCTCAAAAAAAAAATGTACTACATCTTTCTTTTTAAAATAAGACTGTCAGATTGCTGCTGGAGGACACCATGTGTGAGGTCCGCACTGCAACAGAATGAAAAGTCGTTCTGCTGTCCTGCAGACATCACTAGTGCACAGAACAACATTTTGAGAGCGCTTGATTTCAGTGAACAATAACGTTCCACTATACACTATTTACAAATAATGTATGGTAGAATGTTGTTATGGATTGAAATCCATAACTAGAATGGAGTTATAATGTATGGTAAGTGCCTATTAACCACCATAATCAGCAGTTACACAGCTTTGTCATGCACTGTTTAGAATTTTAAAAGTTGTTAACCACACTTCGGAACTTCCAAACAGTGGCAAAACAAAAAAGAATGCACCAGAGTTCCATAATTCTCATACATAGAATGCAAAGTGTTTTTTTTTTGACCATACACTATAAAAGATGATGGCTGGTGGTCGGTGATAACCATGTTGAAATCACTCTACGTGGTTGCTAGGGGCTACAGTAAACCTCCTCGAGCCGCGCCTCGAGGTTTACCATGTTGCCCTAGCAACCGCTTCGAGGTGATTACAGCGTGATTATCACCTGATCCCCAGCCATTATCCTCTATGTTATGCTGCAGTAGCTATGTCATCATAGCTATTATGCTGCACTAGCTATGTCACTACTGCAGCATAACAACTTTGAATGCTGCCACATAGCTGCTTTCCTCAATCCAGTTAAGCTGAAAGTTGTGTTTATTTTTTTTAAACTTGAACTTGCAGAAACCTCTGCAGCACACTGTGTCAGTTAAAAAAAAAAAGAAAATGTTAAAATTTCTATTCTCTGTTGTCTTCTCCAGTTGGTTTTGTGTGATTTTCTATGCTGTGCCTGCCCATACACTATAAAAGATTGTGTATGAGCAGTCATACACAAAAAAGGAAATTCTTGTATCTTGAGGTTCCCTTGGTAACAGAGTACCTCTCAAAATGCGCCCTCGAGGTTATCTGTTACCAAGGAAACCTCTTGATACAAGAATATCCTTGTTATGTACGACTGCTAATACACAATCCTCTATATATAAAAAAAATACATAACTATAGAAGGAACTCTTGATTGCCCAATGACAGCATGCCCGGCCACACAGCTTCCCATTGTCTGTTTGTTACCCTAATCCCACCGAAGCAGAACCTTTGTAAATGAGCTATGTTTAGCTCAACTGTATTTATAATGTATGGGTACTGGGTAGCCCTTATTACCCACTGAAATCAAGCAGATTACAACCTTGTAATCCCACTGTTGTGATGTCAGAACCTTATAAATCTATCTCACCTATGTCATAGTAGTGGGTTTACAAAACAGAATGCAAGTGTAATTCAGTATTCTACACACCCAATATGTGATTATAGTGTATGGTATAATGCTGTTAACCTTAGGAAATCATAATTTCCTAAGGTTGTTAACTATCATCTGTCTGTTCCAATGTTGTTAACCTTTCGATGCTACGTCACATCGATAGGTTAACAACATGAATCACTTAGAGCATGTGCCACTACAAGACTGAGCCTTCCAGAAATGGCCACGGCGGCGAAAGCAAAACTTGGAATGGCTGCGGCGGTGCCTAAATGTAAACAGTAAGGAGCCTGTTTAATTTTCAAAATTGAAATGTATGGCCATACACTATAAAATTTAATGTATGGTCATACAGCAACAACCAGTTTGAATAACCATCTCGAGGTTCCCATGGTGACATAAACCTCTAGAGGTTTACATGGTCGCCTTGGCAACCTCTCGCCGGTTAACAAACTGGTTACCGATGTATGCCATACATTATTCTCTATGTTAGCCTCAGTACAGTATTCAAATAACATTCCAGTTGTCTCAGTTTACTGTTACTGAGTCTAGCAATCTCTATGTCTGATAGAGATTTTAACTCTGGTGCTATTATCCCCCGCTGTCATTCAGTCCGAGTATCGTAATAAATTGTTTTCCTACACAATCATGTGGCTGTAGTGCAGATTCATTAATAAGGTAAGGCTAAATTACTTGTGTTTCAAGGGGGGTAACTTCTTATGTTGAGTCCCATACACTATAAATGACAATGCTTGATGTACAGGTGATAGCCATGGTGTAATCATCTCTTGTGGTTGCTACGGCAATTGAAAACCTCTTGAGCTGCACTCTCAGTGTTTACTGATGTCCTAGCAGCCACTTGAGGTGATTACACCCTGGTTATCACTTGTACATCAGGCATTATCCTCTATGTAATCTGAGATGAAATAAATAAACTCTCAATGGCACGAATGTGACCACACGGCTGTCTCGCACATGGCAAACATCAACATTGGTCAGAGTTTGCAGTTTGGTACCTGCATGCATTGTGCTCAAGTTCGATTGACAGTGTCTGTTGGTGATAGATGGAGGGTTTCACATCCTCTGTTGTCCTGCTTTGTGATCAGTCTTGTGCATTTTTTATCTGGACCAGTGCCTTATTAACATAATTTAAAATTTAATCCTGCGGTTGTGTTTGAGGAGAGACAGGGCAAGAAGGGGGAGCATGACATGGGAAGCCCATGGGGGCGGGAGAAGTCTGAAGGGATCAGGGCTGCTAGGAGCTGAGAGAGAGAGAGAGAGAGGAGGAGGAGGAGGGAAGTAGTGTGAGTCACATAAGTGAGTAAAATTTAGCTGTAAAAAACAGAAAAGTCAGTAAATAAAAAAAAAACAGTGTTAAAAAAAGAAGGAAGACAGAGGGCCACACTAGGAGATTGGAGGAGCATACACTAGGGCCCATGCCAGCATATCAGGATTTCCAGCTACTCTCAGAAAGAGGAGAAGGGTGGTCACTGGTGCAAGTAAAAAAAATAGTCTTTTCTCATTTGGGCCCCAGATTTGATTAATAAATAAACAACCTAGAGGAGGATTAGGTTTTTTTTTTCTCCTGGAATCAGATGTGGGTTGAAGCGTAAACATTTTTTATTTCTCCTCAGTAAACCTCTAAATCCCAAGAGCTTTGCACACAACTCCCACTTTATAGCTTAGGAAATCTGGTCTCCCTATTCTGACATGATTTAATTTGTAAATCTCTGTAGTGCTACATTTGGCTACTAGATGCATGCAGCATAGCATACTGCCCATATCTGTGTGTGAAAACAGAACATCTGGTAGGTAAGGTGGACGTGAGTGTATGTGCACATGTAGAATGACACACTCTTGCTCACTTGCAGACAGGCCAGGCTGCCTTTAGTTTGAAATGAAGATGCTGTGGCCAGGCACCCAGGGAGATGAGGTAAACACCACTGTTAGCCTCCATCTCCAGCCTCACTGCTCATGCATCTCGCACTAGGCTCTCAGTTTGTTTCGGCTTCTATTCTCTCATCATTCTCAGGGCACTATTTGTACACATGGGTGGAGACACAATTACAGCTCCCACGAGCCTAAATATACAAAAAAAAGTTAATTCCTACCTGTACCATCTTAATACACATATTGTGTGCCATGGCTGGTAGGATCATCAGCTGTGTAAGTACTGTTACAAGTGAAACCCCTAGGTAGCACTATCCCAAGGGCTACTACCCCTGCCTGCTTGGCTAGTAGTGGGTTAAGGGGCCTGGGTAATGAAATGGGTGCCTCCCTCTGGAGGTCAGGGTTGTTAGTGGTCAAGCTAACCTGGGCACAGCCCTCTGGGACACTGTAACCCCTCTTTTTCCCTTCTAGTGGCCTGAACAATATACAATAATTACTTTCACAATGACCCTTATTCACCAGGCGATTCCCCACACTGTTTGCACTTACAACCAGGGCTGGTTCCTCTAGCTTGACCCCGGGGATCCCCTGTAAAACAAGGTTAAGCACAGCAAATAGCAACAGTACAATACTTTTGGCACAAACTGGAACCACAGTCAGGTTAAATGCAAACAAAGTTAAATCTGATTTATTCAGGGACTTAAACAAGGGAGGGGCATAATCAGGTTGATTTGCTTAAAAGCTATATTAATCAGACAGTTATGCATGCAGTTCAGAGTCCCTACACAGTCACACACTCTGGGTACCCAGGTAGGAAAACAGTGGGCTAGCCAGGAATGTTGCAGCTGGTTGGGGCCCTGTGATGGAAGAAAGCAACATGCACAACACACACTGTTTGTAATCCGGAGCCAGAGGGCTCAGTTCGTGAAAGAAAAGGCAACAAGACAATCAGATGACAACACTTTTAGATTTAGCTGTTGTTGCAGGGAGCTACCCTGATGTTTACTCACAATGATCAGTACTGGACACAGGCAGGACGAAATCAAGACTGCAGGCTGCTGAGCTGGAGTGCCTGGAGAAGCAGGGCCCACACGAATCACTGAGGCGTCATTCCTGTTCAAGGTGTTGAGCAGGAGGCTGATCCCCAGGACGGTCTCTCGTCGATGACTTTCTCTGCATAGCAGGTATTCTGGCTGGGCCAGTGCAGCAGGGCCCATGCAAATGGAAATGGATAAGGATTCAGTCCGTGGAGCTGGATACAGCCTCCAGCAAGCAAAACACAGTTCAGACACACAGTGGGGAACCAAATCACAACCCACTATAAGCACACAGCACATTCACATGTAAGGAAATTCCACTGTACCAGGCAAATGGCTCTCTAGTCGAAATTACAGAGTCTCTGCACAATCTGGGAGTTCAGAGGTAGCTTGAAGCCCTGACAGGCCAATAACATTCAGCAGATCTTTGGTCTTCTTCAGGTTAAAGCCTGGTCACAATTCAGTGGCTTAATTCACTCTCCAAATTAGGATTCAGTCTGAAAAAAAAACACAAGTTCCATCTCAGGAACAGCAGGCAGGCATGCAGGCCAAACTCAGGCCTTTCCACAGTTCTCCCACGCAAATCTACTATGGATTGCTGCTCGAACTATCTCAAGCTGTTACTTCTTCACTTCCCAACTTAGATCTAACTGAAACTGCAAGCAGTGTGGGACTTTCCCCAAGATCCAAAAGGTTCGGTTGGCTGATCTGTCTGTCAGTTACAACAAGGGCTCCCCCTCCAGGTTATTTTAGGCACCAACAGCCCAAAACTATAATTCCTACAAGTTTTGGCCCCACCAAGCCTCTGTAGGCAGGCTCCATTTTAGAGTCCCAAATGTACTGATTGGCCCATTCTACAGTCCAGGACCAAGATGATGGAAACAAACAGAACTGTCCATGCTGCAAAAAAGGCAGGTTAGAACAAACTGCAATATTATTACTAATCTAGCAAATGATCAGCAAACAAGTACATCTTCTAACAGAGCTCCCTCTCAGATTAATTATGACTGCAATTCAGGCAGCTCTTAAAGAGACAGTTCACAGAGGCTATGCAGGTACTCTGGTAATACATTTAAACTGCTAAAATGCAGAACACCAGCCTGGCAGTGAGCATTTGTCAAGCTCAAGGAAGACTTTTTGGGAACCCCCATTTGTAGGGGGTTACACCCTTCCTTGCCTGGAGAAAACTTGGCATCCGTGTCAAGTCTGTACCATCATACATCAGTTAACATAAACTTATTACTTTACTATACATATTCACTACACTTCATGATACTGTATCCATAAGGACAAAACTTATGCATGTTTCATACAGATAATACTGATTCCACTATGATTAACATATTTGTAACATCACAATACTGATTCATGTAATAACTTCTTGCACATTAAACAATGTAAGAGGGGGCCATTCCCTATCAGCTAACTTGGGGCCGGATGGGGCAGGAGCACCATGGTGAGAGGGAAAACAAGTAACCTGGAATTGGCCATCAAGCTCAATTTGGGCAGTGAGCTTGGCGAGACGTAAACCCTTTGAGAACCACATTGAGAGGCAAATCCACTGGCCTCCCAGGGGAATCATAACTAAAGTGTAGTACTGGCTTGACAGCTCAGCCAGTCTTTCTGGGGGGAGAAGCCACAGTCTCTGTACTTTCAGCACTAACTTTGGAGCTTTCATCACTTGTGAGGGGTGCCTCTGCACAGATGGGAATGTCCAAACTGAGAGCACTGTCAGCTCCTTGTTCTGTAAGCTCTGTTTCCACAACACTCTGCTCATTATTATCTTCTGACGAAGGCCCAGGTTGCTCATTTTGAGGAGGCTCTATCACAATTAAGTTTTGAGGCACTGAAGGGGGGCTGTCAACACTCCCAAATTGTTCTTCAGCTTCTGATGTGTCACCAGGGAGACTCAGACCATCAGCCCCTTCTTCAGGCAATTCACACAGTTCCACAAAACAGAGTCCGTAACCTCAGATGTGATGCTTTGCACCTCACTTTCAGGGAGCATTGGCTCCAAGGACGAAGCCAGGGGGTTAGACAGTCCAGAAGGCCCAGCTTCATCCCCACAATTAGTCGTAGGGTTACCGCAAAACAGCTGACTCAATTCATAGGAGGGGTTATAGGCATTGTCACACTCACTATCGTCAGTGGTGGACTGACAGTCACTATCATTCTGGGCCTGCTGCAGGGGAACCCTTAACTCTGTAACTACTGGGGTAGGTTGACTATCTCTTTTTTGCAGCAGCACGAGTCACCGGCCCAGGGGAGGCAATGTCTGCTGGCTCAGCTTCAATAATAACTTGGCCAATAGGCAGCAAGTGGCTACTGTGCATGGTCTTGACAGCTTTGGAGTTATTCTCTGGGTGTACCTTATATACTGGTAGATCATCCAACTTTCCAACTACTACATGAGGAAGACGGTGCCACCTATCATCAAGTTTGTGCTTGCCATGTAGTCCTAAATTGCATAACAACACACGGTCTCTGGGCTGTAGCTCTTCAGCTTTTACTTTCTTGTCGTGCCTCTCTTTGTTGGCGAGATTTCTTTTAGTGGCCATTGTCTGGGCCAGTTGATATGCATGGTTCAATTAAGTTTTCAGTTTTTGTACATACTGCAGGTAGTTTTCAGCTCAGACCTCATCTGGAGATACCCCAAAACAGACATCAACTGGCAGGCTGGCCTCCCTCCCAAAGATGAGGTGGTAGGGGGAGAACCCAGTAGCATCATTTTTGGTGCAATTGTATGCATGTGCCAAGGTGCTAATCTGCTGGCTCCACTTATGCTTGTCTTTTGGATGGAGGGTGCCCAACATGTCTAGAAGGGTGTGGTTAAAATGTTCTGGTTGAAGGTCCCCCTGCGGGTGATAAGGGGTGGTTCTTGACTTTCGCACCCCCCACAGAGAGAGCATTTCTTTGATTAGCCTACTTTCAAAGTCTCTGCCTTGGTCAGAGTGGATCTGCTGGGGGAGCACCATAGTGGGCGAAGAATTGTTCCACTAGCACCTTGGCCACGGTAGAGGCTTTTTGATCTTTAGTTGGAAAAGCTTGTGCATACCGTGAGAAATGATCCATAACCACTAACACATTGCCAATATTCCATTGATCAGGTTCTAAACACAAAAAATCTATGCAGACCAGTTCCATGGGGGCGCTGGTAGTGATATTGACAAGGGGGGCAGCCCTCTGAGGAAGGGCTTTTCTTTTGAGGCAACAACTACAGGTCTTTACATGGTGCTCAACATCAGCCCCCATCTTGAGCCAGTAGAATCGAGATCATACCAGGTCGAGAGTCCTGTCAATACCGAGGTGCCCAATGTGATTGTGGAGGGACCTCAGTACCAAGTGTTTAAAGGCCGAGGACAGGACCAGTTGTTGCTTGTCAACTTGACCACTGTGATCCATTGTCTCTCTCTGTATAACAACTGATTGAGTAACTTCAACCTGGGGCCTTCTTTAAACAATGGGCAGTTTGCAAGTCAAGGGAATGCAACTTAGACACATCTTTCCCTACAAGCAGGGCATCAAGTGCGGGTCGAATCATAGGATCTTGGGATTGAGCCCACTGAATACTGTCATTGTCAAGTTGAGGTAGTGCACTAATATCTAGAGCAGAGAAATGGCAGTAGGCAGCCGGTATGCAGGCATCAGGAGGGCTCAAGCAATCTAGTAGACAGTCCACTGTGTCCACAGACATCTGTTCATTTCTGTCAAACTTTTGGCACAATGTTCAGATGTTAGGTTCAGACAGCCTGACCCAATCACTCTTGGAGACTGGCCTTCGTGACAGGGCGTCAGCATCAGTATGGTTCAGTCCTGGCCTGTATTCGACAGCGTAATCATAGGTTGATAAAGCAGAGAGCCACCGGTGCCCAGTGGCGTCCAACTTAGCTGAAGACTGTACATTGGTTAACGGGTTATTGTCGGTCTTCACCAATATCTTTGTCCCATAGAGGTACTCATGAAACTGATCAACAATGTCCCATTTTAGGGCAAGGAACTCCAGCTTGTGCACAGGATAGTTTTGCTCCGACGGGGTCAAACTCCTGCTTGAGAAAGTGACCGGTTTCAAACCACCCTCATGGTCTTGATACAGCACAGCTCCTAGGCCCTGCAGACTAGCATCCATATGCAGCACATAGGGCTTGGTAGAGTCAGCATAGGCGAGGATGGGGGCATGGGTGAGCTGGTATATGACTTTGTGGAAAGCTGTTTCACATTCGGGTGTTCAGCAGGGCCCAAAAGGTTCACCTGTGCAGAAGTACACTTTCTCTGGTTCTTTGACAGCCCCTTTCTTGTATTTACAGTTGGTAGGGGGGTAACCCTGTGTAAGATTCAGGACCGGGTGAATTACCTTTGAATAGTCTTTTATGAACCTGCGGTAGTAGCCACAGAACCCCAGAAAACGTTGTAGTTCTTTCAAGTTATGGGGCCAGGGCCAAGTAGTCAGTGACTCAACCATACTGGGATCGCTCTCTTCTCTATTCCTTCTGCAGATACTATGTGCTCCACATACTTCATGGAGGTTTGAAAAAACTGGCACTTGTCAATGGACAGCTTGAGGCTGAAGTCTTCCAATCGGTCCAGCACTTTAAACAGTCGGGTCTCATGCTCCTGTAATGTGCGTCTGAACACAATGACATCATCTAGGTATACTAGACATTCCAGCAAGTTCATATCTCCCACCGCATGTTTCATCAGTCGCTGAAAGGTGGCCGGGGCACCCGAAATCCCCTGTGGCATTCTCAGGAATTCGTAGAACCCCAAATTACAGATGAAGGCTGTTTTCTCATGGTCCTCTGGGGCCATCAGACTCTGGTAATATCCACTGTGAAGATCCAATACCGAGAACCATTTGCTTCCATTCAAGCAATCCAGGGCATCTTGTATATGGGGCATGGTGTACTGATCTGGGATGGTCTACCGGTTCAGGGTTCGATAATCAACACACATCCTCACGGACCCATTCTTCTTATGCACAACCACAATGGGAGAGGCATATGGGCTCCTTGATTCTTGTATAACGCCAGCAGCGAGCATTTCCTGCAGGTGCCTCCTAACATCATCTATGTCTGCTGGGGCAAGGCGTCGGGATCTCTCTGGAAATGGCCGGTCATCATGCAGACGTATGTGATGCTCTGCACCCTGGACACACCCCATGTCCCATTCTTTTAATTAAAACACTTGGTCTCTCTGGGCAAGTTTCTTGCTAATTCTAGCCTTCCATTCAGCTGGCAACGGGGAATCACCAAAGTCGAATAAGTCCGGGGTCACTCTTTCCTTTTCACCAGAGTACTGGTTGCTGGGTAACACAGCAGTGTCTGTGCAGTGCACTGTAGCTAGGGTGCACCCTCTGTTCAACTAGACCTTCCGATCTGACACATTCCGAATCTGGACCATCACTCGTCGTGCATAGGCATGGGCACGGGCAGGCAAAATGCTGGGTTTAACCAATGATCCCTCTGGCAGCTTTCCATCACCTGGTGCATCCAACATTAATATTTTATTTTTCACTTCCTTCTAATGCGATCTTCTCCCTGTATGGTGTACTGAGCATTGGGAGAGAGTACCAGAGAATCAGGATTTTCTTCCACACTATCCCCACCGGCTCATTTCCATCAGCTTCGGTAGTCCGTTTTTGCAGATCATAGGCTCTCTTTATCAGGGCTGGGATTCTCAGGGCCCACCCAGTCCATTTCCCTTATTTTTCATGACACAACTGCGCTAGTCTTCCAAACATGTGGGCATTGGTTCCAATGAGCAAGGGAATCCCATCATACAATCCCGTAGGAGGCAAACCAGGGCTAGTGTCTCTACTTGTTCATCTACACCAGTTACAGTTGCAGGGAAAGACAACCAGAGCCGGACATATCCTAGGTAGGGATAAGACTTGTTTCTCAGGCCCCACACATGCAAACCTTCCAGAGATTGTAGTGGCACATCAGATAAGTGTTTTTCATACCAGTCCTGGGATACAATGGTCACTTGTGACCTGCTATCGAGCTCAGCCCGAGCTTGGATACCATTGACAGTCACAGAAGTCTCCATTGAAGGGCCCACTATTCTGGACCAGTCCGGAGAGGCAATAGCAGAGGTCTGGACAGATGATTTAGCCACAAAGAAATTTGAGTTAGGATTTCTCAGTCCTGCACTGCAGTCATTTCTGGCGCTCCTCGGCCATAGTCTTGCTTTCCGAAGCTCCCGTTGAAGTCTGTATACAACTTTATCTAGTTCTTTTGGGGACCGGCATTCTCTCTTCATGTGCCCATCCTTCCCACAGTTATGACAAAATATGCTTACTGGGGTCTGATGTGGCTGAGACATCACACTGGGAGCTGAGGCGGGGGTACTACCAACAGAAAACCTTGATTCCACCTCTGTCTGCAGTGTGGTGAGCATTTGGAGACATCTCATCAATTCTCTCACTTCCATAGTCAACACATAAATTTTTGAGCTGCTGTCAGCAGGAGATGCCTGGGTGTGCACCTCCACTCCCATGGCAGATGCAGTCGGATAGGGATTGGGGCCTGTACTCGCAGGAGCGGCCTTCGTAAAGAAACTGTTTTTTTGTTTCTCTGAACTCCCTCAGCAGTTCATCCCATGGCGGAGCATCCATAGCAGCCCTTCTCTGGATGGGCCCCCTGGGGCTGACATTTAGTTCTCGGATTCCGTCATGTGATTGTGGTGATTCCAGGCCATCAGTGACTGACCCCGTGCCTGGAGCAGGGGTTGCAGCAGCTACGACTGTGCAGGACTCCGAAAAGCCTTCCTCCTCTTCAACTTCCCATACCCCCTTCATCAACACATGGAAGGGCATGGGACCAGATTTCCTTTGATGCAGTTGCAATCTGAGCAACACCCAGCTGGAGTGCTGGGCAGAGCAGAGTATATGATCCGGTCTTACCTGATCCACTTCACTAGGGGCCCAACCTCCTTTCCGAAAAATGGTTTGTAGGATTCCTTCTAATCGATCCATGTAGGCAGAAAACAATTCCCCCGGCTGTTGTCTAATATCTTTACGTTTCCATTTCAAGGCCTCAATACTAGTGGTGCCCCCAAACACATTTTCAAGGGTGGCTATGTACCCTTGGGCTTTGGCATCAGGGTCAGAGAACCTCAGGGAGCGAAAAGTACATAGGGTAGGTCCCTGGAGGCTTTCTCCCAGGCGGACCCTTTTTTCGGCCTCTGAGCATTGCCAGTCTTGTACTGCAAGAGTAGCAGAATTTATCCAGGTCTCCAGGTCGACTTCCTCATTAGGAGTAGGGCGGATGCCAGAGAATACCTTGAGCTTGCGGTAAGGGCCATGACTACTTGCTGGCTCAGAGGCAGGTACAGAAGTTGGTGAAAGAGCAGGTGCTGGGGCGGGTGTGGACAGTGGGGAGGTGACACTCCCAGGTGGCAGGAATAATTTTTTTAACTCCTTCACAGTTTTGCCCTCCTCCAGTAACAACTTGGCAAACTTCTCAAAAGACTCAGATAACGGTGGGGGCTCATCCTCTAAGGGATCCTTGCTATCTCTGGTTATCACCCTCCAGGTGACTGGGAACCCTTCTGGAGTGATAGTCTGGGGCACCTTTGTACTATCCAGGGGGTCGCTACACTCCACCAAGGCCATGAGAGTTTGGGCAGTTAAATCAGCCTGTTGACCCACCACTACAGCTTTTTTCAAACATTCAACTTTAGAAAGTGCCCCTTCAACAGTGTCCTTACTAATGCCCATAGGTATATCCAGTATTAGGACAGCATTATGGGGGTCAATCTCTTGCCCTGTACACCACCCCAACAACTGGTGCACAGCCACTTCTGTTGGGGTAGCCATTTATGCTTGACAATAATTCGTAATTTCGGCCACTAGAAGACACAAAATCCCAGTGGTGAGCCTCCAAGATGTAACCCCTAGGGGGCGCTATCCAAAGGGCTACTGCCCCTGCCTGCTTGGCTAGTAGCAGGTTAAGGGGCCTGGGTAATGAAACGGGTGCCTCCACCTGTAGGTCAGGGTTGTTAGTGGTCAAACTAACCTGAGCACAGCCTTCCAGGACACTGCAACTCCCCTCTTTCCCTTCTAGTGGACTGAACAATATACAATAATTACTTTCACAGTGACCCTTTTTCACCAGGTGATTACCCACACTGTTTGCACTTACCACCAGGGCTGGTTCCTCTAGCATGACCCTGGGGACACCCTGTAAAACAAGGTTAAGCACAGCAAATAGCAACAGTACAATACTTTTGGCACAAACTGGAACCACAGTCAGGTTAAATGCAAACAAAGTTAAATCTGATTTATTCAGGGGACTTGAACAAGGGAAGGGTGTAATCAGGTTGATTTGCTTAAAAGCTATATTAATCAGACAATTATGCATGCAGTTCAGAGTCCCTACACAGTCATACACTCTGGGTACCCAAGTAGGAAAATGGTGGGCTAGCCAAGAACGTTGCAGCTGGTTGGAGCCCTGTGATGGAAGAAAACAACATGCACAACATACACTATTTGTAATCCGGAGCTGGAGGGCTCAGTTCATGAAAGAAAAGGCAATAAGACAATCAGATGATAACACTTTTAGATTTAGCTGTTGTTGCATGGAGCTACCCTGATGTTTACTCATGATACCCAATACTGGACACAGGCAGGATGAAATCGACACTGCAGGCTGTTGAGCTGGAGTGCCCAGAGAAGCAGGGCCCACACGAATCAACAAGGCATCATTCCTGTTCAAGGCATTGAGCAAGGGGCTGATCCCCAGGCCGGTCTCTCATCGATGACTTTCTCTGCGTAGCAGGTATTCTGGCTGAGCCAGTGTAGCAGGGCCCAGGCAAACGGAAATGGATACGGATTCAGTCCGTGGAGCTGGATAACAGGCAAATGGCTTTCCGGTCGCAATTACAGAGCCTCTGCACAATCCGGGAGTTCAGAGGTAGCTGGAAGTCCTGACAGGCCGATCACATTCAGCAAATCTTTGGTCTTCTTCAGGTTAAAGCCTGGTCACAATTCAGTGGCTTAATTCACTCTCCAAATTAGGATTCAGTCCGGAAAAAAAAAAAACAAGTTCCCTCTCAGGAACAGCAGGCAGGCATGCAGGCCAAACTCAGGCCTTTCCACAGTTCTCCCATGTGAATCCACTATGGATTGCTGCTCAAACTATCTCGAGCTGTTACTTCTTCACTTCCCAACTCAGATCTAACTGAAACTGCAAGCAGTATGGGACTTTCCCCAAGATCCAAAAGGTTCGGTTGGCTGATCTGTCCGTCAGTCACAACAAGGGCCCCCCCCCAGGTTATTTTAGACACCAAAAGCCCAAAACTACAATTCCTACAAGTTTTGGCTCCACCAAGCCCTTGTTGGCAGGCTCCATTTTAGAGTCCCAAATGTACTGATTGGGCCATTCTGCAGTCAAGGACCAAGATGATGGAAACAAACAGAACTGTCCATGCTGCAAAGAAGGCAGGTTAGAAAAACTGCAATATTATTACTACTCTAACAAATGATCAGCAAACAAGTACATCTTCTAACATAGCTCCCTCTCAGATTAATTATGACTGCAATCCAGGCAGCTCTTAAAGAGACAGTGCACAGAGGTTATACAGGCACTCTCTGGCAATACATTTAAACTGCTAAAACGCAGAACACCAGCCTGGCAGTGAGCATTTAGGCAAGCTCAAGGAAATCTTTTTGGGAACCCCCATTTGTAGGGGGGTTACACAAGTTTACAGAAAGTTGCTGACTTTATTACCTAGTATTGATAACAAATACTGAGTATGCAGCAGACCACATCAGATTTTCAGATTGCTCTCTTTTAACTGTGAGGGATTTCAAATATGCATGGACTACACATAGGGGAATCCTAGTAAATAAAAAGAGGGAGAGTTGCCGGAGACCTGTTAGGATCTGATGGGATAGAATAGGCAGGGAAAAGTAGGGAAGACTGGGTGGGCTAAGCGGTCCTTTTCAGGCAGCAAATTCCATGTTTCTGGTGCCTCTGGTTGACAATTGTGCCCCTGGCCCCCAAACCTAGCCCTGTCATTGCGTTTCCATGAGGGGCCAACTGACTGAATGACCTATTATCTGGCATTATAAAATGGGTATGGTAAAATCCTGCTACTTAACTGGCTCACAGCCATGCTAAAAGGTGTCTAATCATTGGAATCATAGGAAGGGTTTCCGTGCAAAGTAGACTTATATAGTGCTTTATATGCATGTCATTTCTCAGTAGTTATATCCATGAATGCTACTTGATTTTAGGTGTTTATCCAGTTGAGCTTTAAAGAGAAGCTGACACTTTCAGTAGAACTTTAACAAAACATGATATTTAGACACAGTTCGGCTTGTATTTAACATTAGTTCTGTATTCCTCCTACCAATTATTTATTACTAATACAATCTACATGAAAATAGGATCTCTGTTCGTGAAGAGTTCATCTATTCCTGTTGTCTTCTCCTTACCTGAAGTCATAATGCACTGCTTGTGACATCACAGTTACTCCCATGGCAACAGATTGTTTTGTCACAACAGAGGATTATGACATGAAGTAGGGAGTAAGTTATGAGGTAAACAAATGGCTGGACAACAAGACACAGAGGGTAATAGTAAATGGAGTCCATTCTGAAGAAAGGGGGGTTACTAGTGGGGTACCGCAGGGTTCAGTAATGGGTCCGGTCCATTTTAATGTCTTTATAAGTGACATTGCAGAGAGACTGGAAGGAAAAGTATGCTTCTTTGCAGACGACACAAAGATCTGCAACAGGATTGATACACAAGGGGGGAGGTGGAAAGGATGAGAAGGGACTTGGCAAGGATGGAGGAATAGTGAAAAGTATGGCAGCTTAGATTCAATGCAAAGAAATGCAAAGTAATGCACCTGGGAAACAAAAACCCAAGTTAAGAGTACACAATGGGTGGGCGGTATTAATAACAACTAAAATGGAAAGGGACCTGGGGTGGTCATATCAGATGACCTGCAGGTAAGCAAGTAATGTGAGAAGGCAGTAAGGATGTCTGGGGGGATACTGGGATGTATAGGGAGAGGCATCACCAGTAGAAAATAAGTTGTTATCCCTCTGTATAGACAGTTGGTGAGACCCCATCTGGAGTACTGCATGTAGTTCTGGAGACCCCATCTCTGCAAGGATATAGAATGGAGGCAGTCCAGAGGGGGGCAACTAAAATGGTGCAGGGTCTGCAAAAGAAAACATATGAAGAGAGACTAAAGGAGCTAAATATGTATACCCAGGAGGAAAGGAGTGAGGGGGGACATGATAGAAACTTTCAAGTACCTCAAGGGAATCAACAAAGTCCAAGAGGGTAGCATCTTTCAGAAAAAGAGATGTGCAAGAACAAGGGGACACAATCTGAAGATAGAGGGGGGACAGCTCAGGGGCAATGTGAGGAAGTATTTTTCACAGAGAAGGTGGTGGACGATGGCACTCTTTCCTGAGGAGGTCGTTGGGTCAAAAACAGTGGGGGAATTCAAGAATGCATGGGACAGACATAAGGCAATTCTGGTGGGGGTAGGAAGATATAGGCTGTTGGTTAACTAGGATCTGCAACTTATCCAATAAGTAGGGAAATGGGCAGACTAGGTGAGCCAAGCGGTCCTTATCTGCCATCAAAGTCTACGTTTCTGTGTTTCTATAGGGTCAGATGAACTCTGAGGTATAAGTATCATATATTCATGTACATTTCCTTAGTAATAAATAATGTGTAGGAGAAAGCTATAGAATATATATGGAATGCAAGCTGAATTGTACCTAAGTATTATGTTTTTCAAAGTTTTCTTTGAGGCATCAGCAGCTCTTTAAAGCTATTCATTGTTTGACATGATGTTACCTCCTCTGGGAGTGAGTTCCACATGGTGACCACTCTCTGTGTAAATCAGGCTGCTGTTTTAGTAGTTTTACATTGGTCGTTTACTGTGACTTCTGCCTTCATGCCCACTGTCTTTTGTTTTCAAACCTAGACAGCCTCATGGATCCTTGTCCTGAAAGGCATTAAAGACAAGGCACATGTTTCTCCTCAGTCACCTAAGCTTTAAGCTGTACATCTTCAGCTCCCTCAACCTCTCATCATAGGTCCTTCCCTTCATGCCTCCAACCATTCTAGTTACCCTCCTCTGGACACCCTCCAGTATTCCCACATCCCTTCTTGTTTGAGGGGCTCAGAACTTGCTACAATACTCAACAGGAGGTCTCACCAAGGCCGTGTACAAGAGCAATTGTCACCCCTCTATTTCTGCTAGCTACTGTATATTCCTACCTATGCACCCAAGGATTTTATATCCCTTACTAGTTGTCGGTCTGCTGTGCTGTTCAAACTTCAGGTTACTAGTCACCGTAATGCCTAAGTCTTTTTCTTCTGTTGTCTCCTTGAGCTCTACCTCATATACTGTAGTTTGTAAATGTGTCTTTTATTCCTAATACCTGAATGCAAAACAGTGCACTTATTGGTATTAAATACCAATTTAGGTTTACTAACTTATTCTTCGAACATTTGGAGGTTCATAAGATGTTGACTCCCTCAGCAGTGTCCATCACCATGCCTATTTTGGAATCATCCATGAATTTACACATCCATACCCCCTCTTATGGCTGCATACTTGCTACATATATATTAAAAAGGACAGGTTCCAATACCAAGCCCTGCCAGACACCACTTGTAACCTCTCCCTCTGTGGAGAAATAACACCTTATTAATTCTGTCTGCTTCCTTTCTGTTAGCCAGGACTGGATTCACCTAGTCAGCCTTGTGCTAAAATTAATTTTATTCAGTTCCAATATAAACTCTTGATGTGGCACTGAATCAAAGGCTTTACTATAATCCAAAAAATGATGCCAACAGGTAGGCCTCTATCTATTGCCTTATATACAGGTTCAAAAAGCTAATGAGACTTGTTTGGCATGAACTTCCTCCCCAAAAACCATGTTGTGTTTCATCTAAAAGTTTGTTTATGCTTATGTGATTTTCTAATTCCTCCTTGACAAAAACTTCCAGAATCTTTCTGAGAATTGAGGTAAGGCTAACTGGACGATAATTATGGCAGTCCACTTTTGATCACTTTTTATGTTTGCTTGCACACATAGTGCACAAGAAACATATTGAGGTTAGTAGAGCATTGCAGAGGCGTGGCAGTGTTGTGGCCAATGCAGGGGATGCTTCAATGGACGTATCCCTCAGCCACCAATTAACAGGGAAGCTGCTGATGATGGCAGTTTCAGAGCAAGCACCGGACTTGAAAGAAATCTGCTGCTCCAATCACAGACAGTTTCATCATTGCAGTGGCAGACCTTCGCCCCCCACCCCTTCCTGGCAACTAGGCACATTCTAGCCATGCACATTACAGTGCACAGTAATACACATGGCTGCACTTTTGAGCAACTTATTTGCTCAGTGTGTCTTTCCCGGTGAACATATCTTTTGCCGACAGTGGGGTGCCCAATCCCCATGTCAGCATACGCCCCCAAGCCTGAACATATCTTTTGCCGACAGTGGAGTGCCAAATCCCCATGTTGGCATGCCCCCCTCAGCCCCACTATTGTGGCACACTGGGAGCCCACCCCAGTGTACCAAAGTAATTCTTTATATTTCCGACACTGAGATGCCCACTGCCGGGGTCAGATGCATCACCCATGCCCCCTTTTTTCTGCCAAGCTCAGAGTGCCCAATCCCTTGGTCGGCATTGATCCCCCCATCCACTAGTCTGGCACACTGGAAGCCCACCCCAGTGTGCTGAAATTTATTTTTCACACTATTTCACCTGTAAAAAAGAAAACTGTCCCCCAAGGTTTTTTTTTTAAAAACCTAAAGAGAAAGTAAATGGTCCCTTGTCATCCTCGCTGCCCCTCCCCCATCCCAACCCTCCCTCTGTGCACCCGCCTCCCCGCACACCCCTCACCCATACTTTCCTCTGGAGGTCCAGTGCTGCGATCTTCTGTGGACCGGAAATATGTCTGCACTTTTCAAAAGCTGATCGCAAACTGAAGAAAATCATGGTAAGCCCTATAATGGCACTCAGTGGGGGGGGGTCAATTTAGGTTGATATCTCAGCCTTTTTTGGGAGTTTTGGTCCCAGATTTTCAAGATGGGGTTCTTGGGAACCCACCTCATGAACACTGACATAGTCATTTCATTTCTCAGTCCCAAAATGTAATTTCGTGGTTGCTGCACTGAATCAGCTTTTGGGACCAATTAATGAAATAACAGTGCCACTGTACATGAGGTGGGGTCCCAAAAAGCCCATGTTGCAAGTTTGCTGAAAAAACTCCAAAAAATGACTGCATTTTAGAGCATGCATTGCGCAGTTTGTACGCACGCTTGTAACTTCATAAATTTTTAATATTTTTCACTCCAAATTTCCAACATTGCCATTCTTTCATACCCCCTTGTGAATAGCATAGCTGTTATTTTTTGCATCCTTCCCAAAATGTGTTTTTGCACCTGTGGCACAGAATGGCATGGTCACTGTGTGAAATCAACTTTCGGTACAGATTAACAAAATACCAGTGCCACTGTTCACAAGGGGAGGTCCCAAAAAGGCCATGTTGAAAATTTGGCGAAAACATTCCAAACAAGCATTTGTCAATGCCGAATGTTTGCTTGCTGGCATTGGCAGTGGTAGTGTAGAAGTTACAGAGCTGCGTAATAGGAATGGCAGTGAAGTATTGAACTGAAGCCAACCCCACCACCACCCTGCAGAGAGTGACAGGCATTGGGGTGTGCTTGGTCGCAGGGCATAATGGCTACGCCATTTCACTCACACCCCACCCCTGCAGACACACTGACAAGTGTCACAGTGTTCCTTGGGGTCTTTGGTCTTTGTGCACCCCATTTCATTAGGAAATATGGTGAGATGGATGCAATATAAGAGAATGGGGTGAAGTTTGGGGCTGAAGAGTCCAAGGCATACCGATGCCTCTCACTGACTGCAGGGTGGAATGGTATGAGCATCACAGGCAAGAATCCCAAGTCACACCCCTGATGCCTGTCATTCCTCACAGGGTTGGACGTTATAGTTGGAAACCCTAATACCTCAGGCATTCTTGGTATTTTCACTCCAAATTTTCAACACTTTTTTTTGTGACCCCACCTCATGAACAGGGGGAATATCAGTTTGTTAGCCGAAAGCTGCTTATGCACAGTGACTATAGCATTCAGCACCACAGGTGCAAAAACATCCCGAACAGGATGTAAAAAATGACAGCTGTACTGTTCATGGGGAGGTGTAAAAAATGGCAATGTTGCAAATCTGCAGTAAAAATATTTAAAAAATGGTGAAGTCACGAGAGTACATAGAAACTGTGCAACGCACACCCGTAATATAATTAGGTTGGGGATTTTTTTACAGCAGATTGTCAACTCAGGCATTTTGGTGCCTCCGATCATGAACAGTGTCACTGTGATTTTCTTTATCTGTGCCGAACAATGATTTCCTACAGCGACTATGCATCTCTGCGCTGAAAGTGTGAAAACACACTTCAGCCATGTTGTGAAAAATGACAGCTGTCCTGTTCATAAGGAAGTGTGAAAATGCCACTGGTGAAAATTTGGACTGAAAATATTACAAAGTCATGAACTAACGAGGTGCGTGGAAACTGCTCAATGCTCACTCATAACACAGTCATTTTATGGACTTTTGTCACCAAATTTTCAACATAGCCATTTTAAGACCTCTGCTCATGAACAGTGTAACTGTGATTTTCTTAATCTGTCCTAAACATTGCTTTACACACAACAGCACTATTGTGCGCTACATGTCGCGAAACATATTTTGGGCGTATATATGAAAATACAGCTGTACTGTTCATAAGGAAGTGTAATAAAATGGCAAATGTTGAAAATCTGGAGTGAAAATATTAAATTTGCAAACTTACGAGCATGCATAGGAATTGTAACGACGTAGAAACAGTCATTTTTAGGAATTTTTCACCAAATTTTCAACATAGCCATTTAAGACCTCTGCTCATGAACAGTGTCACTGTGATTTTCTTAATTTGTCCCAGACATTGATTTCAAGACACCGACCGCGCCATTGTAGGCTTACATGGCGGAAACACGCGGTGAGATGTGAAAATGACAGCTGTACTACTCATAAGAAGGTGTGGTAAAATGGCAATGTTGAAAATCTGGGTGAAAATATTGAAAATTGTGAACTTACGAGCGCAGTGAGAACTGTCAACGACGCCTCAGAAACAGTCATTTTTGGAATTTTTCACCAAATTTTCAACATAGCCATTTTAAGACCTTTTCTCATGAACAGTGTCACTGTGATTTTCTCCTAATTTATCCCGTACATTGATTTCGCACACCGACTGCGCCATTGTGCACTACATGGGCAGAAACATGTTTTGGGTGAGATGTGAAAAATGACATCTATACTATTCATAAGAAGGTGTGACAAAATGGCAATGTTGGAAATCTGGAGTGAAAATATTGAAAATTGCATTACGAGCGCCAAAGTGATGTGGAACCGGCGCAACGCATCAACACAGTCATTTTTAGGAATTTTTCACTAAATTTTTCAACATAGCTATTTTAAGACTTCTGCTCATGAACAGTGTCACTGTGATTTTCTTAATTTGTCCCGACATTCGATTTCGCACAATCGATTGCGCCATTGTGCGCCATATGGACGGAAACACATTTTGGGTGCAATGTGAAACATGACAGCTGTAATTGCTCATAAGAAAGTGTAGTAAAATGGCAATGTTGAAAATATGGAGTGAAAATATTGAAAATTCGTGAACTTACGAAATGCCCATGAGAACCGCGCAACGACACCAGAAGATTCATTTTTGATCTGATACTGGCTCAATGGACGCTGGGACTTCTCGAATGATGTCACTGTCATGGTGTTATTCAGCGTCTGGCGGGTGATTTCAGTCACTGCGCAGTCACTGCGTGAAATCACTCTTCGGGCCTGAATAATGCCATGACAGTGACATCATTCATGAGAAGGGTCCCAAAACTCCATGTTGAAAATTTGCGCAAAATTCCAAAAATGCCTGAGATATGCAACAAGTTGGAAACTCGATCTAGCCTATTATACAGCTTACCGCATTTCCTCAGTTCGTGGTCGGCTTTGAAGAGTGTAGACGTGTTCCGGTCCACCGAAGATCATCGCACTGAGGTCCAGAGGTAAGTATAGGGTGAGGGGGTGTGGGGAGGCAGGTGCGCGGTGGGTGGGTGCGGGTTGTGGGAGGGGCCAAGCGAGACTACGTGGGACGTTTTTCTTTACAGGTTAAAAAGAAAAAGGACAACAGGACATTTGCCATGCTGGGTGGGCTCCCAGCATGGCATAAGGACTGGTTGGGGCGTTTAGCCTGACGGGGATTGGGTACTTCGTTGGTTTGGCATGGATTGCCATGTGTGATGGGCTCAGAAAGTGTACTTACTACTGGGGGTGAGGATCGTGGAGCCGAGTGGGGATTGGGCACCCCATCGGCTATATCATTAGTTGCTACGCTGGGTGGGCACCCAACGTGGCATTTGGAAGGATTTGCTGGGGGTTCGGGGGGAACTCAGCACAGCTAATAGGATTGGGCACCCCGTCCCGGCTATACACAGTGTGTGCGTGCGGAAGCACGCCTGCGGGCTGATGTGTGTGTGTGTGTGTGGGGACAAGCAAGTGATGAGCAGGCACATCTTTGGTATCGCTGCTCACCAAGTGTAGCTCCCTTTGAACTGTATGCCACTGCATTTTGGAGCTTGTCATAGACAGCTCCAGCATGCATTGGCTTACAGGGCCGCCTGCAACACACACTGACTGAATTGAGGAGGAGGTGACACACCTCCTAAATCTCGATGATGGCACTATGTTTCTTGCACATGCATGCAAGTAAACATAAAATGATTGTGTTACAAGCAGTGTTGTACAGTTTCTACACACACCTTAATTTGCCATTTTTTATATTTTCACCAGATTTTCAACATTGCCATTTCTTCACACCTCCTCATGAACAGTACAGCTGTCATTTTTCACGACTTGCCCAAAATGTGTTTTCGCACCTATGGCACCGGATGGCACACTCGCCATGCGAAATCACCTTTTGGGATTGAGTATCGAAATGCTACTGCTGCTGTTCATGAGGTAGGGTCCCAAAAAGCCCATGTTGAAAATTTGGACTGAAAATACCAACAAACACCCAGGGTGTTAGGGTTTCCAACCATAATGCCCCACCCTGTACAGACTGACAGGTGTCTGGGGTGTGGCTTGGGGTCGTTGGCTGTAATACGCCATTCCACCCCCACACCCACCCAGCAACCACTGACAGGCATTGAAGTGTGTCTTGGGGTCTTCATCCCAAGCGTTCACCCCATTCTCCTATACTGCACCCATCTCAGCTTGTTTCCTTGGTGAATGGGGTGAGTGTAAGGGCTGAAGACCCCAAGGCACACCGTGACACCTGTCAGTGTCTGCAGGGTGGGGTGAGGTAGAATGGCATGAGCATTATGGCCAGTGACCCAAATGCACACTCCAATGCCTGCTAGTCTCTGCAGGGTGGTGGTGGAGGTTGGCGTTAGTTCAATACTTCACTGCCATTCCTATTATGCATCTCTCTAATGCCTGCAGTACCAATACCAGCAAGCAAACATTCAGCATTGACAAATGCTTGTTAAAGATGGGTACCACTAAAGCCTGCCTCCAGCATTGTATCACCTCCCCAGCTTTTAAAGATCTTTCAAATAGAGATTTAATAGGTCCTAACAGCTCCATGGCCAGTTCTTTAAGCATTCTGGGGTGGATATTACCTAGTCCCTGGGTTTTGTTTGTTTTTAATCCCATAAATTGGCTAAGCAACTTAGTTCCATCAATGGTAACATTGTCAGCTTCCTGATGACTCTCTATTATTTCCATATGTCCATCCCCCATGTGAAATACAGAATAAAAGTAACTTGTTAAAAATATTTACTATATTTTATTTCCCAGATATTGTATTTCCATTCAGTGGCAGTGGGCCTACACCCCTATTTGAACCCCTGTTACTATTCATGTAATTATGGAATTGTTTATGATTATCCTTTGCAGCCACAGCTATTTTGAATTCCAAGGCTGCCTTACTCCTTCTAATTTCCTTTTTACAAGTCCTGACACACTTATTGTATTTTTCCTAGTCTGCTGTTGTACCAGAGCATTTTGCTTTATGATATACCTTTTTCTTTTTCTGCAAGTATTTTTTAAATTTCCTTGATAACCATGGTGGGGGGAGGGTCCTAGTATTACTGTATTTGACCTGTTCTGGCACCAATTTTTGAGTCAGAATTTTAATCTTGTTCTCAATGACCTCCCATGTTTTTTTCCACTTCCAGCTCTCTAACATCTTTCTCCCATTCACATTTTTGGAGCTCTTTTTTCATTTCTGTAAAGTTAGCTCTAGAGTCAATATGATTTTTTTTTGACCCCTTTCAATTTTTTCTTGATGGCTTATCCTAAATTTAACTGTGTTATCATCACTTCCGGAGATTGGCTCCTGCACACTACATTCTGACGCTCCACCTTTCAAGTTACTGAGCACTAAGTCCAGCATTTTATATCCTTCTTAGGGCACTGTACTGTACATGTTGCTCTAAACTGAGTTCACTTGTAATATTTATAAATTCCTTCTTTTGATTAGTTGCAGCTGTCATAGATTCCTAATATATCCCTGGAAGATTGAAGTCCCCCACCAAATACATTTGATCCTCAGTGTTGAAGGATCTAATGATTTTGCACAGTTTCTCAACCATTTCATTTGATAATGATGGAGGTTTGTAAACTACCCCCAAATACAATTTCTTAACCCTTTTTGGTGTAATGGTTACCCATAACATTTCCAGTTCATCCTCATAATCCATCTTTCCTCTACAGCCTGAATACCTTGTTTAAAATCAAGGGCTACTCCCCCTCCTTTCCTTCCCTTCCTATCCCTTCTGAATATATTATAGCCCCTGATTGTTTTCCCCCAGTCCTCCTCAACATCCCACCACATTTCTGTGACTGCACAGAGATCCAGATTCTCAGTTAATGCATAACTATAAGTAGTCCAGGTAGCAGAATCTTACTGAGCCTCATACAATTCCTGACAACATTACCCCATTGAATTAAAGTTCTTATCAGAACTTTGAGATTTCAAACAGCTGCCATTTTTGTGCAAATACATAAATTGTGTATTTGTCGAATATTCGATGACTACACCTGGTATTTGGATGTTCGACTCTAATAAGTATTTGACTATGCTGTTATTTGACCATTTATTTATTAATTACATTTATTAAAACTGCTGTAGACATACAAAAACACCCCCAAAATAGACAAAGGCAATATTGTATCCACAGCATGGATAGGAGGTAATACTAGGCAGTGGAAACATATTATATTGATACGGAGTCAGACAGCATAAATGTAGTTTAAAGGAAAACAACAGTTACCTTTGGGTGCCCTCCTGCCAGTACATATTTATGTCCCTGATTAGCATTTTTGTGTAAAAAAATATTTTCTAATTGCATTTTGGTATTAAAACTTCAGTTTAAAAAAGTGCTAGAAAATTTCTGTTTAGCAAGGCTGCCACCTGCTGGCAGTCATCTCCTTGGAGCCGATCACTCCACCACCCAGGATATGCTAATGTGCCCCAACAGCCAGTGAGATGTGTCAGCAGGGGCACGTTAGCATATCCTGGGCATGGGTGCAAGCAGCTCCCAAGAGATGGCTGCCAGCAGCCTTACTAAATGGAAGTTTTCAAGCACTTTTCTAGACCTAATTTTTAATGCCAAAATGGTGAAGATGCAGTTAGAATAAAGTATTTTGTTACACATAAAATGCTAATTGGTATACATATGCATTGACAGGAGAGTGCACAGAGGTAACCGGTGTTTTCCTTTAAAGGAAAACTAAAGTCAAAAGTTACAAAAAAAAAATGTTGTGCAGAATGTTTTTATTTGGAAGTATACTCCTATTAAGTCCTTCCCTTTATTTGCTGAAATTAGGTGTTTTTTTTGTTTTTTTTTTATAATTTGCTTGCTGGTTTTATGGCTCCTGGGGATCTCCATGTTAGCCTTTGTTATTCTTCTTGTTCTCACAATGCCTCCAGTTCCATGTGACAGTGATGTGTCCAGGACAACTGAATCAGAGAGTAATAACTGTTGTAGCAGCAGCAATCTACTGTTAGGAGTCTGAATATCGGGCTTCAGTTAAATCCCTCTGTCTAATCCAAACGTTCTGTTTTGTAGGTATTTATCTAGGTCTAGCCAGCAGAAGTGAATGTTAATTTTTACATTTTTTCATTTGATCTAACTACATGTAACCATTAAAAAAGAACACAAATCACCCAAGGTCACAAATGCTATAATTAGGGAAGACTTCTGCTGTTTCCTTACAGAATAGCCCACCCAATTATCCCTCAGGCATTTGCCTTCTGCAAATTCAGACTTCATTAGAGCTCCCTGGACAAGATAGTTAATTAACAGCTCTACTACTGTCCACAAACAGCTGTTGTTGAAATAATGGTCCTGGAAGCACCGTCACGCACATGTCATGTGGGACAGAAGGCATTGTAAGAACAAGAAGCACCTTTAAAAATGCTAATATGCAGATCCCCAGGGGCCTTAAAACCAGCAAGCAAATTTAGAAAAAAAAACTACTTTCAGCAAATAAAGGTAAGGACTTAATACCAGTACACCTACAAATCAAAGCACTGAACAACATATATATATATATATATATATATATATATATATATATATTTTTTGTCAATTTTGACTTCAGTTTTACTTTAAGAGATTAGGCATTTTCTGCTCTGCCTGGTAGGTGTACTGAAAAAGAAATGAAGAGAACATCTGTTTTAGAGACCAGAGGCTTGATTTTCAAAAGAAAATCTTTGACACAAGGTGCCTGCACCAAATGGGTATTACGTTTGTGGCACCTTGCATCAAAGTTTGAGGGTATCCCAGTTTTCAAATGCAGGCTGCGCCCAAATCAGGGCGCAGCAGAAACATCTGTGTGCCAGGTTGCAAGGGTGGTTGCATCATGGCTGGGCTGCACCATCCCCTTTTTTGCAAGTCCAGAAGCCTCACCATGGTCACAACAGGTGGTGAACATTAGCCCACCCACAGGGTGGTCTAAGAACCATGTGCCAATGTCAGGTAGGGCAACAAATGGGGTGGGAGACCTGCAAGAAGGGAACCTGAGGCAGAGAGAGCACAACAGGTGGCCTAGGGAGCCACAGGGCACAACAGAAGCATGAGTGGTATGAGTTGGCACCGTGTGGGGATGCCCAGAACTACTGCATATAGTCAATTGGCCTGGGTACAGTGGGTGGCAAGAAGGGACCAGGACCCTGCTACGGTGAACACAACCTTCACACCTGCCCCATAGGTACCAGTGACCCCAACCCCATAGGTGGACAGCAGTGGCTGCAGAATGGTCCCTGGCATTATACTCACCTGATACTCAGCCCTCCCCATGTGGAGGTAGGCTGCTGGCCGCCTATGGGGTTGGGGTCATTGGTGCCTATGGGGTAGGTGCCAAGGTTGTGTCCTCCTGTGGCTGGGTCCCAATCCCTTCCTGCCACCCCCTGTACCTGGGCTGATTGGCTGTATGTAGTTGCATAGGGCACCTCTGCGGTGTGCCACCTCATCGCCCTCATATTGCTGCCATCCCCTTGGCTCTCAAGGCCACCCCCCCATGCTCCCACTGCCCCATATCCCTAATTGCAGTATGTTCACCCCCACATTCACATCCCTCCTGTAGTGCACTGGGTGGGGTTGAACCCCATGGGTGTGCCAAATCTTCATGCTAACCCTGCGGCTATGACACCTCTTGGTTCTTTGGTGCAGAGATCCCCTTTTCTTATAAAATTGGGTGCAGGGTCCTTGATGCACCCCGTGGATGTCATATCGCTAGGTCATCACAAATTGTGGAGATCTAAGGACTCTATGAAAATTGAGCCTCCAGAATTAGTAATAAAATGTTTTATTTTTATACATGATAGAACTATTAGGACTGAAAAGCCTGATTTACAAAGTTGCCCTGTGTACAAAGCATCAGTTGCAGTGCAGGAGTAGTAACTAAAAGGCAAACTATCAAACATAAAATATCATGCATTATACTCGGATATCAATAAATGAAATCAACATTACAAAATTAACAAACGCAGTACAAAAGAATCAATATTCAAAAATATTCTCAAATGTAAGTGTTCTCCTCTGAAATCCAGTCCCAAAAAAGCTTTTATTTATTTAGGTATCACAGTGCTGGTGCCATTTGGTTTCAAGTCTTGGATATCCCATGGTTAACCGAGAAATTTCCCACCTGTGTACAAATTCTTGATACTAAATATTAGAGGTGTGCAAAACCAGGGAGGTTTTGGTTTTGCCAAATTACCTCTGGTTTTGGTTCTGGTTTTGGGTTTTGGATTCACAGCTAATATTCATTTAACATAAAAAGATGATCTGTACCTTCATTTTAAAGTATAATATAAAGGAAAACAAGTTAAAGTCTATAGAAAAACAGTTTAATAGCATGGCAACTAGCAAGACCCAGCTGTTACTAAGTTCACAGGAAACTATCTTGTAAAGTATTTTGAACCAGTGCTGAAGTTGAATAAGCACATAGTTTCATTAGCTTGCAGTCTAAATTCCTAGCAATAGATGACAGGAGACACGGCACGTTGAATAATGGGACATGGGCTGAGGCAATGTAACAACTGAGTATAGCAGTATAGCCTAAAATTTAGAGTAATGAGTTGTGACTGAGCTTGGTCCACCAGACCTGGGTTTGATTTCCCACAACCTCCACTTGCATACTGCGTGACTCTGAGCAAGTCAGTACTTAACCACCCCAGTACTCCCAGGTCACCCATGAAAACAGGTACGTGTGCCTCGTGGACTTTACCTGATTACCAAAAGAATAACACACAAAAATAATCCCTGGCTACCTTGTTTAGTCTGTTAAGCAAGTTGTGCACTGCTAACAAAAGTGATTTGGTGACTGAAGGAAGGTTAACAGGACAGGAGGACACAGTAAATGAGAGGTATGAGTTGCACACCACGGCAGGGGAAAGAGACCTAGGAGTCTTGGTGGATGTTAACATGAATAATTCAGAGCAGTGCAGGAGTGCTGCGGTCAGGGCAGATAGGATGCTGAGATACATCGCTAGGGGGATTACCTTAAGGAACAGGGAGGTGATTTTGCCACTGTACAGCAGCCTGGTTAGGCCACATCTTGAGTACTGTGTGCAGTTCTGGAGGCCACACCTAAGGAGGGACATCCAACTCCTGGAGAGGGTTCAGAGGAGAGCAACCAGAATGATCTGGGACCTGGGGGATATGACATATGAGAAACGACTAGGGGAACTCAATCTGTTCTCACTGGAGGAGAGGAGGGACTGGGGGCACATGATTGAGGTCTTCAAGTACCTCAGGGGAGTAAATAAGGTAAGCCGAGATAGGATCTTTCGACTGAAGGAGGGTGGAATCACCAGAGGACACAGTTGGAAGATTGAGGATGGTAGGATTGGGGGAAAGGAGGAGGAGGAGGTAGTTCATTGAGAGAATGGTGGAACCGTGGAATGCTCTGCCTGGGGAGATGGTACAGGCAGCTATGGTGGAGGGATTCAGGAAAGGGTGGGACAGGTATTGGCAAGGGCTGAAGCAGAGGCTGGTTTGCCTGGGGGGGCAGGATTAAGGGATGGAGTAACAGTGGAAGGAGACAGATAGAGGGCTATGGTACCCAATCAGGGTGCTGAAGTACGAGCAGACTTGATAGACCAGTAGGCCTACTGTGCTGACGTCTAGTATGTTAGGATGTTAGGTGATGGTCCGAGAGGAGATATACAGTATATTAAAAAAAGGTAGCAGCATTGACACACAGAATATATTGGACCATCCCACCCACCCTTTTGATCTGATGGTTTTTATGAGTCGACTTTGTTGTTTGTATTGTCAGTGATGGGCCCCTACACGTTTGACAATTTTTTGCTCAGTTAGGATGCCCATGCACACTCATTTTTTTTTTTATACTAAAATGCCATGAAAACTAAACTAGTAGTTATGTAGACAGACTGAGGCAGCCATGGCATTGTGAAAGAGCATGTACACACACACAGAGTATAATGGACAGACCCTCCAACCCACCCTTTTGAACTGATTTTTTTTTTTATAAGATGACTTTGTTGTTTGTGTTGCCGGTGATGGTCCCCCACAGTTTTGACCATTTTTTTTCTTTTTAACATTCAGTATATTTTATTAATCCTGATTAAGGTAAAGTTGGTACTACAAACAAAGTACAGAGCAATACAAGCTATTAACAATTCAAAAATCAGCACATTAACAGGGACAATTATTTTTTACTCAGGGTGTGGATACACGCTATAATTTTGTTTTTTAGGCCCTGTCCACACTACCAGTATGGTAGCATTACAGATGAGCTGAACTTTTACAAATCTTGGTAAAAATGGTTCGTGTCCACATCTGTAACATTACTGGAACCAATCTTGAAAATGATCGTAGACCTGTTTTCATGTGGTCTTGAGATTGGAATGTGTATTATTTTGAAGCCTGTAACATTTTGATTACCTGTGTGGACGCATAACCATTTCAATCCTCCATTCACAGGGTCCTAATGTGTGCTTCCAAATGGATTACACAGATGGAGGAATGAGGATTAATGTGGACGCGACTCTACCTGCCTGTAATGTTTTTAAAACATTACAATCAGAATGTGGATGCTCCAAAACGGTAAGGGCTGTAACATTTTTAAAAACGTTTCCACAGGCAACTTTGTAGAGTGGACAGGGCCTTAGTTACTCTTTTTGTAGTAGTATGCCGTGAAAACTAAACTGGTAATTTTGTAGATAGATTGAGATAGCAGTGTGAAAGAGCATGTACGCACTGAAAGTATAATGGACAGACCCTCCCACCCACCCTTTGAACTGATTTTTAACTGATTTTTTTTTTTTTGTGAGAAGCCAACTTTTTTTTATGTTGCCAACAATAGACCCCCACAATTTCAGCAAATCTTTTTTTTTTTTTACTCAGGATGCACATGCAGACTACATTTAAAAAAAATTGTTGTGGTGCAATGCCATGAAAACTAAACTGGTAATTATGTAGCAGACTGAGGTTGCATTGTGATTTTTGAAAGAGAATACACACTTTTCTATAGTGTTTTTCCCATTCAAGAGCAGCAGATCATTCAGAACTCAGAATGGGGTTAGATGTTATCCAAGAAACATAGAGACTTGGCTTAGATTACATAACTGAAAGACATCTACCAGAAATCAATACAGTCATTTACAAATTTAAGTTAACCTTGCAAATAAAAGATTGAAAAAAAAAAAGTATGACTGAAATTCTTTCGTATGTTCCATAGGGTCAGAGAGTAGCCCCTAGCTTTTGTAGTCTTGCTAGACAGCAGTTCAGTGGAAGAAACAAAATGGTGACTGGCATGAGACAGGACATGAATGACATGAGAGACAGGCTGAAGCAACATTGCCTTTCCCCCACTACTGGGCCAGTAGTACTATTATTCTACAACATCACTGTCAGTAGGCTTATCATCACTACTGTCCGAGCAGTGTTTTGGAAGTGCCTCGAGTATCCTGTAAATATACTATAGTTTAATAAAATGCAGAATTTCAACACTTTCTAGAAGGAGTTTTCTCCTCCTAATACTAGCAACACAGCCAGCAGCACTAAATATTCTTTCTGAATAGATACTTGTTGCTGGGCAGCTTAAATAGTAAAGGGCTGCTTTTTGTAATGCTGGCCAGACTGCATCCTTTTCATGCCAATACTGAAGTAAGTAATCTCAAACATTCATCTTTCTGGGATCCTTTAAGAGGTCATTCACCATACTGCTTGCTGAGTAGCATGTGATGGGAGAAGTAATAGCACTCTCTTTTTTTAATGGCATCCAGTCCTGCTCAAATGTTGTCCGTGGAGGCACCATACAAATTGTCCCCGGATTCCAACCCATAATGCAAGGATTTTCTTATTCTTCTGCCTTCACTGGAATCTGTGTCTTGGAAGGCAGCATGGCTGTTTTCGTGATCAGCAGCTGCAGCACGTCTAGTTGGAGTCTGTGTTGTCATTTTTGGAGCAACCTTATTAATGAGCAGTTCTTTATAATGGTTGAGGTCTATGCTACCAGATGGGAGAAGACCTAGCAAACTGGTTTTGAAGCATGGATCCAGCATTGTTGCTATCACATAATGTTCAGATTCCAAAATCATGGCAGTCCTGCAATCTGTTTCCATACACAAATATAGCTTTTCAGCAAGAGTGACACCTGTGCTTGCAACTTGTTCTTCAAATGTTCCTCAGAATCTTTCCAGTCTCTGCATGAGAAGATGCATCGCTGTAATGACATGACTTATGGTTGCACAGTCAGCACTCACTTCACGTGTTGCTCCCTCAAATGGCTATAGCAGCTGACATAAATATGATATAAGATTCCACTGCCCAGAGGTGAGTGTAACATCCCCTTTCCTTACTGCATGGTCCATGGTGTACTGGTATACTGCTTTACATTGTCCATAGAACCTCTGTAACATGTAAAAGGTGGAGTTCCACCTAGTGGCAACTTCTTGTTTTAGCTGGTGAATCAAAAAGTTATTCTGTTTTTGCAGGTCACACAAAATGTTACAAGCTTTGCAGAGTGCCTAATGTGACCACATATCCTATGTTCTGCACCCAGCATATTCTGCACATTTCTATCTTTACTGAGGAAGTTCTGTACCACTAGATTGAGTGTATGTGCAAAACATGGTAAATGTAGAAACTCTCCATCTGCTTTCACAATGTTAGCTTTATTGTCTGCAGCCACAAATCATGGGGAAAGGCCATTAGGGGAAAACCATTCTGGGAACCATTTCTTGTAGCTCCTGAAAGATGTTCACACCAGTGTGATTTCCTTTGTCAAAGCTTGCAATACTGAGTGTGGCATGTTTTTGAGGATTTTGTTGGTCCCTGGTAGTGCCAGAGAATGTTGTAAAGGAAAATGATACCCAGTGGGCAGTTACAGTCATGTAGTCTGCAGTTTGACCACTCATCCACGTATTTGTTGTTATACTGTATGTACTTCTTCAATAGCTGATGACTATAAGGCACTGTTTACCTTCTGGCACATTTCCCAATAAACAGCTGGCACAGCTTTTCTGGAGAAATATGTCAGTGATGGCAGCTGATATTGAGGGGTATCAAGTTTCATCACCTCCTGATACCCAGCACAGTCAGCAATAGAAAAATGGGCACATGTCCAGTGCAATCATTGTAGATATTGCTTTACTTAACTGCAGTGCAGTTGGATGGCTTTGGTCACATTTAATTCTCTGTTCAAAAGCCAGCTGCATTGTTGACTGTTTCTGAGGTGTGACCACAGACTAAAAAGGCTGGAGGAGACAGAAAAGAACTCATTCTGTTTTTAACCAAGGAACTTTCTGATTCTGATAAAGACCTAGCAGATAAAGGGGGTGATGCAGTCAAAGCCTTGTTCAGTGTCTGAGGGGTTTTATGCCCTATACAGAAAAATGTAGTTATACCACCAGAGTGAGTACCAGAGTTAACCTTGCAGCATCCTCTGCCATGTGTCACCTTTTGACTTATTCCTGGCCCACTGAAGTGGATGTATTCACTGTAAGTGTCTTATTAAAGTTGATGTGCCAAGGTTGCTTGCCTATCTTCCTTTGCTGAAAGAGACCTAATCTAGACAGTATATTGCTCGCATGCTGTTCTCTGGATTAAGGTGAAAAAAACTCCAAACAGAAGAGGATGCCTATTTCATTTTTGTCCCTGGCATTGCAACTTCTGAATCATCATCTAGCATGTATATGTTAATTTCTGTATTTTTATTATTTTCCTCAATGTCCTCACTGGATGATTGGGTGTGAGGATTGCCCTCAGCAGAGGAGCCAGGCATAACTTCCTTTTCACTGGCCGGCCCCAAATGACCTGTCTCCAGGTTTTGTGGTCTGGCATCTCACAAGTTCTTCTGGCTCCGAGCCCTCATCATCAGAATCTCCATCATGCAGTGCCTCTGTTTCAGGAATGTACTCACTGCCACTGCTATCCACATGGTCTGACTCTAAAGAGCTCACAGAGGAATGAAAAATGGTAGAGTCTTGAAAAATTGCACGAAGTGTGCATGTGTGCTTATGCTTAGAGATTATCAAATCAAAACTCCTAAATCCAGATATGGAGAAAGGACTTTCTCATTTTACGCAATCAAAACTTGGAACAAGTTAAAGATCCAAATAAAAACACAAAAAGTTAACACTTCCATGGGCTTTGTACCCCAGCCTAAATTATTTATTTTCCCTCCTACCTCCCTCCACCTCCTCTTCCCTTTTTTGCCCCTCCGTCATTCCATACCTCTTTCCTCCCTACCACCTTAATTACATCTTCATCATCACCCCATTACCTACACCACCTCTTCTTCCTTACTCTCCTCCACCCCTCCTTCCCCTACTCTCCTCCTCATTTATTCCACTTTGACTACATAGCTATTCTTAGCTTTCCCATCTATCTATCTATCCCCATCCTACCGCCTACCTCTGCTTGCCTTCTCCCTCCCCGCACTTTCCTCCTCCCTCCTCTGTCCTTTTCTACTAGTATGAGACCTTCCTTCATTCTTCGACTCAGACACAATCCAATTATCTGCCTGTGTTGTTAGTTGTACAATTTTCCTTTTTAAACAAGTGTCCTTATGTTATGTTACCGTTACCGAGTGAAACATTAGCCTTTGTTTTGACACTGCACCCTGTATATGCTTAGATTGTGTAACTATTGTTAGAATTTATGCCTGGAGACAGTTTTCAATTGTTTCTTGCTGTATCTGTATCTGTGGAACATATTTGTATTTTTGTTTGTGTCATACTTGACGTGGAACCTATAAAAGAGCTTTCTGCTCAGAGGTGTTAATCCAAGATCTCAATAAATAAATACAAAATATAAATGATAGTATAAATTAAATACAGCTCTTAAACAGGAACTATCAAAAAGATGCAAATGTTTTTATTAAGTTAACTCAACCTATGCAACATGAGTCTTACTTGTGATGTTGTTCAATGTGACAATAGATATATAATCCGCTATCTTATATTTGTGTTAATATTGTATCCCATACCAAACAGTGTGTGTTACTTCTGGTATTTAAATGTGATGATGTTTTGAATGTAACCCAGAAATGTAACTTGTTTTTATGTAATTTAGGAATTTCATTAATCTTAATCTGAGGAGTACCTTGTAAATAGGATTGTAGTCCTAATGGTGTATTGTGCCATCAGATCCTGTTGAAAGATAAAGATTTTTACTGCTACTACTTACTGCTTTCCTTTCCACTATGTGTAGTGTCTACAACTGCCTTTATGTTTTTAATAATGGTACCTTTGGCAAATCTACTTTTCTTATTTGCTGGTTCATCACCCAGGCATTTCTTGTTGCCTTTTACTTGGCCTGTATTTGTTAACTGGGTATCACCTGCAGCAACAGAGTAACATGATATGACATCAGAAGACAAGGACTCGGAGCATGGGGAAGCTTCACTCGGTACAGAAGATGCACCCACTGTAGTAGAAGAAGCACTTTTTGTGACTGTTTTTTTTTCTTCTGAATTGTTGCCTTTGTCTTGGAAACTTGGTTCACAGGCCTACTTCCTCCTATCTTTATTTTAATATACAATAGCAGTTGCTGGTCACTAATGAAGTCAGCTCCCATCCAAGAAAAAAACAGTACCTAACCATACTACCTTCCTTGGCCACCTTGGGGAAATAGGTGGCAATGATGATGAATAGTGCATATCTCAAGACAAGGTATGAATATGAACTGGTTAACTAGCAAAACTACAAGTTGAGGCTACTATGCAACTGCCAAGAGCTGCTCCCTCTCTCCCTCCCTCCCAAAAGTTTTCACATGTGACACAAACCTTTACTGGCTCTGCTTCCACAATTTATTTTTTTACAGGACTACACAGAAAATAAATAAATAAATAAATGGTCCTGTTCTGACTCCTGTTTTTGTGGGAAATGGCTGATGACACTGCAGACAGAGGCTACTCAACTGCCGGGCTGCCCCTCCCTCCAAAAAGTTTTCACACATGAAGCAAACCTTTACTGGTTCTGCTGCCACAATTTATTTTTTTACAGGACAACACAATAAAAATGGTCCTGTACCAACCCCTGCTTGAGTAGGAAATGGCTGGTGACACTGCAGACAGAGGCTACTCAACTGCTGGGCTGCCCCCTCCCTCCCTCCAAAAAGATTTCACATGTGACGCAAGCCTCTACTAGCGCTGCTTCCACAATTAATTTTTTTACAGCACTACACACAAAAAATGGTCCTGTTTTGACTCCTGCTTGTGTGGGAAATGGCTGGTGACACTGCAGACAGAGGCTACTCAAGGTTTCATACGTGATGCAAGTCATGCACGCCTACCCTGTATTGGCTCTGACTGCTTGTGTCTCTCTTTTTTTTTGTTTTAATTCTTGGTTAATCAGGTAAGGCCCACTAGGCACAAGTGCCTGTTTTTAGGGGTGACCCGGGAGCTTTGGGGTGGTTAATTGACTTGCTCAGAGTCACATAGTATGCTAATGGAGGTTGCAGGGCAATAGGAATCAAAATCCAGGTTTACTGGATAACCTGAGTCACAGCTGTAATCTATGCTCTAGGCTATAGCCAAGATGTTTTGTGACTGTTCCTGTGGACTGGTGCACTGTACTGTGCTTACTGAGCACTTAAGCTACAGAAAAAGCACTGCAGTCTCCCACTCCCCCCCCCCACACACAGTCTTCTGTTGTACTTAGTTAAGTTTAAAAACTTTAATTTTTATTGAACATAAACTTGTTGGCAGCTGCCTTAAAACACTTTTCTTTTCTGCAGTGTGCAGTCTGGCATCGGGATGTGGCACCCCCGCCCCCCCACACACACACACTCAGTCCATGACCCACTGTTCTCTCTCTCTCTCTCTCTCTCTCTCTCTCTCCCTCCAATTTTAGTTATGTTTTCTTAATTGGTGGTATGGTGCTGAGGTGGGTAAACAAAGATCCCTGACACCGACCCAATCCCTTTCCACTTGCTCATTCCTCCAACTCCAACTGCTACTGCTACTAAAATAACTTGCTGTGTGCAATTGTGCAACCATCCACTCCATCCTCACTAGCTGTCTGCTCTGTAATGGTGTGGAGGTAAGAGCTGTGCTCTTATATATACTCCAGTCTGTGCATGCACAAACCGAAGTATCCTTTTGTGTCATTTGATATGGTCCCACACAAAAGATTAATAAACAAGTTAGCCAGCCTTGGAGTGGGTCCCAAGGTGGCAGCCTGAGTGAAAAATTGGCTGGACAACAGGATGCAGAGGGTAATAGTAAACAGAGTCCACTCCGAAGAAAGGGGGGGTTAGTAGCTGGGTACCACAGGGTTCAGTACTGGGACCAGTCCTCTTTAATGTCTTTATAAGTGACATTGTGGAGGGATTGGAAGGAAAAGTATGTCTCTTTGCAGATGTCACAAAGATCTGCAACAGGGTTGATATACAAGGTGGGGTAGAAAGGATAAGAAGGGACTTGACAAGGTTAGAGGAATGGTTAAATGTATGACAGCTTAGATTCAATGCAAAGTAATGCACTTGGGAAACAAAAACACAGGGGAAGAGTACACAATGGGGGGTGAGATACTAACAAAAAAAAAAAATGGAACGGGACCTGGGGGTAATCATATCAGATGACCTAAAGGTGGGCAAGCAATGTGAGAAGGCAGTAAGGAGTGCTGGGGGATACTGGGATGCATAGGGAGAGGCATCACAACTAGAAAACAGAAAGTTGTTATCCATCTGTACAGACAGTTGGTGAGACCCCATCTTTAGTACTGCATGCAGTTCTGGAGACCCCATCTCTGCAAGGACATAGACAGGATGGCGGTTGTCCAGAGGAGGGCAACTAAAATGGTGCAGAGTCTGCACCAGAAGCCATATGAAGAGAGACTAAGGGAGCTTAATATGTATATCCTCGAGGAAAGGAGAGAGAGGGGGGACTTCAAGTACCTCAAGGGAATCAGCAAAGTCCAAGAGATTAGCATCTTTCAGAAAAAGAGATGTGCAAGAACAAGGGGGCACAATTTGAAGATGGGGGGGCAGCTCAGAGGTAATGTGAGGAAGTATTTTTTCATGGAGAGGGTTTTAGATGCATGGTACGGCCTTCCTGAGGAGGTTGTGGGGTCAAAAACAGTGGGGGAATTCAAGAATACATGGGACAGACATAAGGCAATTCTAGTGGGGGGTAGGAGGAAGTAGGCTGTTGGTTAACTAGGATCTGCAGCTTATCCAGTAGGTAGGGAAATGAGCAGACTGGGTGGGCCAAGCGGTCCTTATCTGCCATCAAATGCTATGTTTCTTGTGGTGCAGACTCCCCTCCACACCCTTTGATCTCTACATGTACATGCCTTAAGCCTGTCACGTAACAGGCAGGCATGTAGGAGGCTGGGGGAAGCTATCTGAAAACAGAACAAAACAAAAAAAGCTCTTGAGATCTGAGCCGAGCCAGCAAGGTCCAGCTCGGATGTCATGCAAACTGATCTTTGGAGGGTCTTGGTTTCACTAGCAGAGGTTCTGCACACCTCTTCTAAATATCCCTATTATTGATGTCCCTCAATTGGTATATACTAGGATTTGTAGACTCAACGTTGAACCTTATGCCAGATACGAAACCTTTAACAATTTTTTGGGCCATAATTTTTTTTTTTATGTTTCTCTCTCCTAACAGAGAGAGGATCCCAATTTAAAGCTCTGTAAAGCTCACAGTGATGGGTTTGTAGTGGTTTCCCTGGAACAAATCAAGCCAGTTTATTGTAAGTTATAGCTCATCAATCTAATATTAGTTTATGCACTGCTATACACAATACTATCGCATTCCAGTAGTATAACCTGTGTTGCTATATTTACTCTGGCTTTCTTGTTTAAAATATATACTGTTTAAAGCATATACATTTCTACGTTGTGAACCTATTCTGCAATTTATATTTTTTAATGATATGTATCAAATGTTTATCAAACCTTAAAGATCATGTGCAACACTCTGCAATGACCTTCAGACTTCACACAGCAGTACAAACATCTTTCTAAGTGGTGTCTTGTTACTACTTTGTAGTGTCTGTTAAAATACAGTGTTTTATTTCACTTAAAATTGTTGTCCATTTGGGTTGTGCTGTCCCTGATCTGCACAGACACTGTATACAAGATGTCAGTAGAGTGATGACATCATTTGATGTGCAAGCGGGACTGTGGAGGGACTGACAGTACAGTCTTGTACTGTATTAGCTGCCTTGTGAATGTTTTAATTGAATAAAGGCATGCCAGCTGTGTAGTTTAAATAAATCTACTTCACTCAGTCTTGCTGTATAGTCTTGCCCTGTTAAATAACAAGTTTAACTTATGGTTGATGCAGGTGCATATGCACAGAACCACAGCTCCAGTATTACAAATGTTAATTCTAATAGTTGTAGTGCTTGTTTCCACTCAAAGATTGAGTTGTTAAGGTCAGCATTAATCACAATATCGGAAAACCTATTTGTACTAATATGCCCACAATTTGCAAATTAGTCCCTGCATGAGTCTACATACTGCTTGGGTTGGTCGTCGGCTGGAGGTGTATCCTCAGATCAGGAGCACAGAGGGACAGACCAGGAGAAGCAGACAAGGGGGCTAAAGAATCTTCCATTTAATGTAAGTTAAACTTGTCATTTAACATGGCAAGACTATACAATGGAATTGAGTGAAGGATGGCAATTTAAATTGCATAGCTGGCATGATTTTATTCAATTAAAACATTCACTAAGGCAGCTAATACAGTGCAAGACTGTACTGACAGTACCTCCACAATCCCGCTTGCCCACTAAATAATGCCATCACACTAGACTTCCTTTAGGAAGTGCAGTGGGAAATACAAAGTGAAGGCAAAACATAAGCTACAGTATTTGTGAGAGCAAGAAACATATATTATATATATAGTGTCTATCCACAAGGGGGGTTCGAGGGAGGTGGCAGAGAACTACAGGCCCGTCAGCCTGACATAGGTGGTGGGCGAGGTGATGGAGGGCATTGTCATGGAGAAGCTAGGGGGGACCTGGAAAAGTCGGGGTGCCTGGATGATAGACAGCATGGATTCATCCTGGGGAAATCATGTCAAACAAACCTTGTGGAATTCTATGACTGGGTAATGAGTGCCTTGGACCTGGGTAGAACGGTGAACATCCTCTTTCTTGACTTCAGCAAGGTGTTTGACTCTGTTCCTCACGGGGGCCTGTTGGATAAGCTTGGAGAAATGGGGGTGGGGAACCAGATGATCAGATGGATAGGACAGGACTGGACCCAGAGGGTTGTGGTTGGCGGGATAGTCTCATCCCCAAGGAGGGTCATTAGTGGGGTCCCTCAGAGACTGGTCCTTGGGCCCCTCCTGTTCAACGCCCATGTCTCTGACATAAGGAAGGGTATCAGGAGTGAGATGAGTCTCTTTGCGGATGACTCAAAACTGGGGGCAGTGGTGGATGGGGAGGAGGGGAAGGTGGCCCTACAGGGGGCCCTGGAGGCTCTGGAAAGGTGGTCTAGAAAGTGGAAGCTGAGGTTCGATGCAGGGAAATGCAAGGTACTGCACCTGGGAGCCAGAAACCTGGGCCAAGTGTACACCCTGGGAGGAGGGAGCTACAAGTCTCAATGGCTGACAGGGACCTGGGGGTGGTGGTGGATGTCAAGATGAACAACTCTGAGACTTGTTGGAGGGCAGCGGCCAAGGCCAACAGGATGCTGGGATGCATCGCTAGGGGGATCACCTCTAGAAAGAGGAAAGTGATACTCCCTCTGTATAACTGCTTGGCGAGGCCGCACCTCGAGTACTGCATGCAGTTTTGGAGGCCACACTTAAAGAGGGACATTGAACTCCTGGAGAGGGTCCAGAGGAGGGCAACCAAAATGATCTGGGGCTTGGGGAACAGGACCTATGGGGAGAGGCTCAAAGAGCTAAATATGTACACATTGGAAGAAAGAAGGGACCAGGGGGACATGATAGAGGTCTTCAGGTACATGAAGGGGGTAAATAGTGGAGGAGCAGTCAGGGTGCTCCGAAGGAAGGGGCAACTAGAGGGCATGAGTGGAAGCTGGGGGGGGATTCAGGTGAGAAAGGAAGAGGTGCTACTTCACTGAAAGGGTGGTGGAGCCATGGATGCACTGCCCAGGGGGCTGGTGGAGGCAGAGATGGTGGACGGGTTCAAGATGGGGTGGGACAAGTACAGGGGAAGGGTTCTGGAAGCAAAGGACTGTGCAGCGAGAATATCTGGGACTGGGAAGGGAGAAGCCAGGGAGGGCAAGGGGTGCAGCAAGGTCAGCTCCCAGGATGGGGGCTGACCAAATGAGCAGACATAACAGACCGTTAGTAAAATTAAAATGTGGTTCCACAGCGCTCACAGGAACAATGGGGTGCGAATGATAAGGCACCTCACTTCTTCATTTAACCACAAACATAAATAGTCTAGCACTCCAGAGGTGTAATGAATCCTTAATTTAAACTTCAGACCATAGCGTTAGATTCAAATAACAGTCGCTTTATTTGTTTACAGACATCCAGGTCAGGTACATACACTGGGAGTCAATGCCCAGCAGCCTTGGCGCTTCACTCAAATCAGCTGCATCAGGAGGCACGAGAGACCATTAGTCCTATTTTGCTGGCATTTTAGTATGTTTAGTAGCCCTTTTGGACCAGATGCATGAAAAAGACAATCTGTGGCACATTGCACAGGATACCAGAAAACCCTCTGACAGGCGCACTACCAGGAAGCGTGCAATAAATGCACCTGGGATATTCAAAAAGCAAAGGCTGAGTAATGTAAAACCTTGCTCACCAACACATGGGGCTCAGGTCACAAGTTTTGGGACTCTTTCAAAACGCTAAGTGGCAAAGCCTCCACGGCCCCGGCTACCCATATCAGGGCCAACGGATCTATCACCTCAGACCCAGCCCTTATCACAGACACATTAAATGACACCTTCTCTGACCTCACTGGTGTTCTCCCCATCAAATTTTTCTCCCCACCCACCCTACACCACACTGCCCTCCCCAACCCCCTTTCCATTTTAAAGCAGTTTCCCAGTGTGAAGCTGCCCTTCTCCTACTCAAAGCCCTCAGTAAATCTCGTTTCAGCAGTGACACACTGGACCTGAAACTGCTTAGACTCACATTCAGTGAGGTTCTCCCCCCCCTTACCATGCTTTTGAACCACTCCCTTTCTCTAGGCCAGTTCCCCATCAAAAGGAAATCTGCCCTCATCACTCCTATCCTTAAAAGTGGTGACCACACCCTGCCTGGGAACTACCGCCCAATATCAATCCTGCCTCCCCTCCCTAAAACCCTGGAGAAAATCGTGTCCACCCAACTAACAGACTACCTCACTAAATATAGTATCCTGTGTCCTGAACAACATGGCTTCTGCCAGAACCATAGCACCACCACTGCCCTCTTGGAATTTACAAACGGCCTCCATACATCCCTGGACACTGGCTACACTGCTGGCGCTGTCTTTATAGATCTCTCAAAGGCATTCAATACCGTGCACCACTCGCTTCTCCTGGACTGCCTCACTCAGATAGGCCTCTCCCATGAAACCATTGACTGGTTTGCCAGCTATCTGTCTGAGAGAACCCAGACAGTCCGGATTGCCCACTCCCTGTCATCCCCCCACCAAGTCCAGTCTGGGGTCCCTCAAGGCTCTATTCTTAACCCACTTCTCTTCTCCCTATTCCACAACACCCTGCCCAATGCCTGCTCGGGAAAAATTCTATTGTATGCAGACGATGCAGTCCTCTACAACTCACACACTGATCCGGCAGCCCTCCACGCGACACTCCAGAAATCCTTCTGAAGCTGAACTTGTTCATTCAGCATAGGTTAGTACTAAATTACAAAAAAACTAAATCCATGATGTTTGCACACCCCTAAAACAAGAACCTAGGACAACCCCTGCTCATTCTGAACTCACTGAAAGACCCCCTTGAGCAGGTTACCACCTTCAAATACCTTGGCATCACCCTAGACACTGGTCTCACTTTCCACAACCATATCCGGATGCTCAGCACCACCGTCAATACACGTATTGGTCTCCTTCACTGCTATTAGCACTGCATCCCCCCTGAATCTCTCTGCCTAGCCATCTCTGCATCTATTCTATCTCTAATTGATTATGGAATCATCATCTATGGTGCAGACGACACCACCCACCTACACAAGATTAGACTAGCCCTCAATAAGGCTTGCAGACTTGCTGCAGGCTGTCCTAGACTTGTACACACCTGCACCCTCTACGCCTCAGCAAACTGGCTGAACTTCGATGGGAGGCTAAAGTACCAGGCCTGTCTCTTCGCTAAGAAAATCACCTCAGGATTAGTCCCACCAGCCCTCTTCCCACTACTTCAGTCCCCACTGTCTACCCACCTCACACGGCAATCAGCGACTACCCACTTTAGGGTTCCTCACTACAAGACCACCTCAGGCCAAAGAACGTTTCGATATCTGGCCCCATCCTGGCTCAACTCACTCCCAAATTCCCTCCTCACTGAACCCAAACTTGGTCAGTTCAAGTCCCAACTAAGGGACCTTATCACCCAGGGATCAGTATGTGACTGCCCCTAAATCTGACCTTCCATTTCTACCACCCCACCTCCCCCCCCTCCCTTGACCATGGACCTAACACTGGTCCGCTGCCTCTGGGCATGCCTGTACCATGACAATGGACCCCAATGTCCTGCCTTGGCCAACGAATGAACTCCTGGGCATGGCTAGCGCCATCACCCTGAAATGTTATGTTTGTACCTGTAACCTTTTGCACTTTGTACCTTGTTAGCAGCTCTCTGTTACCATGTTTTCCCTGCTGTTATTTGGTATTTTCTGTATTCATTTGCAACCATTCTGTAACCATTGCCTTAATTACTAAGTTAGTTGTTACTTTGTTCATGGTTGACTGTCTTATGTATGACGTGGAACCTTTGTAAAGGAGTCTTTGACTCAAAGGTGTTATCTGATATTGATCAATAAACAATAAATGATAAAAAATGTGAGTATGTTACTAAATTTCTGGGTGTTTCAGCAACAGACACCAGAAATCACCACAGAGGACCCTTCAGCAGCCCATCAGTAACTCTCAAACACCAGAAAACTGAATTGTAGGTAAACATTTTGCATCTCTCCCTTCTCAGACAATCCGGAGAGAGCTCCTGCTTCTGGCGACCCTGCCCCAATGGATCCTGGGGAATCAGCTTCCTGCCTGCCACCCTCCCCTCACCAACAGAAAGCCTGCACTGCTCCCAAGGTATGCTATTATTCCCTGGACCTCTAGCGGCTCCTCTCCGATACAGGGAGGACCCACCATTGGACAACTGCACCAGCTGCTGCCTTGCTATTGGTGCACCTCCTAACCCGGTGCTGAAGCTACTGTAAATTCAGGCACCTAGGCTCAGACTTTCGGCGATCAACACTTTATTATTTGAATTTGGCACTGCCTTCTGCCATGACTTTCTCCTTTCTCCTGCCCACCCCCACCACTTTTTACATCCGCCTGATTTCAGTCTCCTCCCCCCCCTTACAGAATGGCCCTCTCCAATTCAGTGCCTTAAAGAGAAATCCTCCCTCCAACTACCCATTCCATTTGTACTGTACAGCATTGGCTGCTCATCCCATCTCCCACTGGTAGGTAGCACACTGCCCACAACCAACGTCCTGTTCATGTCTCCCAGAGCAACCATGAATTGTCTACTACTGCCATTTATGGCTGTCTCCCTGGCAGGCATCCTCTTGGCAGTTGATTTCAGCACCTCAATCTTCACTGCCGACCAGGTTGAACTCAAGCACTTTGCTTTGGTGCCACCTCTAACCACTCTCATCATACTCCTTCACCACCAAGATGGGAACTCACTTTGCTCAGACCTCACATGCTAGCACTTCTCACTAACCTACAGCATCACCTGCTCTGAGTTTTTTCTTCACTCCCTCTCCCTCTTGAACCTCCCTTAGCACCTTGCTCCCCTATCACCAGCTTTTTACTCTGCTCCTATTAAGAGGAGATATTGAAGCCAACCCTGGCCCCACAAACACCCCTATCACATCCACCTGTGGCATCTGGGCCTGTGCTCCCAGTCTGAAATTTGCACATATGAATTGTAAGTAGCCTCCCTGCCAAACTTCCTGACCTCGAGTCCTGGGTTTCTCAGCACAGAGACCTAGCTGAAATCACAGCACAATGATGCCATGTTCCAGCCAGCTGGCTACACCATTCTGCACCATCACAGACTGGGCAAAAAAAGGGTGGTGGTGCTGCCATCTTTTTTAGGGACCCTCTTACTGTCTGCACCACCCTTTGTGTGGAAAACAACTCCCAGAGTGACTGGCTCATTGCTGAAATTACTATTGGCTCTACAAAAAAGCTTGACCTGAGTTGCTGCTACAATCCCTTGAGTGGCAGCATAGCCAGCCACCAGAGCCTGCCTTTGGGCCTAGGATCCCTCTCCCCAGATAGAGAAACTATCCTCTTTGGTGACTACAACCTGGACTGGCTGGTCCCAAAGAACCAGACTTTGTTAACATGCTCAAGTAGCACAGCCTGGTGCAAATCCTCACACTCCCAACCCGATCCAATCATCGGACCTCCACACCCTCCCTTACTGATTGGGTGATGACAAACAGAGGTGACCACATCCCTCACATAGGTACCCTATGAGACTCAATAAGTGACCACTCCCCAACCTATGCAACTTGGTCCTCCAAAGCCCCCCCCTAAAATGTGTATCATTCCGTAACTTCGGGCATCACGACACCTCCACACCAATAGAAGTGGTTAAGGAACATAAGCTGGGATGCCCCCTATGCACTTTCAGATGTTACCCGTGCTGTCACCCACTTTACTATCACTCTTCTGGACATCCAAGACCAACATTTCCCTGTAACCACTAGAAGAGTCTGCGGTGGGTGTACTCGCTGGATCTCAAAGAAACTCCTCTCAATCATGAAAGAGAGGGACCGCAAATAGATCGCGCACAAACAAACCCCCTTCCCCACCCTGTGGAATGAATATCGGTGCCTGTACAACCGCTGCAAGCACCTAGCCCAATCTCTCAAATGGGATTACTGCACCAAGCTGCAGAGGGAAAGTCTCGGCAATCCTAGAAACTTCTGGAACTCTATCAGCTCCCTTTTTGGCCCTCACACCAACAACCCAAATGTACACCTTAGCTCCCCATCTGGCCTCCTGACTGACCCTGCTGAGGTAGCCCATGCCTTTAATCTCAAATTTACTGGCCTGTCAGCTATCCTGAGCAAACTTCCTTCCTGTATCCTCTCCAGTACATGGTCTAGTGCTGACGCCTATACTGCCATCCCTGCTGGGCACCTAGCACAGCCTGGCTCCACTCAGTCTGCTCCTCCTCCCCCAACCCCCTTTCCATTTCAAGGTCATCTCCCCAAAAGATACACTCAAGCTCCTCCTGGGACTGCCAAACTGTGGCAGCCCAGGCTCTGATGATCTCTCCCGTGTTCCTCAAAATTGTGGCCCTTGTCATTGCCAAACCCTCCTCCTTCATTCTCAGTCTAGCCTTGACTACCTCTCCCATGCCTCTTCCTTGGAAAACTGCCAAAGTTATTTCTATTTTCAAAACAGGTGACCCCCTTTCCTCCAATAACCACTGACCAATATCCATCCTCCCACACCTAAGTAAACCTCTTGAAAAAATTATGCATCAACTACTGTTGCAATACCTCACCAAATACGATATCCTATGTAGCCAGCAACATGGCTTCTGCCGGTACCACAGCACCTCCACAGCCCTAGCCCTATTCATTGACCATTTCCTTACAAATATTGATCAAGGGCAGGCCACCGGCACCATATTTGTTGACCTATCAAAAGCTTTTGGTCTAGTAAACCATTCTCTCCTCCAAACTGAGCCTGATTGGCTCCTCCAAGGAAACCTTGCAGTGGTTTCAGAATTACCTTACTGGCCGCTCTCAATATGTCTGCATAGGCTCATCCACCTCTCCCGCCTTATCTGTCTTCTCTGAGGTCCTCCAGGGCTCCATCCAGGGCCCCCTTCTTTTCACCATTTTGTCAACACCCTTGCATCGGACAGCCTCACCTGCAAATCCCTCATCTACGCTGATGATCTGGTAATATACCACAGCAACAAATCTATTCCCCACTTGTCCTCCGTCCTCACACGGAACTACCGCACTGTCTATAATTGGTTCTCTGACAACCTGATGATAGTTAATGCCAAAAAGACCAAGACAGTGCTGTTTGGGTCACATCTTTTCCTCAACAGAGCCCACAAAACTAACTCTTCTCTCCTTATCCAGCCTCCCAGTGGCCCTGCCCTCGAAACTGTCCACTCCTTCAAATACCTGGGGGTCACACTGGATCCCTCCCTCTCTTTCACTGATCATATTAACTCAGTAGTCCACAGGATAAATCTGAAACTCAGTGCAGCATATCGAGTCCTACCCCTCCTGACTCCTGAGGCCCACATTGCCATAGCAAGAGGAAATCTCCTCCCCATCCTGGACTACTGCTGCCCAGTCTACTCTTGTGTCTTCTCTGCCCTTTGGACACAACTTGTGACTGCCTACAATAGTATCTGCCACTTTTCCTTGTCTGTCCCCTACTCCACCCACCACTGTGACCTATACCACTCCCTAAACTGACTCTCACTGCAAGGTCGCTTTGATTTCACTCTTGGCTGCCTCACTGATACTTGCACCAGAAGTGGTCCTGCCTCCCCTCTATCTGCCTTCTTCAAATCCCATACTTTGTCTAGGCATCTCCACTCCTCCTCCTCTGTCCCTCCCCTAGAGACACCATGAACCGCCACTAACATGGGTGGGAAAGCCTTATCAGTTGTGGCTGCCTTGCTATGGAATGGGCTGTCTGCCCAACTCAGATCATCCAACAAGCCTCATGCCTTTAAGCTTAACTTTAAATCCTGGCCCCTCATTAGGGACAGCTGCACCTGTCCCCCCCAGGTAACACCCATCCTTCAACTCTCCCTTGGACTGGATACCTATTTTCTTTCACCTTCCTGCATTGCTCTAGCCTGTTCAAGACATCTTCAGTGTCTGGAGGGTGAGGGGGAAGAATAGGTTAACTCCTCATTGTGCCTTAAGTGCAACTAATGGTTTGCTACCACTGTACTGAATTCAAAAACTGTGCTGTCCCCCCTACAGGGCTGTGTCTAATTGGACTGTTTGTTTACCATTTGACTGCTTGTCATGCCTGTACTTTGCATACTCTGAAATTGTGTCTTTACCTAGTGATGTTGTTACACTTTTGTTATATGCTGCTGTTACTTGTTTGTGCCTACTTGGCCTGGGTCATGCCTGTAAATGGTCCCCTGGATCAGTGCATCCTACCCGGTCAACAAAGTCATAAATAAATAAATAAAATAGATATGATCTTTACGGTATTATCAATTTGGATGCCGAGATATTTGTTCTCAGTTACCACAGCAAACAGGTCTCCATTTAATAACTTAATATTCAGTTTATATTCATTTGTTTTTTACCTCCACTCATAGAGAATAGCGTAGATTGGGTCTTCTTCTTCTGGCTCAATACTAACCTAGAGTTTTTGAACTATGCCTGTAACCTTTTAAAGTCCTCCTGGAGTATAACTTCCATTTCTTGTTTGTCATGTTGTGAGCATATTAAGATCATATCATCTGTGCATAATTTCATATTTGAGTTTTCTATTTTTTGGTCAAATCGTTTATATACATTAAGAACATTAATGGATCCAAAATGGCCCCTTGGTGAATCCCTCTTGCTAATTTCCCCGATTTTAGCCTTAGCATTTTCCATTGTAACCAGTTGTGATGTATCAGTAAGATACCTTTAGAACTATTTTAAAGTGGCAGAGGCTATACCAATGTTTTCTGTTCTTTTACATAGGAATTTATGATCAACAAGGTTGAATGCTTTTGAAAGGTTGATGAACACCGTGCCCAAGGCCTTCCTTTCATCCATATCTGTAGCCACCCTGCTTGCAAAATCCGTGAGCATTGTGTCTGTTGACCTTCCTGCCCTGAAGCCTGACTTTTTCTGCCAGCAATGAATTTTGTTTCAGGTATTTAGTCAACTGTATACATACCATTCGTTCCATTAACTTAGAAGTAACGGACAGTACTGCTGCTGGTCTGTAATTTAATGGGACCTTTTGGTTCACCCCCCTCTTTAAAGATTGGTACCACACTGGCTCATTTCCAGTGTTCTAGAAACTTACCTTCCATGAGGATTCTGTTAAACAGTTTGACTAGCACAGGGGATATTATTTTAACTTTATTTCAACTTGCTTAATTCCAGGTAATTTATTTGAGTTAAGTTTGGCAAGTTTAAGTAACAAATCTTTAATTTTCATTTGTTGAAATCTAAACTTTGGTTTCAGTGGATTCTCACAGGCCAAAATCTCTTTCTCTTCTCCAGTGTCAATATTTGGAATGTTAATATAAGGCAACTTACAAAAATATTCATTTAACTAATTTGTTGTGTCGGGATGGCCTAATCCCTTGCAGTACTCTGGACCAGATGGTAGAAACAACTCAGAAACAGGTGCATCACAGAAAAGTTTATTATCTACCCCAAAGACAAACAGAACAGCTTACCATAGCCAGGAACCAGAAAGGCCTTGTATCCCTAGGAATAATGGTGGAACTTGAGGAGGTGGCCGCATGTCTAAACTTAAATATCCCTGATAAGAATGGCTGTTACCGTAGTAACAATGCATTCTTACATTGCTAATAACTATCTCATTGGTTCTTTTGGTGGGCATCGCTGGCTCTGGTATCACAACTTCTAATATACAATTATTGCAAGCATCAGCACTTTACAGTAACAATAGATTTGTTATACAAATGTCAGTAAACAGTCATATTTTCTAAGGCCACAGGGTGGTGCCCTAATACCGCGATTGTACTGCAGATTTGTCGTTATACTAAACAGTATCTATATCATTAGAAAACTTGTTATAGTCATGTCCCAACATATTATAGTGATCAGGTATATGGGGGACCAGAGGAGTAGCAGGCCAACATAATCCCCCCTACTAGTTTCCTGAATAAAGAGGCAACAATAAGTTGGGTGGTTGGGTAGCGTGTTAGCTTCTCACAGACCTGCTGAATGAGAGGCTAAGAGATGCTTCAGTTGTGCATGAAGTTGTTGGAGTGTGTGTCTCAAAAAGCAGAGAGTCAGTATCAGAAAAACAATCAGTATAAGAAAAACAATCAAAAATGCTTGCAGAATAACAGAACCTTTAAATGTAAATTCTAACCATGTGCTAGATAAAGTAGTTTCTAAATCACCATCATGAAATAAATCATTAAGTGAATCAACTGCTTTAGTAATATTATTGCTGATCTGAATAAGATGAGAGTCTTTCCTGTCCAATAAAGAGCATAAATTCAAAGTCAGAGGGTCAATATGAACATTTAATGTCGGTAAATACTGGCCAAGAGCATTTAGATAGTCAGGGTCACTATCAATATAATCTGGGTCCGGGATGGAAACAGGTGTGATAACCATATGGTCAATAACTGTATTTTCATTAGGAACGAAACCAAAGTTAGGTTTATCAATATCACAGGTAAGATCACCATATGCAAATGTTTTATGATTAGTAACACAATGTTGTCCATCAGAATTGTATGAGACACAAACTTGAGGAATTTTTCATTTGGTGAGACGTATAGGGCAGGTAAATGATGAATTTGTCAGACAGCTAGTGAACCGTTGAACATCTTCCTAGTAGTGCTGGTAGATCAAACCTGGAATCGGCTTGGCAGGCCGAGGTGAAGAAGTTGAAGAAAGTGGTGGATTAGCAGTGCCAAAGTTCATAGTGTCATTATCAGTTTGATTATTGGCAATAGAGAATACCCAGTCATATGAATCAGGAGCATAATCACAGAGAGGTTTTATTACATTAAAAACATCACAACAAATAGAATAATAGATAGGTTACAGTGAATTGCAAGGCTATAATTCCATCAAGAGGTTCTGGGGACATAGATAACCTCAAGAGCGAAGCTCAAGAGGTTTCTATGTCCCCAGAACCTCGAGATGGAATTTCAGCCAAGTGAATCACTGTAACCTATTTTTTTAATTTTTGTAATATATGGATGTAAGAAGGTGGCAAGGTTTTACCTGATTGAATGGCTGAGTGATGGCTCGAACTCTGCATCAGGAAGTTGTTTGAAGAGGTCATAAGAAAAGTGCAGGAAACAGTTCATAACAGTAACAGTAACAGTTTGTTAGAGTAACAGGTAAAAGTTTGTAGTAAAACTTAGATGGAACATGTAACCTTTAGATTTTTTTTAAGTAAAGAAATAGCCAATGATTGCGGCTAACTCAATGGAGTAAACTTTTTGCTTGTGGTATTTACTCAGACTCTGAGTCTGAGTAGATCACATATCTTCTCTTTTTGGGCTGAGGAGACTTCTGGATCTTGATCATGACGTTTCCAAAAAAGTTGCAGTGCGATCCAAATATGTTGCCGGATGTTCTGGAAAATTGGACACTTTTATTGGTGAGAGTGTGAGCTGCTGTCCTTTCCTGTGCAACCATTTGTGCAGCGGTAGTAGGCTCTGAGGTGGATTTTGGAGATGTGGCTTCAGGCTGGGCTCGGGAAGTGGAAGGCTGCTCGAATGAAAAGATTTAAAATATTTTTTTTTGTTTTGTTTTTGACAAGGTAGAGTAATTATTTATACTGTGAATATTTTTATGCCCAGAGAGCTGAGCAACATCAGTTGGTATGTTGGAGCCAATAAGCATCTGTGTTGCAGTTTTTCTAGTTGAATGATTCATAATTCTCTTTTCTGGGGGAACACCTGCTGTTTGCTGTAGAAGCTTCATTATTCCTCGGATCTTGTTTTTGCCTATTGTCATTGTTCTGTACCAGTGGCTTGTGGGTTTGAGCTATAAATTTGGTGTGAGATAAAATGAGGCTTCTGGTTTGTTCATTGCTGGGGATCTCTTGCTAGCATATATGTGGTATGTAGCTACAACATCTCATTCTGGGCACTGTGTGTTTTGATACAGCCTGGATGCCACTGCTCTGATGTCTCGGGTATTTGCTCCTGTTCTTGTTTTAGTTGCTTGCTCATGGTATTCTAGGTATTCTTTTCCCTCTGTATCTCTGCCTGGCACAATGTCAGCCCAGCGGAGTTGGTATTGTTCACTTGTTCGGAGTGCAAAGTGTAGGCCTATGTTAAAAAACGTGAGATGGAGGAGAGCTATTGGTGTGTTGAGACCGAAGGTGCCTGTGCTGTACAACTGGTTAATTTCTGTTTCTGTCAGTGGTTGGGCTTGCTTTGGTCGATTCCCCATGCCAAGCTTCTTAAGGTACTTTTGTTTGGCTACAAGTGTGCTGTGGGTCTGTTTGAAAGTGACTGTGGCACTTTGGAAGATTGAGTCTAGGTAATTATGTTTAATTAAATGTCAGTCTGTGCTGCCCAGTATTCCGCTAATCATGCTCAGTTCATATTCTGTGCCAGCCTGCTTTTTCAACTGAAATATGAAATTGGTTAAGATAGCATCTAATTCTTCAGTCTGAATTGTTTGTATAGGCTGTGACTCACCTATGTTCATGAGGTAGTTGTTAAGAAGCTTTAAGTCGAAAGCAGTTTTTTTTAAGGTGTTTTGATTTTCCTGGTCAGATATAACTTATAGCCTGATTTCGGTAAATGTCTGTGGCTTTGAGAGAGCCATTGTTGTAGTTTTTTGTTAGAGTATTTTGATGAAAACTGTTGTGCGCTTGTTTACCGTGGAGCTGTTTTTTAAATTGTTGGAGTTGTGTGGTGAAGAAGCTGGGTCGTGTTGAGCGTGAGGTGGCAGGGTGCGCTTGTGCTTTTGGCCAGGAGTGATAATACTATCATTCATCGGAACTATAGTATTATTGAGAGTGAAGTGTAGTATTATTGGGAGCTGCTATTTATTACAAGGATTTTTTTGAATAGGTTTCAGTGGTATTATTGTCATGATCTATATATTACAACATAAATAATGATAACTTTCCTCTGCACAACAGTCCGTGTGGTGAGCTACCCACATGTCAAGTGCATGATGGAAGACCAATCCTTTACCTCTAGATGCTGCCCTCGAGATGTCCCACGGAGTGGGTGACAGCAAGTTTGTTGAAAATTGCAGTCTTTGGATTGAAGAGTGGAAGAAACACTGTAAAAGTCACATACATAGTGTCCTGACTGGAGCATTGACCTGTGTTGCAGTAGGAACCCTGGTTAGGGTGCCTAGTTACATACCCTAGATTTCTTACTGTAGTACACGATAATGAATGGCAGTGTGGGCAATACCATTTGGCCATACATTTATCATCAGTAAATCTGGGATCCTACTGGATTCTAAATCCCAGAAGAGGTTTGTCATGGTACTCATGACACAAGAATCAAAAGCTGAACAAAGGAGTTCCCTGGTGATGTGATGCTCAGATGCTTCTTTATTGTTCTGGAAGACTAGCTCATTGATTTTGTGTTTAGATTCATTAAATCTGCATGCAGTATTGTACATATTGTACACAGTATACCTCTCTTCTTGAGAAAGACCATCTGCACTATGTAGTACTGGAGTAAGGACATCTTGTCCTACACCTGTTTGAAACTTAAGAGTTTGACTTTCAATAGCTGCTAGATCTGCTCTATTCCAAATTGACATACCTGTACCAAATAAACCAGCAACTGCTCATGTGATGCTGGCTGCACCAGCAAGGTCTCTTTTTTGCATTTTACCTTACTTAGGAAAACAGAATACCCCTAGATATTCAGTAGTGTGTGGCCTGGCTACTGGGTCCTGTGTATGTGCTAGATAGGCTGCAAGTAAGTCTAGTAGCACAACACTGTGGAACCTGGAAGTATTAGTATTGGCACAGTACCCGAACTCTGCCATATTCCAGTTGGTGAGATTAAGCACCACTGGGATATGCATGAACTGCATGTTATTAACAAGTGTACCTGGAAGGGAAGATGCTACTAGACCACTAGTTGATCCTGGTTCTTGGACTGGACATTGAACAGGTTCCTCCTGGGTAGGAGGGACTACACTAAGAAACATGGCAGTGCTAGCAATGGCATACGAATATAAGAACATATGAAAATGCCAACAGAAACAGGCCTTAGGGTCTGTCAAGTCTGCTCGATTGTGCAGCTAGCCCCTCATCTTGCAGCTTCCCCACCCTCCCCTCCCCTACTTTTATTTACCCCCCACTCTGTCCCATCCCCTCTTGAAACTGCCCACCATTGTACTGGACACCACCTCCTCAGGCAGAGTATTCCACCTGTCCACCACCCATTCTGTGAAAATGCCAGATTTCTCTCCTGACTGTTCATCCTCCAATCTCAGCTGATGCCCTCTTGTGTCCCTCCCCCTCCAAATCTTAAAGATTCCTTCTGTATTAGCCTTGTTTATCCCCTTTAGGTATTTAAAGGTTTCAATCATATCCCTCCATCCCTCCTCTCTTCCAGGGAAAACATGTTCAGTTCACCCAGCCTATCCCCATAGAATTTTCCCTCCAATCCCTGGATCATCTTTGTTACCCTACATTGCACCACCTCCAACAACCTGATGTCTTTCTTCAGGAATGAGCACCTGTACTGCATGCAGTATTCCAGGTGTGGTCTATCCAGTGACTTGTACAGGGGAAGGATCACCTCCCTATTCCTGGAGGAGATACCCCTCGCTATACACCCCAGCATCTTGCTGGCTTTTGCTGCCACCTTCCTGCACTGTGCTGAGTTGTTCATACTCCCCATTATAAACACCCTGAGATCCTTTTCCTCCTTGGTGCTTTCCAACTGTACCCCTCCTAGCTGACAGCTCCTCCCCTGGTTCCTGGCTTCAAAGTGTAGTACCTTGCACTTCTTGGCATTGAACCCCAACTGCCATGTTTCTGACCACTCCTGTAGTTTGGTCAGGTCTTCCTGCAGCCCCTTCCACCCGTCGATGACATCTTCCACAGCACCCATCTTTGTATCATGTGTGCACAGACTGATCTTACTCCAGATCCCTTGTGAGATATCAGCTAAAAATATCCCAAACAGCACCAGTCCCAGTACTGATCCTTGTGGCACCCTGCTGGTCACATTCCCTTGGTGCTGAGAGTCCCCCCCCACTACCACCCTCTGCTGCCTTTCCTTCAGCCAGTTGATGATCCATTTGACCATCTTTGTTCCCACCCCTATCTATTCCAACTCCCCCCCAGCCTCCCATGCTGCATTTAATCAAAGGCCTTGCTGAAATCTAAATTCAGAACATCTACTGCATGGCCCTTGTCCATTTCCCTGGCCACCCAGTCATAGTACTCAACTAGATTTGTTCGTCAGGATCTTCCCGAGACAAACCCATGCTGCTGACCATCCTGGAGACCAGTGCCCTCTAAAAATGTCACCAGCCACTGTTTTAGGATTGTCTCCATGAGCTTCACCACAATTGATATGAGGCTCACTGGTCTGTAGCTGCCCAGTTCATCCTTAGGGCCACTTTTGTCAAATGACACCACATAGGCCATCCTCAAGTCTTGTGGGATGCATTCTGTGTCCATGGAGGTATTGAACAGGTCAGCCAGTGGTCCTGCCAGGATCTCTGCCAGTTCCTGAAGTACCCTAGGGTGAATGAAATCTGGTCCTGGTGCCTTGTCCACTCTCAGTACCCTTAATCCCCCCAGAACCCTGTCCTCTGCGATTCCTGTATCAGCTACCCCCTCCCCCGGGGTATCTGCCTCCTCTCTCTTTTGTGAGCACAGAATAGAAGTACTCATTAAGTGCCTCTGCCTGGTCCCCCCTTCTCTACCCACCCACCGTCCTTCCCAATCCTCACAATCTGTCTTTTGTTCATTCACCTCTCGCTATGTATCTGAAGAAGTCCTTTTCTCTGTTCTTAAAGCCCTGTGAAGGCTTCAGCTCTCTGGAAACCTGGACCACTCCAACTAGCCTCGTAACCTCCCTGGACTTCTTCGTATCCCCATCTTTGTCACCTTCCCCTCTGAAATGCTTTTCTCTTGGCCCTCACCAATTCCATGACCTCCTGAGTCAACCAGCTGGGCTTGTTTACCCTTCCCTTCTTACTTTGTGTCCTTGTACATGTCTCAGTGGCCTCCGCTAGCCCTGTTTTAATAATATTCCACTTTTGACAAGCATTCATGCTTGGCTGAATTCCCTCCAGATATCTACCCCAAATTTCCCCCATCTTTTTAAAGTCTGCCCCCTTAAATTCGACCACCCTGGCACCCATACCTCCTTTTTACCCTTCCCATATTGAGTGTGACCCACACCGTGTGGTGTGGTCAATCCAAGCCAGAGGGTCCTCCACCTCCAGATCCCTTACAGCCTCTCCATTTGATAACACCAGGTCCAGAGTCCTTCCTTCCCTAGTCATCTCGTGGACCAACTGCAACAGGAAGCTGTCCAGAAATGCCTCTAATATAACCTACTCCTTTGCACTCATGGTGGTTGGGGTGCTCCAGTCCACCCCAGGTAGGTTGAAGTCCCCCACCACCACTGTGTTCCACTTCCTACAGACCCTGTTCAGCTAAATTTCTATCCAGGTCCTCCACTTATGCTGGTGATTTGTACATTACCCCTATCCTCAGTGTCCTATTTTTTTGAGTCCTGAAACTGCATCCATAGGTCCTCTGTCCTGTCTTCCTTCCCTACTTCCTTATGCACCTTATCCCCTCCCGTACATAGATTGCCATACCCCCCTTCCCTTAGCCCTATCCTACCTGAATATCTTATACCCTGGGATCATCATATCCCAGTCCTCGTACTCAGTGGCCCATGTTTCTGTGATGGTCGCAATGTCCCACTCTCCCCACTGCCAAGAGAGCCTCTAACTCGGCTGATTTGTTACCTAAGCTTCTCACATTCAGTGAGACCACCCTCCAACCTGTTCCATTCCCCTTCCCTCCTTTATTCTCCACCCTCTTAATCCCCCCCGTACCACTTCCCCTATTCCTTTCCCGATACCAGGGGCAGTAAGGTCATTTGGCTCCCCTCTCTGGGATCCCTGCCTTCCAGCTGTCCACTCACCATCCCCTCACCTAGTTTAAATCTACCTTCGTTGCTATGTACCCCTCTAACTTTTGCTTTAATACCCCCTTCCCCTTCCCACTCAAGTGTAGCCTATCCCCTGCATATATATCATTATTGTCCCAGGTCTTGCCCCGGCCTCCCACTGCCCTGTACCCCTTGGACTGACACCATTCTTCCAGCCATGTATTGAACTCCCCAATCCTTCCCTTCCTCACCGTACTCACACAGGGTACTGGGAGCACCTCTGAGATGGCCACCAATTTCCCTATCTCCTCGCACAGCCTTCCCATTTCCTCAAACCTCTCTCTCACTACTTCCACCACCTCCCCTGCTAGATCATTTGTACTCACATGCACATATGCAGTTTCTTCCTATCCCTCCTTGTGCACTTTAGAATTGACTTCCCCACTCTGCCTGCCATTAACCCAGGTATGGACTTCACCCATATGCCTTTCCCCCTTACTACCCCATCTGATCCCTTTAAGTATGGTCCACTCAATATTGTCTGGTTGTCAAGTTTACAACTTTGGCACAAAATTTGGGGTTCATGAGTGCAGTGAGGTTATACAAACCTGTGTGTTGGGGTAGGGTTTGGCATATGGACAAGGTACCACTGGGAGAAATACGGGTTTTTGGCCAGCCTTGGAAGGTGCCTTTGGAAAGGTGGGCCACTGGAATTTGTTTACCATTGTTATCAGTCTGCCATTCAAGTTGTAGGGAAGCTTGGTCAGGTGCCACCACCATGGCATTCATGTAGGTTTCCTTGCCTACTTGTACTGTTGTTAGTCTGGATGGGACAGAAATACGAATTCCATTGGCTGGGTTTGGTGGGGGCATATAACCTGAGGGAAATATCGATCATTCATTGGATGTAGGGCATGGAGTAGCCTTTTTAGATTGGGGTTTGTGTTGGGGTTCATCTCCTTGGATTCTGGGAATAAATCCTGTAGGAGCACACGTGTCAGTGTGTCATGGATCAGGATCAATAGGATAAAATGGGGCATGGACATCCTTAGTACCTGTAGAAGTAAAACATACTGATTAATAAATAAGAACCTTCCCTTTTGCAGGGAAGGTGATATTTAATTACCTTTGTAATGTTTAAGTTGGTTGGTGTGTAGCCACTTGTCTATGGCCTTTTTGTGGTCACTGATTCTGACTTGACAGACTGCTGGACTGAGCTTGTTAATGATGTCATAAGTGTCTTCCCATGTGTTTGTAAACAGGTGGCTGGGTGTGGAAAGTTTTAGTACCATAACCTGATCTCCCACTCTCCAATCGGCTTCTTTGACTGTTTTGTCAAAGTACAATTTCGACTGCTGTTGGACCTTTCCCATTTGTTGGGCTGTGAACAGGTGAGCCTGTCTTATGTTGTCCCTCTATTGTACAACATAGGTGCCACTGTCACTCTGTCTGCTGTTGGGGTGTTGAGGTCATGACTTCAAATGGAATACACTGGGTGGCGGAAGCTGGGGTCACTCTAATTGCCATTAGGAGTAAGAGCAACAAAGTGTCCCAGTTTTATGGGCTTGTTGTCTATGAATTTAGAAAGCATTAGTTTGAGCCTATGATTGGCTCGTTCCACCTGGCCTGAAGAATGAGGGTGGTAGGGAATGTACAATTTCTGGTATATACCAAGCAATTTTAAACTTTCTCTCATTACTTCACCTGTGAAGCTGGTTCTTTGGTGAAGTTTATCTTGAGAGGTAGACCCCATCTGGTAAATACTTTTTCTACCAGAACTTTTGCTGTTGCCAATGCCTTGGGTGATCTAGTTGGAAAGGCATCTACCCATTTGGAAAATAAGTCTGTAATCACAAGTGCAAACTTATTTTGTCTGCTTGTCATTGGCAAGGGGCCAATAAAATCAATTTGAATTGCATGCCAGGGGCCTGACTGCCTCTGGGGTAGCAATTTTGTATTTTTCTTCCCAGGGAGTGGGTTGTTTTGTGTACAGACTAAGCAGCTGTCTACATAGTGCTGGGCACCCACTGTCATACCAGGCCACCATCCTGCAGTTTTGAGTATCTGCAGGGTATTGTCCACCCCTCGGTGTCTACCTGTTTGGGTGTTATGTACTGTACCTGACAGATAAATTCTAGTCACAGTGATGTAGGAATCACCCATGGCCTGTGATGTTCTTCCTTTTACTGGTGCCATACCAGTTTTTGATCTTCTGAGAGACATAAATTGTCCATATGCCTTTTGAATAGATTATGGGTTGGCAATTCTTTTTCTTTGTCTTTGGACAAGTAGTCAGACACTTCTTTGATTTGTGGATTGGCCTTCTTAATGGCACTGAGATCCAGTGGGACCATCTGGTACTTTTTATTTGCTGCTGCAACTGTTGCTGTTGGTATAGGGTGTGACATAGTCCATATGCCCCACCCCCTGAGCACCATCCTTGGCAAGGGTGTCTGCTCTGTCACTATATTCATGGAAGTGTTTGGCTTTGGAATGGGCCTTTACCTTGTGAATGTACAGTTTGTGCTTGAATTTCTGAACAAGGTCCTCAATGTAAACAAAGAGATCCTTGTATTTGATTGGAGTGCCGACAGATGAGGCAAAAGAATGGAGTCTCCAAAAGGGTATTAACTCTGTGAGGGAATTACATACCCAAGAGGAGTCAGACTAGGTAATGGTGTCAGCTTTTCTTGTGTTGACCATCTCTAAAGTGCAAGCTACTGCTGACAATTCTGTACACTAAGAGGACCGTATAAGGCATTTCTTGGATGCCTGTGTGGAATCCCCATTGGGTAAATGATTAGCACACCTAATCCAGCTATTTGTTGTCTCTCATTGCATGACGATGAGTCATCTGTGAAAATATAGCACATGTTGGGGTTTTTCAGGTCCGCTTCTGTGGCTGGCAAGAATGGGCTTGGATCTGGTAGGATTGGTGGCTGAAGTCCACATTCACGTGGTGTTCCTGAGAACAGAAGATCATGGGCCAAAATAGAGGGTAGTTTTGCTGGCTGCACCTTGATATCCTGATCCTCCAAGGGGAAGGACCAATGTGTGAGTCTGGTGTTTGACACTGTACCATCCTTGACTCTGTCTGATAGGAAGAAGTTGGTAGGGGCGTGGTTTGTGTGAAGCACAATTGGAGAAAATCCTATGATGTACAGGAAATGTTTGATTGCCCGGTATGTAGCCAAAAGGTTTCTCTCACAAAGAGAGTATCAGAGTTCAACTGAAGTGAACAGTCAGGATGCATAAGCAATGGGTCTGAGTGTGTTATTAACCCTCTGAGCTAGGACTGCTGACATGCCCTCCTCAGAAGTTGCAGTTTCCAAATGGAATGGAAGTTCTGGATTTGGATTGACCAGTGCTAGGGCAGAGGCCAAGGACTGCTTGAGAACAGTCACTTTTGCTATGTGTGTAGATCCCCATGACCAAGGGACATCTTTCTTTAACAACTCATACAGAGGTGTGGCCTTTTTTCAAAGTCACAGATAATCTCCCTGGAGTAATTGACCATACCCAGGAAATATCTCAGTGTTGCCACACTGGTGGGAAGTGGCAAATCTAGTAGGCCCTGTATTTTGTTCAGGATGTGGTGTCTTCCTTCTGCAGTGATGCGTAGACCAAGGAAGGTAAACTCCCTTAAGCATGACAATATTTCCACTATCACCACCGTGCTTGGCGAGTTACTAGACTATGTGACCAAGTTCAAGTACCTAGGTATGTGGATTGACAACAGACTTTCTTTTGCTGATCATATAGACAAGCTCTCAAAAAAACTTAGACAAAGGCTTGGACTTTTTTCTAGAATCAAGCATCTGCTTACCCAGGAGGCCAGAAAAAGCTTAGTTCAAACCACGTTCCTAGCTATCTTGGACTATGCAGACTTCCTGTATGGCCAAGTCCCGAAAACTGCCCTATCTAAGCTTGACACCCTTTATCATAGGACCTTACATTTCATCTCAGGTGCAGCATATAATACCCATCACTGTGTACTCTATTCCACGGTAGGATGGACCTCACTTACGTTCACGAGGCAAAGGAATGCTATGCTATGGACCTATAGATCTATAGCTAAGATGCTACCCTCCTACATTTCTGACTGTCTGACCTCCTGCACCTTACAAAACTATGCCTTAAGAAGCCATTCGTACATCTCACTAAAGTCTTTTCCCATTTTGACAAAGCCTCCTTTAGCTATGTGCTGCCCCAGCTGTGGAACAACATCCAGAAATCCATAAAATTGGTGCATCCTATTGGTTTTATGGAATTCAAGTCACTCTATCCGAGATACTTCTTGGAGCATTGTCAATGCCCTCCCTGTTGCTAAACTGTAGCCATACATTGCTTTTCTTACAGTCAACACTATACACTTTCTATCCTCTTGTTAGAATTACCCTAAGCCATGTTTCTGGATTCATTCTTGCTTTCTACTTGCTGCTGAGCCCCCAGCTTGCACTGTCATTAAAACTTTACTCTGCTGTACTAGAGCTATCAGTGTCTAAAATCACTGGTTCAGCACAGTGGTGCTGACTTGCTTGCCCCTCTCTGCTGTACTGTTTACTGGGATGAGGTTTCATGTTACGACCAAGCCTCATTGATTATCCTTATACCTCGATTTTATTGCTATGTATTGTGTTACTATGCCCATGTATGCTATATGTTTTATTGTGCTACTGTATTATTTGTTCTGTACCTACCAGGCCCTTCTTGAAAATGAGCTTGCTCAAGTGGAGTTTCAGCTGGCTAAATATTGATTGATTGTAATCTCTTTTTGGCATAGTTGTATCTTTGCAGGGTTGCATTTGAGGCCTTCTCTCTTTAATAACATTAGGAGCACATCCAGGAGCTCAAGGTGTTCTTCAGCAGTGGTTGTTGCCAAGAGTAATTCATCCACATACTGCAAGAGGCATTCTGGTGTTGAGAAATTTGAATGGTATTCCTCATGTGGATGTGAAACAGAGATGGGCTTTTGTGAAAGCCCTGGGGGAGGCAGTTCCATGTGCACTGTCTTCCTTCAAATGTGAAGGCAAATTTGTATTAGTTTTCCAGGGCCAATGGAAGTGATCAAGAGCCGTTGGAGATATCTGGAGTGCTAAACCACTTGTGGTTAGGTTTTAGCATTTTGAGCACATCGGGGGCAGATGCCACCATTAGTGCACAGCTGGGGGTGACTTAGTTAAGTCATCTGTAGTCAATGGTAAGTCTCCAAGTATTGTTTGACTTTTTCACGGGCCAAATGGGTGAATTAACTGTTGAGACACATGGTCTGATGACCCTTTGCTTCAGCAGTGATTGGATAGTGGCCCTCAGTGAGGGTAATGCCTCTGCAGAAAATGGGTACTGCTTCTGTCTAGCTGGTTCATGTCCTGCAACTTCTATGAGAGTACTTATTCTCCCACAGTCATGCTTGTTTTTGGCAAAGACTTCCAGGTGATTTTGCAGGATTGGTTCCAGCTTAGAGAAATATTTGTGATCACAGAGCATCATGATGACGTCATATTTTGCGTCATTGGCTAGTATGGCAGCCACCACACATGGATCAGGGATGAGCAATGCATGGTATTGTCCTGGAATTTGAGCCAGGAGCTGGTTGGCTATGTCCAAAACACAGTCGTGTTGTGCTATGAAATCAATTCCTAGAATGCTGAGATGATGACGTAACAACATTAAATCAAACAAGTGCATCACAGTGAGTTTGCCAATCTGCACTGTTATTGGATTAGACTGATAGGTGGTAAACACAGTTCCTTCAAAGGTTTGAGTGGAAGTTGTTCTTCCAGTGAAGCACGATGATTGACATGGGTCATCTAGATGTAACATGGACACAGCTGCACCTGTGTCTAAGAGTAACTCCAGTTGGTGGCCCCCCGATCATGGCCTTTATGCAAGGCCATCCGTTATCATCAGCCATGACAGAAGTGATGATTCAAACTGGGACCTGAAACTGTCAGTCTGAGTCCTCACATTCCTCCTCGGGAGGAGTATTGAAGCATTTCCAGGCTGGGTCGGCATTTTCCTCTTGCAGCATTTGTTGGACTTCAGGGTAAAGTGAATCTGGAATGTCTGGAGACTCCGTAGAAACTTCGTCCAGTGCTGCAACTGGAACTGTGATTGTAGCAGCAACTGAAGCTATAGTAGCACTGGGAAGGGAGTCGGCTAGGGATTGAACTCTCGTTGCGAGTTCCCTAAGCTGGTTGTTTTGCTGGGCTAGGTCTCTGTAGCCAGGGCCTTGTCATGGGCCTCATTTTCCATTATCCCCTTTCCCTTGTTATTGTTGTTGATTGAGCTGCTGATTCGGCCTAGGCTTGTATGGGCATTTTTTATCATTTTGTAATGCTCCCCCTGGGAGTTTTTCTGCTTGTAGGCTGAGGCCTTGTTGGGCTGGGCCTCCTATGGCGTAATGTGTAGGTGGTTCAGTGGTGTTCTGGACAGCTACTACTTTGGGTTTCAGGTCTTGTATATACAGCTGGAAAACTCTCTCTGTTCTCTCTAGGATCTTGGAAAATTTATCGGTTTTAGGAAACACTGCTGACTCGACCTTTGCTCGGAGGGCAGGCAACATGTTTTTCAGGAAAAGGGCCTTGTACTGAATAGAATCACAACTACTCTCCTCTTGGAGTGCTTGCTTTCTGGCTTGGTAGGCGAGCCATAACCAGCTGTCATACTGGCCTGGGCTCTCTTGGCATATTGCTTGATGGGCTGGGCCAACATTATGTCAATGAGGCTGGGGTTGTGGGTGGCCAAAAGCTCAGCAGCTATGTCATCAAACCTAACATCTGAGCTAGTGTGAGTGGATTTGGGTAGTTTTGCCCAGATAGTGGGCTCCACGGTTTGCCTCAAGACTTGAACTCGCTACTCCTCTGGAAGACTGAGCATTTCACATTGACTATTTCCAAGTAACAACTTAAATTATCACTGGTGGTCATGGGGCCTACTTTGTCTGCAATAGTTTGGATCACCTGTGTGGCCTGGAGCAGGTTGTTAATGATGATGGAGCTGTCATCACGCTTACCCTACATATGTTTTGGATGACTGCTTCGGCTGTGGCAGAGGCCACACCTCTGAGGATGGGTTGTCTTTCCACCTCATCATGAAATATTTTTCTCATATTCTCCCTCAGCACCCCCACTTGGTTGGCAGAGAGCATCAGGGTATCTCCTGCCTTTGAGATTGCAGCATCGATCATGCTATCGATCTCCTGCTTATCCTCCTTCTTGGAACAGTGATCGGTGGTGGGCTTCGCCGTCCACCTCCGTCACTGAAAGAGTTGTCACCTTGGATGACATTGTCATCCCCTGATGATGCAAGGCCAATGGGCGGGGGCATGCCCCTCCCACTGCTTTCACATGACCAGCCAACACCTCTCATTGATGGTGCAATTTCACCATCTTGGCTCTGCATAATATGTAATTTTCCCATTGTGCTGTCCCTTACTAAATTGTCCCTGTAACACTCTATACATGGTGCCAAGTTCACGATTTTCCCTAAGTTCTTTGTCTAACTCTCCCTGCATCCTTCTCATCTCCTCATGCAACTCACCGTTCTCCTCTCTCAATGTATCATTCACACCAGACAGTAAATCATTAATTTGTAACACATGCCTCTTATCCTTCTGCAACTTACCACATTTGTCCTTCAACCTGTCTAGTTATCTCTCTGTATTTTGCACAGCACAATGCAGTTCACTCTGACACTTATTATGGAACATTTGAATTTCCTTTTCCATTTCCTGCTGCTGTTCAGACAGTTCAGCGGACTGGAAGCCCAGTTCCTTTTTCAGAACTGACACCTCCAATTCCACTGCCTTGAGTTTTTTCTTTCACTGCCTGTAAGGTGACATAAAGTACAGCAATCATCAACCCTTCCTGATCATGTTTCTTAACCATGGGTTTGTGTAACCCCCTTGCAAATGGGTGTTCCTAAAAATGCAAGCCTGGACTTACCTTAGCCCTTTTGCTCTGTTCCCAATGGCCATCTCCTGGGCTTCCCCCGATTTGGCCACCAATTTTTTCTGGTCCCCTGGGTCTGCTTTGCCCATCAGTATGCCCCAACTGCAGCCCAAATGAAAATCCAGTCCCTTAAGGCTTAAAAAGTACTTTATGCAAGTATAAAGATAAGTGTGCTGCCTCAGGGTGGCAGAAATTGCATTGTGTGCAGCCCATGTTAAATGTGCTGCCTCCAGGGCAGTGGGACTCATGATGGCATGAAAATTACCCTCCATTGATCCGCTAGTTTTGTGGTCACCTCGGGGACTGTGCCATGGGTCCCAGGATCCCTTCTACCTAATTGGGACCTGGTGACCATGGACAGCCTGCTGGGGGGCTGCTCAGATGGAAATTTAAGAGTTAAGTTGGGGTTCAGGGCAAATATGCCTGAGCCGGGGCCCGGTCATCTGAATGTAACCCCCCCACCAGCCCCCCTTGTTTAATTAGCAGGGCTGCGCCTCTCACCACATAGCATGTGGGGCAAAAGAGAGGGATTGGGATTTACAGAACAGCTTATCTTACACATCTTTCTCTGAGTCTGCTATTACAGACAGGCAACCAAAATATGGCAACTACCTGGCACACACCTGGTGGGACCATTTACCACTACCAGCAACCCAGGTCCCTGGGAGAAAATGTTTACTCATAATTGTGCTAGGTTTGTACTTCTGGACAGGGGAACCCAAGTAAATCCAGACACAGTGGAAGCAATACAGTACTGTCCAAACCAGGTTGGGATTCTAGAGTGTGGCTTTTATTCATATACACAGAGAATAATCACAAAGCAAAGATGGACCCCCACAGGGTTACTCACACTGGTAATGCAGATTACTGAGGTGCAGACATTCCTGTACTTCCCATTTAACATAGGCATACTGAACACACACAGCGAACTCTCAGGTTCTGAAATGGAGACTGGCACACACGACCAGTTACTGGTACATTTTCTCTTGACTAGGCACACATGGCCAGTACTAGAACACTTCTTCTTGACTAGGCACACATGGCCAGTACTAGGACACTTCCTCTCAACTAGGCACATATAGCCAGTACTAGGACACTTTCCCATATTTCATGAGGAATACTGGTGGCACACATGACCACCAAGGAGCACATACAGGCTCAAAATCTTCCAGCACCCACTACACTTACGTGAACTGAAAATAGAGAACCCAAAACCCACATCTGGGTAACAATTTCCATCAGGCATTGGCCAACTGCACCAACTAAAAATTGAACTGGTGCCCAAACTGAACCTGGAGGGGTAAATTGGTTACTCCACATGGGGGGTTTCTCACCTTTTGCTTCTAAGTTTATACGCGGCCATTCAGCTGATTAATAACACCCTCACAAAAAACTTGTAGATGCTATCTTGAAATGTTTTTCACACTTAACATACTACATGACTAAAAGTTCTGTACTTGGACAGTTTCTATCTCTAGAATCCATTGTAGGCAGACACTCTTAAAAACAGACACAGTCTAGGTGATAGGGTCCCTTTTGTTAGGGAAGATTCACCAAAGGTTTGCAGGTGCCCCTCCTGGGCTGACAGAAAAGTACTCACAGTTCTGAAGTTGTCATAGGCAGCTTCACTAGACAGACTGGGTGAGGGGATTCTCCCTGACCTTTGAAGATTGCCCCCATCCCTCCTGGGATGGGACAAAGGAAAACCCACTTGGTAAGGTCTCCATCACTTCAATCACTGTCTTCTGTGTTCTTCTTCTTCTAGGGTGAGAACAAACTACCCAAAACACAGTGCAGCTCTCTGTCAGAGCTGTCTGAGGAGCTGCACAGCAAGCTGCAGCCTTCCCCTAGAACTCCTACTCAGGACTGATTCTACTCCAACTGAACATTCTAAAGCTATTTCCCTCAGCTGCTAGCTCAAGTGTGGCTTATGCTGCTGTGAGAGTTCTAAAATTACGCCACCTTCTAGCTCAGCTGAGACTGACACTAGAGCTTGACAGTGTGAAATCCATTTAACTGGCATTTCACTAGCTGCCTTTCTCTGCCTGCCACTGGTTCTAACTGGGATTCTAGTAGCCCCTGGGAACAAGGGGGTTACACTCACCCTCAGCCAGGAAAATGACTGTCCCCAGCCATTACCTACCCAGCACCAGGCCATCCTACCCTATGTGTTGACTATGGGGATGTAGCACTACCTTCTCCACTACCATGTGACAGGCACAGGCAGGCAACACTCAGGGCCCAGAGGCCAATGGCTGATATATCAGACCCTACATTTTGATCTTACTATGGAAACCAATGGCCCTGGAAGAACTGTCCAGAGCATAGCCCTAATAGGCCAGCACTGCAGCCCCTACAACTGGTCAGGACCAAAACCTGTCTATCCCCCTAGCCCTCTAGGGAAAACCTATCTACCAAATAAAACTACCCAAAAACAGCAGAACCTCCCCCCAGCCCAGGACACCTGCAAACCAAACACAGAGCTAACACTATACACAAGAATTACAATCCCACACTCCCCCACAAATACACCTGTGGAAGGAAAAAGGTTAACACATGTTAACAACTACACAGTATTTAAAAAAAACACTTTAAAGCACAGAGGAACTCAGATGAGTCCCTCCAATCCTCTTCTTGTCTTCTCTTCTTTTTTCACCAGGATCCACCTGAAAGAGAAAAGACAAAACATACCAAACCTGCAAAACACACGGTACAACAACACTAACCCATACCATCAAAACACTGGAGAATCCCAAAAATATTTTTTAGAAAAAAAGTAGAAAAGTACAAAACAGTAGAAATAACATTATGTACACTACACCTTTTGGGGATGGAAGACCCTAAATATCCCAGCTAGTGAGAAACAGTGCTCAAAGGCAGGGTTCATGAAAGAGTCTCTGCTGGGCCGGAGCCCGGTGCCCGGTGAAGCATAGTTCTTTAGTTACTGTAAATCCAAAGGGGAGAGCCTTTGTGGACAGTTCAACAGTCTTCTGTTAGCACCCTTTGCAAACTGTGTGAGAGGCCTTTTGGCACCATGCAATTCTGTTTAAAGTTGGACCAGCATAACATTCTGTGGTGATTTGAATATGCAGCCCATGATGCTTTGCATCGTGTAAGCATGTGTGATTTTGTATTTTCAGTTCAACAGTCTGTAGTCTGCCAGATGTAGGATGTGTATTGCAATGTCAATAAGGTAAGAAAAGTCTGGACTTGCCAGTCCCTTGAAGAACGAAAAACTGGACAGCACCTGGATCTCCAGCCACAGACTCTCCCTGGCAGCATTTTTCAGATACAGCTGGGCGGAAATCTTCCGGAAATGATAGGATGGATGTCTGGAAACTGCAGGGCTGATGCCATCTCGAGCTGATGTCATCTAGGAGATGGAATCTTGGAACAGGATAGGAACAGCTAGGCTGATGTCATCTCTGGTTGATGTCATCTGGAATTCCAGGCAATGAAATTGGAAAGGCACACTGTAAGGCTGAATAAACTGGATACACCTTGGATCCTGGAACACTAGTCTGGCAGAACAACATGAGTACAGCAACGGCTGGATGGCAGACACTGGCTACCACTGCTCTGCTTCCTTGAAGGTAGGCATGGGCACATTCACAGGATGATGATAATACTGAGGGTAGTACCACAATGGGTCTGGTGCAAGAATTGTGACCCCATCTGGGCGTTCATAATTCACATTATGGAAAGTCTCATTTCCGTTATCATCCACATAACATACAGTGTCTATGAACAGTGTCCTGCCCAACTTCCAAAACTTGAGTATGTCTCTGACATAACAATCTGCACCTGGATGCAAGTTTTTGGTTGCATCTTCCCAAAGCCAGGCTCTCCTGTTTTTCTCAATCTCCTTCCAGACTCTCTGAGGAAAGGTAGGAAAGGACATTCCGTAGATTTAATTTGCCTTCCTATAATGCAGTCTTTCCTCCATACTACTCTTCGTCAGTCTGTGGCCCCCAGCCTGGCTTGGGGGTGGCTAGTCCTGGTTCTGCCAGTGTCGCATACTCAAAGCTACATAGAACTTGTCCCTGACCCCTTCTGAGAGCAGGGCTGTGGAGGCACCAACTTCTTCTTTTGGTTCCTCCAAGGCAAGAGCTTGAGGCCACATACTGGGACCCACATACTGGGACCCTCAACAGAGAAATACACTTTTTTCCCCTCCTCTTCTTTTTCTCTTAGGATCTGGGCACAGGAGTGAGCAGTCGTCCTCACTCCTGAGTCAGTCCACTCTTCACTGGAAGTGGAGGTGGACACTTCCCAATCTAAGGTTCTCTAACCTCATCCTCTCCCATGAGACTAGGACTAGGACCCTCCCTCCATGGATCCACTGACTCTCCCTCTGCACTGTCCGTCTGCAACACAGGTGTGGAGACATCACAAGGAATCTGTCCTGGCAGTACATCTACACCCTTTTCCTTCGTGCCACACTCTGCTGGGCCTCCCCCAACAGGTTCAACCTGGTGCTGTGTGCTGCTACTTGCAGGATCTAACAGCTTTGTCCAAGTGGGAGCAAAACTAATTTAAGGTGCTCTGGACAGACCTTGCTTCTCTAAGCACCCTGAACAGTGAGGAATCAATCATGTGTCCCTTCCAGCCTTGAGGCACATTATGCATACTCTCACAGGGTATCCGGGAATCACAACATGAGGAGGCAAACTTTCACCATAGAAACATTGCTCTATTTCTTTAAGTTTGGTAACCTCTTCAGCTATCATAGCCCAGGCATGATCTCAGTAGTGGGATGGTCCCAAAGCCATGGCTGTAGATAAACACATAAAAGTTCACTGTTATTACTAAGTTCACTTTACTTGGAACAGTCTCACACAGTGGCTCCCTGTTGCTGTGTTTACTTTACTGCCCCACTCTGTAATGGCAGCAGCAGCACTCCTGGTGCATCACAATCTGTATTTGACTTAAGCCACTGCGCATCCGATTTCCTGCATACTGATAAATTTTGCTCAAACTGTACTGACTGCACTGCTTTTCTTCCTCAGCACATCTGTGTGATGTTCTAGGACTTTACCATTAGCTTTCAATCATTTTACTTGCTTAAAGTCACTAAAGCCACAGTATTTCTTGAACAGGATTGCTTGCTCATTGTAGCCTCTCATACAACTTACAGTCTCTCTAGTTGCTCAGAAAATGATACTGTTGCTGAATCAATAATACGTGCTCACAGTCTATTGCTCTGAATTCTTGCTGGGTTTTGATTACTTTATAGTCTTTCTTTGTGAAAACAATCACACTGTTTACACACAGATCCAGCTGGCTTTTTGAAAATCACAACACAGTTTGAGCTCAGTTTTGCTGAATGGTACTCACTGAATCAGCAGCTGGCTTTTCAATGGAAAATCTTGGCCTAAAGCCAATCCTGGAAGGCCTCTGGGTCAAAGCTGACTGGCGATACCGCCAATTGTCTCTACAAGCACCACATTTTCTCCCCAGTCAACCGGATTAAAGATTGAGCCCGATTTAGCACAGAAAACAGTCTGTCTTTACAGATGTTAAACGTTTACAGTCACAGTGACGATTCTCCTGCTACCAGCCCGAACACCACTCACTCTCTCCCTCTCAAACACTGGGCAGCACTCTATAGCTGGCTTGGGGGCAGGACTAATTGCAGTCTCACCAATCACTGGATGCCATGCAAATGAGACTCTTCTCATGCTCTTCTGCTTCATGGTGATCGTCGAGTAGGCAAAATTTAAACTGCAAAACAACTTTTTTTTTCTTTCAACTGTAACTTCACGGTGGGAGCACCATTTTGAACCATTTTTCATGGCTATTTCTCTAGCGACTCCCCAGTTCAGACAAAGCATTTGAAACTTTCAGGGCACAAATGCCTCTTTGTTTCTCACAGTTCACAATACTTTTTTCCTGTCACAACTTGAAAATTAAAGCTGGGAAATGTTCTTTTTGATGAAGGACAAGGGGCACACACAATCTAGCTTTACGTCTCCTTGGTCAACATTGGCACAATCATAGCAGCATGTGAACAGCAGACACACAGCGGCACATATGGATGGCACTACTCTGGGCAAATCCCTTATGCGCAAAGCTTCCGATTTTGGGTTACCAACTGCCAGACAGACAAAATGCTAGCCACAACCTGAGCAAACATCCTTTGTTTTCTCCCAAATTCAAAGACATCATTGGATGAGCCCATATTTTTGTAACCCCCCCCCACCGACCCCCCTTGTTTAACTAGCGGGGCTGCTCCTCTCACCACATAGCATCTAGGGGAAAAAAGAGGGATGGGGGTTTACAGAACAGTTTGTCTTACACATCTTTCTCCGAGTCTGCTATTACAGACAGGCAACCAAAGTGTGGCAACTACCTGGCACACACCTGGTGGGACCATTTACCTTGATCAGCAGCCCAGGTCCCTGGGAGAAAACATTTGCTCATAATTGTGCTAGGTTTGTACTTCTGGACAGGGGCACCCAAGTAAATCCAGACACAGTGGAAGCAATAACAGTATTGTCCAAACCAGGTTGGGATTCTACAGTGTGTTTTTATTCACATACGCAGAGAATAATCACAAAGCAAAAATGGACCCCCACAGGGTTACTCGTACTGGTAATGCAGATTACTGAGGTGCAGCCATTCCTGTACTTCCCATTTAACATAGGCATACTGAACACACACACAGCAAACTCTCAGGTTCTGAAATGGAGATTGCCACACACAGCCAGTTACTGGTAAATTTCCTCTAGACTAGGCACACACGGCCAGTACTAGGACACTTCCTCTTGACTAGGCACACACGGCCAATACTAGGACACTTTCCCATATTTCATAAGAAATACTGGTGGCACAGATGACCACCAAAGAGCACATGCAGGCTCAAAATCTTCCAGGACCCACTACACTGAGGTGAACTGAAAACAGAGAATCCAAAATCTATGTCTGGGTAACTATTTCCATCAGGTACTGGCCAAATGCACTGACAGAAAATTGAACTGGTGCCCAAACTGAACCCAGAGAGGTAAACTGGTTACTATAGAAGGGGGGATTCCCACTTTTTGCTTCCAAGTTTATACTCAGCCATTCATCTGGTTAATAACACCCTCATAGAAAACTTGTAGAAGCTATCTTGAAATGTTTTTCACACTTAACATACTACATGACTAAAAGTTCTGTACTTGGATAGTCTCTCTCTCTCTCTTTTTAGACTCCATAGTAGGCAGACACTCTTAAAACCAGACACAGTCTAGGTGACAGGGTCCCTTTTGTCAGGGAAAATTCACCTAAGGTTTGCAGGTGCCCCTCCAGAGCTGACACAAAAGTACACACAGTTCTGAAGTTGTCACAGGAAGCTTCACTAGACAGACTGGGTGAGGGATTGCTCCTGAACCCTGAAGATCACCCCCATCACTCCTGGGATGGGGCAAAGGAAAACGCACTTGGCAAGGTCTCCACCACTTCAATCACTGTCTTCCATGTTCTTCTTCTAGGGTGAGAAGAAACTACCCAAAACACAGTCGTAGCGCTCTGTCACAGCTGTCTGAGGAGCTGCACAGCAAGCTGCGGCCTCCTCCTGGAACTCCTACTCAGGACTGACTCTACTCCAACTGAACATTCTAGAGCTATTTCCCTTAGCTGTTGCAGAAGTGTGGCTTATGCCACTGTGAGAGTTCTAAGATTACATCACACTCTAGCTCTGTTGAGACTGACACTAGAGCTTGACAGTGTGAAATACTTTTAACTGGCATTTCACTAGCTGACTTTCCCTGCCTGCCACAGGTTCTAACTAGGATTCTAGTAACCCCTGTGAACAAGAGGGTTACATTCACCCTCAGCCAGGAAAATGACTGTCCCCAGTCATTAAGTACCCAGCACCAGGCCATCCTACCCTATGTGTTGACTATGGGGAGGTAGCGCTACCTTCTCCCCTAATATGTGCCAAGCACAGGCAGGCAACACTAAGGGCCAGAGACCAATAGCTGATGCATCAGCCCCTACACTACGATCTTACTATGGGAACCAGTGGCCCTGGAAGGACTGTCCAAAGCATAGCCCTACTAGGCCAGCACTGAGGCCCCTATGGCCAGTCAGGACCACAGACTATCTATCCCCCTAGCACTCTAGGGAAAACCTATCTACCAAACAAACTTTCCCAAAAACAGGGGAACCTCCCCCCAGCCCAGGACACCTGCAAACCAAACACGGCGCTAACACTATACAAAAGGATTACATTCCCACAGTCCCCACAAATACACCTGTGGAAGGAAAAAGGTTAACACATGTTAACAACTACACAGTACTTAAAAAGACACTTTAAAAGCACAGAGGAACTCTGATGAGTCCCTCCAATCCTCTTCTTGTCTTCTCTTCTTTTTTCACCAGGATCCACCTGAAAGAGAAAAGACAAAATACCAAACCTGGAAAACACACAGTACAACAACAATAACCCATACCATCAAAACACTGGAAAATCCCAAAAATATTTTTTTACAAAAGAAAGTAGAAAAGTACAAAATAGTAGAAAATATCAACATTATGTACACTACACCTTTGGGGATGAAAGGCCCTAAATGTCCCAGCTAGTGAGAAACAGTGCCCAAAGGCAGGGTCCATGAAAGAGTCTCTCCTGGGCCGGAGCCTGGTGAAGCACAGTTCTTTAGTTATTAAATCCAAAGGAGAGAGTATTTGTGGATAGTTCAACAGTCTGTAGTCTGCCAGGTGTAGGATGTGTATTGCAATGTCAATAAGGTAAGAAAAGTCTGGACTTACCAGTCCTTTGAAGAACGAAAAACTGGACAGCACCTGGATCTCCAACCAGAGACTCTCCCTGGCAGCATTTTTCAGATACAGCTGGGCGGAAATCTTCCGGAAATGACAGGATGGATGTCTGGAAACTGCGGGGATGATGCCATCTCGAGCTGATGTCATCTAGGAGATGGAGCTTTGGAACAGGATAGGAACAGCTAGGCTGATGTCATCTCTAGCTGATGTCATCTGGAATTCCAGGTGATGAAATTGGAAAGGCACACTGTAAGGCTGAATAAACTGGATACACCTTGGATCCTGGAACACCAGTCTGGCAGAACATGAGTACAGCAACGGCTGGATGGCAGACACTGGCTACCACTGCTCTGCTTCCTTGAAGGTAGGCATGGGCACATTCACAGGATGATGATGATAATACTGAGGGTAGTACCACAATGGGTCAGGTGCAAGAAATGTGACCCTGTCTGGGCATTCATAATTCACATTATGGAAAGTCTCATTTCCTTTATCATCCACATAACATACAGTGTCTATGAACAGTGTCCTGCCCAACTTCCAAAACTTGAGTTTGTCTCTGACATAACAATCTGCACCTATATGCAGGTTTTTGGTTGTATCTTCCAGAAGCCAGGCTCTCCTGTTTTTCTCAATCTCCTCCCAGACTCTCCGAAGAAAGGTAGGAAAGGACATTCTATAGATTTCATTTGCCTTCCTATGAACCAGTCTTTCCTCCTTACTACTCTTCATCAGTCTGCGACCCCTGGCCTAGCTTGGGGGTGGCTAGTCCTGGTTCTGCCAGTGTCGCATACTCAAAGCTACATAGAACTTGTCCCTGACCCCTTCTGAGGGCAGGGCTGTGGAGGCATCAACTTCTTCTACTGGTTCCTTCGAGGCAAGAGCTTGAGGCCGCATATTGGGACCCTCAACAGAGAAATACACTTTTTTCTCCTCCTCTTCTTCCTCACTTAGGATCTGGGCGCAGGAGTGAGTAGTCGTCCTCACTCCCAAGATGGTCCACTCTTCACTGGGTGCAGAGGTGGACACCTCCCAATCTAAGGCTTCTCAAACCTCATCCTCTCCCACAAGGCTAGGACTAGGACCCTCTCTCCATGGATCCACTCTTTCTCCCTCTGCACTGTCCGTCTGCGACACATGCATGGAGATATCACAAGGAATCTGAGCTGGCAGTACATCTACACCCTCTTCCTTTGAGCCATACTCTTCTGGGCCTCCCTCAACAGGTTCAACCTGGTGCTTTGTGCTGCTACTTGCAGAATCTTGCAGCTTTGCCCAAGAGGGAGCCAAATGAATTTTAGGTGCTCTGGACAGACGTTGCTTCTCTAAGCAGCCTGAACAGTGAGGAATCATGAATACGTCCCTTCCAGCTTTGAGGCACATTATGCATACTCTCACAGGGTATCCGGGAATTGTAACATGAGGAGGCAAACTTCCACCACAGAAACATTGTTCTATTTCTTTAAGTTTGGTAACCACTTCAGCTATCATAGCCCGGTTATGATCTCTGTAGTAGGATGGTCCTGAAGCCATGACTGTAGATAAACACAAAAAGGTTCACCAAGTTCACTTTACTTGGAAAAATCTCACCAAATGGCTCCCTGCTGCTGTGTTTACTTTATTACCCCACCCTGTAATGGTGGCGGCAGCACTCCTGGCACATAACAATCTGCATCTGACTCAAGCCACTGCGTATCCGATTTACTGCATACTGATAAATTTTGCTCAAACTGTACTGACTACACTGCTTTTCTTCCTCAGCACATCTATATGATGTTCTAGGACTTTGCCATTAGCTTTCAATCAGTTTTACTTGCTTAAAGTCACTAAAGCCACAGTATTTTTTGAACAGGATTGCCTGCTTGTTATAGCCTCTCATACAATTTACAGTCTCTCAGAAAATGATACTGTTGCTGAATCTATAATACATGCTCACAGTCTTTTGCTCAGAATTCTTGCTGGGTATTGATTACTTTACAGTCCTTTGCAAAAACAATCACACTGTTTACACACAGATCCAGCTGTTTTTTTTGAAAATCACAACACAGTTTGAGCTCAGTTTTGTTGAGTGGTGCTCACTGAATCAGTAGCTGGCTTATCAATGGAAAATCTCAGCCTAAAGCCAATTCTGGAAGGCCTCTGGGTCAAAGCTGGCTGGCGATACTGCCGATTGTCTCTACAAGCACCACACTTTCTCCCCAGTCAGTTGGATTATGGGTTGAGCCCGATTTAGCACTGAAAACAGTCTGTCTTTATAGATGTTGAACGTTTATAGTCACAGTGACAATTCTGCTACCAGCTCGCACATCACTCACTCTCTCCCTCTCGAACACTGGGCAGTGCTCTGAAGCTGACTAGGTGGCGGGACTAATTGCAGTCTCACCAGTCACTTGACACCATGCAGATGAGCCTCTCTCCCTCTTCTCGTGCTCTTCTCCTTCACAGCAATCGTTGAGCAGGCAAAATATAAACTGCAAAACAACTTTTTTTTTTCTTTCAACTGTAACTTCATGGCAGGAGCAGCATTTTGAACCATTTTTCATGGCTGTTTCTTTAGTGACTCCAGTTCACTCAGCAAGCATTTGAAACTTTCATGCCACAACTGTTTCTTCGTTTTCCACAGTTCACAATACTATTTTCCTGTCACAACTTGAAAAGTAAAGCTGGCAAATGTTCTTTTTGATGGAGGACAAGGGGCACACACAATCTAGCTTTACAGCTCCTTGGTAAACATTGGCACAATTACAGCAGCACATGAACAGCAGGCACAAGGCAGCACATATGGATGGCAGTACTCTGGGCAAATCCTTTATGCACAAAGCTTCCAATTTTGGGCTACCAACTGCCAGACAGACAAAGTGCTAGCCACAACCTGAGCAAACATCTCTTGTTTTCTCCCAAATTGAAACACATCGTCAGACAAGCCCCCAATTTTGTAACCCCCACTAGCCCCCCTTGTTTAACTAGTAGGGCTGCTCCTCTCACCACATTGCATCTAGGGGAAAAATAGAGGGATGGTGGTTTACAGAACAGTTTATCTTTCACCTTTTTCTCTGAGCCTGCTATTACAGAAAGGCAACCAAAGTGTGGAAACTACCTGGCACACACCTGGTGGGCCCATTTACCATGGTCAGCAACCCAGATCCCTGGGAGAAAACATTTGCTCATAATTGTGTTAGGTTTGTACTTCTGGACAGGGGCACCCAAGTAAATTTAGACACCGTGGAAGCAGTAACAGTACTTTCCAAACCAGGTTGGGATTCTAGAGTGTGGCTTTTATTCACATACACAGAGAATAATCACAAAGAGAAAAGGGACCCCCACAGGGTTAACCATACTGGTAATGCAGATTACTGAGCTGCAGACATTCCTGTACTACCCATTTAACATAGGCATACTGAACGCACACAGCAAACTCTCAGGTCCTGAAATGAGATTGGCACACACAGCCAGTTACTGGTACATTTCCTCTCAACTAGGCACACACGGCTAGTGCTAGGACACTTTCCCATATTTCATGAGGAATACTGGTGACACACACAACCACCAAAGAGCACATACAGGCTCAAAATCTTCCAGTACCCACTACACTAAGGTGAACTAAAAACAGAGAATCCAAAACCCACATCTGGGTAACTGTTTCCATCAGGCACTGGCTAAATGCCTGACTGAAAATTAAACTGGTGCCCAAACTGAACCCGGAGAGGTAAACTGGTTACTCCAGATGGGAGGTCTCCTACATTTTGCTTCCAAGTTTATACTCAGCCATTCATCTGGTTAATAACACCCTCACAGAAAACTTGTAGATGCTATCTTGAAATGTTTTTCACACTTAACATACTATATGACTAAAAGTTCTGTACTTGGACAGTCTCTTTCTCTCTCTCGACTCCATAGTAGGCAGACACTCTTAAAAACAGACACAGTCTAGGTGACAGGGTCCTTTTTGTCAGGGAAAATTCACCTAAGGTTTATAGGTGCCCCTCCTGGCTGACACAAAAGTACTCACAGTTCTGAAGTTGTCACAGGCAGCTTTACTAGACAGACTGGGTGAGGGGAATTGCCCCTGAACCCTGAAGATTGCCCCCATCCCTCCTGGGATGGGGCAAAGGAAAACGCACTTGGCAAGGTCTCCACCACTTCAATCACTGTCTTCTGTGTTCTTCTTCTATGGTGAGAACAAACTACCCAAAACACAGTGGTAGCTCTCTGTCAGCTGTCTGAGGAGTTGCACAACAAGCTGCTGCCTCCTCCTGAAACTCCTACTCAGGACTGACTCTACTCCAACTGAACATTCTAAAGCTATTTCCCTGAGCTGCTAGCTTAAGTGTGGCCTATGCCACTGCAAGAGTTTTAAGATTACATCACCCTCTAGCTCAGCTGAGACTGACACTAGAGCTTGACTGTGTGAAATCCATTTATCTGGCATTTCACTAGCTGCCTTTCCCTGCCTGCCACAGGTTCTAACTGGGATTCTAGTAACCTCTGTGAACAAGAGGGTTACATGAATAATGTATAATTGAGTGCCTGGCTACCCCTAGGGTAGCTATGTTCGACTTTTGCCAAAAAGTAAAAGACATTAAATGTTTTTGAATTGTAACTTGTTGCTGCATATTGGGAACATATTGTACATGTGGGGGAAAGTGTTTTAAACTAAAAATAGATGCTTTACCCTGGCAATTCCAGTCTTTTGGGACTCTTGTGTGTCAACCTGTCAACTGTTTCAGGGAGAGCTTGCTAAGTGCAGTAGCAGCAGGAAAACTGTAGGAGCCACATTCTTCATCTGTGTAGCAACTGCAAGTGCACCAACTGGACTACTGAACTGTGGGGCACTGAGGCAAATAATTATTCCTTTCTGGCTGCCCCAGGACATTGTTCAGGACTGCATCTGATCTGCTATGAGGGACAGTGGGTTAAGCAGCCATTGCCAGCAGCCACAGCGAATTGGGAGCCAGGAACAGAAAGCCAGGACTTGTAGGACATTCACTACACCTCCTGGATAGCCACCCAAGTGCTCATAGGGACTTACAGGGACATCATTTTAGGTGCCATTTCACCAACCCAATTGTGCCTTGAGTGTTCTGATTGACAGGTCTCTCAACCATTTAGAGACCTGTCACCCCATCTCTGCTGCCAAATCAGAAGTCGACCTAGGAACCCTATAAGAGACTGTGTTTGCCAGTTTTTCTTGAGATTCTGCCAGAGTGAGAAGAAGGAGAGCCCACTCCAGCCTGCTGGGAGCACCCACAGGGGTGAGGGCTTAGGCCCCTGCCATGCCACCAGGCTTGGGCCACTTAGCTAAGCCTCTCCAGACATCAGGGGGCATTTGTTATTTTTAGTTACAGCTTAAAAGTTAAAGTAAATTTAGTTCTGCAACTCTATCCCGGAGGTTGCCAGAAAAAGTCCTCCAGAGGCTAGCCTTCCCTCCCACATCTGGGAAAGATGTGGAAAAGAAGACCACCTGCCATGCCTCAGCTGAAGCAATCAATAGAAAATAAAGGAAAAACCAAGGTTGCAACAATCCTAAAAGAATCCTAATCTCTGCCGGTAGCTATAAACTGAATTACCTATTCTAAGGAATAAATTACCTAGCTATATGCATTTACTACAAAAACATTTGTTAATTCAGTGCCAATCAAGATACAAATATTTGAAATTTCTAACGCTGAATTAGTAAAACTAGTCACTAACAAAATTAATGTTAGCTAGTTACTAAACACATTCAGTATGCAACAATATTTACTGTTTTGGTGCTAATAAAAAATGAACTCTCAAAGAAATCTGCCTGTTGTTGTTTTAAATTATTTTTTTTCCCTCCTGTTCAGTGAAACTCCATGACCAACAGTCCGTCTGATTTTCCTCAGTCATTACTTGGTTGTAACCCTAATTGTCTGTACCAGACCAGGCTCCCCTTGAGCTGGTGAATGTTTGATGTATTAACTTGTCCTTTGTCCTGTCTTGAGGTGGAACCTTTGCAAAAGAGCACTTGTGCTTAAAGGTGTTTTCCGAATTACAAATAAACAAACAAACAAACAAATAAATAATACATTGTTTAACTTATGAGCCATAAAACAAACTTACAGAAATGTTTCAGTAAATTAACAAGAGTGACTTTTTTTTTTATGAGTAATTGCATGCAGTTCTAAACACAAATATTTTTCAAAGGCCTCTCGCAGCCTCCCTTTGCTGAACTCATGCTGGGTGACTCATACCACTCCTACATGAGCCACTCACATGTACAGCCACTAGTGTGGCTGCACTTTTGAAGTCCACACTACACCCACCCCCAATTACATCTCCAGTACTGCCTCCTCCCCTGGTTACCCCCTGCTTGCTGAGACCTGGTGGGCAGTGAAGTACAGCAGTGGATCAGACTTCAAGGTGAGTGAGGGTCAGGTGTTCAGACTCTCTGGAAGACTGAGGACTATAGCAAGTTTTGTACAAGCACAATGTGTAGGAAATCAGTGGGTAGCTGGTAAAACCCTGGTCTGGCTGGTCACGCTCACACAGCAGTCTTTCTCACTAGTGTGGCTGCGCTTTTGAAGTCCACACTACACCCTTCACTAATGTCGTCTCTGGTACTGCCTCCAACCCTGGTATCCCCCCTACTTACTGGAACCTGGTGAACAATGAAACACAGCAGCAGATCAGACATCAAGCTGTGTAAGGGTCAGGCTGAGGGAAGCACCAAAGCAAAGAGTTGCACAGCATGCAGAGGAAGGAATTACAAATGAAAGACTGTGTTTGTTTTGGAGACAGGAAAGCAAAGCTGAGTTGCACAGTGGAGCAAATATTCAAATTTCCCTAATATTTCTTTAGATATATTTTTTATTTTATTTAAATTTTTTTCACACTAATATTTTAATTGCTTTCTGGCCTCAAAGTTAATGGCATAATAAGGAATTCATTTTGTAACCCAGTGACAGGAGAAGTCAGATTGCAAAAATAAAAAGAAAAATATTTTCAATGATTTCCAGTATCATTGATCATTTTAACAGCAGCAGTGGTCATAAAACTATAAGGTCAGTCAAAACACCAAGTGGTAAGCGCAGTTACATCTGCCATTGTTTTTCCACAATCTTTGTCAGTGAAATCAAGAGTAGAGATCAGAAAGCCATAAATATAGTAGTCAATTATTCAGTATTCAAAGCTGGCAGACAATGACAGTACATTGTTAGGCTGTGACTAATACACCCTGTTCCTATTCACATAAAAGAATCAAGTAGATGCCTACTGAGATTAATAAAAAAGAAACTGCTATACATGTTCAGGCTGCAAATAGGAGCGATGTGGCTGAATAAGATCTCCTGCAGTGCTAAAGAGGAACTCCTCGGGTATACTTATTTGGAGGGGCACACAACATATTTACATGGTACATGGGACAAAGCAGGACATGACATGACTGTTTTTTGGTGTTCCAGTACACAAGAGGGTCAGCGTTAAAGTCCACAGTCGGCTCATCCAAATAATTAGTGAGCATCTGCTCTACAGAATGTGGCAACAAACACGTTCTCTGCTGCTACTGCTTGTTTTGCAGAGAACTCATGAGCAGCAACCAATCATAATGATGTGCTTTTGTAACCTGAAGTACAGTGTCATGGGCTTATGCTGCCTGCTTACCCGGTCTTCCTGCATCAGTAGGCAACCTCATTGTCAGTGACATGCCACCACTCACAGCACTGTCATTTGGGCTGCAGACGCCACCCACTCCAGTTGTTCCAGAACTGCCTGCTCCCCCGGCATCCTCTGAATGGTACAGGTCCATCTCACTCATGACTCCCTCAAGTTCACTACACAGTTGCTACTGGTATTCTCTTACTCTGTACCTCTTCATGGCCAGGTACTGTATAATGCACATTTGAATCTTGGGTCTAGCATGGTTGTGAACACATAGTTAGCATTGTCATGTATGGTTGCAAACTGTGTTAGCTCCCTAGTAAGCCCTTCAATGAGTTATTTGATGGGATCTGGAAACAAATCCATATTATGGTACTCCTGGAGACTCTTCATGGTTGACATGAGGAGATGGGCAGCTGGAATGCCTTGATTCAGTAAAGCTGTATTGGAGCTTAGGTCACAGGTACATTTCTCAAAGGGAGACAGAACCTGGACCATGATTTTAATGATGCTCCAATCCTGGTGTAGCAGTCCCCCACCAATATCCTGCTTGATTGATAACTCATGTAGAACACACTTCTCTTTCAGCAAGCATTGCAACATATAAAATGTGCTTTACCATTGTGTACTGACATCTTGAATTAGTCAATCGTTTGGTAAACCAAAGTGGTCCTGAACAGTTTGCAGCTCTCTGGTTGCCTTAGTGGAACGATGGAAAAATTACTGAAATGGCTACCGATGTCTCTTGAAGTATCAACAACATGAGAAGCACCTACACTGCTCTGGAGAGCACCAGTGACAACGAGGTTCAGTATGTGACCAAAGCAGCGGATTCCCTGGGAGTTACCATCATGAACTGCTTTTGTTGTGTTTTTCCCATTATCTGTAACAAAGAACCCAATGTGTAAACCTGTTATGCTAATCCAGGAGTCAAGCATTTCTTGCAAAGACATAAGAAGGTTAACTTTCTGGTGCCACCTACCGCTGTTACCTCAGCTCGGACATGGACCCCTTTGGCTGCCACTGTGTGCCAGGTGTGTTCACATGCAAAGGCTACAACACTAAGGAGAGCACAAATTCAGTGGGATGGGGTGTTGCAACAGCCAAGGCCAGAGGAAGAGGAGTCAACAGCAGTTATGCCACCATGTGTTACTGGTGTAGGTGAACACCAGAGTGCTGCGAGTGAGAGTTATGCATGTAGTGAGTTTGTACTGGTTCATATATCAGACATGGAGTGAAAAACCCTGACCACAACCTGGTTCAGCAATTTCTCAATCTGACTGCAGCATGCCTCACAGATATTTGGCATTACTGTATGAGAAAAAGTAGTTTTCAATGGGATGTGGTACTTATTTTGCAAAAAACTTAGTAGTCTACAGAATCCAATATCTTCAACAATAGAATAAGGTTGCAGATCTAGTGCAATCATCTCACCTATGAACTGTGCAATCCGAACAGCTGTGGAGTGAGTTGGCAAAAACTTTGTACAGGCCTGAAATGCTTCCTTTATTGTGAGAGGAGACTTTTGAAATGGTATAGCCTTGGTCCTGGCCCTGGATCCAGAGTGGACAAATGCAGGTGATTTCAGCTGTGGGGAGCACCATGAATTGCACATCTGCTGTCTCACCATCTGAACCGGTTTGTTAGGGACTTGGGTTTATGCCTGTTAGAGTACTTGGGCAAGGACTGGAAACAAGACTTTGCTGGTGTTTGGTCACTTGCTGACTGCCTCTGCCACCATAACCACCACCCCCTCCACCACAAGCACTACCAACTGAGTAAGGAACTGGTTTTGATTTTTTTGAAATACAGCATTCAGTGGCATGAAGAGACAACACAAGCAGAGGCTTTGTCTAAGTTAGGCACCTCAGGACTCTTTTTTAGAAGGTGGTTCCAAAAACACATTGTGCTCAGTTTGTTAACAGTTGTGTCATGGCTGATACTCTGGCCACAGTGTGAACACAGCTATTCTTTTACCATCCTCCTGCTCAGAAAAACATGTCCAGATATCACTGGAACTTGTACCTGATCTCAGCCCTCTTGTACACTGCTTGTGTCCGCAACCACCAGATTTAGTCTGTAGTAGTGTAGAAGTTTTTTTTATTTATACTTTCTGGTGCCACCTACCGCTGTTACCTCAGCTCGGACATGGACCCCTTTGGCTGCCACTCCCACATTAGCCATGACCCCCCTGATACCCACTGGCTTGTCCCCCAGGGACCCCTCTTAAGGTGTCACAATTGATGGGATAGATGGGGGAGTTGGTCTGAGAGCTGATTGCAGCCGAGAGGTGAGCATCATCTGGGCAGGTAGGTGGCAATTTTCTCCCCTGATTTTTGCGAGGTTGGGGATGTGCACAGATGACCAGCATACACCCCACACCCGAACATGTTAGCGTCAGTTTAAGCAGTACACCCAGCCTCTTCTAGGTGTCTGTATAATGCTGACACCTCCCCCCCCGGAGAAGGACAGCAGTCCTCGGACGCTCGATCTTTCTTCCCCTGACCAGCCCTGCAATGTCCTAGGTCCCAAAGCTGGGCCACTGGCATCACAGGTTGGCACCCTGCCCCTGTGACAATGGGCTGGCTAGTAGTGTAGAAGATTGTTGTGAACTGACACCAGGTGCAGTGTCAGAACCACTAGGATGAGCAAAAGTTAGAATAGACTGCTTAGTTTTTGTTTGTTTTTTAGCATGAGGTTGACATGACAGATGAGGAGGAACAGTGGCAGATGTTGTGTTCCTGGCTTCAGCAGCTAACTTTACATTGGTTTTGACCCATGTGCTTCCTTGTGGAATGAGTTGAGGACTCAGTTTCAGCATCCTCAGACTCACTCTGGTCAATGTTCTCAGAGACGTGTCATGGAACACATCTTCAAGCCTTTTTGAAATCTTCTGGAGTAGATGTATATTATGACCAAGAAGACATTATCTCACTGTCCTCATCATGCTTAGAGGAACTGCTTGGATTTAACTGTCAAGCCTGTGGCTGAATACTTCTATCATGATCTGTGGTCAAGGTGGTACTGGTGAACTTGGTGGTGATCATAATGGTGTCAGCAGCAGCAGTACTGGAGGTGGCGGTGATGCAGGTTGTAGCAATTCTGGAGGTAGTGCTGATGGTGACATTGGCAGCAGCACTGTAGGTGGTGGTGATGGTGGCAGTAGCAGTACTGATGGTAGTGCTGATGGTGACACTGGCAACAGCAGTATAGGAGGTATTGCTGATAGTGACACTGGCAGCAGTACTAGAGGTGGTGGTGATGGTGTCAGTAGTAGTATCAGAGGTAATGCTGATTGTGGCACTGACAGCAGCAGTGGAGGTGGTGGTGATGGTGGCAGCAGCAGTATTGGAGGTATTGCTGATGGTGACACTGCCAGCAGTACTGGAGGTAGTAGTAGTAGTAGTAAAAAGTTTATTTCTGATATCAGAAATAGGATAAAACCCAATTTAGCATCAGCTAATTTACAATGGGGTCCTACTGAACAAAAATATCAGTTAGGGGTGATGGTGGCAGTAGCAGTATCAGAGATAATGCTGATTGTGGCACGGACAGCAGCAGTGGAGGTGGTGGTGATGGTGGCAGTAGCAGTATCAGAGGTAATGCTGATTGTGGCACTGACAGCAGCAGTGGAGGTGGTGGTGATGGTGGGAGTAGCGGTATCATAGGGAATGCTGATTGTGGCACTGACAGCAGCAGTGGAGGTGGTGGTGATGGTGGGAGAAGCGGTATCAGAGGTAATGCTGTTTGTGGCACTGACAGCAGCAGTGGAGGTGGTGGTGATGGTGGGAGTAGCAGTATCAGAGGTAATGCTGATTGTGGCACTGACAGCAGCAGTGGAGGTGGTGGTGATGGTGGGAGTAGCAGTATCAGAGGTAATGCTGATTGTGGCACTGACAGCAGCAGTGGAGGTGGTGGTGATGGTGGGAGTAGCAGTATCAGAGGTAGTGCTGATGGTGACACTGGCAGCAGCAGTGGAGGTGGTGGTGATGGTGGCAGCTGATGTGGCAGCAACATCAGTCACTACAGGGCTGTGGCTTGCTCTGCTACAGTGGTGGTGGCAGTGGTACTTGCAGTGCTAGCACTGATTGAAGTAACAACTGGTCTGATTGGAGTGAAGGGGACAGCAGGACAGTGAATACATGTCAATTGTTAAACCCTATCTTAATCACTTTTTTGGAGGGGCTGGTCCACAGAAGTTTATTGACTGTACTTGATTATGTGACATATTCACTCGTCAGATAAATTGCAAAAAAAGGAGAATAAAGTTTTTCAATTTTTATGTATATTTTATTTTCCTGATGCTATAATTAGTTTTTAGTTTTTCTAATGCAATAGTGTATGCAAAAAAAAAATATTTTTTACATCAGCAGGAACTAGAAATAGGAAGAATTACTGTTTTTTGTTTACCTAGTGATGGCAGTCAGCAAATGTAACTGACAGCTCAGACAACTTCTGTCGTGTCCAGACTCTGGAGACAGAAAGACTTCAACAATTTTTTTTTATGTTGTTGTTTGTAACTTTTTACTGTAATGACAGCTATGTCAGAAAACTAAGTCTAAGCTGCAAAAGCCCAAAAGCCCCCCCCCCGGCCCTGCCTACCCTCGGACACAGATAAGGTCTGTGGTGTCCAGTCCAGAGACCAAAACAACTTCAACAAATTTTTTGTGTTGTTGTTTGTTACTTTTTACTGTTTTAATAGCAATCAGAAAGTTAAGGCTCGGCTGCAAAGGTGCCCCCAGGCCCTGCCATGTCTACTCTAGGGCACAGATAATGTCCATAGCATCCAGAGACAAAAATAGTAAAGAATTCAATATTTTTTTTATATTGTTGTTCCAACTTCTTACTTTTTTAACAGCAGTTAGAAAGTTAAGGCTAGGCCACAAAGATCCCCCACCCCGGCCCCTACCCATCCTAGGGCACAGATAGAATCTGTGGCATCTGGCCTGGAGAAAAAGAAGACTTCAACAATTTTTTGTATATGTTTGCTTCAACTTCTAACTGTTTAAACAGCAGTCAGAAAGCTAAGTCTTGGTGCAAAGGTGCCCCTGGCTCCTGCCCTGTCTACCCTAGGACACAGATAAGGTTTGTGATGGCCAGAGACAAAAAGAGTAAAGACTTTAACAATGTTTATGTTTTCCTTACACATGTGTGCGCAGCAAACATCTTATCATAAGGAACTGCATTTTAGAGGTGTGTCACTATTGAGTGCTATGCAGCTGAAGCTGCAGTGTGCAGGGCAGTGACAGCCCAATGATCAGTGGGGTGCATACCTCTCAAGTTTCCCTGATTTTCAGGGACGTCCCTGATTTTGCCTCAAACTTTTCCTTAGTCCCTCTAAAATACATGTTTCCGTGACTGAACAGTGGGATTGTGAGCACAAAATAATGACAGACATTAAAGTTAGAGACCTATTCTTATTCAGAGAATGCATTTTACACTAAGCCCCTTATTTTATCAGCTTCCTGAATGGATAGCACACATTTTGAAGCTGTGTCCCTGATTATGGTCCTTTGTCCCTGATTTTTTTAAGCCTTGTCCCTGATTTATGAGGCAGGAGGTTGAGAGGTATGGTGGGGTAGATTACAACACTGTTCCCTGCCTTGCCGAGCAGAAACACTGTGTAGCTGAAAGGAAAGATCCATTCCAAACCGGAGTGGCTCTGTCCTTCCATCCGCAGGACGCCACCCAGCAGCCTGCTGAGCAGCATCATGATCAGCCTGCTGATGGCCCCCCCACCAGTATCTGTGGGGGGGTAACGTGTCTAACCACAAAGTTACCACATTCTTGGAACAGCACAGATTTTGAGCATTTGAATGTCTTTTACTCCTGTTTTACTGGCTGGCAAACCTGGAAACAACTCGAAGACTAAAAGCAGTAGGATTCCCTGGAACTTTTTGAGGGATTAATTTGCCTTTTGCTGCAGCTGTTCATCCCAGTATAGAGACTGTAAAAGGCAACAGGAGCTGAAAACAGCAGACCAGTGGCAAGGAAAGAATACCAGCTCATCATGTACGTGGCATGAGGATGCAAGATAAAGTCACCGGAGTTCAGCCAAAATAGATCAGTCATTGCTGGTTAGAGAGCTGTTTTCACAGAGTCATAACATTAATTGTTTGCTAAACACACTAGCATAGCCACACAATGGAAAATCTAGCTGTAAAGGGTGTGCTGTGCTCCATTCATAAAACATGAATGTTATTTGTTCCTAGAGGTAAAAAAAGTGAAAAAGTTGCAGATAACACTTTATACATGGGTCAGGAGAAATGCAGATTTTACCTGGAGCTCATTGCAGGTCCAGTTCTTAGGACTGCCACTTCTCCCACATTCCTGTTCCAGAGTACCTGGAGTTCTGGCCTCAAATCCTCTGCGTAGGGAATACAAGCCCCAGTCATAACCCCTGCCATATCCCGCTGGCATTGGTGGAGAATATTGGGCAACTGCCACTTAAGTAGTTATACGGTAATTGTGTAGAAGTATGTTGTGACATGACACTGTGATGCATGATTTGAGGAGGGAATGCTCGGTCAGTTATTTATTTTTTTTACTTTGTTTGAGTGGAGAACTCCCTCCCACACCCCCATGTTAAAAAAGACATGGGAGGGTTGAGGGGGTAGAGCCCCCCAGCTCAAACAGAGTGACAAACATGATGCCATGATGCGTGCTCTGCTGTGGGAGTGCTCTGTCAGTTATTTGTTTTAGTTTGTTTGAGTTGTACGGCTTCGTCCCCCACACCTCATGTTAAAAAAAAAACATTGGGGATGTGGAGACAGAGCCCCCAGACTCAAACAGAGTGACAAAACAACACAAACACACTGTTTACCAAACTACACATCTTACTGTACTACCACCCCACCCAAAAGAAAAGAAAGAAAATACACACAAGCATATGGATTAGAATGCTAAGCAATTAAACATTTTAAAAAAAATATCACTTATCAATAAAATCAAATATATTAGCAGCTTACCACAATGATGGATCCCATTACTATTGACAGAATATCTGGTATTTGCTCAGCAATAGATTCAGTTATAGCATTTTTGCAGGAAAGGAGAGGAGAGTGATTGCCATCCATAAAATATGTAAGAAATGTGGAACAGAGATGTCCTTCATAAAGGATTCATCAGCTGGCAAGATTGGAAGTCTGTGGAGATGTAAACTAAGGTGGTGTCAGGCAAAAGTTAATGTTCTTTCAGATAAATACTTTGCTAAGTCAAAAATACCTATTCAGAAGTTACTAATGGTAGTATTCTACTGGGAATCTAAAACTCCTGTCACTGTGGCTACTAAGCTGCTGTCAATTGACAAAAAAATCTGTGATAGACTTTTATCAGTTTCTCTGAGATATATGTACGTGGAAACTCATACAGCATGGAGAAGAATTAGGAGGTGAGGGTTAAATTGTCCAAATTAATGAAAGTGTCATGGTTCAGGCTAAGTATTACTGAGGCTATAATATGTAAACCCCAGACCAGTGAGTATTTGGAATTTACGATGTAGAGAAGCAAGTGGGAATTCTGAACTTTGTAGAAAGACGAGAGCCTGCCATTAATTGCAAAGAATGTAAAAGCAAGATCTATCATATAAAGGACCAGTGGGCTGCCTGTATTAAAATTCCAGCTACACCAGACAAATATTACCAACATAAAACAGATAATCATTCTGAGAACTTAGTTGACCCCAGCACGGGAGTGCACACTAATGCAGTAAGGCATACTGAGCCAGAGTGAAGAAACAATTTAAATATACAGTATGAATAGCACTAAAACGGAAATAGTTCCATCCTATCTAGATGCCTTCATGTGGTGTGAACGTTATGGCAAGTCTACAGCTGATGTGTTCAATAACATATTAAAACAGATTGTGCTGTATCAAGAAGACCAACTGAACTGACACAAAAGCTTGGATAGTGTGCATCCAGAGTAAGTAAACTTTTGTTTTACATATTATAAAATGTAGTGCAACACAAAATAGCACAAAGAATAACTGAGTGTTAGTGGAATGGGGTGGGGGGAAGTGGACAAGCCCACAACTGAACAAAACAATAAACAATAAAATAATTTAGAAAACTCATTGTCTCTTACGTGGCTAATAGTAAAAACAAGGGAAAATTAGGGGGTGTTGGAGTGGAACCCCCTAACAAAGGTTTAAACAGAAATTCAATAACCACAACAAAGTAATGATATGCAACTAACAAGTCTTTCTTTTTCTCCGTTTCATGTAGATGCCAAAATACATTCTGGATAGCATAAGTAGGGCCCTTTTCTGTATCGTTCTTTTACTTAAATAAGTACTGTATTTTGCTACAATCATACAGCATTAAACTTTTTTTTGCCTGCCTATGCCTTCATTTTTCAGATTGATGTCTCCATCATTTCATTTGTTGACTGTTTTTAACCATTAGTTGTAAAAAAATGTATTTCTTTTTTTAAATGCCTGGTTTTCCATTTTAACACATTGCAAAAGCTACTTCACTGAGTTAAGTCAGAACGTCTTTTTACATCCGTCTGTGCATGATCACGTAATGTAACTACTGTATTAACGCAAAATTGATATTCTCACTGCAATTAAGAATTAGGTCCAATGTTCTCCACCTATGCCATCTTGCCCACTTCCCAGGTGCTTCCCTGGTGTGCCCACTCATTGCTGCTCAGGCAGAGTGGATCATGCGTGGTTCCATTGCATCAGCATGTTAATACTGTTGTTGAGTCTGCATCCCATTAATTGTTCACAGAATGTGCATTAGTGAACACACTGGAATAGTTTCCTAAATTGTTGCTTGACTGGTCCAAATATTGATTACATTTATTACTTTTTATTCTTTTGTGTGAGAAATACTGTAAGTACTACATATCTTTTGTATTCATGTTGTTTTCACTCAAATTGTTTGTCAAATTTATTTGACAGTAATGTGACATTTTTTACTCACCTTCACCCCAGGTGAAACCCCCATATTGACTTTTAGCTGCATTATCATTTTTATGCTGGCTGGTGATCATATTCACCTGTAAAACTTAAATTTGTATACATTCAGAGTTATAAAAATGCACAATTATTTGATACAAAACACATACACCAAGTGCATTGATTTCTTTCATGGCCATGTATAAAATCCATAACTGGCACATTGTTGCATGCTTATGTTTTGGTATTGTCACTATGAAAAGTTAACTTGTAGTATTAAAAGATTTAATTTTGGCTTTAGCTGTGTAACCCTTCCCCACCCCAAATCTTCATTGTTGCTCCTGTTTTATGCTTCATCAAAGTCTGATGCTGCCTGTTTGCCACTGTCCTTAATCTTTACTGCTTACTCACTTTGGTGGAGCCTTCCTAAATGATTTTGTATACATTAGTATGAGCCAAAGCTCTTCCCCTTCCTATCATCATCTTTAAACTGGAAGATGGGTGAAGCTGCATCAGGTGTTACTGTGTAAATAAATTGTGTTTTCTTTTTATTTAGTTCATTAGTATTTGTATTGCTGGTACAGTGGACATTTACTGTATCACAATACTAGTCAGAAAACCATATGCATATATTTATATATAGTAACTGGGTTTTGTTTTTTCCCTAAGGGAAACCCAGTTTGTAATTTGAAACATAGAAACATAGACTTTGACGGCAGATAAGGACTACTTGGCCCACCTGGTCTGTTCATTTCCCTACCCTATTGGATAAGCTGCAGATCCTAGTTAATCAACAGCCTACTTCTTCCTTTTCAGTTGTAAAGAAGTGTTTATAATGGCAAACATACACCAGGTTTCCCTTGTACTGCTCATGCGCAAGCCACAGCTCTTCCCTTCTTCAGCACCGCTGCCACCCCTTACCGCTTGTGGCAGGGGGAACTCCCTGTCATGGTAATGGACCATCTTTTCTCATTTACTGAAACTTCTGCTGCAGCTGTTTTCTCATTTCTTCTTTTATTCTATCTCTGTATTTTCTAGACTAAAAGGCTGGCCACCTTTAGCCCTCCCCCCTTTCTCTTAGCTATCACCCACTTTTATTTCCCTTTTCCTTCTTTAAAGGTCCAGCTATTGGGAGGTTAAAAAAGTGACCTCTGTAACATTTTGATAAAAGGAGCCCATGTGGAGATTACAAGGAAAAGTACTGGTACCAGTAATGAAATGCTATGAGCAATAGTACACTCAGGACATGAATGTATAACCTGTTATTTGTCAGAGAAAATGGTCCTGATGTTTGGTTAATGGAGCACCCCCCCTTTTATGCTTCTGTACCCCTTTATTTTCCCTGCTGCCCCATAGTATTATGTATAAAACTAAAACTCCCAATTGAGGAGAGATGCTGCTGTTGGGTCCTGGTTAAGTACAGTGGCTTTCTGTGCATATTAACCTAAAACAAAACTAAGAGGGCTGTTTTGATATAAGAATAACAAAAGCTTGCATCTGTTTCCTTTAGATGTTAGCTGCTCCCTTCTAAGATATCTTTTGCAGCAGACAGCATGTTGCTGCATGAGAGTTTGGGAGTACATAATGTTCTGACCTCGGGTCAACCTTTCCCAGTGTTGTAAACATACCTGCAAGTGCCAGCTTAAATCTTCTCTATGGAGCAACAGTGGCTAATTTTATATGTCATGTCTGATGTCACTCACAGGGGAGTAAAAATTTCCTAACTTCCAGAGAGCATATAAAAGCTCTAACTCCATTCTGAAATGAATTTTAGACTGAGACAGAGAGATATGGTCAGTTCCTGCTGGCTGGTATAGGTAGAGGACTGACAGAAGTCCCATTCTACTGCTAAGTGGAAGCTGAGAGGAGTTTGCCACATCCTAAGAACATTATCTTTGTTCATTTTCTGGTGATTATTTTTTATGATGTCTCTCTTTTGCATCTACCGTTAAGAAATGTTTATGAATCAATAAACATCACACTAGACAAAGTGTGTTAACTTTATAAGAACTGTGTTTTGCTCATATGTTATGCCACACTCCTACAGATGGCGTGAGAAGAGGAATAACTGCTGGCTGAGTCTTGCTAAGGAAGGGAGATGTTCTGGTGGGTACCACGCTGGTGCCCCTGGTGGACACATGTTTCAGGACAAGGACTTCAGAAAAGTATCCACAGATGTCCTGACAAGGAGAATGGCAGATGAGACAGGAGTTGCCCTGCATCCAGGCTTCGATGTCTGACCCAAGATGAAGTCAAAACCACAGGAAGACAGTGCCAAGCTGGAGGAGAAGGAAGAGGAAGAAAACTATCCAGTCTTGGAAGAAGTTCCCCTGAGGATGTGGGAGAGCTTCTGAAATGGCTATGCATTAAGCAGATGCAAATGGACAAGGAGTGAGACCTGGAATGCAGAAGTCAAGATGCCAAGTGGCAGACATGATGCTTGTGCTGCATGCTATCCAAACTGGGACAAGAGACAGAGTGAGTTATCCAACAGACATTAAATGATCAAAATTAATGGACTCAGATGATCTAGAGATATACCTCACAACATTTAAGAGGGTTCCCCCCAAAATATCCTGCTTGATTGATAACTCATGAAGAACACACTTCTCTTTCAGCAAGCATTGCAACATATAAAATGTGCTTTACCATTGTGTACTGACATCTTGAATTAGTCAATTGTTTGGTAAACCAAGGTGGTCCTGAACAGTTTGCAGCTCTCTGGTTGCCTTAGTGGAATGATGGAAAAATGACTGAAATGGCTACCGATGTCTCTTGAAGTATCAGCAACATGAGAAGCATCTACACTGCTCTGGAGAGTGCCAGTGACAACAAGGTTCAGTATATGACCAAAGCAGCAGATTCCCTTGGAGTTACCATCATGAACTGCTTTTGTTATGTTTTTCCCATTATCTTTAACAAAGAACCCAATGTGTAAACCTGTTATGCTAATCCAGGAGTCAAGCATTTCTTGCAAAGACTTAAGAAGGTTAACACCGGTGTGTTCACATACAAGGGCTACAACACTAAGGAGAGCACAAATTCAGTGGGATGGGGTGCTGCTACAGCCAAGGCCAGAGGAAGAGGAGTCAACAGCAGTTATGCCACCATGTGTTTCAGGTGTAGGTGAACACCAGTGTGCTGTGAGTGAGAGTTATGCATGTAGTGAGTTTGTACTGGTCCATATATCAGACATGGAGTGAAAAACCCTGACCACAACCTGGTTCAGCAATTTCTCAATCTGACTGCAGCATGCCTTACAGATATTTGGCATTACTGTACGAGAAAAAGTAGTTTGCAGTGGGATGTGGTACTTACTTTGCAAAAAACTTAGAAGTCTACAGAATCCAATACCTTCAACAATAGAATAAGGTTGCAGATCTAGTGTAATCATCTCTCCTATGAGCTGTGCAATCCGAACAGCTGTGGAGTGAGTTGGCAAAAACTTTGTGCAGGCCTGAAATGCTTCCTTTTTAGTGAGAGGAGACTTTTGAAATGGTATAGCCTTGGTCCTGGCCCTGGATCCAGAGTGAACAAATGCAGGTGATTTCAGCTGTGGGGAGCACCATGAATTGCACATCTGCTGTCTCACCATCTGAACTGGTTTGTTAGGGATTTGGGTTTATGCTTGTTAGAGTACTTGGGCAAGGACTGGAAACAAGACTTTGCTGGTGTTTGGTCACTTGCTGACTGCCTCTGCCACCATAACAACCACCCCCTCCACCACCAGCACTATCAACTGAGTCAGGAACTGGTTTTGGTATTTTTGAAATACAGCATTCAGTGGCATGAAGAGACAACACCAGCAGGGGCGTTGTCTAAGTTAGGCACCTCAGGACTCTTTTTCAGAAGGTGGTTCCAAAAACACATTGTGCTCAGTTTGTTAACAGTTGTGTCATGGCTGATACTCTAGCCACAGTGTGAACACAGCTATCCTTTTATCATCCTCCTGCTCAGAAAAATATGTCCAGATATCACTGGAACTTGTACCTGATCTCAGCCCTCTTGTACACTGCTTGTGTCCGCAACCACCAGATTTAGTTTGTAGTGTAGAAGATTTTTTTTTATTTATACTTTCTGGTGCCATCTACCACTGTTACCTCAGCTCGGACATGGACCCCTTTGGCTGCCACTCCCACATTAGCCGTGACCCCCCTGATACCCACTGGCTTGTCCCCCAGGGACCCCTCTTAAGGTGTCACAATTGATGGGATAGATTGGGGAGTTGGCTTGAGAGCTGATTCCAGTCGAGGGGTGAGCATCATCTGGGCAGGTAGGTGGCAATTTTCTCCTGATTTTTATGATGGTGGGGATGTGCACAGATGACCAGCATACACCCCACACCCTAACATGTTGGCGTCGGTGTAAGCAGTACACCCAGCCTCTTCTAGGTGTCTGTATAATGCTGACACCCCCCCCCCGGAGAAGGACATCAGTCCTCGGATGCTCGATCTTTCTTCCCCTGACCAGCCCTGCAATGTCCCAGGTCCCAAAGCCGGGTCACTGGTATCACAGGTTGGCACCTTGCCCCTGTGACAATGGGCTGGCTAGTAGTGTAGAAGATTGTTGTGAACTGACACCAGGTGCAGTGTCAGAACCATTAGGATGAGCAAAAGTTAGGATAGACTGCTTAGTTTTTTGTATTTTTTTAGCATGAGGTTAACATGACAGATGAGGAGGGACAGTGGCAGATGTTGTGTTACTGGCTTCAGCAGCTAACTTTACTTTGCTTTTGACCCATGTGCTTCCTTGTGGAATGAGTTGAGGACTCAGTTTCAGCATCCTCAGACTCACTCTGGTCAATGTTCTCAGAGACGTGTCATGGAACACATCTTCAAGCCTTTTTGAAATCTTCTGGAGTAGATGTATATTATGACCAAGAAGACATTATCTCACTCTCCTCATCATGCTTAGAGGAACTGCTTGGATTTAACTGTCAAGCTTGTGGCTGAATACTTCTATCATGATCTGTGGTCAAGGTGGCACTGGTGAACTTGGTGGTGGTCATAATGGTGTCAGCAGCAGCAGTACTGGAGGTGGTGGTGATGGAGGTTGTAGCAGTTCTGGAGGTAGTGCTGATGGTGACACTGACAGCAGCACTGTAGGTGGTGGTGATGGTGGCAGTAGCAGTACTGGAAGTAGTGCTGACGGTGACACTGGCAGCAGCAGTATTAGAGGTATTGCTGATGGTGACACTGGCAGCAGTACTGGAGGTGGTGGTGACAGTGGCAGTAGCAGTACTGGAGGTAGTGCTGATGGTGACACTGGCAGCAGCAGTATTGGAGGTATTGCTGATAGTGACACTGGCAGCAGTACTAGAGGTGGTGGTGATGGTGGCAGTAGTAGTACTGGAGGTAGTGCTGATGGTGACACTGTCAGCAGCACTGGAGGTGGTGGTGATAATGGCAGTAGCAGTACTGGAGGTAGTGCTGATGGTGACACTGTCAGCAGCACTGGAGGTGGTGATGATGGTGGCAGCAGCAGTACTGGAGGTATTGCTGATGGTGACACTGGCAGCAGTACTGGAGGTGGTGGTGATGGTGGCAGTAGTAGTACTGGAGGTAGTGCTGATTGTGGCACTGACAGCAGCAGTGGAGGTGGTGGTAATGGTGACAGCAGCAGTATTGGAGGTAGTACTGATGGTGACACTGACAGCAGCAGTGGAGGTAGTAGTAATAGTAATAATAAAAAGTTTATTTCTGATATCAGAATCAGGATAAAACCCAATTTAGCATCAGCTAATTTACAATGGGGTCCTAATGAACAAAAATATCAGTTAGGGGTGATGGTGGCAGTAGCAGTATCAGAGGTAATGCTAATTGTGGCACTGACAGCAGCAGTGGAGCTGGTGGTGATGGTGGCAGTAACAGTATCAGAGGTAATGCTGATTGTGGCACTGACAGCAGCAGCGGAGGTGGTGGTAATGGTGGGAGTAGCAGTATCAGAGGTAATGCTGATTGTGGCACTGACAGCAGCAGTGGAGGTGGTGGTGATGGTGGGAGTAGCAGTATCAGAGATAATGCTGATGGTGGCACTGACAGCAGCAGTGGAGGTGGTGGTGATGGTGGGAGTAGCAGTATCAGAGGTAATGCTGATTGTGGCACACAGCGGCAGCAGTGGAGGTGGTGATGGTGGCAGTAGCAGTATCTGAGGTTAAGCTGAGTTGTGGCACTGACAGCAGCAGTGGGTGGTGGTGATGGTGGCAGTAGCAGTATCAGAGGTAATGCTGATTGTGGCACTGACAGCAGCAGTGCAGGTGGTGGTGATGGTGGCAGTAGCAGTATCTGAGGTTAAGCTGATTGTGGCACTGACAGCAGCAGTGGAGGTGGTGGTGATGGTGGGAGTAGCAGTATCAGAGGTAATGCTGATTGTGGCACTAACAGCAGCAGTGGAGGTGGTGGTGATGGTGGCAGTAGCAGTATCTGAGGTTAAGCTGATTGTGGCACTGACAGCAGCAGTGGAGGTGGTGGTGATGGTGGCAGTAGCAGTATCAGAGGTAATGCTGATTGTGGCACTGACAGCAGCAGTGCAGGTGGTGGTGATGGTGGGAGTAGCAGTATTAGAGGTAATGCTGATTGTGGCACTGACAGCAGCAGTGGAGGTGGTGGTGATGGTGGCAGTAGCAGTATCAGAGGTAATGCTGATGGTGACACTGGCAGCAGCAGTACAGGTGGTGGTGATGGTGGCAGTAGCAGTATTAGAGGTAATGCTGATTGTGGCACTGACAGCAGCAGTGGAGGTGGTGGTGATGGTGGCAGTAGCAGTAGCAGAGGTAATGCTGATGGTGACACTGGCAGCAGCAGTGCAGGTGGTGGTGGTGATGGTGGCAGTAGCAGTATCAGAGGTAATGCTGATTGTGGCTCTGACAGCAGCAGTAGAGGTGGTGGTGATGGTGGGAGTAGCAGTATCAGAGGTAATGCTGATTGTGGCACTGACAGCAGCAGCGGAGGTGGTGGTAATGGTGGGAGTAGCAGTATCAGAGGTAATGCTGATCGTGGCACTGACAGCAACAGCAGTGGAGGTGGAGGTGATGGTGGCAGTAGCAGTATCAGAGGTAATGCTGATTGTGGCACTGACAGCAGCAGTGGAGGTGGTGGTGATGGTGGGAGTAGCAGTATCAGAGGTAATGCTGATTGTGGCACTGACAGCAGCAGTGGAGGTGGAGGTGATGGTGGGAGTAGCAGTATCAGAGGTAATGCTGATCGTGGCACTGACAGCAGCAGCAGTGGAGGTGGAGGTGATGGTGGGAGTAGCAGTATCAGAGGTAATGCTGATTGTGGCACTGACAGCAGCAGTGGAGGTGGTGGTGATGGTGGGAGTAGCAGTATCAGAGGTAATGCTGATTGTGGCACTGACAGCAGCAGTGGAGGTGGAGGTGATGGTGGGAGTAGCAGTATCAGAGGTAATGCTGATTGTGGCACTGACAGCAGCAGTGGAGGTGATGGTAATGGTGGGAGTAGCAGTATCTGAGGTAGTGCTGATGGTGACACTGGCAGCAGCAATGGAGGTGGTGGCGATGGTGGCAGCTGATGTGGCAGCAACATCAGTCACTACAGGGCTGTGGCTTGCTCTGCTACAGTGGTGGTGGTAGTGGTACTAGCAGTGCTAGCACTGATTGAAGTAACAACTGGTCTGACTGGAGTGAAGGGGACAGCAGGACAGTGAATACATGTCAATCGTTAAACCCTATCTTAATCACTTTTTTGGAGGGGCCGGTTCACAGAAGTTTATTGACTGTACTTGATCATGTGACATATTCACACGTCAGATAAATTGCAAAAAAAGGAGAATACTGTTTTTTAATTTTTATTTATATTTCATTTTTCTGATGCTATAATTAGTTTTTAGTTTTTCTAATGTAATAGTGTATGCAAAAAAAAAGTATTTTTTACATCAGCAGGAACTAGAAATAGGAAGAATTACTGTTTTTTGTTTATCTAGTGATGGTAGTCAGCAAATGTAACTGACATCTCAGACAACTTCTGTAGAGTCCAGACTCTGGAGACAGAAAGACTTCAACAATTTTTTTTATGTTGCTGTTTGTAACTTTTTACTGTAATAACAGCTATGTCAGAAAACTAAGTCTAAGCTGCAAAAGCTCCCCCCCCCCGGGCCCTGCCTATCCTTGGACACAGATAAGGTCTGTGGTGTCCAGTCCAGAGACAAAAAGACTTCAACAATTTTTTTATGTTGTTGTTTGTTACTTTTTACTGTTTTAATAGCAATCAGAAAGTTAAGGCTAGACTGCAAAGGTGCCCCCAGGCCCTGTCATGTCTACCCTACGGCATAGATAATGTCCATAGCATCCAGAGACAAAAATAGTAAAGACTTCAATATTTTTTTTATGTTGTTGTTCCAACTTCTTACTTTTTTAACAGCAGTTAGAAAGTTAAGGCTAGGCCACAAAGATCCCCCCCCCCCGGCCCCTACCCATCCTAGAGCACAGATAGAATCTGTGGCATCTGGCCTGGAGAAAAAAAAAAGACTTCAACAATTTTTTTGTATATGTTTGCTTCAATTTCTGTTTAAACAGCAGTCAGAAAGCTAAGTCTTGGTGCAAAGGTGCCCCTGGCTCCTGCCCTGTCTACCCTAGGACACAGATAAGGTTTGTGATGGCCAGAGACAAAAAGAGTAAAGACTTTAACAATGTTTATATTTTCCTTACACATGTGTGCGCAGCAAACATCTTATCATAAGGAACTGCATTTTAGAGGTGTGTCACTATTGAGTGCTATGCAGCTGAAGCTGCAGTGTGCAGGGCAGTGACAGCCCAATGATCAGTGGGGTGCATACCTCTCAAGTTTCCCTGATTTTCAGGGACGTCCCTGATTTTGCCTCAAACTTTTCCTTAGTCCCTCCTAAAATACATGTTTCCGTGACTGAACAGTGGGGATTGTGAGCACAAAATAATGACAGACATTAAAGTTAGAGACCTATTCTTATTCAGAGAATGCATTTTACACTAAGCCCCTTATTTTATCAGCTTCCTGAATGGATAGCACACATTTTGAAGCTGTGTCCCTGATTATGGTCCTTTGTCCCTGATTTTTTTAAGCCTTGTCCCTGATTTATGAGGCAGGAGGTTGAGAGGTATGGTGGGGTGGATTACGACACTGTTCCCTGCCTTGCCGAGCAGAAACACTGTGTAGCTGAAAGGAAAGATCCATTCCAAACCGGAGTGGCTCTGTCCTTCCATCCGCAGGACGCCACCCAGCAGCCTGCTGAGCAGCATCATGATCAGCCTGCTGATGGCTCCCACCAGTATCTGGGGGGGGTAACGTGTCTAACCACAAAGTTACCACATTCTTGGAACAGCACAGATTTTGAGCATTTGAATGTCTTTTACTCCTGTTTTACTGGCTGGCAAACCTGGAAACAACTCGAAGACTTAAACCAGTAGGATTCCCTGGAACTTTTTGAGGGATTAATTTGCCTTTTGCTGCAGCTGTTCATCCCAGTATAGAGACTGTAAAAGGCAACAGGAGCTGAAAACAGCAGACCAGTGGCAAGGAAAGAATACCAGCTCATCATGTACGTGGCATGAGGATGCAAGATAAAGTCATCGGAGTTCAGCCAAAATAGATCAGTCATTGCTGGTTAGAGAGCTGTTTTCACAGAGTCATAACATTAATTGTTTGCTAAACACACTAGCATAGCCACACAATGGAAAATCTAGCTGTAAAGGGTGTGCTGTGCTCCATTCATAAAACATGAATGTTCCTTGTTCCCATCAGTAAAAAAAGTGAAAAATTTGCAGATAACACTTTACACATGAGTCAGCAGAAATGCAAATTTAACTGGAGCTCATTGCAGGTCCAGTTCTTAGGACTGCCACTTCTCCCACATTCCTGTTCCAGAGTACCTGGAGTTCTGGCCTCAAATCCTCTGTGTAGGGAATACAAGCCCCAGTCATAACCCCTGCCATATCCCGCTGGCATTGGTGGAGAATATTGGGCCACTGCCACTTACGCAGTGGTATGGTAATTGTGTAGAGGTATGTTGTGACATGACACTGTGATGCACGATTTGAGGAGGGAATGCTCGGTCAGTTATTTTTTTTCAGTTTGCTTGAGTGGAGAACTCCCCCCCCACACCCCCATGTTAAAAAAGACATGGGAGGGTTGGGGGGGTAGAGCCTCCCAGCTCAAACAGAGTGACAAACATGATGCCATGATGCATGCTCTGCTGTGGGAGTGCTCTGTTGGTTATTTGTTTTAGTTTGTTTGAGTTGTGTGGCTTCGTCCCACACACCCCATGTTAAAAAAAAAACACTGGGGGTGTGGAGAAAGAGCCCCCAAACTCAAACAGAGTGACAAAACAACACAAACACACTGTTTACCAAACAACACATCTTACTGTACTACCACCCCACCCAAAAGAAAAGAAAGAAAATACACACAAGCATATGGATTAGAATGCTAAGCAATTAAACATTTTAAAAAAAATATCACTTATCAATAAAATCAAATATATTAGCAGCTTACCACAGTGATGGATCCCATTACTATTGACAGAATATCTGGTATTTGCTCAGCAATAGATTCAGTTATAGCATTTTTGCAGGAAAGGAGAGGAGAGTGATTGCCACCCATAAAATATGTAAGAAATGTGGAACAGAGATGTCCCTCATAAAGGATTCATCAGTTGGCAAGATTGGAAGTCTGTGGAGATGTAAACTAAGGTGGTGTCAGGCAAAAGTTAGTGTTCTTTCAGATAAATACTTTGCTAAGGCAAAAATACCTATTCAGAAGTTACTAATGGTAGTATTCTACTGGGAATCTAAAACTCCTGTCACTGTGGCTACTGAGCAGCTGTCAATTGACAAAAAAATCTGTGATAGACTGGTATCAGTTTCTCTGAGATATATGTACATGGAAACTCATACAGCATGGAGAAGAATTAGGAGGTGAGGGTAACATTGTCCAAATTGATGAAAGTGTCATCCTTCAGGCTAAGCATTACTGAGGCTGTAATACGTAAACCCCAGACCAATGAGTATTTGGAATTTACGATGTAGAGAAGCAGGTGGGAATTCTGAACTTTGTAGAAAGACGAGAGCCTGCCATTAATTGCAAAGAATGTAAAAGTAAGATCTATCATATAAAGGACCAGTGGGCTGCCTGTATTAGAATTCCAGCTACACCAGACAAATATTACCAACATAAAACAGATAATCATTCTGAGAACTTAGTTGACCCCAGCACGGGAGTGCACACTAACGTAGTAGAGGCATACTGGGCCAGAGTGAAGAAACAATTTAAATATATGAATAGCACTAAAGCGGAAATAGTTCCATCCTATCTAGATGCCTTCATGTGGTGTGAACGTTATGGCAAGTCTACATCTGACGTGTTCAATAATATATTAAAACAGATTGTGCTGTATCAAGAAGACCAACTGAACTGACAGAAAAGCTTGGACAGTGTGCATCCAGAGTAAGTAAACTTTTGTTTTACATATTATAAAATGTAGTGCAACACAAAATAGCACAAAGAATAACTGAGTGTTAGTGGAATGGGGTTGGGGGAAGTGGACAAGCCCACAACTGAACAAAACAATAAACAATAAAATAATTTAGAAAACTCATTGTCTCTTACATGGCTAATAGTAAAAACAATGGAAAATTAGGGGGTGTTGGAGTGAAACCCCCTAACAAAGGTTTAAACAGAAATTCAATAACCACAACAAAGTAATGATGTGCAACTAACAAGTCTTTCTCTTTTCTGTTTCATGCAGATGCCAAAATACATTCTGGATAGCACAAGTAGGGTCCTTTCCTATATTGTTCTTTTACTTAAATAAGTACTGTATTTTGCTACAATCATTCAGCATTAAACTTTGTTTTGCCTGCCTATGCCTTCATTCTTCAGATTGATGCCTCCATCGTTTCATTTGTTCACTGTTTTTAACCATTAGTTGTAAAAATTTTTTTTTTTTTTTTAATGCCTGGTATTCCATTTTAACACATTGCAAAAGCTACTTCAGTGCGTGGTCACATTAAGTCAGCACATCTTTTTACATCCATCTGTGCATGATCACGTAACGTAACTATTAACACAAAATTGATATTCTCACAGCAATTAAGAATTAGGTCCAATGTTCTCCACCTATGCCATCTTGCCCACTTCCCAGGTGCTTCCCTGGTGTGCCCACTCATTGCTGCTCAGGCAGAGTGGATCATGCATGGTTCCATTGCATCAGCATGTTAATACTGTTGTTGAGTCTGCATCCCATTAATTGTTCACAGAATGTGCATTAGTGAACACATTGGAATAGTTTCCTAAATTGTTGCTTGACTGGTCCAAATATTGATTACATTTGTTACTTTTGTTCTTTTGTGAGAAATACTGTAAGTACTACATATTCTTTTGTATTCATGTTGTTTTCACTCAAATTGTTTGTTAAATTTATTTGACAATAATGTGGCATTTTTCACTCACCTTCACCCCAGGTGAAACCCCCATATAGACTTTTAGCTGCATTGTCATTTTTATGCTGGCTGGTGATCACATTCACCTGTAAAACTTAAACTTCTATACATTCAGAGTTATAAAAATGCACAATTATTTGATACAAAACACATACACCAAGTGCATTGATTTCTTTCATGGCCATGTATAAAATCCATAACTGGCACATTGTTGCATGCTTATGTTTTGGTATTGTCACTATGAAAAGTTAACTTGTAGTATTATAAGATTTAATTTTGGCTTTAGCTGTGTAACCCTTCCCCACCCCAAACCTTCATTGTTGCTCCTGTTTTATGCTCCATCAAAGTCTGATGCTGCCTGTTTGCCACTGTCCTTAATATTCACTGCTTACTCACTTTGGTGGAGCCTTCCTAAATGATTTTTTTTCCAATTGTTTAACCAGGTGAGACACACTAAGCTGAAAGCTTGTTTACAGGTGCAACCTGGGAGCACAGGGAAGTTAAGTGACTTGCTCAGGGTCACACAGTATGCAAGTGGGGGCTGTGGGATTCAAACTCAGGTCTCCAGATTTGCAGCTCAGAGCCTTAAATCACTGCACTATACTGCCTCCCTAATTTGTATACATTAGTATGCGTCAAAGCTCTTCCCCCTTCTAACATCATCTTTAAACTGGAAGATGGGTGAAGCTGCATCAGGTGTTACTGTGTAAATAAATTGTGTTTTCTTTTTATTTAGTTCATTAGTATTTGTATTGCTGATACAGTGGACATTTACTGTATTACAATACTAGTCAGAAAACCATATGCATCAATTTATATATAGTAACTGGGTTTTGTTTTTTCCCTAAGGGAAACCCAGTTTGTAATTTGAAACATAGACTTTGATGGCAGATAAGGACCACTTGGCCCATCTCGTCTATCCAATTCCCTACCCCATTGGATAAACTGCAGATCCTAGTTAACCAACAGCCTACTTCTTCTTTTCACTTGTAAAGGATGTTGATAATGGCAAACACTTGCGGTTCCCCTTGCATGGCGCATGCTTAAGACCACCGCTCTTCCTTCTTCAGCACCGCTGCCACCTCCGCTTATGGCAGGGAACTCCCTGTCATGGTAATGGACCATCATTTCTCATTTACTGAAACTTCTGTTGCAACTGTTTTCTCATTTCTTCTTTTATTCTACCTCTGTATTTTCTTGACTAAAAGGCTGGCCACCTTTAGCCCTCCCCCCTTTCTCTTAGCTATCACCCCTTTTATTTCCTTTTTCCTTCTTTAAAGGTCCAGCTATTGGGAGGTTAAGAAAGTGACCTCTGCAACATTTTGATAAAGGAGCCCATGTGGAGATTACAAGGAAAAGTACTGGTACCAGTAATGAAATGCCATGAGCAACAGTACACTCAGGACAGGAATCTATAACCTGTTATTTGTCAGAGCAAATGGTCCTGATGTTTGGTTAATGGAGCACCCCCTTTTATGTTTCTGTACCTCTTTATTTTCCCTGCTGTCCCATAGTATTATGTATAAAACTAAAACTCCTGATTGTGGAGAGATGCAGCTGTTGGTTCCTGGTTAAGTACAATGGCTTTCTGTGCATATTAACCTAAAACAAAACTAAGAGGGCTGTTTTGATATAAGGATAACAAAAGCTTGTGTCTGTTTCCTTAAGATGTTAGCTGCTCCTTCTAAGATATCTTTGCAGCAGACAGCATGTTCCTGCAGGAGAGTTTGGGAGTACAAAATGTTCTGACCTCGGGTCAACCTTTCCCAATGTTGTAAACAAACCTGCAAGTGCCAGCTGAAATCTTCTCTATGGAGCAACAGTGGCTAATTTTATATGTCATGTCTGATGTCACTCACAGGGGAGTAAAAATTTCTTAACTTCCAGAGAGCCTAAAAAAGCTCTAACTCCATTCTGAAATTAGTTTTAGACAGAGAGATATGGTCAGTTCCTGCTGGCTGGTATAGGTAGAGGACTGAGAGAAGTCCCATACTACTGCTAAGTGGAAGCTGAGAGAAGTTTGCCACATCCTAAGAACGTTATCTGTGTTCAGTTTCTGTTGATTATTTTTTATGATGTCTCTCTTTTGCATCTACCTTTAAGAAATGCTTATTGCACAATATGTATTACACCCCTGTTAAATTGAGGAAATGGGGCCTTATAAGATCGGGGGCTTGTACCAGAGGATGCCAGGAGGATGGCACACTTCTTCACATCTTTTGGTCATGCCCCAAGATAAGGTCTTTGTGGGTGGCTATACAGACTAAACTAGATCCTATTCTGGGTTTGCAAGACTGCTTCAACCCAGACGTATGTTTGTTGGGAGATTTATCCTCTATCAAAGTTAAAATCAGGAGATTTCATATTTCCATGATTGCATTATCTGTTAAAAAAATTGTACTTCAGCATTGGAAGGACGCGGTAAGTCCAACATATCTGGAACGGGTTAATGAAATCCTAGCTAACCTTCGTACAGAGAAAGCAATAGCGAGCCTCCACAATAAGTTGCAGTGGTACAAGAATACTTGGCACCCCCATCACATGCTAATCATGACCATATCAGGTATATGAGTTACTGTAACCGTGAATTTTAATTTATGACACTATATTGTATTGATTTTTCATATTACTGTATGGACTTTGCTGCTGTATGGGGTGGGGGAGGGGGAATGGGTACAGCTCATGTAACACTTTGAACATATGCTGAGTATGTTGTAACTTTCTGTCCCCTGTACTGTGAAAATCTGTTAATAAAATTTGAATTATAAAAAAAAAGAAATGTTTATGAATCAATAAACATCACACTAGACAAAGTGTTAACTTTATAAGAACTGTGTTGTGCTCATCTGTTATCCCACACTTCTACAGATGGCATGAGAAGAGGAATAACTGCTGGCTGCGTCTTGCTAAGGAAGGGAGATGTTCTGGTGGGTAGCACCCTGGTGCCCCAGGTGGACACATGTTTCAGGACAAGGACTCCAGAAAAGTATCCACAGATGTCCTGACAAGGAGAATGGCAGACAAGACAGGAGTTGCCCTGCATTCAGGCTTGGATGTCTGATCCAAGATGAAGTCAAAACCACAGGAAAACAATGCCAAGCTGGAGGAGAAGAAAGAGGAAGAAAACTGTCCAGTCTTGGAGGAAGTTCCCTGAGGATGTGAGAGAGCTGCTGCAATGGCTATGCATTAATCAGATGCAAATGGACAAGGAGTGAGACCTGGAATGCAGAAGTCAAGATGCCAAGTGGGCAGACATGATGCGTATGCTGCATGCCATCCAAACTGGGACAACAGACAGAGTGAGTTATCCAAGAGACATTAAATTATCAAAATTAATGGACTCAGATGATCTAGAGATATACCTCACAACATTTAAGAGGGTTGCCAAAATGTGTGGCTGGCTCAAGGAACCATGGGTCATGAGACTGGCGCAGCCCAAATCATCTACAGCCATATGGACATGAGTGATGCAGAGGACTATGACAAAGTAAAGAGGGAAATCCTGAGATGGTACGATATTAACACCAAGACATACCGTCAGAGGTTCTGTTACCTAAAGTTGCAGTCTGCAGATACACTAGAGAAATCTTTGCCAGACTGAAGGATCTTCTACAAATGGTTGCTACCTGATGGTAAGACAGTGCTTCAGCTGCTAGAGGCCATCGTCATCGAGCTATTAATAAAGGTGTTCCCTGGGATGTCCAGATATGGGCATGGGAGCACAAATCAGAGGTAGCAGAGAAAACAATAACCTTGGCAGAAGACTTCCTGGCTGCTAGATACTCAAAATTGCAATGCACCCAAGGGACCACCTCCACCTCCACTAACCTGATAAGAAACCCACCTTTTTCTAATACTACTCAGATTGGCAAAAGTGACTGAAGGGCGGAGAAAAAGAGAATACCCTTGTCAGAAATTGTTTACCATGGGTGTCAGAAGAAGGGCCATTTGATTAGGAACTGCCCTGCTATAAAGAAAGAATTGGGGAACTTGGCCTTTGCAAACTGGGGACCCTTTCTGGCCACAGTGGAGGAGGGATCTCATCAGCTATTGGAGCTGATAGACTGCCAGTCAACAGACATTATCATGGGCTGATTTGATGGATACCTCAAGAATACAGGGAAAGGGACCTACTGTGGTATGCATCCATGGTGACACCCATTGCTACCCTACTGCCCCTTTGGAAATGACTGTTCAAGGAAATACCTATGAGACAGAGGTGGGGTTAGTACTGCATTTATCTGCACCCATAATCATCGGACAGGACCAGTCAGACTTTTTCTGTTTTGTGGATTGTCATACTCTTCAGGCACCACTTGCTGGTATCACTACAAGGGCACAGGATAAACAAGGGCATTGACCAGACCTGGTTCCTTTCGATGATGACATTTGTGAGGCTCCTGGGAAGGATCAAAAATCCAAGTCCAAAAGAAGAAAAGACAAGAAGGACTGGCATGATAAGCATGCTGTGGTCCATTCTGATGTATGACACTTATTTCAGGGTAACAATATGCATGAGGAACAAACGGTTGATCCTATCCTAACCCCTTTCTTTTTACAGGTGAGGAAAGAACCAGTCAAAGGGGCCCCAAAATGTGTAATAAATGAAAGGCTGTTATATAGGAAATGTACCAACCCCAGGACAGGGGAGGTTGTTACCCAACTGTTGGTACCTGAACGGTTTAGGCCATAGGTCATACAGTTAGCCCATGATGTTCTGTTAGCAGGGTACGCTGCTAGGGACAGCACATGACATTGTATACTGTTCTGCTTTTACTAGCCGGCTATCCATGAGCAAGTTGCTGACTACATAAAGTGTTGCCCTGAGTGCCGGAAAGTGGCTTGAATAGGGAGGAAGGATAAGGTCCCCCTTCAACCTATCCCTATAGTGTCCCTTCCATTTGACAAAATAGCCATGGAGGTAGTGGGCCCCATGGAAAAAAGTTCTAAGGGGAATTGCTCTATTCTTGTCATCTGTGATTATGCCACCCACTACCCCAAGGCTATACCTATGCGGACTGTTACTGCCCCTAGGATAGCAGAGGAACTAACCAAAGTGTTCAGCTGGATGGGTATCCCTTAAGAATTGTTAACAGAGCAATGGCACAACTTCAATGCCAGTATGTTGAAGGAACTGTACCATCCCTAGGAATAGCTAAAGTCCATACCTCCCCTTACCACCCTCAGACAGATGGGTTAGTCGAAACATTTAACAAAACTTTGAAGACTATGTTAAAAAAAGTTTGTGAGTGAGGAAGGTAGGGGCTGGGACAGGTATCTCCCTTACCTACTATTTACCTACTGAGAGAGATTCCCCCAGGCATCTACAGGTTTCTCCCCTTCTCCCTTTTGTATGGGTGGAACACTCAAGGGGCCATTAGATGTGGTGAAGGAGCACTGAAAGGAAGGCAAAACAGTGGGGCAATGTAACATCCTAGAATACAGTACATGGCTAGGCCCAGAAAACACCTAGTGAGATATGTGGAAGTAGTGCACCAAAACCTAAAGGCACAAACTGGCTGAACAGAAGGTACAGTGTGACCAGAAGTGGGTAACCAAAACATTCCATGGAAGGATCAGGTCCTGTTGTTGCTCCCAAGCACAGAGAATAATTTGCTAATGAGATGGCAAGGCCTCTTCCCTATCTTGAGACAGACAGGGCCAGGAAATTCTGAGATTGGGATGCCAGGAAAGAGACCCCCCCAAAAGGAATATCACATCAACCTGCTAAAAAAAATGGCATGAGAAGAGCACCCCATATGTTGCATCCATCCCGAAGGCAGAAAGTCAGAGTTGGAGATAGCATACCATAGGTTAAAGAAACCTGGGAGTGTAGATGAGATACATGTTATAGATCAATAGCTCTGCCCTGTTTTAGCTACTAAATGCATAGGCATTAACCAGTGCTCATTGTACTCATACTCTGTATGAATGCTCACCCACATTTATTCTATATATGTACAGTATGAATGTCTATGTTTTATTCTGATGTGGAGCCTTTGGAAACAAATCTATGACTCAAAGGGTTGTAATTCTGATTTCCTAAACAAATAAATAAACATTTAAACCCAGTGCTAAACCCCCAGCAGCACCAAGAAGTAGAAGATGTGTTGCAGAAGTATGCCTGCACCTTCACCAACATACTAAGGAGGGCTACAGGGATTACTCATACTATCACAGTAACACAAGACAGACCCATACATCAGAAACCATACTGGTTACCTGTAAAGGTAAGAGATGAGGTCATTCAAGAAGTTAAAAAACTGGAAAAGCTGGGAATCATAGCTCCATCAAAAAGTTCCTGGTCATCACCCATCATGGTGGTGGGTAAGAAAGAAGAAGGAGGGCTCCATCTCTGTCTTGATTTCTGGTGAATAAACAATGTGTCACTTTTTGATGGCTACCCTATGATGTGAATTGATGACATCATTGATAGGTTGAGTAACACAAAGTATATCTCTACATTAGACCTAATGAAGGGATATCGGCAGATATCTCTCCCCAGAGTCATGTGAGTTGACCACTTTTAGTACCCCATTGGGCCTGTACCATTCTGCAAACATGCCATTTGGCTGTATGTAGCCTGCCATATTCCAGGGGTTTACGGACCAAATGCTTAGGTCACATACACAGTATTGTTCAGCTTATCTGGACGATGTTGTGGTGTTTAGCCCTGACTGGAAAACCCACATGGTGCATCTTGAGAAGGTGTTATAAGCAAAAAAAGCAGGTGACTATAAATCCATCCGAATGTGCCACTGGTAATGTGGAAACAAGGTACCTGAGCTTCATTCTGGGAAATGGGCAGATGAAGCCAGAGATGGATAAGGTGACTGCAGTAGCCAGCTGTCTGGTACCATCTATCAAAAGTACATTAGGTCCTTCCTGGGGTTATCTGGCTATTATAGAAGATTCATCCCCAATTCTTCAGCTATTCCCAGCCCCTTTGGACCTTACTAAAACAAAGGTGCCCCAATAAAGTACAGTGGTCCCCTGAATGTGATGCAGCCTTTAGGAGCATCAAGGCCATATTGTGTACATCCCCTGTTCTCCAGAGTCCTGACTTTACTCAGCCCTTTGAAGTGCATACATATGCATCAGAGGCAGGAATTGGGGCTGTACTGACACAGAGAACTGATGGAGGAACATCATATCATCTACATCAGTAGAAAACTGCACAAAAGGGAAAGAAAATATGCAACAATTGAAAAGGAATGTTTAGCTTTGAAATGGGCTGTGGAATCCCTTTAGTATTATTTGTGTGAACTGAATTTAAAGTAATGACAGATCATAACCCCTCTGTTGGCTCCACTAGAGGAGAGAGAAAAAACCCTGCATCATGAGATGGCATTTAGCCTCACAGCCCTATCACTCCACAGTATCTCATTGGGCAGGGACTGTCCATTTGAATGCATTTTATTTGTCACGATATGGGGCAGGTGTTGAGGAAATATCTTGAAAGATGACAATGTAATGTTTGTTATACAATGTTTGTGTCAAAGATGTACATCATGAAATATAATGTACATATTTGTCTCTGGGTAATTGTATTGCTGTAATATTCACTGTGGTGATGGTAAACCTTAGTGACTGTTAATTATTAATAGGGACCAGGAGATGGAGTTTCTGAAGTGGGTGAATGGACGCTCCATCACTTCCAGGGATAGGAAGGTGGAAAATAGTCTTAAAGAAAACTGTTCCTCTCTTAAGGTAGGGAATGTGTGGCAGGGGGAACTCCCTGTCATGGTAATGGAACATCTTTTCTCATTTACTAAAACTTCTGTTGCCACAGTTCTCTCATTTCTCCTTTTATTCTATCTCTGTATTTTCTACTCTAAAAGGCTGGCCACCTTAAGTCCCCCCCCCTTTTCTCTTGGCTATCTCCCACTTTTATTTCCTTTTTTCCTCTTTAAAGGTCCAGCTATTGGGAGGTTAAGAAAGTGACCTCCATAACATTTTGATAAAAGGAGCCCATGTGGGGATTATAAAGAAAAGTACTGGTACCAGTAATGAAATGCCCTGAGCAACAGTTCTCTGAGGACAGGAATGTATAACTTGTTTGTCAGAGCAAATGGCCCTGATGTTTGGTTAATGGAGTACCCCCCTTTTATGTTTCTGTATCCCTTTAATTTGCCTGCTGCCCCATAGTATTATGTATAAAACTGCTTAAATACTGAACCAAGTCGAGACTGAGGAGAGATGCAGCCGTTGGGTCCTGGTTAAGTACAGTGCTTTCTGTGCATATTACCCTAAAACAAAACTAAGAGGACTGTTTTAATAAAAGTGGCCCAGAGTCGTGAGGGTCGTGATGGAACTGCCCTCCCCACCTGCAGAATTACACCAGTCTAAGGATCCACCATGGGTCCAGAGTCATGAGGGCCATACTGGAACTGCCTCCCCACCCCAGAATTACATCAGCCTAAGGATCCACCATGGGTCCAGAGTTGTGAGGCCATACTGGAACTTCCCTCTCACCCCGATTACACCAGTTTATGGATCCTCTGTGGGTCCAGTCATGAGGGCCATACCGAACTGCCTCCCCACCCACCCCCAGAATTACACCAGGTATGGGAAAGAGCACTGGAGAACGAATAGCTTGCTTGCTCCACGCTACTGCTCTGAACTAGTTGTTGGTGCCATTTCTAATTCAAATTTCTGATGTCATACTCTGGAGATAGGTTTTTCAGCAATGTTAAATGTCTTTAATTAATGAAATGTGCTTATTTTAATTAACTCTCGACATGGTGACTTAAGAGGACCCAGAGGTTTCTGCTGATTTTAACCAAAGTTGCATAGTTTTAAGTCTCTCCACCTGGTACCTTAAAAAGGACTCAGTAGCTTTAATTAAGATTAGCAATTGCTATAAAAAAGAAAAGAAAAACTGCCTTACTGTGCCCATATTAAGTGAGTCAGACCTCAGTGCTGCATGAATTTAACTGCACAGAACTTGATATTATTTGAACTAGTCTGCTGCTAGCATTTACCTTACTGTGCCCATATTCAGTGGAGTCACTCAGTGCTGCATGATTTTAGTCTGGAACTAGTTCCTCAAACCAGTGCTGCATGATTTTAACTGTGCCAGAACTATGTGCTCTTTTTAATTACTGATTAGTCTGGAACTAGCTCCTTAAACCAGTTTAAACATTTAGTAACATAGAAACATAGAATTTGATAGCAGATAAGGACCGCTTGGCCCACCTAGTCTGCCCATTTTCCTACCTAACAGATAAGCTGCAGATCCTAGTTAACCAACAGCTTACTTCCTCCTACCCCCCACTAGGAGTGCCTTATGTCTGTTCCATGCATTCTTGAATTCCCCCACTGTTCTTGACTCCACGACCTCCTCAGGGAAGTTGTTCCATCAAATCCACAACCCTCTCCGTGAAAAATACTTCCTCACATTACATCTGAGCACGTCCCCTCTATCTTCAAATTGTGTTCCTTGTTCTTGCACATCTCTTTTCTGAAAGATGCTACCCTCTTGGACATTATTGATTCCTTGAGGTACTTGAAGTTTCTATCATGTTCCTCTCTCCTTCTTTCCTCAAGGGTATACAATTAAGCTCCTTTAGTCTTTCTTCTTATGTCTTCTGGTGCAGACCCTGCACCATTTTGTTGCCCTCCTCTGGACAGCCTCCACTTGAATATGTCTTTTCAGAGATAGGGTCTCCAGAACTGCACACAGTACTCAGATGGGGTCATGGGGTCTAGTAGACTCCGTTTGTAAGTTTAAGCATTTCTCTGTTTGTAATACCTTCTGTACTGTGCTCACTGAAACCTAGGCTGTAACTGCCAGTATGCTAATTTGCTTACTCCTGGCTGTATAAATCCTTACCTTCCCTTCTGTCTCCACAGCCTAAGGATCCCCTCTGGTCCAGAGTCGTGAGGGCCATACTGGAACTGCTCCCCCACCCGCAGAATTACACCAGGTATGGGAAAGAGCACCAGAGAATGAACAGCTAGTTTGCTCCTTGCTAGTGCTCTGAACTAGTTGTTTCCCAGTTGCTATGTGACTGCTCCTGCCCACCCCAATACCCTCCCACCCTTAGTCGATGTTATCTTTATAGTGGATGATCTTGGGAGATTTAACTACCTTTTTTTCTGTCTCCCTGGTTTCCCATCTGCACATTATACAAATGAGTCACTAGAGGTCACTGGTTATCTTCTGGCAGCCTAGTTCTCTCTCTCTCTCTCACAGCCAGTGCTCAAACAAAGACCTCTTTCTCCTCTTCTTAATTCCTCCTTTTCCCTCTCACTCCTCACACCATTAGCTCCCCCTAAGAATCTGTGCAGCCTGACCAGCCAGTATACTACTCCCTACGTGCCACTAGCCATGTCCCTATTACTAGATTACCTGCCACTTCTGGCTATCCTAATCATCTACCACCTACCACTCCTCTCCAACATACCACAAAGATTCCCTTAACTACACCCTATCCTGCCTGATCTTAAAATGTCCCACTACCCCCAAACTCGGTGACTGCTACATCTCCCAGACAAACATGGGCCCACTCAAATGCACGTCCCTGCCCCTTCCTCTTTCCCCCCTCGCACACTTGGACAATTCTACAAGTACTTACCTCAAGTCTAACCAATTGTAGCCAACCGCGGACACATACAAGAAGGCGCTCAATCACTTATTGGTGGCTTCAACTTATAGGACACTACTTTATAATCACCCTACTTCTCCTTGCAGCAGGGGACATACACCAGAACCCAGGTCCCCATCATACTCCTACCCTGCTAAACTCAGCTGGACCCTCCCCAAACCCAACCACTAACACAAACCCTAATGGCAGCCCCCTCCCACGTGGCCTGCATATCCTACACCTAAATATAAGAAGCCTAGCCCCAAAACTCAACTCCCTCCAGGTACTCACAGCCCACTAAGTCCCGGACATCATCATCCTTTCCAAGACATGGCTAAACAAAAATATCTCTGATCTCTCGGTCTTAACCCCAGGTTACGCGATGGCTCGCCAGGGCAGGGCAACCGGAGGCGGCGGTGTGGCCATCTATGTAAACACTGACCTACATTTATCATAGTCTTAGCCAAGTCTGAACCTAAAGCCCATGAGCTTCTGCTGGTTCAACTGGATCTACCCTTTTCACTCCCGATTATCTTGGCTGGTATATACTGCGGCGGGAATACAACAACATCTGTCACTGACTTCATCATGCCATCTCCTCCTTAGCCTTGACTGGGGAATTGTACATTTTGGGGATTTTAACCATGACTGGCTAGCTCAATCTCAGCAAAGCCTGTACTGACATTTCAGCACCAAATCTGTCACAATTCATCAATGAGCCTACCGCCTAAACTTCAAATCTGGGAATCACTCGCTAATAGACTGGGCACTCACCACCCAACCCCGCCGGATCATCCAAGCTGGACTGCTCCCTGACTTCCTGAGTGACCACCATATTATTTACCTGGTCAGAAAATTCACCGCTTCAAATATGCCCCATAGTTCCTAATCCAATGGTCCTCTAAATCCCTCAATCTCTCCACCCTGCTCAAGGACCTAGCCCTTGCAAACTGGAACCCACCCCCTACTGCATGCTCCATAGACGATGCCCTCCTACACTTCCAGGACATATTCCTCAACGTCTGGAATATGCATGCCCCACTGCATCACTCGGGATCACCCAAGAACTATTAGTCTGCCAAAATGCCCGTGGCAAAGCCTGGTGAACACATAAATCTTCGCTCCCTCAAGAACTCACCACATACCGAGTGTTGTGTAACAAGTGTACCAGAGCAACTCACCTCAAAAGTGAAATATTTTAGCTCTTCCTCCAGTCAAACTTAACTAGCCCATCTAAATTCTGGAAGGTCATCCACTCCTCTTCTCCCTCAGGCCATGAATTCCCACCACTCCTAAAGTAAACAACTCACTCCTCTCAGATCCATGGGTGGTGGCTGCTGAGTTCAACACATATTTTACCTCATGTGCCTCAACTCTCCTCTCCTCTCTGCCCCCCCATTGCCCCTCTCAGCCTACTGCAGGACCCATGAACTCACTAGGACCTTACCTTCTCCTTCAAGCCATCATGCAGACTGTAGCACTTGAGGCCCTACTGGCTCTAAATCCATCAAAACACAAATCCCCAATGGGTTTGGACACCAAACTCCTCCACCTCTCTGCCCCAGCCATAGCAACCCCTCTTGCAAATCTCCTAAACCTCTCCTTTGCCACTGCGGCTGTCCCCCAGACCTGGAAGCACACCGTTGTCATTCCCCTCCCTAAAAGGGGTCTCATCTCCGCCACTTCTAACTACCGCCTTAACTCTCTCCTCCCAGTCCTTGCTAAACTTCAAGAACATCTAGTGCTTGCCTAACTTACCTACTTTCTGTCCGACTAAAATTTCTTTACACCATTCCATTCAGGGTTCGGGAAAGGTAACTCCACTGCATCTTCCTTGATTAGACTCACTGACATCTTCCTCTCTGGAATGGATAAAGGGCAGATCTCCTTGGAAACATTCATCAACCTTGCTAAAGCTTTTGACACTGTCTCCCACCCCTTACTGGTAAAAAAACCTCTCAGCAGCAGGCCTCACTACCTCAGCCACTAACTGGTTCAGTGCCTACCTCTCAAGTAGAACACAATCAGTAAGAATTGCAGATGCTACATCCTCCCCCCTTCCTGTGACTACTGGCGTCCCCCAAGAGTCAGTGCTTGGCCCCATTCTGTTCTCCATTTTTCTAAATGACCTGCCACAAATCTGCACTGCTGCATCTATACACATGTATGTGGACAACACCATCCTATTCATCTCCGGTTCCTCCCCAGAAGAAGTTGCATCCAATCTTCAGTCTGACTTCAGCAAAGTTCAACTCTGGTTCAGTTCATACCAACTCTCTCTCAACACTGAAAAAGCTGTCACCATGACCTTTGGCATGAGGCATCGGCTATCCAGACTCTCCTCCCTCCTCTCCTTCCACACCCAGGATGGGACAACTCTGAAGGACGTTGCTTCCTTCCAGTACCTAGGGGTATTGCTTGATCACCACCTTAATTTCTCTGGCCACATCGATGTGATCATAATAAAACTGTGCCCTAAGCTTGGTGCCCTGTATAGGAACCGAGTTAGCCTTCCTTTTATGGTTAGGTGGGAACTAGTGCAAAAGATGATCCTTCCTTCCTTCCCTAGACTACTGTGACATAATCTACGGCGCTGCTCCTAAATCCACCCTATGAAACTAGACACCCTTTTTAATGCCTTCTGCTATTTCGCTCTCAATGCTCCCCCCTGCTCCCACCACTGTGACCTATACCACTCCCGTGCCTTTCCATCTCTCGAAAATTGCCCCTTACTACACTGCTCCAAATTTGTCTTACCTGTCCTCCATACGGTTATCAGACCCACCCCCAACCCGCATGCTCTCAAGTCACTTGACACCTGACTACTACATATCCGCAGATGAAAGACCACTGCTGGCCAAACAGAAACTCTGGAATGATCTCCCCCATCAAATTCGACACCCTCTTCCACCCACTCCCTATCAACAATGCTGGCAAATTACCTCACGGTAAACTGTGCCTACTCTTGATAACTGCTTTGACCCTCCCTACCAAATCCACAACTGCCTGACCAGCTGGCACCTCCTATGCTTGAAGCTGGCTTATATAACCAACCATGGCACTTTTCATTCTACTGTTGATCATCTCTGTCCACCTCCCTAGAGTCAGCTACCCAGTGTTAATCCACTTGAAGCTGTACTCTGTGTATAGATGTATGTCTGTTGCATGTATGCCTCCGGAATACACAATGTAGCTGACTGTTAAAACCACTGTTTAAAACCAATGTGTAACCAAATGTAAACTTATTGCACTGTATACCTGTTTTATGTTATTGCTTGATAACCTGCGTGTTATCTTCCCCTTGTAACCCTTCCCCAGATCACACCAGGAGACGAGCATCTTTTGCTCAGTGTGCCTTTCCTGGTGAAACAAGAATAACAAAAGCTTGTGTCTGTTTCTTTAAGATGTTAGCTGCCTCCTTCTGTGATATCTTTTGCAGCAGACAGCATGTTCCTGCAGGAGAGTTTGGGAGTAAAAAATGTTCTGACCTCAGGTCTGACCTTTTCCAATGTTGTACATAAACCTGCAAGTGCCAACTGAACTGTTGTCTATGGAGCAACAGTGGCCCCTAATGGCTAATTTTATGTTATGTCTGATGTCAAGCACGGGGGAGTGGACATTTTCTAACTTCCAGAGAGCTTATAAAAGCTCTAACTTGGTTCTGAAATGAGTTTTAGACTGAGACTAAGAGAGATAGGGTCAGTTCCTGCTGGTTAGTGTAGGTAGAGGACTGAGAGGATTCCCATACTACTGCTAAGTGGAAGCTGAGAGAAGTTTGCCACATCCTAAGAACGTTATCTGTGTTCATTTTCTTTTTATTATTTTTTATGATATCTCTCTTTTGCATCTGCATTGAAGAAATGTTTATGAAGCAATAAACATCACACTAGATGCTAGATTAAGCAACATAAATCAATACTTGACAGAATATAGACAAATCAGAGGAGAGCTATGTCTGGCTTTTAAAGCTGTTAAAGATGATTGCTTAAAGGAAACATTAGGCATCATAAGTAACACAAATACAAAAATCACTAGCACTAATACATTTAAACTTATTGGTGAAAGAAACAGAACACTTAGAAGTAAATTTTACACAAAGAATAATAATAATTCATTACCACAGCAAGTAGTAGATAATGATAACTTAATAATATTTAAACAAAATTTAGATGTATACATGGGGATAAAACATACAAATTTCTCCTGTAAAATAAATGAGAGGTGAGTTCATTTAAAGCAACAATGCCCACTGAACTTGTAAAATTGCTATGAACCTATGAGCCTATGAACTAGACAAAGTGTGTTAACCTTATAAGAACTGTGTTGTATCCATCTGTTATGCTAAGGAAGAGAGTCTGGCAACTCAAAGGACCATCCACTTCTGAATTAAAGTGAAAATATCAACATTTATTACAATACATAATATAGTAGTATCAGCAAAATATTACCACTGTGCAAACAATGCCATAATGAATGCACACACACCATTTCATGTTTTCCAACGCTTTATCAAGGTATAATGAAGGCCCCACCACTAGCATTTTTATATGCCAGGAAGGTCATGTGTCACATTTAAATTGACCAATCCCAGATAATCCATTAGGAGCATCACAATTTTAGATGCAATACTTACATCTGCCAGCAAGGATCAGTGTTTTTATTGCCAGATATAAGTGCATAAAGGGCCTACATTAAATGATGATTATTATTAATAAAGTGCATATGTGAAAAACACACAGAAAAAAACATCAAAAAGCCTAATGCAGATATTTAAAATGCAAATATTAAAAAAAAAAAAACAAGAGAGAGCTTTAACTACATCATAACTACCAACATTTCCTCGCCATGTTTCTACCCCTGGCTCTCACTCTTTCCCTATTAACTCTTCCTGCTGCACCCACCCTTCCCTGTTCACTCCAGCCTGGCTAAAGTCCCACCCCATCCATAGTAGTGTCCCAATTATCTACCCCTCCTCTGTCATTATCATAATAAACAAGTACATGACAGCCATCATCACTTTGTGGTTTTAGCTCAATTTTTCCCTCAGTCATCAGTAATATATCCCTCTTCTTCTTTACCTCTCTAACTTGCCACCCCCTACATGGCCTCTTCCCCCTATATGTGTAGTTGCCGGCTGCCTCACTCAAAATATCTCTGCTTATAACCCCTGTATGCCTATGGTTGATTGTACATCTGCTGACTTCTTCAATTGTAAATTAATGCTGTTTTTTATTTTTTTATTTATTTCAACCTTGTACTGTACTGTATACACTGTATATACTTTTTCTTCCTTGTATATTATTGCTTTTTGTATACCTGCTTCTGTACTGTACTTTGATGTATTCATGACCAGGTCCACCTTGCAAATGAGCCTTGCTCAATGGTGCCAGTCTGGATAAATAAAGATTTTGATTGATTGATTGATTTCCAAGGATTTACATATTCACATAAATATTATAAGCACCCTAATTTTATTTGCCTTTTTGTTTCAGAAATGGAACTAAACTAAAAAATTCATTTAATCCACCATCTAAATGAGCTCCTAACAAGTATTGCCATTTGCTTTCTTGTCATAATAATAAGTTATCCAAATCACCACCCAGGACCTAATTTTACTTTCTCTAGTCCCTGAAAACTGAATATGTGATCCACTCCACAATTGATTACATGTACCGCAAGAGCATTAGACAATTCCAATTTTTCAATGCTACGAAGATGTTCTGCAATTCTCTGTTTGAAATTTCTTTTAGTTTTACCAATATAGAATTGTTTACACATTCTACAAGTTGCTACATATATAACATGAGTTGTACTGCAGTTGATGAAAGATTTTAATTTGTATATGTAGCCAGTCCCCGGGTGAATAAAAGAGGTCCCAGTCTTAATATGTTTACAATAACAGCAAGCACCACAATGAAATGTTCCATTGGGTAAAGTTGATTCAAAGCTTTTTCTCTCCATGAAGTGGCTGCAAGTCACCATATCACCAATATTTTCCCTCTCTTATAAACCATTCTGGGGAATGTCTGGGTGATCACATTCAATTTTGGTTCAGTTTTCAATATGTTCCAGTTTTTTTTTAATAATCTGTTCTATTTTGAAACTCTGGGGTGAAATCAGAAACAAAATTAAGTTTATGTTCCATATTTTTACTTTTAGGTTGTAGTAAGTCTTTCCTGGACATTTGTCTCACTTGATCTTTAGCAATTTGACAGGTTGTGTTATATCCTCTTTCCTTAAATGTTCAATGTCTAATTTAGTATGTTCTTCTAACTTAACCACATCACTTGTGTTCCTTTTTATTCTCATGAGTTGACCCTTCGGAATACTATCCATTAATTTTCTTGGATGACAACTATCATAATGAAAAACTGCTTTTCTATCTGTTTCTTTCCTATATATATCAGTACTTAAATGTCCGTTCTACTTATGAATTTTTAAATCCAATAATTTTATTTCATTTTGATGGTGACAAATAGTAAACCTTAGATTCTCATTTGTTCCTTCAAGGTAAGTAACAAACTGAAAATCCTTGGAAATGTTGGTAGTTATGGACGTAATTAAAGCTCTGTCTTGTTTTTTAAATATTTGCATTAGGTTTTTGATGTTTTTCTGTGTGTTTTCACATATGTACTTTAGTAATAATAATTATCATCATTTAATGCAGGCCCTTTATGCACTTATATCTGGCAATAAAACACTGATCCTTTGGCAGATGTAAGTATTGCATCTAAAATTGTGATGCTCCTGCTGGCCGCCCGTTGTGGTGGATTTCGCTTGCGACACCAGTGACCGGGTTGAGAGCGGACTCGGGTAGCTGGAGGGCTGGCTGGAGAGGAGGATCTAGTGCCCAGCAGCTGCTCTCCTCCTCTGGGGAGGAAGGGAATGCTTGTCCCGCAGCTCTACCACCACCTGGGTGACCACGGGTGGAGGTGCAGCGGGACTGCATAGAAGGGAAGGAGGACGTGGGCTGGAAACCGGAAGTGAGCGCATGTCATGCAGTGCCCCTAGGTCTCCCTAGAGTGCTCACGTCCTGGGGGAAGGGACAGAAAAATGGAAAAAGGTACCTGGCGTGGAGGTCGTAGATGGGACCTGACTGCCCCAGATAACCCATAACTGGGCTATCGCTGGATGCAGCAGATGGACCTCCTGACACACACTAATGGAATGGAGGGGTAAATGGGGATTCCCCTCTCCTCCCTGCCGGGGGGGTAGGCCGAGGCAGCATGGAGGCAGGTCCGAGCAGCACCTCGGTAGGTACCCAGAGAGGGACTAGGGGAATACAGTCTAGGGATTCCCAGAAGAAGTTCCACCATGGCAGAGAGAAGGGGGATATATAAAAAAATAAATAAATAAAATTGTGATGCTCCTAATGGATTATCTGTGGTTGGTCAATTTAAATGTGACACATGACCTTCCTGATATATAAAAATGCTAGTGGTGGGGCCTGCATTATACATTGATAAAGCATTGGAAAATGTGAAACGTTGGTGTGTGTGTGCGTTCGTTATGGTATTGTTTACACAGTGGTAATAAATGTTGATATTTTCACTTTAATTTATATGTGGATGTGGTCCTTTGAGTTGCCAGACTCTCTTCCTTGGCATGTAGTAATAATTGTCTGAGAACCTTTGATTCCAGTAGCCACCTCTTTTCTCTCCTTTTCGGTAATTAATATTGGTTTGGCATGGAATTGAGGACCCTATATGAAATAAGACACTGAAGAAAATGGCTTCTGGTGTATCACAGCAAGTTGAATGTAGTAACAGCATACCACTTATTTTTAGAAATAACCAGCAAACTTGCTGATAAAATGACAGAAAAATTAGCAACTGATAACCAATCTGAAACCCTCAATATTGACGCTCTGTTTTTTTAAAGAAGGTAATGTGAACCCTATTTTGAACCAAAATGTGGAAATATGTGGTGTACAACAAGCTCGGCCAGAAGTGACCACTCTAGGTACTTTGAAATAATTTTTTAACCTGTTGGAATGAGCAATTTTGAAGACACGCCATTTATACTGGCAAAGGGTAACTATGATGGTTTACCTACAAGTAAACAGGGCACCAAGAGGGCTAAGAATCACAGTGCAGCCTGCTTTTGGCACGGATCAAGAAGATTTTCTGACAGATTGGCAAAAGCACAATATAGAAGTGAGTGCTGGCTATATTAAATTAATTTTAAAATATGGTGAACAACAAGAGAGAGATATTAAACATATCATAATTGAGAGAGAAGCTGCAGTCAAGTCTTTTACATCTAATCCTGAATATACTGAATTTAGATCTGAACTAAATAAAACTATTCAACATCATGATGCAAGAATAAACAAAAAGAAAAAATTTTGAAAGAAATCAAAAAGATTATGCAAAAGGAAGGATTTGTTATTGAGGCAAAAGGAATATGACTAAACAGAACCCAAAATTGATCTTGAAAGTGAGAACAGACCAGAATTATGATGTATATACGAGTGGCTCAGATTCTGATAATTTATCTGAACCAGAAAGTTCTTCTTTTTTAGGTCAGAAGGGGAGAGAAACCCTCCCCTTCCCCCTCCCTCTGTGTCCCTGAGTGCATTAACTCAATAAGTTCAATTAATGACACACAGCAGGATGCACGAGGAAATACAAGGAATGAGGGGATCTCAGGTGGAGAAGGATGGCGTGAAAATCAACATACCTCACAATCTTCCAGTACTCCCAGAGAGACCATGCAGAAGTCCCAGATTAATTCATTTTCAAGACGAATGAGAAGAGGCACAAGGGGGAAGGGGAGGCACATGCTGGAATCAAGCAGTTACAACAAGAGGTACCGGAGAATGTGGAACTGGCGGTGAAGGTAAAGAATCTGGTCATTAATATCTTGGATCATGTATTAACTGAGACCGAAATGTCAGTATTGGAAAAAGGGTTAAACTGTGTACCAACAAGTCAAACTAATGAATTTAAAACCATAGTAGACTTGCATAGCTTCACCAGGAAACTGGACTTGCATGTCATGTTTAAAGAAAAAAATAAAGGGACAACTACAGAAGGCGATTTAAGGGATAGAGATGAGCCTATCAACATTTTTAAGAAGCTATCAAAATATATTCCATGCAAAATTGTGCAGTACTAACTTTCTAAAAGCATATGAAATGGAAATTCAAGAGATGGTTACTAAAAAGGAGAAATTCAGATATTTTAACTGCACAGGTCAAGAGAAAAAGCAGTTAAGGACTTAGCCCAGAATAAATATATCAAAATCAAATCTGCAGATAAAGGAGGAGCTACAGTGATTTTGAATAAAGTTAAGAATAAAGAAGAAATGTGCAGTTATCTGATTCTCTTTTATAAAATGTTGTCTCATGATTTTACTAATGACTATAAACATGAAATTGATTCACTATTGTATGAATTTTTTGTAGATGGAATAATTTCTAAACAAACATTAGAATATCTCACAGTTCCTTTTCAGTTTGAGCAACTTTGTATGGTTTGCCCAAAATTCACAAGAGTCTCGAATCCCCCCTGCAGCCGATAGTTTCCAGCATTGTTTCACTGACAGAACTTTTAGCCAAATTTATGAACTACCATATTTAAGAATTTATTATGAATAGTCCTTCTTTTATTAAGGATGCAAGACATCTACTTAATATGGTAGAAAATGTAGAAGGTCAGATAATGAAATGCTGGTAACTTTGGATATCAAGCTTTATATACAAACATCCCCATGAGGATGGATTACTAGCTTCTAGGAGACCTTAAGAGAAAAAGTGATTATAGTCAGGCTTTTCTGAGTGCCAGAAAGGTACTGACCACAAACACTTTATGTTCGATGAGAAATTTTACTTGCAAATAAAAGGTATGGCTATGGGGGCGGCCATGTGATTCCCATTATGTATGCATTTATTTGGCTTTTTAGGAGAAACAACATGTCTTATGTGAAATAAATCCGTTCTTCCAAAATTAAAACTTTATAAGCATTATATTGATGATTTATTGATTGTATGGGAGGGGGACAAAGGAACTTTTTCAGGTGGTTGCTTACCTTGAAGGAACAAATGAGAATCTAAGGTTTACTATTTGTCACCATCAGTGAAATTAATTTCTTGGATTTAAAATTCATAAGGAGAATGGACATTTAAGTACTGATATAGATAGGAAAGAATCAGATAGAAATGCAGTTCATCGTTATGATAGTTGTCATCCAAGAAAATTAATGGATAGTATTCCAAAGGGTCAACTCATGAGAATAAAAAGGAACACAAGTGATGTGGCTAAGTTAGAAATACATACTAAATTAGAAATTGAATGTTTTAAGGAAAGAGGATATAACACAACCTGTTTAGAAATTGCTAAAGATCAAGTGAGACAAATGTCCAGGAAAGACTTACTACAACCTAAAAGTAAAAATATGGAACATAAACTTAATTTTGTTTCTGATTCCACCCCAGAGTTTCAAGATAGAACAGATTGTTAAAAAATACTGGAACATATTAAAAAACTGAACCAAATTGAATGTGATCACCCAGACAGTCCCATAATGGTTTACAGGAGAGGAACAATATTGGTGATATGGTGACTTGCAGCCACTTCATGGAGAGAAAAACTTGAATCAACTTTACTCAATGGAACATTTCATTGTGGTGCTTGCAGTTATTGTAAACATATTAAGACTGGGACCTGTTTTATTCACCCGGGGACTGGCTACATATACAAACTAAAATCTTTCATCAATTGCAGTACAACTCATGTTGTATATGTAGCAACTTGTAGTAAGTGTAAACAATTCTATATTGGTAAAACTAAAAGAAATTTCAAACAGAGAATCGCAGAACATCTTCATAGCATTGAAAAATTGGAATTGCCTAATGCTCTTGCTGTACATGTAAAACATTGTGGAGTGGATCACATTTCAGTTTTCAGGGACTAGAGGAAGTAAAATTAGGTCTGGGGGGTGATTTGGATAACTTACTATTACAACAAGAAAGTAAATGGCAATACATGTTAGGAGCTCATTTAGATGGTGGATTAAATCATTTTTTTAGATTGGTTCCATTTCTGAAACAAAAAGGCAAATAAAATTAGGGTGCTTATAATATTTATGTGAATATGTAAATCCTTGGAAATGTTGGTAGTAATGACATTGTTAAAGCTCGGTCTTGTTTTTTTAAATATTTGCATTTTACATATTTGCATTAGGTTTTCTGATGTTTTTTTCTGTGTGTTTTTCACATATGTACTTTATTAATAATAATCATCATTTAATGCAGGCCCTTTATGCACTTATATCTGGCAATAAAAACACTGATTCTTGCTGGCAGATGCAAGTATTGCATCTAAAATTGTGTTGCTCCTAATGGATTATCTGCGGTTGGTCAATTTAAATGTGACACATGACCTTCCTGGCATATAAAAATGCTAGTGGTGGGGCCTTCATTATACCTTGATAAAGCACTGGAAAACGAAATGGTGTGTGTGTTTGTCTATGGCATTGTTTGCACAGTGGTAATATTTTTGCTGATACTACTATATTATGTATTTATAATAAATGTTGATATTTTCACTTTAATTTATAAGTGGATGTGGTCCTTTGAGTTGCCAGACTGTCTTCCTTTGCATGTACTAATAATTGTCTGAGCACCTTTGATTCCAGTAGCCGCCTTTTTTCTCTCTTATCCATCTGTTTTCCCACATTCCTGCACTGCTGAAGACTTCACCACCATTCAGACTCGGCAATAAGTTATTAACACGCACAAAAAAAAAAATCGATGGGCTAACATAACTGGGCTCCTTTAACAAAAAAAAAGGTTAACATCTCTCACAGCAGGCCCTTCAAACTGAAGACCATGCTGAAATCCGTGGACGACTGCTGCACGTCTTTTATTTTATATAATTGCTGCAGTGAAAAATGATACTCAGCAATTATATAAAATAAAACATGGGGCTGTGTGTAAAATTCAAATTTTACACACCCTTAGGTGTTGCTTGTATAAACCCTCGGGCTTCACTCTTGGGGTTTATGTAGCAGCTAACACTTGGTGTGTGTAACATTCTCGTTACACACACCATGCCATGCTTTATTCTATGGCCCAGATATTCAAAAGGCTGCACATGGCACAAACCACTGATGTGTCCCAGCCAATATTCAAAGGAACAGTGCGGCACAAATCCCGATGCACTGGAGTGCATCAGTAATGTATGCAGGCACAGGTGGGGCGTACCCATGCACAACCTGCACAGCTCGATATTCAGCCTGGGATGTGCAGAGCCATACATGTGCAACCCCTACCTGCGCCCAGAACAAAAGTTAAGCCCCAAAAAGGAATAACTGATGGCCACCCACAGGTGAGCTGCCGCACTGCAGGGCACAACACGGCAGCTGCCACCTCTGGGTGGCCACCTGAGTTCCAGCTGCACCTGGCGGCACCCCCCCATGCCCGATCGCAGGCATTTGTAAAAAAAGACTTCATCCTATATCCCTGGTGGTCCAGTGGACCACTTTCTGCCTGATTGCGGGCATCTGTATTAATAGAAAGGTCCAATATCCCTGGTGGTCCAGTGGACCGCTTTCTGCCCGATTGCGGGCATCTGTATTAATAGAAAGGTCCAATATCCCTGGTGGTCCAGTGGACTGCTTTCTGCCCGATGTGGGCATCTGTATTAATAGAAGGTACAATATCCCTGGTGGTCCAGTGGACCACTTTCTGCCGATCGCGGGCATCTTGTAACAAAGAAGGTCCAATATCCTGGTGGGCTGGTAGTGCCCCTCCCACCCGCCCACAGGCCCCACCACCGCTGCCCCCTGGTCAACTGGCGGCAGCAGCACCCACCACCCTGCCACCCGCCGCCCGCCCGACTGACACCTCGGTAGGGCTGCATGCCGATGGTTCCTGGCGTGAGCCAACTGGGTGTGCAACCATACTATACTACATTCTAGATATGTAATCACGCTGTAATCACATATCTGAATGTAGTACGTATGGGCTGCATGCCCATTGGCTCACGCCAGAACTGCATCGGCAGCCCTACCGGTGTCAGCCCACGGGGCAGCGGGCAGGTGTGCGCCGCCTGCCATCTGACTGGGGAGCGGGTGGTGGGGCCCAGTGGGCGGGTGGGAGGGGGTACCACCAGACCACCAGGATATTGGACCTTTCTTTGTTTACAGATGCCCGCAATCGGGCAGAAAGCGGTCCACTGGACCACTGGGGATATTGGATCTTTTTATTAATACAGAAGCCCGCGATCAGGCAGAAGGCGGTCCACTGGACCACCAGGGATATTGGACTTGAGCTATTTTTACTACAAATGCCCGCAATTGGGCTGCAGGGGGCGTTGGTCCCTGACGGCTGCTGCCTGGCAGGGCGCTAGGCACAAGTCAGCGGGGATCGGCGAACCTGCATGAAAATGTGGTTGATGACATGCAAATGGCCCTGTGCATCTTGCATACATTATGGACCCATTTGCATGTTCAGTTTTGAATATCACGGTTGCTGCGCATGGCGCAATGGTACTTGCACTAGTGCATCCCCATGCTCCACTCTGTCCACTTGCGCTGGTGCAGTGCCACTGCGCCATGCACACTGGGGGTGGCCAGGGTGCGATATTCAAAGCTGCTGAGCCATGGCGCAGCTCCTTTGAATATCGCTTAGTCCACACCCCTGTGCAGCCAAATTGAGCTGCGCCCAAGCTTGTGCCACAGCTGGGCGCAGTTTGAATATCTGGGCCTATATGTATACAATGTATGTAGGGATTCTACTACTTAAATAAATGGATTATTTTCCCAAGACTGCGACCCATGTGGAAAGATAAACAATGTTATTCACCCAGTGGGTAAATAACAGTTTATTTTTTACTTGTCTACATCACAATCAACTGAACTGATAGCCCATTCTGCCAATCCCACAATGAATCATCTCTCAATTGTCACACAGAATCCAAACGTTGTATACATAGAACATACAATGGCCTGTGTTCAAATATGCTTTTAATTTTCATTTGTGAGGTGGCGAGATTTTCATAACTCACTTGTAGCTTTGCCACTCATAAGTTATAGTCCCACCCCCTCACTCATGGAAATAAATGGTATATTTGAACATGGGCCATTGTATATCCTATACAGGCAGGATAAAAATGCATTTTGCTCAAGTACTGGGGCATCATTTGTAACTCTGTATTTTAACCAAGGACCTATCATGTGTGCCTCTCATTTACATTCATAATTTGTCATGCCTTCCATGACTGAAATTTCCCTTTTTCAATGTGTTACATGATGTATTGCAGGTTTTGTAATATTATCAAATAAAATGTTCTGTATCCAGCCCTTTTACACAAGGAAAAACACACAGTAACTTGATAATGTACTTGTCTGTCTGTCTGTCTGTCTGTCTGTCTGTCTGTCTGTCTGTCTATCTAGCTGAAATTACTCCAGCTGAACTAACCCTATAAGATGTGGCATCTCATTCTCCTGGGAGTTTCAGGAAGGATAGCAGTAGTCAGCAGGTTAACATAGTCTTGCTGGAATAGTTACATAAGGAAAAATAACAAAAGTGTGCACACACACACACACACACACTGTGGCTGGAGAAAATATTATGTAGAGAATAATGGATGGTGTGTTACATTTCCTTGTGTTCATTTGCCTACTGCAATCAAAGGTAGCACTTTTGGTTTGCTTCAGTGCTGGTGGTCCTCAGTGGCTCCTGAGAAATAATTACATACAGGCTAAGGTACTGTACACACAGAAAAAATAATCAAGCTCTAAAGGTAAATACATCCAGACAGTAATCAAAACAAGCCAACAAAGCGGGATTCACTTTCCTATGAATGTTTTAACTACATGTTAGCTCTTTGTTCTCAATGTCACAGACATGGATCTCTCATGGTCTCGGGCTCGGCTCCTGTCTGCCCCTCTCAGTCCATGGTCCATGCCTCCATTCCATGGAGGAGGGGTAGGTGCTAAAAACCAAAAGATTTCTACATTTTTATTTTAAACATATTATAATTATTACTATTATTATGACAGGACAGTAAACTGGAAAAAACAAATATACCTGCTGCTTGAAAACGAATGATGCTCCGTGCTATACTAACATCTTTTAAATAGACTATTATTTTCTCATCAGTTATAAAGGTAACGTGACTGAGAAAGCCCATGGGCATCCTCAGTCAACAGGTGTATGTTTGTCTCCCCAAGCACCAGTGCAGTGAAACACCCAACGTGGAAAATGGATTGCTTTTCAATATGCTGTCATGATAAGGTAATAAGAACTCATTTAAAAAATTACTTATTACACTTACTGCAACTGTACAGGATGTTGATTCTCCCTTGCCACTATGTACTGCTCCTGGTTTCTATGTTTATTAGACATTCTATAGTATCAGTGCCCCCCCCGACAGCCCAGCTAAGATACAAATGCTGCAAGTCAACCTAAGGATGTCAATAATGTTTCTACTGACAAAAAGGTGATTTTTTTCCAGTTAACATTTACTATTACTTTACCTCCACATGCTTCAGTCCACAAAAATGTACAGTGAGTTGTAACAGGGCTCTTCAGAAATTATTTTGAATTTTGTCAAATTTCTAAGAATTTTTTTTTTTAATACTAGTTTTGAAAATTAGGAACACACATCAAATACTGTAATAGTACGGATAGGAATTTGTTTTTGTAAAACAATATCTTTCCTCCTAAGATTACTGTTACTGCACACATGTATCTTGCTGCATCACTGGGCTCGATTCCAAGTTGCATGGCGCAACTCGGGAATGTATTGCGGTTGCACATGTGGCACTATACAGGAGACCCTTGCCATATTCCAACACAGGCAGGGTCCCTGGTACCTCTTGTTTACACTTGATTTGCGGCAGCCGCGAGTAACACCACTGGCACAATGGACCTGGGTGCTACAAGTCACGTCCTGCATTAAACTGCCCTGGAGCCCCCCACCTGACATACTCCCGTAATCACCTGGGGCCTGGGGGCTGGCTGGGTAGCACAGGTGCATGGGGGTTAGTGCAAAAAGGACCTCGGGGTCCCACATTTGAAGTGTGGGGGCATGACTGTGCTGGGGTGTATGGGCAGGGCATCTGTGCTTCCCACAGCACTGCAGGGGCCACCATCATTTTGCCAGGATGGATGCCCTTAGACCACCTCCATGTTTGTCTAACTCTACAGTGCCATAGCGGGTCTCAGAATAGTGTAGGTGGGATACAGCAGCCGCCTTTCCAGAATAGGGTGCAGTTGCTGCCATAACCCATGCTTGTGCCATGTCGCAGCAGGTTGTGGGCATAGTGGGTGGTGTAGCCCACCTTTGGCACAACCCGCATGTGGCATTGCGCAAGCCATGACTTGGAATTCCAACTTGCGTATTGCATGGTGCAAGGTGTAATTTATGCCATAGGGTTTAGCTGTGACATCGCCTGTTGCCATGCATACTATAACTGGGAATCAGGCCTATATGTCTTATATGTATGTTTCCTACTGCATACTGGATTCATGCTGTGGAAAAGTCTGAACAATTCTAGCCCAAGTTTCTAACAGAGAACTACATCACACCAGACAGAGACACTTTATAACTACATATTCAACATATTTGCACTTGAAATTTGGTTGCCTTTGCTAATTTATAAACTTTTTGGCAGATCAATGCCTACCCCAAATTAGAAAGGACACCACTGTACTTCAGTAGTGGTGCTGTGTCAAGACTGCGTGGTCAGAAAGTGTAGTCGAAACTGTGCGGTTCAAAACCACGTAGATTAGATGTGCAGACTCAAACTGCATAGCACTGTTATGACCACTTATTTTTGACTGCATGTATTTGCTGTTGTGGTTTTGACTCGACACCTTCAATAGCCAGACCTTTTAGTGCTGCACACTAGTAATGTGAACAAACATGGGGAAGGACTTTACTATGGTTAACTCAAACAGAGTGACAAAACAACACAAACACACTGTTTACCAAACAACACATCTTACTGTACTACCACCCCACCCAAAAGAAAAGAAAGAAAATACACACAAGCATATGGATTAGAATGCTAAGCAATTAAACATTTTAAAAAAATATCACTTATCAATAAAATCAAATATATTAGCAGCTTACCACAGTGATGGATCCCATTACTATTGACAGAATATCTGGTATTTGCTCAGCAATAGATTCAGTTATAGCATTTTTGCAGGAAAGGAGAGAGTGATTGCCACCCATAAAATATGTAAGAAATGTGGAACAGAGATGTCCCTCATAAAGGTTCATCAGTTGGCAAGATTGAAGTCTGTGGAGATGTAAACTAAGGTGGTGTCAGGCAAAAGTTAGTGTTCTTTCAGATAAATACTTTGCTAAGGCAAAAATACCTATTCAGAAGTTACTAATGGTAGTATTCTACTGGGAATCTAAAACTCCTGTCACTGTGGCTACTGAGCAGCTGTCAATTGACAAAAAAATCTGTGATAGACTGGTATCAGTTTCTCTGAGATATATGTACATGGAAACTCATACAGCATGGAGAAGAATTAGGAGGTGAGGGTAACATTGTCCAAATTGATGAAAGTGTCATCCTTCAGGCTAAGCATTACTGAGGCTGTAATACGTAAACCCCAGACCAATGAGTATTTGGAATTTACGATGTAGAGAAGCAGGTGGGAATTCTGAACTTTGTAGAAAGACGAGAGCCTGCCATTAATTGCAAAGAATGTAAAAGTAAGATCTATCATATAAAGGACCAGTGGGCTGCCTGTATTAGAATTCCAGCTACACCAGACAAATATTACCAACATAAAACAGATAATCATTCTGAGAACTTAGTTGACCCCAGCACGGGAGTGCACACTAACTCAGTAGAGGCATACTGGGCCAGAGTGAAGAAACAATTTAAATATATGAATAGCACTAAAGCGGAAATAGTTCCATCCTATCTAGATGCCTTCATGTGGTGTGAGACGTTATGGCAAGTCTACATCTGGCGTGTTCAATAATATATTAAAACAGATTGTGCTGTATCAAGAAGACCAACTGAACTGACAGAAAAGCTTGGACAGTGTGCATCCAGAGTAAGTAAACTTTTGTTTTACATATTATAAAATGTAGTGCAACACAAATAGCACAAAGGAATAACTGAGTGTTAGTGGAATGGGGTGGGGAAGTGGACAAGCCCACAACTGAACAAAACAATAAACAATAAAATAATTTAGAAAACTCATTGTCTCTTACATGGCTAATAGTAAAAACAATGGAAAATTAGAGTGTTGGGTGAAACCCCTAACAAAGTTTAAACAGAAATTCAATAACCACAACAAAGTAATGATGTGCAACTAACAAGTCTTTCTCTTTTCTGTTTCATGCAGTTGCCAAAATACATTCTGGATAGCACAAGTAGGGTCCTTTCCTATATTGTTCTTTTACTTAAATAAGTACTGTATTTTGCTACAATCATTCAGCATTAAACTTTGTTTTGCCTGCCTTGCCTTCATTCTTCAGATTGATGCCTCCATCGTTTCATTTGTTCACTGTTTTTAACCATTAGTTGTAAAATTTTTTTTTTTTTTTTAATGCCTGGTATTCCATTTTAACACATTGCAAAAGCTACTTCAGTGCGTGGTCACATTAAGTCAGACATCTTTTACATCCATCTGTGCATGATCACGTAACTGTAACTATTAACACAAAATTGATATTCTCACAGCAATTAAGAATTAGGTCCAATGTTCTCCACCTATGCCATCTTGCCCACTTCCCAGGTGCTTCCCTGGTGTGCCCACTCATTGCTGCTCAGGCAGAGTGGATCATGCATGGTTCCATTGCATCAGCATGTTAATACTGTTGTTGAGTCTGCATCCCATTAATTGTTCACAGAATGTGCATTAGTGAACACATTGGAATAGTTTCCTAAATTGTTGCTTGACTGGTCCAAATATTGATTACATTTGTTACTTTTTGTTCTTTTGTGTGAGAAATACTGTAAGTACTACATATTCTTTTGTATTCATGTTGTTTTCACTCAAATTGTTTGTTAAATTTATTTGACAATAATGTGGCATTTTTCACTCACCTTCACCCCAGGTGAAACCCCCATATAGACTTTTAGCTGCATTGTCATTTTTATGCTGGCTGGTGATCACATTCACCTGTAAAACTTAAACTTCTATACATTCAGAGTTATAAAAATGCACAATTATTTGATACAAAACACATACACCAAGTGCATTGATTTCTTTCATGGCCATGTATAAAATCCATAACTGGCACATTGTTGCATGCTTATGTTTTGGTATTGTCACTATGAAAAGTTAACTTGTAGTATTATAAGATTTAATTTTGGCTTTAGCTGTGTAACCCTTCCCCACCCCAAACCTTCATTGTTGCTCCTGTTTTATGCTCCATCAAAGTCTGATGCTGCCTGTTTGCCACTGTCCTTAATATTCACTGCTTACTCACTTTGGTGGAGCCTTCCTAAATGATTTTTTTTCCAATTGTTTAACCAGGTGAGACACACTAAGCTGAAAGCTTGTTTACAGGTGCAACCTGGGAGCACAGGGAAGTTAAGTGACTTGCTCAGGGTCACACAGTATGCAAGTGGGGGCTGTGGGATTCAAACTCAGGTCTCCAGATTTGCAGCTCAGAGCCTTAAATCACTGCACTATACTGCCTCCCTAATTTTGTATACATTAGTATGCGTCAAAGCTCTTCCCCCTCCTAACATCATCTTTAAACTGGAAGATGGGTGAAGCTGCATCAGGTGTTACTGTGTAAATAAATTGTGTTTTCTTTTTATTTAGTTCATTAGTATTTGTATTGCTGATACAGTGGACATTTACTGTATTACAATACTAGTCAGAAAACCATATGCATCAATTTATATATAGTAACTGGGTTTTGTTTTTTCCCTAAGGGAAACCCAGTTTGTAATTTGAAACATAGACTTTGATGGCAGATAAGGACCACTTGGCCCATCTCGTCTATCCAATTCCCTACCCCATTGGATAAACTGCAGATCCTAGTTAACCAACAGCCTACTTCTTCTTTTTCACTTGTAAAGGAGTGTTGATAATGGCAAACATACACCGGGTTCCCCTTGCATGGCGCATGCGCAAGACACCGCTCTTCCCTTCTTCAGCACCGCTGCCACCCCTTACCGCTTGTGGCAGGGGAACTCCCTGTCATGGTAATGGACCATCATTTCTCATTTACTGAAACTTCTGTTGCAACTGTTTTCTCATTTCTTCTTTTATTCTACCTCTGTATTTTCTTGACTAAAAGGCTGGCCACCTTTAGCCTTCCCCCCTTTCTCTTAGCTATCACCCCTTTTATTTCCTTTTTCCTTCTTTAAAGGTCCAGCTATTGGGAGGTTAAGAAAGTGACCTCTGCAACATTTTGATAAAGGAGCCCATGTGGAGATTACAAGGAAAAGTACTGGTACCAGTAATGAAATGCCATGAGCAACAGTACACTCAGGACAGGAATCTATAACCTGTTATTTGTCAGAGCAAATGGTCCTGATGTTTGGTTAATGGAGCACCCCCCTTTTATGTTTCTGTACCTCTTTATTTTCCCTGCTGTCCCATAGTATTATGTATAAAACTAAAACTCCCGATTGTGGAGAGATGCAGCTGTTGGTTCCTGGTTAAGTACAATGGCTTTCTGTGCATATTAACCTAAAACAAAACTAAGAGGGCTGTTTTGATATAAGGATAACAAAAGCTTGTGTCTGTTTCCTTAAGATGTTAGCTGCTCCCTTCTAAGATATCTTTTGCAGCAGACAGCATGTTCCTGCAGGAGAGTTTGGGAGTACAAAATGTTCTGACCTCGGGTCAACCTTTCCCAATGTTGTAAACAAACCTGCAAGTGCCAGCTGAAATCTTCTCTATGGAGCAACAGTGGCTAATTTTATATGTCATGTCTGATGTCACTCACAGGGGAGTAAAAATTTCTTAACTTCCAGAGAGCCTAAAAAAGCTCTAACTCCATTCTGAAATTAGTTTTAGACAGAGATATGGTCAGTTCCTGCTGGCTGGTATAGGTAGAGGACTGAGAGAAGTCCCATACTACTGCTAAGTGGAAGCTGAGAGAAGTTTGCCCATCCTAAGAACGTTATCTGTGTTCAGTTTCTGTTGATTATTTTTATGATGTCTCTCTTTTGCATCTACCTTTAAGAAATGCTTATTGCACAATATGTATTACACCCTGTTAAATTGAGGAAATGGGGCCTTATAAGATCGGGGCTTGTACCAGAGGATGCCAGGAGGATGGCACACTTCTTCACATCTTTTGGTCATGCCCCAAGATAAGGTCTTTGTGGGTGGCTATACAGACTAAACTAGATCCTATTCTGGGTTTGCAAGACTGCTTCAACCCAGACGTATGTTTGTTGGGAGATTTATCCTCTATCAAAGTTAAAATCAGGAGATTTCATATTTCCATGATTGCATTATCTGTTAAAAAAATTGTACTTCAGCATTGGAAGGACGCGGTAAGTCCAACATATCTGGAACGGGTTAATGAAATCCTAGCTAACCTTCGTACAGAGAAAGCAATAGCGAGCCTCCACAATAAGTTGCAGTGGTACAAGAATACTTGGCACCCCCATCACATGCTAATCATGACCATATCAGGTATATGAGTTACTGTAACCGTGAATTTTAATTTATGACACTATATTGTATTGATTTTTCATATTACTGTATGGACTTTGCTGCTGTATGGGGTGGGGGGAAGGGGGAATGGGGACAGCTCATGTAACACTTTGAACATATGCTGAGTATGTTGTAACTTTCTGTCCCCTGTACTGTGAAAATCTGTTAATAAAATTTGAATTATAAAAAAAAAGAAATGTTTATGAATCAATAAACATCACACTAGACAAAGTGTGTTAACTTTATAAGAACTGTGTTGTGCTCATCTGTTATCCCACACTTCTACAGATGGCATGAGAAGAGGAATAACTGCTGGCTGCGTCTTGCTAAGGAAGGGAGATGTTCTGGTGGGTAGCACCCTGGTGCCCCAGGTGGACACATGTTTCAGGACAAGGACTCCAGAAAAGTATCCACAGATGTCCTGACAAGGAGAATGGCAGACAAGACAGGAGTTGCCCTGCATTCAGGCTTGGATGTCTGATCCAAGATGAAGTCAAAACCACAGGAAAACAATGCCAAGCTGGAGGAGAAGAAAGAGGAAGAAAACTGTCCAGTCTTGGAGGAAGTTCCCTGAGGATGTGAGAGAGCTGCTGCAATGGCTATGCATTAATCAGATGCAAATGGACAAGGAGTGAGACCTGGAATGCAGAAGTCAAGATGCCAAGTGGGCAGACATGATGCGTGTGCTGCATGCCATCCAAACTGGGACAACAGACAGAGTGAGTTATCCAAGAGACATTAAATTATCAAAATTAATGGACTCAGATGATCTAGAGATATACCTCACAACATTTAAGAGGGTTGCCAAAATGTGTGGCTGGCTCAAGGAACCATGGGTCATGAGACTGGCGCAGCCCAAATCATCTACAGCCATATGGACATGAGTGATGCAGAGGACTATGACAAAGTAAAGAGGGAAATCCTGAGATGGTACGATATTAACACCAAGACATACCGTCAGAGGTTCTGTTACCTAAAGTTGCAGTCTGCAGATACACTAGAGGAAATCTTTGCCAGACTGAAGGATCTTTGCTACAAATGGTTGCTACCTGATGGTAAGACAGTGCTTCAGCTGCTAGAGGCCATCGTCATCGAGCTATTAATAAAGGTGTTACCCTGGGATGTCCAGATATGGGCATGGGAGCACAAATCAGAGGTAGCAGAGAAAACAATAACCTTGGCAGAAGACTTCCTGGCTGCTAGATACTCAAAATTGCAATGCACCCAAGGGACCACCTCCACCTCCACTAACCTGATAAGAAACCCACCTTTTTCTAATACTACTCAGATTGGCAAAAGTGACTGAAGGGCGGAGAAAAAGAGAATACCCTTGTCAGAAATTGTTTACCATGGGTGTCAGAAGAAGGGCCATTTGATTAGGAACTGCCCTGCTATAAAGAAAGAATTGGGGAACTTGGCCTTTGCAAACTGGGGACCCTTTCTGGCCACAGTGGAGGAGGGATCTCATCAGCTATTGGAGCTGATAGACTGCCAGTCAACAGACATTATCATGGGCTGATTTGATGGATACCTCAAGAATACAGGGAAAGGGACCTACTGTGGTATGCATCCATGGTGACACCCATTGCTACCCTACTGCCCCTTTGGAAATGACTGTTCAAGGAAATACCTATGAGACAGAGGTGGGGTTAGTACTGCATTTATCTGCACCCATAATCATCGGACAGGACCAGTCAGACTTTTTCTGTTTTGTGGATTGTCATACTCTTCAGGCACCACTTGCTGGTATCACTACAAGGGCACAGGATAAACAAGGGCATTGACCAGACCTGGTTCCTTTCGATGATGACATTTGTGAGGCTCCTGGGAAGGATCAAAAATCCAAGTCCAAAAGAAGAAAAGACAAGAAGGACTGGCATGATAAGCATGCTGTGGTCCATTCTGATGTATGACACTTATTTCAGGGTAACAATATGCATGAGGAACAAACGGTTGATCCTATCCTAACCCCTTTCTTTTTACAGGTGAGGAAAGAACCAGTCAAAGGGGCCCCAAAATGTGTAATAAATGAAAGGCTGTTATATAGGAAATGTACCAACCCCAGGACAGGGAGGTTGTTACCCAACTGTTGGTACCTGAGCAGTTTTAGGCCATAGGTCATACAGTTAGCCCATGATGTTCTGTTAGCAGAGTGCGCTGCTAGGGACAGCACATGACATTGTATACTGTTCTGCTTTTACTAGCGGCTATCCATGAGCAAGTTGCTGACTACATAAAGTGTTGCCCTGAGTGCCGGAAAGTGGCTTGAATAGGAGGAAGGATAAGGTCCCCCTTCAACCTATCCCTATAGTGTCCCTTCCATTTGACAAAATAGCCATGGAGGTAGTGGGCCCCATGGAAAAAAGTTCTAAGGGGAATTGCTCTATTCTTGTCATCTGTGATTATGCCACCCACTACCCCAAGGCTATACCTATGCGGACTGTTACTGCCCCTAGGATAGCAGAGGAACTAACCAAAGTGTTCAGCTGGATGGGTATCCCTTAAGAATTGTTAACAGAGCAATGGCACAACTTCAATGCCAGTATGTTGAAGGAACTGTACCATCCCTAGGAATAGCTAAAGTCCATACCTCCCCTTACCACCCTCAGACAGATGGGTTAGTCGAAACATTTAACAAAACTTTGAAGACTATGTTAAAAAAAGTTTGTGAGTGAGGAAGGTAGGGGCTGGGACAGGTATCTCCCTTACCTACTATTTACCTACTGAGAGATTCCCCAGGCATCTACAGGTTTCTCCCCCTTCTCCCTTTTGTATGGGTGGAACACTCAAGGGCCATTAGATGTGGTGAAGGAGCACTGAAAGGAAGGCAAAACAGTGGGGCAATGTAACATCCTAGAATACAGTACATGGCTAGGCCCAGAAAACACCTAGTGAGATATGTGGAAGTAGTGCACCAAAACCTAAGGCACAAACTGGCTGAACAGAAGGTACAGTGTGACCAAGAAGTGGGTACCAAAACATTCCATGGAAGGGATCAGGTCCTGTTGTTGCTCCCAAGCACAGAGAATAATTTGCTAATGAGATGGCAAGGCCTCTTCCCTATCTTGAGACAGACAGGGCCAGGAAATTCTGAGATTGGGATGCCAGGAAAGAGACCCCCCCAAAAGGAATATCACATCAACCTGCTAAAAAAAATGGCATGAGAAGAGCACCCCCATATGTTGCATCCATCCCGAAGGCAGAAAGTCAGAGTTGGAGATAGCATACCATAGGTTAAAGAAACCTGGGAGTGTAGATGAGATACATGTTATAGATCAATAGCTCTGCCCTGTTTTAGCTACTAAATGCATAGGCATTAACCAGTGCTCATTGTACTCATACTCTGTATGAATGCTCACCCACATTTATTCTATATATGTACAGTATGAATGTCTATGTTTTATTCTGATGTGGAGCCTTTGGAAACAAATCTATGACTCAAAGGGTTGTAATTCTGATTTCCTAAACAAATAAATAAACATTTAAACCCAGTGCTAAACCCCCAGCAGCACCAAGAAGTAGAAGATGTGTTGCAGAAGTATGCCTGCACCTTCACCAACATACTAAGGAGGGCTACAGGGATTACTCATACTATCACAGTAACACAAGACAGACCCATACATCAGAAACCATACTGGTTACCTGTAAAGGTAGAGATGAGGTCATTCAAGAAGTTAAAAACTGGAAAAGCTGGGAATCATAGCTCCATCAAAAGTTCCTGGTCATCACCCATCATGGTGGTGGGTAAGAAAGAAGAAGGAGGGCTCCATCTCTGTCTTGATTTCTGGTGAATAAACAATGTGTCACTTTTTGATGGCTACCCTATGATGTGAATTGATGACATCATTGATAGGTTGAGTAACACAAAGTATATCTCTACATTAGACCTAATGAAGGGATATCGGCAGATATCTCTCTCCCCAGAGTCATGTGAGTTGACCACTTTTAGTACCCCATTGGGCCTGTACCATTCTGCAAACATGCCATTTGGGCTGTATGTAGCCCCTGCCATATTCCAGGGGTTTACGGACCAAATGCTTAGGTCACATACACAGTATTGTTCAGCTTATCTGGACGATGTTGTGGTGTTTAGCCCTGACTGGAAAACCCACATGGTGCATCTTGAGAAGGTGTTATAAGCAATTAAAAAAGCAGGGGTGACTATAAATCCATCCGAATGTGCCACTGGTAATGTGGAAACAAGGTACCTGAGCTTCATTCTGGGAAATGGGCAGATGAAGCCAGAGATGGATAAGGTGACTGCAGTAGCCAGCTGTCTGGTACCATCTATCAAAAAGTACATTAGGTCCTTCCTGGGGTTATCTGGCTATTATAGAAGATTCATCCCCAATTCTTCAGCTATTCCCAGCCCCTTTCGGACCTTACTAAAACAAGGTGCCCCAATAAAGTACAGTGGTCCCCTGAATGTGATGCAGCCTTTAGGAGCATCAAGGCCATATTGTGTACATCCCCTGTTCTCCAGAGTCCTGACTTTACTCAGCCCTTTGAAGTGCATACATATGCATCAGAGGCAGGAATTGGGGCTGTACTGACACAGAGAACTGATGGGGAGGAACATCATATCATCTACATCAGTAGAAAACTGCACAAAAGGGAAAGAAAATATGCAACAATTGAAAAGGAATGTTTAGCTTTGAAATGGGCTGTGGAATCCCTTTAGTATTATTTGTGTGAACTGAATTTAAAGTAATGACAGATCATAACCCCTCTGTTGGCTCCACTAGAGGAGAGAGAAAAAACCCTGCATCATGAGATGGCATTTAGCCTCACAGCCCTATCACTCCACAGTATCTCATTGGGCAGGGACTGTCCATTTGAATGCATTTTATTTGTCACGATATGGGGCAGGTGTTGAGAAATATCTTGAAAGATGACAATGTAATGTTTGTTATACAATGTTTGTGTCAAAGATGTACATCATGAAATATAATGTACATATTTGTCTCTGAGTAATTGTATTGCTGTAATATTCACTGTGGTGATGGTAAACCTTAGTGACTGTTAATTATTAATAGGGACCAGGAGATGGAGTTTCTGAAGTGGGTGAATGGAGCTCCATCACTTCAGGGATAGGAAGGTGGAAAATAGTCTTAAAGAAAACTGTTCCTCTCTTAAGGTAGGGAATGTGGCAGGGGAACTCCTGTCATGGTAATGGAACATCTTTTCTCATTTACTAAAACTTCTGTTGCCACAGTTCTCTCATTTCTCCTTTTATTCTATCTCTGTATTTTCTCTCTAAAAGGCTGGCCACCTTAAGTCCCCCCTTTTCTCTTGGCTATCTCCACTTTTATTTCCTTTTTCCTCTTTAAAGGTCCAGCTATTGGGAGGTTGAAAGTGACCTCCATAACATTTTGATAAAAGGGCCCATGTGGGATTATAAAGAAAAGTACTGGTACCAGTAATGAAATGCCCTGAGCAACAGTTCTCTGAGGACAGATTATAACTTGTTTGTCAGAGCAAATGGCCTGATGTTTGGTTAATGGAGTACCCCCTTTTATGTTTCTGTATCCCTTTAATTTGCCTGCTGCCCCATAGTATTATGTATAAAACTGCTTAAATACTGAACCAAGTCGAGACTGAGGAGAGATGCAGCCGTTGGGTCCTGGTTAAGTACAGTGCTTTCTGTGCATATTACCCTAAAACAAAACTAAGAGGACTGTTTTAATAAAAGTGGCCCAGAGTCGTGAGGGCCGTACTGGAACTGCCCTCCCCCACCTGCAGAATTACACCAGTCTAAGGATCCACCATGGGTCCAGAGTCATGAGGGCCATACTGGAACTGCCTTCCCCCACCCCAGAATTACATCAGCCTAAGGATCCACCATGGGTCCAGAGTTGTGAGGGCCATACTGGAACTTCCCTCTCTCACCCCCCGAATTACACCAGTTTATGGATCCTCTGTGGGTCCAGTCATGAGGCCATACCGGAACTCCCTCCCCACCCACCCCCAGAATTACACCAGGTATGGGAAAGAGCACTGGAGAACGAATAGCTTGCTTGCTCCACGCTACTGCTCTGAACTAGTTGTTGGTGCCATTTCTAATTCAAATTTCTGATGCCGCAACTGTGGAGATAGGTTTTTCAGCAATGTTAAATGTCTTTAATTAATGAAATGTGCTTATTTTAATTAACTCTCGACATGGTGACTTAAGAGGACCCAGAGGTTTCTGCTGATTTTAACCAAAGTTGCATAGTTTTTAAGTCTCTCCACCTGGTACCTTAAAAAGGACTCAGTAGCTTTAATTAAGATTAGCAATTGCTATAAAAAAAAGAAAAGAAAAAACTGCCTTACTGTGCCCATATTAAGTGGAGTCAGACTCAGTGCTGCATGAATTTAACTGCACAGAACTTGATATTATTTGAACTAGTCTGCTGCTAGCATTTACCTTACTGTGCCCATATTCAGTGGAGTCACTCAGTGCTGCATGATTTTAGTCTGGAACTAGTTCCTCAAACCAGTGCTGCATGATTTTAACTGTGCCAGAACTATGTGCTCTTTTTAATTACTGATTAGTCTGGAACTAGCTCCTTAAACCAGTTTAAACATTTAGTAACATAGAAACATAGAATTTGATAGCAGATAAGGACCGCTTGGCCCACCTAGTCTGCCCATTTTCCTACCTAACAGATAAGCTGCAGATCCTAGTTAACAACAGCTTACTTCCTCCTACCCCACTAGGGTGCCTTATGTCTGTTCCATGCATTCTTGAATTCCCCACTGTTCTTGACTCACGACCTCCTCAGGAAGTTGTTCCATCAAATCCACAACCCTCTCCGTGAAAAATACTTCCTCACCATTACATCTGAGCCGTCCCCCCTCTATCTTCAAATTGTGTTCCCTTGTTCTTGCACATCTCTTTTTCTGAAAGATGCTACCCTCTTGGACATTATTGATTCCCTTGAGGTACTTGAAAGTTTCTATCATGTTCCCTCTCTCCCTTCTTTCCTCAAGGGTATACATATTAAGCTCCTTTAGTCTTTCTTCTTATGTCTTCTGGTGCAGACCCTGCACCATTTTGGTTGCCCTCCTCTGGACAGCCTCCACTCTGAATATGTCTTTTCAGAGATAGGGTCTCCAGAACTGCACACAGTACTCCAGATGGGGTCATGGGGTCTAGTAGACTCCGTTTGTAAAGTTTAAGCATTTTCTCTGTTGTAATACCTTCTGTACTGTGCTCACTGAAACCTGAAGCTGTAACTGCACCACGTATGCTAATTTGCTTACTCCTGGCTGTATATAAATCCCTTACCTTCCCTTCTGTCTCCACAGCCTAAGGATCCACCTCTGGTCCAGAGTCGTGAGGGCCATACTGGAACTGCTCCCCCACCCGCAGAATTACACCAGGTATGGGAAAGAGCACCAGAGAATGAACAGCTAGTTTGCTCCTTGCTAGTGCTCTGAACTAGTTGTTTCCGCAGTTGCTATGTGACTGCTCCTGCCCACCCCAATACCCTCCACCCCTTAGCCGATGTTATCTTTATAGTGGATGATCTTGGGAGTTAACTACCTTTTTTCTGTCTCCTGGTTTCCCATCTGCACATTATACAAATGAGTCACTAGGGTCACTGGTTATCTTCTGGCAGCCTAGTTTCTCTCTCTCTCTCACAGCCAGTGCTCAAACAAAGACCTCTTTCTCCTCTTCTTAATTCCTCCTTTTCCCTCTCACTCCCTCACACATTAGCTCCCCTAAGAATCTGTGCAGCCTGACCAGCCAGTATACTACTCCCTACGTGCCACTAGCCATGTCCCTATTACTAGATTACCTGCCACTTCTGGCTATCCTAATCATCTACCACCTACCACTCCTCTCCAACATACCACAAAGATTCCCTTAACTACACCTATCCTGCCTGATCTTAAAATGTCCCACTACCCCCAAACTCGGTGACTGCTACATCTCCCAGACAAACATGGGCCCACTCAAATGCACGTCCCTGCCCCTTCCTCTTTCCCCCCTCGCACACTTGGACAATTCTACAAGTACTTACCTCAAGTCTAACCAATTGTAGCCAACCGCGGACACATACAAGAAGGCGCTCAATCACTTATTGGTGGCTTCAACTTATAGGACACTACTTTATAATCACCCTACTTCTCCTTGCAGCAGGGGACATACACCAGAACCCAGGTCCCCATCATACTCCTACCCTGCTAAACTCAGCTGGACCCTCCCCAAACCCAACCACTAACACAAACCCTAATGGCAGCCCCCTCCCACGTGGCCTGCATATCCTACACCTAAATATAAGAAGCCTAGCCCCAAAACTCAACTCCCTCCAGGTACTCACAGCCCACTAAGTCCCGGACATCATCATCCTTTCCAAGACATGGCTAAACAAAAATATCTCTGATCTCTCGGTCTTAACCCCAGGTTACGCGATGGCTCGCCAGGGCAGGGCAACCGGAGGCGGCGGTGTGGCCATCTATGTAAACACTGACCTACATTTTATCATAGTCTTAGCCAAGTCTGAACCTAAAGCCCATGAGCTTCTGCTGGTTCAACTGGATCTACCCTTTTCACTCCCGATTATCTTCGCTGGTATATACTGCCGGCGGGGAATACCAGCAACATCTGTCACTGACTTCATCATGCCAATCTCCTCCTTAGCCTTGACTGGGGAATTGTACATTTTGGGGGATTTTAACCATGACTGGCTAGCTCAATCTCTCAGCAAAGCCTGTACTGACATTTCAGCACCAAATCTGTCACAATTCATCAATGAGCCTACCGCCTAAACTTCAAATCTGGGAATCACTCGCTAATAGACTGGGCACTCACCACCCACCCCAGCCGGATCATCCAAGCTGGACTGCTCCCTGACTTCCTGAGTGACCACCATATTATTTACCTGGTCAGAAAATTCACCGCTTCAAATATGCCCCATAGTTTCCTAATCAATGGTCCATAAATCCCTCAATCTCCCACCCTGCTCAAGGACCTAGCCCTTGCAAACTGGAACCCACCCCTACTGCATGCTCCATAGGACGATGCCTCCTACACTTCAGGACATATTCCTCAACGTCTGGAATATGCATGCCCCACTGCATCACTCGGGATCACCCAAGAACTATTAGTCTGCCAAAATGCCCGTGGCAAAGCCTGGTGAACACATAAATCTTCTCGCCTCCCTCAAGAACTCACCACATACCGAGTGTTGTGTAACAAGTGTACCAGAGCAACTCACCTCGCCAAAGTGAAATATTTTAGCTCTTCCTTCCAGTCAAACTTAACTAGCCCATCTAAATTCTGGAAGGTCATCCACTCCCTCTTCTCCCTCAGGCCGCAATTCCCACACCACTCCTAAAAGTAAACAACTCACTCCTCTCAGATCCATGGGTGGTGGCTGCTGAGTTCAACACATATTTTACCTCATGTGCCTCAACTCTCCTCTCCTCTCTGCCCCCCCATTGCCCCACTCAGCCCTACTGCAGGACCCATGAACTCACTAGGACCTTGCACCTTCTCCTTCAAAGCCATCATGCAGACTGTAGCACTTGAGGCCCTACTGGCTCTAAATCCATCAAAACACAAATCCCCCAATGGGTTGGACACCAAACTCCTCCACCTCTCTGCCCCAGCCATAGCAACCCCTCTTGCAAATCTCCTAAACCTCTCCTTTGCCACTGCGGCTGTCCCCCAGACCTGGAAGCACACCGTTGTCATTCCCCTCCCTAAAAGGGGTCTCATCTCCGCCACTTCTAACTACCGCCTTAACTCTCTCCTCCCAGTCCTTGCTAAACTTCAAGAACATCTAGTGCTTGCCTAACACCTACTTTCTGTCCGACTAAAATTTCTTTACACCATTCCATTCAGGGTTCAGGAAAGGTAACTCCACTGCATCTTCCTTGATTAGACTCACTGACATCTTCCTCTCTGGAATGGATAAAGGCAGATCTCTTGGAAACATTCATCAACCTTATAAAGCTTTGACACTGTCTCCCACCCTTACTGGTAAAAAACCTCTCAGCAGCAGGCCTCACTACCTCAGCCACTAACTGGTTCAGTGCCTACCTCTCAAGTAGAACACAATCAGTAAGAATTGCAGATGCTACATCCTCCCCTCTCTGTGACTACTGGCGCCCCCAAGAGTCAGTGCTTGGCCCCATTCTGTTCTCCATTTTTCTAAATGACCTGCCACAAATCTGCCTGCTGCATCTATACACATGTATGTGGACAACACCATCCTATTCATCTCCGGTTCCTCCCCAGAAGAAGTTGCATCCAATCTTCAGTCTGACTTCAGCAAAGTTCAACTCTGGTTCAGTTCATACCAACTCTCTCTCAACACTGAAAAAGCTGTCACCATGACCTTTGGCATGAGGCATCGCTATCAGACTCTCCTCCTCCTCTCCTTCCACACCCAGGATGGGACAACTCTGAAGGACGTTGCTTCCTTCCAGTACCTAGGGGTATTGCTTGATCACCACCTTAATTTCTCTGGCCACATCGATGTGATCATAATAAAACTGTGCCCTAAGCTTGGTGCCCTGTATAGGAACCGAGTTAGCCTTCCTTTTATGGTTAGGTGGGAACTAGTGCAAAAGATGATCCTTCCTTCCTTCCCTAGACTACTGTGACATAATCTGCAGCGCTGCTCCTAAATCCACCCTATGAAACTAGACACCCTTTTTAATGCCTTCTGCTATTTCGCTCTCAATGCTCCCCCCTGCTCCCACCACTGTGACCTATACCACTCCGTGCCTTTCCATCTCTACTACACTGCTCCAAATTTGTCTTACCTGTCCTCCATACGGTTATCAGACCCACCCCACCCGCATGCTCTCAAGTCACTTGACACCTGACTACTACATATCCACAGATGAAAGACCACTGCTGGCCAAACAGAAACTCTGGAATGATCTCCCCCATCAAATTCGACACTCCTCTTCCACCCACTCCCTATCAACAATGCTGGCAAATTACCTCACGGTAAACTGTGCCTACTCTTGATAACTGCTTTGACCCCTCCCTACCAAATCCACAACTGCCTGACCAGCGGCACCTCCCTATGCTTGAAGCTGGCTTATATAACCAACCATGGCACTTTTCATTCTACTGTTGATCATCTCTGTCCACCTCCCTAGAGTCAGCTACCCAGTGTTAATCCACTTGAAGCTGTACTCTGTGTATAGATGTATGTCTGTTGCATGTATGCCTCCGGAATACACAATGTAGCTGACTGTTAAAACCACTGTTTAAAACCAATGTGTAACCAAATGTAAACTTATTGCACTGTATACCTGTTTTATGTTATTGCTTGATAACCTCGTGTTATCTTCCCTTGTAACCCTTCCCCAGATCACACCAGGAGGCGAGCATCTTTGCTCAGTGTGCCTTTCCTGGTGAAACAAGAATAACAAAAGCTTGTGTCTGTTTCTTTAAGATGTTAGCTGCCTCCTTCTGTGATATCTTTTGCAGCAGACATGTTCCTGCAGGAGAGTTTGGGAGTAAAAATGTTCTGACCTCAGGTCTGACCTTTTCCAATGTTGTACATAAACCTGCAAGTGCCAACTGAACTGTTGTCTATGGAGCAACAGTGGCCCCTAATAGCTAATTTTATGTTATGTCTGATGTCAAGCACGGGGGAGTGGACATTTTCTAACTTCCAGAGAGCTTATAAAAGCTCTAACTTGGTTCTGAAATGAGTTTTAGACTGAGACTAAGAGAGATAGGGTCAGTTCCTGCTGGTTAGTGTAGGTAGAGGACTGAGAGGATTCCCATACTACTGCTAAGTGGAAGCTGAGAGAAGTTTGCCACATCCTAAGAACGTTATCTGTGTTCATTTTCTTTTTATTATTTTTTATGATATCTCTCTTTTGCATCTGCATTGAAGAAATGTTTATGAAGCAATAAACATCACACTAGATGCTAGATTAAGCAACATAAATCAATACTTGACAGAATATAGACAAATCAGAGGAGAGCTATGTCTGGCTTTTAAAGCTGTTAAAGATGATTGCTTAAAGGAAACATTAGGCATCATAAGTAACACAAATACAAAAATCACTAGCACTAATACATTTAAACTTATTGGTGAAAGAAACAGAACACTTAGAAGTAAATTTTACACACAAAGAATAATAACAATGTGGAATTCATTACCACAGCAAGTAGTAGATAATGATAACTTAATAATATTTAAACAAAATTTAGATGTATACATGGGGATAAAAACATACAAATTTCTCCTGTAAAATAAATGAGAGGTGAGTTCATTTAAAAGCAACAATGCCCACTGAACTTGTAAAATTGCTATGAACCTATGAGCCTATGAACTAGACAAAGTGTGTTAACCTTATAAGAACTGTGTTGTATCCATCTGTTATGCTAAGGAAGAGAGTCTGGCAACTCAAAGGACCACATCCACTTCTGAATTAAAGTGAAAATATCAACATTTATTACAATACATAATATAGTAGTATCAGCAAAAATATTACCACTGTGCAAACAATGCCATAATGAATGCACACACACCATTTCATGTTTTCCAACGCTTTATCAAGGTATAATGAAGGCCCCACCACTAGCATTTTTATATGCCAGGAAGGTCATGTGTCACATTTAAATTGACCAATCCCAGATAATCCATTAGGAGCATCACAATTTTAGATGCAATACTTACATCTGCCAGCAAGGATCAGTGTTTTATTGCCAGATATAAGTGCATAAAGGGCCTACATTAAATGATGATTATTATTAATAAAGTGCATATGTGAAAAACACAGAAAAAACATCAAAAAGCCTAATGCAGATATTTAAAATGCAAATATTAAAAAAAAAAAACAAGAAGAGCTTTAACTACATCATAACTACCAACATTTCCTCGCCATGTTTCTACCCCTGGCTCTCACTCTTTCCTATTAACTCTTCCTGCTACCCACCCTCCCTGTTCACTCCAGCCTGGCTAAAGTCCCACCCCATCCATAGTAGTGTCCCAATTATCTACCCCTCCTCTGTCATTATCATAATAAACAAGTACATGACAGCCATCATCACTTTGTGGTTTTAGCTCAATTTTTCCCTCAGTCATCAGTAATATATCCCTCTTCTTCTTTACCTCTCTAACTTGCCACCCCCTACATGGCCTCTTCCCCTATATGTGTAGTTGCCGGCTGCCTCACTCAAAATATCTCTGCTTATAACCCCTGTATGCCTATGGTTGATTGTACATCTGCTGACTTCTTCAATTGTAAATTAATGCTGTTTTTTTTATTTTTTTATTTATTTCAACCTTGTACTGTACTGTATACACTGTATATACTTTTTCTTCCTTGTATATTATTGCTTTTTGTATACCTGCTTCTGTACTGTACTTTGATGTATTCATGACCAGGTCCACCTTGCAAATGAGCCTTGCTCAATGGTGCCAGTCTGGATAAATAAAGATTTTGATTGATTGATTGATTTCCAAGGATTTACATATTCACATAAATATTATAAGCACCCTAATTTTATTTGCCTTTTTGTTTCAGAAATGGAACTAAACTAAAAAATTCATTTAATCCACCATCTAAATGAGCTCCTAACAAGTATTGCCATTTGCTTTCTTGTCATAATAATAAGTTATCCAAATCACCACCCAGGACCTAATTTTACTTTCTCTAGTCCCTGAAAACTGAATATGTGATCCACTCCACAATTGATTACATGTACTAAGAGCATTAGACAATTCCAATTTTTCAATGCTACGAAGATGTTCTGCAATTCTCTGTTTGAAATTTCTTTTAGTTTTACCAATATAGAATTGTTTACACATTCTACAAGTTGCTACATATATAACATGAGTTGTACTGCAGTTGATGAAAGATTTTAATTTGTATATGTAGCCAGTCCCGGGTGAATAAAGAGGTCCCAGTCTTAATATATTTTACAATAACAGCAAGCACCACAATGAAATGTTCCATTGGTAAAGTTGATTCAAAGCTTTTTCTCTCCATGAAGTGGCTGCAAGTCACCATATCACCAATATTTTCCCTCTCTTATAAACCATTCTGGGGAATGTCTGGGTGATCACATTCAATTTTGGTTCAGTTTTCAATATGTTCCAGTTTTTTTTTAATAATCTGTTCTATTTTGAAACTCTGGGGGTGAAATCAGAAACAAAATTAAGTTTATGTTCCATATTTTTACTTTTAGGTTGTAGTAAGTCTTTCCTGGACATTTGTCTCACTTGATCTTTAGCAATTTCTAGACAGGTTGTGTTATATCCTCTTTCCCTTAAATGTTCAATGTCTAATTTAGTATGTTCTTCTAACTTAACCACATCACTTGTGTTCCTTTTTATTCTCATGAGTTGACCCTTCGGAATACTATCCATTAATTTTCTTGGATGACAACTATCATAATGAAAAACTGCTTTTCTATCTGTTTCTTTCCTATATATATCAGTACTTAAATGTCCGTTCTACTTATGAATTTTTAAATCCAATAATTTTATTTCATTTTGATGGTGACAAATAGTAAACCTTAGATTCTCATTTGTTCCTTCAAGGTAAGTAACAAACTGAAAATCCTTGGAAATGTTGGTAGTTATGACGTAATTAAAGCTCTGTCTTGTTTTTTTAAATATTTGCATTAGGTTTTTTGATGTTTTTTCTGTGTGTTTTTCACATATGTACTTTAGTAATAATAATTATCATCATTTAATGCAGGCCCTTTATGCACTTATATCTGGCAATAAAAACACTGATCCTTGCTGGCAGATGTAAGTATTGCATCTAAAATTGTGATGCTCCTGCTGGCCCGCCGGCACGGCGGTTGGATTTCCGCTTGCGACACCAGTGACCCGGGTTCGGGAACGGACTCGGGTAGCTGGAGGGCTGGCTGGGAGAGGAGGATCTAGTGCCCAGCAGCTGCTCTCCTCCTCTGGGGAGGAAGGGAATGCTTGTCCCGCAGCTCTACCACCACCTGGGTGACCACGGGTGGAGGTGCAGCGGGACTGCATAGAAGGAAGGGAGGACGTGGGCTGGAAACCGAAGTGAGCGCATGTCATGCAGCCCCTAGGTCTCCCTAGAGTGCTCACGTCCTGGGAGGGACAGAAAAATGGAAAAAGGTACCTGGCGTGGAGGTCGTAGATGGGACCTGACTGCCCCAGATAACCCATAACTGGGCTATCGCTGGATGCAGCAGATGGACCTCCTGACACACACTAATGGAATGGAGGGGTAAATGGGATTCCCTCTCCTCCCCTGCCGGGGGGTAGGCCGAGGCAGCATGGAGGCAGGTCGAGCAGCACCTCGGTGAGTACCCAGAGAGGGACTAGGGGAATACAGTCTAAGGATTCCAGAAGAAGTTCCACCATGGCAGAGAGGGATATATAAAAATAAATAAATAAAATTGTGATGCTCTAATGGATTATCTGTGGTTGGTCAATTTAAATGTGACACATGACCTTCCTGATATATAAAATGCTAGTGGTGGGGCCTGCATTATACATTGATAAAGCATTGGAAAATGTGAAACGTTGGTGTGTGTGTGCGTTCGTTATGGTATTGTTTACACAGTGGTAATAAATGTTGATATTTTCACTTTAATTTATATGTGGATGTGGTCCTTTGAGTTGCCAGACTCTCTTCCTTGGCATGTAGTAATAATTGTCTGAGAACCTTTGATTCCAGTAGCCACCTCTTTTCTCTCCTTTTCGGTAATTAATATTGGTTTGGCATGGAATTGAGGACCCTATATGAAATAAGACACTGAAGAAAATGGCTTCTGGTGTATCACAGCAAGTTGAATGTAGTAACAGCATACCACTAATTTTTAGAAATAACCAGCAAACTTGCTGATAAAATGACAGAAAAATTAGCAACTGATAACCAATCTGAAACCCTCAATATTGACGCTCTGTTTTTTAAAGAAGGTAATATGAACCCTATTTTGAACCAAAATGTGGAAATATGTGGTGTACAACAAGCTCGGCCAGAAGTGACCACTCTAGGTACTTTGAAATAATTTTTTAACCTGTTGGAATGAGCAATTTTGAAGACCGCCATTTATACTGGCAAGGGTAACTATGATGGTTTACCTACAAGTAAACAGGGCACCAAGAGGGCTAAGAATCACAGTGCAGCCTGCTTTTGGCACGGATCAAGAAGATTTTCTGACAGATTGGCAAAAGCACAATATAGAAGTGAGTGCTGGCTATATTAAATTAATTTTAAAATATGGTGAACAACAAGAGAGATATTAAACATATCATAATTGAGAGAGAAGCTGCAGTCAAGTCTTTTACATCTAATCCTGAATATACTGAATTTAGATCTGAACTAAATAAAACTATTCAACATCATGATGCAAGAATAAACAAAAAAAAAAATTTTGAAAGAAATCAAAAGATTATGCAAAAGGAAGGATTTGTTATTGAGGCAAAAGGAATATGACTAAACAGAACCCAAAATTGATCTTGAAAGTGAGAACAGACCAGAATTATGATGTATATCTGAGTGGCTCAGATTCTGATAATTTATCTGAACCAGAAAGTTCTTCTTTTTAGGTCAGAAGGGAGAAACCCTCCCTTCCCCTCCCTCTGTGTCCCTGAGTGCATTAACTCAATAAGTTCAATTAATGACACACAGGGATGCAGAGAAATACAAGGAATGAGGGGATCTCAGGTGGAGAAGGATGGCGTGAAAATCAACATACCTCACAATCTTCCAGTACTCCCAGAGAGACCATGCAGAAGTCCCAGATTAATTCATTTTCAAGACGAATGAGAAGAGGCACAAGGGGGAAGGGGAGGCACATGCTGGAATCAACGCAGTTACAACAACAGAGGGTACCGGAGAATGTGGAACTGGCGGTGAAGGTAAAGAATCTGGTCATTAATATCTTGGATCATGTATTAACTGAGACCGAAATGTCAGTATTGGAAAAAGGGTTAAACTGTGTACCAACAAGTCAAACTAATGAATTTAAAACCATAGTAGACTTGCATAGCTTCACCAGGAAACTGGACTTGCATGTCATGTTTAAAGAAAAAAATAAAGGGACAACTACAGAAGGCGATTTAAGGGATAGAGATGAGCCTATCAACATTTTTAAGAAGCTATCAAAATATATTCCATGCAAAAATTGTGCAGTACTAACTTTTACAAAAGCATATGAAATGGAAATTCAAGAGATGGTTACTAAAAAGGAGAAATTCAGATATTTTAACTGCACAGGTCAAGAGAAAAAAGCAGTTAAGGACTTAGCCCAGAATAAATATATCAAAATCAAATCTGCAGATAAAGGAGGAGCTACAGTGATTTTGAATAAAGTTAAGAATAAAGAAGAAATGTGCAGTTATCTGATTCTCTTTTTTATAAAATGTTGTCTCATGATTTTACTAATGACTATAAACATGAAATTGATTCACTATTGTATGAATTTTTTTGTAGATGGAATAATTTCTAAACAAACATTAGAATATCTCACAGTTCCTTTTCCAGTTTGAGCAACTTTGTATGGTTTGCCCAAAATTCACAAGAGTCTCGAATCCCCCCCTGCGAGCCGATAGTTTCCAGCATTGTTTCACTGACAGAACTTTTAGCCAAATTTATGAACTACCATATTTAAGAATTTATTATGAATAGTCCTTCTTTTATTAAGGATGCAAGACATCTACTTAATATGGTAGAAAATGTAGAAGCGTCAGATAATGAAATGCTGGTAACTTTGGATATCACAGCTTTATATACAAACATCCCGCATGAGGATGGATTACTAGCTTTACGGAGACCTTAAGAGAAAAAAAGTGATTATAGTCAGGCTTTTTCTGAGTGCCAGAAAAGGTACTGACCACAAACACTTTTATGTTCGATGAGAAATTTTACTTGCAAATAAAAGGTATGGCTATGGGGGCGGCCATGGCCCCCAATTATGTATGCATTTATTTGGCTTTTTAGGAGAAACAACATGTCTTATGTGAAATAAATCCGTTCCTTCCAAAATTAAAACTTTATAAGCATTATATTGATGATTTATTGATTGTATGGGGAGGGGGGACAAAGGAACTTTTTCAGGTGGTTGCTTACCTTGAAGGAACAAATGAGAATCTAAGGTTTACTATTTGTCACCATCAAAGTGAAATTAATTTCTTGGATTTAAAAATTCATAAGGAGAATGGACATTTAAGTACTGATATAGATAGGAAAGAATCAGATAGAAATGCAGTTCATCGTTATGATAGTTGTCATCCAAGAAAATTAATGGATAGTATTCCAAAGGGTCAACTCATGAGAATAAAAAGGAACACAAGTGATGTGGCTAAGTTAGAAATACATACTAAATTAGAAATTGAATGTTTTAAGGAAAGAGGATATAACACAACCTGTTTAGAAATTGCTAAAGATCAAGTGAGACAAATGTCCAGGAAAGACTTACTACAACCTAAAAGTAAAAATATGGAACATAAACTTAATTTTGTTTCTGATTCCACCCCCCAGAGTTTCAAGATAGAACAGATTGTTAAAAAAATACTGGAACATATTAAAAACTGAACCAAAATTGAATGTGATCACCCAGACAGTCCCCATAATGGTTTACAGGAGAGGGAACAATATTGGTGATATGGTGACTTGCAGCCACTTCATGGAGAGAAAAAACTTCGAATCAACTTTACTCAATGGAACATTTCATTGTGGTGCTTGCAGTTATTGTAAACATATTAAGACTGGGACCTGTTTTATTCACCCGGGGACTGGCTACATATACAAACTAAAATCTTTCATCAATTGCAGTACAACTCATGTTGTATATGTAGCAACTTGTAGTAAGTGTAAACAATTCTATATTGGTAAAACTAAAAGAAATTTCAAACAGAGAATCGCAGAACATCTTCATAGCATTGAAAATTGGAATTGCCTAATGCTCTTGCTGTACATATAAAACATTGTGGAGTGGATCACATTTCAGTTTTCAGGGACTAGAGGAAGTAAAATTAGGTCTGGGGGTGATTTGGATAACTACTATTACAACAAGAAAGTAAATGGCAATACATGTTAGGAGCTCATTTAGATGGTGGATTAAATCATTTTTAGATTGGTTCCATTTCTGAAACAAAAGGCAAATAAAATTAGGGTGCTTATAATATTTATGTGAATATGTAAATCCTTGGAAATGTTGGTAGTAATGACATTGTTAAAGCTCGGTCTTGTTTTTAAATATTTGCATTTTACATATTTGCATTAGGTTTTCTGATGTTTTTTCTGTGTGTTTTCACATATGTACTTTATTAATAATAATCATCATTTAATACAGGCCCTTTATGCACTTATATCTGGCAATAAAACACTGATTCTTGCTGGCAGATGCAAGTATTGCATCTAAAATTGTGTTGCTCCTAATGGATTATCTGCGGTTGGTCAATTTAAATGTGACACATGACCTTCCTGGCATATAAAAATGCTAGTGGTGGGGCCTTCATTATACCTTGATAAAGCACTGGAAAACGTAAAATGGTGTGTGTGCGTTCGTTATGGCATTGTTTGCACAGTGGTAATATTTTTGCTGATACTACTATATTATGTATTTATAATAAATGTTGATATTTTCACTTTAATTTATAAGTGGATGTGGTCCTTTGAGTTGCCAGACTGTCTTCCTTTGCATGTACTAATAATTGTCTGAGCACCTTTGATTCCAGTAGCCGCCTTTTTCTCTCTTATCCATCTGTTTTCCCACATTCCTGCACTGCTGAAGACTTCACCACCATTCAGACTCGGCAATAAGTTATTAACACGCACCAAAAAAAAAAAAAAAAATCGATGGGCTAACATAACTGGGCTCCTTTAACAAAAAAAAAAAAGGTTAACATCTCTCACAGCAGGCCCTTCAAACTGAAGACCATGCTGAAATCCGGTGGACGACTGCTGCACGTCTTTTATTTTATATAATTGCTGCAGTGAAAAATGATACTCAGCAATTATATAAAATAAAACATGGGGCTGTGTGTAAAATTCAAATTTTACACACACCCTTGGAGTTGTTTGCTTGTATAAACCCCTCGGGCTTCACTCTTGGGGTTTATGTAGCAGCCAACACTTCGGGTGTGTGTGTAACATTCTCGTTACACACACACCATGCCATGCTTTATTCTATGGCCCAGATATTCAAAAGGGTTGCACATGGCACAAACCACTGATGTGTCCCAGCGCAATATTCAAAAGGGAACAGTGCACGGCACAAATCCCGATGCACTGGAGTGCATCAGTAATGTATGCAGGCACAGGTGGGGGGGGCGTACCCATGCATAACCTGCACAGCTCGATATTCAGCCTGGGATGTGCAGAGCCATACATGTGCAACCCCTACCTGCGCCAGAACAAAGTTAAGCCCCAAAAAAAGGAATAACTGATGGCCACCCACAGGTGAGCTGCCGCACTGCAGGGCACAACACGGCAGCTGCCACCTCTGGGTGGCCACCTGAGTTCCAGCTGCACCTGGCGGCACCCCCCCATGCCCGATCGCAGGCATTTGTAAAAAAAGACTTCATCCTATATCCCTGGTGGTCCAGTGGACCACTTTCTGCCTGATTGCGGGCATCTGTATTAATAGAAAGGTCCAATATCCCTGGTGGTCCAGTGGACGCTTTCTGCGATGCGGGCATCTGTATAATAGAAGGTCCAATATCCCTGGTGGTCCAGTGGACTGCTTTCTGCCCGATTGTGGGCATCTGTATTAATAGAAGGTACAATATCCCTGGTGGTCCAGTGGACCACTTTCTGCCAATCGCGGGCATCTGTAAACAAAGAAAGGTCCAATATCCCTGGTGGGCTAGTGGTACCCCCTCCCACCCGCCCTGAGCCCCACCACCCGCTGCCCCCTGGTCAACTGGCGGCAGCAGCACCCACCACCCTGCCACCCGCCGCCCGCCCGACTGACACCTCGGTAGGGCTGCATGCGATGGTTCCTGGCGTGAGCCAATGGGTGTGCAACCATACTATACTACATTCTAGATATGTAATCACGCTGTAATCACATATCTGGAATGTATGTATGGTATGGGCTGCATGCCCGTGGCTCACGCGGCAGAACCATCGGCAGCCCTACCGGTGTCAGCCCACGGGGCAGCAGGCAGGTGGTGCGCCGCCTGCCATCTGACTGGGGGAGCGGGTGGTGGGCCCAGTGGGCGGTGGGAGGGGGTACCACCAGACCACCAGGATATTGGACCTTTCTTTGTTTACAGATGCCCGCATTGGCAGAAAGCGTCCACTGGACCACTGAGATATGGATCTTTATTAATGAAGCCAGCGATCAGGCAGAAGGCGGTCCACTGGACCACCGAAGATGTGGACAACTATTTTTACTACAAATGCCCGCAATTGGGCTGCAGGGGGCGTTGGTCCCTGACGGCTGCTGCCTGGCAGGGCGCTAGGCACAAGTCAGCGGGGATCGGCGAACCTGCATGAAAATGTGGCCATCATGACATGCAAATGGCCCCATGTGCATCTTGCATACATTATGGACCCATTTGCATGTTCAGTTTTGAATATCACGGCTGCTGCGCATGGCGCAATGGTACTTGCACTAGTGCATCCCCATGCTCCACTCTGTCCACTTGCGCTGGTGCAGTGCCACTGCGCCATGCACACTGGGGGTGGCCAGGGTGCGATATTCAAAGCTGCTGAGCCATGGCGCAGCTCCTTTGAATATCGCCAGTCCACACCCCTGTGCTGAACTGAGCTGCGCCTAAGCTTGTGCCACAGCTGGGCGCAGTTTGAATATCTGGCCTATATGTATACAATGTATGTAGGATTACTACTTAAATAAATGGATTATTTTCCCAAGACTGCGACCCATGTGGAAAGATAAACAATGTTATTCACCCAGTGGGTAAATAACAGTTTATTTTTACTTTCTACATCACAATCAACTGAACTGATAGCCCATTCTGCCAATCCCACAATGAATCATCTCTCAATTGTCACACAGAATCAAACGTTGTATACATAGAACATACAATGCCTGTGTTCAAAATATGCTTTAATTTTCATTTGTGAGTGTGAGATTTTCATAACTCACTTGTAGCTTTGCCACTCATAAGTTATAGTCCCACCCCTCACCCATGGAAATAAATGGTATATTTGAACATGGGCCATTGTATATCCTATACAGGCAGGATAAAAATGCATTTTGCTCAAGTACTGGGGCATCATTTGTAACTCTGTATTTTAACCAAGGACCTATCATGTGTGCCTCTCATTTACATTCATAATTTGTCATGCCTTCCATGACTGAAATTTCCCTTTTTCAATGTGTTACATGATGTATTGCAGGTTTTGTAATATTATCAAATAAAATGTTCTGTATCCAGCCCTTTTACACAAGGAAAAACACACAGTAACTTGATAATGTACTTGTCTGTCTGTCTGTCTGTCTGTCTGTCTGTCTATCTAGCTGAAATTACTCCAGCTGAACTAACCCTATAAGATGTGGCATCTCATTCTCCTGGGAGTTTCAGGAAGGATAGCAGTAGTCAGCAGGTTAACATAGTCTTGCTGGAATAGTTACATAAGGAAAAATAACAAAAGTGTGCACACACACACACACACACACTGTGGCTGGAGAAAATATTATGTAGAGAATAATGGATGGTGTGTTACATTTCCTTGTGTTCATTTGCCTACTGCAATCAAAGGTAGCACTTTTGGTTTGCTTCAGTGCTGGTGGTCCTCAGTGGCTCCTGAGAAATAATTACATACAGGCTAGTGTACTGTACACACAGAAAAATAATCAAGCTCTAAAGGTAAATACATCCAGACAGTAATCAAAACAAGCCAACAAAGCGGGATTCACTTTCCTATGAATGTTTTAACTACATGTTAGCTCTTTGTTCTCAATTACGAGACATGGATCTCTCATGGTCTCGCGGCTCGGCTCCTGTCTCCCCTCTCAGTCCATGGTCCATGCCTCCATTCCATGGAGGAGGGTAGGCTAAAACCAAAAGATTTCTACATTTTATTTTAAACATATTATAATTATTACTATTATTATGACAGGACAGTAAACTGGAAAAAACAAATATACCTGCTGCTTGAAAACGAATGATGCTCCGTGCTATACTAACATCTTTTAAATAGACTATTATTTTCTCATCAGTTATAAAGCTAACGTGACTGAGAAAGCCCATGGGCATCCTCAGTCAACAGGTGTATGTTTGTCTCCCCAAGCACCAGTGCAGTGAAACATCCAACGTGGAAAATGGATTGCTTTTCAATATGCTGTCATGATAAGGTAATAAGAACTCATTTAAAAAATTACTTATTACACTTACTGCAACTGTACAGGATGTTGATTCTCCTTGCCACTATGTACTGCTCCTGGTTTCTATGTTTATTAGACATTCTATGTATCGTGCCCCCCAGACAGCCCAGCTAAGATACAAATGCTGCAAGTCAACCTAAGGATGTCAATAATGTTTCTACTGACAAAAGGTGATTTTTCCAGTTAACATTTACTATTACTTTACCTCCATGCTTCAGTCCACAAAAATGTACAGTGAGTTGTAACAGGGCTCTTCAGAAATTATTTTGAATTTTGTCAAATTTCTAAGAATTTTTTTTTTTAATACTAGTTTTGAAAATTAGGAACACACATCAAATACTGTAATAGTACGGATAGGAATTTGTTTTTGTAAAACAATATCTTTCCTCCTAAGATTACTGTTACTGCACACATGTATCTTGCTGCATCACTGGGCTCGATTCCAAGTTGCATGGCGCAACTCGGGAATGTATGCGAGTTGCACATGTGGCACTATACAGGAGACCCTGTGCCATATTCCAACACAGGCAGGGTCCCTGGTACCTCTTGTTTACACTTGATTTGCGGCAGCCGCGAGTCAACAGCCCTGGCACAATGGACCTGGGTGCTACAAGTCACGTCCTGCATTAAACTGCCCCCTGGAGCCCCCCCCACCTGACATACTCCCGTAATCACCTGGGGGCCTGGGGGGGCTGGCTGGGTGGCACAGGTGCATGGGGGCAGTGCAAAAAAAGGACCCCGGGGGGTCCCCGACATTTGAAGTGTGGGGGGCATGACTGTGCTGGGGGTGCATGGGGCAGGGCACTGTGCTTCCCACAGCACTGCAGGGGCCACCATCATTTTGCCAGGATGGATGCCCCTTAGACCACCTCCATGTTTGTCTAACTCTACAGTGCCATAGCGGGTCTCAGAATAGTGTAGGTGGGATACAGCAGCCGCCTTTCCAGAATAGGGTGCAGTTGCTGCCATAACCCATGCTTGTGCCATGTCGCAGCAGGTTGTGGGCATAGTGGGTGGTGTAGCCCACCTTTGGCACAACCCGCATGTGGCATTGCGCAAGCCATGACTTGGAATTCCAACTTGCGTATTGCATGGTGCAAGGTGTAATTTGCGCCATAGGGTTTAGCGTACATCGCCTTGTTGCCATGCATACTATAACTGGGAATCAGGCCCATATGTCTTATATGTATGTTTCCTACTGCATACTGGATTCATGCTGTGGAAAAGTCTGAACAATTCTAGCCCAAGTTTCTAACAGAGAACTACATCACACCAGACAGAGACACTTTATAACTACATATTCAACATATTTGCACTTGAAATTTGGTTGCCTTTGCTAATTTATAAACTTTTTGGCAGATCAATGCCTACCCCAAATTAGAAAGGACACCACTGTACTTCAGTAGTGGTGCTGTGTCAAGACTGCGTGGTCAGAAAGTGTAGTCGTAAAACTGTGCGGTTCAAAACCACGCTAGATTAGATGTGCAGACTCCGAAACTGCATAGCACTGTTATGACCACTTATTTTTTGACTGCATGTATTTGCTGTTGTGGTTTTGACTCGACACCTTCAATAGCCAGACCTTTTAGTGCTGCACACTAGTAATGTGAACAAACATGGGGGAAGGACTTTACTATGGTTATATTGCTCACAGTCCAATTGTGCTAACATGTTTTCTTTCAGTGTTAATAAAAAAGATTATTAGGTTTCTACTTCAAGCAAGTGTGTTACAATTTGCAGGCGCCCTCTCCCTTCCCCTCCTTGCTCGAGCCCTGTCCCCCTCTTCCCACCTACTCTAACCCCTACTCCTTCCTGAGCCTTCCCCTCAACTCCCAACCTTTCACCTCTTCCCCTGCTCCTACCTTCCTTGAGACTGTTCCTTTCTTCTTGCCTCCTCTCCCATCAGCCTCACCAGCTGCCTTTCTCCCTTCTTGCCTCCTCTCCCCCCACCCTCATCATCTGCCTTCATACACCCCCTTGCCCAGCTTAATTTCTCACTGTACCACCTGCTCTCTTGGCAATTGGCCTCCTCTTCTGCCCATCCTGCACTTATCTCCTCTCTACTAACCTGTCACCACAGACAATTGACCAGTACTCACCGTCAGGCATCTAATACCTGTAAGTCTATTATTTTGGCCCCTACTCCCCTTTATCCTGATTGTCTTGTTTGCTCCCTTATATAATTCCCTCTTCCAGTCCTGTGTACTTTTGTACCACTGTGTTTTGTATTGTGACCTTGACATGGAACCTATGTAAAGAGCTCTGAGCTCAAGTGGTTTAATTCCGAGACTGTAATAAATAAATAAAATAAATTTTTGATATCCAGTATCTAGTTATTTTTTATGCCCCCCCTTCAGTCTGGTCCCTGTAGCTCCAATGCCCACCTCATCCTCTGTTTCCCATGGCTTACCCCTCATGATGGTGTTGTCTGAGTCTCCAAGCCCTTCTGGATACCGATCCAGCAAAGGAGGATGCCACAGTGAATTCTGTGGGGCCTGCAGGGGGATAAGCATCATCCTACTGTAGCAAAGGATGTACTTCCTCAGTTTTCTCCCTGGTCATCTGGCATGCCACTGGCAAGGGTGCACGTGCTCACAAGTGTGCTACTTAGCAGCCTCACCTGGTATCGCCCTCTCTCTTAGCACAGCTTCCACCTGTGGTTACTCATGTGCTGCTCACATGCCAGTGTCTGACAGCTTTTCTTCCTGGCAGAGGACAGTATATCAATCCTCCCTCCTCCAGTCGGCCACCAGTGCCCTGGGTATATTCCCCAACCCATGTTGCCACCAGTGTCATGGGCAGCAGTGCTGCTGTTGCACCGACAGGCCCTTCATTTTTAGTTTTCATAGGAAGCACTGCAAGAAAGAAGGTTGTGTCTTGTAGGGAAGAGTCCAGGCCAAGCTGTGGGGAAAGGGCACACCTTGAATGTTGATATTGGGGCCCACCTAGAAAGTAGGCTAAGGGAGACCAGTGATTTTGGCACACTGCCTCAGTGATTCCTTTGCATGCTTGTTCTAGCAGAGATTACAAAACATTTTATTTACAGGTGGTTTCAGAGTCAGACAGAGCAGAGACAGGTTTAAAGGGCTGGGGGGTTGTGAGCATCCACTACGAATGCAACTCACCCCACCCCCAAGCAGTAACATGCAAGCAGATAAGTGCCCACTTAAGACATCACTTTTGTAGACTCTTTATCCCCATTGTGAATACCCTATGTCGCTTTCACCAGTTGGACCTGCTGGAGCAAATAATTTCAAATATAGAACTATATGCAGTAGTTATTTCCTTTCTTAGCCTTACATAAGCAGCAACCTGGGGAAATTAAGCTCTTAATATTCCATATTAAATATTTCAAGAGAGGAAAATATGGCAACATACACTAAACTCCTTGGATCAGTAAGGGAATTTGGACCTTTGGAGAGCTAACTGATCCAAAGAGAAAGGTCCTTAAATCCTTTCCTTAACTCCAGGAACAATTCACTCTCCCTAAATCTTACCTTTGGAGATATCTACAAATTAGACATATCCTTATGGAGTGTTTGGGTCCACATCTCTTCCTTCTAGACTAAAAATGATCTGGATATCATCCTAGTGAATAAGCCCTCAACAGCTCCTACAGGCAACTCAACATACAGCACTTTGCTAAACAGCTCCCTTGATCTTCTTAATGTCCTTAGGGCTAAATAGGAGATAGTAACAGGCATGGATATAGCTCCACCCTGTGGGTAAGCTAGTGGGCATCCCTCTGTAGGGTGCCAAATACACCAGAAATCACTTCACAGAATTTAAAATCTTATAGAGATGCTACAAAAACCTCATAAACTCCATGCATGGGGTCTAATGTCTAACAACCTACAGTAAGATGGAGCTATGAGCAGAAAGAGGGTGCAATCACTCATATACTCTGGGACTACTCTGGCATAGCCCAGCACTGGATGGAGTTATGAAGATCTGCAAGATTAAATGTAGAAACACAGATAATAAAGGCAGAGAAAGATCAATGGTCCATTCAGTCTGCCTGCATTCTCTATTTAGCTTGTACCTACTGTTCTTCCATTCTTGGAATGTTAACCTCTCCTTGTCTCAATCTCTCTGCACAACTGGTGATGCTGGGAGACTCTTGAGATGATCTTCCTCTCCCAAGCCCTCATAGAAGTTGATTCAAAACATAATTTTTCTAACTTGCAGCAACATGCAAGCTAACATTCGGCATCAACATCTAATTGTTCTATATTGCTGCTTGTAATATTTACTGTTTTAACAGCAGTCAGAAATATATGTCTGGGCTGCAAAAGTGCCCCCCTCCAGCCCCTGCCTACCCTAGGGCACACATAAAGTCTGTGGTCTGGTTCAAAGACAAAAAGATCTAAATTTTTTTTTTATATTGTTGTTTCAACATTTTACTGTTTTAACAACAATCAGAAAGTGAGGTCTAGACCACAAAGGTGCCCTTCCCCCGACTCCTGCCCTGCCTAGCCCAGGGCAGAGATAATGTCTGTGGCATCTGAAGCCAAAAAGAGTAAAGACTTAAACACTTCTTTATATTGTTATTTTTAACTTTTTACTGTTTTAACTACAGTCAGACAGCTGGATCTAGGCTGCAGAGGCACCCCCAGTCCCTGCACTGCCTACCCTAGGGCACAGGTAATGTCTGTGGCATCTGGAGTCAAAAAGAGTAAAAACTTCAATGATTTTTTTATATTGTTGTTTGTAACTTTTTACTGTGTTAACAACAGTCATACATCTAGGTTTAGGCCATAACGTTGCCCTCCCCCTGACCCCTGCCTACCCTAGGGCACAGATAAAGTCTGTGGCATCTGATCTGGAGAATAAAATATTTCAACATTTTTTTAGATTGATGTTTGTAACTTTTTACTGTTTTAACAACAACTACAGTCAGAAAGCTAAGTCTGGGCCACAAAGGTGCCCTTTCCACCATTCCAGAGACAAAAATACTTCAACAATTTTTGATACTGTTGTTTTAACTTTTGCTATCTCAGCAACAGTCAGAAAACTAGGTCTAGGCTACAAAGGTACCCCCTGGCTCTGACCCTGCCTACCATAGGGCTCATATAATGTCTGTGGTGTTCAGAGATAAAAAGAGTAAATATTTCAAAATGTTTTTGTATTGTTGCCTGTGTCTTTTTATTGTTTAACAGCAGTGAGAACGCTAAGTCTAGGCCTCAGAGGTGCCACCTTGTTCCCTGTCCTGCCTACCCTATGACATAGATAACGTTTGTGACATATGGAGGGAAGAAGTGTAAAGACTTCAATAATTTTCTTTATATTGTTGTGTGTAACTTATTCCTGTCTTAACAACAGTCAGAAAGCTAAGTCTAGGCTGCAGAGGTGCCTCCTGGCTCCTTCCCTGCTCTACCTACCCAAGGGCACAGAAAACATTTGTGATATCTAGTCTGCAGAAAAAAAGATGTCAATAATTGAAAAAAAAAAAAAATAACCAAGTTACTACAGATCAGTCAGTCTTAACTCCATTGTAGGCAACTTAATGGAGACCATACTAAAGGAGAGATTAGCAGACTTTCTGTAGGTTAATGGTCTCCAGGATGATAAGCAACATGGGTTTGTCTCAGGGAGATCCTGCCAGACCAACCTGATAGGCTTTTTGGATTGGACCACAAAGACTGTGGACAGGGGCAGGCAGTTGATGTCCTGTATCTGGACTTCAGCAAGACCTTCGACTCTGTGCCACATAGAAGACTGCTCAGTAAGCTGCAAGATCTGAGATTTGGGGTGAAGCTGGTAGGTGGGTTAAAAACTGGCTATAAGATAGAAGCCAAAGGGTGGTAGTGTGGGGGGGGGGCTCTTGAAGCTTAGGCCTGTAACCAGTGGAGTCCCACAGGGCTCAGTGCTTGACCAAGTGTTGTTTAATATCTTTAATAGTAACATAGCGGATGGGATCAAAGGTAAAATCTACCCATTCTCAGATGACACTAAGCTCTGTGGGAGAGTGGACACAAAAGAGGGAAGGCAGGAGCTCAGAGAGGACCTAGCTAAGCTCAAAAAGTGGTTGGATATTTGGCAGCTGGGGTTTAAATGCCAAGAAGTACAAGTTCATGCACCTGGGAACTAAGAACCCTGGGACCAGTTACTGGCTGGGAGGGGTACAGGTGTCCAAGTCTGAGGAGGAAAAGGACCTAGTGGTAATCACCACAAGGGACCTGAAGCACTCTGTACAGTGCTGTAAAGCAGCGGCCAAAGCCACCAAGATGCTGGGATGCATAGCCAGAGGAATCACCTCCAGGAAAGGGGAGGTCAGCAGAGGTCATTCTGCCACTGTAAAGGGCCTTGGTAAGATTGCACTTGGAGTACTGTGTGCAGTTCTGGTGCCCATATCTTAAAAAGGGCATCAGTGTACTGGAGGGGGTGCAGCAAAGGGCAACTAAGATGATTCAGAGCCTGCAGGACAAACCCTATGAGGTACAGCTACAGGTGCTTAACGAGCATTCCCTGAAGGACAGAAGGGAGAGAGGGGACAAGATCAAAACCTTTAAGTACCTTAAGGATATAAAAAACGTTAGTATAGAAAGCATCTTCAGTCTCAGGGAGAATGGGTCCACTAGGGGACACAGTCTTAAATTAATGGGAGGACGATTCAAAAGGGAAATAAGAAGGCACTTTTTCACAGAAAGGGTGGTGCCCAAGTGGAACGAACTGCCAGAGGAGGTAGTATCATCAAAAACAGTGGACAACTTTAAAAGGGATTGGGACAGAGTGAAAGGAAGGGTCTTAATGGGTAGAAAGATGAGTGGGGATGAGAGGGGAAGGAGGAAGACTCCATGTTGAAAGGGGAGTGGAGCAGATCCCATAATTTGATCTGAAAGTTGCAAACTTGAGCAGAATAGATTGACCAAAATGGCCTGTTTCTGCTGGCATTTTCATATGTTCATATATGTGTGTAACTTTTTACAGTTTTAACAACAACTACAGTCAGAAAACTAAGTTTAGACCACAAAGGTGCCCTTCCCACCATTGCTAAGTTATAGCAACACCTTGTAGTTTTTCAACTATATTTCTTCCTTGACTCCCCCTCCTTCTTCATCCCTTTCCAGTTTTATTTTAGAAACTACTACTCCTCCACTTCTGTATGCTGTCGCTATGGCAACAATTTTACCACGAGCGACAACAGCAACAGATCGCTGTTGTGTTGGCTTGGGACCCTGGCACTGCTTTCTGGTGGGCTTACACCCCTTCCCCGAATCAACTGCAGCTCAGAGTTCATTACTTTAGTTACTGGAGGTGTGGGTGGCAGAGTCCCCACATGGGGGTTCGGGGGCAAAGCTCCCCGAAGAAAACACAGTCCGAAGTGACCGGCTTTATGCTGACTGCAAATGCGGTTCACATAAAGGTGTTGCTGTAACATCGATCGACAATTAATTTGTCGACTGACTGTCAGGGATCCTTCCTCTTCCATCTGTCTGCTTTGACTCACTGACTCCATCCCCTCAGGTATGGATCAGGGGCTGATCACCTTTGCCATACTGTGGCACATCTCCTTCTGGATAAGCTTAATGCAGCGGGCCTCTCTAACTCTGCAGTTAGTTGGTTTTGTTCTTACTTTGGGGAAAGGTTTCAAGCTGTCTGGATAGAAAGCTCCATTTTATCACCACTCCCTATCTGCTCCGGTGTCCCTTAAGAATTTCTCCTGGGTCCTATTCTCTTTTCCATATCCTTGAATGACCTCCCCTCTGTTTGTTCTTCTGCATCCATTTATATATATGCTGATGATACAGTACTTCTTGCATCTGCCTCCTCTCCCCATGACCTTACCTCACAGCCACACCTAGATTCTGTCAACATTAAGTGCTGGTTCCTGTCTAATCAATTGTCACTCAATGCAAAAAAAAAAAAAAATTCCATGACTTTTGGCACCTGACAGAGGCTTACCAGACTCACCTCCTTCTCTTTATTTCATGCGCTTGATGGTGCTATCATTGAGGATGTATCCTCTTTTAAGCACCTTGAGGTCTGGCAGGATGAACATCTTGATTTCTCAGAGCATATTGCTGCCATACACCATATGCTTCATCTCAAGCTAGGTGAACTGTAAATGAACAAAGTGAGTATCCTGCTTCCTGCTCACTGAGAGATTGTTTTAAAGATGATTCTCCCTATTTTTGACTATGGTGACATTGTAGTGGAGTTCCCAAATCCTCATTTGCCAGACTGGAACCCTTCTTTTACACTTTTTGTTGTTTTGCCGTAGACTGGGTCCCTCGTATCAACCATTACTCAGTCTACTCTGCTCTTCCACTTCCCTCACTTGATGCTGGGTGCCTTTCCCACTGTGCCTTCTTTATATCCAAATTCTAGTTTGGTTCCCTTCACTCATACCTTACATCCCTATTGTCCTCTCCCCTTCTTCCTCTTATCCTCTCCCTTTCTTCCTCTAACCCTCTCCGCAATAATAGTTCTGTTCTCTATTCCTTTTAGGAAATCTACTGTTGGTCAATCTGCTTTCTCATATCAGTTTCCTAAACTCTGGTCCTCTCCCTATCAAGCCACTCTGCCTCTTCCGAGTTCTTCCTCAAGTCTCTTCTTCATGACTTTTCTACTCCCACCTGCAACTGTCTATGACCCTCTACCTCTTGACTTCCTTTATCTCAACTAGTATTCCCTGTCCATCGCTCCCCTCATCCCCACATTATACCTGTATGAAAAGTTTACCCCTTCCTGCAGTAAAACAACTCATTTTTATCTACTGTAAGTACCTGTTGCACCAATTTAACTTACAGTGGTTGTGGTTATGCTCCTCTGATTTACTGTATTGATGCATATTAGTTCTGTTTTGTAATGGCTTAACTACTACTCTGTTTTTTCACCTCTTGATCTATTTCTACTTCCTCTCACCTCAGGACTCATCTAGAAAGGAGCTGTTAGCAGCTCAATATGTCTTTCCTGGTGAAAAAGAAAGAAAGAAAGAAAGAAAGAAAGAAAGAAAGAAAGAAAGAAAGAAAGAAAGAAAGAAAGAAAGAAAGAGAGGTACCAGAGTTCCTCTGAACATGTCAATTAAGAAAAACTCCAAACCTCCTGGAACCAACATCCCAATCAAAGCCTGGGCAGAAAGAAGAGAAAACAGAGAGAATAAACCCAAATATCTGTTTCATTTGATTCATCTGAAAGAAATAAAATGCATTTTTAATTCCTATGCACAAATAAATGAAATAATACATAACAGCAGTTCACTCGCATAGCGACTGATACAGTCAGGCAAAAATGACCTTGTGAAAATAAATTTCAATTTAAAAGGAATAATTTCCAACCCCGTTCATTATTTAAACCTTTCGGTTTCAAAGCCTTCAGGTTGTAGATCCACGTGCACTCTTTTTTCAAAAGGATCTGTAGTTGGTCACCATCACCTTGTGGTGGTGCAACCCACTTGGGTCCAATAAATTTAAAATTTTAGGACTTAGAGTTGCGCTTCTCTTTAATTGTATCAGTATTCGTGTGTTTTTTTTAACATTAATAATAGATCTAACCTGCTCTTGGAGTGAAATCTTGAGCTGTCTAATGGTCTTGCCCACATATATTTTTCCATAATCACACCAGAGTACATAAATCACATTAGTGGTGATACGTTATACTAATTCTCGGACCTCCATTGTGGCATATTTAAAGAGGATGTGAAATTTGCTGGACAGTATGGCATATCTCCACATGTTGCAGTTTCTGCATAAAAATGGTTTTATTGACAGCCAGCTCCAGCTGGGGATGGAGGGAATACCATATTTGTGGTAGACTAATTTGTCCCTGATGTTTTTGCCTCTGATGAAAGTGATCCAGGGAGCATCTCCTATTGCTGTACTGAGAAGATCATCTGTTTTCACAATGTCCCAATTTCTCTTGATCACATTACCAATGTGATGCACCACTGAGTAAAAGTTTGTCCCACAACTTGTAGGAGGTTGATCCTCCCTGTCTCATTTTTAGGGGATAAAGAGTTCTATCCCATTTCTGTGCCATTCCTGGTTTAAGTTTATTTCCAATAATGTATCTTCATAACCTCTAGCTAGGAATCTATGCTTAAAGAAACATTACACTTCAGCATATACTTTCATAAATAAGATGTTTCAGCTATTACAATTTACTAGAGGATACATGTTGTTCTTTTTCAGTGTTTCTTTCGAAGGTTTACAGCACATCTTGGTAGTCAATCTAAAATATCTGTACAAACAACATTTGCCTCTCCCCTGTTAACCTCACAGTGCCTTTGTTAATGACATCATAGTGCTCACCATGACAACATAGAATGTGTCAGCAGAAAAGGACCAGTAGGCCCATTTAGTCTGCCCTATTTTCCCTGCCTAACACTACAACCTGGACACTATTTGGTCACGAGTCTCTACCTCCTCCCTTACCTCTGTTTATTATACCCATGTGCCTATCACTTGCATGCTTAAAACTCCTCACTGCCTTTGCCCCCACCACCTCCTCTGGCAGGCTGTTTCAGGCATCCACCACCCTTTCTGTTAAGAAGTATTTCCTTACCTCCCTCTTAACCTCCTCAAGCTTCATGGCATTCCATGTTCTGGTGCTCCTCTGGAGACAGTAATGTCAAAAATACATGTAGCAATTGTGTGGTTAGTAAGGGAGAATCAGATACATTTTGAAAGACAGTGAAATAGGTACTGCATTATCTACAATATTTAGTAGATCAGCAGCAGGGAAAAGTAACAATAAATAAAGAATAACTAGAAAACAATAAAGTTAAATCATAAATTATGTAAATCTAGTGTTTAAGCTTTCTGTTATGGTCGAAAGTTGCTCTTTAAGTTCCACAGCCTGTTTTTCAAAATCCATAGGCATTGAACAATCTCTTCTGAGAAAGTTTCCTGTAAGGAATTGACTGAATCGGGGACTGTGGATATGAGCTGTCAGCTCTGAGAAGACTATTAGTGGCAGTGGGTTTTCTGTAACTAGTACTTTTAAACTTATTGTAGGAATCATTGCTCAGCTTCACACACAGACAACATTGTCAATAAAGTGATGCCACTTGAAGATGTTGTCCATGTATGGATTGGATTCAGTGTCGAAGATAGCAGGATCTTCCCAGTTCCCATGGAACAGATTAGCATATGTTGGTGCAACTGATGCCCCCATTGTTGTGCCACATAAGTGAAGACTGAATTCACCCTAAGATTTAAAAAAAATAATTGCACTTAAGAATGAAGTCCCTCCCTGCAGTGATAAAGTCATTAGGTATGGTAACATCATCCTGTCCCTTTCTCAAAAAATAGTCACATGCTGTTAGGCCATCCTCATGCCTAAAAGAGGTATAAAGTGTGTCAACATCTATTTATTTATTTATTTATTTAGTTAAACATCAGTTTAGAAACCTTTGAGCCAGAGGCTCATTTACAAAGGTACCTCGTCACAAACATTTACAAAGGTACCTCGTCACAAAAAGTTCTTAGGTGGCCTTGAACCACCAACCTTTCAGTTAAGAATCCAGTGCCCTAACTGATAGTGCCACAGAGACAACATCTATGGTGACAATTGGGTATGCAGGTTGCTAAACCAGATCCTGTAACTTAGCCAGGGCCTCCACAGTGTCTCTATGGTGACAGCAGACTAAAAGTAACTTTGTGTTCAGAAAAGAGTCCAAAAATTAGCTTATCACATGGGTTGGCACAAGGAGGACAGCTGATTGATTAAAGGCCATCTCCTGATTGTGGATTAAATCTCCTGTTTAATCCACAGCTGGAGTGAATGTCCCTGACTCAATACCCCTACATAGGTTGGCACTCATTGCCTCTTCAGGAAATGTAATGGAAATGGCAGCCATTGACAAGGGTACTGAAGTGGTAACACCGAGAGAGAGCTGCAGCATGGCAACTAAATGGGAAGAGAGTGAGTGCTTACTTATGTTGCTAATAATTAAATGTAGCATATCAAAGTTAATTGTACTATACTCACAGGTGGATCAATCTTGTTAATATTACAAAAGTGAGTGTTCAAAATTAAATTACCATATGATTATGCAGTCACTTTCTCATAGGGTTCAGTTTATTTCTAGAGTCAAATGTAGCAGCTCACCGAGGTCCTGGCAAGCTTTCTCCCTCACACATTAGTGTCCTGAGAGAGCAGCTGGCTTTCCCATACATACAGTTCCCTTTCCCCCTGAAGATGTGTGATTAGCAGTGTTTTCCAACCCATGTTCTATGTATACCCCCCCCCCCGTGTGTGAGAGGGACAGGTGACGGCATGATGGACAGTGACAGAGAGAGAGAGAGAAATATGTAGTTATGGAGCTCTCTTCATTCATAGTCTCGCCACCTGAAGTGGTTTTGTTTTCTTGGGATGTCACTACCTCAGGAATGCAAAGCAGGTGTGTGGGAGGGGGTGACCACGAGTGAGGGAGAGAGAGAGAGGGAGAGAGAGACAGAGTGAGCAGCACAGTATGGTTCAGAGAGAGAGAGAGAGAGAGAGAGGGACAGAGACCGAGACCAAGCTGCTGCAAAAGTGATCGGGACACTAGAAGAGTAAAGGGACAAGGCACCTTTTAGGATAACAAATGTCAGAAATCATTTCAGGGCTGTATTTCTAGCATTTGTATGCACATAAAATAACTTTTATGCATTACTTCTGTGGACTGTTTTTCAAGGTGGTAACATACACTACAATCGTTGCTATTTATATGTAAAAAAACAACTTTCTGTATTCATTTTTTTTCAGAACAGAAACCAAGCTATAAGCGCAAAAACCCACTCCAGGGTATGGGGTTATTGGGATATAATAACTGGGCCTTCCTTTTTGTTATTGAAAACTGTGGAGTTATTTGTCTTAATAAAGGAGTGTTTATTACAGTAAATACGTGCACAGTTTCCATTGCTCTGCACATGTGCCCACCGCAGCTCTACCTCCAGGACTGCTAGCCACCTTGTCTTTCCATGGGAGACAGAACCGCCACCCAGATTCAGCAGCAAGTCACTGCCACAAACAAAATAAAAAATATGTAATATAAAAACATCTATGGATCCTCACAGACATAAATGAATTAAAAAAAACCTTGAAATAAATAAATAAATAAAATGATTGTGGACTGCACACTCAAACCTAAGCTGACTGTGGCCACACAGGAAAGTATTTTTTATTTTATAGAATTGCTGTGGCCAAAAAGGAAGACCCAGCAATTCTATAAAATAAAATAATAAGAATAGTGTGTGTAAACTTGAAGTTTACACACACCCTCAGGGTTAGATGCTTTTCACAAACCATAGCATCTAACCTCTCGGGTGTGTGTAAACTTCTTGTTACACAAACCACCCCATACTTTATCCTATATTTAATCCACACCCCTGGTGCTGTGAGGACAATCCACCTATGTCCTTGAGCCTCATCCAGGGTGTGGATTAAATCCAAATAACCCCATACCCTACTGTGGGTTACTGCTTACTTATATAAGGAGGTGGGACACAGCCACAGTAACTGCCTAATGTGAACTACAGTAGTTGCAGTAATTATATATAGGATAAAGTATGGGGTGCAGTGTGTTACGAGAATTTAACACACACCGAGTTGTTGGGCCGGCACATAAACCCTAAGGCGAAGCCCAAGGGTTTATGATAGCCATCCAACAACGAGGGTGTGTGTTAAATTCGAGTTTAACACACTGCACCCCATATTTTGTTGTACATAATTGAAGGGTTCAGTTTTTTCGTTCGTTTTCAAGTGCTGTAGCATTTTGAACTGCAGAGGAAAGAGAAGGCTTGAAACGGAGATTACTTAGGGATGGTGGTAAAAGTGTTTACTGTGGCAATGTAGAATTCTACAGAAAATGTTATATTTAGGCAATAAAGTGCTGTGTGGTGGCTTTACTGTGTTAAGAATATCTTCGTGAGAGTTGTCCGAGTCCTTGATAACTTGGATTCTTCGTTGTTTTTGTGGGTGTTGGTTTGACTAGTGGATATTAACTTTTACTGGGGTATGGAAAATGCAGGCAATCCCAAACAAGCCTGCATGTTACTGGAAGCCATTTCATCGTGTTGGCCGGGTAGTGAGCTGTGGAAACTTCTCTGGCTGTGGTTGAGCAGCTTTGGATTAGTTTTTTTGTCAGGAAATGCAGCGAAAGGGTAGAAGATTTAATACAGAGGAAACACGATTAAAGAGGTGAGTGACTGAGGGAGAAATGAACATTGAGAGACTTCAGCTGTGTTGTGTCTGGAGGGCTTTTGTATGGATAGGCTCGTGCTGACTTTCTGTTTCTAGTGCTTTAGGATTGGAAGAAGCCGCGTGAATGCCGTAACACCTACTCAGGTGTTACGGTATTTAACTCACAGCTTTTTCCATTGAAAAAAAAAATGGAAGCCATTAATTATAAAGGTATTTAAAAATCACTTTATAATGTATGGTGGAATACTGTTGTGTATAGAAATCCAAAAGTCATTCTGCTGCAGTAGTGATTTCATTCTACGTTAGTAGCTACGTAACAATGCAAGCATCCCCATCAGTGTTGTTGATAGGGCTAGCGATGGCTGAGGGGTAATGTGAGTGAGCTAGCCAGCAGTTGGTTGGCAGTGATTGCGGCTATGGAAAATAAGGACAACTTTTGGTAGCATAAAAAGTAAGTGATTTTGTCTGGTTTTCACCATACACTATATAGAATAGTGTATGGTAGCCCTGATACATAACCATGCTCTTCTTACACTTTGTGGCTACCATGACATCAAAGGGATCTCTTGAGCTTCGCTCTCAAGGTCATCGACATCACGGTAACTACTCAGTGTAAGAATAGCATTGTTGTGTATGGGCTACCATACATTAACCGATATATGATGCTGGAATCTGAGGATTAGTATTGCTGTCTTGTTTGTCGAACATTAATGAGAAATGTGACCATTTCTTTTTTTTTTCATTAAGCTTTTTGCCTTGGCACATCCCTCTGTGTCAAGCCCCTTATTGGCAGCCTCCTCACCACACTGACCCCCTCCCCACTTTGTCAGTCCAGTGGGAATCTATATGGAGTGGGGACCTAGAGATCTAGGGACCATCATTCCAATTGTCTGTGGATAGTTTTTTCATGGATATTCTCCTCTTAGTCTCTCACATCGTCTGTGCAAAGCCTCGACAGGCCACACATGCATATAATGATGCCCCTGCAGAGGAGCAGGACTCCCTGAACCACCATAGTGGTGGCAAAACCTGGCTTCAGTCCTATCCCATCTTTGAGCACTGTCATGAGAAGTGTAACCTTGTCCCCTCAGTCATCTAAGCCAGCTCCCGATTCTACCTCTAGACCCGGTCACTGGTATGGCAGTATACAAGTCCACAGGGCAGCTTCTAACCATGCCTTGTTTCACTCGTATCTTGCTTTTAAAAAGTTCCACAAAAACAGATCATGTAACAATAGAAAGGAAATAATTCATGTTGAATAATTCACAATATCTGGACAAAGCCTCAGTGTATTTTATTGAACGTACAGTAATTCATCTTGAACATTAAAATTTCACTACTTTTATTTTTGTAAGCATATGTAATGCATAACCAGAGCCACTGAAACGGACTGTGGTGCAAGCAGTAAAACTCAAACACAAGAAGAGCAATAAACCATGTTCACAGACTCATGCCAAAACACTTTATGATAAAGAATCACCAAGACACAACTGACTGAATTGTGTTCAGTATTTAATGATAAAAAAAATCAGCAGACAAGTGGACAAAAAGGCAGGTAGCCACTGGCTCAGCAAGACCCCTCAATGTTTCAAGCTTACATTCTTTTTCAAGAGGATAATAACTAACACCTAAGGTGCCCTTAAATGACAGTCCTCTTAAAGGGCTATTACACATGTCACAAGTTTAAAGTGCTCAACATGCAAAGTGCTAAGGGGCAAATAACACACATAATCAAACTGACTGCATAATACCTGTGGAGTACAGTTAAGCATGGGGCTAATGCTAGCTGCTGCCCCTTTAACAGCTCAGGACTATGAAGCTAATGTTATGCTAATTACTGCCTTAGCAGGGGCTAGAAACCCCTTTAGTTTCTGTCAGTCTTGTCAGTCTGGGGCTAGACCTCAGGAGAAGAACATCCCGCTGCACAGAATAAAACCTTTATTCACTTTATTTCTGCGTTCATCCGTTTGTTCACACGGTCCAGCAAGGTGTCTACATCCACAGTAACAGATGGGCCTGGCAGTACAAAAAGAAGGTGAGGGTCTTTAATGGCTGATCAACACCAAAATGCCACACATGGTGGAGAATGTGGCCCTTCTTCTGTCCAGACCTCATCTCTTTTGTCTGCATCGCTGGGTACTCCAAGTCATCACTCCAGTATGCCTAAACAGATTGAATGTCACTTGGACCACAGCCTGGCTGCAGTGAAAAAATGGACTGTATCCTGCCTGCCAGTAGCTCCCCTGCAACGCAGAGACTTTATAACAACAGTGTGGGGCATTGGTACACCAGTTTCATGAATGCAAGGAATTCAATTATCCAAGCCTGAGTGCCATAGAGCTGGAAACTGCACCCCCACTCCCCAGCAGCATTCGCCTCATGGCAGCAAGCCTGCCAGAACTCCCTGCCTATTGCAACAATTTAAAACTGCTCCATTTTGCCAGCAAATCTCCCTCTATGCCTCCCAGCTACAGATATAAACCCAGTGCCTCTCTCAGTGACAACCGCAGCTCCACGGACTTTCCAACAATCACCCGGTTGTCCCAACACACAACAGGACCCAACATGGCTCCACAAAGTACAGTAGCCTCCCTAAAAGTCACAAAGGACCGTAGCTTAGTTAAAGTGCCTCCTTACCCACCATAGCTCTCCTCTCACCCCTGCAGCTGCTCTCCTGCCTACAGTGGCTCCGCACCCTTCTCCAGCCACCCCAGGTCTGTGGCTTTACTTAGGAGTGCTGCTAATGCATAGCGCCTCTGCTCCTTGAGCCAACAAGCTGCCACACAGAGCTGCTTCCACTCGGCTACACCACAAACTGGCCCTTCAACAACCATATTAATAAAATAAAAACACACAGGACAGCAGCTCTGTATGCTGCACAACCGTGGCTCCTCCACATCTTGGAGCCACTATGCTTTTCTGCCTCCCAACCCCCGCTCCATGGAGCCACGGAAAAACCACTTTTGCCCACCCAGCAACATGAAACTCCATGACTCTATGCTGCCAAGCCATGGCTCACAGCCACTTCTTAAGGGCTACTATTCACACAGGGAGCCATACAAGAAAACACGGCTCCATGAATTCATCTTCCTCTCCCTCAGCCCAAACATACCGCTCTGCCCTCATCGCAACTGCAGCTTTTCTTTCTCCACTGCCCTCTACCAACACAAAGCTCTGGCTCTGCTTCTCCAGGACTGCAACTTCTGCTTCATGGAGCCTTTGTTTCCCAGCTCAGCCATGTTACAAGGGGGCCATCACTAAAGCAAACATGGTCATGGAAGCCCAGTCAGGGCTCAAACAGTAAAACTGGAAGCACCATAAGCTCAAGGGGCCATACATAAATAAACAGGGGCAGAGAGGAAAAAAAGGGCATTCTCATCTAAATAAAAGACTGCACTGCAGCAAGAACAATCCTCCCCATGCTCCAACCCAAGAGCCACACAGGAAGAAATGAATAAATAAAAAAATAAAAAAAACAGATGGAGAGCCAAAAGAAAATAAAAAATACAGCACAAGCGTAATATCCAAATGGGCAGTCAAATAAATACAGAATTTTCTCCTGCATGTTGTCACTCACCACAGAAACTCCCACCAATTTCAGTTGGGGAAGAAGCAGAGAAATGCGGCGAATTCCATTTTGTCACTTGCACAGCAGCCTCTTAGCAAGAATCCTCCATCTTTGTTTTCACAAAACAACAAGACAGGAAGTGACCCTTAACCCCCTGCTGGCAGCCATCTTGCTGCAGTCATAACAGTCAAAACACAGGAACTGTATGTCAAAATTTGGCAGCCATCTTATGAAGGGCACCAAAATTACCTCACTCCATTGAAATCCATGGTAAACCTATTGAAATGAATGGACACTACAACAAATAGTTGATTTTTGCCACAAAACCTTTATTTAAATAACAGACAACACAGAATTGAGTGGAAATTGTTTATTAAGATGTCATTTGATGAACTTTGCTACAAATAATTGTACTTTAATCTACAAAAATATTTTCTGCTTGGCACTTCATCTACTACATGACGTCCCATCTCTTACATGATGGTAACTCCTTCTCACCTGTATGACCTTCAATTGGTGAAATGCAGCTTGTCTCCAACCACAGTATCTGAAGATGAAGCAGATATGGGTGCCGGAGCATCCAGAGTTCTACCATCACCCACCTCAAGGGCGTCGGGATTCAAAATCGGAACCATCTTCCATGACATCCAGTCTTCTATTTCAGCTCAAGGAGCACCAACTATACAAGTCATTCAAGATGACCTGGCCTATATTTATTTATTTATTGATATAATCAGAATTACAACCCTTTGAGTCAAAGACTCATTTCCGAAGGCTCATCGTCAAATAGGACAAGTGCATAGACAAGTACATGGAGTAACAGGTAAGCACATAGTTACAGAGCTGCATGAGATTCAGAGTATATAGTTACAGGGTTACATAAGTTACAAAGTGCACAGGCAGGTATAATTAACAAGATTTACAAGAGTACATCGTGAAGTGGTACTTTACAACAGATAAGTTCAGGACTGGATTTTATTACACAGCTATGAACCAAGGCCGGGGCAGTGCTTTATGCCTGGGAACCAGTTTATTACAGCAATTATTGCCAGTGGGAAGTAACATTGGCCTAAACAATGAGGTAGCTAGACAGTAAATAGAGCAACCAGGGATTTGGTGGCAGGGGAAAAGGGGTAATTTGCAGCCCTAGGGGCATTGTCAAGGAGATTGTACTGAAGGGGCAGGCCAACAGTAGGGGCTCGTATGTGAAGAGGGGCACCAGATTGGTTATGCACAGCTGCAGTGCTGCGCGGTGAGCAGGTGGTTCCTGAGGGCGAGTTTGAAAGCACCTATTTTGGGGAGGTTAGTGATGGTGTCAGGGAGTTAGTTGAACCAGGATGGGGCCCTGTAGTAAAAGGATCTCTGGGCAAGTGACGTCCTGGCTCTAGGTATCAGAAAGGTGGTCTTGCAGGTTCTGTGTATGGGGATGGTAGTGGGTGCATATTGGAGGGAGGAGGTCAGCCCAGGAGGGGAGAGACCTAGGATTATTTTCTTAGTCAAGAGAACCAACTGATAGTGAATCCTCTCCTCTAGGTGGAGCATGTTGGTGGTGGTGTAGAGTGTGCAGGTATGGGTACGTCTGTCAGCACTGGTCAGGAGCCTGCAGGCCTTGTTAATAGATAAACGGATTCTATTCAGAGCAGTTTTGTCTGCTGCAGCATATATCAGAAGTCTGTAGTCTACAAGGGACAGGACTGAAAAGGTGATACCTAGCCAGAGTGCATTGGGGGAGGCAGGCCTTGTGCCAGTAGAGTAAACCTGTTCGCGAGTTCATGGCAGAGCAGAGGGTATTGATGTGGGAGTGGAAGGTGAGAGCAGAGTCAAAAGTGATGCTCAGGTATTTGTATGTGGTTACTTGCTCCAGAGGGTGTTGCGTACTGGGCAGAATCTGGAGTGTGGAGTTTCTGACTTTGCTCTGGTGGTGGGCGAAAAGCATGGCTTTCATTTTTTTTAGGTTGATAATTAACCTGTGGTCAGAGAACCATTGCTCTATTTGGGTGAAAGAATGCTGGAGTGTGGCTTGTAGGGCAGCTGGGTTTTGGTGCGATGCTAGGATGACCGCTTCATCCACATAGAGCAACACCCTTCCAGCACAGGTGTTGGGAAGTGCATTTAGGTAGAGACTGACCCATGATGGAGCCCTGGAAACTCCAGAGTGAACAGGCAGTGTGTTTGATAGTGTGCTGTGAATTTTAACACACTGGGACCTGGAGGACAGATAGCTATGAAACCAGGCTAGGGGTCCAGGGGAGAGACCTAGCTGGTAGAGGGAGTCAAGCAAGAGAGGATGGGAGACCATGTCAAAGGCCTTGGATACAGCTCCAGTGAGGTTGCTGGAGTCCAAAGCAGAGTGGATGAAATTGGAGAATTCTAATAGGGCAGTGGTGGTGCTGTGCCCAGCTCAGAACCCATGCTGCTCTTTGCACATTATGCCATATTTATTTAGGTATTCCATGAACTGCACTGCCACTATTTTTTCCAATGCTTTTGATGGGGAGGGGGTAGTATGGAGATTGGTCTGTAGTTACTTGGAGAGGAGCAGTCACCACCTTTGAGTATGGGTGTGATGACTGCTGTTTTCCTGGCAATGGGGAAACTGGCCCAGGCATAGTGAATGATTAGGAAGATCAGTGAGTGGGAGGAGGACCACGTCAAGTACCAGCCGAAGGAGTCTGGTGTCCAACGGGTTGTTGCACAGGCTGGTGCCTTTGAGGGCCTTAGCTAAGTACAGTCTGGCTTCATGTGGGGGTATCATACGCAGGAGGAAAGGAGGTCTATGGAGGTTGGGAGGGTGGAGCTGGGTGAAAGAAACCATTGGAGATGACTGCACTGAGGTCGGAGAACGTGTTGTTCAGGCAGTCCGCAATACTTTGGGGGTCGGAGGAGACTGTGTCATTGATAGTGAGTAGGGATGGCAGTGGGGATTGGGACTTGCCATTGAACTCTTTGATGTTATCCCAGAATTTCCAGGCAGTTCCCCAGGAGAAGGCGAGTGAGGTTCGGTAATGTACAGCTCTGGCCGTGTGGATGGCCCATATGCATTTATTGTGCTCGGCATTCTACGCTTGTCTATCAGCCTTCTTACCAGACTCAACAGCTCTGTGCCACAGGTTGTCCCTGTGCTTCAGTTGTTGGATAATGGCTGGGGTGACCCAGGGTGCATTTTGCTTCTTGGTATGGGTGTTGGTGAGTAGAGCATAAAGATCACAGGCCTTGTTAAAGGTGCTGGTGAAGAAATATAGCACAGTGTCGATGCTTGTGGCATGGGAGATGGGTGACCAGTCTATTTGGGCAAGGAACCACTTTAGCTTCTTGAGGTTGCCGGGGCAGAGGCATTGATGGAAGGTGGTCCTAGGACTGGGTTTGCAGATGCTAGTGGACCATGTGAACAGGACCAGGGAGTGGTCACTGAGGGAGTCCGAGAGGATATTTATATCCAGAACTTTGTGTGGGTAGTTGGAGATGATGTCATCCATGAGGGTACTAGTTCCACTAGACGTGTTGTGCCTAGTTGGAAAGGTAATGAGCTGGGACATATCCAGGGCAGTGAAGGCAGCGCAGCTTTGATGGGCTAACACCCCTAGCAGATATTGTACAGAGAGAAGAGGGTCAGTTATCTCTTGGCCCCTCTCTGTAGCTCCCCAAGCTGAATGGTGTGCTGCTTCAGGCAGCTGTGGCAAGTACTGGGGAGGGGGGATTACCGGGAGGCCTCTTGGCACCTCTCCATAGCTCCCCAGGCTGAGTGGTGTGCTGCTTCAGGCAGTTGTAGTGAGTACCGGCTCTTTCACCACAGTCCATGGCCCATACCAGCCTACAGCTAGTACCCTTCTCAGCATTGCCTCATGAAGATACTGTCGACTGGCTCAAGCAATTCCAAGCATGGATTTCTTTCAATGGTTGGACTAATCCTTTGCATATTTCCAATGCCTTGTGCTTGCTTCTGAGAGGGATTGCCATATCCTGGTTCAATGCACTTACGGAACTAGTCAAAGGGGACATTGCCACCCTGTATGCAACTTTCAAAGACCATTTTCTTCAAGCACATCCACCCTGATTATTGGAACAACAGCTGTGGGAATGCACCGTGCAACCCTCTGAATCTCTAGAAGCATTCATAGTGGGCATTGAGTTATGCTGCAAATGCATGCAGAAAACAGAGAAAGATCAAGTAACAGCCTTTGTCCGGGGACTGCTTCCTCGGTTTCGTACTTCTGTAATTCAGTCAAAGCCAACAACCTCGATGGAGACAATCCAGCTGCACGACTTGCACAAGAGTCCATATCCATGTTCCAGGCCACCAGTGTACAAGCACCTCAGTCCTCACAAATGGCTGCACTCGCAACATGTGTCCAACAGCAACAAGCAATGATAGGAAAGCTCATCTCAACTGTCAATAGCTTACACCTTAATTCAACTGCTTCCTCTGCAATTTCTGTCAACACTCTGCAACCACCTTGACAGTGACCTGATCCACCTCCACCTTTTGAAGAACCTGTAACCTGCCAGTGGTGTGGATTCAGAGGACACACTGCCACTGTCTGCTGAAAGCTAAAGTATTACAACAGAATTCAAGAGAACCAAAGACACCCACCACAGCACAATCAGCAAAATAATTGCAACCATCTCTAGGATCAGGGAAACGAGTGCTTCCCAACAGACTAAGGGCTTTTGTTTGGCAGGGGGACAGAGCAAATGACTGCCCCTCTGACTCTCGCAATTCAAACAAAGTGCACCCTCTAATTGCTAACTCAGGCACCCTCTCACTTTCAGGAGCAAAGGTACCTGTCATCAGATCACCTCTCCTAGCAAACTATGTGCCTGTAACCATTGAAGATTGGTCCATGAATGCCTCGGTCGATACTGGAGCTGAAATCTCAGTTATCAACAACAGTATTCTGAACAACCAAGCTATTCATCACATACCTAATGTTTCTCCAGCCATCCTAAAGTACATTATCACAGCAAGTACATCTACAGTACCTATCACAGGCATGGTCCATCTCAAGCTACACTTTGGCTCACAACAAGTTACTGTCAAGTTCTACTTAGTGCCTTACCTACAACCTGCAGTGATTCTTGGCTGGACTTCCTCAAAGCTCACAAACCTATCCTAGACTTTGCATCAAACAAACTGTCACTAGACCCTTGGAGGTAACTCGCAGCCACAGACTCAGTCACTGTGCCGTCTCAAACAGAGATGGTTTTGATTGCCAAGATTCAAGGTGAACCACTTCCACAAGGTGTTGTTGGCATCATCATGGGATCCCCCGCTCTGCATTCATCAGGTCTTCTACCAGAAAACACTGGTAGCCTGTGACTTCTGCGACTGTGACTGAGTGAACTGTAAAATGGCGACTCAATCATGGCGCATGTCATGGGGGCTACTGAGGAGGTACAGCAACCGGGTGGGGTGGGTTGATGAATGTAACAACAGGATGTTGCTACACGTATGCGTGTGGGGGGTGGAAGCTAGCACGCTCAGCAAGGGGCAGGAGGGGATTTGAGGGGTGGTGCCATGGTAGACTGCTGAGCTGGCCCCGTGGTGTGGTGGGTGGGTTCACAGCTTTGGTGGGCAGGGTGCTGGGTTAGGGTCTGGGCACAGGCAGGTTTTGTTGTGTCCTGCCCGGAATTGTTTTTTCTAGCATTTCTAGCACACACCTCCAACATGAAGCCCCTGGAGTTGAGCATCCTTAAGTAGGGGGGGTGCGGAGGCGCAGCCCCCCACATAAAACATTAAAAATACAAGTCCCCGGTGCTGTTTTTCTGTGTGATGGGGAGTCAGAGCACTGAAATTGATTTTCAGCACTCTGACTTTGCCGTAACGGCAATCGCATTTCGGTGGTCGCCGTTATGACATGGAACCAGAAACACCCTGTCTGCAGTGCATAGCAGCACAGTCTTCCAAAAATGCTGCAACTTTACAGATGAGCCAGTAGTCATCTCTAAGGGTGTCAACATGGGAAAATTTGTCTGGTTGTCTACAGGGGGACCAGCTCCATCTCATGTAAGAACCTCAGCCTGGTTCCACCAACTCTAGTCCTGTCAGTACTATCATGACCACTCCAGCTTCACCAGAGTTACCCCTCAGTAAGAGACTGTCTTCTTCAAAACTTTGAGCATCTCCAACAGAAAAACAACTACATTTGAAATTCCTACAGAGTAACCCAGATGTCTTTGTAGGTCTAGGTAACAAGCTCAGATGCTGTGATATCATGCAACACACCATCAAAGTGCAGCCCAACCAGAAACTTATCCGTCAATGAGCCTACAAAGTGGGACACAAACTGAAACATGTCCTAGAGGACATAATCAAAGACATGCTAGAACAAGACATTGTTGAAGAATCTACAAGTCCCTGGGGTGCACCTTGCCTGCTGGTGGTAAAGAAGGACAAAGGGTATCGCTTTGTGGTAGACTACAGAAAACTCAGTGCCTAAACGGTACAGGATGCTCATCCCTTACCTATGACCGAAGATGCCTTAGAGAGTCTTGGTGTGGCCAGTCTTGCTTACTTCACCATTCTAGACCTTCAGAGTGGGTTCTACCAAGTTTCCATTGATCCAGCTTCTAATCCATATACAGCATGGTGCTACCACTTGGAACTTTTTTAATTCCAAACGCCTGCCTATGGAACTTCGGAATAGTCCAGCCACATTTCAGTGTGTTATGGAAGCTGTACTATGTGGGTTGCCTTGGAAATCTTGCCTAGTCTTCCTGGACAATGTTATTGCCTTCAGCAGAAACTCACCAGAGCACCTCCAACATCTCAAAGAAGGGTTTAAACGTCTCAGATAAGCCAATCTTAAGCTTCGCCCAGAGAAGTGTTGTTTTGCACAACATCAAATTCATTACCTGGGACATTTTGTTAGTTCTCAAGGCATCTCTCCAGACCCAGGCAAGTTCTCAGCAGTCAAAGACTATCCATAACTTAACAATCTCAAAGACCTTCAAGCTTTCCTGGGCTTGTCTGTCTACTACTGAAAGTTCATTTGCAACTATGCCAAGATTGCAGCTCCACTGTACCCCCTCACCAAAAAGGGATGTGACTATACATGGACTTCCAAGTGCAAAGAGGCCTTTGAAACCTTGAAAGAAAACCTAATATCTTCTCCAGTACTGGCCTACCCAAGGTTCGACCAACCCTTCAAGCTCTAATCAGATGCTAGTGCATTTGCAGTGGACGCTGTGATATGTCAAATTCAAGATGGAACAGAATGAGTTGTTTCCTATGCCAGGCACTCTTTTTCCTCAGCTGAGCAGAACTATGGCATCACAGAAAAATAATGTCTAGTCATAGTATTTGCCATAAAGAAATTTGACTGTTACATTCACTACTCCTCTTTTACAGCTATCGTTGATCACTGCCCTCAGATGGTTATTTGAAATTAAGAAGCCAGTAGGCAAGTTTGCATGATGGTTTGCCATGCTGCAATCCTACAACTCTGAAATTCAGTACAGACCAGGTCATGTTCACTAAAATGCTGATGGCGTAAGCTGGAGACACTATCCCTCCCCATCATCCTCAGCAGACGAAGAATCCTGCTTATCCGCACCATGGATGTGCTTCCTGTGGACACTCCTACAGCATCTCAAGTTGCTTTGCTGCTACCAACTGCTTCTACAGAGAGACACACAAATCCTCACTTACTGCAAGCAGCCAAAGAGCTTCTCTCCTCCTCTACTTCTGACCTCTCCCTGGCAACAGGCAAAACACAACAAAGAACTGATCCTCAATTCACAGACATAATCACATACTTGAAGTCTGGAACCTTACCGCAACAAAAGAAGCATCACCAGGATGTACTTTTCTTTGCTTTGCTATCCTTCCTCAATGACGGTGTGCTTTTCCACATTTGGACCAAGGAAGGCAAGGGCCATCACACGGATAGAACTCATGTACAGCTAGTTGTGCCGGCCTCTCTCATCAATCAAGTTCTTCTCTCCACTCATGCCTCTCCACTTTCCGGAGGTCATATGGGAATCCACGGAACTCTCAAAAAGACAAGGCTTCACTTCTTCTGGCCTCACATGAACAAGGACATTGTCTGATTTGTCAAATCCTGCCAGCCCTGCTCCCAAAGAAAGCCCCCTGCCAAACCGACAAAGGCACACATCATTCCAATGCCTGTAGCCACTGAACCATTCCAAAGAGTCAGCACAGACATTCTTGGGCCCTTACCAACATGCTATGACTCTGGTAACAAATACATTCTTGTTTTTGTGGACTACCTAACAAAGTATTTTCCCCCTAAAAGACACTAATGCTGCCACACTGGTAAGTGCCTTCCTCAACAGTCATTTGTTGTCACAATACCCCATCGTACCTGCATTCAGACAGAGGCACTAACTACCTTTCAACTATTGTGCAAGATACATGCAAACTTCTTGCAATCAAAAGACTCACACAACCAGTTATTAACCACAATGCAATGGACAAAGTGAAAGAATTATGTCTACCATTCTTAGCACACTCTCCAAGTACCTGGATGAAACTCATGACACTTGGGATTGTTTTGTTCCATTTGGGCAATTTGCTTACAACACAAGGCCTTGCGTCAACAGCACAGAGTGCACACCATTTTTTCTAGTCCATGGACGTCACCCAAGAACTCCATTGTACAGGGATTTCTCGCTGCCAGAGGCTCCAAAGTCAGCTTCATCTTTCATCATTCCAATGCTGGAACAGCTTAAACTTGCCAGACATGTTGCAATCATCACGTTGGGCCAGAGAAAATCTGCAATGCAGAAAATGTCAACAGCCAAGTTGCATGAGCCTTCATTCTCCATTGGGGTCATTGTGTAGTTGTACCGACCTGTCCTAGTTCCGAGTGTGACCAAGAAACTGCTTCGCCCCTGGACTGGTCCTTTCTATATTGTAGCAAAGCTTCCTCCTGTGCACATTCGCCTACGCCACAAGCCTGATGTAAAGCTGGTGCACAACAAAGCCCACATCTATCACTTAAAACATAGGTAGCTGAGTAATACCACCCCATACAACCCCAGTCCACCAAACAATGAAGCTGCACTTAGGCCTGCCATACTCTCTGAAGCTGAGATCCCTTCAAACAACTTGCAACCAGTTTCTACAGATCTTCATACAACTGACGCTTTCCAGCCAGATCCCGTTTTGCCTGATCAACCAGATGAACTTCCTAGGACTGCTTCTTCTTCTTCTTCTTCTCAGCCTTCTTCTTTATCTTCTCAGGATTCTCTCGTACACGTACTGGTGTACCAGATTGAGAAGATATTACATAAGAAGTTCAACAATGGATCCTGGATGTACCACATGAAGTTGTGTAGATTTGACAGTGTGCAGAACTTCTGGGTCACTTTTAATGACCTGACCCCGTCCTGTCAGAAACCGGTTCAAGCCACACATGCCTCCATTCTTACTGACCATAAAAGTCAACAGAGGTCTTGAACTTTTGTAACCGGACTCAGTGCTGATACTCTTGCACATAAACACACTTCTGATGATATGTCTATGTCATTGTAACTGTTCCGCGTTTGCAATTATTAATGTAATGTTTATCCTGCATTTTAGGTATCCTCAGCTGGTACCCTTCCCTCCCTTCCCTTCTCCCTTCCCTGCACTGTGGCACTTGTTGCCCATACCAAGCTTAAAGTTGCTATGATGTTTCCCCTTCCCCTGGCACTACTCTGACTGGTCACCATTGTAGTCCAGATCCCCCCCCCCACACAGTGGAGTATTGTTTCAAACAAAAACAATTACAGTTTTCTTAATGTGGTAAATGTGTCTTACCATGCTTAAAGTCTTTTTTAATTAAACTATTTTCTAATGTATGTTAAAGGTTACAGTTGTTTGAGTGGTGCTCACACTCACTGTCCCAGCAGTGATGTGATGTGGAGTACAGTTAAGCATGGGGCTAATGCTAGCTGCCGCCACTTTAACAGCTCAGGACTATGTAGCTAATTTTATGCTAATTACTGCCTTAGCAGGTGCTAGAAACCCCTTTAGTTTCTGTCAGTCTGGGGCAAGACCTCAGGAGAAGAACATCCTGCTGTACAGAATAAAACCTTTATTCACTTTATTTCTGCATTCATCAGTTTGATCGCACGGTCCAGCAATGTGTCCAAATTCATAGCAACAGATGGGCCTAGCAATACAGAAAGAATGTAAGGGTCTTTAGTGGCTGACCAACACCAAAACGCCACATACCCATGAGTGACATTTTATAGTTTACAGTATTGAAACTGTTAAAGTTCAAAAGAACTATTAATACACACAGTATAAAACTGCTAAAGTAGTACACACATGGATATGAAATAAGAAGAAGCCAAATGGATACATTTATTGTAAAAAGAGGTGGCAGTTCGATCTTATCATTCAATCCAGGGTATAGAGTTGCTCATAATTTGAAGATCCAGTACGGTTCCCTGCACACTAAAAGTAAATCCAAATATCCGACCTGAGGTCCCAGTCTCGCCCTTTCAATAACCATGAAGTTCCAATTGAAATGGATCAGTACCTGAGTGTAAGTGTACCACTGTAACATAATCAAAGTTCTTGTTAATGACAGCCCTAATACTGTATGTTCAACCACCCTGTCTTTAAACTTTCTTCTTGTGCGCCCAACATAAAAGTCTCCACAAGAACAGGTAGCCAGGTAAACAATGTGTGTTGAACCACAATTGATAACCCCCTTAATCAGTACCTCAGTTCCATCACTTGGGCTAACAAAAGATGAACTGTTTACAATATTGGTACAAAATCTGCACCGTTGGTATTTATGACTACAGTGACTAAGTGGCTAGTTCAGGGTCACACAGTAACCCCACTTGCATACTGTTTCATTCGACAAGAATCACTTAACTTCCTTGTACTCCCAGGTCACACCTGGAAACAAACTCTGGCTTAGTGTGCCTTTCCTGGTTAAACAATTTCCCCTTCCCTTCCCCTTATGGCACCCATCTGGTAAAGGAGGTAGCCAAGCCAAGTTCTGTTTAGGGTCGGGTAAGTTACTGTGGGTGATTAAGGAGTTTATCAATTGTGATTTGACACACATAATTGGAACTTTGTGGGTATTGAAGGGTGAGATTGGGACCTTGGGGCAGAAATTTGGATTTACTTTTAGCGCACAGGGAACAGTACTGGATCTTCAAACTACGAGCAACTGTATCCCAGGTTTGAATGCTAGGATTGAACTTGTCACCTTTTTTTACAATAAATGCATCCATTTGGCTTCTATTTATTTCATATCCATGTGTGTTTTAACTTTAGCAGTTTTATACAGCGTGTATGATTAATAGTTTTTTAAAACTTTAGCAGTTTCAATACTATAAAGTATAAAATGTCACTCATGGGTATTATGTAGTCAGTTTGATTATGTGTGTTATTTGCACCATAGCACGTTGTATGTTGAGCACTTTAAACTTGTGATATATGTGTAATAGCCCTTTAAGAAGGCTACTATTTAAGGGCACCTTAGGTGTTAATAATTATCCTCTTGACAAAGCACGTATGCATGAAATGTTGAGAGTTCTTGCTGAGCTAGTGGCTACCTACTTTTTTGTTCATTTGTCTGTTGATTTTTTTTATCGTTAAATACTGAGCACAATTCAGTTGCTTGTGTCTTGGTGATTCGTTATCATAAAGTGTTACAGGGATCAGTTCTGGGACCAGTCCTATGTAATGTCTTCATAAGTTACATTGCAAAGGGCCTGGAAGGAAAGGTATGCCTCTTTGCAGATGACACTAAGATCTGCAACAGGGTAGACACTCATGTAGGGGTGAAAAAATGAGGAGGGACCTGGGTAAATTAGAGGAATGATCAAGAGTGTGGCAGCTAAGATTTAACGCAAAGAAGTGCAAAGTCATGCATCTAGTGCACAGGAACCCGAGGGAGGCTTACATGATTGGGGGGGGGTGATATTGACGGCCACCAAACAGGAAAGGAATCTTGGGGTGATCGTAGCAGATGACCTAAAGGTGGCCAAACAATGTGCTAAAGCTGTGGGGAGAGCTAGTGGGGTACTAGGGTGCATAGGGAAAGGTATCACCAGCAGAAGAAAGGAGGTGGTGATGCCACTGTACAAATCATTGGTGAGACCCCATCTGGAGTACTGTGTCCAGTTCTGGAGGCCACACCTCTGTAAGGACATAGACAGCATAGAAACAGTTCAGAGAAGGGCAACAAAAATGATGCAGGGCCTGCATCAAAAGTCATAGGAGGAGAGATTGGAGGACCTCAATATGTATACCACAGAGGAGAGTAGAGAGAGAGAGAGGGAGGATATGGCAGAGACCTTCAGATATCTCAAGTGCATAAATAAGGTAGAGGAGGGCATAATCTTTCAGAAAAGGAGATGTTCTAGAACAAGGGGTCATGACATGAGGCTGGAAGGGGGTAGACTAAGGGGTTACGTGAGGAAGTATTTCTTCATGGAAAAGGTGGTGGATGCATGGAGCAGCCTCCCAGTGGAAGTGGTGGAGGCTAACTTAGTAGGGGAATTCAGAAATGCATGGGATAGGCATAGGGGGGCCCTAGCGATAGGAAAAAGAATAAAGCTGGAGATCAAGTAGGGTCTGTGGTTGTTGCAGCAGGTAGGAAAAATGGGCAGACTGGGTGGGCCTAGCAATCCTTATCTGCCATCAATTTCTTTGTTTCTATGTTTCTAAGCGTTTCAGCTTGAGTGTTTGCATGCAGTTTATTAGTTTTCTTATTTTTGTAGGCACTTCATGTTGAAAACAACAATAACTAAGAGACAAATGGTTTTACTTTTCATCTTGCTGTACATGTTAATGTTTGCCCTCTCAGCTGCCAACCACATATATAAGTCGTTAATCCATACAGAATGACTAAACCTTGTCTAATAAGGACAGCATTCATTTGTACAGAAAAAATAAGGTAGGCCAGCTCATATCTTTTCACTGAGTTGAAAAGAATGTACATAATGGCCCAGATATTCAAACTGCACCCAAAATGAGCGCAACAGCAGGAGCAAGCACAAACCAGTTGCGCATATGCACAACAGGTGTGATATTCAAACATGGAGCAGAACAAATTGTGCAAGCAACCAACGTCTGAATATCGCACATACTGCGCCACAGCACAACCAGGAAGGAGAAGCTGAGCTGAAATGTTGCGCTATGGCGCAAACAGGGCAGCCCAGCTGAGCATTCCAGAGGTGCCATAGCGCAAGCAGAGCCCCCAGAGCAATGGAACTGCAATCCAGGAGGCAGGCTGGGGCCCACCGCCAGCCATGCCACACATGGGCACAGGAACACACTGCAGAAACAACACCACACCTGCACACCCAAGCACAGCATCACTGTGGGTGGGACGGATGATCTACTTGCCCATGGGGACAAGCCAACAAAGCATAGCTGAGCCATGACACCCAGCACAACCACTGGCAGGCTGGAGGTGCCACACACAGGGGTTGACAACCCACGGTGCACATCAGCCCCCGTCTGCCCAGCACACCCTGCACCGTGACCCAAAGACACCACCTATGTGCAGTGACTGGCACTGCAGGAAACCATGCATCCCCCCAGCACACGTCAACCCCGTGCAGCACAGAAGCCTACAAGCCAGACACACCCTGTGCAACCAGCAGTGGGTGGCAGCAGACGGCAAGACCAACCGAAAGTCACTGCCATGCTGGAGATACCTCCCCATGCACACACACGCACACACACACACACACATACCCAGGACCATACCACCCCAGATGGCATGTACACCCCTGCAACTGAGCACCCATAGGCAGCTGCAAATCAGAGACCAACACATTATTTGTATAAAAATATAAATGTATATTGAGATGAACAACAGGAACAAGAACAATAACAACTATTTACAAGGGGATGGGTACAAGGTAGGGTGTTCAAGAGTAGGGATGACAAACTTGGAGAGGAAGGCAGGGGTGGTAGGGATGGGAGAAGTGGGAAGGAAGATAACTTATGGGCCAGCCAGCCGCCCGTCCTCTGGCTGCTGTCGGCCGAATCCCAGCACCACCTCCTCGAGGCCATGGCGGTGTATCGACTGGAGGATGGCCTGGTCATCAGTCATCAGCTGTCTGAGGCCCGGACATCTCTTGCAATCGCTGGAGAACCTCGAGGCCTAGGAAAATGGGAACACAGTCAATGGCTGTGACTGACCACAACCCTGAACACCACCCAACCTGCAAGCCATATAGCCCAATGTCCCGCACCTGTGATGGCATGCACCCACCCACAGTGAACATGCACATGGCCATCGCAAACAGGTGGCACCAGCTATGCGCACCACTGCACACACACACACTGCCCATGTCCATCACAGCACAAACAAGGCTGGCAAGTGACGTGGCAATGTGGTGCGATGCCAGTTACCCAGCTATGTGCCCAGTGCATGCATGGACCACCAGTGACGCATACACAGACGTGCTATGAAACTGGACAGTGATGCATGTCACCTGTGTCGTGCCTACAGACATAGATACATAGACAGTGTCAGCAGATAAGGGCCTATGGCCAACCCAGTCTGTCCATTTGAGCCTGTAAGTTCACTTTGTTTACCTAGAAGTCTGTTGCCCCTTACCCCTGACCTCCAGAATTCCGTTATGTCTATCCCGTGCATTCTGAAATCCCGTGAGTGTGTCAGCCCCCACCACTTCCTCTGGCAGGGTGTTCCACTTGTCCACCACCCATTCTGTGAAGAAATTCTTGCTCATGTTTCCTCTGAATCGTCCTCCCTCCAACTGCATCCCATGCCCTGTAGTCCTGGAACATCTTTTTCACTTCAAAATAGTGTTTCCCTGCACCCTGTTCCACCCTGTAACATACTTGTATGTCTCTATCATATCCCCTCTCTCCCTCCTCTCCTCCAGGGAGTACATGTTCAGTTCCTTCAACCTGTCTCCATAGGAGTTGTGATGCAAGCCATGCACCATCTTTGTTGCCCTCCTCTGAACCTTCTCTGCCCACTCTACGTCCTTACGTAGGTATGGTCTCCAGAAATGTACACTGTACTGCAGGTGGGGCCTCACTAGTGTCTTGTATAGTGGAATTATGACCTCCCCTTTCCTGCATGGTTGTATTGTGCAGGGCTACTGATCTCCCCCCCAGCATGCAATAGCATCCATGAAGTCATGATACTCACACTGCTCAAGCAGCTAAGTCTGCCGCTGTTGCTGCTGCTGTTGCTGCCGCTGCTGCTGCTGGTGGGGTGCAACCCCTGCTGGCACCGGGTCCCTGGCACGGCCCTCAGCAACGTGGGCCCGCATCCTCACATCCCGGCCTGTGGGAGACATATGTTGAGACAAACATCAGTGTGACTCAAAAGCAGACTGCCCCCTGCCCCAGTGAGAGTGCCTGCCTACACAGCCATACCCATTCATCTCACAGCTGCACACACTGACACAGCCAACCGTCGCCGAGCCATCACCTATGCACAGCCACCAAAACACACACACACCCCTACAGATAATACAGGTGCATAGATGGCACACCCACCTGGCCTAGGCACCATGCCCTGCCTGGCATGTGAACGCAGCCTCGTCAACAGGTCTGGCTCCCTCCGGCGGAGGTCACTGTACCGGTGCCGGCACTGCTCAGCAGACCGGCACCGTCCAGTGACCCTCACTAGGTCAGTGGCCACTTGCTGCCACACTTCAGTCCTTGCACTGGTGAGGGGCACCTCACCATAAAGTGCAGCATAGTGTGGCTCAACTAGGGCTACCAGGATGGCCACTTCAAGCTGGCTCCACGACACAGCCCTCCTCCTAGCCATGGCACCAACTTTACAGCAGGCAATATGGCGCCCCGCTGCGCCGTAACCCCACGTGGAGATGTTGCGCAATAGACCACCACAGGCTCCAATCGCTGTTCGAACAAGCGCCGTCACATTCACAGCGCTGTCACCAGACAGCCAATAGGGACGACATGGCAGGCTAACAGCGCCAGGGGCAAAGGTCATACACAAGGTCATGGGCAATGGCGCGAAAGTACGCACAGCACCATCTGATGTATAGGCATCCTGCGCGACCGACCAGCTGCGTACCAGTGCCACAGTGGACTATGCGCGCAGTAGTGCCACAGCGCCCTATAGTGCCCAGTGCTGTAGCGCCACTGGCACAATGGTGGCCATGGCCTGAATTGCCCGATCGCGCCAGCACGTCAGCTGTGCGACCAGGCGCCTGCGTAAGCTATCTGGGCATGCGCAATGCAGTGTACCACACAGTCACAGATCTGCGCCATTGGCTCAGCCGACTCATCCGTATTGCGCAAAGCGCAGATTCGCGATATTCAGCCGACACATGCAAATCATCTGATCAGCCATTCAAAGGCGCAGTGGCGCGATTTGCATGTCATTATAGTTGCTCCACTCCTAATTTGCATGTATTGCGCTATAAATGTGCGACATTGGGCTGCGCTGGCCAGATTCGGTTACTGCAGGTGAGAGGTGAGTTGCATGCTGTGTGATGTTCGGGACAATGGTCATGGGAAAATGCTGTAGACTGCACAGTGACAGGTGTCCACTTCCCCCCATACAGATCGCCATGACCGAGCAGAGCCAAGGTGAGGGTGAGGACGGTGAGCGTAGGAGGAGGCCCAACTTTACAGCAGCAGAGACAGAGGCCCTCTTCCAGGCCTACCTGGATGAGGAGCCAGTACTGAGTGGATGGAGGGCACCCTCAGTCCCGTCTGGCTGCATGGGAGGGGTAGCTCGGGCCGTTAACCTGCAGAGCCACCAGCGCCCATGCAGGAATGCAAGAAGAAGATGGGGACAGACGCAGGAGGTTGAAGGAGAAGGTGGCAGCCTTCAGGGCGGCAGGCAGCACTGGCGGGCGCCCGCCAGTGGTGTTGGAGCTGACCCCGACTGAGGAGACACTGGTCACAGCCATGCAGCTGAGCGCCATTGAGGGCGTACCAGGAGGTGGATTCCAGACAGGTGGAAGCCCATCACTGCACGGTATGACATGGTGGTGGTGTTTGGGGGGGGAGGTTGTTCACATGCACTCACATGTACTCTCTTTCTGTTACAGATCCTGTTCATCTTCAGGAGATGGTGGTGGTGGGTCCAGGCAGTGATGATGACCTGCTGGACATGGAGGAGGGTCCATCCACCTCCATCACCAGCCAGCAGGCACTGCAGCAGCATGCACGCTGGGCCGCCAAGTCTGGTGTCAGTGATACGGTGCGGGGGTGCAGCCTGTGTCTCAGCAGTCTGGGCAAGCATGCCAGCACGCTGTGACCATGGCTGTAGCGTACCTGCACCATTGATGATACAAGGCCTGCAATGGGCAGTGATGGTGTGTGTGTCCCATGACGGACACATGGCAGGCCAGCATGTGCCCCTGGGCCTTTCTGGTTCCAAGTTGTGTACCAGCATGCTGGCACAGTCCCAGGCTATGCCTGTCAGCACCAGTGGGGCAGCACCAGTGGCTGTGCAGGTGTCTGGCACTGTTGCCAGCACAGCGGTGGAACGAGTGGACCCTGGGGCACAGCGGTTGGAGGGGCAGCAGCAGCAGTCACCCACCAGGTCTGGGGGTACAGTGTCAAGCGGTGGCACATGTCCGCTGCCCTTTCATCCTCCCATTCCTGGTCCTGGTGAACAGCGCCCACCCTCAAGGGGTGTTGTGCATCAGGACCTTCCACACTCTGGGGGACAGGATGCCGTTGGGGCACAGTACCCATTGGAGGAGCACACCCGCCTGTTGCAGGAATCAGTACAGCTGCAGAGGGTGGTTGCAATGTCCGTGGAGGCACTGTCTGTGTCCGTGGAGTGGCACAGCAGGGAGTGTGCTCTGGACCGTGCTGAGCTGGTCAGTACGTGGACGGATGTGACCGCCGCCATTGACAGGCTGACCCAGGCAGTGGTCTCTGTTGTGGCCGCATTGGGCACACAGTCAGGTGCCCCTGTACCGCACACCCCACACAGTTCACTCTCCACTCCCCGTTCCCGGCGTCATGCGACACCAGGCCTGTCGACGCCGGGTTCTGCTGTGGGCATCCCAAGCACCCCTGGTGCAGGTTTGTTCGGCATGCTGCAGACCCCTGTGCAGGCAAGGTCGCGTTCACGCAGTGGGAGCCCTGGTGGTGCAACAGTGCCACCCCATGTGGCCCATGCTCAGCCTGCCAGTGCTGTTGGGTCATGGCGGGGCCGCCCACACATCCGCGGTGGCCGTGGGACAGTGCTACATGACTGAGCTGTCTCCCAGTGCGGGCCCTGTCTGGTGCTGCCATGTGTGCAATGTGTGTCATGGTGGCCAGTGCACTGCTGGGTGCTCTGCTCACCACGCCGACACACGGACCACCTGCACACCCTCCCAACTGCTGTCCACAGGTGCATGTGCATGATGATGCCTGCATTGCACTGTACACCAAGGTGCAAGGGTGCCCAGCATCTGACACACGTACTTGGACAGTACAGGTGGTGGGGGTGGTCGGTGGTGCTGTGTGTTAGCAATGTTGATTCTGCAGTGCTGTGCATCTGCCCATGTACGCTCTGTGCCTGGTGTGTGTGTGTCCATATGAGTGCTCACTCCTCCCTGATGGTGTGTTTGTATGCCTGGACCGTTCCACTCCCCTGACCGTCATGCACCCCTGATGTGTTCCCCTGTGTGCCTGTGGTTTGCGCATGGACAGTGTTGGTTGCACATGTCCCCTTGACTTACCTGTGTTGTGCGTAGTGCTCCTCTGTGATGGTGTCCCGGTGCAGCTGTGCCTGCCGGATCAGTCGGGGGTCTCACCGTCCTGGGGGGGCTGCTCATCACCATCAACACCGGCGCCACTGGCGTCCCCATCGCTGTCCCCTCTTCGACCTGTCTGGCTATCCATGGTCTTTGGCCATGTTGTGCAGGATGCAACATGCCAGGAATATCCCACAGGCCTTTGGGGCTGTACTGTAGGCACCACCGGAGGTGTCTAGGCATCGGAAGCGTGCCTTGAGCATCCCAAACACCCGCTCTATGATGTTGCGTGTTGCAGCATGTGCCTCATTATAGCATTGCTGCGCTGGGGTCATGGGGCGCCAGTACGGTGTGAGCAGCCAGGGACGGAGTGGGTATCCGCTGTCACCTGTGTGGAGATAGTGGAGATCAGTGTCATGTTCAGGTCCATATTGGCCATCTCCCTGTGTGCCACTACCATGGCACCTGTGGCATTCCCACCCTTGTCCCGAGTTTGCATTCCATACATGTGTACTCACCCACTAGATGTCCTGTGGGGATGTCCCCACTCTCGAGTCGATGGCACAGTGCAGACTGATACCATATGAAGGCATCATGTGCTCCGCCAGGGTGTGTGGCACAGACATTGATTATGTGCCTAGTGGCATCTCACACCACCTGGCAGTTGACACTAGGGAATCCCTTTCTGTTCCGATATGCCTGGCCATCGGGGCCAGGTGGCGTTCGAATGGCCACATGGGTGCAGTCTATGGCCCCTAGCATGCCAGGCATACATGCTACCCTGTGGAACTCCTGCATGTTTGCTGTACGCTCTGCCACAGTGCTGGGGAAATGGATGTACTCCGCAGCATGTGGCAGCAGTGCACTGAGGAATTGGGTGAGGATGTGTTACGTGGCCGACTGTGTGATGCCTGTGGTGTCCCCTGTTGGCCTCTGGAAGGTGCCCGTGGTGAGCAGGCACATGCAGGCTGTCACCTTGGTCTCCACCGACAGAGCGTGACTCCGTCGTGAGGGTGCCTGCATCACATCACTGCACAGCTCACAGAGCCGTCTCAGTATTGCCCTGTTCAGGCGGTACCGGCCCACGATCTCTACATCTGTGTACAGCTCAAAGCTGATGTGGGCAAGGCACCACCTGTCGGGGGCATACTGCCGATGGGCCCTTGCAGCATGCATTCTCACCCCCCTCATTACAGCTTCCATGTGGAAACTGGCACTGTCCATCTCCCTGGCTTCTGACCCCCCCTGGCTGGTGTTGCTGTGTTACCCCCGCTGTCCTCACTGCTACTTCCACTGCACCGGGCACCCCCCGCTGGCATCTACAGACTATGGCCCACACTTTCCTTGCCTGCCCTTTGCTGTCTGTCTGTCTGTCTCTCTCTCGCTCCCCCACTTGGCAGCCTGGTAGCGTTCTTGCGCCGCTTCCTTGAGCCTTTTTATTTTGGCTCATTTCCGCTAGTGCGCAATTTCTGGCTGTGCCGCTCTTGCACATCGTGCAAGTCTTTGAATATCGCATTGCGGTCTTTATGCATGGATCCACCCCCTTCGGTTGCGCATGCCTTCATTTTCATTGCGCTGTTGCTCAGCATGTTTTCTGGGGCGCAACTGCCTCCTTCTGAATATCGCTAAATAGCGCATTTTTGGACTTGCACATGTGCAACCCTGTTGCGCATGGCGCAACCCTTTTGAATATCTGGGCCAATATGTTAATGGGATTTACACTCGAAAGAGAAACACCTTTCAAAATAAGATAGCACCACTGTATAATTTTCTGAACTCTAGACTATGGCTTATCATAATACTAAAAAAAAACAACATTAAACCAAGCATAGCCAATGGGCAATTTGCTTGATTAACATTATTGCAATATCTCTTCATTATATAGAAATACTGTTATTGACTGTGATATGGAACGGCACTGTAATTGCAGTAACCGTACATTAGATAGAAATACTGTTATTGACTGTGTTATGGAACAGCAACAGTTATACAGTCGTGATAAGTTAATTATACCACAAACAATGGCATTTTGTTTTGCATCAGTGTCAGTGTGCAAGTGTAATAAGGTATAAATGTTCCAGTACTGTTGACAATAACCACAATTGTTTTGAGTTAGGGCAGAGTAATGATTCATAGATAATGAGTCTCCAATAACTGTAGAGATTGTATGAGTCTCTTACCAGCATATCACAGTACAAGAATATTTAAAGTAAGCAAAAAGAATGTATTGAAAAGTCAAGTGCTCCTCCAAGGACATAAAAGCCTGAAATGACTCCCACACAAGAGTTGAACAGTAAGTGTCTGTGTGTTATTTCTGGAGATGCTTGAATAGTGTGTTACCTGCTCTGGACAGCTGTCTGCAGACAGCTTAGGTATCTTTGTAGGGTAGAGAGACCCAGATAGTGGATAGTTTGCTTAGATAATGCCATGTAATATTAAAAATCTTTTAGGATAATGACTCATATACCATCCTCATTATCCTGCCCAATAAATGCAGACCTGAAATTGTCATTATCCAGGGTATGCTGAAGATATCCCAAATTATCCGAGTATCTCAGATTTTCATTGACAAATGTGTAAATGTTTTTTAGTTGTGTTCATACACATTGCCATATCCATACTGTACTTTAGCAATGTGCAAAATACATTTAAGGACTGACTCTTTTCACCTTTTTGTCTCCCTTCAGCTGTGATACTAACCAGGGAGTTTAATCAAACACTGAAAAGGATGCTATGTGGGACTGGAGTCTTGCTTTGTTTGTTCTGCTCTGCTTTTGCTCGTAGGACCACACAAGCAGGGTGTATTCTGCAGACTCAGGTGGACAAAGGGTTCAGCAGGGACGGAGACATAATTATTGGGGAAATGGTCGTTCTGCACTATACCAGTACTGTGCCCGAAAACACCTTTAAAGAGGTACCTGACCCAGAACTCTGTAAAACGTAAGTGTCATTACTATTATTACTTTATTAGAAACACAGAAACATAGACAGGTAAAGGCAGAGTCCATCCATTGCAGTATGCCCTGCAACACTACCTAGAGCTATAGTACTCTTAGGGTAACAGAACAAAAGGGCTCAGGATGAAAAGTCTCGGGATACAGCCTCACCAGAATAAACAGTAGTAGGTCAACACAGCAGGTGGATGCTATGGCTCAAGGAAGAAATGGCTCTGATGTGTTCTTAGGTATGATAGGTGATGTGTACTGATTACCTGTGGAAAAAGTCTTCTGAGGACATTGGAGGTAGTGTTAATGATTCCCACACGTTTGAATTGCTGAAGAGGTTTGACTTATGGGCCATGTCAAAAGATTTATTAGTGTCATGATTTGTGGGGTTTCAGGGGATGTTTACATATAAAAACACATTTTAGTAGAAATTGTAGTTGTTGAACAATTTTTTTTTTATGGGAGGAGTACAGTATGCGTGATAGGTGTCTTTAGTTGTCATGATTTGCTTATGTGTTTACTGGTATCAAGTAGTACAGGTGCCATTTTTCCCTACTTAGGATTTCGTCCCTTTTTGTCTGGCTGACATTTTCCACTTGTGCCTTTTTATCCTGGGAGGTTTTGTCCAGAGCCATTTTATCCTAGAACCTACTATTAGATGGTTTCCTTATGGTTCTAGATATTTTTATTAAGATATTTTTTTCAGAAATGTTCATACATAAACATAAACATAAGATTACAAGTGGATACTAAACAGTAACTACTAACAACTTATAAATCTGTTTCTTAATATCATAAGTATGATTAAATGTTAATTGCACTTTTAACTAGGAATAAATACTGTGCAGGTGGTACACATCACAGCCCATTAGGTATGGTTAATAAATAAAGTAGAATTTCAAGCCTATTGGGCAAATGTCCTAGCCCATTTAAGCATCATGGACTATGACAACCTATATAAAATAGAACTGTAAGCCCCACAGATGTTTTCCTTCATGTGTATCGAAATCCATGCACACAACCAAAAAAAAACAGCACAGGCATTCAGCACACACTGTCTTGGGACAGCACAGACACCAATCCACATATAAAGACCAAAAATAATAAAAAAATAATATATTCCTGGGGGTCCCTGCGAATAACAAACCTCTCCAGCATTAACATTCCTTTCATTGCACAATCCCATTTTCTTTACAAAATTTAATAAGGTTGGAACTCTTCCTCTGTTTTAATAACAGGCTCTTAGTAGTCATGGAAGCCAGCCAGCATCAATGTGTTGGCTTAATTATCTTTTGGTAAGGCCCAGGTGCCTGTTTTCAGGGACAACACAGGAGCACTGGGAGGTTAAGTGACTTATTCAGAGTCACACAGTATGCAAGTGGAAGTTGTGGGAATCAAACCCAGGTCTTTCTGCTGAATGTACCAAGTTCATTCATAGCTTGTTACTCTAACCTCTATGCTATACTGCCAGCCCTGTTCAAACCTAGTGCAGTAACGTCTTTAAAAATATCAAACCTACAAGGGATTTGAGGATTCCAGCAGTGTTGATATCTCCATGGCTATGTCCTGCCATCAAACTTGAACAAAAAAGCAATCCCACAAACAGTGAAAGTGGGTACCCCTTTACCCACACCTATGCCAGCCTAGATCGTTTTTCATACCTATGGATTCGGCTAATCTTGCAGGGCTGAGATAAACTCTACCCAATGTTTTTAACTGAATAGTTTTATTTTTTTTTGCAGAACAGTACTCTTTATTTGCTTGCTTTCATAACTTTTACCATTCCTGCATTTTTTTTTTTAAAGCCACATTCAATCTCCCATTTTTCATTATTCCCCATACTGTACAAGGATCTTTCACAGGTTTAGAATCAATATGCCAAATAGAAAGGCAGCCATTTATTGATCTCCTTTTATAATACATTTCTGTTCCTGGGTTAATCTAGTTTCCGAGCTATTGCCAACTGGCAGGTTATAATGCCAACAAAACACTTAAAGCTACTCTGTAGGGTAAAGTATCGCACATGATTAAAGCTATGTCTCTTTTCTAATAGCCTATCTCACAGTTTGTCAAAAGACCATAGACCCTCTGCACAAGTGATGTCTTTCCAAGCATGTGTATACCTAATGCCCTGAAGTCATTAAAACATCTCCTAAGGATATTTGAGACCTCCTTTGTCCCACCTTATATTTATAATGGGGGCATGCAGCCAAGAGAAAAAATTAGGGGACTGTTTCCTAAACTATACTGAGTAATGTTTACTGATGTGCGCTATAGGAACATAGGATAGCATTCAGGAAGTATAAGGAAACACAGAAGGGGCAGAACAGAGAACTGTACCAGTTAAAGCAGAAGGAAGCGGGGAAGGCAGTCAGAATAGCAAAGGCCCAAACTGAGGAAAAAATATCAAACTCAGTTAAGAAGGGGGATGAAGCCTTTTATAGGTACATTAGGGATCGAAGAAAGATCAAGGAAGGACAGTGAGGCTTAATAATGGGGAGGGTGGGTGGGCAAAGCAGGACAGTGAAACAGCAGGGAAACTGAACGAATACTTCTGCTCAGTATTCACAAATGAGGGGAAGGGCGAGGTACCTAATCCAATCAATAGAAGCACTCTAGATGGGGGGGGGGGTCGATACCAGTCCTTTCACAGAAGAAAGGGTTCTGAAAGAACTCCTAAAACTGAATGTGAACAAAGCAATGGGGCCTGATGGGATTCACCCCAGAATTGTAAAACAACTAAGAGGAGAACTAGTGACACCACTGACTACCCTTTTTAACAAATCATGGGAGGAAGGCGTGGTACCTCATGACTGGAGAAGGGCAGATGTGATTCCCCTTCACAAAAGTTGGAACAAAGCAGAGGCTGGAAACTACAGACCTGTTAGCTTGACCACGGTGGTAGGGAAAATGATGGAATCACTTCCGAAAGAAAGAATTGTTGAGTACCTAGAGGCCAACGGGGCACAGGATCCAAGGCTGCATGGCTTCACAGTGGGAAGGTCATGTCAGACAAATCTAATAGATTTGTTTGACTTGGTGACCAAAGTAGTTGACCAGGAAGGGGCTGTGGACATGGCCTACCTAGTCTTTTGTGGCAAGACATTTGACACAGTCCCACACAAAAGATTAATAAACAAGTTAGCCAGCCTGGGAGTGGGTCCCAGGGTGGTATCCTGGATAAAAAATTGGCTGGACAACAGGACACAGAGGATTATAGTAAATGGAGTCCACTCCGAAGAAGGAAGGGGTTACTAGTGGGGTACCGCAAGGTTCAGTACTGGGTCCAGTCCTTTTTAATGTCTTTATAAGTGACATTGCAGAGGGATTGGAAGGAAAAGTATGCCTCTTTACAGACAACACAAAGATCTGCAAGAGGGTTGATACTCAAGGGGGTCTGGAAAGGATGAGAAGGGACTTGGCAAGGTTAGAGGAATGGTCTAAAGTATGGCAGCTTAGATTCAATGCATAGAAGTGTAACCCCTGGGTGGCACTATCCCCAGTGTTACACCCCTGTAGCACTTCCCTGCACATATGCTGAGGGAGTTGAGCTCGTTAGTTAATAACATTTTTTAAAACCTTTGCACGGTGCCTCCACTCAGGGTGCTTTATGTGGGTGAGATGGTACTGGGTGTAGCCCCCTGAGATGCTACACCACCCACAATGACCATTTATCTTCCCCAGACATGCCCCCAATACACAGTTCCCCACATTTTAACATTTTGAATTAAAGGCTCTCCCTAATAATATGCTCACACCAGAATTTCAACAACAAATAACAAGCTATTTATTTAGGGGGTAGTAAAGGGGTTAGGAAACAGGGAGGTGGATTAGAGGTTACCTTATCCTATTTAAATATGTACTGAGGTTATTTGGTTTTGCCGGTGAACCCTCCAGCTGGGTGGCTACATACTAACAGGCAAACATAAATCACATTTCACCATTCGACTTAGGACATCCAGAGCCCTGGCCATCTAGCTGCTGACAAATCAGATGTTAAGCATAATTATTATTAATCCCCACAGTGGTATCCATCCCAGATACAGCAGAAACCCTGCAATCTCATACCATACTGGTTAACCAGATACCACAGGCCTGCCTGGTGGATGTTGCAGCTGGTTGAGGTGGCCGGCTATTGATTTGAGGGTGGGGGCAACTTGGAAACAGGTTCTTGTAAAGCAGCAAAATTACTATTTACAACCACAGCAGGGATTGCCCTGCACTTTAGCAGACATGGCAGGGTTTGCCCTGGAATGTCCGATCCAATGCAATGAGAGGTATACTTTTGTCAAGCATCCTATATTTAATTTAAACAAGATCACATCCGGTACTTTATATACCAAGAATGCATCTATTCAGTATAGACTGACAACGACACTTTTATCAACCATCTAGAAAGTTAGCTACATGGAGTCACATCCAGTACTTTATATACCAAATACCATTATTCAGAGGCAAAGTCTCATCCAGCATATCTAGACCTTTCTACACTTATGGCAAGCGTTCTCAGATAAAATTCTGGTAAGACACAGGTAAATTATTCTTCAGAACACTCAAACACAATATGCTCTAGGGCTTCCTGTCTTATGAAGTGGCAGACACGGATTGGCAGACAGCTCCAAAAGAGGCAGGACTCTAACCCATAGCTACACAACAAATTACAGCACATTTACATGATTCATCTTACTGCACCTGCAATTTAGCCATTTGGGCCACAGACAAGATACATCTATTTACTTGAACTAGGCAGCCTCTTATGAGGTTTGTAGCACAGACTGAGAACTTCAGTACTCTAGAATTAACAGCACATATCTGTTAGTGGGGCTTGAGGCCCCCAAGACTACCTGCTTAGCTTCTCCCTCGCACCGAGGGGTATGAGGTTACTTACTCACGTCCTCCATGGGTCTCATCCACAATCGAAAGCATCCTGAAGACTTCTTCAGCAATCTTACCGCTGAGGTACTCGGTCAGTGCTCTCACCGCTGCATGATGTCATCTGGTCTGGTCAGTGCTCTTACCACTGCTGGACATCTGATCTTCAGTCCACATCTTTCCCCGATGTGGGAGGGAAGGCTAGCCTCTGGAGGACATAACTGGCAACCTCCAGACTAGCTGTTGCAGGAAATACAATTACATTTAAGTGGTAACTTTAGCTCAAGAAAATAATAAATGCCCCCTGATAGCTGAAGGGGCTTGGATTAAGTGGCCCTGTCCTGGTGGCATGGCTGGGGACTGAGCCCCACCCCTGTGGGGGCTCCCAGCAGGCTGGAGTCTGCTCTCCTCCTCTCACTCCGGCAGATCTCTCTCTTGACAAACTGGCAACATTGTCTCTTTATAGGGCTCCTAGCTCGACTCCTGATTGGCAGCAGAGATGGGGTGACAGGTCTCTAAGTGGCTGAGGGACCTGTCAATCAGAACACTCGAGGCACAATTGGGTTGTGGAATTGACGCCTAAAATAATGTCCCTGTAAGTCCCCATAAGCACTTGAGTGCTTATCCATGAGGTGCAGTGATGTCCCACAAGTCCTGGCTTTCTATTTCTGGCATTCCAATTGTCTGTGCTGCTGGCAATGGCTGCTTAACCCACTGTCCCTTATAGCAGATTGGATACAGTCATGAACAATGTCCTGGTGCAGCCAGAAAGAAGTAATTATTTGCCCCAAATGCCACACAGTTCTGTAGCTTAAAGGCTGTACTTGCAGTCGTTACACAGTTGAAGAATGTGGCTCCTTTAGTTTTCCTGTCCCTACTGCACTTAGCAAGCTCCCCCTGCAGCAGATGACAAACTGACACACAAGAGTCCCAATTGCTGGTAAATCCAGGCAAAAGCATTTATTCTAGAGTTAGACACTTTCCCCCTCATAAACAATAAATCCCCAAATGCAGCAAGCAGTTTTCAACATTTAAAACATTGGTTTCCTTTACTTTTCGGCAAAAGCCGAACATAGCTACCCTGGAGGCAGCCAGGCACACAGTTATTATTTATTCAGATGACCGAGGCTCTTCTCAGGCATACTTAAATGGAGCCCCGGTCAAACTCTTTCAATTTTGAGACAAGTGGTCCCCCAGCAGGCCGTCCATGGTCACCGGGTCCTAAATAGGTGGAAGGGATCCTGAGACTCACGGCACAGTCCCTGAGGCAAACTGAATGGTTTCACATCAAAGGCACTTTGCGAGCCAACGTGACTCCCGCTGCCCTGGAGGCAGCACTTTCACAGCGGGAGCTTGCGGTCGGCATTTTAAGCCCCAAGGGGCTGAATTTCTATTGGGCTGAAGGCTGGGGCACTCAGGAGGGCAAACAGGACCTGAAGAGCCAGAAATATTTAGAAGGCCAAAATGGGAGAGGTCCAGGAGACAGTGGGAGGAGGAGGAGGACAGAAGGACAGGGCTAAGGTAAGCCCATGCAAGCATTTCTAGGAACCCCCATTTGCAAGGGGGTTACAGAAGTGCAAAGTAATGCACCTGGGAAACAAAAACCCAGGGGAAGAGCACACAATGGAGGGGGGGGTATTAACAACAACAAAAATGGAAAGGGACCTTGGGGTAGTCATATCAGATGACCTAAAGGTAAGCAAGCAATGTGAGAAGGCAGTAAGGATGTCTGGCTGGATACTAGGATGTATAGGGAGAGGCATCACCAGTAGAAAACAGGAAGTTGTTATCCCTCTGTACAAACAGTTGGTGAGACCCCATCTGAAGTACTGTGTGCAATTCAGGAGACCTCATCTCTGCAATAGACAGGATGGAGGCAGTCCAGAGGAGGGCAACTAAAATGGTGCAGGGTCTACAACAGAAGCCATATGAAGAATGACTAAAGGAGCTTAATATGTATACCCTTGGGGAAAGGAGGGAGGGACATGATAGAAACTTTCAAGTACCTCAAGGGAATCAACAAATTCCAAGAGGGTACCATCTTTCGAAAAAGAGATGTGCAAGAACAAGGGGACACAATCTGAAGATAAAGGGGGGATGGCTCAGGGGCAATGTGAGGAAGTATTTTTTCATAGAGATGGTGGTGGACTCATGGGACGGCCTTCCTGAGGAGGTCATGGGGTCAAAAACAGTGGGGGAAGTCAAGAATGCATGGGACAGACATAAGGCAATTCTGGTAGGGGGGAGGAAGAAGAAGGCTGTTGGTTAACTAGGATCTGTAGCTTATCCAATAGGTATGGAAATTAACAGACTAGGTGGACCAAGTGGTCCTTATCTGCTGTCAAAGTCTATGTTTCTAGGAATGGGATACAAGTCTAGTAGCTGATTGTATGTATGTAAGATCATCCTGACAGAAAAAACGTGATAAAAAAATAGTTGGCTAATATCCTCAAGACAGGAAAGATGTCTTTTTTTTCCACCCTTTGTGCTTACTGGTCCCCCATTCCTTCGGGCTCCACAGGCTCCCTCCAGCCCCACTGTCCTTACCCAGCCCTCCTCTGGTTCCCATATGGCAGACGATCCTCAGGATATCCCGGTGTATCCCTTCGCAGGGTGGGTCCCCCTCCTCCGAGGGGGAAGGCACCGGGGGGAGAGGGGATGACCCCAGCGCACTCACTACTAGGGCCCGGGGATGCTGCTGAGGAGCAGGAGGCCCTGGGAAGACCTGGAGGCACTCTGGGGAATGGAGAGCTGTCATCCGGTGGCCAGCGAGCCATTTTTCCCTTTTCTGTTGGGGGCAGCGTAGTGACGTCACGGCATACATCAACATCCGCTCCTCCCTCGTTGGCTTTTTTTTTGGGCCATGCATCTTGTGATACTCCCAGCCTCCGCTAGGAGCCAGCAGGTGCTGGACCAGTCCCCTACCCTCCCCTCCGGAGAAGGAGAGCTGTCCATGGGATGCTCAATCCTTCTCCCCCTGGCCGGCCCTCCAGTGACCCATGCTCTTTCCCAAACCCGGGTCGCTGGCGTTGCAAGCAGAAATCCAACCACTGCGCTGGCAGGCCAGCTCAGGAAAGCTGTCTTTTAATACTTCTCCTTGTAGAATTTTCTCCTGACTAGGCAGAAATGTCCATTCTCAAACCTTTAAAGCCTGAATAGCAGTATAACAGTGGCCTGAATCAGGGCACCCAAATCCACTTTTCCCTCTTTGTAAGGCTGAGAACCTCCCATGAATGCTTATGTCTAGGTTTACTTGTGGTTCTAGATATGAGCCAAAACTGTCTGATGAGATGAAATGGCATTGCTATTGTTTTATACCACATGTATGATATCAGTTATGAATGATACAGTTCATGCTATTTTATTATCATTATGATTGCAGAAAAAGTATTTAGTTCATTGTGTTCTAATCCATACCAACACTTTCAGTTCAAACAAAGTGGGCACATTATACAGTGTTATTCATCTGGTGGGTTTACTGTCATTCATTTTTTTTATGTTTGCTTGCACGCATGTGCAAGAAACATAGTGCCATCATCTGAGTTTTCGAAGGTGTGGCACCTGTCTTCCAATTCAGTCAGTGTGTTTGCAGGCACGGCCGCAGTTCTCCAATGAACGCTGCAGCTGTATATGACAGCAGTTGAAAATGCAGTGCCGTACAGTTGAAAGGGACAGCTCCGCTTCAGTGAGCAGCACTCCCCCCTCCACACGCACACACACATGCACATTGTGTGCTCATGTGCCCCCCCGCGCACATACTGTATGGCCGACAGGGGTGCCCAATTCCCCATTGGCTCCATGCCCCCAAAAGAGCTTTCTAGGTGCCACACTGGGAGCCCACCCCAGCGTGGCAAAAATTGTTATGACCAACGAGGGGGCCCAATCCCCCATCAGCTCCAGCCCCCCCAAACAACCTTCCAGCTGCCACGCTCGGAGCCCACCCCAGTGTGGCAAACATCCTGTGTTGTCTTCCTAAAAAAAACAACAACCTGTAAACAAAAAAAGTTCCCTCGGTGGTCTCCCTGCCCAACCGCGCCCACCCACTGTGCACCCTACCTCCTCACACCCCCCCACCCCATACTTACCTCTGGAGTTCGGCAGCACGATCTTCGGTGGACTGGGAACACGTCTGCACTCTTCAAAGCCTACTGTGAACTGAGGAAATGCTGATAAGCTGTATAATGCAATAAATAGTTTTTTTTCAACTTTACTGCATATCTCAGGCATTTTTTGGAATTTTAGCACCACATTTTCAACATGGGGTTTTTGGGACCCCTCCTCATGAATTTTTGAACTGTCATGGCGTTAATCGGGCCCGAAGGGTGATTTCACAGTCACTGCACGACATCACCTTTTGGGACTGATTAACGAAATGACAGTGCCAGTGTTCATAAGGTGGGCACTCAAAAAGCTTATGTTGCAAATTTGGTGAAAAATTCCTAAAATGACTGTTTTGATGAGGTAAGCGCTAGTAGTTCCTACGCACTCTGAAGTTCATGAATTTTTAATATTTACACTCTGGATTTCAACATTGCCATTTTGCCACACCTTCTTATGAGCAGTACAGTTGTCATTTTTCACATCTCGCCCAAAATGTGTTTCCTTGCATGTAAGGCACAATGACGCAGTCGGTGTGCGCAATCAATGTTTGGGCCAGATTAAGAAAATCACAGTGGCACTGTTCATGAGCAGAGGTCTTAAAATGGCTATGTTGAAAATTTGGTGACAAAAGTCCATAAAATGACTGTGTTACGAGTGAGCATTGCGCAGTTTCCACGCACCCTCGTAAGTTCATGAATTTGTAATATTTTCAGTCCAGATTTTCACCAGTGGCATTTTTCCACACTTCCTTATGAACAGTACAGCTGTCATTTTTCACAACATGGCCGAAATGTGTTTTCGCACTTTCAGCGCAGAAATGTGTGGTTGCTGTGGGAAATCATTGTTTGGGACAGATAACAAAATCACAGTTACACTGTTCATGATCGGAGGTCCCAAAATGCCTGTGTTGACAATCTGCTGTAAAAAATCCCCAAACTAATTACATTACAGGTGTGCGTTGCACAGTTTCTACGCACGCTCGGGACTTCACCAATTTTTTTTTATAATTTCACTGCAGATTTTCAACACTGCCATTTTATACACCTCCCCATGAACAGTACAGCTGTCATTTTTCACATCCTGTTCGGAATGTGTTTTTGCACCTGTGGTGCTAAATGCCGTAGTCGCTGTGCAAAAGCAGCTTTCTGCTAACAAACTGATATTGCCACTGTTTATGAGGTGGGGGTCACAAAAAAATGTTGAAAATTTGGAGTGAAAATACCAACGAATGCCTGAGGCGTTAGGGTTTCCGACCATAATGCCTCACCCTGTAGAGAATGATAGGCATCAGGGGTGTGACTTGGGATTCTCACCTGTAATGCTTATACCATTCCACACCTTGCAGCCAGTGAGAGGCATCGAGGCGTGCCTCAGACTCTTCGGCCCCAAAGTTCACCCCATTCTCCTATACCGCACCCATCTCACTGTATTTCCTGATGGAATGGGGTGCACATAAGGGCTAAAGACCCCGAGGCACACTGTGACACTTGTCGGTGTCTGCAGGGTAGGGTGGGGTGAAATGGCGTGGCCGTTATGCCTGACGACCCAAAGGCACACCCCAATGCCTGTCAGTCTTGGCAGGGTGGTGGTGGGGTTGGCTTCAGTTCAATACTTCACTGCCATTCCTATTATGCAGCTCTGTAACTCCTACACTACCATTGCCAATGCCAGCAAGCACACATTCAGCATTGACAAATGCTTGTTTGTATTAACTGCAGGCTTCACTTGACACAGATTTTCATGTAAGGTTCTCCCTTTCTGTATAAGATCTTCAACAGTTCTCAGCATTGCACACATAAGCAAGTTTTGTAATTCTGGCTGTAGTGTTCCAACAGTTTTGTACAAGAATGTGAGTGGCTAACAGGCACTAGTGTGCATAAAGCAGACAAATCAAGAACCCATAGTTTGGTTCAATGTTAAAAAAGCTTGAATTTCACAAACTCAAACACTCACCCCACGAGCAACAGCCAGCCATTTCATTCATCTGACTGTTGGCTGTCTCAAGGCCTCTATTACTTTTTGCTTAGTGTTCTAACAATGAAGTCCACTATCACTCACTCTCTCTCTCTCTCTCTCTCGAGCTCTTGGATACAAACGCTTGTAAATATCCCATTTATCTAAGGCCAGCATATCAAGTTTTATTTATTTATTTATTTCAGAGAATCAGAAATACCTTTGAGTCAAAGACTCCTTTACAAAGGTTCCACATCACATATAGTTGGTCAGATGCACAAATACAAATACAAATTAGTGCAGATACAAATACAGTGATTGATTATTACAGAGTAAAATTATTTTACAACAGGAAAGTTAGGCTGACATTTAGGAACTAGACCAGTTTGAGACAGTTTAAAGTGACTGGAAACTAACATCCCAGAGCTGGCGGAGGTAAGAGCTTTAAGCAGAGGCAAGCCAGAGGCTATTGTCAGTCTTAGATGGACCAGGCACCAGTTCATGAACAGTCGCAGTCAGTTGAGGACCAAAGATGGGCACTAAGGTGCATTTTGAAGCGACCAATTCTTTGATCAAAACGCAAGGAGGAGGGTAGGTTATTCATCCACAAGGGTGCCCTGTAGCAGAAGGATCTTTGGAATTGAGTTGTGCGACAGGAAGGGATGGAGAGACAATGGGTATCTGAGCTACAGGTATGCTTAACTTTAGGGTCCGAGGTGATTAAGGAAGTGAGTGCCGCAGGGACGAGGCCAAGGGTGATTTGTTTTTGCTAAGAGACATGTGTGGAATTTGATTCTATTGTCAAGGTTAAGCCAGTTGGTGTACTTATATAGTACACAGGTATGGGTAAGTCTGTCACACCCTAGTAAAAGATGACAAGCCTTGTTTAGCACAAGTCTAAGACTATCCAGGGCTGAGGGGCTTGCACTTCCAAAAGTCAGAAGGCCATAGTCTAGCAGGGAGAGAACCGAGGAGGAGATTGCAAGCTTCAGGGCCTCAGGGGTAAGGCAATGTTTATAGTGGTACAAAAGCCCAAGCCTAATATTTAGGGCCTTGGATAATTGGTGTATATGCTCATGGTAGGTAAGGCCAGAGTCCAAAGTGATGCCCAGGTACTTAAAGGAATGAACAAATTCCAGAGGGGTCTGGGACGCTGATAGTATTTGAGGAAAAAAAGTATCCTGGAATTCTGCCGATGAGCGAAGAGCATACCTTTGGTTTTTTTATAGTTAATAATAAGGCATTGTGAGGCGAGCCAGCTTTCAGCAGCGTTGAAAGAGGACTGGAGGGAGTGGTGGAGTTGAGAGAGGTCTGGGCTAGAGGAGAAGATGACAGCATCATCTGCATATAGTAATAGGTTGGAGGAGCAGGATGTGGGGAGGGAGTTTAGGAAGAGGCTGAAAAGGAGGGGACCCAAAATAGACCCTTGTGGGACCCCTGAGAGGACAGGAGATTTGGAGGATAGGGTACTCCCAATTTTGACTTGAAGGGTCCGGTTAGAGACCGAGGTTAAGCAAGGAGGTAAGGAGTAGTGAATGATGGATGGTATCAAAGGCCTTAGTGAGGTCAATGAAGATCGCACCTGTCATGTGACCTTTATCCAATGTAGCATGGATGTGTGATGTTAGTTCCAGCAAGTCCGTAGTCATGCTGTGACCTTTACGGAAACCATGCTGTTGTTTGCAGAGTAGGTCATATTTATTGAGGTGGTCAGTGAGCTGATCCGAAACTATCCTCTCCAAGGCCTTGGGGGGGGGAAGTATGGAGATAGGGAGGTAATTATTGGCAGAGGAGCGGTCACCACCTTTAAATAAGGGCGTGATAGAGGCGGATTTCCAAATGGTAGGGAATTTACCTAGTGAGAGGGAAAGGTTTAAAATATGGGTGAGAGGAGCCAGGACTTCCTTAAGGGAGAACCTAAGAATCCTAAGATCAAGGGAGTCGGCATTGGAGGAGTGACTAAGGGCAGCAGTGAGGTATGGTTCAGCTGATTTAGGAGAAATGCGGTGAAAATAAAAGGGGGGGGGCCGAGGTGAGGCGATGGATTGCTAGGAGCAGGTGGGTCATAGAAGTTCGGGGGGAGAACATGGCTAAGGTTGGAGAAAGCATCACTGAAAACAGCAGCAATTTGAGAGGGGTCAGAGGGCAAGGACCCATTTGACATAACTTGGGAGGGGACCAGGTTGGGGACCTTATCACATATTTCTTTAATGTTGTTCCAGAACTTGCGGCCGGAGCCCCAGGACGAGGTTAAGGTGGATTTATAATAATCTGCTTTTGCCCTGCGAACAGCCCACATGTACTTGTTCTGGGCCATTCTATAATTCTGTCTATCAAGGGGGAGGCCGGACTCAATGGAGAGATGCCATAGTGAGTCTCTGGTTCTCATTAAAGACTTGAGCCTTTCAGTGAACCACGGTGCGTGATTGCCTTTGACCATTATTTTCGCGAAAGGTGCATAGAGGTCACAAATATTATTGAAGGACCTGGTAAATAGGGCCAAGGCACTGTCTAAGTTAACAGTGCTGAAAATGAAGGACCAATCCATGACCCTGAGGTGCGCTTTTAGATGTGCCAATTTACCAGGACCAAGCTTACGCTGCACAATTATTTTGGGAGGGGATCTTGGGATTTTACAGGACCAGGAGCAGAGAACAGGAGAGTAGTCGCTGAGAGCATTTGGAAGTACGGAAACACTGGTGATCTTACCCGGGCGATTGGAGAAGATGAGGTCCAATAGTGAAGAGGATCCGGTACGAGGGTCCAGACGTGTGGGGGAAGTGACAAGTTGTGTTAGATCTTGGGCTGTGGCGAGATCAATGTGTGGGGTGGCATCCTTGCTTAGCCAATTGATGTTAAAGTCACCAAGTACAAGTAGTTCCTACTAGGAGGGTAGTGTGTCCAGATAAGACAGTACTGCTTGGAAGGCTGAATTTTGGTCCTTTGGGGGAATGTAGACTGTAGTTATGTATAAAGGGTTTTGGGCCCTTCCCAGAGCAAGTTTGACAGTGAGGGCTTGTGTGCCAGCCCCCAATTGAAGGGAGTGGAGAAGGTGACCTTGTAAGGTATCCTTAGTATAGAGGGCACAGCCACCCCCTCGCTTATCATGTTGATTTGCACGGTAAAGGATAAACCCAGACAGAGATACTGCGGAATCCGGGGTCCGAGAGGTGAGCCAGGTTTCACACACTGCTATGACATCCGGTTGGTGCTGTAGTACCCAACCCTGGAAGGAGTCCCATTTTTTTAGGATGCTACAAATATTGAGAGAAGCAATGAGCAGCTGACCCTGGGTACGTTGGGGAGGCATCATGTCAATAGGTGGTCCAGGATTAGGATGGATATTCCCCGATAAGAGGAGGAGGAGAAGCGGGAACCTTGCGGAGGGGTACCAGGCACACCTCCTCTTACCAACAAGGGGTATCAGGGTATATGGTATAGTGGTGGTGACAGTAGGAATGGGTAGTGAATGTTCCTTAAGGTAGGCCTGAAGGAAGTAGTGAAAGTCAAGGGAGGCTGACAGTGTTAGAAGTTGAGGTTTCTGAGTCAGGACTGCCCCCGGGGGGGGCGGCCAGGGTTGACTGACCAGCCAGGCAGTCAAGTGAGTAAAAGGAGTGTAGGTTGTCTGCCAAACCCCTATAACAGGGTCCTGGGGGGCCGACTTTACCCAGAATATCACTAGCTGCCAAGCATTCAGACTGAGGTCGCATCGGGGGGTGGGGTGCAACAGGGTAAGATAGGGAGGGTGAATGGGCCGGGAGGAGCAAATGGCAAAGCAGCAGGATCAGAGTGAATATCATGACTCTAAGAGTTGAAGCTCAGGATGTCCAGTGAAACTGGACAACAGGCAGTGGAGCAGCCTCTAGTGGCGAAAAAATATAAGCTGCTAATGGAGAACTTGGCTGATTGGTTAAAGCTGCCTATAAAAGGGAGTGCTCACCAAGGCGGTGGTGGGGGGTGGGAGCCAGCGCCCTGCATTGGCGGGGCCAAACTGCAGCAGAGCAGAGTGAGAGCAGAGTGAGTCCTTGGTAGAAGCAGCCAGAATGCAGTACAGCTGCGAAGTTTCCCGTACCTGCAGAGCTTGAGATCGGGGATTTGGGTGGAGGAAGGGTGCCGTTTCCACTAGCCATCATGACCTCCAAAATGAACATCAGTGGAGAAGCAAGACAGGTAACACTTTATATATGTTCACTGTTGGGGAACAAAGGGGGAGGGGGGTACATCGAGACAGCTTGCTTTGGTCAGTTTTTACACAACAGTACAGTGAATAAAGTCTAGCCTGGCTCAGAAACTTCCTTGGAATAACATTAAATAACCCAGTAAGTACGCTTTTGCTCCAAAACAATGAAAGTAGCTGTGTAAATGAACAATGTATTGCTTCAAATGGCGCGCACTGCAGAGCAGTCGCAACGCTACAGAAACTGTGAATCACAACGCTCCCTACAGGGCAAACGGTAACACTCTAAGTGTAGCACAAAACTAAAATTAAACAGGCAGCCAGAACATAGGACTGGAAATATGGCACTTGTAAATTTAATATTCAATAGATAATGCTGCTAGAGGGCTCGCAGAAGCTCTGACTGTGTAACTTAAGGCTCAGTCAAAAAGGAGCCAAGAGTTCAAAATTAAATTAGGTCTTAAGGCACCCCTCAGAATCTCCAGAAAGAAATACAAGTAAAATAATAGTAAAATGCGACCCAGTCTTAAGGCACCCTTCCGTTTAAGCAGAGCTACTGAAAATAACAGTAAAATGCACGCAGGTCTTAAGGCACCTCTCGATTATGCCCAAATAACAAGCAATACAGTAAATATTCTCCTACAGGAGACTATCTCCACATCTGCACCGACAATTGAGATGGCGCCAAGTTGCTGTGTAAATGAACAACGTACTGCTTCAAATGGCGCGCTCTGCAGAGTAGTTGCAACGCTACAGAAAATGTGAATCACAACGCTCCCTACAGGGCAAATGGTAACGCTCTAAGTGTAGCACAAAACTAAAATTAAACAGGCAGCCAGAACATAGGACTGGAAATATGGCACTTGTAAATTTAATATTCAATAGATACTGCTGCTAGAGGGCTCGCAGAAGCTCCGACTGTGTAACTTAAGGCTCAGTCAAAAAGGCGCCAAGAATTCAAAATTAAAATAGGTCTTAAGGCACCCCTTAGAATCTCCAGAAAGGAATACAAGTAAAATAATAGTAAAATGCAACCCAGTCTTAAGGCACCCTTCCATTTAAGCAGAGCTACTGGAAATAACAGTAAAATGCACCCAGGTCTTAAGGCACCTCTCGATTATGCCCAAATAACAGGCAATACAGTAAATGTTCCCCTGCAGGAGACTATCTCCACATCTGCGCTGACAATTGAGATGGCGCCAAAATTCAAACTGCAGCAGAGCAGAGTGAGAGCAGAGTGAGTCCTTGGTAGAAGCAGCCAGCATGCAGTACAGCTGCAAAGTTTCGAGTACCTGCAGAGCTTGAGATCGGGGATTTGGGCGGGGGGAGGACGCTGTTTCCACTAGCCCTCACAACCTCCAAAACGAACATCTGCAGAGCTTGAGATCGGGGATTTGGGTGGGGGAAGGGCACCGTTTCCAATAGCCCTCACAACCTCCAAAACGAACGTCTGCAGAGCTTGAGACCAGGGAATTGGGTAGGGGAAGGGCGCCGTTTCCACTAGCCCTCACAATCTCCAAAATGAACGTCTGCAGAGCTTGAGATTGGGGATTTGGGTGGGGGAGGGTGCCATTTCCACTAGCCCTCATGACCTCCAAAACGAACATCTGGAGAGCCTGAGATCAGGGATTTGGGTGGGGTAAGGGCGCCGTTTCCACTAGCCCTCACGACCTTCAAAACGAACGTCTGCAGAGCTTGAGATCGGGGATTTGGGTGGGGGGAGGGCACCGTTTCCACCAGCCCTCACGACCTCCAAAGCGAACGTCTGTCTCTCTCCATAAATATTGTCTACTATGACCTTTGACAAAATATTCCAGAAATTGGACTCTGTACTGTCTCCTGTCTCTTAACTGCTTCTGCTTATAGCTCCACCACCTGCTCACTAGACCTGTCCATAGCCCCTTCGAAATGCTGCATCCACATATCTTCAGGTACTTGCATTTGTCTCAGAATTCTCTTGAATGCTCTCAGAAATTTTAAGGCATCTTCCTTACTTTCTCCTCCAAATACTGGAAAATTGCTTCCAACCCATGGTGCAACAATAGGAATGATTGATGTTGTCATTCCTTAATAACAATGCGAGGTACCAGATCAGTATAGTGAAGCAAGAACCACTCAGAATAAACCATGTGGTCAAAACAGCTAAGGGCATAATAGAAGAAGAAGAATCAGCATTTGTATAGCGCTTTTCATACACAGTGTATCCCAAAGTGCTTTACAAGCAATGCTAGACTGGTAGTGAAGTGACTGAATGTGTGGTGGCGGCCATATCGCACATCATCACCCACACACAGCCTGGATAATTGCATGAACCAGTTTATGGGAAGGGGAATGTTGGCCAGGACACCAGGAATGTTCCCTACAATAGCTACAGGGACAGTATAGCAAAGGTAAATAACTGCTGTCCCTGTAGCCATATTGCCTTTGGGGGAGAGGTGAAAGGCTCTGGCTGGCAATGTGCTGGCTGAGCAGCTGCTGTGGCTCAATGAACAGTCACAGGTAGTGGAGGGTGGTGGAGCGGTGACAGACCAGCGCTCGATTCCCAGTCTTGGGGAATTTTTTTTTTCTCTCTGGAGTTTTCTCCCTTTCTCTGAGTTTAGTCCTTCCCCTGGAGTTAGTTATATAAATATGAGGGGGGGGGGATTTGAGAGGCACAGTCCCCCATATCGGGTGGTATGGGGGGGTGTAGCCCCCTATAAACATGTAATTTTAGTGTTTTTCTTTGCAGTAGATAGCACTCATTTTTTTGTTGAGCGCTGCCCGCGTTTTTGGCAATTTGTCTGCGGAGTAGTTTATCGTGCTGTTATCTTTCACTTCATATTGACCCTGTGTTACGTTGCGACACATTTTCTCTTCTCTGTGGTGTCTCCTGATTTGCATGTCTCAGCTCCTGGACTTCTGGCATTTCATTTCTCTTAGACAACCTGCAGTTAAAATTTTGTATATTGTTCTTGACTCTGCCCATGAATACTTCCAGTTTCTGTTCCATTCTTTTTTCAAACACGTCTACATCAAACAGCAGCTTCTCTACTGGTGTTCCTCTCAAACCGCCTCTACCAGATCCCACAGGCATCCTCGTGACTCCTCTCATTGATGACTTAGTACTTCTTAGTGTGAACTTGAGTGCATCCATCAAAGGAAAATTTGTTCCGAGCCCCACAACTGGATCTAGACAATGTGTTCCCTCTAAATCACTAAGTCCCTCACTCTGACCAGATATTGCTGACAGCCTATGATCCACACCAACTTCCACTTTTCCCAAGTGACAGATCAACTTCTCAGTTGTTAAAGCTGAGCAAAGTAGCGTCAACTTCACTGCAACCCTTTCCTTGCACTCACTTGTGATTTCACAAGAAATCCACCCCTTTAGTGTCAGATGTAACACTAAAGTTCCTCTGCAAATAAATTTTGAAAAGTCTCCAACCAAATTCAAAACAAACAACATTTCAGAATATTCCACAGTTAGGCATAACTTGGAATAAGTCAGTCTTGCTGTTGTGTTAACCTTTACTCAAAGCAATGAACACATTCACAGTACAGCCTCACAGTTGGGTGCCAGTTGTAATAATAATAATTTTTATCACACCAGGTAGATGCAGCACCTATACAACGATTATCAGGGTTGCACGCCAGTAGGTTCTTTGCTTCTCTTCCCACCCACAACCACTGATTTGGGTACACACAGGAACCTTTACAGTTACCTCCCCAATCAAGTAGCTGCACAACCTGTATAGAGGAGAGAGGGGCTGCACTGCCCTCCAGTTAACCAAGCTGAAATTACCCCAATTCATAAGAATGGAGATTGCACGATACCAAATAGCTACAGACCGATCTCCATCCTCCCCCCCCACTCTCTAAAGCCCTGGAAAAAATAGTATCTACCCAACTCATGGAATATCTAACTAAATACAGCATACTATGTCCAGAACAGCATGGCTTCTGCCCAGGACATAGCACCACCACAGCCCTCCTAGAGATCTCACAGCAAATACACTGTGCACTTGACTCTGGGGATATTGCTGGGGCAGTGTTCATTGACTTATCTAAGGCCTTTGACACTGTGTGTCACCCCCTATTTCTTGACTCCCTCCATCAGCTAGGCTTCTCATCTGGCCCCCTTGCCTGGTTCTCCAGTTACCTCCATGCCAGATCTCAACGGGTCAAGATAAATGGTACCCTATCAGCTGCCCTACCTGTTCGCTCAGGTGTCCCCCCTGTGTTCCATTCTGGGCTCCACATTGTTCAGTCTCTTTCTAAACACCCTTCCTAGCTCCTGCTCGGGCAGTATGCTCCTATATGCCGACGATGCGGTTCTCGTTGCCTCCCACCCCGACCCCATCACCCTCCAGAACTCTCTGCAACTCACCTTCAGTCAAGCTGAAAAATGGTTCCTCAACCATCGTCTAGTTCTGAATCTCAAGAAGACAAAAATCTATGCTTTTTGCCCACCGCCAGAGTAACTCCAGAAATGCCCCCCTTCTCATCCTCCCCAGCACCCTACACCCCCTTGAACAGGTGTCTGCATACAAATATCTGGGCATCACCTTCGACTCGGCTCTCTCTTTCCACTCTCATCTTAATTCCCTGTCCACTGCCGTAAACACCTGAATTGGACCGCTACAACGACTGCCTCCCTCAGAATGCTCTCCAGCTGGCTATCACCTCCTCCATCCTGTCACTGGTCAACTACAGGCTCCCTATCTGTGCGGCTGCTGAACCCACCGCCCTCACCAAAGTCCAGACCTTGATCAACAAGGCTTGCAGTCTCCTGATTGGTGCTCCCAGCAGAACGCACACATGCCAGCTCTACTCCTCCTCGAACTTACTCTCCTTTGATGAACACCTGTGCTACCACACCTGTATACTGGCAAAAAAATCACTACTTGGTCTCCCCCCCGAGGGTTGCTGCATCCCTAAAATTGGCCTCCTACTCCGTCACCACCCGAAGTGCAACCAAAGCCACCTTCCAGGTTCCGAGAGCCAGGACCTCTCTCACCCAAAGATCATTCCACCACAGAGCCCCCTCTTGGTACCACTCCCTTTCCACTCATATCACAAACATCCCCAAAATTGGCCCTTTCAAAATCACCTTCCGAAACCACCTCACTGACACTCGGAGCTGTAAATGCTCCTGACTGGCCCATACCTAGAGCTCTGCCTGGCCCAATTTACAGACAACATCCTTCCAGACTGCCTTCTCCCCCAGCAACCACCCCTTCCCCCCAGGTATCGCTCTCTAGAACCCCTAGCGGTACCTTATTATTTACATACTAGACTAATTGTAACTAATTGAAGCCTTTGTACACCTTTGTATTACTGGAATTGCTTTGTGTGTTCTTTTATTGTATTTCACCTGTAATGTTCTCCATTGTTGTGCTTCACCACCAATTGTTGTCTACCCTCCCTGCGACAAGGTGCCTTTGTAAATGAGTCTGTGACTCAAAGGTTGTAAATCCGAATTATGAAATAAATACAAATAAATAAATAAAACTTAAGACAGCACTAAACCACACCTTGGACCTCAGTTGCTACATATACTGTACCAATCACTTTGCCTTAAGGGCGTGCAGTGGCTACGGACCTTTACCCACCTCAGTCAGCCCACTCACCCCTTATCACCAGATACCCTTCTCTGGTATCTAACATTGTAACCTTCACTTTAAAATACTCTAACACTCTAATCACTTAAAACTCTATACATTCACATTGAGAGCTACTTTGCATCACACAGCATTTACACATTAGTAGTCAGAGTACACTTCCCCCCACAGTCTTTGGAAGTTACATCCTTCAGTAGTTGGATGGTAGTCCTTGAAGCTAGAAGGATTCCAAATTCAAAATGTAGAAGAGTGCCCCTCTTGAACTAGTCCCAAGATGACATATTAAATGTACTGTACCTCTTCCCTTTTTGGCCGAAGAAATGGTGTTCTGGACCTCTTGGAGTCAACAGCAGATCTGATGCTGGTGATCTTTGGAGAAGACCTGGATACTTGAAGCAGTAACAATCTTCTTGGCTGAAGCTGAAAACACTTGTGGGAAAAACAGACACTTAAAGCAGCAGGCTAATCTACACCGGCCCTGCTCTAACTTACTGCCCTACTATCCCTAACACTAGGATACATGTGATCCCCTATAGACTATTAACTTTACTGAAGGCTAGTCCCTATAGACTATTAACTTTACTGAAGACTAGTCCCTATAGACTATTAACTTTACTGAAGGCTAGTCCCTACAGACTATTAACTTTACTGAAGGCTAGTCTCCAGGCCTTATCAAACTGGTAGGCCTCTTTATAGGCTGAACTCCCTCTGGTTAGGTTAGGTCCCTTCAGGTCACTCTCCTTGCTTGAACTCCCCCCAAAATGACATGTGCAACTCCTTTTATACTTTTCCAACATTCTATTTTACAAAATTCCTGGTATCTAAGTGGACAAAACCCTGTTCCAACCCTCAACACCAATCACATTAAATTCCAGCTTAGAATTATGCAGCAGCATAAACCACAATGGAATCCTAACTTTTGAATTCCAACTGCCTTCCCTGAAAATTCTGAGGCTTCCTTCAATCAATCAATCAATCAATCAATCAATCAATCAACTTTATTTTTATAGCGCCTTCCAAAGCCAAGGCGCTGTACATAAAACATATACATAATAATATATATTTTTTTAAAAACAGCATTAAAATGTAACAACCATAACTAAATAAATGCTAAACTAAATAAATATGTCTTCAAACCAGTTTTAAAACTATTGATGGTTGGGCATTCTCTCAACCAACAAGGTAGAGAATTCCACAGGGTTGGTGCTGAAAAAGCAAAAGCACGAGATCCTGATGTCTTTAATCGAACCCTGGGAATCTCCAGCAATCCCTCATTGGTGGAGCGGAGAGGACGGAGGCGGCAGTAGGGAATCAGGAGATCTTTTAGGTAACCGGGTCCCTGGTCATGTAGGGCTTTAAAGGTTAGTAAACCAACCTTAAAGGTGATCCACCACCTAACAGGCACCCAGTGCAGTTCGCGGAGCACAGGTGTAATATGACTGGTTCTAAGAGTCCCAGTCAAAAGCCTGGCTGCTGCATTCTGCACCAGCTGCAGGCGGTGGATATCAACCCCAGGTAGCCCTAGGTAGAGGGAATTGCAGTAATCAAGATGGGTTGTGACAAAGGCATGGACCAATGTTGGAAGATCACCCGGAGGAACCAGGGGTTTCACCTGGGCGATATTCCTCAAATGGTAAAAAGAGGATTTGACGACAGCTGACACCTGAGATTTTAGGGTCAAACTGCCATCAAAAATAACGCCCAGATTTCGCACCTGATCGGAGGTAGGGAGCGACATACCACCAAGTAACAAACCTGATGGTTGTCCAGCTCATAAACCCACCCCCGGACGACTTGGGTCCACTACCAATACCTCAGTCTTATCTGGATTCAGTCTCAGCCAGCTGGAACTCATCCAAAGTCTGATCTCAGCAACGCAATTATTCAGCACGGAGAGTGCATCATCCTGGCAGGGCAGAAAAGACAGATACAGCTGGGTATCATCTGCATAGCAGTGAAAACCCAAACTGTATCGCCTGATGATTTCTCCCAATGGCAGCATATACATTGAAAACAACATGGGAGCTAAAATGGAACCCTGCGGTACCCCACAAGGCAGGGAGTGAGCGCCAGAGGAATAAATTCCAGTGGCAACTCTCTGAAACCTGTCTGTGAGGTAAGAATGAAACCACTTGAGGATTGTAGCAGACAGCCCACAATAAATCCGCAGGTGATCCAATAGCACACCATGGTCTACAGTGTCAAATGTAGCAGATAGATCGAGAAGGACCAGAATGGTACATGCCTTTCGATCTCTAGCCATTAGGAGATCACTCAATACCCAGACAAGGGCAGTCTCCATGCTATGCTTCTTCCTAAAACCAGACTGGAGAGTATCATAGACATTGTGAGTTATAAGATGTTCATCCAGTTGCAACGCAACCGCCTTTTCAATAACCTTACCAACAAATGGCAGGTTAGAGATAGGCTGGTAGTTAGCTAGACAATCTGGATCTAAGGAGGGTTTTTTAAGGAGTGGTTGAATGACTGCCTCCTTGAGGGGGTCAGGAAAGACCCCCCCTCCAAAGACTTCCAGACAATGTCAGCAAGGATTGGGCAGAAAACTTCCACACATCCTACTAAGAGAGGTGTAGGGCCCGGATCCAAACTACAACTGGTTGGTCGCAATGTTTGGATGATCTTCACAATGTCACTGAACTCCAGCCAGCGAAACTCTGACCAGACAGACTGAGTACATGCCACTTCCCATCGACCACTGCAGTCCCCCATAGGAGAGGTCGGACCGATACCAGACCTGATGCTGGCAACCTTATCTACAAAAAAACGAGCAAACTCCTCGCATCTTAGCTGAGAAAAAGCTTCTCTGGGCTGGAGGCAGATTGGATTGCACAATCTGTCCACAGTCCAGAAAAGCTGAGCTGGTCGGTTCTGTGCAGCAGAAATTTCCCTGGACAGGAACTCTGCCTTCTTACGGGTGATTTCTGATTGATAGCCATCATAATGTGCCATTAACCTAAGCCTGTCAGCATCATTACCGGACTTCCGCCAGACTCTCTCCAGCGTTCGGCCAATACGCCTTAACTCCTTCAAGGAGCCATCAAACCAAGGGCTCCTTGGATGGAGGGCGAGAGGCTGAACGTGAACAGGAGCAATCTTGTCCAGAGCATTTCCCACAGCCTTGTTATAGGCTAGTACGAGATCATCTGGACTCATGCATTCACTCGACAAGCCCGATAGGTCCAGTACCGCCATTAGGTCAATGGGGTTTATACCCCTTAAAGGGCTGTACCGAGCCATCTCCGTAGGGGCAGACCTATTGGGGGGCCCTGAAACTGAACCTTATGGTGTGATGGTCAGACCAGCTGACTGGTTCCACCCCCAGATCAGCAATTTCCATACCCAAAAGGAAGATCAGATCCAATGAATGACCCTTTACATAGGTCGAGGAGGTAACCACCTGTGTTAGGCCCAGCATCATTATCAGCTGGAGGAGATTTTGACCAAAATGGGAGAGTTCATCATTGACCCAGGCATTGAAGTCCCCCAGAACTATCAGTCTGGGAAACCTCAACACCATGTCGATGATGAAGTCTGCTATCTCCTGCAGGAAATCTCCGCCACCACCTGGTGGACGGTAAATGAGGAGAATCCCACAGCCTACACCCTCTCCCAGGATATATTCAAAGGATCTGGTACTTCCCAGTGGCACATCCACAAGGCCCAGCTCAGTCTTAAACATAATGGCCACACCCCCGCCCCTACGATCCAACCTTGGACAGTGTATCACGGAGAACCTGGCTGGAGTTGCCGAGGCCAATATAGGACCTGGGTTTTCATTCAGCCAGGTCTCAGTGATGCAAGCCAGATCGGTTGATCCAACAAGATCAGCTATAATAGCTGTCTTGTTTTTAATAGATCTGGCATTACATAACACCGCCAAGGTGGGATGAGCTGTCGAGGAAGACATCGGCACCTGTCCATTAAAATTGGAACCCTTGGGTATGGGGACAAGACAAGAATAACCCCTATCTTGATCCCATTTCACCCCAGGGCATCTTCTGAACCCCAAAACCCCAATCCACCTGCCCTCCTCCTGTCCCCCAACAGGCCCAGCTCTCCACCTTCACCTACGCTTCCTGAGAATGCCCAACACATGACTCCTAAAATAGGTATCAGATGACAAAGGAGGGCATTCAAAGGGACATAATTCCCTGAGCCTGGTGGGGGAATAGCGCCCAACCATCGCTAAACCTCCCCAACACATTATAAATAACCAAACAAATAAACAAAAAATAAAATAAAATAACAAAAATAAACCTATCAATATCAAATAACTTAAAAGAATATAATAAATAAATTCACTCCTCACTCTCTCTCACAGAGGAAGGAATCAAACAAAAACCAAACACTATTACATATTAAAGAAAAAATAAAATGAAATCCAACCCAAAATATAACCCCAAATAACAATGAAATACAATTTTGATAACTGCAACAACAGTTTGAGCACCTGTTACTGTCCAAATGAGACAATGTCCAGTATCTTCATGAGTTGCTGAGTTCGTAGTGGCACTCTCACTGCCTCAACAAAAGATATTAAATCCAAACTGAAAAAGTTGTGGCACTCTCACTACCACCAACTGCAATTTAAGTTATACATAAGTCTCTAATATTAACGAAAAGCTCTCTCACTGCTTTCCAAAAATAAATGTAGTTACAGTACCTGAAGATGATGAAAACTAAAAAACAACAAACCCTTGTCAGTCAAATCCAGGGAGAATAGTACCAGTAATGCTGGCCAATTCCATAACAAAGTCAAATCCATTTTTAACTTATAGGAAGCCAGTAGCCTGGCTGGTCTAGTTGTGCCATCTTCAATTGCCCTGTCAGCTTGGACTAAATGTACTCAACACATACTTTTTTTTTTTTTTTGAACTTGCAAAATGCTTTTTATTCAGTTTTTTGTAGAAAATGTACAGTACATCTCTTTGTTTTTGTTTTTTTGCAAAAGAAAAAAAAATGGGTTGACATTACATACACAGCATACAATAAATCAATTAGGAATATTTTATTGCTTATGGTTTCTTCATAACTGTGTTTTATATTAGCAGGAAATAGTTCTATCTTTCAATGGCTTGATCGTCCTTCAGCAAGAGTCTTTTTTGATCTGAAGTATATCATCATTTAAGTCCCTCTTTGTTCCTGCTTGAATAAGCTAGTACTATACCCTATAACTCTATTGACCTTCAAAGATTGTACTTCACTTTAGACAATATAAATACCGCTTCAGCTAAACAATAAAAGTAACTACATAACTTATTCTGTGCAAAGTTATAATCATGCAACATCTAGATTATGTTTTCTTAGGCCTTTTAGAAGTTAATTCCATAACAAAGTCAAATCCATTTTTAACTTATAGGAAGCCGGCAGCCTGTCTGGTCTAGTTGTGCCATCTTCAATTGGTAGCACACAGCGCTGTTAAGATGGGGGGGGGGGAGCGGCGGTGGTCCCGTCCCTCCTCTCTTCTTCACCATGGGAGTATATATTGCTCTAGCACCGGTGTGCCTGTAAATTCTTCTGTATAACTATAATAAGGTAACCATCTAGAGTTAAACTTGTCAGTCAGCAACCTCAGACTTGCTGTGGCCCCCTCAGAATCTTTGATGTGACTTACGTTAGTTACCCATTGAGACAATGTTGGGGGGTGGGCACTAAGCCAATGCTGTGTGATGGTCCTTGAGGCCCCCACTATCAGGATGTAAAATAAATACTTTTGGGCACCTAACCTCATCTCAGGTGGTGGGAGGCCGAGTACCATATTCTCCAGACCCAATCTTCCCTCTAAATGGAAAATTTCTATGATAGCTTGAGTTATTTCTTTCCAATAATTAGTGAGTTGTGGGCAACTCCAAAATATATAGGTGGTTGTACCCCTTGCTCCACAGCCCCTCCAACAGCTATCTGAGGGAGATGATGTGTAATGTGAAATTATAGGGGCTTATAAAAAATCTGCCCATCACTTTCCAATGGTGTTCCTTCCATGTTGGGGAATTAGATGTTTTGCTTACCCCTAGCCAAATCCCCCCCCCCCACTCCTTTTCTGACAGTTTTATGTCTAGTTCCTCTTCCCACTTCTGTTCTATGCATTGGACCTGCAAGGTACCTTCACCCTCCTGTAACGTCTTATAAATATATGAAATGAACCCTTTCATGTCTCTGGTTTGGGCTTTTTGATATATCCCAGTTAGGGCCGGTACTATGAGGCTGGACAAGGCCACCAGGCCCACCCTCATCTCAATGTAGTGTCTGCATTGTAAATATTAATAAAAGTCTTGCCAGGGAAGGCTAAATTCCTGTTGCAAATCTGTAAAACTTTTCAGGACATTTCCCTGCAGGAATTGGGTAAGATGGGCTAGTCCTTGTCTTTTCCATTTTCAAAAACTAACGTCTTTATTATTTAAAGGGAAGTGGGGAAGGTAGGTCAGGGGCATATAAGGCCACACTGGCGTCAGGATCTCCCATTTCTGTCATGTTTGGAGCCAGAATTCTAGTGTATGTTTTGGTCCATCTGTTTTTAATTCTATTTACAGTATATCCGGTCTGAGGGCTATCCATACCAGATATTTGAGAGGCATCTTCGGGGATGCATTTTGCTCCATTGTGTACCAGCTGACTTTGTGGCCTGGTGATATCATATGCAGTATTGGCAAGGTCTGAGCTGCCAAGTAATAATTATAAAAGTGTGGGACTGCCAGCCTTCCCCTCTCCCTGGCCTCCGACATTAACTCCCATCTTTTCCTGGGACGCCGTCCGGCCCAAATGAATTTGCTCAGTCTCCACCTCAATTCCTTCCAGTCTCCTCATTTGAACAGGATTGGCAGATTCATGAACAAAAACAAGTATATGGGTAGTATATTCATCTTAACTGTTTCAACTCTATTAGAAAGGGTCAACGGCATGTCTTGCCAGCGGTTCATGTCCGCAAAGACTTGCTGTTTAAGTGTCCCATAGTTAAACAAGTATAGTTTCGATAGCTTGGTGGGTATCTGTATGTCCAGGTACCTTATCTTGTCCTTGGCCAAGGAGAAGGGCGAGCCAAGGCTCAAACCTTGGGATTTCCCCTGCCCCCTCCTGATCATCAGCATTTTCGATTTACCCTCATTCACCTTAAATACTGATATTCTCCCAGATCTATTCAAGAGCTGTAAAAGTGGGGGAAGAGAGGTCTCTGGGTTGTTTATATAAATTAGGGTGTCATCCACGTACATAGAGACTTTATTCATTACACCATTTACCTCAATCCCCTCTATATTATTATTTTGCCTTATGGCCTGAGCCAAGGGTTCTGTGCTTAATGCAAATAGCAGGGGGGATAGGGGACATCCCTGCCTCATACCACGTCTGACCTTTAAAGTATCTGAAACTGTCCCATTCACTCTGACCCTGGCAGATGGATTTTGATAAGCTAACATGGTCCATTTTAAGAAATTACCCCCTATTCCCATATGTGTTAGTATTTCTCCCATATCTAATTAATATGATCAAATGCTTTTTCTGCGTCTAAAAAAAGTACTACCTGGGGCGTATTTGTTTTGACCTGGGCTGTTATTATGTTTAATAATCTTCTTATGTTATCGGAGAGGTGACGGTTGGGTATGAAACCCACTTGGTCCGGGTGAATTAGGTGTTCAATGCACTAATGTAGTCTATTGGCCATTATTTTAGTTAAAAATTTGAAATCCTGGTTCAGCAACGATATTGGCCTATAAGAGTCGCATAAATCTACCGGTTTTCCCATTTTGGGAATAACTGAGATCAGAGCTTCTGTCCAGGATTGTGGAAGCTGCTCCTCTTCTAGAACTGAATTCATGATCAGTTTCAGCTTGGGCACTAACAATTTTTTGAAAGTTCTGTAAAACTCCACTGGATACCCCGTCAGGACCCAGGGATTTACCTGCTGGTAACTTAGTTATTACCGAGTATAACTCTTGTTCTGTAATGGGCACAGAAAGAGCATGTTGATCTTCTATGGGGAGTTTTAGGAGAGTTAATATCTGGAGGAATTCTTCTGTTTCCCATATTACCTCTTGCGGTTGTTTATTTTCACTATATAATTTCTCATAATACTGCTGAAATTGTGCAGCAATGTCCTTCGGCAATGTCCAACTCAGATTAGGCATGTCCCTATTTCTAATACTTTGTATACATCTGTTTGCTTGGGCCTTTTTAAGCTGCATGGCTAGCAACTTTGTTGCCCTAGCCCCCCCTTCGTAGTATTTTTGATTAGAGAACCTTAGAGCTCCCTCTGCTTTTTTATTATCCAGAGCCTGTAAAGCCGCTCGGGCCTTGGTTAGTTCACCCAGCACCCTTGAATTTTCCGGGTTGGCTTTATGCTCCGTTTCCCATACCCCTATCGACTGTATTAACTCTAACCTTTTTTTTAGTAATGCTTCTCTTTCTGTTTGAAGTGTAGCTTATTATTTGTCCTCTAACCACCACCTTCATTATGTCCCGCCATATCAGAGGTGATGTGTCTTCCATGGGGGAGTCGGAGTCTAAGTCCTTCAGCAATCGAGATATATGTTGCTGAAATACTTTATCATTTAACAAGGAGGTATTCAACCTCCATACTGTTTTCCTACCTATATTACCCCAGGATACCTGGATACCCACTGGCGCATGATCAGACAACGTTATTGGGTATATGGTGGAGGCGGTACACCGGTAAAGGTCCGATTTCAGCATACATATCATGTCAATCCATGAGTATGACCTCTGTGCTGGGGAGTAATATGTATAGTCCCATTCTGATCCATGCAGTGATCTCCACACATAAATTAACCCCCGCCCTCCTCTAATAATAGCTTAAAGTTTTTGGTTGCCATTCTATTAGTGGATGTCTGACCAGATGAACGGTCCTTGGTAGGACAGAGCACTGCATTGAAGTCCCCCCTCCCAGGACTATCTGTCCTGCCATAAGCTCCACTATTTTATGAAGTATCTCATCCAAAAACTCATCTGTGTCTATATTGGGAGCATACACATTTATTAAGTGCACCAGTTGGTCCTGAATTCTACCAGTTACTCTAATGAATCTACCTGATGCAGCTGCCTCCACTTCCTGTATCTGAAATGGACAGTCCCTCCTGAAAAGGACCACCACCCCAGCTTTTTTTGCTGTTTCATGCAAAGCCGCTTCTACCTGACCCACCTATGCTCGCCTGAGTTTGCCATGCTCCACTGAGCTTAAGTGCATCTCTTGTAATAAGGCTATGTCACACTTTAAGTGATTTAACTCCGCCAACAATCTGGCGCTTTTAATTGGTGAATTAATGCCCTTAACATTATAAGATATAATGTTCAGCTGTGTCATTTTAGTTTCGTTTGTCGTGCTGCTGTACCCTTGGCATTGTGCCCACTAGGTTCCCTTCCCCCGACCAGTCCAAGGTGCCCGCTTCCTTTTCCACAGAGTTTTAGTTCACAAGACTTTGCACTTTTGTAAACCACTGTAAAGTAAATAATAAAGAAACAGTGTGGCAAATCAGCCAATAACATGTGGCTGATTAGCAATAATAACTTGTTCCCTAATAACCTGGGAACTATTTCAAGAACACTTCTAATAACTTTATTCAAACTTCCAAGGAGGTACTAGCCTTTTATGTCTAGCTGTTAATCTTGACCACCTCCCAGTTGTTTTTGGAGGTTGTGGCTGTTCACGCCTACAGTGCGTGCACTTCACCACTAGAAACTGATGTCACTTTATCTTGCTGCACTCCCGATGCCCCCTTCCCCCACCCCGTATTACCCTAGACCGCGGTTACCCCTCTTTTTGGTTTTTTAGAAATTCCCATTTAGGCTTTACACCTCCTCCTATCTCTTAATCCCATTAGCTACACAATAAGCCCCCTACTCCTATTTATGTAATTTATAGCCGTTTTTCCTCTTAGCCTCCATCTCCTCATCGGCGCCCTATGATCAAGGCTGTGTCATCCCCACGGAGCTCACAAACCTCCCAATTACCATGGAGTCTGATGTTCATCTCTCCAAAATACCAATTGTCGCTGGCCTTCTTTAGAATTTATAAGGACTCCCTCCCCCTGCCATTCCAATCTCAGCAATTTGAAATAAAAAACATACATTTTACATTGAAATGCCTATAAGCCCAAACTGTACCTTAATAACGCAGTACTGCCATCTGCTTTCTGATCGCCGGCGTTGCCCTCCACCCCCGCACCCACACCCACCCCAACCACCAGTCCAATTTGATGCCTGGATGTTTAAGTAGAGACCTCCCACTCCTTTTTCCATTCTCCCGCTCTCAGGTCACCTCGCAATGTAGAGCCATAAGCAGCCCCTTCCCCGCCAATGAACCACCGCTCCTCTGACTGCGAGGAGAAAAGAGAAAAAGAAAAACCAGACCAACACACAGGTATTGCAGTCTATGGCGTCTGGAAAGGGCTACCAAATTCGAACTGCATACATCACAATGTACAAATGGGATCCCATTCGGCCGAAGGGGGGTGGGAGGTGGCACAAGCAGTATCCAGCAGCCCAGCCCTCCCGGTTCCATTACTTGTCTTTGCCCCAAGCTACGATTCGCAGCTGCAGGGCCAATTTGTGTGAGGCAAGAAAAGGAAAGAAAGAACCCCCCCCCAGCTTCTTCAATACATTAGACCCCTCTGACCGGGACCCTGAAACACCGCAAAACCAGCCAGTTTTGACCTGAGGATACAGTCCAGCCCACCCCTGGTCAAACCCAGAGGAGGGGGGGAGACAAAATAATTAGAGATACAAAAATCTAGTTCCAGCACAAGTGAGTTCATGACTTATCTCCTCTGTGAGCAGCTTGCTGAGAGTTCATATTGCCTTCTTGTTCCTTTCGGTCTGCACGCTTCAGCAGTTTACCGACATCTCAAGCTGCTTCAGGCGGGATGGCTCCAGGCAGACCTCTTTTTCTGTTGGTTCCTCTTGCACGGATGGGCCACGTCTCGGATCAGAGTTTTTTCTCTAGGATTTCCACCTCTAAATCTGGCACTGGGATGTTCAACTCCTTTAGGGGTGGTATTGCTTCAACCAAGGAAGGGAAAGATCTTGTTCCAAATTCTAGATGTATTCTTAGTCTGGCTGGGTAAAGGATCTGGGTTTGTATGCCTTTTTGTGCCTTCAACTCCCTTACAATACCTCTAGCCCTCTGCCTCTCCGCTTGCTGTGCACTCGAGAAGTCTTGATCAAGGAAAATAGGTGCCTTGTGGTACTTTAAGTTTCTGAGTCACCACGCTTCTTTCAGAAGCCAGTCTTTACTTTGGTAGTACACCATCCATATGATTAAGGAGTGTGATTTCACTGCAGGGTCCATGGGTTTGGCGGCCAATGATCGGTGGGCCCTATCAATATCCAGGTTCAGATCGGGGGGATCGAAAGCACCGATCGGAGCAGATGTTGCAAGAAATCCTCCATAGTTGCATACCCCTCTTCTTGACCTTCTGGGACACCATGTATCCTGAAATTATTGCGTCGGGAACTGTTTTCTAGGTCTTCCATTCTTTGTTGATTTTCCCGGTCCCGTCGCAAAAGGTAGAGGAGGAGACGTTCACTCGTGTCCTGGACCTCCGTAAGTTCTACCACCTTTGCCGCATTCTCAGAGACTTTTCGATCCAGGACTCGTACATCATTCCTAAGGTCAGTCAGGGAAGTATCTATCTTAGTGACTGTTTTCAGGATTTATTGCAGGGTGTCTGCTGTGTTTTTCTCTGAATGCAATGGTTCTTCCTCCAATTCTACTGAGGATTCGGAGGCCTGGCATCTACGTGGCGGCAGCGCTGTTAGACCCTCCAAGGCCTCACCAAGTACCAACTGCTTCATTTTGCCGATCGAGTCATTTGCCTTTGAATTCTTCGGTTTCAATGATTTCTCCGTCATGTCGGATTGTTAAGGGGACCATCGAAATTTCAGGTAAACCGCAAGTGTAGCTAAAATCTTTCTATTTTTCTGGGGCTTTGGAGGAGCACCTCAGGCTAGCGTGCAGTCATATTCGTGACATCACCGGAAGTCCAACACATACTTTTTTAACACAAATTACTGTAACACAAAGTCTAAGCACTTTCACAGTTTTTCCATGAGAAAGCTTTCTTTCCTGGCTTTCTTCAGTATATTTTTTCAAAGAAATGGCATAATGGGATCCTAGAGTTGCCAAGGCTTGAAGTTTCCCCACTCTAAAGGAATGAATAGTTTGCAGTGAGTTTTCCCAACTAACAAGAACTGGATCATCACCAAACTATGCCATTTCTCCTTTAAATGACTTCATTCCTTAGTCTGGAGCTCAGTCTATTTAAATATTCATTTTTCTTTGTGTAACTTCTCCCTGGGGCTGTTCCATGGGCGTCTGTAAGATCTCCTGCCTGACAGCAACAGTCTCGTGACGCCACCTCCACCCTGCTTCCCTGCAGTATGGAACCTGAACTACAGTCACTCCACCTTCTCAGGTTAGCGACCCCCTTTTCCTGCAATTTTATTACAATAAAACTATTTTTCCCTGCTAGAGCACATCCTACTCTACATTCCTGCACATCCTACTCTACATTTCTACACATCCTAACCTACATTCCTGCCAAGTTTGGTACAAATCTGACCTTAAATGGCTTGGCAGTGCGATTTAGAAGAAAACATTGCATTTTATTGCAGTTTAAACCAGGCTGATTCCTTACTCACTGCACAGTGTGCTTCAGTTAGTTCCGTTTTTAATACAATACGTTTGTATTAAGTGCTGTATATGTATGTGTTCTCTGGACTGGTATCTAGCCCCCTGTAACTTTTATTTATCACATTGCTCAACTGTTATACTGTATGTATTTCTTCTTATAATTATGTTTTGTGTTCATCTTTCTCTGAGCAGTCATCCTGCCATTCTAAAATGGCACCTAGCTTGTGCTTAAGGAACAAATGTGTGAGCTCTCCCATTTTATTTATATGTGCCACTTATTGTTTATTTTACAAGAAAATAATAGTAGCCAGTCCCTAAGTATATTGCCTGGTGCTTGCCGCCTGCCAACTATATTGTTTTTTGATTAAAAGAAGATATCTTGCCTTCTGCCAGTGAGAGGAGAGCTCTTACTGCATCTCTTTCTCGAACACACACTTCGGCAGGCCTTAGCCTGCTCCGTGACCGAAGTCACAGTTTCACACAGCTGCTTTTTGGCTGTTGCAAGGGGATTCCCCTCCTAGCGAAGTAGTGCTACGCTGTGGAGCTATGGCTCCGCTCTGTTTCTTTCTCTTTCTCTCTCTGGCATCTCGGAGCCATGCAGCTGATACTCTGCATGTCATTTACTTAGTAGCAGTCTACACATTGTTTAATCCAGGTACAAGCTTATTTAAAATTAAAAAGCACATTTTTACTGATTTGACCCAGGCTGGCCCCAATTTACACTAGACCACCAGGGCTGTTCACTCACTAGCCAGGGCAACCTATTTACTAGCCCTTAGCTACCTATTGCTGCACTCACCATTTTTCTATTAATGTGGAGTGACAGGCAATTTTCATAGATTTATTAAAACAAAATGTATGTATTTGTATGCAAGAGGCAGTCAATCACTCTCTCCCCTCCTCTCTCTTAGTTTAGTGCTCCACCAGTGCTACTGATAATATGCTCACAGCTTCTTTTTGTTTCCTTCCCAGGGTCCACCCTCTATCCTGGCAGATCCTAGCTCTGAACTTCCTACCCAGGTGACCCTCTATAAATTAAGGTACCCAGATTAGTTACTTGTGCAACAGTCATTCCACAGCTGTTACAATAAATCCTAAGATTATCTCTCTGTGAGCTCCCTTCAAGGTCTTGGCATTGGTCATATAGCTTATTAGTTTGTTCTACCAAAAATGTTACAGCCTATGGAGTTATATGGTGCCATCCTCTATATACATTACCCACTCTTCTTCTGCTGTGTCTACCCATTTCTCTTGTGTATGGAGCTGCTTACTAAGATTTTTAAATTCAGCATGGTTCTCTGTGCAGAAGCCATTACTTTCTGTCATTATAGCTTCAAATGTGTTTCTAGACTGTTGCTCCACTTCAGTGTCCATAACATAGCTCGGGCCTACCATAGTAGCTGGGGAATTGCTTCTGCTTCTGTCCAGAGGTTCATGGGAGAATCCTTCTCCATTTGTGTGCTGATCTTGGCTGTGAACCCTGGAACTGGTTAGCCGATCCCCCCTTCTCCATGAGAAGCCATATAGCTACATTTCTATCAATTTTGAACTTATTTGGGAAGAGTTTAAAAGTTAGAGGGAGCAGGGCTGAGATCTCAAGGCACCATCAGTATCGTGACATTACTGGAAGTCCTCTGTCATTCATTTTTGCTGACGTGTCTGTTATTTCATTTTTACTCTACCTCAGACAGCATTGATATGCCATTTTCATCAGTATAACCCTTTTGAAAGCCTATCAATGTTTTTCATCAAAAGTAGAATTACTTGACATAGAGCTTTCATCCTCCAGATACAGTAATAGTACCATTTGTCTCTTCTTGGACCTATAAACAGGTCAGGTGCAGCAAAACCCCAAAAAGTTACAGGGAAATGTCAAGTTAATGGGAGCCCTGTGACACACACTCATACTATGGATTGGGATCAGATTCCTCTCCAGTACTCTCCTGACATACCCTGCCATCCCATCCTATGGCAACCTTGGCTTCCCTATGTGTCCTGGGGGTGGACAGTTCTCTCTGTCTTGAAAGCTAGAAAGCTATGCCGCAGACCACAGGGGGAAGTCACTCTCAGCACACTGACAAGCAGTAAAAAAAGTTTCTCATCTAACTCCAAAACACCAGAAAGAGGTATGGAATGGGCAGTGGATCAGCCAGAGGTGTGTGTCTGGATGAGCAGCAAGAAAAAGGCACAGCTTCCTAACCTACGGTACAGAAGATCAGCTTGAGAGATCTGGGAAACAGGCAATGGGTCAAGTAAGAAGAATAGCTCCCATCTTGGCCAGTAAGGTCAGCTAGGTTTCAGAGACTTTAAAAAAATTGCTGTTCTATTTATATAAACTTGCCATGGCAGACAGAAGTAAACAGAGATGGCTGGACCCAACAGCAAAAGCGATCCCTACGTGGCTGGTGTGGGGGGTAGGCTGTGACCAGAGATGTCTCCCTTGCATCACCTGATGGGGACTAAATATGTACCCTTGAGCCAACAGATGTGCTGTCACTGTCCCCTTTCTTGAGGGGGAACACAGAGGTGTGCCACTGAACTAGCTGGTATGCTATCAGAACTGTATTTTGGGTGGGTGGGCGTCAAAGGGGGGAGTCAAAACAATAGTGTCTTCCCACTGTACTGCCTCATTAGCCAGTTACCACAGCTCATATGTCAAAATGAGACCAGTAGTTTAACAGACAGAATTCCCACTTTTAGAAGGGACATTGAGCACCCCATGAGTGATGATGTGCAATCAGAGTGATCACCAGCCACACTGACCAATGAGTATTAGATGAGATCATGTTGTATCTTGTCACTGGACAATAGCACAGGTCAGAGTACCAGGGCAGGATGGGAAATTGCTTTGTTGTGAATGGCTATAGCTCTGTAAGTGACAGAGGGCAACCCTAGGAGGCATACGCCCAAGAGCGGTCCAGCCCCTAGCCTTACTGTCTGCTGAGCTTCACTGATTTTCATCGACAAGAAGTGATACGTATCACAGAGGGAAGGCAGACTCTGACAGGTGCAGAAGCAGGGATTCCTTGGCAGCAGTTCTACCTGGGTGAATCCCACTTGGAGTGCACAGTCTGGCATCCTATTTCTGGTGAGGCAACTTCTCTCTTCGCTCACTCTGTGGAGCTTAGTGGTGGGTTTTCCTTTCTTTTTTTTCTTTATATACAATTTTTTCTATTTTACTCTTTTTCTCCCCTCAGGCACACACTTGCGTACATGCTCGTGGAGCTGTGCATGCATACCAGGATCTGGTGACACCTTCCACCCCACCCCAGATTTGCATCACTGCTCCTGCCCCTACACACCCATCAGACCTCCACCCAATGGGTGCCAGACTATGGAGGCCCATGCTTCTACCCCTGGAAGGGAAATCCTGCTCCAACTCTCCCCCTCAGCTGGCTCCCCTGGTGACCCAAGGTCATTCCTGAACCTGGGTCACTGGTGTGGTACAAGGTGTAGCATCCAGCACCTCAACCGTCAGTGCCACTGGGCTGGCTATGGGTTTTCCTTTCAGCAGGGTACATACTTTAAGGTTTTACACTGTTTATTTTCCTTACAGTAGGGTCCTAGCTTTAAAAGTTTTACCTATTTCAACTTGAGTCTCTCAGACATCACTGTCGCTCGCAGACTAGTCAGGGCAGGACAAAGAAACCCAGGTTCTGGTGTATGGCTGATTGTTTCTGGCAGCAGTGGGTTGGTCCTCCCACCCTGCCCCTCAACCCACCCACTCCTAGCTCTGTGTTTCCTTTATAGGTGGTACCTGTGACATCACATCTCCACATCACTTCCTGGGGAGAGAAAGACAAAAGACAATTATTTTTCCTTAACACTTAATTTTATTCTCCTTTATTATTTCATCCACACAAACTAATCATCACAAATGGAAACAGTCAACTGCAGACACTATGGCACTTTCTTCTACAGGGCATTCATTTACCGTGTCGGCCACTGCCCTACCTGCTGGGCCATCAAGAACTTAAGATCTCAGCTTCACACCGCATGGGAGGAGATTACTTACTTGTGTACTAAGGTCAGCACATTTTCACCAGCACCACACTATAGCCTCCACACCCAATCTCCACTACCACAAAGGAAAACCAGTCCAGGTGGGTGGAAACTAATATGAAAACATTCAGCAAAACCAACGAATCGGCTGCCACAAAAACAAACATCAACTACTTCCATTACACACACATCCAATAGCTTCACACTGCTGGTGACTGCACAAGCCACTGAAACAAGCGACTTGGCTAAGAGAAAACCTAGCACAAGGAAATGATCTACACCTGGGCAAAAATGCCACAAATCACAAGGATACCAGTACATCTCTACTAATCATAGGTGACTCTATGATTCACGGGATAGAGTCTCACCTTCAAGAAAACAAAAAATTTAGAGTGGCCGTCTGATACCTTCCAGGGGCATCATAGTGGAGGGACAATGACTGCACAGAAAGAATCGTATGCAGTAACACTAATAACTTGCACATCCTAATCCACCTGGGAACAAATTACCTTGCCAGCCGCTCAGTGGAGGAAACCAAGGAAAACCTCTCCATACTAGGAGACAATTTAGCTTCTCTTATGTCCAGAGTATGCTTCTCAGAGATTCTACCTGTATGGAAAAGTGTGAGCAGCAGGCAGAAAATCAGAGATATGGAAATCTCAGAACGTAACTCATGGCTTAAGAACTGGTGTAGTAAAAATGAACATCGATTCATAGGGGATTGGAAGGACTTCTGGGAATGGGGGTTCTTCAAATATGATGGCCTACACCTCACAAAGGAAGGAGTCCATGCACTAGGTTAAAGGTTTGATGTCTTTCAGGGTCATTTAAACTATCGGATGGGGAGAGGGCACTAGCATCCTACACAATGCTCAGGACAGCTAACACCCCTCCCCCATCACCAAACAGCATATCTTCCTTTTGTCTGGCTAGAGAAACACCTAGAACAACAATACATAATGCAGGTTGCATTACAAAAACTAAAAAACTAAAAACTCAAGCCAAACAGGAAAGGGTGAGAAGCAAGATATGGAGAGCAATGTGCGTCAATGTTCACAGCCTAGCAAACAAGATCCCTGACCTCATCACCATGATAACAGAAGCTAAATTAGATTGGGTAGCGGTAACAGAGACATAGTTCACCGAGAACCACACCTGGGATGTCGCAGTCCCAGGCTACACTCTATTCAGGAGGGACAGAAAAGGCAAAAAGGAAGGGGGTAGGGATGTATGTCAAAGAGAAAATCAAAGCCTCTGAGATGTGCGTGACTCACAACACCACCGAGACTCTTTGGGTCACCCTCGATGCTGTGGAAAAAAAAACAATACTGGTGGGAGTGGTCTGCAAGTCCCCATCGCAAGACGTGGAAAAAGACAAAGAACTCCTTGAATGCATTCTTACAATGGCAGGCAAAGGTGAGCTCCTGCTGGTAGGAGATTTCGGTGTACCCCCCCCGACAATGACACCAACACAGCGACCTACATCGCTGTTGACAAAATCAACAGTTTGCCGACAGGTCGCTGTGTTGATGTGCCTGAGACAGGGGCACACTGTCTCCTGGTCCTGCACCCCATCCCTGAATCAACCCTGACATGGGGGTGCGGGGGGCAGAGTCCCTCACATGGGGAATTTGGGGGACAAAGCCCCCCCCGATAGAAAAACAGACCGGGAGACACTCAGGATTTATGTCAACTGCAACATGCGGTCGACTTAAATCCCATTGCTGTGATGCCGGTCAATGGAAGTGTTGTCGAACTTGCATCGTAGAGTTTAAGATTTCAGCCTGCCAGATGTGAACTGGGTCTCCTACACAGCCTCATCAGAAAAAAGTGAAGAATTTCTCGTAGCTCTCCTGGGGGCAGGTCTCACACAGCTAGCTGACTCACCAAAGGAGGATGCAAGCCTTAACCTTATTCTTACAAATAGCACAAAGATATTACATAGAAACATAGACTTTGACGGCAGATAAGGACCGCTAGGCCCATCTAGTCTGCCCATTTCCCTACCTACAGGATAGGCCGCAGATCCTAGTTAACCAACAGCCTATTTCTTCCTACCCCCCACAAGAATTGCCTTATGTCTGTCCCATGCATTCTTGAATTCTCCCACAGTTTTAGACCCCGCAACCTCCTCAGAAAGGCTGTTCCATGCATCCACTACCCTCTCTGTGAAATAATACTTCCTCACATTGCCCCTGAACCGCTCTCCTTCTATCTTTAAATTGTGTCCCCTTGTTCTTGCAAGTCTCTTTTTCTGAAAGATGCTACCCTCTTGGACTTTGTTGAATCCACTGAGGTACTTAACAGTTTCTATCATGTCCCCCCTCTCCCTTCTTTCCTCAAGGGTATACATATTAAGCTCCTTTAGTCTCTCCTCATATGGCTTCTCTTGCAGACCCTGCACCATTTTAGTTGCCCTCCTCTGGACTGCCTCTATCCTGTCTATGTCCTTCTGGAGATGGGGTCTCCAGAACTGGACACAGTACTCCAGATGGGGTCTCACCAACTGTCTGTACAGAGGGATAACAACTTCCTGTTTTCTCTGATGATGCCTCTCCCTATACATCCCAGTATACCCCCAGCCCTCCCTACTGCCTTCTCACATTGCTTGCTAACCTTAAGGTCATCTGATATGATTACTCCCAGGTTCCTTTCCTTTTTTGTTGTTGTTACTACCTCCCCACCCATTGTGTATTCTTCCCCTGGATTGTTGTTTCCCAGGTGCATTATTTTGCACTTCTTTGCATTGAATCCTAGCTGCCATACTTCTGACCATTCCTCCAACCTTGCCAAGTCCTTTTCATCCTTTCCACGCCTCCTTGTGTATCAACTCTGTTGCAGATCTTTGTGTCATCTGCAAAAAGGCATACTTGTCCTTCCAGTCCCTCTGCAATGTCACTGATGAAGACATTAAAAAGGACTGGACCCAATACTGAACCCTGCGGTACCCCACTAGTAACCCCCCTTTCCTCAGAGTGGACTCCATTTACAATTACCTTCTGTGTCCTGTTGTCCAGCCAATGTTTTACCCAGGCTACCACCCTGGGTCCCACTCCCAGGATATTAGTCGTTACCATGGGAATTAACCTAGGGTCCAGCGACCACATGTCAGTCTGGCTTACAGTCAACAGACACAAAGATACCACGCACACTAAGCTAAAAATCCTCAACTTCAGGAATGCAAACTTCAACGAAATTAAATCCTCCTTTAAAAGACTGTACAGTCACAAAGCAGACGGAAATGTGGAGACAAGCTAGGTAGCACCAAAGAATACGGTAACCCACATAATACAAAAATACTCCAAAGGTGATCAGTAAATCTAAATGAAGAAAAAACCCGCTTTGGTTCACAAAGGACGTGGCATCAATAGTAAAGGCAAAGAAGAGAGCTTTCAGAAAGTATAAGGAAACAAAAATGAATACAGACAGAAAATAATACAGGGCCAAGCTAAAGGAGACCGGAAAGACAATCAGAGCTGCAAAGGCACAAACTGAGGAGAAAATTGCTGAGGACATTAAAAAAGGCACCAAAACTTTTTTCAGGTACATCAGAGATGTAGGAAAGACCAAAGGGGGCATTATCAGACTAAAAACCAATGAGAGTTGGCACGTGGAAGAGGACGCCGAAAAAGCGGAAGTTTTGAACACATTCATTTGCTCTGTGTTTACACACGAAGACAATGAAAATGGCCCAACACTTGGTACAGATGAACACCACACCCAGGAGGCAGACAATAGCCCCATTACAAAAGACAGAGTCCTACTGGAACTAAACAGATTAAAGATGGGCAAAGCCATGGGTCCAGACGGAATTCATCCAAGAGTCTTAAAAGAGCTCAAGTGAGGAACTTGCTGCTCCACTAGCCACACTCTTCAGTAAATCACTGGAGAGTGGACAGGTACAAAGGGTTGGAAAAAGGCTACTGTAGTGCTCCTACACAAGAGTGGCAGCAAGGAGGAGGCAGGGAACTACTAATCTGTCAGCCTCACCTCCATCATGGGGAAGATCACGGACTCTATACTAAAAGAAAGATAGTGGCATACCTGGAAGCCAGTGGGAAGCTTGACCCTAAACAGCATGGCTTCTCATCTGGACGATCTTGCCAAATAAACATGGTGGAATTCTTCAATTGGGTACCTAAAGTAATAGACAACAGTGGGGCCATAGATATTGTATATCTAGACTTCAGTAAGGTCTTTGACTCCGTCCCACACTGAAGGCTCATCAACAAACTATAGAACACAGGTATAGGAAGTAAGACTGTAAATTGAGAGAGAGACTGACTACAGGGGAGGACCCAAAACATTCTAGTAAATGGTGCTCTATCATGGGAAGGAAAAGTAACTAGTGGGGTCCCACAGGGGTCGGCGCTGGGTTCAATACTTCTCAACATATCCATCAGCAACATTGCAGATGAATTGGAGGGAAAGGTAAGCCTGTTTGCAGGTGACACTAAACTCTGTAACAGGGTAGACACACAGGAAGGATCCAAAAAGATGGAGTCAGATGTAAAGAAACTGGAAAAATGGTCCAAGACTTGGCAGTTGAAATTCCGTGCCAAGAAATGAAAAGTCATGCACCTGGGAAAAAGAAATCCAATGACAAATTACTCATTGTGAGGTGAAACATTAGCTGTCACTGACCTTGAACGAGACCTTGGTATCATGGTATCAAATCATTGAAGGTAGGAAGACAATGTGAAAAGCATCACAAAAAGCCAGTAGCATCATAGGATGCACAGGCAGGGGTATTACAAGTGGAAAGCGAGAGGTGATAATCTCATTGTACAGGTTCTTGGTGAGGCCTCACCTGGAATAATGTGTCCAGTTCTGGAGACTGCACCTTAAAAAGGACATAAAGTGATTAGAGTTGGTGCAAAGAAGAGCTACAAAGATGGTCCAAGACCTCCACCACGAACCCTACGAGACTAGACTTAGGCAATTAAACTTGTACTCCTTGGAACAGAGAAGAGACAGGGGAGACATGATAGAGACTTTGAAATACCTCAAAGGAATCAACTCAGCACAGGAGCAGAGCCTCTTCAATGAGAATGAAGAGTTATGTACCAGAGGGCACAACAGACATTTGGTGGGGGGTAAATTCAGGAGCAATGTCAGAAAGTTCTTCTTCACAGAAAGGGTCGTGGAGCCTTGGAACAGACTGCCACAGGAGGTGGTGGAGGCAAAGATGGTTAGGGAATTCAAGCTATCTTGGGATAGTCATTGTGAGAAACTGAAACACAGAAGTATATCCTAGTGGGGTAGTTAAACAAACACACGGGCAGACTAGATGGATCAAGTGATCCCCATCTGCTGTGACATTCTTATGTTCTTAAGTGCAAGTCATACACCCTTACTGGAGTTAGTGAGTAACAGCTTTATTGATTGATGAGTGTTTGATGACATCATGTTGTACCTTGTCATTGGACAAGAACACAGGTCAAAGTACCAGGATGGGATGGGATGGGAAATTACTTCAATGTGAATGGCTAAAGCTCTGTAACTGCAATTCACACACCATCACAATAAGTAACATTAGCACATATAATTTTAACACTTACAATCACATACAGAGCATCACTATGCAAGCTACAACTCCTAGGACACATCATAGTGTCACACAAGCCATATGACAAATATTTAAAGAAACTCGAATGATACTCAAGAGGAACTACCTCATGTGTGCAGTACATGCTTACATTGAACACATTTGTGAAATAGTATACCCCAATCCATGGAGCTAAACATGTGCAGTATGGCAAAGTCAAAGAACGTCAGCACAAAAGCACTGAGGCGAGGGTTACCCGGAAAGGGCATTGGCAATAAGGGCAGGTTATGGGGATATGTGCAGTTTTACATTTCTGTGTACAGTAGTGTCATTCACATTAAACTGTCATGCCAGTGAGTTGATTTTGCATTTTTTTTAAGTTGGCAATGGATTTGCAACTCACATTGAGTTGTTTTCAGCACTTGAACAGCTCAAGTGTAGCTGCTATAAAATGCTTTGCAGCTCATCTGGAATGCATCTGCAGTTCCATCGCAGTGCAATGCAAAGCTGAGTTCCAGCTCTTAGGCACCAGTTTTTGCAAGGCTTTATGTTGGATCCAGCAGCACATGTGCAACTCATTGAAAAATGCCAAAGCAACTCATTGGAATAACACTTCAGGGTGAATTGTACTGCACCAGCCATCCCAGTTGTCACTCTCTAAGTGGATAAGGCACTGCCAAGCCACTGAATTTCCACATCTTATACCAGTATGTTTGGATTTTCCTATGCCAAGCAAACATAAAAAACAAAGAAACAAACAAACAGATGTTATATATGGATTAAGACATGACAGAGTTTGGGAATTATTCTATATAGTAACATTCCATACTGTTTATAGCGGCAACCCAAGCCTGTAGGCCAATGGTTTCAAGGGTAGAGTACAGCTGGACAAAGGTAGAAAATTCTGTTTTGTGCTATCTTTACAAAATGAGCACAATTTTCTTGCAGTTTTGTATATAATCACATATACTTTTAGGGCTACATATTCAGAGCCAGCTGGATGTGCACCCAAAATGATGCACCACACAAATAAAATGGCCTGGCTGTCTCTGGTGCCATATTCAAACAGATTGCTTGAACAGATTGCGCAGCCTGTTTGAATATCGGACAATGGATGCACGGAGCATAGCAGGGGGTCACCAAGTTCCGTGCAGCACATCCAGGGTGCGGGGCAGAGGACCGCCCATAGAGTAATGCATGGCACATACCTGTAGGCGCTGCAGCCCCCATGGGGATATTCAGCTCAAACATGCAAATGAGCCCATTGGACATGCATGGCACAAAGGGGCCATATGAGTGCCCATTATGGGCTCATTTGCATAGTTGCACCTGGCTGAATGTGTCAGCCCAGCCCCCACAGCCCAGATCTTCATAAAAATAAAGGATCCTCCCCAATCACCCTAGTAGTCTGGTGTCCCCCCAGCCCCAATCACAGTGATCAGTAAAAAGGAAAGAGATACCCTTTCCCATGTAGTCTAGTTTCTCCCCAGCCCTGATCCCAGTGATAATAAAAAAAGACACCGTTCCCCTTTCCCTGGTAGTCTAGTGTCCCCCTCCCAGCCCCAATCACAGTGATCAGTAAAAAAGAAAGCAATCCCCTTTCCCTGGTAGTCTAGTGTCCCCCCTCCCCAGCTCTGATCACAGTGATCATAAAAAGATACCAATCCCCTTTTCCTGATAGTCTAGTGGCCCTCCACCCCTCCCACCTTGTTATCCAGTGACCTACCATCCTGCTCCCCCAACCAGACTGAAGCCGGCAACTGGCACAGCCCACCTCACACTGCACCATCCAGCTGCTGACTGAACTGTACAGGAGTACTGTGCAGTATAGAGTACATGCCCATTGGTTGACTGGTCGTCGGCGCACCAGGAGGCTTAAGTTAGACCAGCTAGGAGCTGTTTTAAGCCCCCTGCACCATTGCCCCACAAGGTTGGGGATTGGGTGGGTTCTGTATGTGGGGTCTGGGGATGGATGGGACAGGGGAGTGCCATAGGGGGTGTTGGGGGAGTGAGTGGGTATGCCAGGGGGGTTGGTTGGGCACCCCATGCTGGGGTGCTGTTATTATAGCAAATCATACACCAAGTCCTGCTGGGTGCCTGATCACCTCCTGGCATACTTACTCACTCCCAACACTCCCTATGACATGCCCCGTGCCCCTTCTGCCCCGGATCCCTCTTGGCATTGTTTATTTGTTGCATCAGGTGGAGGGGTCCGGATCTCTGTGGCAGGTCTCGCAGATGCACCTATTGTTCAGTACTAGCCTGCGAGTGCTGCGACTCCTGGGTTTTCGGCACAGGGACCCTTGATTTTACAGAATCAGGTGCAGGGTCCCTGATGCAACCAAAGTGCACCGCAGCCCTAGATAGCCGCAACTTGTGGTGATCTAAGGGCTCTTTTGGAATAGTGCCCATGGTCTCCAGAATTGGACACTGTACTCCAGGTGGGATCTCACTGACAAACTATGCAGTGGTAACACCACCTCCCTCCTTCTGCTAGTGATACCCCTCCCCATGCTCCCCAGCATCCTGCTGGCCTTACCCACTGCCTTGTCACACTGCCTCCCCCCCTTGAGGTCAGCTGATATGATTACTCCAATGTCCCTTTCCTATTTGGTGACTGTCAAAACCTCTTCTCCCATTTTATACTCCACCCCAGGGTTTCTGTGCCCTAGGTGTATGATTTTGCACTTTTCTGCATTGAAACCCAGTTGCATACTTTTGTGTCATCTATAAAGAAGCATACCTTCCCTTCCAGGTCTTCTGCAATGTCACTTATAAAGACACTGAAGAGGACTGATCCTAGTACTGAGTCCTGAGGTACCGCACCAGTCACTGTCCCCTCCCCTGTGTGAGTGCCATTTACCACTACCCTCTGTCTCCTATCCATCAACCAATTCCACACCTAGTTTACCATATTAAGACCCACCCCCCCTAACTATCCAGTTTACTTATGAGCCTCCTATGTCATATGGTATTGAAGGTCATGCTGAAGTCTAATTAGGCCATATGCACTGTCCCACCCTGATCTAGTTATCTGGTCACCAACACGAGGAACTCAATCAGATTCGGCTGACATGACCCCCCCCCCCGATTAATCCATGTCTGCCTCTGGTCTTGTAACCCACTGGATTCAAGATACTACACAATCCTTTCCTTTAAAAGCATCTCCATTACCTTTCCACCACTGACATTAGGCTGACCAGCCTATAGTTGCCAGCCTCCCCCCTGCTGCTGTTTTTATGAAGCTGGACAACATCTGCCCTTCTCCAGTCTTTGGGAACCACTCGCTTCTAGTGAGTTGTTAAACAAGGCCATCACTTAGCTCTCTCAGCACCCTTGGGTGTACCCCAACCAGCCCCATAGCTTTGCCAATTTTCAGATACACAAGTCCTTTCAGGACGCTCTCTTCTCTGTGAATGGACTTGTATCTACCTCCCTCCCTCCCTCCCCCATGTGTTCCTGCTGCTTTTATGTGGCCCATTCCCTTCCCCTTCAACCATGAAGACTAAACAGAAGTATCTGTTCAGAATATCTGCTTTTTTGTGATCCTCCTGTGTGCAGCCCTCCTACCATTCTTAACCTCACGATCCCCACTTTGTTTTCCTTTTTTCACTTATATACTTGAAAAAGTTCTTGTCCCCCATAGTTACTCTTTTGGCCATCCTTTATTCAGTCTGTGCCTTTGAGCCCCGTACCACTTTCCCTGCTTTCCTCTGCTTCTCCTGATATACCTCCAGTGTTCCCCATTCATTAAAATGGAGAAGCAGGCTGTCATGCTATCCTACACAGCTGCCTCTTGTTTTGCTTAGCTGACATCTTTTATTGATTCAGCTGCCAAGCAATAGCGTGACACTGTCTTTTTAAATCTTTGTACTTGCACTAGGAATTTATGCATGTGTGAGTATGGGGAGGGGGGATGGATGGGACAGGGGAGTGCCATAGGGGGTGTTGGGGGAGTGAGTGGGTATGCCGGGGGGGTTGGTTGGGCACCCCATGCTGGGGTGCTGTTATTATAGCAAATCACTCTAAGCCTGAAAGCCAGCACATCAGGGGACCATGGTTCTGCATGGCTGACGTCAGCTAGCACTTTCTTCTCAACCGCAGTTCTTCAGGGCTCTCAGGCACATCACATCACATGAGCCAAGCTGGGAAATGGGTAGCAGACTGGCAGGTGCCAATGTAGGAACCAGTGATGGAGGACGTTTTCTCAAGTGACAGCCCAGCAGCCCTATCAATTGAGCAGCTACTGTTCAGTAAGTCCCAGTTCAGTAGTCTTCTGTCACTCAAGGGACTGCTTTTTGACAGTGCGGTTGTGGCGTGTGTAGGGAGTCAGAGTCGATTGTTGCATAGAAACATAGAATCTGACAGCAGATAAGGACTGCTTGGTCCACCTAGTTTGCCCATTTCCCTACCTATTATACAAACTCCAGATCCTATTTGATCTGCAGCTTACCTTCTCCTTTCTATCACTAGGGTTGCCTTCTGTTGGTCCCATGCATTCTTGAATTCACCTATAGTTTTTTTCCCTTACTACCTCCTCAGGGAGGCTGTTCCATGCATCCATCACCCTGTCTGTGAAAAAATACTTCCTCACATTGCCCCTGAGTCTTCCCCCCCCTCAGGTCTCATATTGCGGCCCCTTGTACTTGCACACCTCTATTTCTGAAAGATGCTGCCCTCCTGAACTTTATTTATCCACCTGAGGTACTTGAAAGTCTCTATCATGTCCCCCCTCTCCCTTTTTTCCTCCAGGGTATACATATTGAGTTCCCTCAGTTTCTCATTGTATGGTTTCTGGTATAGTCCCTGTACCATTTTCATTGCCCTCCCCTGGACCGCCTCCACCCTGTCTGTGTCCTTACAGAAATAAGGTCTCCAGAACTGCACATAGTACTTGAGATGAGGTCTCACCAGCTGTCTGTACAGTGGCATAACCATCTCCTGTTTTCCACTGGTGATACCTCTCCCTATGCACCCCAGCATCCCCCTGGCTTTCCTCACTGCTTTCTCACAATGCTTGGCTACTTTTAGGTCATCTGTTATGACTACCCCAGGTCCCTCTCGGTTTGATTGGTGTTGGTACCTCCCCCCTCTTCGTGTATTCCTACACTGGGTTTTTGTTCCCCAAGTGCATGATATTGCACATCTTTGCATGGAATCTGAGTTGCCACACTGTAGACCACTCTTCCAACTTACACAAGTCTCTTCTCATTTTCTACCCCCCCCCGGAGTGTCAACCCTGTTGTAGATCTCTGTGTCGTCTACAAAGCGGCATACCTTTCCTTCTAGTCTGTCTGCAATGTTGCGTATAAAGGCATTAAAGAGGACCAGCTCCAGCACTGAACCCTGTGGCACCCCACTGGTTAGCCCCCTCTTTGGATTGTACTCCTTTACCACCACCCTCTGTGTTCTATTGCTAAGTCAATTTCTGACTCAGTTTATCACCTTTGGACCCACTCCTAGATTGGCCAACTTATTTACTAACCTCTTGTGTGGGACTGTGTTAAATGCCTTGCTAAAGTCTAGATAGGCAAGGTCTGCTGCCCCTCCCTGATCTACGACTCTTGTCACCCAGTCAAAGAAATCTATCAGATTGGTTTGACAGGACTTTCCTGCTGTGAATCCATGTTGCCTTGGGTCTTGGGCCCTGCTGGCTTCTAAAAATTCTACAATCCTTTCCTTTAACACCGATTTCACCATCTTTCCTGCTACTGAGGTCAAACTGACTGGTCTATAGTTTCCTGCTTTTACCTTGCTCCCACTTTTGTGAAGGGGTATCATGTTTGCCCTCCTCCTCCTCCAGTCCTCTGGCACACTCCCTCCTCCAGTGATTTGTTAAATAGGGCTATCAGTGGTGTCACTAGCACCTCTCTGAGTTCCTTTAGTATTCTGAATGTATCCCGTCTGGCTCCATTGTCTTATCTACTTTCAGTTTGAAGAGTTCCTTTGGGACTCTGTCTTCTGTGAATGGACTGGTGTCCACTTCTATTCCCTGTGTGTTTCTTCTGCTTAATCCCAGTCTCTCCCCCTCCTCTTCTTTTGTGAATACTGAGCTGAAGTATTCATTCAGGATCTCAGTTTTTTCTAGGTCCCCTTCTGCCCACACCCCCCCCCCTTACTTAGCCTCATTATCCCTCCTTTTGTCTTTTTTCTTTCCCTATTGTACCTGAAGAAGGTTTTGTCCCTCTTCTTTTACTGTCTGGGCTGTCTTTTCCTCTGTTTGCGCCTTTGTGCTTCTGACTGCTTTCCCTGCCTCCCTCTGTTTTGTCTGATATAGTTCCCTGTCTTCTTCCCTCTGTATTTCTTTGTACTTTTTGAAAGCCAGTTTCTTTTCTCTGACCTTGCCTGCCACTTCTTTTGAAAATCATTATGTTTTTTTTTCTTTCATTTTGCTTTGTTAACTTGCTTCACACAAAGGCTTGTTGCCTGTCTTATGGCTGTCTTAAAGTTCTCCCACTGTTCCTCTAACCCCCCCCAACCCCCGTCAGTGTTTTAGTGTTTTCTTGAGGCATTCTCCCATTTTCGCAAAGTCAGCCTTTTTGAAGTCTAGGACCCTTGATTTTGTGTGGCTTGACTATTCTACTGTGTTTACCTTGAACCATACTGTATGGTGATCGCTGGACCCTAGATGGCTGCCCACCAAAGCATCCATTATTCTGTCTCCATTTGTGAGCACCAGGTCCACTACCGCCCCCTCACGGGTGGGTTCCACCACCAGCTGTCTGAGGCACGCCCCCTGCTGGGCATCCAGGATGTCCCTGCTCCTGGATGTGGCTGCAGCACAGGTGTTCCAGTTAACATCTGGCATATTTAGGTCCCCCTACCAACAACACTTCCCCTTTCTCTGCCATTCTAAGGATGTTTTCTACCATACCCTATCTATTTCCTCCCTCTGCACTGGGGGTCTGTAACACCTGTGCGGATAATGGTGCCATTTCCTGTCTCCAGGGTGACCCACAGTGCTTCCTCTCCTCCCTGTTTTCCATTCATCTCAGCTGCTTTGATCCCCTCTCTGGTGCTGATAACTACCCTTCCTCCCCTTTTGTCCTCCATGTCTTTCCTGCAGACTGTGTACCCAGTTATGTCAATATCCCAGTCATTGCTTTCCTTGCACAATGTTTCTGTGACTGCCACAATATCCAGTCTCCCTTTTTATCAAGGCCACTCAGTCAGGGGTTTTGTTCCCCAGGCTATGGGCATTTGTACACATGGGCTTCCATGTTTTGATGTCTTTTCCCCTATTTGCTCTCGTCTTATCCCGTCCCCCTGTGCAACCCCTGGCTTTGTTCCCTGTTTCAGTCCCTTGTGTTACCTCATCCTTAGGATCTGTTTTCTGACTACCTTAACCTGTGTGTGTGTGTGTGTGTGTTGGGGGGGCAATTGTTTTTTTCCTGCTTATATCTGCCCTCCCATTGGTTAGTTTAAATGCTTGCCAATGAAACATTCAAACCTTTCTCTCAGGATCCTGCCCCCCAGAGAGATGCAGACCATCCCTTGTGTAGAAGCCTTCATTTCTCCAGGTGGGTCCCCAGTCCCCAATGAAGCCAAAACCCTCAACTCTGCACCAGTTCTTCAGCCATTCGTTGATTCCCATGGTCTGGAGAACCATGTCCTTTCCCATGCCATAGACAGGTAGCACTTCCAAGAAGGTTATCGTGCATGCCATGTGTCTAAGACCCCTCCCCAACTCCATGAACTTCCTCTGTACTGCTCTGACCTCATTCCCTGCCAAGGTCATTTGTTCCTAGGTGGATAATGTTGTCTAGCTCAGCCTCCCATGCTGTTGCCCCAACGATCCTTAGGATTCCCTTTCTATCCCTCCAAGCCGAGATGCCAGGTAGGCATCTTACCTCTCTCCCTCCTCCCTCCTTTTTCCCAACCCTATCCCCTTAATAATAGAATCCCCCACTAGGAGTTGCTTCCTTCTCCTCTGGGGTTCTGTGCCTCCCCTCTGGGAGTCTCCACTGTGGAGTTTCCCCACTTCCACCTCGTCCACCACTGCGGGTTCCTCCATGAGACAGCCTCGCTCTGTCAGAATGGTGTAGGAGTTGTGGAGTGGAATTACTGGTGGGATGCACCTTTGCCCAACCTCCCTCACTCTCCCTGAGTCCACCATCATCCAGTTTCCCCTCCTTACTGGCATCCTTGGAGGTAGCAGGGGTGGCCTTGGTGGTCCCTGGGTGGAGAAGGAGGTCTACCAAATCCTAGCCAACTCAGCCTGGAGATGAGTGACCTCTACCCTCAACCCAGAGAGGTGCCTGCAGATAGGGCAGCAATGCAGCCTCCAGAACATCTCAGAAAATTGTTGCCCCACAACCTCTGCATTGCTCGACTCCCATCATGTCTGATGTTAGTCTTCTCCTTACTAAGCTTTATTTTCTGAAGCAATAAAATGCTCTTCCAGTGTTAGGGTAGGAAGTGGTGAAAACTGCCCTGGGGAATTGCTCTGTAAAGGGACGCACAGCCCTCCGGTGGGAGGGTGGGTTTACCCAGTGGTATAGTCAATCAGAGAAAAAAACAATCAGCGAACTTCAGTGAAAATACAATCAGCTAGCTTTAGCAAAAATACAGTCTACACCCCTGTTATGAAGTACACCCTTGTTTTGCTGTGTGCTCAGTTTCCGGTCAACAACCCTGCAAGAACAAAAATTCACAGCAATTGACAAGTGAAAAGCAAAAAATAACACAAAAAGGTTAGTTTCTGTAACTTTCTTTTAGGCTCTCCTCCCCACAGTAAAGGCACTGTTGAAAAATGTAATCAGTACCAGCTCACCACTCTGCCCTCCGATGCTGCTATGCCGCAGTCCAAGGGAGCATCATTGCATCATCGCACAGCTCCACAGTAAAATAAGCTTAATTAGATAAAAGAAAAAAAATCTGAAAGGAGAATCTTTTTTTCTGAAACATCTGCAGCTAGAACTATTTTGTTAGTGTGTGTGTGTGTGTGAGAGGAGTGGGAAAATTGCAGGGTCTCCCATAAGTCACCCAGGCCGGTCTGACCAGTTGCTGGGAGCTTGTACAGAGGCTGCCTCTTAAAAAAAAAGAAAAAAAGAAAATTTGACTAGTTATGGGTAAAAAATAAACAAATAATTTTTCAACAGACTTGCATTTACTGATTGTGGGAAAAGTAAAGGAGAGTCCTCTTGGTGCACAGTACTGCACTACTAGAGGTGGTGGTAGATAGTCAGGAATCATTGAACAGGAGGCAGATGATGGGTGCAGTGTTTATAGATTTAATACAAGTATTTGACATGCTTGATCATGATATTTTATTAGAAAAATTGACATATTTGGGTCTTTCAGAGCCCACAGTATGTTGGCTCGGAAACTACCTAAAGGATAGGACCCATCTGGTTTTTCTGAATACTTGTAACTCTGATTGTTTACCTACCACCACTGGAGTCCCAGAGGGATCCATCGTGGGTCTGTTATTATTTAGTGTTTATACAAATTCACTGCAAATCCCATGTCATCTTGCTAGTTACCGTCTCTATGCAGAAGATACTGTTCTTTACTCCCCAGGATGTTCTCTTGTTCAGATACAGAAGCCCTGCAGCTATTCTTTGACATGCTGCAGGACATCCTGTATCATCATAAACTGGTCCTTAACACAGGAAAATCAAAAGTGATGCTGTTTGGAAGTTACCATGGGAGTGAGTTACTGCATGAGAGCCTAGATATTGTTACTTGTTTAGGGGATAAACTTGATCAAGTCCCATCTTATAAATACTTGGGATTATGGATCGATGAAGGGCTTTGAAGGAATGTCCATATTGAATGGACCATCAAGAACTTGCATATAAACTAGGTGCATTGCATCATGTAAAAAGTGAACTACCTACTGAAGTGAAACGTAGGATCATTGAGGTCTCTATACTGTCCGTTATTAACTATGGGGATAATATACAGGGGCGGGGGGGGGGTACTACAGGAACAGTATTGCATAAGTTGGCTATCCTGTATAATAAATTTGCAATATTTGTGTTAGATGCCCAGTGGAGACAACATCATTGCTTACTTTACAGAGAATTAGGGTGGCCTGGATTGGGAAACTGCCGATACTTGCATACTATAGAGATAATGCACAGACTGTACAAAAAACAGTTACCTAATTGTATACTAGAAACAATGGAAATTAAGAATGGTAGATCCAATTTAAGATCCACAGAAGGGGTCGAATTTTATAACAATATAAGAAGGACTTGTATAGGCAGGGCATCATTTTCCCATAGAGGGTCAGTTGCCTGGAATTATTTACCAATTGAACTTAGAAATAGTACAAGTCCAATACATCTTGGTAACATAAAGAATTAAATGATCAAAGAAAGCTTTAAACTCCAGAGCTGTTGCTCTGACTTTCGTATAGGATAGTTGTTCCCCTTCCCCCATTCCTTGTGTAACCCCCCTAGAAATGGGGGTTCCTAAAAGCCTTTCTCGGAGCTTGCCTAAGTGCTCCCTGGCTGGCGTTTGGTGTAATGCCACTTAAATGTGGGTGCTGTGAGTGCTTTCAGAGCCTCCACGTACTGTCTCTTTAAGAGCTGTCTTCTTGCAGACATAATTAGTTTGTATGGGGAACTGTGTGTTTTCATGCTCGAATCCCACCCGAGCTGCTGTCTAATCACTCCATTTCTGCAGTCGCTAAGAGCGCAGAGGGACCCCAATTGAAAGCTGTAATTAGTTCTGGGGGAAAATGTGGAGTGACAGTAAAAATGCAGTTTGTCTAAGCTGCCTTTCTTGCAACTTGAACTCTGTTTGTGTTGCCCCTCCATTTTGGACCTGAACTGCCGAATTGGACCAATCAGTGTGGGGGGCCTTTAAAATGGAGTCTGCTGGGGCAAATCAGAACTTGGACTCTCATCTGGAGCTTGCTGTAAAGGGGCTGTGTGGCAGGTGCCTCTGGGAGTTGCAGTTTGGACCTTGGCACCTTTTTGCACCAACAGAGGGAGCCCTGCTGTGATTGACAGCTCAACCAACCAACCGAACTTGTGTGGGTCTGAAGAAAGTGGCCTGAACTGTTGCTGGCAAGGCAGATGCGAGGTGACTGTGAGAGGAGAATGAGCTCTGTGCTGTAGCAGCATGTAGTTTGCTCGGGAAGCACGTGGGAGGCCCTAAAGTTGGCCTGCAGCCATTAGAGAGTGTGCATCAGGCTGATGACGAGTTTCGGAAGAGGAAGAAGAAGTACAGAACCAGGCTTGCCCTGTAGAAGACCGAAGTTTAGCTGAAGTGCGATTGGCCTGTCAGGAACTGAAGCTGCTGTGAGTGCTCCCGGGTTTTGCAGTGTTTTGCGATCGGGGTTCGAGGAGCAGCTGGCCTGGTATAGTAATTTCCGTTACATGTGAATGTGCTTATTGCTTGTGGGGAATCACAATTTTTACTTCCCCTTGCTGTGAGTTGTGAACAGAAGCTAGAAGCAGCATCCAGTCTGATTAGAACTGAATCTGTCTTAAATCAAATGCAGTTGGACCCTGTCACAAGGGTCTTGTCTCCCTGTCCTGCTTTTCTGGCAATCCAGAGCGACCATCCTCCATCTGGTTCTCTGTTTGGGGCATTGTGAGTACAAATCAGGGTAGCTCCCTGCGTCTTTCATTTAATCAAAGTATGTCAACTGATTGCTTGTGTTTCTTTTCCATGAACTGTGCCATCCAGCTCCGGATTACAATTGTGTGTTGTGCATGTATTTTCTTCTTGTAACGCCCCATCTAGCTGCACCAGCCAGCCAACCCCGGGCAATGGACCTGGCTAGCCTGCCCCCCCCATCGTGGGTACCCAGAGAGTGTGACATTTAGACCCTAAATTGCATGCACAGTACAGTGATTTGTGTGTTTACTGCCAATCAACCTGATTTGCCCCTTCCCTGTTACTGTCCCATGAATAAACCAGATTTGTTGTTATTGAACTATATACTGTTTGTGGTGTCAGTACCTATAGAACCAGCCTTGCATTGTGTTTGTGTATATTGCCTAACCTCGTTTTACAGGAGGTCCTCGGAGACATGCTGCAAGAATCAGTCCTGAGGGTAAGTGGCTACTATATGTGTAAGAAGTGTGCATATGTGGGGTCTTGGGAAGGTAACTCCCGTGTACTGCGTGGGCCGCTAGTGGGAACAAAGGGGGGTCACAGTGTCCCAGAGGGTTGTACCCAAGCTAGTTTAATCACTACTAACCCTGACCTCTGGGTGGAGGCACCCGTCTCTGGAACTAGGCCCCTTAACCTGTCACTAGCCATATAGGCAGGGGTAGTAGCCCTTAGGATAGCTCCACCTAGGGGTTACACTTGTTTATGCGATTATGCAGTCCCAGTGTTAATGTATGTAACAATGTATTTTAACATGAATGTATGCCTATAATGAACATAACGTATGAGATTTGAGTCACGTACATGACTGGAAGTAATGTACTTTATTTGTTTTATTCAGTGTATTTATACTATAGATACTGCAACGTAGAACCCTGTTTTCTGTGGTACCCATTGTAAATGAGTCCTGTGGCTCAATTGGGTTACAACCATGTTCATGTTTTCTTGTACTGATTAACATGAATTAAGTTTTACTACTAGAACAGCCAGTTGTGGTGGAAACAGAAGTCAGGGGAACAGGAGCAAGCCTAAGGTAACCCCAAATAAAACCCAACTCAGCTCGATAATTACATTAAGATCAGCAATTATTTGGTTAGTAGCCATTGACTAGTGCCTCACCCATTTCAGAGTTCTGCTGTGCCCAATCATTGCTGTTCTAAGAATTAGCCTGGGGTGTGTCCATCTTACGTGAAGGTATCACCCCACTACAGCGACATTGCCAACAGCAACAGATCTCACCAGGTCGCTGTGGTGCGGTGTGGTGGTCCGCTGTGGAATGGCTCCGCGACTCCTGGTGTTTCACCCCATCCCCGATACAACTCTAAGTCAGAGTTGTATATTTAGAAGATAGAGTGCCCCTACATGGGGGTGTGGAGGCAAAGCCCCCACAGAAAAAGACTGTTTCCCAATGGGAGCAATGCCAACAGTTGGCATTGTTCCCATTGCTGTCGGGGATGTCAAGGACATCCCCAATGATATCAAGTGGTGGAACCCTTATGTGAACAAGTCTTGCCTTGACCTCCCAGTAACGGATATGAATATCACCCATGTCTCTGCTGTTAATTTAAAATAATGTGTGTGAGAAAAAACAAGCCCGAGGCTCCACGTAAGGTGCCACCACTGGACCTGCCCTGCCTACCGTGTTCCTTGCTAACTGTTTACTGTGTTGTTCCCTTTCATAGTAACATAGTAGCTGATGACAGAGAAGGCCCACTAGGCCCACCTAGTCTGCTCGTATTCCCTGCCTGCATCAGTGGCTGCTGACCATACTTGATCATTGGCTTTTGCCTCTCTTCCCCACATCTAGGGTTCCCTTATGTCTTTCCCATGCATGTTTGAATCCCCCACTGTGTTAGCACCTATCACTTTTAAAGTAGGCGCTCCTCCCAACAACTGTCTTCACATCTCTCCTTAAACTTTTAAAAAGAAAATAATTTTTGTGTGAGAAAAAAAAGCTTGGGGGTCTACGTCAGCTGCCACCACTGGACCTGGATTGCACTGCCAGTAAAGGCATGTAGTGTCTGAACAAAGTGTTGCTTACTTCCTTTCCTCCCAGTAACTGTCTTAACTTCTCCCTTGCCATTTTATTAAAAATAAAAACTTGGTGTGTGAGACAATAAAAAGCCAGGGACTCCATGTCAGGTGCTACCACTAGACCTGGACTGTCCTGCCAGTAAAGGCGTGTAGTGTCTGTACAAAGTACTGCTTACTTCCTTTCCTCCCAGTAACTGTCCTATCTTCTATTTTGTTATTTTATTTTTAAAAAATTGTGTGTGAGACAAAAAAAAAAGCCCAGGGCTTCATGTCAAGTGCCACCACTGGACCTACCCTGCCAGCCATGTTCCTTGCTAACTGTTTCAAGTGTGTTGCTTCCTTTAAACTGTCTTAACATCTCTCCTTATATCTTTAGAAAGAAAATAATTTGTATGTGAGTTAAAATAAAAGCTCATGGCTCTACGTCAGCTGCCACCACTGACTCTGGACTGCCCTGCCAGTAAAGGCAAGAAGTCTCTGAACTAAGTGTTGCTTACTTCCTCTCCTCCCAGCAAGTGTCATATCATCTCCCTTGTTATTTTATTAAAAAAAAAAAGTATGTCAGACAAAAAAGCCCGAGGCTAAACATCAGGTGCCCCAGTGGACTTGCTATGCCAGACATGTTCCTTGATACCTGTTTGAACTGTGTTGCTTCCTTTAATCTGTCTTCATGTCTCTCCTTATACTTTTAGAAAGAAACTAATTTGTGTGTAAGAAAAAAAGCTTGGGGCTCTATGGGTCAGGTGCCACCACCGGACCTGCCCTGCCAGTAAAGGTGTGTTCCTTCCTAAGTCACAGTGTCTAAGCTAAGCGCTGCTTGACATCATCTGTCACATCTCTCCTGTCATACTTTTAAAAAGAAAAAATCTGCGTGTGAGAAAAGAAAGCCTTGTTTGCTACCAGCCTGCGAAGATGTCCACTTTATTTTGTAAGTGGTAGCAATTGTGTAGCTAAATTTTAGTTACAAAAAAAAAAAACAATTAAGGAGCTTTGTGTGTCACCGGCATGATTGAAGGCATCAGTTAAATTCTGTAAGTGGCAGCAGTGGTGTACCTCTGCATTTTAGTTACAAAAAAAAAAAAAATTAGGGGCCAGCCTAACTGTTGGGTGCCAGCCATTGCCAGAAGATAGATTTCTGTTTAATTTAGCCCATCTCATCATTGTCCAGTTCTCTAAGTCAGTCAACTGGAGCATTACCAAGCTGCTAAGTGTCAAATAAAAACTACAGCAAACTTCGTTAGAGAAAAAAAATTATTGCAATAGTAAGTACAATGCAGAAACTAACAAGCTTTGGTTTTAAATTAACTCAGAAACACAAACATCATGATGATCAATATGCTACTGCATCAGAGGTCACAACGCTAGTCGGTCCAGATGTTATTGTTCAAGAGACTCCCAGCACCTACTGTAATAAAGATAAAAACACCTCTAAGCACAGACCAATTGGTTTTTATACTGGCTGGCTAAAGAAAACAATGGCATGTTTTGTGCATTTTGCATCAAACAGAAACAGATGCTCAAATCAGGAACAGTTTGGGTAATGACTGGGTGCAACACATTCAGAGAAGATGCTGTAAAGAGGCATCAGACAGTTTTGTTTATACTTGGGTTTATTCTTGGGTTTTTGGGAAGTAGTAGGCTTAGAGACTATTAATAACTGCCCCCTGCTTCTCCGTGGATGCCACCGAGCAGGCTGCCATCTTTTATCAAATTGTCCAATTTTAGTTTTAAGGGTAAGGACATTTTTAGAATACACGATGTCCTGAGGTAACATGTTCCATTGTGTGACTGATATCGGTACAAAAGCATGCTTCCTAGGATCCCTTTTAGGGATTTTGTTTTCAATCAGTTGTAGTTTGTGACCTCTTAAATCATGTTTGGGTATGCTGGATTCTAAGCCCGATTCATTGAACAAATGTTCATCTTGTAAAATTTTAAATAAAAATATCAAGTCACCCCTAGATCTGTCCCTCAATGAAAATAATCCTAAATCTTGAAGCCTCTCTCCATAAGGTTTATTTTTGCATTTAAAAATTAATTTTGTGTATCTACATTGTGTTTTTTTCAATGAGATCAATATCCTTCCTTAAATATGGATTCCAAAATGAGAACTATAATCCAGATATGGATGGATATATGCCTTGTATAATAGCAACAGTACGGCCTCAGATCTGCTCAAAATAGCACGTTTCATGTAATTAACTGAGTTATTTGATTTAATGGCCACATTTGTACAATGATCACTGGTCTTAAGGTTGCTCCTAATAAGTATTCCTTAGTCCATAACCTTATTAACAGATCTGAGTTTAACACAATTTTTATGATAATCTTAAGAAACATTAGTTCTGCCAAAATGCATAACTACACATTTATCAGTATTGAATTCTAAACAGTTGTTATTAGCCCAGTCTACTATACTGTAAAGATCTGACAATAGCTTTGTTCTATCCAGAAACTAAGTTATCTGTCTGACCGCTCAGAGCGTGTAAAAATTAATGGGACCTACTCAGACTTCTGTCCCATCTTTTCTGGGGTTCCCCAGGGCTCCATTCTGGGCCCCTTACTATTCTCCCTTTACCTTAACACCCTTCCACGCTCTTGCTCGGGGAACATTCTATTGTACACTGATGATGCAGTCATCTTTGCCTCAAATTGTAACCCTACTGCCCTCCAGGACTCGCTGCAGAAGTCCTTCACTGAAGCCGAGGGCTGGTTCAAGGAACATAGATTGGTGATAAATCTTAAAAAAACAAAAACCATGTTCTTCACTCATCCCCAGAACAAGTCCTGCAACTTCAAACTCCTCATTCACTCTGGGTCCGCATTCCCACTCGAACAAGTTTGCTCTTATAAATACCTAGGGATCCATTTTGACCCCTCCTCTCCTTCCATGGACACATCGCTGCCTAGCCACTGCCACTAATATCTGATTGGGCATCTTACATTGGTATAAACACTGCCTCCCCGGGCTCTTGACTCATGATCACCTCCTCTATCCTGTCCCTAGTGGACTATGGACTGCGGTGTATGGTGCTGCTGATCAGACCGCACTCCATAAAATTTGCACTTCTCTGAATAAGGCCTGCAGGTTAATTACTGGAGCATCTAGGATGACACACACCTGTCTACTGTATGCTAAAGCACTGGTACTTGATCTCGAGCAGCGCCTCAAATATCTTACCTGTACCCTTACAAAAGACCCTCCTTGGGCTTTCCCCACCAGGATTGACCACCACCATCGCCACTCTGTCCCACTAGTTCATACTGGACCTCTGGGAAAACCTCTCTTGTTATCCCTAGAGCTAGGACCTCTCACGGCCAAGAGCCTTCAGCTTTAGGGCCCCCTCCTGGTTCAACACACTGCCCCTCCATCTCCAAGCTCCAACTATATTTCGTTTTCAAAACTTCTCACGTAACCACCTTATTAACACCCGATGCTGTAACTGTTGCTAGTCAAAAGTTGCACTCAATACTTATGACAAAGCTTATTACTAAGCTGCTAAGGATGACAAAACTCTGGTATTGTTTGCATCCATCCTACCTGTACCAGCTTGTTTGTATCTATGTCTTAATTTACTGTTATACTTATGTGTTGTACTGCTATACTGTGTATTTTGGTTTGTCTTACTGTGACAAGGTACCTTTGTAAATGAGCCTATGGCTCAAAGGTTTTCCAAACTGCTGCTTAAATAAAATAAAAAATAAATAAAATAACTAAGCTGCCCAATTAAGTGTCATCTGGAAATTTCTTTAAACAATTATTGCTGTTCATTTGTAGATCATATATATTTATGTATTTATTTATTTAGTTAGTTAGTTTTTGTTAACTGGGTAAGTGCACTAGACAAATCCTGCCTATTTTCAGGCACGACCCAGGGAAGGGGGGATACAGATGAATGCCAACTGACCTTGAACCAGATTAAGCTGTTGGTGGTATTTTTTAGTGAATGAGGGAAATGTGGCCAGGACACCGGGGAAATTCCCCTACTCTGCTGGCGCTCTGTGGCCAGTAGGGGAGCTGGCCTTTGTTGCACGATAGCCACTTTGGAAGTGCGTTTGGAGGTGGAGGTTGTGTCAGCTGCTGGAAAGGGCGCTGTACAGCGTTGTGACACAGATTTGAAAGTTTCAACAGGATCTGATATTGAAAACAACGCGCTTTTTCACAATGCTGTTTCGTCTACTGAGGCTTTACCTGTCTCGAAGGCTATCGAAGGGAGTTCCTTAAAGGCTGATATAGCGGAGGCTCCGGGATGTTTTCTGATTGAGACTTCATGTACTGCAGCTTTAATGGCGTTTTATTTACCTCTGGTGACTGGGAATGCGGAAGTGTGTTTGGAGAGAGGCAGCGTTTTGACGTCTATGGCTCCGGCTTGCAATACGGGTTGTATCCATGGAGTTGGTGTGGCTGGATTAAATGTTTTGGTCCAGAAAGCCGAGGATGAGGTTATTACTGTTGAAGAATCATCTCAGCAATGGCGGTCGATGGAGGAGGAAGCCGAGGTGGTGTTAACTGACTCTTTGCAAAAAGAAGAAGAGGTTGTGAGTACTGTGCAGCTGAAGGTTGCATTTCCCACAATTACCCTGCAAAGAGAGACTGGGTTTGTTTTCAACCCAAGGAGAGGGGGTGTTGGGGGTTTGAATCTTGATGCCCCTATTACTTATCAAACAGAGGTTAATGTACAAATGGGGGTGACAGAGTTTAGTTTTGGTTCCTCAAAAAGTTCTGAGACAAAATGAAGTATGGCCCCTAGTCTACATAATGAGGTTAGTGCAGGTATCCCCGTGACCCCTGAAGAGTTGCCTGCTACACCTCTTAGTTTTGAGAGTCACAATGCAAATTGGTCTCCTCAGGGTGCCTTGGTGGCAGCAGGGTGGAAACAATTAGGTAAAGGGGTTTGGACTCCTGATCCTGTATGGGATTTCTCTCTGGACCTAAATAAAACTTCTCCTATGTGGAAACCAGGTACGGTGCAAGGATCAGCAAGCAACATCGATGGGGAAGACCAGAGTGCTAAGACAAAAGACATTATTACAGACCTTTTACCTACTTTGTCTGAACTTCCTAAAAAACAACAGGTGTCTGAGGGATCTAAGTCTGGGGAAGATCCTTCGGTTGTAAAACCCCTTATGTCTGCATTATTTTCACAATGTAACAGGAAGCTGCACCCAGACGTAATGCAGTTCGTATAAGATATAAAGGGGGGCTAACAGAGAGACCGGATAGGTATTATGTGGGAAAATCCCTGATAAAAGATTCTTTGTCTTTTTCCCCGAGAGATGTTTTTGCTTTTATTAACATCTCGGGTGAGGATAACTTTGATATTAGCTTTCGTTCTCCCTCCTTATTGGAATTATTTTGGGAACAGTATAATCAGGTGAAATTCTCACCCTTATGGACCCCCTTTTTGGTTATTCCTCTCACAAAACCATTGATTAAACATGTCACAGTAATGTTTAGGAATGAGGGTGTGCATGTCAAGGATATTTCCTACTGGCTATCCCAGAAATGCGATGTTCAGAGTGACCCTGAGCCTATTTTGGATTCCGAGCATTTCTGGATGGGAGGTTGGAAATTCAAGGTGAAATTAAGGCAGTCTCATATGGGTGTGGAGCATATCCCTAATTCTTTTTTGTTGGGGAGGGATGGGGGGTCTGTTTTTATAGTGGCCAACCCAGGGCTTATTATAGATGTGGTTCCAGAACTCACCTTTCCAGCACATGTGACCAGCCAAGATCTGATAACTGTGGTGAAGTTGGTCATGTCACAATGCTATGTAATAATGCTACCAAGTGTGATCTTTGTGAAGAACAAAATCATGCCTTTCGAGATTGTCCATGGGCAGCACAGAATAAGGTTGGTTGTGGTAACTTGGATTTGATTATCCAAAAAGCCCAAGATGCTAAGGAAAGACAGCAGGGGGATTGTGGTACCTTGAAGCCCCCTTCTTTGACCCAGAGCACTGTAGAAACTCATGTGGTGGAAATCCCAACTCGGCCTCAGGCCTCCGCTGATATAGCTATTAAAGAGGAGGTGTCAGAGGGGGTTTCTGTCCTTTTGCAGCCAGTTTGTTATAAAGGCCCAGATGTGGATTCAGTACCTGATACTGCTTCCCACCTTCCTTTACCTCCCAGAAGATCTGGTAGAAATTTTAAAACAATCCCGCCCCTGAACCTGAGCCTCTGGAAACTAAAAATTCCTATGCAGCCTTATTTTGGGGGGATTCTGAGATGGACCTTGGGGATACAGACTGCCAAAAATCATTACAGGATGCATTGGCACCCCCTAGGGATGATTATAAAGAAAAAAAAAAAAAAGAAAAGGCGGAAAAAATGAGATAAAGTTTCTTTCATTTCAAAAAAATTAAATGGGTTTTCTATGGGCCTCCTTAAATATACATAGTATTTTGAATACACAAAAGAGACGGGCTGTGTTTCAGTTACTTCATGATTCCCAGATTTCAATATGTTTTTTACAGGAAACCTGGATGTTTTCTAAAGATCAAATTGTTTCCTTAAAGGGATTGGCCATGGGGACCGTCGTGATTGGTCCTTTGGGGAAGACAGGCTGAGGGTTGGGATTCTCTTTAATTCATATCAGTTGGTTTTGTATAAATTGATAGATTTATTTCCGGGTAGGGTGCTAATCATAGATGGGAAATGGAATGCCAATACTTTTAGATTTATTAATATTTATAACCCCCAAACAAAAGCAGCTAGGGTTGCTTGTTTGAAAGGGATTCAGCCTTTTTTAGTTACGTCCTTACCCATTCTTTGGGATAGAGATTTCAATTGCGGTATAGGAGCAAACAAGAGGGGGTCAAACAAAAAAACCTATTGTGATTCCAACTGTTTAAAGGACATTGTTAAAACTGCAGATTTCGTTTCCTGTGAAGCTTTTGGTTCTGATTGCTCTGGTGGAACCTTTTTTAAGGGGAAAAGGGGGTTCACAATCGATTATCTTTTTATTTCTAAAACAATCCCAGTGAAACATTCAATTACAGTTCCAGTAGAGTTTTCTGATCATGTTCTTTTACAGGTAGAGGCAGGAGTTGTTTTAGGACAAGAGAAACAAAGGAAAAGATGGAAACTAAACACTTCTATCTTACAAGATCAGTTTGTTCTAAATTCTATTAGATTAATTCTAAAAGCTAGATTATCTGTGGTGTTTTTGTACCCCAATATGGGAGTATGGTGGCAAGAAACAAAAAGAGATTGCATTATATGGTTTAAAAAATATAGGATCCGTTGGAGGAACTCTGAGTTTTTTGCCTATTTAAAATTAAGATCCCAATTACAATACCTACTTATGTTGGCAAATTCTTCCAGACAGGATTTTTCTGTACAAATAGAGTCTATTAAGTCACAAATGAGGGGCTTCCAATACGACAGAGCAAAAACTTTACAAGCTTTGATAACCAATCACATGAGGAAATCAGTTGTTGGTGATCCGTTTGAATTATGTAAATCAATTAAGGATCATTCATCTTTAGAATTTTTAGTCCACAGGGGTTGTAGAGTGGACACAGTTGTCTCTATAGGAAATAAGATTACCGCTCACTTTCAGGAATTACAATCCACACATTCTCCTTCTTTACAACAGATAAACCAGTTTTTAGGCCCCCCCTCCAGATATGGGTTAAATCAAGGTATGCTGAATGATATTAAAAGACCTTTCTCTCCTTTGATGATAGAAACGGTAATTAACAACTTAAAATCTAATGTTTCACCTGGGTTGGATGGTCTTTCCAATTCTTTCTATAAAACTTTTCATACGGAGTTAGTCCCTTGTTTGGCTTTAGTTTTTAATAATTTCTTAGATGGTGACTTGATTCCATTTTTTTTTTCAGAAGGTTTACAGATATATATTTTTAAAACAGGGGATAAGAGGGATTTGGGGAATTGGAGACCAATCACATTGCTAAATTCTGATTATAAGATATTGGCAACTTTGATTAATAATAGATTGAAAAATTTGGCTAGTGTAGTTTTTTCTCCAGCTCAGCATTGTGGACCTCCGAATAGAAGAATCCAGTCGGTACTTTGTACTATTAGAGATGTCATTGAACACTTGAATGACTCAGGAGAGTCAGGGTGTTTACTATCTTTGGATCTTGAGAAGGCCTTTGATAGAGTCAGTCACCCCTTTTTGTTTTCAACTTTAAAATTTTTTGGGGTACCCGCGGGTTTGCTTCATTTGATAAAAGGGCTGTATGCCACTGCGTTGGTGCATCCAGTAATCAAAGGGGACTTAGGGTCAGGTTTTGTCATGGGAAGTGGAGTAAGGCAAGGTTGCCCCTTAAGCCCCCCCTCCTATACATTTTCTCTTTGGAGCCCCTTATTAGAGCAATAAGCACTACCTCTATGTGGACAGGTGTGCATATCCCTTTAACAAATTCTTGCTTAACCATACAGGCATATGCAGATGATGTTTGTCTTTTTTTTACTGATGTTGCACAAATGGGAATATTTTTTCAAATATTTCAATCATATTCCAAATTGTCAAATGCCAAAATTAATCTTTCTAAAACCAGAGGTTCATTAATGGGATGTACCTATCAGATCCCCTTACAATACAATACTATAAAGGTTTCTACAGAACCCCTTACAATATTAGGGGTGGTTTTTGGATCCCAAAACCTCCCGGAGGTCAACTGGATTTCTGTATTAGATAAAGTGGAACTAAAAGTGAACAGATAGAAGAAGTTTAGATTTTCAAAACTGAAAAGAGTTCAGGTTTTGAAACAATTTATTTTACCATGTTTACAGTACTTAGCTGTCATTTACCCCCTGCCTGCCCAATTTGAAACAAGACTTTACAGCATTTATTTTCAATTATTATTGGGTAATAGACTAAACCCTGTTAAAAGGTGTTTTACTTACCTGGAAAAAGATCAAGGAGGTTTAGGAATGGTTGACTCAGTGGTTTTTGGTTTTTCATTATTTTTCTCCTTTTCATTGAAACAGTGTCTAGGACCACCAGATAATCAGGAGAGTTGTTTTTTTAGAGCTCAGTTGGGATGTTATTTAGCAGCTTGGCTGCAGTGTGCACCTAAATTATCCCCCCATTTTTCTTTACTGGAATTTTTAAGCCTGCGGCACGAAAACTGTATAAGTGGCAGGTAACCAAAAACCAGATCAAAGGGGGTTCACCTCGGAAATTATATAAAGAAATTGTAACATTCATCTATCCCTTAAAGCCTAGCTTTAAAAGTTGTCCTTCAGGACTGATTCCTAACATATTAGAACAGCTCAATAATCCCAGGCTACCGATACATATGTGGGAGGTCCAATGGCTTATAATGTATGGGAGGTTGAATGTTAGAGGAACAGCTAAATATAAAGCCAAGGAAGAGAGGATTTGTCCATATTATGAATGTGTTTATCAGGAGGAAACCATGGAACATTTTTTTCTACAGTGCTCTTTCCCATTATAATTATGGGCTTTTCTGGCCAAAAAATGGGATTTGAATTGGTTGGCATATTTAAATTATGATATATTAGTGATTGGCAACTTCCCTCCTAATTTAAGGAAGTATGAGAAGGGTACTTTGAGAGTACTATTTGCATGTTTACGGTTTTGCCTTTGGCAAGTAAGATGTCAATGGGTATTATATCTAAAAAGGACTTCTCTAGAGGGGTTTCATGTGGATGTAGTAAATGAATTGAGGAAAATCTTTGTTACAGATACACAATTGTATAATGTAGATAAAGACAGGAAATGGTGGAAAGGATTTTCACATATTATCAAATATAAATAGAAGGTTGATGATTTTCTTCCTTTGTTTCTCCACCTTCCTTTTTCTTTATGTGTTTTTATTTTGGATAGAAGGGTTACTTTAGGGTTGTGAAAGGTGACGAAGTATATAGTAGATGTTTATTTAAGGTTTTCTTTTTTTTTTTTTTCCTCTGTTGTTTTTCTTTATTATTGATGAGTTGGGATGTATAGTTATGTTGTTCTATGTTGCGGAATTTTTTGGCTGATTTGTATTTATGTTTCTATTGCAATAAAATCACCCCTACTCTTTTCGATAAGTGCTATGGAATCTTTAACATCCACCTGAACTACCACCAATCCAGGCAGATGGGACCTCAGTTTAACATCTCACCCGAAAGATGGCACCTCAGAAATGTTAAAGAGTAGTGGACCGAAGACTGACCCCTGTGGAATGCCACTTTTTACCCTACCTTCCTCTGATACAAAACTGTTTATCCTAACCGTCTGTCTTCTGTTTGCAACCAAGCCTAGACCCATTTTATGAGTTGGTTATTGATGCCTAAATTAATCATTTTAGATATTAATATATCATGGGATACAGTGTTGAAGGCCTTTTTTTAAATCCAAGTAGAGGACATCCATATCATTGTTATTATTTAAACTTCCACTAACTTTTTCATAGAAAGTAATAAGATCAGTGTTGCAGGATCTACCCTTAACAAAGCCATGCTGTGCACATAGTCTATGTGACCTATCCCAGACATATCTTCTATAATTCTATTCTTTATAATACCTTACATGATTTTACTGACAATACATGTTAAACTAACTGGTCTATAATTACCCAGTACATAGTTACTTCCCTTTTCAAACAAAGGAATTATCGATGCCATTCTCCAGTCCAGGGGTATAGTACCTTCATTTAAAGATTTATTACATAATTGTTAAAACTGGTGCCAGTTCATGCCTTGGTTACCTCATTGTTCTAGGGTGTAACCCAACGGGGCCTGCTGACTTATTTGGGTCCAGGGGTGAAAGTTTATCATAAAAAAATGCTAACATCTATCGGGTCCTATGAGGTCATATTCAAAAAGGTATTGTAATTAGATGATACTTGACCACTTTCTTTACTAAATATGGAGCAGAAATAGTTATTAAAAAGATTAACCATATCATGCTAGCCTTGCTTGTTGAGCAGAAAGCAGCTATCTAAAAGAAGCTACATTTTCTTATTAATTTAATACTTATATCTCAGCAGGAGTCACTGTCTGTTGAGATTAAGCAGACAGATACTTTATTAGAAGTAGAAGGGGTCTTATTTAGGGTTAAAAAAGAAAAGAAAGAAAGTCAGTGTGTGTTTTGTGCTGGGAAGGGTACTGTATTAACTAACTTTGCTAAACCAGTAGGAAGCGAGAGAGAGAGAGAGAGAGAGAGCTTAATTGGGGGTGTGGCTTAGACATTATAAAAGCAGGTGACTCAATTACAACTTCCTGTTGCAAGCCTTTTTTCTTACTAATTGCCCTCCATCCCACCCCCAAGCCAGTTCTACTTTTATAGCCACTGGATTTGACTGTCAACAGGAACTTCCTGTTTGGCAGTAGGAAGGGAAGGATCATAGGGAAACATTGGTTTTGTCAACCCTAAAGGAAAAAAGTAGCTCACTCTCCCCCCAGCTGCTGGTGGTCTGACATTGAGCAAGGAAGAAGGAGGCTACTGAAGAATATAGGAAGTTGCTGTCCCAGAACAGGAAGGGTGAGAGCTGTAACTAGAGGAGAGAGTATGCATACAGAGAAACAGGAGAGGGGACACAAAATAAGACATGACAGGAGTGGTGCAGTGCAATGGCTGTGGGGCGGCAGTGTTCTGGGAGACATTCTGGAGGCTGCAATGCTGCCCTATTTGCAGGCACCTCTCTGGTCTGAGGGAGGAGGTTGCCCATCTCCAAGCTGACCTGGCTAGGATTCGTGAAACCTCCTCCCCCACCCAGGGACCACCAGGGCCAATGCCATTACCTCAGAGGTTGCCAAGAAAGAGGAGAGGCTGGACCAGGGTGGGCTCAGGGAGGGAGAGGGTGGTGGAACAGAGTTGCATCCCTCCAGCTGTATCTCTCCACAATTCATTCACTCTTCTTGTGGATAGTGGTTCCTCTACGGAGGAACCTGCAGTGGAGATCAAGGAGGATGCTGGGAACCTTCACAAAGGAGACCCACAGGAGGGTGGCATGGGACCCCACAGGGGAAGGAAACAACTCCTGGTGGGAGACTCAATCATTAGCGGGGTAGAAATGGGGGAGGAAGGGGAGAGGGAGGTAAGGTGCCTGCCTGGTGCCTTGGCTTGGAGGGACAGGAAGCGAATCCTCAGGATCGTGGGAGCAGCTGCATGAGGGAGGAAGCTGGATGTCATTGTACACCTAGGGGAAAATGATCTGGCTAGGAATGGGATCAGAACAGTGCAAGAGGAGTTTGTAGAGCTGGGGAGGGGCATTAGACAAGTAGCGCATATAGTAAACTTCTCGGAGGTGCTGCCTGTCTATGGTAAGGGTGATGCTAGGGTACTCTTCACCGGGGAATTCAATGAATGGTTAAAAAACTGGTGCGGAGCTCAGGGTTTTGGCTTCATTGGGGACTGGGAGCCACTCTGGAGGATGCAGACCTATACTGGTGCGATGGTCTGCATCTGTCCAGAGGGAACCAGGATCCTAGATGAGAGGTTTAAATGCTTCATTGGCAAGCATTTAAACTAGCCAAGGGGGCACTGAAAAGGAGAAGGGAAATCCCAGACTTCCCCCCACAAAACATGGTAATTAGTGAGGTAAACACCAAGGTAGAGAAGTCATTAGGGAGCAGAACAGAGGTAAATGTAAAAAAAGGCAAAGGCAGTAAGGACAGGAATGGGGCTAAAAGGTGTAAGGCCATCAAAAAGTGGAGGGTGATGAGTACCAATACCATAGTCTGTGTAACAAGCTTCCTGAACTAGTGGCCTTGATGGAAGAGGGTTTCCTGGATATTGTGGCAGTCACAGAAACATGGTACACAGAGAACCATGACTGAGATGTCAATATACCAGGATACACAATCTACAGGAGGGACAGGGAGGGTAAAAGAGGAGGAGGAGTAGCTCTCTATGTAAAGGAAGGGTTCAAAGCAACAGAACTAAAGAGTAAACAGGGAGCAGATGAGGCACTCTGGGTCACAATGGAGACAGGAAATGGCACCACAATCTGCATGGGGGTTGCATACAGACCCCCATCTCAGGGGGAGGGAATGGACAAGGAAATGATAGAAGGCTTCCTTAGAATGGCAGAAAAATGGGAGATATTGTTGATGGGGACCTGAATATGCCAGATGTTAACTGGAGCACCTTTGCTGCAGGCACATCCAAGAGCAGGGTCATTCTTGATGCCCTACAGGGGGCATGCCTCAGACAGCTAGTATTGGAACCCACTCGGGAGGGAGCAATCTTAGACCTGGTACTCTCAAATGGGGACGGAGAAAGAATCTCAGATTTAGAAGTGGGTAGCCATCTGGGAACAAGCGACCACCAAACAGTGTGGTTAACGATAAACACAGCCATACAAAAGCAAGAGTATTGGACATTAGGAGGGCTGAATTTGGGAAAATGAGAGAGTGCCTCAGAAAAGCACTAGCAAACAGGCAAGAAGGAGGGGTGGAAGAAAAATGGGGAGTAATCAAATCAGCCATCACAGAGGCAACAAGCCTTTGTGTAAAGCAAATCAACAAAACACAACGAAGGAAAAAAATGCTATGGTTCTCAAAAGAGGTGGCAGGAAAGGTTAAGGAGAAAAGGACAGCATTCAGGAAATATAAGGAAACACAGAAGGAGCAGGACAGAGAACTTTATCAGTTAAAGCAGAAAGAGGCTGGGAAGGCAGTCAGAATAGCAAAGGCCCAAACTGAGGAAAGGATAGCCAACTCTGTTAAGAAGGGGATAAGACCTTTTATAGGTACATTAGGGAGCAAAGAAAGACCAAAGGAGGGATACTGAGGCTTAATAAAGGGGAGGGAATGTGGGTAGAGGGTGACAGTGAAAAAGCAGGGATACTGAACGAATATTTCTGCTCAGTATTCACAAAGGAAGAGGAGGGGGAGGTACCTAAACCAAACAAGAGAAACACTCTGAAGATGAGGGTCGATACCAGTCCATCTACAGAAGAAAGGGTTCTGAAATAACTAATAAAATTGAAGGTGGACAAAGCAGTGGGGCCTGATGGTATTCACCCAGGAATTCTAAAAGAACTAAGGGTAGAACTAGTGACACCGCTGACTACTCTCTTTAACAAATCATGGGAGGATGGGGTGGTATCTGAGGACTGAAGGAGGGTGGATGTGATTCCTCTTCACAAAAGTGGGAGCTGGACAGAGGCAGGAAACTACAGACCAGTTTGTTTGACCTCAGTGGTAGGGAAAATGATGGAATCATTTCTGAAGGAAAGAATTGTTGAGTACCTAGAGGCCAGTGGGGCACAGGACCCAAGGCAGCATGGATTCACAATGGGAAGGTCATGTCAGATGAATCTAATAGATTTCTTTGATGGGGTGACCAAAGTAAAAGACCAGGGAGGGGCTGTGGACATGGCCTACCTAGATTTTAGCAAGGCATTTGATACAGTCCCACACAAAAGATTAATATACAAGTTAGCCAGCCTTGGAGTGGGTCCCAAGGTGGTAGCCTGGATAAAAAATTGGCTAGACAATAGGATGCAAAGGGTAGTAGTAAATGGAGTCCATAGTGAAGAAAGGAGGGTTACTAGTGGGGTACCGCAGGGTTCAGTACTGGGACCGATCCTTTTTAATGTCTTTATAAGTGACAATGCAGAGGAACTGGAAGGAAAAGTATGTATCTTTGCAGATGACACAAAGACCTGCAACAGGGTTGATACACAAGATGGAGTGGAAAGGATGAGAAGGGACTTGGCAAGGTTGAAGGAATGGTCAAATGTATGGCAGCTCAGATTCAATGCAAAGAAGTGCAAGGTAATGGACCTGGTAATCAAAAACCCAGGGGAAGAGTACACAATGGGGGGTGAGATACTGGCAACAGTAAAAATTGAAAAGGGACCTGGGGGTAATTTCATCAGAAGACCTAAAGGTGGGCAAACAATGTGAGAAGGCAGTAAGGAAGGAAGGCTGGGGGGGATACTAGGATGCATAGGGAGAGGCATCAATAGTAGAAAACAGGAAGCTGTTATCCCTCTATACAGACAGTTGGTGAGACCCCATCTGGAGTACTGTGTGCAGTTCTGGAGACCCCATTTCCGCAAAGACATAGACAGAGTGGAGGCTGTCCAGAGGAGGGCAACCAAAATGGTGCAGGGTCTGCACCAGAAGACATATGAAGAAAGACTAAAGGAGCTTAATATGTATACCCTTGAGGAAAGAAAGGAGAGAGGGGACATGATAGAAACTTTCAAGTACCTCAAGGGAATCAACAAAGTCCAAGAGGGTAGCATCTTTCAGAAAAAGAGATGTGCAAGAACAAGGGGGCACAATTTGAAGATAGAGGGGGGATGGCTCAGAGGTAATGTGAGGAAGTATTTTTTCACAGAGAGGGTCGTGGATGCATGGAACAGCCTCCCTGAAGAGGTTGTGGAGTCAAGAACAGTGGGGGAATTCAAGAATGCATGGGACAGACATAAGGCAGTCCTAGTGGGGGGTAGGAGAAAGTAAGCTGTTGGTTAACTAGGATCTGCAGCTTATCTGTTCGGTAGGAAAATGGGCAGACTATGTGGACCAAGCGGTCCTTATCTGCCGTCAAATTCTATGTGGATCCCTGTAAGTAATATTATCAATATTACTCTAGAGTTGCTTTTTGCTGAATTAAAGTAGGAGTAAAAAACCTTTAGATTCTCCCTCAAGGGAGCAACTTTGAATTCTGTATTTCTCCTACCTATCTTGGCCCTTTTAGTAGCCCTTAGTGCAATTTTATAGTTTTTAACATTCCTTTCTGATGTATTTTTCTTCATTAGTGAGAAGTTCTTCCTTTTCTTATTAATCAGCCTCGTTATCTTATTACTAAGCCGAGGAGGATTCTTCCCTTTACTATTATAATCCTTTTAACTGGGAACACATTTATCCATAAGCTCAGCAGTTATAAAAATAAGGAAAAAGATAGACTGTTCAGCATCCTTAGGCTCCAAGAAGGAGGCAGTATAGCGCAGTGGTCTAAGGCTCTGAGCTGCAAATTTGGTGACATCTAGCAGACCAGACCTGGGTTTGAATTCCACTTGCATACTGTGTGACCCTGAGCAAGTCACTTCACCTCCTTGTGCTCTCAGGTTGCTCCTGTAAAAAAGCTTTCAGCTTAGTGTGCTATACCTGGTTAAACAACTAAAAAAATAAATAAAGATTGTGTCCCAATTAATGCTCCTTAATTCATTTCTAATAGCAGTGTAGTTTGCTCTATTATAATTTTAATAATAGGTCTACCATTCATAATCTTTTTCCCCTGTTTATGGAATATTTTGTTGATAAATGATCACTATTACCAAATGGATCTCCTATAGCGATGTTATGGATGTCATCCTTAATGTTAGTAAATATCACATCAAGTACTGCATATTTCTCCCTCTTGTTAGTTCATTAACAACCTCATGTCATGAGTAACTATAAGATCAACAAACTCTGACTCCAGATTTGTTGATGCAGACATTTTAGCCCAGTCAATATTAGGCATGTTGAGATCGCCCATTATTATAATGTCTCTACCATCATAGAAATGTACAGTTTGTTGAATAAACATATCGGTAGCCTCAGCGCTGCTCTCTGGAGGCTGGTAAAATATCCCTACCATTAGTTGTTTTCCCATGATACCTGAACCAGTAATCCAGATGGATTCACACAAAGAATTGAACTCCTCAGGTGGGTCCGTTTGTTGACATTCAATGTTATCTCTGATAAACAAAGCAAAACCTCCCCCTCTTTTCCCCATTCTCTCTCTCTAATAAATAAATTATAACCACTGATTTGTTTACACCAGTTACTGGCATTGTCCCACCATGTTTCTGTTACACCAATAATACCTAACTTATGGCTACTGGCCAGAAACTCTAGCTCTAATTTTTTGTCAATATTCAAACTTCTAGCATTAAGAAATAGAACATTTAAGGAATTAATTTTCTGCTCTTTCTTCCAGGTTACTATCCTATGTATCAGGATTATTGTTGCTCCTTCCTCCCCATTTTTTTTAGTTTAAAGTCAAGCTAATGATATTTTCAATTCTAGTTCCCAAGATTCTGCTACCCTTAAAATTTAGGTGCAGACTATCTATGCAACATAAATATGGTTTGCCCCAAACTGCGTCCAGTTATCTTAGGAACTCAAACCCCATTTCTTCCTACCCAGTTTCTTAACCATAAGTTTAAATGCTTTACACTCTGAAGCTTCTGTTAAGTTGCACAACGTACAAGTAATACTTCAGAAAAAATAACTTTGCATCCGCTAGCTTTCATTTTGTTCCCCAGTTTAATGAAATCAGTTTTATATCCATCACTGATTTCCACCTAACATCATTAATCCCAATATGAATAAGAATGAGAGGATTGTCACCAGCTCCCTTAAGTATATTGTCCACCATGCTTGTTAAATTATTAATTTTTGCACATGGAAAGCAGCTAACCATCCTGTTGTGTTGATCAGATTTGCAAATATAGCTTTCTATGTATTTAATAATGGAGTCTCCCATCACAGTTGTCTTCCTGATTGTATGCGTTGGTATGACCGATAGTGACTCACCTAACGGTGGCAATATTGTATCATTTGTATCGGGACATGATTCTTTGCCAGTGGTGCAAATGGTAGACAAGAAGTACAGGAACTCGGGCACAGGCAAATATGAAATATAGAATGAAGATCCTCAATCTGAAGGATAGCTGTGTTGAGACACACCTATCTGTTTAGACATTAATAGATTCAGTTAGAGATACTGAAGTATTTCTAGCAAAATAGCACTGTTGTACAAGTCAAATGTTGTTATGGAAACCCTGATTTCAGGCCACAGGTCCAAAAACTGTCATTATGTTGCTGGTTTAAGAATTTCAGTTCCAGTGTCAGTGGGAAGAAGTATAGGAACTCCGTTCCTGCTGCAAAAAAGGTACAGGAACGGAGTTCCTGTGCATTCCTGTTCACTTTCATCACTGTTCTTTGCTAAGGGGATGAAACCTATTTGTCAGAGGAATTATGTTTTTTAATGCTCTGCACCCCCTTTTTTGCTTTCTTGTTATGGTTATCAACACACCAATCAGGATCATTTGAGGGAGAATTCTCCCAGGGCCTCTTCTTGCTTGATTTGGAGCTAGATTCTTTCTCTGCAGTGTCATGTTGGGGAGTCATAGAAGGGGATGGAGTAGGGGACAGAGAGATAGGAGACCTAAGCACAGCAAGTATTTCATTAATTTTTCTGAGATTAATTTCTTATTCTAATAAGACTATCTTATGTTTGAGTGCCTTAATTTCTTCACATTGGGCCCTATGCACAAATAGGCACAAGTTACACACAAATCGCATGTAACCCACCCGCACAGCACCGCCCCTGTGGACAGGTGCACACCAGCCATTATTTACTAATTAACAGCTGCCACCTGTCCATGACACCACTCCCCCAGCATGCAGGACTCAGCAGGGTGGCCGGGGTGGAGCTGCAGACCCAGGCGGGATGCCCAACCTGGGTCCCAGAGTGGATCCCATGTGCAGGTATGCGCGGGGCTGGGTACATGAATTGCCACTGTACATGTATCCAGCCCTGTGCACAATGGCCCCATATGCCAGGAACCCCCCCTTTGCCTAATACCCATCCCCGCACCATGGTCAGGTGCACAATGGAACCTCCGCAAAGCCCCGTACCAATGTGCATGGTACCCACCCCCACACATAGACATCCATGCCCTGCCACCAGTAGCAGCCATTCAGACCCCCGTCACACACAGCCCAGTTAATGGATTATCCAACTCATCCATGCCCTGACACAGCAGGTACTGAACCCCCCCATGGCCCCAAAGTGATGGTCCTGGCCCGTACACCTGTGAGTGGCCATCCGCCAGACCCGCGTTGCCGACCCACACAGTACAACCCCCCAACCCCCGTGGCACTGCCTGTCAGGTATGGGGTGTGGTGTATGTCTGCAGCCTATGGGGGTCCCGACAGCAACATGATGGAGGGTGGGATGTGTTGCCCATGCAGTGTGGGCCACCTTGAGGTGGGATGGGGGTGTGTTGCCAGCCATGGAGGGGCTGGTATTTGGCTGGGGCAAGTGGCTGGTCATGTCAGTGGAGTCCTACACCCATCGGGGCATGTGCAGGTAATCACTGAGTGTGGGGCTGGGCACATAGGGCACCTATGGCAGGGTATCTCCTGCTGTAAGTGGCACCCTCCTACACCCCTGGTGCATGGCACTATGTGCCATAGTGCATGCCATGTAGTGCCAGCACACCCCCTGCCCACCCCCACCATGTTGCTGTCTGTGAGGCCAGGGGATTGGGCATGTAACTGCTGCATGTCCTGTCAGTGAATGCTGTGTGGAGTCCATGATACCCTGCTCCATGGTATTCAGTCGTAGCAATGCCAATGCACCTGATTTACGTGGTGAGTTGGCATTGTGCATAGGCCCCAATATCTGCAAATGAATAATAAAAAAATCATTTATTTGGTCAAAGCAAAAAGATCTGCAGACTGTATATGGGATTGCAATTATCACATTTGGTAGCATTATACTCTTCTTCAATCACTTCTCAAGTGTTTTTAATATACACGACACAGGTCAGTCTCTAGAAGAAAGGACACCACACAAACACTTGCACAGATGCCAGTGTTTTTAGGTCCGAGACCGTAAGTAGGGCAACACTCACCTCGCTTCCAAAATGCTCAGTTAAAAGGTGATATTAACAATTTGGAACTGTTAGAACAACTCCAAAGTGTGCTTAGTAGTTTTGTGCTGTAAATGTAAGTTTTGTGGTTTGTAAGCTCGGTGTATATCCAGGTCAGGTTGCTTCCGTCCTCTGGTCTTCCACAGTCTCAGGTTATCCTCATTAAAAGCCTTAGAGAAAGTAGTATCCTCCCAAATATCTGAGTTTCTTACCAAATACAGTATCCTCTGCCCTGAACAACACAGCTTCCGTGCTGGGCACAGCACCAATACTGCCCTGATAGAGTTTTCTAATCCTCCATTCCTCCCTGAACTCGGGCTCTCTTGCTGGTGCAGTGTTCATCGATCTGTCAAAAGCCTTTGACACCATATCCCATCCTCTCCTGCTGGATGCTCTCAGCCACTCTGGCTTTGCTGCAGGACCTGTCTCATGGTGCTCCAGCTATCTGTCTGCCCGGTCCCAGTGTGTAAAAATCAATGGCACCCTCTCTGACCTCTGCCCTATCTGATCTGGGGTTCCCCAGGGCTCTATTCTTGGGCTCCTGCTCTTTCCCTTTATCTCAACACCCTGTCAGGTGCCTGTACTGGTAAACTCCTCCTTTATGCAGATGATGCTGTTATCTTCGCTTCTGACCGTAACCCCACCACCCTCCAAGATTCCCTGCAATTATCCTATAAAGACATGGAAGCCTGGTTTAAAGAACATAGACTGGTTATCAATCTTTAAAAGACCAAATCTATGATCTTCTCCCACCCCCAGAACAAAGCTAGTAATTTCCAACTTCAAGTCTTCGCCAGCTCTATGTTCCCACTCGAACAAGTTTATACATACAAATACCTTGGGATAACCTTTGACCCTGCCCTCACGTTCCATTCCCATATCTCCGCCTTAGCCTCCACCACCAATATTAGGTTGGGAATCCTTTACCACCACAAACACTGTCTCCCCCCACAATGCCCTTTGACTCGCAGTTATGTCCTCCATTCTGTCACTTGTTGACTATGGCTTACCAGTCTACGGGGCTGCTAACCAGACCTCGCTAAACAAAATCCGCCTCACCTTAAATAAGGCCTGTAGACTAATCTTAGGTGGCCCTAGACTTACACATACCTGCCATCTTTACTCCCAGGCTAATCTGCTCAATCTTGATGAACGTCTTAGGTATCAAACCTGCATCCTTACAAAAAAAAACTCTCCTTGGGCTCTCTCCTCCTGGTTTGACTGCCATTATCCACAGTGTTAACTCACTAGCTTCAACACAGTCCTCCTGTAAAACCAAATTGAAGGTACCTAGGGCAAGGACCTCTCATGGACAATGGGCTTTCCACTACCGTGCCCCTTCTTGGTACAATTCCCTCTCTGCCAGTATCTCAGACACCCCCACAATCTCTTGCTTTAAAGCTACCCTCCGGAACCACCTTTTCACCACTCGCAGCTGTTGATGTTTCTAAGCTATCTTGCTCACTCTCTGACAAAGCCCCCTGTTGGCTGCTCAAATCCTCTACCTTCTCTACCCTTGGTTCCTGTTACCTCCCTGTTGACTCCGCTAAAACACACTGTATTGATATCCTATGTTTTTCTGATGTTCTAGTTATTTCCCTGAACAATGTTAACTTCACCAACCCTGTATGTGGTAAACTGTTGATCTCATTTGTCCTCCTGTATCCTCCAAAAAAAAAAAAAAAAAATGTACACTGTTTCTCTGTACTAAGTTGTTATCACTGTATTATCTTCTCTGTGATGAGGTACCTTTGTAAATGAGCCTCTGGCTCAAAGGTTGTAAACTGATGCTTAATAAATAAATAAATAAATAAAAGACACAGAGAGCCCTGAAAGAAGAAATGGGTTCTCTGCTATTTAAAACCTAATTCCCTGGTTTTCTTAAAGTCAAAATAGCAAGGATGCTATTATTTTGATATTCAGTAGTCTAATATGTAGCAATTTTAAGACTCTGAAACTCAGACGCCGGTGTTTATAGGCACAAAACCAGAAGTGGAACAGTGCTCACATCTGGTTTGGCTGCTCCTCACCCTGATTCCAAAAAGCTCAGTTAAACGATGATGCTAGCAGTTTGGAGCAGTTATAACTGCTCCTAAGTATGCTGAGTCGTTTTGTGCAGCAAGTGTGAGTTTTGTGGTTTCTAAGCCCAGCGTATATCTGGGTCATAGAAACATGGCAGATAAGGACTGCCTGGCCCATCTAGTCTGCCCATTTCCCTACCTACTTAAACTCCAGATCCTAAATGATCAGCAGCTTACCCTTTTTTTCCTACCACTAATGTTGCCTTCTGTCTATCCCATGCATTCTTGAACTCAGTAATCATTTTAGCCTCTACAATCTCTGCTGAGAGGTCATTCCATGCATCCACTGCCCTTTCTGTGAAAAAATACTTCCTCACATTACCTCTGAGTCTCCCCCTCCAGCCTCATATTGTGACCTCTTGTTCTTGCACATATATTTTTTTGAAAGATGCCGCCCTCCTGGACCTTGTTGATTCCCCTGAGGTACTTGAGTGTCTCTATCATAACCCCCTCTCCCTCCTTCCTCCAGGGTATACACATTAAGGTTTTTCAGTCTTTCCTCATATGTTTTCTGGTGCATTGCCTTCACCATTTTTGTTGCCCTTCTCTGAACTGCCTCTATTCTGTCAATATCCTTCTGGAGATGCAATCTCCAGAACTGAACACAGTATTCCAGATGTGGCCTAACCAATTGTCTATACAGTGGCATCACCACCTCCTGTTTTCTACTGATGATGCCCCTCCCTATGTACCCCAGCATCTCTCCGGACCTCCCGACTGCCTTTTCACATTGCTTGGCCACCTTCAGGTCATCCATTATGTTTACCCCCAGGTCCCTTTCCAGTTTTGTTGTTGTTAGTATCCCCCCATTTTGTATTCCTCGCCAAGATTCATGTTGTCCAAGTGCATGACTTTTGCACTTTTTTGTACTGAATTTAGGCTGCCACACTCTTGACCACTCCTTCAATTTATTTAGGTCTCTCCTCATTTTCTCCACCCCATCTGGAGTGTCTGCTCTATTTCAGATCTTGGTGTCATCCGCCATGAGGCTTCCCTTCTCTTGCAGCCCCTCTACAATGTCACTAATGAAGACATTGAAGAGGACTAGCCCCAGAACCGAGCCCAGTGACACCCCACTGGTCACCCCTCTCTCCTGGGATTGAACTTTGTCCACCACCATCCTCTGTGCCCTGAGCTTAGCCAATATCTCAGCATTGTACCACTTTAGGACCTAGTCCCAGACTGTGCAACTTGTTTACTAGCCTTCTGTGTGGGATGGTGTCAAATACCTTGCTAAGATCCAGGTAGGCCATGTCCACTGCCCCTCTTTGATCCGCCACCCTGATTATCCAGTCAAATAAATCTGTCAAATTTGTTTGACAAGATCTCTCTGCTGTGAATTCATGTTGCCTCAGGTCTTGTGCCCCACTAGCCTCCAGGTATGCCACAATCCTTTCCTTTAACATGGATTCCATGATTTCCCACACCACTGAGGTCAAGCTGACTGGCCTGTAATTTCTAGCCTCCACCTTGCTTCCATTTTTGTGTAGTGGTACCATATTCACCCTCCTCCAGTCATTTGGTACTACTCCATCCTCTACGGATTTGTTAAAAGGCTGTCAGTGGCGCCCCTAGTACCTCCCCTCCTAGTTCTTTCCTTATTCTGGGATGCATTCCATCCGTTCCCATTGCCTTGTCCACTTTTAGTTTAGAGACTTACTTTAGGACTCTCTCCTTCATGAATGGACTGGTGTCCACCTCCCCACTGTGTGTGTTTCTACCCCCTAATTGTGGTCCCCCCCTTCCCCTTTGTAAATACTGAGCAGAAGTATTAATTTAGAATTTCTGCTTTTTCTAGGTCCGCCTCTGCAGCCACCCCCCCACATTTATTTAACTTCACAATCCCTCCATTTGTCTTCTTTCTTTCACTTATACACCTGAGGAAGGTTTTGCCACCTTCTTTTACAGATTTTGCAATCCTTTCTTCAGTTTGTACATTTACACACCTGACTGCTTTCCCCATCTCCTCCTGTTTTGTCAGGTACATTTCCCTACCTCCCTCCTTCTGTGTTTGATTGTACTTTCTGAACATTGTTTTTTCCCTAACCTTCACTGCCACTTCTTTTGAAAACTGTAGTGTTTTTTTTTTCTTTTTGCTTTGTTTACTTGCTTTACACAGAGGTCTGTTGTTTCATCTATGGCTCCTTTAAGTTTCTCCCACTGTTCCTCCACTCCCCCTTCCCTTCCCTTCCCTTCCCTTCTCCTTTGCCAGGAATTTCCAGAGATGTTCCCCATTATTTCAGAGTCTGCCTTCTTGAAGTCCAGGACCTTTAATGTTGTGTGACTTGACTCTATTACTGTCTTCACCTTAAACTGCACTGTATGGTGATCGCTGGTCCCTAGATGGCTGCCTACAGATAGATCTGTTTTTCTGTCACCATTTGTGAGAACCAGGTCTAGTATTGCTCCATCTCATGTGGGCTCCTTCACCAACTGCCTGAGGCATGCCCCTTGCAGGGCATCCAAGATGTTTCTGCTCCTGGTAGTGGCAGCTGTGTATGTGTTCCAGTTAACATCTGTCAGGTTTATGTCCCCCACAAGCAACACCTCCCCTTTCTCTGCCATTTTGAGTATGGTTTCCACTAATACCTTATTTATTTCTTCCCACTGTGCTGGAGGTCTGTAGACAACTTCAATGCAGATAGTGGTGCCATTTCCCATCTCTAAGGAGACCCATAGTTCCTCTTCCCCTTCCTGTCTTCTCTCTAACTCCATTGCCTTGATCCCCTCTCTGAGGTACATAGCCACCCCTCCTCCCTTTTTGCCCACCCTTTCTGTCCTGAAGAGTGTGTACCCTGGTATGGTAACATCCCAGTCATGGTTTCCTTTGTACCATGTTTCAGTGGCTGTGACAATGTCTAGGTCTTCCTCCACCATCAAGGCCGCTAGGTCTGGTATCTTGTTTCCCAGGCTCCGGGCATTTGTACACATGGATTTCCATGCTTTGGTGCCACTGCCTGTACCAGCTCCCCACATCCCGATCCCTATGCCTTCTCTCCATGCCTCCTCTGCTGTTACTTCCCTTTGTTTTTCCTTTTGTTGCTTCCACGGCCTTAGTATCAGCCTGTTTGTCTACCTTACCTGGGAAGGGGGGTCCCTGCTTAATTCTGCCATCCCCCTTGGCTAGTTTAAATACTCCCTTCTTGGCTCTAGTATCTGTCTGTTGGTCTACCTTAACCTGTGGGGGGGGGGCAGTTGATTCTTTCTTGCCTAATTACACCCCCCTTGGCTAGTTTAAATGTTTGCCAATGAAACATTTAAACCTCACACTAAGGATCTCAGTCCTCCCCCCAGATGGATGCAGGCCATTCTTCCCATTAAGCCTGCATTTCTCCAGGTGGTCCCCCAGTTCCCAATGAAGCCAAATCCCTCAGCTCTGCACCAGCTCTTCAGCCATTCATTGAATCCCTTGGTGAGGAGTACCCTGTCCTCTCCCATGCTGTAGACAGGTAGCACTTTTGAGAAAGTTACCATGCATGCCACCTGTCTACGACCCCTCCCCAGCTCTGTGAACTCCCTCTGCACTGCTTCCACCTCATTTCCAGCCCGGTCATTTGTCCCCAGGTGGACAATGACATCTAGCTCACGCTCCCATCTTGCTGCCCCAGCAATCCTTTGGATTCATTTCTGAGCCCTCCAACCAGTGGTGCTGGGTAGGCATCTGACCTCCCCCGTTTCCCACCCCCAGAACTACCCCTGTAATAATAGAGTCCCCCACTAGGAGTTGCTTCCATCTCCTTGCCTTCACCCTCTGGTCCTCCACACACCTGGGTATCCTCACTAAAAGACACAGAGAGCCCAGAAAGAAGAGACAGGCTGTCTGCTAGCTAAAATCAAACTCCCTGGGTTTTTTAAAGTCAAAGCAGTAAAGATATTATTATTTAAAAATTCATTAGCATGATGTGCAGCTAGTTCTCAATAAATTTTTGTGTAATGACTGGCTTCCTTCCTGACTGAGTGGCTGACACCAGCAGATGCCACTTACCTCTGCCCACACGGCACCTCCGCCCATGCGTCACCTCCACTTGCTAGGAGAAGAGCTTTACAGCCCCAAATCTGGAAGTGTTGCTCTGATTGGTTTGGAGTGATAAGCACCTAACCAAGAAAACTAAAATAGTGCAGAAAATTAAAGTAAAGTCCCCCATACAGCAAGCCTGTGCTAGGCTACCTCAACAGGATAAATTTAAAAAACACCTCCTTTCCAGACCTGTAGTCCCACTAGTGACAGAACTGTAATGTAATTGCTTCAGACCTAGAAGTTAACAGTAGGATTTCAGCTGCAAAAGGTGGCATAGAGCATGCAATGCAGCAGTCCCTAAACCAGGAACAAGAAGCTATTGTGGCATCCCTACATTGCATGTACTGGCTAATAAAAAATGAGCTGCCTCACACAATGAAATATGGCTCATTGCTGGATCTCACCAAAACGTTCGGGTGCAAATACCTGGACAATATACATATTGCAGGTGCTGTAAAATATTGTTCTGATCGAACAATCAGATAAATGGTCCTCCCTCTGGGTGAGGTGGTCAAGGGATCAATTCTTACAGATTTGAAGTCTGCAAAATTACTTTCTTATTTGGTAGATGAAACAACCAACATTGCCATTGTGAAGCAGCTAATTTTATATGGCATGTACTACAATGAAGGGAATGCCAGTTTCTTTCCTGGGAGTTGAGGAACTATGTGATGATGGAAAGGCAGATAAAATTGTTAAAAAATGCTGGAGTTCATTGAAAACAATGCAATGTCATTTGATCACCCTGCAGGGCTGACCTGTGATGGAGCAGCCTTTATGCTGGGCAGGCAAAATGGAATGGCCAAAAAATGAAAATAAATCAGTCCCATACTGATCGAAAATCACTGTATGGCTCATTGGGAGTCCTTGGCTGTAAAGGCAGCAGCAAATAAAGTGAACGCCATTAAACGGTTTAATCAAACTCTGGACCATTTATACAGATACTATGAAAAGTCTGTTGTTTGCATGGCTGCCCTTAAAGAAGTTCAGCAGGTAATGGAAAATCCTGGTTTAAAGGCAAAACAGGCAAAAGCTGTTAGGTGGCTGTCCCATGATGCAGCATGTGACACACTAAGGACGACTCTTCCCTCAGCCATTAAATCCTGGCATAGAGAAGCCTCTGAAAGGAATGAACCTCAAGCTGTAGGCCTGCTAGTAATGATAGAAAACTGGGAGTTTTTTTTCTATTCTATACATAATGTGTGACTTACTTCTGCATGTCATCATCTTATTAAATGCTTTTAAACCTCAGCTTTGAATTTTCCAGATACAAAGAAGCATATTAATTCAACAGCAGACATTCTTCGGATAGGACTGCTTGTACCTGGTTAGTACTTTTTCTCCATATCTGCTGAACTACTACTCCTGAATGTCAATGGGCTCAACATGCCATTTATAGAAACACAGCTAAATAGCTTCAGAACCTCTGTGCATAACACTTTCATAAGGGCCCTAATTGCTCAAACTGAGAAAAGGTTTCCAAGCACAGAACTTTTGGATGCTTTTAGTGTCTTTGACACCAGCACTATACTAGATGGTGATATTGATGGGCTGAAAGGCTATGGCAGGTACAGTCTTGACATTATTCTGGGCCATTATGCCAGCCATTATGCCACTGTTGTGCATGAAGATGCTTCTAGGCTGGAATGGGTGTCTCTGCACAATCTCATATACACTGAAAAGGGGGCCTTTAAGACTCTTACAGATTTTCTTCACTGTCTAACTACTAAATATGTAGGCCTGTATCCAAACATATCTGCTTTGGCAGAACTGGCAATGATAATACCAGTGTCAACTGTTGATTATGAGAGGGGTTTCTCAGCACTAAACTGAATAAAGACCCAGGAAAGAAATAGATTTGGTGCCAGTGTGCTAAATGCACTCATGATTATCACCATTGAGGGTCCTGAGGTTGACAACTTCCCTCACTTGGAAGCTGCTGCTCATTGGGCAGGACTACAAAGCTAAATTACATCTTGGCCTTGCAGACAATAGTAAAGACTAAGATGAATGCACCCAGAATAATGTTAAAACTGTCACAAACTGCTGCCTGACCTTTAAAGACAATGCTGATGTGCTCAGTTATGTTACACATGTTATGCCACTTCATTTGCTATTGTTACACAGCCAATGCCTTCCAATGTCACATTGTTATAGTCCTATATTTTTTGAACCATTTATGCATTCCAGGGGCCCTGATTCCAGAACAGTTACACATGTCGCAAAGTGACTTGCGCCAAACAAAATGACACAAGTAGCACTTTGCACCATGTGTTACGACAATTGGTAATCCAGAAGGCAGCCTGCGCTGAAGGTGTGCTACGCCATTGGTTACGCCATAAACCCCCTGCGACATGGTGCAAGGGGGTTTATGGCAGCAGTTATGCCCAATTCCAAGAGGGTGGCTGTCAGAATAGCAAATGTGCTATTCCAAGACAGACCCTGGAAGACATTGGTCTAAGTACAGTTAGACCAGCTATTAGCTGGTCTAAGTGTACTCTACGTCCACTGGGGTACACCTCTGTGCCTGGTGCTCCAACAGCTACCCCCCATCCCACATAGGCCCTCACCCATCCCCCATTGGCAGGGAAGCCCTCTGTGGGCTGCTTGCACCTCCATGCCCCCATCTCAGAGTATTGCCCTGCAGGCAGTTCACATCCCCCGGTCCCCATGCACCAATCACCAACTTGCCGCTATTGGCATGCAAGCCTTGCCAATCAATCCCTGGTAGTCCAGTGGCCCCCACCCAGCTGTGCCAGTCCACCCCCTTCACTCATTACCAGTCAGCGACTGGCACAACCCTCCTCTCGCCTCCATGGCCAGCCACCGACTGAGCTCCATCTGAGCGTGTACTACTGTATACAGTACACTCAATAGCTGATGGAGCATGCACTGTCAACAGTAGTACACACTCCAAGGGAGGCGCAGTCAGCAGCTGGCCATAGAGGTGAGAGAGGTTGTGCCAGTCACTGACCAGGACCGGGTGTGGGGGGGTGGACTGGCACTGTTGGGTGTAGGGGTGGGGGTGGACTGGCACTGCCAGGTGGGGGGTCACTACACTACCAGGGATATCGGGGTACTGTCAGGATTCTGGGTGGCTGCCATCGGGGCAGGGGGGCTGGAACAGTGCTTGAATAGCCCTGCGGGGCATTGCCATGGTGTTGGGGAATGGGGCCTTGGGGGGTCCTTGCCATTTGAGGCTTGCGCCCTGTTGGAGGGCATTAATATGGCTTGCAGTACCCTGTGTAGGTGCGCCCTCCCTGTGGTGTACCACCTGTGGTGCTGCAAGTGTCAAGACGTAGCCACCGGTGCTACCCTGCCTGCTCTGGAATCAGGTGCAGGTTTCCCAGCATATCGGCATATGGTGCAAGTCACAAGTGCCAGCGACTTGCACCACGTATCTTGGAATCGGGCCCCATGTGTCCTCTGGCTGACTCTGCTACCATGTTAACTCCACCCCCACCATTGGCCCCACCCCCATTTATCACTGCTCTATATTTTTGGGCACTGGGGAACACCGCACCTCCCTATCCTCCTCCCCCTGTGTCTCTTTGTACTTCCTGAATGCTACCCTTTTAGCCCCAGCTTTTTCAGCACTTCCCTTGAGAACCAAAACAGTCTCGTTTTTTTCTCCTGTTTTTGTTCATTTCTTTTGCCCAGAGGTTTGTTGCTTTCACTATGCTTTCCCTTAATTTTTCCCATGGTTCCACCCAGGCCATCGCCCCATTAGGTCATTTTGGTATCTTGGTACATTGAGACAAATAAGGCCGAAGCCCTTTATAACTGTCTCCCACCATTAGGTGGTTATTGTCTGGTTCTAGAATGGATAATAAATTTGTTGAGTTCCCTCTTAAAACTATCCATCATCTGTAGTTTATTTATTTTTATTGATTTAGTTTTTATTGACCGGGTAAGTGCACTAGACAAATCCTGCCTATTTTCAGGCACGACCCGGGGCAGGGGGATACAGATGAATGCCAACTGACCTTGAACCAGATTAAGCTGGTGGTGGTATTTTTAGTGAATGAGGGAAATTTGGCCAAGACACTGGGGAAATTCCCCTACTCAATGGTAGGGGGATCCTTTGGCCATCAAAGGATGGCTGAGTCAGTTGCTGTGCTGCCGCCTGAGGAGATGGATGTGCATCAGGTCGAGGAGCCCATCTCCTCCTCAGCTCAGAAGCTGTCTGAGAAGGAGGTTCTTTCTGACCCTGCTGCATCTGTTCTTGTTAAGAAGGCTGCCTGTTCAGCGGTTTTGTGTTCTTTGGATCGTTTGGATTACTCTGCAGTGTCTCCTTCGATACCTGCTGGTTAGTCTGCTGATGTTGAGTTGCAGAAGCTGTTGCTGTTGGAAGAACAGCGTTATCTATGGAAAAAACGGGACCTTGTGGAGCACTTTCAATCTACAAACCTGGAGAACACGGTGGAGACTCAAAGAGTTACTGTTGACACTGCTCAGCCCGTTTCTATGGTCACGGACCAGAAGGAGGTTCAGAAAGAGCTGGGCATAGTCTTTCACCGCTCGGGACAAGATCAAGCTGCCGCTACATTTTTTTCTTTCTCTGCTGCCTTGGACACACGCCACTCAGAGCGGGTTACTCATAAAGGGTGCCCCAGCAGACTCAGCTGTGCTGATGTTCCTGTTGTGGGGGGGGGTCCCTGGTCTGTTGAGAACTCCTTGAAGGCTGCAGGTTGGGTTCACTCCCCTGATACTGGGACTTGGATTTTGGGCTTTGCACCTATTAAAATACTGGGAGTTATGATATCAGCTTCTCCTCCTGTAAGTACTAGGCCTGAGACTGTTACTGCTCCTTTGACTGCTGGGGTTTCTTTGCCTGCTTTACCTGTGTCCCCTTCTGAGGAGGAACCTCTTCCAGCTATGGCAGGTTTACAACATTCCCCTCTTCACTTGCCCTCGGATCTTGAACTTACTCAGACTCCTGTTTTACAGCTGATTTGTACACCGAGGGCTAGTTCTCCCCTGCATGATGTTGTGGAGGCTGATCTTAGTGACATTTCTGACTTTTCTGACATTCCAAGAGCTATTCCTGCTGCTTTGGGGAATTGTCCACCAGTCTCCCATGGAGTGGATGAGCAGCCCCCCCTCCTACCCCTCCTAAAATGCCTGGGCCTTTTGCCTCCCTTTTCCATAATGCTGCTCCTCCTGCTAAATGCCATAATGCTGTCCATGTTATATATAAGGGGGTTTGGATACCTTTCCTGATAGGGTCTATCTGGGGTGTACTTTACTGAAAAACAGTTTACAATTGAATGTTTCTGAATTATATGCCCTGATTCATGTTTTGGGAGAGAATGTGTTTGATGTTAGCTTTAAACTGGGGAGTGGCCTTGATAAGTTCTGGGCCAGATATCATCGGGTTAAGACCACCCCTTTGTGAGCCCCATGTGAGGTACTTCCTCTTACCAGGCCTGCTCACAAAACCATTACTGTTCTCTTTTGAAATGAAGGTGTCAGTGTTACAGATTTGCTGTTTTGGCTTAAGCAACGCTGTACTGTAACTGGCTATCCAGAGGCCATTTTTGATTCTGAGGGGATCTGGACTGGTGGGTGGAGAATTAAGGTGATTTTGCACTCAGGAGATGGGAGTTTCCACCATTTACCTAATTGTTTTTTTTAAGGTAGGGATAGAGGTGTTCTGTTGATTTAGGTACTAATTCCCGTGGACAAATTTCCCGACGATCAAAATCCCGTCCCCTTATTCCCGACTACCGCATAGCCCGAATGCAATAATTCCCATTATTCAGATTCCCGACATCTGCTATAGAACCCCCTCGTAGAACTTGTTTATTTTGCTTGCTTATTTTATGCGTGTTTGCACATATACCTTTTGGGCACTATGCACTTTAACCAGCATGGCTACACTGTCACTTTAAATAATTCAACACTGCATTCGGGATGCAGTTAGCCACTTTTGATTACTCCTTGTGAGAATGCTTCTACACACCTACACCGAGATTCTGGCAACTTGTTTTCATGCCTGCATGTCTACTCCTGCTTGGGTGAGATCAGTCTTTTTAGTGTGTGTCTTGTACTGCTTTTGCATTTATTAAAATGTATTTTGTAAGTTTAGTGCTGACCCCTGCTTCATGTAGTTTTGCTTACTGTGTTGTTTTCGGCTCTGGGGTACTAGTGCACTTCCCCTGCATTTTTTGCAACAAGAGCCTCCTTTATTCCTTGTTGAATTCTTCGGGAGGAATTTTGGGTCTTGCTTTATAGAGTATAGGGGTGTGCTTGCAATGAATACTACACTATTAGGAAAAATATGTCCCCTTCATCCCAATTCAACAATTTGTGACCGCATCTCTTAAATGGAATTTCACACCTGGACTCATGCAAGAACAGGCAGTGGGAAATTACGGTTCGGGATTTACTGCTTTCGGTATTGTGAATTTTTGGTATCTGGTCTCAGGAATTTAGTTCTGGGGAAAACGGTCGGCGGGATTTAGTACAGATACCGTTCTGTTTTATCCTGGCCAGCCCAGGACCTGTTATAAATGTGGGCTTCCCGGTCACATTAGCAGTGCTTGTAACCAGATTAAGTGTACCTTTTGCCACAAGACAGGTAATCTCAGCAGTCAATGTTCCAACTCGGTTCGTTGTAACCTCTGTGGGAAAGAATGGCATGTTTATGTGGCCTGTCCTGAGGCTGCTCATAGGAAGCCCTCTTCTGCTGATGGGGAGGAGCAATGTCTCCTGGTCACCTTGGCCCAGAGGGAATTTACTAAAGCCTCCACACCTCAGTTAGCAGAGGATGTTCCTCTTTCCAAGTTACCTGTTTCTGCTGTACTGGACCCTTCACCCCCTATTGTGTCTGAGGCATGTCCTGCTCTAGCTCCGTAGCAGACTTCTTCTCCTCCACTTGTGGTTTCAACAGAGCACTCCTGTGTTTTACAAGATGGTTCGGTGCCTACTAGTTTGGATATGGTTCTACCTGGCTCCATGCCCACCCCCCCCGGAGTGGAGAGTACTCCTGAATGGAGAATGTCAACTAAGAAAAGGTCTACCAGAGCCTAACCAACCCCTAAGATGCCTAAAACTGCAATGCATGATTCTTCCAATAGATTTTCTGTCTTTTTGGATGCTGATCACTCCGGTACCGATTTGGAGTGTTCTTCTGTAGATTCTGTCCTGCCTAAAGACACTTCTGACTTGTTGGTGCCTGAAGGGGGTGAATCCCATTCTCAGCCCCCACATCGGAAAGGGAAGCCCAGGAAAAAGAAGTGTTGATTGGTCTCACCTGAGTTTTTTGGACGTCCTTTTCCCCTCCATTCTTACTTTTGATGTCTAACGTCAATAGTATTAAGAATGCTCTTAAACAGAGTGCGGTATATGAATTTTTACAAACTTATCCTCCTGGAGTTTTTCTTTTACAGGATACTATGCCACACACTACTCTGGAATTAACTATTTCCACTAAGGCGTGGCTCTCGGGGATTTCCTTTTGGTCTATTGGCCCAGAACGTTGCATGGGGGTTGGAATCCTTTTTCACCATATATAGCCCACTATTATTAAGGTGTTGGACATTGTGCCTGGCAGAGTACTGTTACCTGACTTCCTTTTGGACAACGTCCTTTTTCGACTCATTAACACCTATGCACCTCAAACTAAAGCTGAGCGTACACTTCTTTTCCAGCAAATAAGTCCCTTCTTACACACTGCTCATTATGTCATTTGTGGAGATGATTTTAACTGCGGATTGAGTAAATTGGATAGGGGTTCAGCTACTACGACGGATAAGATATTTAGTGATATGTCTGCATTAAATAAGGCTGTTCGCGATGCTTGTCTTAAAGATGCCGTTTTTTCTCATACTGGTATTCGAGAACAAACTTTTTTTAAGGGGCACTATCTACCCGTATTGATTTTTTCTTCCTGTCCATTTCTTTGCTTCTCCAGAGTGTTTCAGTGGAACCAACTGCATATTCTGATCATAGGCTTCTGACAGTTTCCGTGGGTAAAGCTGTTGCCCCTATGGGACCGGGATACTGGAAATTAAATTCCAGCCTTTTGATGCAAGCAGGCTTTCTGCAGCTCATCTCCACTTTTTTGTCCTTTGTTTCCTTTATATGACCATTCCCGTTGCTTGGTGGTTGAAAACAAAAACAGACCTGCGGTCACTACTCATTTCCTATAGCAGACACTTTAGGAAGAAAACATATTTTTTTTTATTTACAGGACTGGAAACAGCTCCAACATTTGTATTCTCTCTCTCAATTTACCCGACGTGATTTCTCAGCTCAGATTGCTTATTTTCAGAAGAAGATGATGCAATTTCATTTGAACTTGATTGTAGGTCTTCAGTCACAACAGCAACATGGTACACAGGGACCATTTGCTACCACTTGTCCCTTACTCAGCCATCAAGAGAAAGTTCAGGCTAAAACTATTTCTGCTCTTTATGACCAGCAGGGTGTGGTCCAAACTGAGCAGGGTTGTATTCTGTGCATAGCCTTTGCCTATGCTGCTTCTTTGTTTACTGCCTGACCTGTTGAGCCTCCAGATTTCATTTCTTTTTTTGATAACATTTAGGTTCCCCAGGCACCTCAAGATCAGCTCTTAGGCTTGACGACTCCTTTTCAGGCTCAGGAAGTTGCAACTGCCATACTAACTCTATCTAAAGGTAAAGCCCCTGGTCTGGATGGCCTTACTTCTGAACTTTACCATCTTTTACATGGTGAACTTCTGGAAGAACTCACCTCAGTGTATAATTCTATTTTGAGTACTCGTAATGTACCCTTTGGCATGTCTACGGGAATCCTCATCTTTATTTTTAAAAATAAAGGTAATAAATTGGATCTCTCTAATTGGAGGCCTATTAGCCTATTGAATAATGATTTTAAAATTCTTTCCAAGCTATTGAACACTAGGTTGTTATCAGTGGCAAAGTTTCTGATTTCCCTGGCACAATCTTGTACTGTGCCTGGGAACTCTATAGCGGAGCAACTGATTTTATTGTGGGACCTTTTTTTTCACGATTCTGTTTCACCGTTAGATGGTTATGTTCTTTCCCTAGACCAGAGGCAGGCCTTCGATAATGTGGCGTATGTCTTTTTATGGCATGTGCTGCATCATTATGGTATCCCTGCCACTTTTGTAGAATGGTTGCAGGCCCTTTATTGTACTGCCACTGTTCGCCCTTGTATTAATGGATTTCTTGGCCCTCATGTTCATATTCAAAAACGTGTTTGACAAGGGTGTCTGATCAGTCCCCTTTTATATGTCTTTAGTATAGATACCCTATTGAGACTTCTCAATTCTACACCTAGTATTACTCTGATTCAGGTGTCACATTTTATGGTTCCTTATACTGCCTTGGTCTATGCGGATGATGTGGTTCTCCTGGTTGGGAATACCCAGTCTTCTAAAATGGCGCTGACTGTCTGTACCACTTATGGCATGTTTTCAGGTACCAGTTTGAACCTGTCTAAGAGTATTGGGAGGCTCCTGAGTGGTCAGGTTGTTCCCACGGACCAAATAGCTGGTCTTCCTTTCACATTAGGTTCTTTGAAAATTTTGGGTATTACGTATGGGTCATGTCAAATGGATATTGACAAGTGGGACAGGAAATTATTGCTTGGTACTCAAATGGTTCAACACTGGAATAAGACTAAAATGAGTTACTGTAAATGTGTTTATTTGATTAAGACTTACCTTGTGCCTCTTTTTCTGTTATTTATTTCTGTTTTTCCTGTCCCCAAGTCAAGGGAGATTAAACTTTATAGCCTCTTTTTTCAGTCCTTCTGGGGGAGTCATCTTAATCCCATTAAAAGAAATATATTATATTTGCCCCGGAATCTAGGCGGGCAACAAATGATTAACCCTGTGTTATTTTTTTCTGTCAGTTTTTGCATGCTAATTTAAAACCTTTGTTTATATCTCCTGATAGATACTGGTGTGAGTTTTTTTTTTATTCACACCATATCACCTTGGTTTGTAGCTTGGGATATGGGACGTTTACACCAAGTTTGGCAGGTGGCCACTTCTCCATTGTATTCATGCTAGGTCTTTGTCAAGCTTCATTCCTGGGGGATTACTAGTAGACTAGTGATTTCCAAAACTAAAAAACAGTTGTATGCATTTGTCATGGAGAATCATTTTAGTGAGTAGGAGCCCTTTCCAAAATGCCTGGAGGGCTAAGGGCAGCTTTATTAGTTTTTTTGAATGAGAAGAGGGTCCCACAAAAATTTAAAGACCATCACTGGCTTAACTGTCATGAAAAACTAAATGTGAAAGCTAATCAAAAGCATAAACGGGTGGAGGAACGAATCTGCTCTAGACCTCGGTGTATTAATCAACCAGGAACCCTTCTGCATTTGTATTTTACTTGTTCATATATTGTTGATTTCTGGACATTTCTTTATGACAAGTCTCGTCTTTCCTTTGTTTTGCAAGATACGTACCCTGTGCTTATGTATGGCAGTTATCCTTGTACCTGGGACATTTGGGAAGCAAGTACACTAACTGTGATTTTTGTTTTCATCAAATGGTATGTCTGGCATTCCAGATGTTTGTTCACTCTCCAACTTTCCTATTATGACTTGTATGGCAATATTTTAAAGTCTCTACGGGATGTTTATCTTCATGAATCAAAAAGTCTCAGCAGAGTGTTTTTGCAAGCTATTTGGAGGAATTTACCCTGGATTACTGATCCTGATTTTCCAGTTACTTGAGGACTTTTGACATGGCATGTTCCTTTGTTTTCTTTGTATAAGTTTATTATTGTTACTATGGGAAAGGTTTATTTTTTCTTTTCTCTGTGTGAATTTTGAGTTTTGCATTGTATGATTTCTTTAAAAAAATCTTTCCCTACTCTTTTCGATAGGCGTCATGGGATCTTTAACATCCACCTGAACTACCACCAATCCAGGCAGATGGGACCTTGGTTTAACGTCTCATCCAAAAGACGGCACCTCAGAAGTGCAGCACCCCTCTCATGCTGCACTACAGTGTCAGTACTGGGATATTAACCCAAGTTTAACTAAGAATCCAGATACTGAGTTCTACATGAGAGCTGATCTTACAGTGAAAAAATTGAACCTTTTATTTGTCTTTGCCCTTTGGACCATGAGTTGCTTACTATGAAACCTCAACTGAGTGTTTCTTTTGCTAAATTTAATACCTAGTTCCTTCATGAGGTCCTCGTTCTCAAGTATATTGTAGAGAAACAGAAGATCCCCTCTTTGCCTCCTCGCTTGTAGGCTAAACAGATCCAGTTTTTCTAATCTATTATCATAGTTCATGTTACGATAACCCTGTAACATTTTCGTTATTCTTCTCTCAGGTCTTTTGAGTATTTTTACATTTCTGAGGCATTCACCCGTTCCTTTAAAATATGCCCTCCAGAAGTCCAGGAGCCTTGTCCTTATCTGATTCACTTCTGTTGCCATCCTTATGTTGAACCACACTGTACTATAATCACTGACCTTCACATGGCCTCCCACCTTGATGTCTGCAATACTGTCCCTGTTTGTGAGCCCCATCACGAGTGGGCTCTCTGACCTTCTGCCTGAGCAATGACCCCTGCAGGGAGTCTAGGATGCCAGTTCTTCTGGATGAGGCCATGGCTGGGAGGATCCAATTTACATCTGGCAGATTGAAGTCCTCCACCAGTAGCACCTCCCCTTTTTCTACCACTGCACTGATGGCTTCCCCCAGTACCTTGTTCAGTTCCTCCCCATGTGTTGGAGGTCTGTATTTTTTTTTTCATTTATTTGAAAATTGGTGACTGGGAAAGGCACACTGAGCCAAGGCACATATCAATATGAGAGCCAGGGAAGGGAAATAGTATATAGCATACATACAGAACTTCAGTACTATAAAGTGCAATCAGAGAACACAAATCAAAACAAGAGTAAGTGCAAAAAAATGAGCAAGCAGCAAAATCAGTCATTACAGCCAGAACAACCCTGACTTAGAGGCAGCAGTAAGGAGAGCAGTCAGGTAAAGGGAAAACAGGAGCCAGAGAGGAAGGGAAGGAGTTTCAGCTGAGAGCTGAGGGAGCCTGGGGAGGCTATCAAGAGAAGAGAAGAAGGGAGATGGTTCCATAGTGGTGGAAGATGATATGAAAAAGGCTGATTGCTCATCAGAGATGTGGAATGAGAAATGGCGAGGGTGCAAGGATCCCTGGAGAGGAGGGAGCAGGAGGCAGTGGGAATGAGGGAAAGGAGTGATGAGGGGTAGATGGGAAGGGACCCAAATCAGTATTTGGAAATAAATAAGGCAAAGTGGTTCTGATGATTTGAGGGTAGTGAGAGAATGGATAATTATCCCAGTTTGAATAGTGACTCTGGCCCTGATCTCCAGGGTAATGCATAGTACCTCCAACCACTCCTTTCCCCCTAACTTCCTTGTGTTTCTGTTACTTTGATACCCTCTTGTCCTCCCCACCCTATCCTTCCTGAACTGAGTGTAGCCTGGTATCGTCATGTCCTAGTCATGGTTGCCTGTGCACTCTTATTTTCAAGACTTCTTGCATTTGCATGCATGGCTTTCCACACCTTGCTCCCACTCTGCCTGCAACCCTCTCCCTATGTGCCTCGCCTCCTTTTCCCCTCTTTTTTTGCAAGTTTTGCTTCTGTACCACTTGTCCTCTCCTTCTTTCCTTCTCCTTGGGGAATATTTCTCCCCGCGAGTCCTCCCTTCTTTCTGCTTCATACCTCCCTTTTTCCTTCTGACGTCCCCCTCAACCAGTTTAAATGTTCATCAAAGTAACATTTAAGCCATCCATTGATGTCTGTGGTTCCCCACCCAGATGGATGCAGTCCATTACCTCTGTATAGGCCCATATCTCTTCAGGTTGGTCCTCAGTCCCCAGTGTAGCCAAATCCCTCTTCTCTGTATCATTGCTTCAACTATGAGTTGAAGCTCATGGTGTGGAGTATTGTATCCTTCTGCCAGCAATAGACAGACAGCACCTCGACGACAGCTATGTACATGCTACTTCCTAAGACCCTTCCCTTAATTCCCTGAACTACCCCTGCACAATCCCAGTCCCGTCCCTTGCTAGGTCATTAGTCCCCAGGTGGACAGTGACATCCAGCTCCCCCCTACTGTGCTGTTCTAGTGACCTTTAGGATTCGCTGTTCATTCCATTGGGCCATTGCAACAGGTAGGCACCTTATCTCCCTCTCTCTCCCCATTCTTGTTCCCAAAGCTACCCCATTAACAAATAAATCCCCCACCAGAAGCTGATTCCTCTTCTGCTGGAGTCCTCTTCCTTCCATCTTGGGGCCTTCCCTAAGAAGGATCCCTACATCCTCCCTTACCATACTATGGGTTCCTCTTCCTGGCAGTCCTGTCCCACCAGAACAACAAAGGAATTTTGTAGTGGCACAGACTGAGTAATGTGCTCCTTACCTGCCATCCCTACTTACCCCTCCTCCAGTAACTTCCTTCACAGACAACAAGAAGCTAACAGGTATGGTATCTTACCAGACTGGCAGAGTCCCTCATGTGCCTGCTGTTACCTGCAGATGTATGCTGATGCCAATCATTTCACTTTTTCCACTCCTCCTCCTCTGTTCCATTCATGTTCTGGGGCACAAAAGTGATGGGACATGCTGCAGTGACAGACTTTTTTGCCGCTAGAGGCTTCCTGGTGCCTCTCCATTGGCCCTAGTCCAGCACATGACCCCCAGTTGGCTTCCTGACTCCTTGCCAACCCCCAACAAAAAGCTTAGAGCAGGTTAGTTATTTAAGATGTATATCAGTCCAAAAGTAATTTACTGGATTTACTGGATTTTGTATGGGACAAAAGAAGGCCTAAGCCCATCGAGATTGTCCCCCTCAATAGTAGCTCATTAGATTTTTTGTAGGTTTAACCATATGTCGAGTTTTGTTTTAAATGCATCAAAATTAGTTAATTCTATTAATTCTTGTGGTAGTGAATTCCATTGTTTGGATGTTCTAATACAAAAGTATTTATCACGCGTGTTAGTGTTGGCCCACTCAACAGAAAGCTGTTTGTTATGATGCCTATCTACTGAACTTTTTCTGAAAAAATTAATCCACATTGCTTTATTTGTATAAGTGATTTTAAAACTTTAAATGTGAAGAGAATATCCCCCCTGAGTCTTCTTAAGTGAAGTGGATAAAGTCCGGTTTCTTTAAGACACATTTCATAAGTTTTGTTTTTGAGCCTTGGTATCAATTTAGGAAAATGTCTTTGGGTTGTTCTAATCATTTTACATCTCCCTTTAAATATGGGTTCCAAAATGGGGATCCATAGTATAAATGTGATCTAATATATGCTCTATATAATGGGACTAAGCACTGTTGGTATTTATTAATAAATGATTTATTAATTTGTTTTAATAATATATTAGTTATTCTGGCCACTTTATTACAATGTGAGGTTGGGGATAATTTGTCGTTAACCAAAATGCCAAAGTTTCTTTCACAATTTGATTTTTTAAGAAGAACATCATTTAAAAAATAGCTTGTTTGAGGATTTTTTATACCAAAGTGTAGGACCATGCACTTTTCAGTATTAAAGGTCATGAGGTTTCTTTTAGCCCATAATTCAATATTTTTAAGGTTCTGTTCTAACAGGGATATATTTAGTATTGAATCCATTCTACCGCCAAGCTTAGTATCATCAGCGAATTTCAAAATGTGATTAAATGCAGAAACATTAAGATCACTTATAAAAATATTAAAGAGTGTGGGCCCCAGAACCAAGCCCTGGGGTACCCCACTAGTAACTTGGCCTTGGTCGGACAATATATCATTTATTTTCACCACCTGAGTCCTATTATTTATTTATTTATTATACATATCAAAATTACAACCCTTTGAGTCAAGGAGTCATTTCCAAAGGCTCCATGTCAGTTCCAGTGGATTCAATATATAGACAGCAACACAAATGCAATATGATAGACAGGAGGTTACAGAAGTTTTTTATATAACCAGTGTGATACCCAATTAGTCAGGTACTGAGAGAATCCAAGTTTATTCAGTTTTTTGATTAGTAAGGCATGAGACAATTTGTCAAATGCCTTACTATAATCCAAAAGGATTACATCTGAAGAAATATGCTTATCCAAATAACTACTAATGTTATTATAAAAGGATACCAGATTTGTTGTACATGACAAACCTGGTTTAAAACCATGCTATGATATATCATCAATACCTTGCCGTTGCATTTCAGTCTCGATTAGTGATTTAACCAGTTGCTCCATAACTTTTCCTATAATTGATGTCAGGCTGTTAGGTCTATAATTCTGAATGCTAGATTCATTACCTTTTTTTGAATATAGGAATAACTATGGCTTGACGCCAATCGACTGGTATGTCATTTTCAATAAGAGACTTATTAAAGAGTATTGTAAGTGGTAAGACCAGAGAATCAGATGTTTCTACCAAAAATCTTGATTGAATATTATCTGGTCCAGAACTAGTAGATTTTTTAATAAATGATAAGGCCTTCCTAATCTCTGAGCATTCAAATTTATGAGGGATAGATACATTATTATTCACTGGGGGTGGGATATTCAGACTGCTCCAGGCTGTGGCGCAAGCCTGGGCACAGTGCAACTGGTGTGCACCAGGGCGGTGACAGGGTGATATTAAATGGTGCTGTGCCATGGCACAGCACCATTGAATATGGCACTGTGACCACCCACATTGCACATGGTGCAGTGTCACTGTGCTAGCGCAAGTGGCCAGAGAGGAGCAGGGGGATGCGCCAGCACAAGTGCCATTGTGCTAGGTGCAGCAACAGTGATATTCAGTGGTGGATATGCAAATGGGGCCATAATGCATGCAAGATGTAAAAGAGGCCATTTGCATGTCATTATGGCCCCATTTGCATGCAGGTGTGCCGATCCCCGGTGACTTGCACCTGGCGCCCTGCCAGGCTGCAGCTGTCGGGGACCAATGCCCCCTGCCCCTCACTGGCAGCGTGCTCAATGCCCGATCATGGTCTGTAATAATAAATAGAATCCCTGGTGGTCCAGCAGTACCATACCCCCTCCCAACCCACCGCCCATTCCGCCACCACTTCCCCGGTCGGTGGTGGGCAGCAATTCCCCATCCACAGCCACCGGCTGACTACGATGTACAGTACAGCTGTACACCCATTGAGTCCCACAGCATGGGCCAATGAGTGTACGAACTGTACCGTAGTCACAGTCCCAATATGTGAATGGATCCATTCACATATCAGAACTAATAGTACAGTATGGTCTGCATGCCCATTGGCCCACCTGTGGACCAATGGGCGTCTGCTCATACTATGCCGCTGTCGGTCAACAAGCCGACCAGGTGGCTTGCGGGTGGGGATCTGCCGACCGCTGCTGACCGGGGAGCAGGGTGGTGGAATGGGTGGGTGGGGTTGGGAGGGGAGTATGGGTACTGCTGGACCACCAGGGATTCTATATATTGTTACAGCCCAAGATCAGGCAAGGGGATAGGCCCACTGGACCACCAGGAAGTTTCTTAACTAATACAGCCCATGATCAGGAAGGGAGATGGGTCCACTGGACCACCAGGGAGTTTATCTATTGTTACAGCCCACGGTCGGGCAGGGAGATGGGTCCACTAGACCACCAGGGATTCTATAATTTAAAACAGCCTGCGATCGGGCATGGAGGGGTGCAACACTGATGGACCCTGGCTCTGGAACTCAGGTGGCCACCCACAGCTTGTGGCTGCCGTGTTGTGCCCTGCAATATGGTGGCTCACCTGTGGGTGGCCAGCTGTTGCTCCTTTTTTTTTTTCCGGCTAAACTGTGTCCGGCGCAAGTCGGGGTTGCACCTGCATCTGCTCAGCACATCCCGGGCTGAATATCGGGATGTGCAGAATATACCTTAGGCATGTGCCCCTTACTTGCGCCGCATGCATTACTGATGCACCCCTGCGCATCAGGATATGTGCAGCACATAATCCCCTTTTGAATATCGCACTGGGGCACATCAGTGTTGCGCAACCACTTTGAATATCCCACCCATGGGAATTAGATCTAATTTATTAAAGACAGAACAGAAATATTTATTGAAACAGTTTGCTGATTCATAATTATTAATAATGATATTCCCATCTTCTAATAAAGGACTGATAATCTTATTCTTACTTTTTTGCTGTTAATATATGAAAAAAGAGATTTTTGATTAGATTTAGTATGTGCCAATTTGAATTCACATTTAAGTTTTGCTTGTTTAATTGACTTTTTTAGTAAGGACACTGCTGTTTTATACTTAGTCATATTGCACATGCTTTAATTTTTTTTAAGCTTTTAGAGTAAACATTCCTTTTTTTAACCTGTTTCTGTATTGATGTGGTAAACCAGATAGGTATTTTTCCTTTTTGTTATATTTTGTTTTCATAGGAACATAATTTTCTTCCAAATAAAAAATTATCTGTTTAAATGCCCTCCATGCGCAGTTGATTGATTTGTTCTTAAATGTATCTTCCCAATTGACTTCACTTAATTTAGAATTTATCAAATCAAAGTTAGCTTTATTATAATCTTTAAGCTCGGTGTTTACAGCAGGTTTAGGGATTTTAGTAATCGAATCGAATTGAATTGAATTGAATTGAATTATGATCACTACTACCAATTGGGACAATGATGTTTATATCTGAAAATTTGTTTTCCACATTTGTAATAATCAGATCAAGTACATTTGTTCCCCTAGTTGGTTTACTCACCAATTGCTCAAGGCCAGAATCTATACATAATGTTACTAATAATCTTTCCTGTATATTGTTAGCTGTAAGTGTTTCCCAACTAATACCTGGCATATTAAAAGCACTCAAAATGAGAGTATCACCATTGCTAACCATGTCTGAAATGATTTTAATTAAAATCTGTTATATAAAAAAAATCTGCAGAAGGTGGTCTGTAGCATACTCCAATGGTTAGTTTAGGTTGACCCTTCAGTTGAATTGTGATCCAAAGTGATTCAGAATTAATTGAGGTTTTAATTTCATAGGATGGAATATTGTTTCTTACATACAAACACACTCCCCCACCTAATCTTTTTTCTCTGTCTTAATCCCACCAGGTTTCAGTAACAGCAATAATACCCAAGTCCAATAGGAAGCATTTTACTTGTAATTCAGACATATTAAGATTATTTAATGATCTAGCATTAAAAGATAGTATTTTATAAGATCCACTGAGATGATGTTTGTTACCAGTTGTTAGAGATTTGGAAACCTGCCCATTCTCCTGCCATACTTTAATTTAAATATTTATCAATTACAGAGGCCAACATTTTTCCCAATATCAGACCCAGGTGCTGGTACTAGCAGTCAAAACTCTGTGGAACAAACAGAAGAAGAAAAAAGCAAATAGCAAGTTAGTCATTTGAGGTATATTGCAGATCAAACATATTTAATCCCACTCAGTTTCTGGTACTAGCAGTCTGAGCACTGCAGAACAAATGGAATGAAAAAGCAAATAGCAGGTTAGAGTTTTAGTATGTTTTGCAGCCCAAAATTATATTAATCCTACCCTGTTGCTGGTACTAGCCAGGAGGGAGAAGCAAGAATAGGGGGAGGGGGACACATGCCCATTTTAAGTGGAAAGGGTCATAAAAGGACTTGCAGTCCTGAAGGTGGATAAGGATTTGCAACTAGATGGAATACACTCCAGGGTACTGAAACAAACTCAGAAAAGTGCTAGCTGCCCACTGACAGCCTTGTACAACAGCTCACTGAAAGCAGCTGTGATTCCAGAGGACTGGAGAAGGGCTGATGTGGTCCCTCTACATAAGAGCAATAGAAAGGAGGAGGCTAGCAATTATAGACCAGTCAGTCTAACTTCAGTGTTGGGGAAATTAATTGAAAGCCTACTGAAAGAAAGGTTGACTGAGCATCTAGAATTAAAAGGGTTTCAGGACCACAGGCAGCATAGATTGACAGGGGGAAGGTCATTAAAAGCAAATCCAATAGATTTCTTTAGCTAGGTGATAATGAAAATAGACCAGGGGAGAGCAGTGGACATAGGCTATCTAGGCTTCTACAAGGTCTTTGAAACTGTGCCATACATGAGGCTGATAAGGAAGCTGACCATCTTCCCAGTACAGTCCAAACTGATAAATTGGGTTTGAAACTGATTCAAGGATAGGAGACGGAGGGTGATGGTTAATGACACTCACTCCAAGGATGAGAGAATAACTACTGGTGTACCACAGGGTTTGGAACTGCCACCAGTCCTTTTAAATGTCTTCATCAATGGCATTGGGGATGGCATTAAGGGCAAAATGTACCTATTTGTGGATGACACCAAGCCCTGTGGGAGAGTGGATGCAGCTGAAGGTATACAGAATTTACAGGATGATCTGAAAAAGCTGGGGAGGTAGTCCAGGATCTGGCAGCTTTGCTTCAATGCCAAGAAATGTGAAGTTATGCACACTGGAGCCAAGAATCCCAGGATGGAGTACTACATGGGTGGAGTCCAGGTATATGCATCAGAGGAGAAGGACCTGGCAGTGATGATCACTAGTGACTTGAAGCACTCCATGCAGTGCAAAAAAGCATCAGCAAGGGCAAACAAGATGCTGGGATACATATCTAGGGGGATCAGTAGTAGGATAGAGGAGGTTATACTGGCCTTGTACAGATCACTGGTAAGGCCACATCTAGAGTATGGAGTTCAGTACTGGTGCCCACACCTGCAAAAAGGACATTAACTTACTGGAGAAGGTCCAGAGGAGGGCTACAAAGATGATAGTGGGTCAGCAGGCTAAAGCATATGAGGAGAGGTTAAGGGCACTGAACATGTACACTCCAGAAGAAAGGAGAGAGTGAGGGGACATGACTGGGATCTTCAAGTACTTGAAAGGGATAGATAAGGTGGATAAGAAGGGTCTCCTTAAGCTGAGTGGCAACCATAACATGACAGGGCACAGTCTTAAGTTGGAGGGGGGAGGTCAGAAAGCACTTCTTCACAGAAAGGGTGATAGACACTTGGAATGCACTGCCAGAAGAGGTGGTCTCATTGAAGGCAGTGGGCAGCTTCAAGAGAGGCTGGGATAGGTATGGGGGAAGGTAAGTATCATGGGTAGGGAGGATGGGAGAAGTGGGGAGGGGACAGGGACAGTAGCTCAAGCTGTGGACTCTGCAATACGAGCAGACTAGATAGACCAAATGGCCTTCTGCTGCAGGCTTCTTTGTATGTTCATATGTTCATAGGTGACATTGCAGAAGAACTTAAGGGGAAGGTGTGCCTTTTTGCAGGTGACACCAAAATCTGCAATAGAGTGGACACTCAGGAGAGGCTAGAGAAAATACATAGGCATCAAGGATACTTGAGGAGTAGTCAAAAACATGGCAGTTGGGGTTCAATGTCAAAAAGGGCAAAATCATGCACATAGAGCATAGGAACTCTGGTGCTGGGTATAAGATCTGTCTTTCAGATGAGGCGTTAAACCGAGGTCCCATCTGCCTGTTCTGATGGTAGTTCAGGTGGATGTTAATGATCCCATGGCACTTCTCAAAAAGAGTTGGGGAATTTTCCCTGTTGTCCTGGCAAAATCTCCCCCCATTCACTAAATTTATCACCAACAGTTTAATCTGGTTCATGGCCAGTTGGCATTCGTCTGTATCCCCCTTCCTTGGGTCATGCCTAAAAATAGACTGAATTTGTCTAATGCACTTACCCAGTCAACAAAAAACTAAATAAAATAAAATAGAAAAAAGATGGGGAGTATGTGCAGTCACTAGAAAGGAAAGGGACCTTGAGGTTATTATATCAGAGGACCTTAATGTGGCAACACAGTGTGACAAGGACGTGGGCAAGGCTAGTGGGATGCTGGAGTGTAGGAGTGGTATCTCCACCAGGTGGAAGAAGGTGGTGCTGCCATTGTATCACTACCTGGTACACCCCCCACCTGGAGTACTGTGTCAAGTTTTGAAGACCACTTAAATGATGCAGGGTTTGCAAGGGAAGCTCTATGAAGAAAGACTGAGGGCTTTCAAAATGTACACCCAGAAGAGAGGAGAGAGAGAGAGAGAGAGGTGACATGATCAAGACCTACAAGTACCTCAAAGGTATGAAAAGGGTGCAGGATGGGAGACTCTTGTAAATGAGGTCAAGCACCAGCACTAGGGGGCATACAATGAAGCTGGAGCAGGGGACATTCAGGAGAGATATGGAGAAATATTTTACTAAAAGGGTGATATATGCCTAGTAAAGACTGTCTGCTGAAGTGGTGGAGGCTAGAATTGTGGGGTCTTCAAGCATGTATTGGTTAAACATAGGGGACTATTAGAACAGATGTATGGGGTCGGTCACTGGAGACTAGATAGGGTCTGCAGATGTAGAACAGGCTGGGAACATGTGGGCAGACTGAATGGGCCAAGCAGCTCTTTTCTGCCAACAAAATGTATGTTTCTATAGTAGTCCTAGAACCACTTGGTTCCAGCAATCACAGAACAGTGGTTCTGGAGGTCCAGATAGGGACAGCCAAAGGGACAAACATTGTGAGGATGTGGGACTTTAAAAAGGCAGATTTCAACAGAATGAGGGAGCTGCTGGAAAGAAGCATGTGGAGAATATGACAGATAGGACAGGTAAAAGTATTGGAGGGAAATAGGAAGATTTAAAAAAGCAAAGACTGAGGCAGCAGAAAGCTCAGCTGGGATGATGTCAACAGGAAAAGGGCAATAGGTTCAATGTGGGTCATGTCTGAAGTAAGTTCAAGTTACATTTTTATTAGGGATAAGTCACTGAGCTGAGACTTACTTGCAGTGATGCCCCTGTATACATACATACATACCATGGTTACGTCACAAAAAGTACAATACAGTACAAAGTGACTTTAAAAAAAACAGTAGCAAAAACCTACTAAACAATGACTTATACAGCCATAGTGATATTTATAATTACTTCAAACAGCAGTTATAATTGAATAATAGCATTTGGGGAAACTTCAATAATGATAATATTGTGGTTGAAGTTATGCTATGCCTTCCACGCATCTAACACACGTTTGAGGTAGGGACATAAACCATATTTTTCTTTGTGAGTTGGAAGCTCATTTCCTCAAATTCTAAAAGATTCTGGAGGGGAATTCTATGTCCGTGACACCCAGTATGTAAAGAAGGATCTGGCTCTTATGTTGTCATCTGAAGCAATGCCAGCTACAAAGACACACACTTCTCAGTGAAGTTTGTTTTTCCCTGAGTACCAACATATCTGTTATCCAGTCTGGAACTTTATCCTGTAAACATTTCGATGAGAGTTTGCATCCTTCCATAAAGGGTGTAAAGCCTAATTTTTTGCACAAGACACAACTATGTGTATTGTAAGAGCTAGTTGAAACAAAACACACCAGTCTATTAAACAGTACATGCAACGCGTGCAACTTGTCCTTTGTGCAAAACTGATAAGTAAGGTTAGCACAGTCAAAAATGTGGAATATTTGTGTTTACGCTATTTGTAAGCTTGCCTCCAAATCAAAGCACCCCCTGTTCCAGTATAAAGCTCCCTAACACTTGTCCATTCTGTTTCTGAGTTTTGCAACATGCAAATTACCTGATCCCTTGGTATCTATTCAAAATCCTAGGTATTTGTACCCCTCCACTTTATCTGTCTGGTTTACCTTGTCAGGAGGTCTCAACCTCACTCTCAGGTTCTTGGCAATAATGGGAATGCAAGGAATCACAGACACTTTGCATAAGAGTAATAAATCTTGTTTATTACTACCAAAAGGAAAAGCACAATTTCCCTAAGCAGTTCTTACCTTGCAGACTATGGTCATCTTTTGATAGCACTATATAGAGGAAAAAAGATGGCGGCTGCGCTGGGTCAGCCACTGAGAGCTACTGAGAGCCAAGGAGTTTAGTTATTTAGTTTATTTAGTTTTATAAGTTTATACATTTAATAAGTTAAAGTTCATCAGTTTTAACTTGCGATCTGTTTATCGACCACGTTGATTGCGCTATTTGGACACCCGATACTTGTTGGAAACCAAGGGCTGATTACACCAGTTGTACACGCTAGTTCTAGCATTGTATGAACAGAGCTGAAGATCGAGGGGATTGGTGTTGGCTTGTCTTGACCAACCTGCCTTGGACTCTCACTGACTCTCACCGTCCTTGCCAGGACCCGTGGACCTGTGGAGTTGTGGATTTGTCTTGTTGTGTTTCACCGGAAGAAGTGAAGAAGCTCGGTTGGACTAGCGGGCTCAAGCGGGGCTCACTGTGGGCAAGTAGTGCTGGGTGGAGACCTGCCTGTGCCTCTGGGAGCTGTGGGATCTGCGGCCGCCGTTTCAGTCCTCGACCAGGCAGGAGTCACCTTGTTCCTTCCCTAGGGAGCTGGGGGGAAACTGAGACCTCTCCTAAGCCACCTTAGGGGTCAGCCATGGAGCTGGGTTGCTGAGGCGTCTGTAGCTGTTGGTCGTCAACCGATTGGGAGGCGTTTGTCCTCTTTTGGAGAAGGGGTCTATTTGTTCATCTGTGATTGTACTCCTGGAGCTATTTGCCTGTCCTGAGTTTCCCTGAACGTTTTAAGATCGAACTGTGAGGATTTGCTGCCAAGAGGGCTGTGTTGAATGCCATCTAAACTTTCCTGCTTGGATTTAATTCGGTATCGGTGGAGAAACTGACTTGCTCTTCCCTTGCCCTGTTCCTGGATATAGGGGTGGTGAGAGTGCTGTGCTCACTGTTTTATTTTTCTTCACAGTTATGGATTAACTTGTGGATTAATTTATAAAGGGTCCCCCACCATGTGAGAGGTGGTGTTGGGGGTGTACACAACACTTTTTAAGTCTTTTGATATACTGGTGATTTTGCTGGATTTGCATGCACGTGAGAGGTGCTGCATTGAAGCCATAGTACAGATTTCTTCTTTTATTTTGTCAGTTATTTTTAGTTTTTTCACTACTACTTTTTGTTACGGTAGTGAGAGCATCATATTCTCTCAGCCCGGGTATATTATCCAGCAATTTTTGAAGACACTGGACATTGTGTCCTATTGGACAATAACTGATGCATTAATTTGTCATTGTATTTTATTGTTATTCTGAGGTTGTATTTTGGGTTGGGGTTTTATTTTATATTTTTTCCTTTTCAAATTTGTAATATTGTTTGTTTTATTTTGTTTCCCTCTGTGAGAGAGAGTGGAGGAGTGTTTTTACTTATAGCTTTTGATATTGATAGGTTTATTTTTGTTTTTATATTTTTTGTTTTCTTTTTAGTTAATTTGTTTTATTATAAATGTGTTGGAGAGGTTTAGTGACGGCTGGGCATTATTCCCCCACCAGGCTCAGGGAATTATGTCCTTTTGAATGTCTACCATTGTCATCTGACACCTATTTTAGGTGTCGTACGTTGGGCATCCCTTAGGAAGCGTGGGCGAAGGTGGAGAGCTGGGCCTGGTGGGGGACAGGAAAGGGGAGGGTGGATTGGGGTTTTGGGGTCCAGGAGATGCCCTGGGGTGAAATGGGGTCAGGATAGTGGTTACTCCTGTCTTGTCCCCATACCCAAGGGTTCAGATGTTACTGGACAGGTGCCAAGGTCTTCCCCGACAGCTCATCCCACCTTGGCAGTGTTATGCAATCCCAGATCTATTAAGAACAAGACAGCTATTATAGCTGATCTTGTTGGATCAACTGATCTGGCTTGCATCACCGAGACCTGGCTGGATGAAAATCCAGGCCCTATATTGGCCTCGGCAACTCCAGCCGGGTTCTCGGTGATACACCGTCCAAGGTTGGATCGTAGGGGTGGGAGTGTGGCCATTATGTTTAAGACTGAGCTGGGCCTTGTGGATGTGCCATTGGGAAGTACCAGATCCTTTGAATATATCCTGGGAGAGGGTGTAGGCTGCGGGATTCTCCTCGTCTACCGTCCACCAGGTGACGGTGGAGAATTCCTGCAGGAGATTGCAAACTTCATCGTCGACTTGGTGTTGAAGTTCCCCAGATTGATAGTTCTGGGGGACTTCAATGCCTGGGTCAACGATGAACTCTCACATTTTGGTCAAAATCTCCTCCAGCTGATGAATACGCTGGGCCTAACACAGGTGGTTACCTCCTCGACCAATATAGGGGGTCATTCACTGGATCTGGTCTTTCTTTTGGGTATGAAGATCGCTGACTTGGGGATGGAACCTGTCAGTTGGTCTGACCATCACACCATAAGGTTCAGTTTCAGGGCCCCCCCAATAGGTCTGCCCCTACAGAGATGGTTCGGTACCGCCCTTTAAGGGGTATTAATCCCAGTGACCTAACGGCGGTACTGGATCTATCGAGTTTGTCGGGTGAATGCATGAGTCCAGATGATCTTGTATTAGCCTATAATAAGGCTGTGGGAGATGCTCTGGACAAAATTGCTCCTGTTCGTGTTTGGCCTCTTGCCCTCCATCCAAGGAGCCCTTGGTTTGATGGCTCCTTGAAGGAGTTAAGGCGAGTTGGCTGAAGGCTGGAGAGAGCCTGGTGGAAGTCGGGCCTTGATGCTGAAAGGCTTAGGTTGATGGCACATTATGATAGCTATCAATCAGAAATCACTCATAAGAAGGCAGAATTCCTGTCCAGAGAGATTTCTGCTGCACAAAATCGACCGGCTCAGCTTTTCCGGACCGTGGACAGATTGTGCAATCCAATCTGTCTTCAGCCCAGAGAAGCTTTTTCTCAGCTAAGATGCGAGGAGTTTGCTCGGTTTTTTGCAGATAAGGTTGCCAGCATCAGGTCTGGCATCGGTCCGACCTCTTCTATGGGGACTCGGTGGTCGACGCAGAAGTGGCATGTCCTCGGTCTGTCTGGTCAGATTTTCGCCGGCCGGAGTTCGGGGACATTGTGAAGATCATCCAAACAATGCGACCAACTAGTTGTAGTTTGGATCCGGGCCCTACACCTCTTTTAGTAGGATGTGTAGAAGTTATCTGCCCAATCCTTGCTGACATTGTCTGGAAGTCTTTGGAGAGGGGGGTTTTTCCTGACCCCCTTAAGGAGGCGGTCATTCAACCACTCCTTAAAAAATCCTCCTTGGATCCAGATTGTCTAGCTAGCTACCGGCCTATCTCTAACCTGCCATTTGTTGGTAAGGTTATTGAAAAGGCAGTTGCATTGCAATTGGATGATCATCTTATAACTCACAATGTCTATGATACTCTCCAGTCTGGCTTTAGGAAAAGGCATAGCACAGAGACTGCCCTTGTCCGGGTATTGAGCGACCTCCTAATGGCTAGAGATCGAAAGACATGTACCATTCTGGTCCTTCTCGATCTTTCTGCTGCATTTGACACCGTAGACCATGGAGTGCTGTTGGAGCACCTGCGGGTCTTTTGTGGGCTGTCTGGTACAGTCCACAAATGGTTTCGTTCTTATCTCATGGACAGGTTTCAGGGAGTTGTCACTGGAATTTATTCCTCTTGCACTCACTCCCTGCCTTGTGGGGTACCACAGGGCTCCATTTTAGCTCCCATGTTGTTTGCAGTGTATATGCTGCCATTGGGAGAAATCATCAGGTGATACAGTCTGGGTTTCCACTGCTATGCAGATGATACTCAGCTGTATCTGTCCTTTCTCCCCAGTCAGGGTGATGCACTCTCTGTACTAAATAACTGCCTTGTGGAGATCAGACTTTGGATGAGTTCCTGCTGGCTGAGACTTAATCCGGATAAGACTGAGGTATTGGTAGTGGATCCAGGTCATCCAGGGGTGGGTTTGGGAGCTGGACAACCATCAGGTTTGTTACTTGGTGGTATACCGCTCTCTACCTCCAATCAGGTGTGAAATCTGGGTGTTATTTTTGATGATGGTCTTACTCTAAAATCTCAGGTGTCAGCTGTTGTCAAATCCTCTTTTTACCATCTGAGGAATATCGCCCGGGTGAAACATCTGGTTCCTCCAGGGGATCTTCCAACATTGGTCCATGCCTTTGTCACTACCCATCTGGAATACTGCAACTCGCTCTACCTAGGGCTACCGGGGGTTGATATCCGCCACCTCCAGCTGGTGCAGAATGCAGCAGCCAGGCTTTTGACTGGGACTTCTAGAACCAGTCATATTATGCCTGTGCTCCGCGAACTGCAGTGGCTGCCTGTTTGGTGGAGGATCACCTTTAAGGTTGGTTTACTAAACTTTAAAGCCCTACATGATCAGGGACCTGGTTACCTGAAAGATCTCTTGATTCCCTACTGCCCCCTCCATCCTCTCCGTTCTGCCAGTGAAGGATTGCTGGAGATTCCCAGGGTTCGATTAAAGATATCAGGATCTCATGCTTTTGCTTTTTTCAGCACCAACCCTGTGGAATTCTCTACCTCGTTGGTTGAGAGAATGCTCAACCGTCGATAGTTTTAAGGTTGCTTTAAAAACATATTTATTCAATTTAGCTTTTATTTAGTCATGGCTGACATATTTTAATGTGTGGAAATTTTATTACTTTGTATATGTTTTTGTACAGCGCCTTGGATTCGAAAGGCGCTATTTAAATAAAGTTGGATTGGATTGGATTGGATTACCATTAGGAACTGGGAGCCAATGTTATGCGTTCCCTATACCTCGAGGAGTATAGAAATCTCAGAGGTCTCCGAGGTAAAAGACGTAATGTCTTTCATTATATACCTCAGATAATTACCATAGTTACTGTAAGACAGAAACATTCCTAGTTACAGAGGTGATCCCTATTGGCTAAATCAGAGATGGCTCCACAGTCCGAGATAGCATTATATAATTTTGTTGTATTCATCACTTTGTGGAAATAAAGAAAGTGCAGTTTGTACATGGCAATGTAGTAATACAAATCATCAGAAGATGGTAATGCCGACTCAAATATCATAACACTACAAGGACACAAGTGTCCTAGCATCTTGTAAGCAAGAAATACATGTGTATATTAGAAAGTAAAGTGTATAGCAGCTATGTGTATACACATATTCTGACATCTACTCTTGTACAGTAGATGTTCTTAGTCCTATATGTTAGTATAACATATACCTAAATGCTATTTGTCTGCGATGTACCTCTGGATCATCAATTAGGGTGCAGGGATCTCGTGTGACAATCCCTCCCTTGTTGCCTTAGAAGGGGCAACACAAATAAGAGTAGAGAAGTGGAGAGAGAGAGCAGGTGTCATTTACAGATCCGATGCACGAGCCTTGTAAAGGAACCTGAGCTGCTCACAGTGTAGGCATAATGTATGCTGGAGGCAGCGGAGCATAATGATAAGAAAGAATATCAAAAATGCTTGTATAATAACAAAACCATTAAAGGTAATCTCTAACCAAGTATTAGTAAGTGCACTATTAAAATCACCATCATTAATAAGATCATATATTACTTCATTTGCTTTGGTCATACTATTGCTGATGTGGATGAGGAGTATGTCCTTCCTGTCTAAAAGTGACTTAAATGTTAAAGTCAGAGGATCAATATGTAAATTAAAGTAAGATAAATACTCTGAGAGAGTAAGAAGATAATCAGGGTTACCATCAATGATATCTGGTTCCACAAAGGGAACGGGGGGATAACTGTGTACCCAATAATGGCTGCCTGGTGAGGTACAAAACAGAAATTAGGATCAGTAATAACACATGATTGAGTTCCATAAGTAAATTGCTTGAAATTAGTTATGACACAAAATTCACCATCTGAATTATACTGCATTTTGACAGTAGGCAGTCTCAATTTTTGTACTTGTACTGGGCAAGTGTAAGTCTGGTTGGAAATCTGTGTTGCCAGGCGATGAACCTCCTTCTGGTAAGACTGATACAATCAAGAAGCATCTGGAGCAGATGTTGAGTCCTGGTATTCTGTGCCATTGGTGGTGATGTCATCATCCATGGTAAAGGACCAATCGATATCTGGGGAATATCCACATACAGGTTTAATAACATCAACTACGTCACATCGACACAAATAAATATACCCTTTCTTGGCACAACAGTCTGTGTGCAGTGAGACCTATGCATCCAGAAGAGGATGAAAAACCAGAAGAGGTGGCAAGTCAAGGTGTTCTCTGTAGATGTCTTCATCAAAGATGCCCAATGGAGTGTACGGATGCTAGTTTATCAAATATAGCTGTATTGGGATCAAAACATGGTAAAGAAACAGTAAAAGACACAAACATAGTATCCTTAATGGAACATTTCTTAGAAGTAAAGTAAGGACAAGTATCAGGGTGCCTGGTCACAAATCTCAAATTCCTAACAGTAGAAATAGGGATAGAAACAGACTATAACATACACATGGCAATACAGTTAGGGTATTTGCAGTGAGGACAGTACCATTTAGAGATACGTCTATCATGTATGATATCAGGGATTCTTCTGGATTCCAGATCGCGGAAGAGATTGTTGATGGTAGTGATAATATATGACCCATAGGCAGAGCATAATATTTCATGGGCAATGTATTGCTTGTCTGCCTCCTTATTGTTCTGTGCAATAAGGGCGTTAATATTTTCTTTGGAATCTGTAAAAGCCTTAGCAATGTCATGCATATTACATACAGTGTATCTTTCTTCCTGACTAAGGTCATCCACACCATGCAATAATGGCGGTATGATGTCTTTGATCATACCAGCTTCAAACTTCTGTGAATGTGCTTTGATAGTAGCGATGTCTGCTTTATTCCAGATAGACACTGTAGTACCAAACAGACCAGTAAGGGTGCCTGTGGCACCAGTGACATCTGATGGGTCTTACTTGGTATTACTTGGTATGAAAGAACAGAAGAAGGCCAGAGCCCATCGAGACTGTTCCCCACACTATGTGGGACATTATTTATCTATTATCCCTCAACCAAACATCTAATTTGTTTTTAAAGACAGTGGCACTAGTTGCCTCTACCAATTCTTGTGGCAAGGTGTTCCATACAATGGATGCTGTTATTGGAAAAAAAGTTTCCCCTTTTGCTGGTTTTATAAGTTTTTACTTCAAGCTGTTTATTATGCAGTCTCGGAACATGTCTCCTTGTGGAGAGTGTTAGACCACATTTTTCCATTAGATCTGGTGCATTTATTAAATTAAAAACCATAAGCATATCACCTCTTAATTTTCTAGTTTGAAGAGAGAAGAGACCAGTAGCTTTTAATCTGTTCTGATAATCCAAGTTTGTTAATCTTGGAATCATTCTAGTTACTCTCCTTTGAGCCTGTTCAAGAATTGCTATGTCTTTTTTTGGTTTGGATTCCAGAAAGGGGAGCCATAGTCTAGATACGGTCTACTGTATGCCCTATACAATGGAATAAGGCATTGTTCAGTGCGATTAACAAAAGTGCATTTTATTTGCCTCAAAAGTCCGTTGGTCATGTGTCAAGTGTGTCTCTTTTATGAATTTGCGTATCAGGATTCTGAGAACTAGGTTTTCTCCTAAAATTGCCTCTATTCTCAGTGGTGTGTACCCCGGCAATAGGGTCTTGATTACGAATCTGAAAAGCTGCTAAGCTATCAAGTAACAAAGTACTATAAAACAACGATGTGTTAGTAGTATGACACATACCAAATTGTTTCATATTCCAGTAAGTCAAGTTAAACAAAACAGGTATATGCATATATTGTAGGCTGTTAATAAGTGAGCCAGGTAAAGCAGTGGCTGTGAGACCACTACGAGGACCAGGGTTTTGTTTTGGACATTCCAAAAGCTGTTTCTCAGTGTGGAGGGGGGGGGGTAACACAGATAAATACATGGCAGCTGAGGCCATGTTGTGTACGACACAAAATTTCCTGGCAGAATCCTTGGAAAATGTATTACAATATGAAGGGCCAATTAAGGTAGTAATATTGTATAAACCTGAGTGTCTAAGAGAGGTTTGGTGCAAGGACAAAGTACCATTTGGGGATAATTTTGCGTTGGGCCATCCATGGTAAGTTCCCTTGGAGAGTTTGGCCACAGGGAGTATTTGTCCTTGAGACTTGGTTTGCCACTCAATTTGTAGAGTAGATTTATTAGGAGCAACAACTGAGGCAGTGAGGTAGGCATCTGAACCTTCCTGAACTGTAATCAAATTGTCGGGTGTATTAATAGAGACTCCCTCTGGGGTAGTTGTGGGTAGATCAAGATGAGGAAGGATGTGCTTTACCGTGCCTTGGATGCAGGGGATTACTCCTGAGATGAGGAGAAAATGGAACAAGATAGCCATCTTGTCAGTGTATCTGAAAAGGAAAATCGTACATTAGCAAGGTTAGTACTATTCTGCCCAATGGGGTGAGGAAAAGTAATTATACTCCTTTATACAATTTCAGCTGGTTTGCACGTAACCATTTGTCAGTCAATTTGTTGTTTTGCATGAGTCTAATTTGATAGACTGCTGGACTGAGCTTGTTGACAATTGGGTAGCGTCCTTCCCACTTTTTGGAGAAAGAGGTCCAGATATTTAAACTGCGCCTAAAAAGTGCGCAACAGCAGGAGCAAGCACAAGTCCACTGCACCCATGCGCAAGAAGTGCGATATTCAAAAACTGCGTAGGCCAAGATGCGCCTACAGCTGATGACTGAATATCGCACCACCTGAGCCATAGTGCAACTAGGGATGTGAAGCTGAGCATATCTGATGCACCATAGCGCAACAAGGGATGCTCAGCGGAGCAGTCCAGATGCACCATAGCGCAACCAGGGATGCCCCCTGCAGCAGGGCAGCAATGCAACAGCACAACCAGGGATGCAGGGGCCCACAACCCATGCCACAGATGGGCAGAGGAACACACAGCAGAACAGATATCATCCCCCACACCCCATGCACTGCACAACCGGAGAGCTGGAATAACCACTGGCCTATGGATACCAGCAACCAACCCACAGCCGGGCCATGGTGCCCCAGCACACCCCCTGGCAAGCTGTGACTGGCACACAAGGAGGGCCAACCACCCCATACCACACCATCCCACCAATGCAGAGCACACCCTGCACCATGATCCCCATACACCCTGCCCAGGAGTAGTGCCCAATGGTGCAGGACACCCCATGCATGCCACCCCCCCACTGTGACAATGCAACCCTGTGCACCATGGAGCCATGCAAGGCAGCCCCACCATGAGCACCCTGCAGTGGGTGGCAGCAGACAGTGATGCAACAGATGCATACACAGTGCTGTCCTGCACGTCCCCCCCGAGGTACAGCTGAGAGACCGACCATGCGTCAGCACACGAGGTACCCCACATGCAACAGGGCATGCCCTGGACCCCACCTCCAGTGATACAGCACCTTGCACACCCTCCCAAGGACACATCCTGTCCTAGCACTGGCCACAACAGCCAGCACAGGCACGCACAGTGTAGCATGGAGGCATGCACCACACAGGATGCAACACAGTGCATGGACAAACACCCAGCCATATCCAAGGGCACACCAACACAGGAACACAGTAGCGGGTCAACCAAGCCACTGGCGTGTGGCCACGGCTAACGTGTACACACGGCCAGCACCCCTACATTGCACAGGTGTGCCAGCCACCCTGCGCAGGCACCATGAAGCTGTATGCCACCAGCATGCTGCGTGAGCACAAGTGACAGACACCGGAGCACATCCTCTTGACAGACACAAGCGACAGCATGGAGGGGGGACAACAACAGCGGAGGCCACAGTGCTACCGGAGGCAGAAGTGCACCATACTGGTGATGGCAGGCAACCTGGCATTGTGCCAGGTACAGTTGTTATTCAGCATGGACAGCCACCACTGACACGCCAGCAGACCATGCATATCACAGACATGCAAGGGTGTCAGCTGCACAGGCCATGGATGGTCTGACAGGGGTGCCAAACACACAGTGCAGGCCCTGTGGACCACTGCACACAGGCATCCAGTGCACAGAGTACAACACACAAACCACAGACAGTGACTGATCCCCCTGCCCACACCACAGGCGGTTCATCTCTGCACACACACACACACACACACACCCATGCATGCACCACCCCTGATGCCATGCACACCACTGCAGCTGAGCACCTGTAGCCTGCTGCAAATCAGAGACCACCACAGTTGTCATAACAAAATGCATATATTTAAAAGATGTAAAGAAAAACTATGTACAATTATTTACAAGAGGGGGGAAGGGCCACATAACATGTGGGGGTGGGTAAGGGGCAGGGGTGAACATATGGGAGAGGGAAGAAGGGGTGTGAGGGTGGGTCAAAGGGGGGAAGGTGGTAGTTGGGGCATGGGGACATCAACGGCCGCCCCGGTCCTCCTCCTCATGGTGCCGATGTGTGCTCCTCCATCTCCTCCTCACCCCATGGTGGTGGATCCTCTGAAGGAGCTGCAAGGTCTGCCTCACCACCTGGAGCAGCTCTCATAGACTCTGCTGGATTTCCAGGAGTCGCTGTCCACCTAGGACAAGGGAGCAGAGTCAATAGGTGTGACTGTCCATCCCCCTGCAGCCCACCCATTGTGGATGGCATACAGCCATGTGCCATGCCCTTGTGATGGTGTGCAACCACCCACAGTGACCATGTCCACAAGACCTGCCCACCCAGGCAGCCACAGCCATGTGGACCACTGCATACACCCACTGCCCATGTCCTGCACAGCACCACCATGGCCGTACAGTGACTTGGCTATGCGGTGTGAAGGCAATACCACAGCCATGTGCCCGGTGCACGCATGGACCACCATTGACACACTCCCAGACATGCAGTGCCACTGGACAGTGCTGACTGTAACAAGTTGCTTGCATGGCAGTGGTGTCACTGGATGGTGGCCATGCCCCACTGCCCGCCCAGTTATACAGCATGCAATAGTAATCATGGATGTAAGGCACTCAGCATCATCAGGCTGGACCACCATCACCCCTCCTGTCCCGCTGCTCCTCCATGCGGAGCCTCCGGTCCCTGTTTCACTGGTGTTTTTCTGGCCCTAAGGTGCAAATAAAGAGAGAGGAACATCAGTACAATCTGGTAGCAAAGTCCCCCCGCCCCCATGTGTGTGCAATCCCACACAGCCATATCCATCCACCCCACACCGCGATACCACCACCATGGCCAACACCGGACGGCCCTCCCCATGTGCTGGACCAATGCAACTGTGATACCCATATGGACGATAAAAGTGTGTGGATGTTGCACCTACCTGGCCGTGGCACCATGCCCCTCCTGGCATGTGCCTGCAGGTGGACAAGCAGGTCTGGGTCCCTGTACCTCTGGTCCCCATAATGGTGGCGGCACTGCTCCGCCGTTTGCCCCATACTGGTAGCCTCCTCCAGGGCGTCAGCCACCTCCTGCCAGACCGCACTCCTGGCCTTGTCCAGGGGTGCCTCTCCAAACAAAACCCCAGCATGGGGATCAACTATAGCCACCAGGTTGGCGAGCTCAACCTGGCTCCAAATGACTGCACACTTCCACGCCATCTCTGCTGTCTGGTTTAATCAAAATGGTGCTCTGCAGCACGGTCCTGCCATGTGCAGATGCTGCGCAGTACAGCGCTGCCATTCCCTATCGTGCTGTCACCAAACAGCGTGATAGTGGTGCACTCATGCCTGACGAATGGCGCCTAGGGGGCAAAGGTCAGGTACAGGGTCAAGGGTGCATGGACAGTCACAGCGTGACTGGAACCCAATGCGTGTAGTGTGATTGGGTGCCTGTGTGCCACATCCTGTAGCGGCCTACAGCGCTGTTGCCCCAGTGCACCTACGACGCCCCAGTGCCACAGCGCCATATATGTGAACAGCACTGTAGCTCCACTGGCACAATGGTGGCCGTGCCCTGCATTGCCTCCCGTGCACAGCACGTCAGCAGCGCAGCAGGCACCAATGTCATCAACCCGGGCATGTGCAGTTAGGTGTGTACTGCGCATGTCACAGAACTGCACCCTTGGCTCAGCACGTTCAACACAATTGCGCAAAGCGCAACAGCGTGATATTCAGCCGGCATATGCAAATCATCTAATCAGCCATTCAATGGTGCAGTCACTGCATTTGCATCCACTTAAAGATGCACCTCACCTCATTCGCATGGGTTGCGCTATAAAAATGCGACATTGGGCTGCACTGGCCATAGTCATTTACTGCAGTCTATTGCAGTGAGTTGCATGCTGTTTGGGAGTATGGACTGTGGTGTTTGGGACATGCATGGGACTGCACAGTCACAGGTAACACCTGTCATTCTCACAGGATGAATCATGACCGATTGTGTGGTGGAGGAAGAGGAACAGAGTTGTGGGAGGAAGAGGAGGCCAAACTTTACAAAGGCCGAGACAGATGCCCTGTTTGAGGCCTACCTCGACCAGGAGCCACTTCTCAGCTGACACCAGAGAACACCACAGGCCCATGCTGCTGCATGGGAGGAGGTGGCACGTGCTGTCAACCTGCATGGCAGCCACCAGCGCTCCTTGCAGGAGTGCAAAAAGAAGATGGGCATGGACAGGCGGAGGATTAAAGAGAGGTGGCTGCCATCAGGAGCACAGTCTGCAACCGGTGGGGACAGCGGAGGTGCAATGCCTGACCCACAGGAAAAGCGGGTTGCTGGCGGCATGCAGCATTGTGCCATTGAGGGTGTTCCGGGTGGTGGATTCCAGACGGGTGGTAGCCCGTCACTGCATGGTAGGTCATGGTCTGTCTACTGAGGGGGACAGGGTAGGTCACATGCAGTAATGCTACTTTTTTTCCCTTTCAGATGCTAAGCGTCTGCATGGGTCAGCAGTGTTGGGCTTCTCCACTGAGGCCTGTAACATGGAGATGGATGAGGGCCCATCCACCTCCACAGGAATACGGGGGTCAGGGTGACAGTGGGCCTGCCTGGACATCTGGACTGATGTTGGTGGAGCAGGTGCGGAGGAGGCCCTGCTCATGTCCCAGCATGCCAGCGTCCATGGATGCCAGCATGCTGAGACTCGGGCTGGTGCCGGATCCATCACTGATGATGATGGAGCTAACGTCATGGGCAGTGACACGTGTGTGCCACAGGATGGCCACACAGCAGGTGACATCGCGGCCATGGCTGTGGGTGATGCCGCCGTGGAGGCCTGCATGTCATTACAGTCCCAGCCTGTGCCTGTCTGCACGAGTGGGGCAGCACTGGTGTGTGTCCAGGACAGTGAGACTGTTGCAGCCACTGCAGTGGTACCATTGAGCCCTGGAGAGCGGCAGCCAGAGGGGCAGCATCAACAGTCGGCCAATGGCCATGGGGATACAGTGTCAGGGGGTGGCATCAGTGCACCAGCTGTGGACATGCCCAGGCCTGGCCCTGGTGTGCAGCGCCCACCGTCAAGGGGTGATGAGCATCAGGGCCACGAACACCCTGAGGGACAGCATGCCGATCAGGCAGATGACCTGTTAGATGAGCACACCCGCATACTGCAAGCATCAGTCAATCAGCAGATGCGGCTTATGATGGCAGTGGATGCACTGAGTGCTGCTCCGCACCAGGCAGAGGAGTGGTGCAGCAGAGACACCGCTGTGCTCCTGGCAGGGATGGACTGGTTGTGGGAGGATGTGACCGCTGCCATTGACAGGCAGACACAGGCATTCACAGCTGTTATGGCCACAATGGGCACACAGTTATTTGCCCATAAAACGCAGGACTTACCACGCTATGCAATGTCCACCTCATTCCCAGCATCACAGACACCATCCTTTGTCGACACGGGTTCAGCTGTGGGCATCCGGAGCACTTCTGGCGCAGGCATGTTCGGTGTGCTGCAGACCCCTGCGCGAGCACGGTCGTGTTCACGCAGTGGAACCCCTGGGGGACTGTCGGTGCCACCCCATGAGGCCAGTGGTCAGCCTGTCACTGCTGGCGGGTCTCGGCAGAGCCACCCATGCATCTGTGGTGGCCGTGGCACTGTGGCGCGTGACTGACCTGTCTTCCATCACGGTTACTGTCTGATGCTGCCCTGTGTGCATTGTGTCGTTCAGCGGGCAATGCACAGGTGGGGTACCCGGCCCTGCATGCACACACAAGTTCCATCTGCACAACCTCCTGGCTGCTGTCCACTGTGGCGTGTGCATGATGATGCCTGCATTGCACTCTATGCCACTGTGCAATGGTGCCCAGCATCTGACACATGCACAATGACAGGCAGTGGGTGTGGTGGTCTGTGGATGTGTGTGTGGCTAGGGGTGGCGGTCTGGGTCGGCATGCATCCTACCCTTTGTGCATGTCTTGTGAGGTGTGTGTGTGTGTATGACTGAGTGCCACGTTAGACCTCGCCCATCCCTGGCGGTGTGTGCGGTTCCATGCTCGGCCACTTCCCTTGACAGCATGCACCCCTGGTGTGTGTCCATGCGGGTTTGTGGGTTGTGCCTTTGCCACTGGTGGTTGCACATGGCCCCATGACTTACCTGGGTTGGCTGAAGTGCTCCTCTGCGATGGTGTCCCAGTGCAGCTGTGCCAGCCGGAGCAGTCGGGGTCCCACACCCAGCGGGGGCTGCCCATCACCATCGCCACCAGCGCCCTCATCGTCCCCATCACTGTCCCCTCTTCGACCTGTACAGCTATCCCACAGTCGTTGGCCATGTTGTGCAGGATGCAAAGGCCAGGAATAGCCGCATGAGGCTTTGAGGGCTGTACTGTGAGGCACTGCCGGAGGTGTCCAGGCAACAGAAACATGCCTCAGCATCCCGAACACCCGCTGATGACATTGCGGTGGTGGCATGTGCCTCATTGTAGCCTTTGCAGCGATGGGTCGCGGGCCCTGGTATGGTGTGAGGAGCCAGGATGGAGTGGGTATCCACTGTCACCTGTGTAGAGGGTGGAGGTTAGTTTGGTGATCAGCATCCCCTGCCTTGGGCCATTTAGGCCACTACCCATGTCACCTCTGACCATGCCCTCCCAGCTCTGTGTTTGTCCATGTGGTTTGCATAGTCACCATTAAGCGGCCAGTGGGGATGTCCCCACTCATGGAATCTGTGAGTACAGTGCCACTGGTGCCATATGAAGCATCATGTGCTTCCCCAGGGTGCGTGGCACAGACATTGATTATGCGCCCTCTGGCATTGCACACCACCTGGAAGTTGATGCTTGCATAGTCCCTCCGATTGATATATGTGGCCCCCTCGGGGCCAGGTGGTGTGCAGATGGCCACATGGGTGCAGTCTATTGCCCCTAGCACATCAGGCATACATGCTACCCTGTGGAACTCCTGTATGTTTGCTATGCGCTCCGCTGGTGTGCTGGGGAAATGGATGTACTCCGCAGCATGTGGTAGCAGTGCGCTGAGGAATTGGGTGAGGTGGTGTGATGCAGCCAACTGGGTTATGCCTGCGGTGTCCCCTGTTGGTCTCTGGAAGGGTACCCTGGTGGTGCAGTAGGCAGCTGTCACTTTTGTCTCCACTGACAGAGCATGGCTCACGTGTGGGTGCCTTCATCACATCACTGCAAGTTCACAGACAATTTCAGAGTTGCCTGATTCAGGGCGGTACTGGCCCACGCATCTTGGTATGCTGTACAGCCTGGGAGCTGTGGGCTTGATACTGCCTGTTGGGGCATACCACCGATGGTCCTTCCACGGCCGCGCCCCCTGCTGCCTGCCTTCTACTCCTCCTCATTACATTGCCTCCATCTAGATGGTGGCACCTGGCTATGTCCCTGGCTTGTGTTCCCCCGGCAGCTGTTTCTGTGTTCTCCTGCTGTCCAGCTGCTACTTCCCTGCACCGGGAATTTTCCTGTGGTGGTCTCAGTGCTGTGTGGCACTTCCCCCTTCCACATTGGCTGTGGCTCCCCACACCTTCCCTGTGCCTGTGGGATTCAGGGTGCCCTTTCCCTGTCCTGCCCTGTGTGTCCCTTCTGCCCTGTTTGTCTGCCTATCGGTCAGCCACATGTGCCTTCCCTGTAGCGTTCTTGCACCTCTCCCTTGTTCCTTTTTATTTTGGCTCATTTCCGCTATCACGCAACTTCCTCTTGCTCCCCTATTGCGCATGGCGCATGTTGTTGAATATCGCACTGCGCCATTTATGCATGGTTCCTTCCCCTTCAGTTGTGCATGCATTCATTATCATTGCACTCTTGCTCAGCGTGATTTGGGGGGGCGCATCTGCCTCCTGCTGAATATCGCAGAATGGCGCATTTTCGGACTTGTGCTGGAGCAACCCTATTGCGCATGGCACAACCCTTTTTAATATCTGGGCCAGAGTGTGTTGGATGCTCAAATCTGAGAACCATTACCTGATCTCCAACTTGCCAATCCACTTCTTGTGCATGTTTTTCAAACTGAATTTTGGACTGTTGCTGGGCCTTGCCCATGCAGTTTGCAGCATACAAATGAGTGTGTATTAGATGTTTTCTCAACTTTTCCACATATTGATCCACAGAGACACGATCTGCAGTGAGAGTGTGCAGGTCAAACAGGTGTTCAGGTAATCTCACACTTCTGCCAGTCATCACCTCAAAGGGTGTCAACTGAGTGGTAGCTGAGGGTGTGCCCTTAATTGCCATAAGGTATAGCAGCAGTAGGGAAAGCATTTGCATAATCTGTCTGTTGGCCCTCTCTACTTGACCTGATAATTGTAGGTGATACAGTATTTGGAATTTTTGGTGAACTCCAAGGAGTTCAAGGGCTTCTTTCATCAACTCACCTGTAAAACTGGTTCCTTTGTCGGAGTCCACCTTAAGAGGTAATCCTCACCTGGAGAAAATCTCTTCCACCAGGATTTTGGCAGTGGCTTTTGCACTGCATGTCTTAGTGGGGAAAGCCTCAACCCACTTAGAAAAGAGATAAGTTACCACAAGGGTGTATTTGTTATTTCTACTGGTATTGATAAGGGGACCAATGAAATTGATCTGTAAAGCATGCCAAGGACCAGATTGCCTTTGTGGTAGTAACTTGGCATTTCTTTTGGTAGGGATGGAGTTGTTTTGTGCACAAACAAGGCAGTTATCTATACACTATTTGACATCCTTGGTGATAACAGGCCACCATGCTGTGGTCTTGAGCCTCTGGAGTGTGTTTTTCACTCCCTGGTGTCCACCAGTGGGGGTGTCATGCACTTGGTGCAAGTATTCTGGCCTAAGATGATGAGAGACCACCCACAATTTTGTGGTGGCGTCATCTGGTTGATACCAAATTAGCTTGTCATCCGAGGACAAGTGTAACTTACCTTCATGCCTTCAATATGGGTTATGAGCAGGTAGATTCTTCTCAGTGCCTTTGTCCAGAAGTCTGAAGACATCCTTGAGTTCAGAGTCAGCATGCTGGGCTTCTGACAAATCCAAGGGAGAGAAGGGTTTAGGTTTCTTCCAGACGGCTGCAGTGTGCACAGCGGCTCTGGCTTATGGATGGTCCATCATCCAGATGTTCCCCCCTCAGGCCCCTTCCTTTGCAAGGGTGTCAGCTGTGTCATTGAAGGCATGATAGGGGTCATGTATGGAGAGTGGGCCTTAACCTTGTGTACATAGAGTTTGTGTGTAAATTTCTGTGATGGTGAATGAATGTATATTGCCAGTTCCTTGTGTTTCACTGGGGTGCTGTCAGAAGAGGTAAAGGAGTTTCTCTGCCAGAAAAGGAGAAATTCTGTAAGAGAACAATAAACCCAGTTAGAATCTATAAAAATGATGGTATCCCTGGTTCCATGTTGGATGAACTCGAGGGCACAGGCCACCACTGCCATTTCTGCATACTGTGATGCCACTTCACTGCAATGTTTAGAAATTTTAACAGTGTTACTAAAAGGGTAAACCACGAATATACCCATTCCTGCTATCTGTTTTCCCTGATAATGGGAGGCTGATCCATCTGTAAAAATGCAACACAATGAGATGTTCTCAAGTAATTGTGGTGTAGCAGGAAGGAACGGGCCTGGATCTGGTAGATCAGGTGGCTGCAGTTTACAGTCATGTGGTTCTCCTTGGAAAAGGAGGCCATGCGCAGCATGGATGGCATTTTGGTTGGGTGGACCTTGATGTCCCTATCCTGGAGAAGAAGTGACCAGTGTGTCAGTCTGGTGTTAGAGTATGATCCATCCTTTACTCTGTGTGAGAGTAGGAAGGTTGTTGGAGTGTGATTTGTATTGATGATGAGAGGGGAATACCTGATGATATACAGAAAGTGCTTGACAGCACAGTAGGTAGCCAGAAGGTTCCTTTCACAAAGGTTGTACTTCTGTTCCACTGGGGGTCAAGAGCTGTGATGCATATGCAATGGGTTGTAGGGTGCCATGGACCTGCTGGGCCACCACTGCAGACATTGCAGTGTCAGAGGTGGCAGATTCCAGATGGAATGGCAAGGCTGGATTGGGGTTGACCAAAGCTGGAGCTGAGGCCAGAGTCTGCTTCAGTGATGTCACAGCTTGGGTATGTATTGGGCCCCAAGTCCAGGGAACATCTTTTTTCAGTAGTTCATACAGAGGGGTGGCCTGCTGAGCAAAATCACTAATAAAGTCTCTGGAATCATTTACCATACCTAGAAATCTTCTAAGGGTGGCCACTTTGGTGGGGAGTAGCAAGTCCTGTAATCTCTGTATCTTCTTCCAAGTAGGGCTTCTGCCTATGTCTGTTATCCTCAGACCCAGAAAGAGTACCTCTTTCTGGCATAGTTGTGCTTTTGCAGGGTTACATTTGTGGCTTGCCCTCTGAATGAGGGTCAACAATTCGTTTAAGAGGTCCAGATGTTGCTCCTGTGTGGCTGTTGCCAACAACAAGTGGTCCACATACTACAAGAGGCACTGGGGTGTAGAGAAACCCTCAAGAGCATCCATCATGTGCAGATGGAATAGGGAGGGGCTGTTATGGAACCCCCGTGGTAAGCAGGTCCACGTGTACTGCCTACCTTCAAAGGAGAAGGCAAACTTACATTGACTTTTATGGGCCAATGGCAGTGACCAGAAACCATTGGCAATATCTAGGGCACTAAAGCATTGTTGGTCACGGATCAGTAGTCATAGCACATCTGGTGCTGATGCTACTGTTGGGTCGCAACTAGGGGTGACCTGGTTTAGTCTCCTGTAATCAATTGTAAGTCTCCATGTGCCTGTGGGTTTTTTCACAGGCCACACTGGGGAATCCACAGTGGAAACACATGTCCTAATTATGCCTTGCTTGAGGAGTGATTTGATTGTTTTCCTAAGAGAAGGCAAGGCCTCAGATGGAAAAGGATATTGTCTTTGCCTCTCATGGGCTGGGCCTGTCACCTCAATGACAGTCTGCATCTTGCCATAATCATGCTTGTTGTTGGCAAATGCCTCCAGATGCCTTTGTAGGATGGGAAGGAGCTTTGGGAAAAGCTTGTGGTTCTTAAACAAATCTATGATGTCATACTCTTTGTCATTTACGGCTATTGTTGCAACTACATGTGAGTCAGGAATCATGACAGTGTGATACTGTCCCTGTATCTGTATCAGCAACATATTGGCCAGGTCTACCATACAGCCATGTGGTGCTAAGAAGTCAATTCCAATAATTCTAGGGTGATCATGCTATACCATCAGCAGAAAGGTATGATACGCCTTCAGGTGTCCCAGTGTCACAGGTAGTGGCAGGGAGCGGTATGCAGGTAGCCTAGTTCTGTCTACACCAGACATATTGGTCTTCTGTCCAGTGGACCAAGGTGATGTGGTTGGGTTGTCATCATGCAATACAGACACTGCCATGCCTGTATCCAGCAATGCTGTAAGTAGGCGGCCCCCGACCTCTGCCTCTGTACAGGGCCTTCCATTTGTATCCAAGACCAGCTTGTTTACAATACGGACTGGGGCCCTAATTGTCAGTCCATACTAGTAAAATCATGGGGAAGCTCTTGAAAGAGCGTTTGGGCCTGGTTCCTGTGAACCATTTCACCATGCTGTACTGATGCTATATAGGGAGCAGTTTCTGGGTTCAGGCCTGTAGGGGCCTGAGAGTCTGTATTTCCAATATCCCCATGGCCTATGGAGGCCTGCCCTTCTGGTTGTACTGCAGCAAGGGCCGAACTGGGACGACCACGTCTGCTACAGAGTGCACTTGCCCGAGAAGGTCTCAGAGGCTTCGGTTCTCATTGGCTATTTCCCTATACAAAGGGCCTGGTCTCTGTTGTTTACCCTCATTATTTTTCTGGTGTTTCTTCTTTTTGTGGTAGCTCTGGTTCCCACCCCAGGATTGTTATTGGGCCTGCTGGGGTTGTTGGTTATCTGTGGGGAGGGGCTGTTTCTCTTCTGACTGCCCCTCCACCGTATAGAGTGTTGTGGCCTCCGGGATGGATTCCACAGTGGCTACCTTCTTGGACTCGGAGCTTGAATCATGAATGTAGAGTTGATAAACTCTCTCCGTTTTCCGGAGAATATTGGCAAACTTCTTCATGGTGGGATAGGTGGTTGGCTCTACCTTCTCTTGCACTGCAGGGATCATGTTCCGAAGGAACAAGGTCTTGTACTTAATAAGGTCCACATCCTCGGCCTCTCCTGTAAGGTTCTTTCCTGCTCTGTAGGCCATCCAAAGCCTCTGGGGGAAAGTTGCAGGACTTTCCTTCGAATTCTGTTTCTCAGGGTATGCGAACATCACTCCTACCAAACCTGGGTTATGTAAAGTAATGAGTTCAGCTGCAACTTCATCAAAGGTGGCATGGCTATCCTGCCAGATAGCATCAGGGAGTTTCGCTCATAGGCCAGGATCAATGGTCTGGTGTAGGATCTGGACTTGGTAGTCTGCAGCGAGACTAAGCATTTCACATTTAGAACACACCTTTTCTAAGTGGCAACTGATGTTGTCGGATGGACTCATCCGACCAATGCTGTCAGCTATCTACTGAATAGAGTGGGTCATTTGTATGGGATTGCTGGGATGATCGTTCAGAAGTAGATTGTCTCAGGCACCCTGCAGGGCTGCCTGAGCTGTGGCTTCAGCCACAGTCTGAAGCATTCCTTCCTGAGTAGCATTCTCCTGTAGCAGCTGCTTAATCTGCGTTTGGAGAGTCCGTTTGCTTCTCTGGGGAAGGGTCACATTGCCTAAAGCATTATCAATCATTTTCTCTATCTCTTCCCTATTGTCCACAGAAATAATGGCGATCGGTGGTGCCTTTGGGACTAGGCCTGGGCCTGCTTCCCCCCATTATGGGGGTTGCCATGTTGGCGTCGTCCTCATGATGGTCATCATGCCATTGATGACATAGGGACGTGGTGTCATGTGATGGGGTCCACCATGTAGTGGATGGCGGGGTGCGGTCACTGGGCCATAGTAGGGGCGTGACTGGGCATTGTACTGAGAAATGTCATCATCTGACGACTCCTCCTCCTCAGATGACATCATCAGGACGGGGGATACGCCACCCATTGCCTTGACATGACCAGCCAGTACCTCTCGCTGATGGTGGTTTCGCCATTTTACATTCACATTCATCATGACTAACTTTTGCAACATTCTGATCCACATCATCCTGTAACTGCTTCTGTAACACTCTATACGCAGCACTCAATTAGCGATTGTCCCTAGTAGCTACACCTAAATCATTACGTACCTGGTTTATCTCATCCTGAAGCTCTCCCAACTCATCACAGATCTGATCATTAGTTCTACTTAGTATATCATTCATTTGCAATGCCTGACTCTTATCCTGTCTCAAACTTTCACATTCCTGCTTCAACATACACATTTCCTGCTCATTTTCCTGAACAGAATGATGCAAAAGTGAATCATTTTCATTCCTCAGAGTCTGGAGCTCACACTCCAAATCCTGCTCTCTTTTCAGACATTTAGTTTCCTGCCATCCCATCTCCTGCTTGAGAGATGAGACTTGCAGATCAAGGGTTCAAAACCTCACTTTGGAGGCTTGTAGAGCAGCGTAGAGAGCCACGACCAACAGCCCTTTAGCTTCATGCTTTCTGGCTTTTTATCTCATCTCTGAGTACTAGGTTGAAATCCTCAGTATGGGTTTTTCAGATTGACTTGCGTCCAGTGTGAAATCAGCCCATCCTCCATGGGAGGCAAGGAAGTTCGTGACATCGAGTCTCAAGTCTGCGCAGATATTTGATAAGGTGGCCATTGAGTGGGAGGGAACGTAAAATCAATCTGTGAAAAGGTGCCATGCTGTGTATCGATCCACAACAGGTGCACTAATTCACAGGCAGGCTACTGTGCACTTGTAAGCTTGCAATTCAATGCTGCCATGGGGTGAGGTGAGTTGGCATCGACCACACCCAGTAAGCAGCCAGACTTTGCAAGTAGTTGCAAAGTCGTGAAAAATGGGAGAGATGATGTGGGTGTGAACACATTCAGTCCCCATTAGGAAGGGAAAGTAGTAGCAACAAGTGAAAACTTTGCAAACACCAAATATTACCTGCACGCAGTCATCAATTGTCAGGTGATCTACACCTCACTCTCAGGTTCTTGGCAATAATGGGAATGCAAGGAATCACAGACATGTTGCATAAGAGTAATAAATCTTGTTTATTACTACCAAAAGGAAAAGCACAGTTGCCCTAAGCAGTTCTTACCATTAGGAACTGGGAGCCAATGCTATGCATTCCCTATACCTCGAAGAGTGTAGAAATCTCAGGGGTCTCCGAGGTAAAAGATGTAGGGCCAGATATTCAAAAAATTGCCCTGTGGCCAAGGTAGCACTGCCCAGTGTGCAAACATAGCCTGGAGCAAAATGCCAGCTATATTCAAAAGGTAAAGCCCAGTGCAAAGACAGCTGACTATAGCAAGCAAAGGAAGCCGGGCAAATAGGGCCAGGAGTGCAGGGCAAAAACGGCCTGGGAATAAGACAGCACTGAATATAGCACATAAGACAGCACTGAATATAGCACCCAGGCAGGCAGTGCAAACACACAATAGAACACAGTGTAGAGGTGAGACAGCCTGACCCTGGGACACATGCAATGAAACACAGGCTGGAATGAGGTAACGGGAGCAGACCACAGTGCACATCCCGGAGGATGCTACACATGCATGGGAATGGCAAGCAACAACCCAGACCCATGTGGAGAATCCAAGGAACAGTACAAACCATGTGAAACCCCAGCACCCAAGAATGACACAGGACACAGTAAAATGTAGTAAATGTACTGTAATAACAAATATGCAAAAGGAAAGGTAACGGAAACATAACAGTGATGCAAACCCATACAATACCAAAGAACAAACCAAACACAGAACTACCAATGCCCCAACCACCACTGGATGACCCACCCCATAACAAAGAAAGACAACAGAACTAATCCCACTAAGCAACATGCCAAGCCCCCCAACACACAACCCATGCAACAATAAGCCCACTACGGGAACAACAAAAGGAACACACAATAGGCAAAGCAAGGATCTAAAAGGCAAACATATGTAGAAATAATAACAGGATGTATAAGACGGCACAGGAGAAGGGTGCAAAGGGGAGGAGGATGCACACAGGGACACAGGAATACAGCCAAGGAAATAATAACATGTCCAGTAAGGGGTGTGTGTGTGAAGGCAACACAATACGGGATGAAGGGCATGGCTAGCTGCCCGCTGGATCTGGGAGCCGAGCCTCCAACACAGCTGCCACTCTCCTCATCTCCGTTATCAAGATGGCCTGCTGCTCTATCAGAGTCCTTTGTTGGCAGATGATGCGGCGCAGAAGGTCCTCCGTCCCCTCCTACTCCTCCGGCCTGGTCACCTACAGTGATGCCCAGGGTGGACCTACAAGAGGAAGGGTGAGACCATGAGGATGGGACACCTGCCAGGAGGCAGACAGCAGCCAAAGGTGGCCATACAGGGATGGACAGCATGTCCCAATGGGCAATCCCAAGTAGAGGTGAGTGCCGCACTGGTAGGCCAACCTGGAAGGTGCCCACAAAGCAGCACAGGGTGACACAGGCACCAACCCAAACCCCAACACACATGATAACAATGATCCCGACAGCACCAGGGGACATGTGACACTGCTCACCCTGGCGCAGCACACAGCGAAACACGGCAGACACACAGCTGGACCCCCGTAGAGCTGGGTGCAAGGGCCACACCACAACATGCACAAGGGCACCCACACGTTGGGACATGCTGCTCACCGACAGATGGCAATGTACTGTAACGCAGAGCACAGCACCAACAACTAAAGGCATGCTGGAGCAGCACTGAACTATGACAGTGGTCTGCCAATGACCGACCCAGGCCAGGGGATAACAGGCAGCCAGGGCAGAGATGCAGGCATCGAAGGGCTGACACATGCCACCAAGCAAGGCCACTGAAAGCATACCACACAACTGTGACACGGTACAAGGAAGGGACCCCAACCCACGGGGCAAAAGCTCCCTATTCCACCCTGTGAGGACATGTTCCACGGCCAAGGTCAACATTGTTATGCAATACTCAATAGTACTGTATAGCAGGTAATGTTAGCTCTCCTTTTATTTTAGCGATATTAGCTGAAACGGAAATACCGCTAATATATTCGGATCGCTAATATTATCTACTATATATGTCATTACTGTATGGTGTAGCAACATTGTACTAAGCAGCTGTTCATACGCCATTCTCTCCTTGAGCAAACAGGTCCTGGACTGGAATACCCATAACATTTTAAGCAGATCGTGAAGAATAAATTTCCTGTCAAGAAACAGTTTTGCAGTTTTGTAGTACCAGTGTACGTGAGACTCACCGCATTTCGGCGCTGAGCAGGTTCACCTACTTGTTTAAACAAGTCAGCCTTATGAAACATTTGGTCTGGCTTTTCAGTTTGTTCTAAGCTCTTAGGCACCATATCAGCATTTGTACCCCTAGTGGATGGTTGCCAAATAGCAGCCTACAAAGTTTCAGTAGAACCTGATTCAGAAGGAGGCAGTACAGAAACGGAAAGCTTCTTTGTTTTAATGTCACTTGAGTTTATATTTGAGCTCTTACTTGGATGGCCACCCTGTGTAGTGTGGGTAATGTTTTTACAACACAAGTTGGAGCCAGTCATAAGTAGTAGTTGTTAGTGCAAACAAAATTGTCCCGAGTATGAAACTGATTGCATTCAGGTAGCAGTATAATACTCAGGAGTCAGGACATGGGACATGCATAAGATAATATTTTGGAGCCATGATGAAATGACTAATGTACTGTAATTGTGGGTGAACCATCCGCTAATATAAGCAGGCACTAATAAGTACTACATATCAGACGCGCTAAATTAAATGGGCGCCAATATAACCTGCTATACAGTAAATGATGCACATAATGTATTAGCATAGTAATAACAGACCCTAGGAACATAACAGCAACACAGTAACAGCATCATGAGATACCCAGGTAAGGAATCCACTACGCGTACCACACATTGCCATTATGTACCACAGTATGACAGGCAATGTTCCACGGCTGGTGGACAGAGGGATGAGAGGTATGCCTGGAAGGCATGGGGTGTGGTGTCCCGTGCCACAACAGGCACGCAGGTGGTGCTATGCAGGTCCGACCAGTGAATAGACAGGACAGCAAGGTAATGCCAACAGTGCAAATGCGGATGCCCTGCGGGGGCAGCTGGAGGGACCCCAGAGGTGGACATGGCAGCTGACAGCATGTGGCCCCCACCGAACACTTGCTGCCAGAGCCCCCACCACCATCAGGCACCCACACAGCAATGCAAGCTGACAGTGCCCCACTGCCCCCCAAGGGCCAGGCTGGCAGCACCTGACTGTGGTGTGCAACACAGGTGTGCAGCACAGCACAGTGCCACATCACCACTGGCCCACTGCCCATCGCAGACATGCCACCAGACCAGTCAGTGGCAGGACACCCAGATGAGACACAGCACATTGAAAGAGCACAGATCACAGAGCAATGAGATAGGTACTCACACAACACGCCACCACTTTCAAAACTGCTCTCCTGTGCCTGCTGTGGCATGGACGGCACCCTCGGGCTGCCTCTACGCTGCTCCTGGGTCATGTTCTGGCCCCCATCTCCGGCCATGGGCTGCTTGATCCGCTCTACAGTGGACAGGTGAAACATTGGCATTACAGCATGACACAGCATACACCACATGCAGCATAGCAAGATGCACATGCAACCCCAACAACACTGCACACACAGGGAGTGAACATGGAGGACACCCACACAGGGGTGGCAGGGTCCATGGAACATTCGCCAGACACACACGTCATAACATCATGGCATCGCAGTGGTGCAACACTGCCTGTTGCAGCTGTCCTGCAATTATCAGCATACCCATATGTGTATGTCGACAGTCCCCCAGGAACAGGACCCCAGCACCACAGTGTTGCTGACTGCAGGCTGGTGCTGCACCAGGACACGCCACCAATTATGTCCCAATCCACCACCCACACCCATGGCCACAGCACGTACCGGGTCCCTAGGGGGCCAACATGTGGGTCCCCGCCTGTGCCACATGCACCCAAGCACCATGCAGTGTGGCACACACATGCGCACGCGCGCACACACACACACACACACTCACACACTTGCAGCTTGACATGATCGTGATAATGGGTGTCAACATGCATCGCCAATTACCTGGCACAGGCACAGTGCCCTCACGCACCATGCACCTGTAGCGCTTAAGCTGCTGATGCTGCCGCCGTCGCAGGTCAGTGTATCTGTGCCTGCACTTCTTCACAGTATGGGAGATTCCAGTGCCGGCACTCAGTTTCCGTGCAACTGAGGACCACACCTGCATATGTGGGAGGTTCCCCTCCCTGACCTCCCCAAAGAGCCTCTGGTGCCTCTTCTGGACCAGCTCCACCTGGTTGACTGTCTCCATCTCCCCCCAGCACCTGTCCCTGTGCACCACAGCACACTGTCTTCCATGTCCTGGCATTTCCCACACAGCATGGATTCCCTTCCACCTGTTAAGATACCCAGCGGTTGGCACACCCAGGACCCTCCTGCAACAACCACTGTAGCACCATGCCATCACATGACGTAGCGCGGCGCTGCCCGGAAGTGGTTGCACTGTGCATGAGTGACCCCTGGCGTGACCCTGGAGATAAATATCATGCATGCACCTAGCACCGTGCTGTGTGGGCTAGCGCGTAGCTATGTCGTACTATGCCAGGATGCTAGCACAGCCATGGGGGCCTCACGAGCATGTATGGTGGTTATGCTATACCACAGAGAGCTATGCTACTGGGATAGTGTGGCGCTGGCCCCCCCCAATAACCCGGCACAGATGTTTGCACAGTGATAAGGTGTTAGCCTGGCACTAATCAGGGCCATATTCAACCGGCATATGCAAATGAGGGTACTTGTGCATGCATGGTGCAAACTGTGTGATTAGCATTTTATTATGTGCTGCTTTGCATGCATAACAGGCTTGATTGCCTGGCTGGGCTATAAAAGGGCAAGCAGTGCACCACCAGTGTTGTGTTGTGTTGTGTTGTGGGAATGCAGCATACTACAGATACTGCAGAACAACACTGGACAGGTGGAGAGATGCAACAGGGGGAAGAACAGCGAGAGGCAGGTATGTACAACTGCTGTGAGACTCTTGGAATGACAATAGCTCAGAACAGGGTCAGCCCATACTGCAACACACAGATGTACTTGCTGGGGAATGATAAGCCACACGTAGGACCACAGGCAAGCACTGTGCTGCGTGATGGTGCACAACTACATATGGCCGCCTGTACAGCATACCACCCAGTGCACTGTACACGTGCCCCCGCATCACACTGTGCTATGTGGCACTGCCTGCACCCTGTGGGTGCCAGGCAGGGGCCATTGTGCAATACCGCAGCATGTCCTGCAACACTGGCTCACTGCCATGACACCCTGGATGTGGGGCGTGGTAGGCTGTGACCGCTCTGCTGGAGGAACACAGGGTCCTGGCACTGTGCCATCCCAAGCACCATGTGGCCTGTGCCTGGTGTCCTGCCATTTTCTACATGCCAGTCCACGTGTCCACGCACTCAGCATAGTGAACATGCAGGGCACAGTACAGTGCCAGGTGGTGGGCGTAGGGGTGGCCCCATTCATGGGTGCATGTGACAGCCATGGGTGACAGCAGTGCACATGTGGGTCCAGGGCTTGCTGTCCAGACAAAGTGGCCAATGAGTATGTGGCCGTGTGCACCGTACATGCACATGCTGCCCAGTGCCATGTCCAAGTGGCCTGTGACATTCTAGGGGGTGGCATGGTGATGTGTATGCGCAATGCAATGCAGTCCTGTCACAGCTGCTGACACATGTCCCTTTCCAACTGTTCCATACGTAGTGCAGCATGACAAGAGCGAATCCGTGCACATTAATTCTCACAGGATGAGCTAACAACACTGGTGCATGCTGTGAAGGAGTGGGAGCAGGTGCTCCGCACACACAGGGCCATGGATGCGGTAGTGCGCCAAGCTTGGGAGGAGGTGACAGCTGCAGTCAATGCAGTCAGCGGCCATGGCAGGATGACTGAGGAGGTGCACAAGTGATGGAATGACCTGCTGCTCCAGGCTAAGGAAGAGGAGGCACAGCGGCTGCCTGAACGGTGCAGACTGGTGGAGGACCACAGGACCAACAGCAGTGGGTGGAGGAGCCGCTCATGGCCATGGTGGCATCCACACACTGCGGTCAGTGGCAGTCACAGGTGTGGGTGGTGGTTGTGAGATGCCTCTCACACTGTCCAGGACAGGTCTGTATTCAGATGTGTATACCCTGCATGGTGTGACAGCATAGGTGCAGAGTCTTGCTGTTGGTGTCCTGCACGGGGTGCACTGTGGGCTGCTGATCAGCTGCCTGGCCATGGCATGTGCACTGTGTGTTGGGTGGGTGCATGTAGTCACGGGCTGGTGTGTAGGGTGTGCATGATCATGGCAGGTGGCACATGTCCTGGGGTGTGCAGGGTGTGGTGTTAGTGGTGGTGGCGGTGGTGGTGGTGGTAGGGCACACTATCCATGTATAGATGACTGACCCTGTCCCGTTTTTCTCCACAGCAGTGTATGCAAGGCCTGCAGAAACACAGGATCAGCACAGGATGTCTGCCCTTGGTCCAGAGGTTGTCGAGGATGATGATGAATGGCCATCGACATCCGGTCTGGGTGCCAGTCGGGGAAGCACAGAGCCACTGCATGTGGGGCATTCCAATGGACAGGGGCTGCATCTGCCATGGGAGGGGGGACACACTTCAGGTGGGGAGATGGCATCCACTGAGTACCTGGAGGATGCCCAAGTGGAGGAACTGAGTGTTGGGCAGGTACTCCTAGTGACGGTGACCAGTGGCTATGAAACGGACGTGTCGGAGGGTACTCACCACCTGGATGTGCCTGTGGAGGGGGATGCAGGGGTGGGGCTGGGAGCAGGCAGTGGAACAGGTGCCAGGGGGGTGTTCAGCATTGCTGGCATGGCCGTCCTTGTGCAGCCGGTGGTAGGCAGTGTGGGGAACATGTGTGCACCGCTGGACATGCGGTGTCCCACACAGATTGTGGTCTAGAGCCATCCTGTTTAACAGCGCACTGCCAGCTGTTGACAGCAGCAGCAGGCCATGCCGGATATGCAACAGTGTCCAGAACCTCCTGTGCAGCAGGCACAGGTGCCATCTGCCATTGAGGGCGATGCACCCCTGGAGCAGGATGCCCATGGTGCCCACCCACTCCTGCAGGCTGCTGTCACATCCCAGAAGAAGGCTCGAATGGACCTGCATGGTCTCTAGAGGGAGCTGAGGCATGAGCTGGCACTGATGAGGGAGTCCATTTCAGTGGGCTTTGCCCATGCCAAACAGCAGGCAGAGGACAGATTGGGCCGCATGGTGGGTGTGATCGACTGCAGCTTTGCTGGCCTGATGGATGCGGTGGTTGACATTGCCAATGTACTTCGTGGGGTGCATGGGGGTCACCAGCATGTACTAATTGGTCAGGGTGCACAAGGCACAGGGGCCCACAGGCGGGCAACCCATGGCCGCAGGGCTGGCACTGGGTCCAGCTCCACTGCGTCACTCACCATGTCAGGCACACAGTGCCGCCATGGCTGTCCACTCGCCCTGTCAGGCTCCGCCGGTCAACGGGGGCACAGGAGGGCTGCCCTGCCTGCCTCACCTTTTTCCTCTGCTGTGTCCTCAGCCCAGAGCACCCCGGGGTCTGTGACCTGCACAAGTGGTGCGAGATGTGTTCATGGTGGTAGTCAGTGGTGATAGTCATGGTCATGCTGTACCACTGCACAGTCATCACCCCCTGTGTCAACATTGGCACACTCACATCCCTGTGCACATATGCACACACACACACTAACAAACACCCTCACACTCCATCCCATGCACACTCACACTTCCACTGCTATGGTTGCCCTCCTTACACTCCCACCACACATCATGCATCCCCAATGACACTACACCTTGGCTGTGTGTCCACCCCCATGTGACTTGCACACCGCCCACATCACGCCACATGCACACATGTATTCTGTTGCACTCGGTTGTGTTCCTTTTGTGATTGCTGGTGTCACTGTTCTGGTTGTTGGTCCACATTAAAACATTTCAGCATTGTACTGTTTCATGTTGCTGTGCAGTCTGTACTTACCCTCAGGTCTGTGACAGTGTCCTGATGATGTTGGCCCTGTGCTCTATGGCCCTGTGGGCCATGCGAGGATCCCTCCTCTCGAGTTGCTCCACTATCCCCCCGACCGCTGGCTCTGGGTCACTGTTGGCCTGTCCCTCAGGTTCAGGTGCCTGTATCCCATGGTTCATTGCCATGTTGTGCAGCATACAGCAAGCTAGGAAGATATGGCATACCTTCTGAAGTGTATACTGTAGGGCACCTCCTGATGTGTCTATGCTTCTGAAGCGCATCTTCAGTATGCCAAACACCCTCTCTATGATGTTCCTTGTGCTGGCATGTGCCACGTTATACATCTCCTCGGCCACTGTGGCCGGATGGAGTACCGGTGTCAGCAGCCAGGGTTGCGGGGGATAGGAGCTGTCCCCTGTGAAGAGATGTGTACCTGTTAGTGCCATACTGCAGTCTGGCCGTTGCTGTCCTGCACCCCTGTGTAGCCCTCCCACACCCCTTCCCTGGCCTGCTCTGCCTGCCCCCATCCATGCCATCGTGTGTGTGCCTTGTATGCTGCTACTCACTGACTAGTTGCCCACTGGGTATCCTGCCCTCCTCAAATGCCTGGCACAGCTGGGACTGGTGCCAGATGAAGGCGTCATGGGCACTGCCGGGGTGCTGCGCGTAGACATTGCTGATGCGCCCTGTCACATCGCACACCACCTGGCAGTTGATGGAGTGGTACCACTTCCTGTTTATGTACACATCACTGCCATCACCAGGTGGTGCACAGATGGGGACACGGTTGCAGTCAATGGCACCCAGTACAGATGGTAGGTGCACAACTTGATGGAACTGCTGCATTGTTTCTCTGCACTCTGCTGCCGTGCTGGGGAATACTATGAACTCCCCAGCATGTGGCAGGAAAGCCTCTAGGAACTGGGTCAGGAGGCGTGAGGTGTCAGATTGCGATATCCCAATAGTGTCCCCCATTGGTCATTGGAACGTCCCTGTGGCAAGGAAGCAAATAGCTGCTGTCACCTTCTCCTCCACTGTCATGGCATGGCTGCGTCTGGTGTTTGGGTGCAGCTGCTCATGCAGGAGTTCACAAAGCTGCCTCAACATTCCCCTGTTCATCCTGTACTGGCCAGTGATGTGGTCATCTGGCAGGGTCTTGAAGGAGACCCTGGGCCGGTACCACCTGTTTACAGCATACCGTCTCCTTGACCTGCGTTGTGGTCCATGTTGTGCCTGCTCCCTCTCCTCCTCTTTCTCCTCCTCCTCCTCCTCCTCTACTACAGCTGCCATCAATGGCAGCATCACTGCTACTGGCACTGCACACATTCCCACTTCCTGTTGTGGTCCCTCCTCCTAGGTGTTTTGCCCTGGGTTAAGACCAGCCTTTTATAGGCGGTAGCTATCGCTGCACTAGGTGTCGTGCTATGTGTCCTAGCATGGCGCTAGGGCTTTGAATATCCCTTAGCGCATGTCTGCAGGCCACCCCCCACATTGCCCCTTGCATACATTATTGGTTTGCCCCATGCTACTGCTGTTAGCGCGTGCTAACAGGTTCTTTTAATATGGCTGCTCCGCGCTATTCCTGTGTTATTCCCGCACTATTGGTTTATGCACTGCGCTATGCTTTGAATATCTGGCCTGTAATGTCTTACTTTATATACCTAAGATAATTACCATAGTTACTGTAAGATATAAACATTTCTAGTTACAGTGGTGAGCCCTATTGGCTAAATCAGAGATGGCTCCACAATCCGAGATAACATTATATAATTTTGTTATAGTCATCACTTTGTGGAAACAAAGAAATTACAGTTTGTACATGGCCATGTAGTAATACAAATCATCAGAAGATGGTAATGCCGACTCATATATCATAACACTACAAGGATACAAGTGTCCTAGCATCTTGTAAGCAAGAAATATATGTGTATATTAGAAAGTAAAGCATATAGCAATCATGTGCATACGTATCGTGACATCTACTCTTGTACGGTAGATGTCCTTAGCCATATATGTTAGTATGGCACGGGGTCATAATGTCACATGACATTATGCCCGCATGGCAAAATCGTGCTGCCAATACATCACGATATTGTCATGTGGCATAACTCTTTTTTCTGTGGGAGGGTCTGCCCCCACACCCCCCATTGCGGGGGACTGCACCTCCTGGATCCCCCCTAAGGATTCTCAACTCCTGGGGGTGTCGAACTTGGGGAGTGCACAATCCGTGAAGAAAAATAAAATGTCTGGGACTGGGAATCAAACCCGGTCCCAGATGCAGCGCCTGGGTTCCTGCTGGTGTGACTCTGTCCAGTGAGCCATGGCAGCTGCTCGTTGGGAACCTGGTCCTAACAGAGGTCTTATCCTCTGCCAGGGAGTGTGTGAATGGTGCAATACCACGTACAGCAGTATACGCAGTATTGCACCATTCTCTGTCATGGTCAGCGCTGTTGCACGTCAGCTATAATGTCGTATGCTATTAAGCGTACAATATTATGACCCGGTAGGTGTTAGTATAACATTTACCTAAATGCTAGCTGTCTGCAGTGTACCTCTGGGGTAGTAATTAGGGTGCAGGGACCTTGTGTAACAAACTCTTTAGAACGAATGACTAATACATTTTTATTCAGTTTATTTAGTTTTTGAGCTGTTCCCAGCAACATCCCATTAGTTTTATTTTCATTGATTTTCAAAGAAACTTGAGTGAAAAATTATTGGAGGTCATCCACGGGCTAGTTTATCAATTGCTCCAATCCTAACGGCAGTGCAATATTATACAGATGTTGAGACTTTTCTTCACGAACCCAGTCTGTTACAATACCCCATTACATGTAATTTATGGGTTTTAGCAAAGAGCAATGCACTACTTGTTAATTCACCTAATAGTGTATGGGAGAGCATGATTACATATGAAATTCAATGAAATCCAAGGCTTGATGTACCATTGTAGTGATGTCAAACTATTGCACCATTTGAGTACATCACTACAATGGTACAACAATTTAGAATTCCCTCACGCTTATCTATCCCTAACGGCTACCCCAATCATTTATTTTTGTCAGTGCTGTGCAGAAAAACTACTGACTGGTGATCATAGATTGGCTCCAGTTAACATAACTATCAGACAGAGGAAGGAGAGACACTTACTTTTCTCTACGCTGCCATGTGACTGATCTTTGCATGCTGGAGGACCATTGTTTTAACTTGTACTTGGTCATGGTTATTTTCCAGCATTTCCAGTGGCCATTTTAAAACTGGCCAGTACATATAGTGACATCTGCCGCTGCCATTCTCTTGGATACTCAACTTCAAATAAAATAAAAAAAAGGTAAATGTTTTTGTTGCTTCGTTTCACTGTTGCCCATACTCTATAAAAGACAATAGATGGGCAACAGTGAACAACAATGCTGAGTTCACTTCTCAAGGTTGTAATGACAACCATAGACCTTGAGAACTTTGTTGTAATGCCAGTCATGTAACGCTCTGAGTTTAGTACACAAATAGCTTGTATCTAGCATACGAGTGGCTGTTACTACTTTTGGTCTGGGTTTACTTAGAATATCTGGCCTCTGATCCTCTGTACTCTCCAGACACCCACGTGCAACACAGCATGCTCGCCCCACTCAAACTCACCCCACTTGCAAGGGGCAAGAGATAAATACCATGCGACCCAGAATCACACTTCCAGGGTCACCCGGTATCACTGCAGCAACTTTACTTAATAGCACCATTTTAAAAAACGGAGAGTCTCCTTCAGCATAAAAGAGCTATGTGCCCACTCAAAGTAATAATTGTTTTAAAAAAATAAAACTTCTGCCTAGCAGATGTATAGTTTATAGCTCCCAATGAACTACAGGGTCCTGTCCCTTCCTTGGTTACCTCTTGGCAACCCTGTACTCTGTCCCTTTGTGATAATATACATAGCAGATTAATTAAATAACAAACATAAACTGCATTTGCTGCTGGCTGTCTCACAGCTTTCAGCTGTCTCACAGTACTGAACCAGCTCACACTTGATATTATATAATTATACATTAAAATTTCATCTATATGCTCTAGGTTCTGCGGGCAGACAGTCCTCCCCACAGATCATATGTAAAACAATGCCAACCATATAAATACGGGGGGTTACAGGTGCCTGATTTTTTCAAATATTATTTAGCATTACATGGTACCAAATATCTTAGGTGGGGAGTGGAGGAGGCCAATGTCCCTTCTGCTCCTAGCTGGCTTGATACAGAATGATCACTGGTCAAGAAACACAAGCTCTCTCTAGTATCCCTATTGTGTCTTCCCTGCTCTAAACTTCCAGAAGATTTACACGCTACTCCAGTTGGCTGGCGGGTACTAGCCCATTTGCAGTTTTGCCAACTACTGAAATTGGCCAGCAGTAGGATATTGGATCAGCCGGTATTTAGCAACTTAAACTTATGTATTGCCTGCAAACCAATTCCATCCTCTTTCTGGCCCCAGTTATCACACCTTAAGGTGCGGGATATCATAATTGACAACAAAATGGTGTCCTACCAGCACATAATGAGTTGTTTTAAAACCCAGCCTTCTCAGTTTTTTAAGTATATGCAACTTAATAATTGTGTTAATGGATTTCTAGGGTTTCCCCAAAGGCAGACTGTATCTCACTCCCCTTTTATGGAGTACTTAGAATATGTAGGTAAAAGGAAAGCTATCTCCTGTGTATACAAGGCCCTGTTATACCATGACTGTGCTCTGGTCTCTCCTGTTGCCTATTATTGGCAAAACCATTTAGTCCTTAATTGGTCCTTTGCACAATGGCATTCCATCTGGAACTCCATTTATACCGATATTAAACAAGATTTGCTATGGCTGATACAATTCAATGTCCTGCATAATCATTATTTTACTCCCAGTATCCTATTTCGAATGAAATAGTTGCCCACACCAGTATGTCCTACCTGCCAATCGGACAATGGCACTCTGAGTCATAAAATGTGGGACCGTCCACCAGCCAAAAGGCTGTGGTCTCTAATCCATAACAAAGTGTCCCCTCTGTTGGGCCATAATAATTATTTCACTCCAGAAATATGTCTTTTGGGGGACTACTCTAATATCAAGTGTGCTTCTTATAAATTCTGTATTGCACTATCCTCCTCAGATGCCAAATTACTAATTGCTAGACACTGGCTTGGAACTTGGTCCCCTTCTCTTTCAGAATGGGTATAGGAATGTTTGATGGCTATTTCAGCAAAAACGGCTATAGCATTCTGCAGGTTTTCTCAGACCAGAATGCAGACGTGCTGGGCGGAGCTTTACTCTTGCCTAATTAAGTAAACCTTTAGTTCATAGGTCCTTTCTTTTTTCACCCGGGGAGCGGGGGTGCACTGGGTGGAGAAAGGGAGTGTTGGGGGCAAGGAAGGGAGAAGCTTTTAGTTTGGGCCAGTTCCTTTTTTCTGTCTCTGATTAATGTTCTTTGTTTGTTAATAGGCTATTCTAATGACTGTTGTTAATGTATTATGTGTACCTATTGGAAAAAACTTAATAAAATATATTAAGTTGCAGAATCTATAATTATACAAACGCAAGAAAGAATGCTGGGCTCTGATTGATCAATCTGGGTCTGGACCCATGATGTTATCCTAGTACATCACAGACCTATTCCTAGCACACACATTACTGTATGTCGTCAGTAAAAAAAATCACTGCACATGCAGATTAGGGAGATAGAAAAATTTGCTATTTACTGTACCCACAGTTCCTCACTATGCAAATCAGTATCAATCAATCAATCAAAATCTTTATTTAACCATTCAAACACTGTTGAACAAAGCTCATTTTCAAGGTGGACCTGGACATAGATACATAGTCAAGCATAAAAGGGTTACAAACACAACAGAATCATAATACAAGTCATAATACAATATGAATTGAACATAGAACAATGTACAGAATTTAGATAGATAAGAGTACTAATTCTAGGTAAAAAATATATACAAAAATATACATGATGTTAGGCCAGGCTGGATAAAGGAGGGCACTGCAAGAGTAGGGGCAAATTAGGGACGAGGGAAGCAATTACAAGATTCCTTGTAGCAATGAGCATATAGTGTTTTGAAGGCAGCCAGGTTTATAGGGATGATCAGTTTTAAAGAGTTTTATATCTTATTCCATACTATAGACAGCACATAGCTTATGGAAGCGTTACCGAAATGTAATTTAACCTTAGGTACTTTCAGGGAAATGTAGGAGGTACTTCTCAATGTGTAATTATCTAACAAGCTTAGCAGGAGGCAGTTGGAGATATATTGGGGCAGTTTTTTGGTGATGGCTCTGAAGGTCCAGAGTACAGCATTTCTTTGACATCTATAATGGAGGGATGATCATTCTACAGCTGCATACAGGGAACAGTGATGAGTCGATAAGGGGAGACCAGTAATGAATCTTATGGATCTATGACAGAGCCTGTCCAGTTTAGCAAGTGAAGTGGCGGGGAACTGGCTATAGAGGAAATCTACGTAATCTAAAAGGGAAAGAAAGGTAGCTTGGACCAATCTCAGTTTAGCATCTTTAGTAAGGATATGATTAAGCCTACAAAAGAGACCAAGCCTCTGTCAAAGTTTTTTTTGTCAGTTCCTTAATATGGTCGATGAAGGAGAGTTTATAGTCAATCCACATTCCCAAATATTTGAATTTTGATACATATTCCAACGGTTCACCTAAGATTGTGGTAATCTGTGGAACTGATCCAGAGGTAGCCAGGTTTAATGCATGAATAAGGGGTGAAAAGAGCATAGCTTTCATTTTTTTGGCATTTAGGAGTAACTTTTGGTTTAGAAGCTGGAGCTACAGCTGATTTAACTCAGATTGGAGGTCACCACATGCAGCTTCAGGCGTAGGTCAGTTCAGGTAGAGTACTGTGTCATCTGCAAACAGGTGTATATTGGCCTCTTTTATGCTTGCATCAATATTATTGATGTAAAACTGCAAACAATAGTGGACCCAAGATGGACCCCTGTGGCACACCTCACAGAAGAGGTTTAAATGGTGAAAATACATATTCAGCCTTGACCTGCTGAAGTTGGCCTGTGAGATAATCAGCAAACCATCTCAAGGATAGTTGGTCCAGGCCAATGCTCCGAAGGGAGGAGAGGAGCAGGCTGTGGTCAACAGTATCAAAGGCCTTGCTTAGGTCCAGAAATACTGTGCAAACAAAATTCCTAGCATCCAGATCACACTGCCAATCTTTGGTCACTTTAGCGAGTGCCGAGATTGTGCTGTGTTGAGCTCTGAATCCAGATTGCAAAGGGCTTAAGAGATTCACAGACTGCAAGTAAATCCTAAGTTGAGTGCTCACAATCTTCTCCAGTAATTTAGACAATATTGGGAGAAGGGAGACTGGACTGTAATTGTTTGGGTCGAAGGGGTCAGCAGATTTGAACAGGGGGATAACATGGGCTGTTTTCCAAACAGGTGGGAGGACACCCAAGGATAAGGATAGGTTAAAGAGATGCGTGATTGGCACAACTAAAACTTGGTAGCCAGTTTTTAGAAAATGCAGCTCTAGGAAGTCAGCTCCCACACTTTTCTTGGTATCAAGCTGTAATAGGAGGTTTCAACCTCTTTCAGGGATGCAGGCTGAAAGGAGAAAGCATGGTTAGGGACAAGGGTTTCTTGATTCTGTACACCAAGTTGTGATCATAGGGTATAAGCAGGGGAGCTGTCAAAGGTAAGCCCTGCAGCAGCGAAGTGGTTGTTGAGGGAATCAAGGATTGCCAGACTGCCATAGATAAGTTTTGCAGGTAGGGAATTCCCTGAGGTGTGACCAGAAAGATCCTTAATTTTTCTCCAAAATTTGGATGAACACATAGAAGCAGAGTCAAATTCAGTACGACAAGAGAGAGCCTTTTCCTCTTTAATCATCTTGGTCCAGGTGTTCCGTGCACTACTAAACAAAGCACCAATCCTTTAGAAGCTTAGTTTTTCATGCAGTTTTCCAAAGCACGTCCCTTTCCAACATTGCGGCTTTCAGCTCCGTAGAGAACGATTGGCAGGGTTTATTCCTCATACGGACTTTTACCAGTGGAGCATGCTTATTTAGCGCCCCTTACATTATTTCATGGAAAATGTCATACGCCCTGTTGACAGTGTTTGCTAAGTAAAAGTCCTGCCAATGCAGTGAGTTTCTTAACTCAGCAATGTAGGCAAGAGGATTGAAGTTGCGTCTGCACCTCTTATAAGTAAATTTGGATGTTGGTCGTGGCTTGGAGTTAGATCTTACACAAGCAATAAAACAGTGATCACTGATATCAGTGGAAAAAGTATCGGCATGGGAAAATAAGTGAGGTTTACTTACTAAAACAATATCCAACAAGGTACTATTATTTATTTATTTTTTTTGTTAGGACGTGTTGCTTCGTTGATAAGTTGGGACAACCCAAGGGAGTTATAGAGTGATTTGAGTGGTGTTGAGGTACTGGAGAAACAACCCAAGTTGAGGTCCCCTAATATTATACATTCTAAGGACCCGGGTTCCAGAATATTGCTTAAATGATTCAGAAGCTGTAAACCAGCTGACAGGGGCCTATAACAATCTACCACACGAAGTGAGACATAGTTAGAAATTTCAACTTTGAGAGACAGACATTCGAATTCATTAGGGACAGAGGTACAGCTGATAATTGATATGGCAAATTTGTCCTTGACAAAAATGGCCACGCCACCACCTCTGGTCTGCCTATCAGTTCTGAAAAGGAAGTAGTTAGGGATGTTCACTTCACTATCAGAAGTGCCTGGTCTGAGCCATGACTCAGAGACCACCATAACATCAGGTATGATATGACATATCCAGGCCTGAATCAAAGCAACCTTTTTTAACAAGCTGTGCACATTAACAAGCATAAAGCTGATACCTTTAAAACTTGGTAAAGCAGATGGGGATGCAATGGCTTCTGGGGGACCAGGATTGAGCTCAACATTACCTGAGTATAATAATAGGAGAAGCAGGAGCTTCCTGATGGCACTGAAGGACAATTTGTATTTTCTTACCTTTGCATGTCTACAGGAATTAATAGAGAGGGCTGGTGAGGCCCCACTTTTAATGCTTTGGTTGCCTAAGGCAGCAAATATCAATACCCTGACTGCAAAGACTAAGAGGGGCTGGTTGTCAGGAGAGGAAGGAGACGTGTCCTGTAGAGAAAACTCAGAAGAAGTTCCAGCACCACAAGGTAGCTGTATAAAGAGTTGCAAATAGGGAAGCTTGAAGACATAACTACAGGTAGGAGGAGTTGGTGATCACATGGCATTCCATCAAGGCATCATACTCCTTGCAATGAGAAAACTGTGGGAGCAGACATAGTCCAAGGGGAACAAGTAACAGAATGGTCAAGCATGAGAGCCAACAACTTCCCTGCATAGTGGAGCTGTATCACGACATGCCCAGTATCAATAGACTGGCACAGATGCCTGTAATCATGTGGAGAGAAAATGTAGCAATCCTGACCTCTACTACATGGCAGTAAGGGCTACAATCAAAAGCCCACGGTAGGGTCCCTAACTTTGAACCAATCTCCAAGTGAGGGCTAAATACTATGCCTGAAATAGGATCCCTAGCTCCTAGCCAAGAACTAACAGTTTAGTGAGCCGAAAGGTAACTTGCCTAGAGAACAACTCACAGACAAGGAGCAGCCCCTTAAAAGTAAAGGACTAGAGAGAAAATGTCAGCAACAGGCAGCCAATAAGGATTAATTTGAGGGAGAAGACTAAAGAGAAAGAATCAGCGAAAGCTAGCCAATCAGGATCAGATCAGTGAAACTGGCATGGTTTCAGAGCATTTAAGGTGACCTAGGGAGGGGGTGAGGGGCAGGCAAAAAATTTTAGAGTTCTCAGTCCACTTCAGCCTAGGAAAAGCCAGGACAGTATACAGGCTATTATATTTCTATATCACTACAGAAACATTTTGTATCACTACAGAAACAGGAGAGTACATTTCCCAATAAAGAAATCTTGTCAGCTATCAGTGTGTGCACAATGCTTCATTTTGAAAAAAAAAAAAGTATCTGAAATATTATATTGTTGTAGCCACTACCAAAAAAGGACACTGCACCAACAAGTAAGGAAAAATGGAACACAGCTTCATATTGTACCCACAATACCTTGCCAGATATATTTACATGTTAGGTGCTAAACTGTAGTCATCACTATCAAAATGTGATACCGCACTGTTGAGTAAGGAAAATTTAAGTTTATAATTGTGAGGCGTGAGATTAAAGAGAACACTTGCTCGAGCTGAAGTTGTACCAAAAGGAAATTTATTTAACAAAACAAAAATTAAGACCAGCCGGACTTTAGGACGCAATACCAAAAGAAAACAAAATCCAATCAGGAAACATAACAGCAGTTTCTGGTAACACTAGAATGGGCTAGTGTAACACACTTCGAGGTCAGGCTAGGTCTGTACCTCACAGGCTATCTGACTATCTGATTCAGGTACCTGGATTAAATACTAAAGAAATGGTCAGGTGACTACCTAACTCCACCCCTGTACTTTATATTTTTATTTTCCAAAGATTAAATTTATTTATAAACAACATATCCCTTTAAATCAAATAAATAACATATTTTGAGTCCTTCTAATAAATTTTACACCCCTTTTGAGGTTTTATTTCAAAATTCTTTCATCTGAAGACACCACCTCCTTTTCATAGTATAAAACTGTCCACATTGAGGCCGGTCAGCCCCTAAGGCAAGGCTACAGCAGAAGGAATACTGTTTGAGTTGCAATTTGAGCAGAAAACGTTCGTTTTAGAAAATGCCTCAAATCCTTATACCAGTGCTTCAATTCGCATTCGGGAGGTATGTGTATTTAAATCCTGCTGTTTGTGGGCAGAGAAAAGCGCTCTGAGCCGTAATATACGGCTAAATGCCTGCGCGAATGTTCGCACATTCGAGACGGCAAAATACCGCAAAGTTAAAGATTTAGACTGTACGCAAAGACGCTTTTACAGCGTTCTGCTATCGGAAGAGGATTTCAATCTGAAGCAGTTTCTTTCTGGCCACAAACATGATATACTGAGCTTGGACAATTTAAAAAAACTTTGCACTCTCTGCAAATGAAACCCTCGGTTGCAACAACGGGGGCTACAACTCTGGACAAGAGAATTTAATTTCTGGCAGCATTTCGTCACGTGTGGTTACATTACTTGGGGGGGGGATATCTTATCATGGCAGGGGTAGAGGAGTCTATTCTTATGTACCATAGCTGCAAATACAGTCAGCAGCTCTGCCTCTGGACCACATTGCCTACCTATTTTATTCCTACTTTCTAAGCCTTTTAATCTCTTACCCCCCCACCTGCCAAAATATAAGTTTACTACTCCTCTCTTGCTGCCTTTGAACCCTGCACCCTCACTTCCAAAGTCAGCAGTCCCACCACTCAGCTAGCACACCTGTCTATTATTACTGCAGGATTTCAAAACTTTAAAAATGCTCTAACCCTCAGACACTGCTAAAGTGTTATTTGAGTGCTTCAGCAGACCTTGAACCCAACTCCTTGCTACTACAGCCACTGGCTGGGCTCCTTCCTGCTACCCTGGTCAAGACTTGAATCTATTACCCTGTGTATTGCAGGCACCAACCCTGCCACAACACCATATCAGAAACTAGGCTTAGATGTGACCTTTCACTACTATTCTCCCCTCTATCATCCTAGTACCCCATCCGTTCTTCACTTCAGCTCCCCCACCCTTACCAACTATGCATGTGCACCCCCTGCTCGCCAGCATCTCTCTTCTCCTCCTCCTCCTTCTTTTGCCTTCCACCAACCCTATTGTCCCTATTAACCCTCAGCCTCTCTATTCCAGTGTTCCACCTACCCTCCTGTCTTCCTCCTCCTCTACCACTGCTCCTCCCCTCCTCCTCCTCCACACACCCCATATGCTCCTCTCCACCTCACCCCATCCAGACATTACCTTTCCTCCCCCAGCTCCTTGCGCCTCTGATCACACAAGCCTTCTGCCTGTGCTGCACTACCCACCCCTGTTCTACTAAACCCCCTTCCTCATCCTATCACTCCCGGCGCGTAAACTCTCCATCTGGCACCCTCTGACCAGAGCACTTCTCCTCCTTCTACTCCTAACAGGGGACATACATCCCAACCCAGGCCCTGCCCCTCCCACCCACCCACCAGCCCATTGGTCTTCAAGTAGCCTCCATGAACATATGCAGCCTGCTGAAGAAATTTGACACCCTACAGTGCTGGGCCTTGGATCATCAACCAGACATCATAGCCCTGGTTGAAACATGGCTGTCCAAATCCACCCCTGACTCATTTGTTTCCCTCCCAGGCTATACCTTATACTGGGAGGACTGAGTAGGCAAACGAGGGGGTGGCTGTGCAATCTACACTAGGGACACAATACTTGGACACGCACTCCCCACCCCAGCCCTTGTAAATGGGGCCCAGGCTCTTACCCTCAAACTCACCCCGGACCCCTCTAGGAGCCCTCTCTATCTCACCACAGCTTACGTTCCTCCAAAGAACCAGCACCCGGCCCTGGTATCTTTAACGGACTACCTGGCAACCCTCCACCATAAGGCAGAGCAAATCCTAGTTGGGGACCTTAATGTAAATTGGCTCAGTACCTCCTCATCTGCGATCAGAGACTCATTTGCTGCCCAAGACCTGGCCGCAACTCGTCCTCAGCCCACAAGAATAAACCCTAAGAGAGGTACCAGCACCCTTCTGGATGTTATTATAACTAACCGACCCCATAAAATCCAAAACATCCAGGTCCTCCCAGACTCCCTAAGTGACCACTCTCCTATCCTATTTCATTGGGCTGTCTCCAATCCCAAACCCAAAGCCCAGACCACCCTCCGCAGGCGCCTCCGCCCTGGTGGGCTGAAAAAACTTAAAGTATTCCTCACCCAGATAAACTGGTCCCCCATTCATCATGCTACTGACATTGACACTGCCCTCACCTTCTTCACTCACACCTTCAACATGGCCTGTGACCTCTTTGCGCCCCTCACCAAAATCCGGTCCAAAAACAGAATGCACCCTGGGTTAGCCCGGCCCTTCTACAATTACTAAGGAATCGGGATAACCTCTGGCACCTGCCACTGAAACAGTGTCGTCTGTCTGATAGGCAGGCTTACAATGCAGCCGGAATAAGTGCTCATGGGCCATCAGGAAAGCCAAGGCCGACCATTACCAGGCCTCCCTTACCTCCTGGGGCTCAGCCCGGACTTCTAGGATAATATTAAGCAACTTAACGGAAAAGCTCGCTCCCTGCCCCATCCCAGCTCACTAGAAATGGCACTACCACCACCGAGCCTGCCACCATAGCTAACTGGTTCCAACACCGCTTTCACTGACCTTAGCTCAGTCCTCCCTAGTAATTTCTTTGATCCTCCCCCCAACCAACCTCCCCCTATCCTCCAGCACCCCAGCTTCCACCTGCACAAGATTTCCACCCAGGAAGCCAGACCCATCCTAGTCAAAGCTTTGAATGGCAACAGTCCAGCAATGACTCACTGGACCCCAGTATCCTCAGGCTGGTGCTAGATGAAGTCCTTGCCCCACTCACCAGTCTAATTAACCAGTCACTCTGCCTGGGACAATTTCCCACAGCATGGAAAACAGCCATTATCACACCATTCACAAAGGCGGACAGGTCATCGGCCAACAACTACCGGCCAATCTCCATCCTCCCCCATCTCTAAAGCCCTGGAGAAGTGGTGGCCATTCAAATCACTGATTATCTGGCTAAGCATAACATTCTATGCCCAAGACAACATGGCTTCCGTGCTGGTCACAGATACCAGCACTGCCCTAATTAATTCTCCAACTTCCTACACTCCTCCTTGGATACCAGCTCTAGCTGGTGCAGTGTTCATAGACCTCTCAAAGGCCTTGACACCATCTCCCATCCACTTCTGCTGAATGCACTCTGCCACACTGGTCTCTTGGCTGGCCCCTTAGCATGGTGCACAAGCTATCTTGACGCTTGATCGCAGTGTGTAAAAATCAATAGCACACTCTCTGATACCCATCCCATTCACTCTGGGGTCCCCAAGGCTCCATCCTGGGCCCCTTCTCTTCTCGCTCTACCTGAACCACCCTGCCCAGTGCTTGCCTGGCAAAATTCTACTGTATGCAGATGGCCTGTCCTTTTGCCACCCACAGCAATCCCATCTCCCTCAGGACACCCTACAGCAGTCTTTCAACAGTGCGAGCCTGGTTTAAGGAGTGCAGACTCGTCATCAATCTTAAAAAAACCAAAGCTATGCTCTTTTCCAACCCCCAAAACAAAGCTAGCAACCACCCACTCTATATCCTCCCAAGTACCAATCAGCCACTGGAACAAGTCTGCTCCTACAAATGCCTTGGGGTTACCTTCGACTCAGCCCTCACATTTCACAACCACATCGATGCCCTAACATCCGCCACTAACATACGGCTGGGCATTATCTTCTGCCATAGAACCTGCCTTCCCCCAAATGCTCTCCGGCTCGCTGTTACATCATCCGTTCTGTCCCTTGTAGACTATGGCCTACCAGTGTATGGTGCTGCCGACACCACTGCACTCAAAAAAATTCACTTAACCCTGAACAAAGCCTGCAGATTGATTACTGGTGCCCCCAGGTTCACTCACACCTGTCAGCTGTATGTTGAGGCCAAATTGCTTACCCTGGATGAACGGCTCCAATACCAAACCTGTCTCCTCACAAAAAAAACCCTACTCGGGCTCTCCCCCCCTGGGGTAATGGCATCCATCCACCAGAGCCCTCCCACTATTGCAACACGGTCTTCCAACAAGACCACTCTAATGGTCCCCAGATCAAGAACCAGCCGTGGCCAGAGGTCCTTCTGCTATAGAGCCCCAACCTGGTTTAACTCTCTCCCTGCCCCCATCTCCAATGCCACCACCATCTCTAAGTTCAAAACCACCCTTCGAAACCACATCATCAACACTCGTAACTGCTCCTGTCTCTGAAAGTTGCCTCCACTTCTACTTCTCTTGACAACGCCCCCCGGGCGGCTCTCCACCTTGCCATCCCCACCACAACTTCCCTGTAAACCATGCTTATGTTTAACCTGGCCAGTACCAGCTGTTTCAGTGTTTACCTACTAGATTGCTCACTATTGATACCAACTTGTGTTAACCTGTTCTCAACTTACATGTACCCTGTAACCCAAATGTATTTGTCTGACCACAATGTGACGTGGCGCCTCTGTTGAACGCCTATTGTTTTGCAAACCTACGCTATGTAACCAAAAACACAATGTATGTCTTTATGTGACTAAGTACCTTTGGAAACGAGCCTCTGGCTCAAAGGTTGTAAACCGATTTTACAAATAAATAAAATAAAAAAAAAAACAAATAATAAAAAAAAAAAAAAGAAGAAAGACCGAGAATATAGGTGGTCAGCCTATATTATGAAGAAGGGGGGAATTTATAGAAGGATAAGAAGGACAGAAGGGGGGTTTATCACAAAATAAAGAGCTGTTGCAACAGACTGATAGAAAAAAAATATGGTTACATATAATGTTTCCTCTATCCTTTACACTCCTCCCACCTCAATAGGGAACCAGTAGGAATTAGTTACCATTGGTTTCCTATTACTCTGCTAATGAATATATATCAGATCTGCCTTAAAATAAAAAAACGGGAGATGGAGCTTTAGCTCTCCCACTCCTAAAACTCCACTCCAGGGTCCCTTCTAGTATATGATTCCATAAGTGGATTATACATACTTTACGTATGTATAAACGAAGGAACCATAAAACATAAAAATAAAATAAACAGTTATTTAATCATTACTTCACTTTCACCCTGAGTCTGATGTTAATTTATAACTGTCATCCGCATCATAGAGTGATAAGTAATCAGCGTTAAAGTGTTTTTGCCTGACTTGTGTTGTATTGTAAATTTATAGGGTTGAAGAGTTAAATACCATCGCAAAATTCGAGGGTTTTTGTCCTTCATAATATGCAGCCAACACAGGGGGTTATGATCTGTGATCACTACAAATTCTCTACCCCACAAATAAAATTTCAGGGCATTGATAGCCCACTGGATGGCTAAACACTCTTTCTCTATTGTAGAGTATTTAACTTCTCTTTCACGCAGTTTCCGACTAATGTATATGATAGGATGTTCCTCCTCTCCATCCATTTGGGACAAAACAGCCCCAATACCTTGATTTGAGGTGTCAGTTTGTACCAAAAAGGGTTTTTGAAAATCTGGACTACGTAATATAGGGTGAGAGCATAATTTAGCTTTCAATAATGTGAAGGCCTCTTCACACTGTTTGGTCCAGCAGACCTTGTCGGTTTAATTTTTTTGTAAGTTCAGTTAATGGACTAGCAATGTCTGCAAAATTGGACACAAAAGCATCGATAGTAGCCAGCCATCCTAAAAGGCTCTTACCTGTTTTTTTGTTTGTGGTTGGGGGCTATTTGCTATTGCATCAACTTTATCGATTGCAGGTTTTATTTTGCCTTGTCCAATTATAAATCCCAAGTACTTAGTTTCTTTCATACCTAATGCGCATTTAGTAGGATTTATGGTTAGACCTGCCTTCTGTATAGTAGCTAATACAGTTTTTAGGTGTACCATATGTTCCTCCCAGGATGGACTAAAAATAATGACATCATCCAGGTATGCAGCGCTATACTCCATATAAGGGTGTAATAGGTGGTCCATACATCTTTGAAAAGTTGCCGGGGCACCATGTAGACCAAAAGGCATTTTAGTGAATTGGAGCAATCCCAAAGGGTACTAAAAGCAGTTTTACTTTGTGACTCTAAATCTAGGGAATCTGCCAATACCCTTTTGATAAATCCAGCGTACTTATATACTGTGCGTTACCGAGACGATCTATTATATCATCAATATGGGGCATCGGGTACCCATCAAATTGGGATATTGCATTAAGTTTACGGAAGTCTATACAGACTCTGATTCCACCATCTTTTTTATTAACTACGACCATTGGAAAACACCATGGACTTGTGGAAGGTTTAATAACCCCTAATTGTTGCATCTTTTTTATTTCTTCAATCACCTCTTCTCTTATCCGTTCTGGTAACCGGTAAGGCTTTTGCCTGATGGGTACCGTGGAATTCAGTTCTATATGGTGAACAATTCCCTTCACCTTCCCAGATATCATTGTAAAACTATTTTTGAAAGTAGTTAAAACATCGTTTAATTCTCTCAATTGTTCCAAACTCAGATTGTCATTGATTTGTATGTCCTCTATTTCACCTTTTGTATTTAGACGTTCATATGCCTCATCTAGTTCACTTGTAACTGGTTCAGGGTGAACAAAACATACTGGCTTGTGTCTATCATGCCATGCTTTTAACAGATTGGCGTGGTAGATTTTATATTTTTGTCTTTTCTCTGGACATATGATTTCATAGTTAACAGCGCCAACTTGTTTATGTATGGTGTATGGTCCCTGCCATTTCATTAATAGCTTATTTTCTGTACAGGGTAACAAAAGAAGAACTTTGTCCCCCCGGTTGAAAGGATTTAGTGCCCACCCCTTTATCATAATATTTTTTTTGGACGTTCTGGTGTTCTATATTACTAAGTTGAGCTTTTTTAGAATATTTTGCTAACTTCTGTCTCAGTGTGGTAACATATTCTATCAAAGGAATAGGTACAGTGATTTGTTTTGCCCCTTCCCAATTCTCTTTTATCACATCTAATATTCCCCTTGGATTCTTCCCAAACAATAATTCAAACAGGGAATATCCTGTAGATGATTGTGGAACCTCACGATAGGCAAACATAAGATAGGGTAAATATCTATCCCTTTTGCTTGCCTTCGTCTCATGTAAATTTTTTTTAACATCTGTTTTAATGTTTTATTAAATCGTTCCACCAATCCATCAGTTTGAGGGTGGTATGGGGACGTATGTATGGAATGTATGCCTAAACTATGATAAAGATGCTGTAAAATCTGTGAACAAAAATTACTGCCTCTATTGGTCAGGATTTCTTTGGGGATGCCCATCCTAGAGAAGACCTTTACTAGCTCTTCGGCTACTTTTTCAGCAGTGATTGTACGCATGGGTATAGCTTCAGGGTATTTGGTAAAGTAGTCACATAGAACCAAAATAAAATGATTTCCCTTTGCACTTTTGGGTAGGGGTCCTACTATATCCATGGCAATGCGTTCGAAAGGGTGTTTACTACAGGTAAAGGCTGTGAGGGTACTTTATCTTTTCTAACCATTGGGGCACTTTCTGGCATTGTACACAGGACTTACAATGTTCCATTACTTGGTCCTGTATACCAGGCCAGTAAAACCTATACAACAATCTCTGCAGTGTATTGCCTCTTCCTTGATGACCAGCAAATGGTATATTGTGGGCAAGAGATAACAATCGTTCCCTGTAAATAATGGGCACCATCAACTGTAGCACACATTCCCCTGTTTTTGAATTATCACATTGCCTATATAACAGTCCCGTATGTATTGTCAATTTATGTCCTTTATCATTTTTGTTGCCCACCTGTAGAAAAAAAGGTTTTAAAGATTCATCATTTACTTGTGCCAGCCCAAGATCTGATTGCACTTTAAAGTCTTCTAGACCGACAATGTCTTTAGAGTCCCGATGAATTTGTTGCCATGTATGTTTATCTTGACATTTTTCATTCTTAGTCTTTCTTGTTTTACCAGGTGGCTCAAATAAATCATCGTCGAATGAAAATACACGCTGCAATTCAACATTTTTTTTTTCTTGGGATCTAGTAGTAAAAGCACCTAGGTTGGTAGCAGCTGCTAATAGATTGGTAAAGTCTGGATGGTCATGTCCTATTATAACAGGCACTGGCAACTGTGATACCACACCAACTTTCATACTTCTGGCATTGGACTGTACTTGAACCTCGACTTGTTGCATCGGATAGGTATGGGTATCACCATGGATACAAGTCACATGTGTCTCATCTGGGGAATTACAGATATTGGGTATCATAGAGGCTTTGACTAGAGTTTGCCGACTACCAGAATCTAGTAGTCCAATCATGGTTTTCCCATTGATTTTGACTGGTGTAATATACTGACCCCAGTTAGCCAGGACCAAGTGGGTAGGGGTAGTTTTTTTCTTTGGGCAAAACCTAGCAATATGTCCTTTCCCTTGACAAAAATGGCACACAATCTCTGAACTATGGGGTCTAGGAATATTGGTGTTTTTAGCAGTTCCACTAGATACAGTATTTGTAGAAGGTGTAGGTCTTACTGTAGGGAAAGTGGTGCCAATTCCGGAATGTCCTTTATGCCTGTTCAGCCTTGCAGTTAGGTAATCTTCTGCCAATTGCACTGCTTTCTCAGCCATCTCCGGGCGGTGTTCCTGAACCCACATTTGAGCATCCTGTGGTAATATACGTATAAACTGTTCAAGCACAACAGCCTCCAACATCCGTTCTTTGGTGTTTTTGGTAGGTTGCAACCATTTGTGACATAGGTCCCTTAACCTTGTATAAGCATCCTGTGGGGTATCTGAGGACTGGAACCTTAAGGCTCGGAACCTTTGTCTATATGTTTCTAGGCAAATGTCATACCATTTTAAAATAGCCTCTTTTACTGTATTATAGTCTTCACTCATAGAGCTGTCCACGTGACCATAGGCCAACTGGGCCTTTCCTGTTAAATAGGGGGCAAGACGTATCACCCATTGTCCTCTGGGCCACTGACAAGCTCAGGCAATCCGTTCAAATGTAGTCAAGTAAGTCTCTATGTCATCCGTTTCACTTAGTTTTGTCAACTTGATATCCTTGGGGTTATCACTCGATGAAGGTGGCCTGCTAACACCCAGGTCCCAGATAGCTCTCAGGGTGTCAGCCCACCTGGCCTCATTTCACTGCATCTCTCTTACTCTTTGCTTCTCCCAGGCTACTTGTTGTAAGCACAACCATTGTAGCAAATCCTGGGCATCTCCACTAGGGGGTCCTTCTGCCACCTCCTCCTCTTCACCAGCCTCTAAGGTCCTACCAATCGCACCGTCTTCCTCCAGCTTGGTGGTTTTGTGTCGAACATCTGGTAAACCAGACATCAAAGGTTGTCGCAGTTTATCTGCCATCGTTCGGGTCAACACTCCAGTGGGTCTCTCCTCTTGGAACATGCAGGCTCTCTTCCAATACTCTGAGCAGTATTGTTCAAATCCCACCACTGCCACCACGTGTGAGGTGTGAGATTAAAGAGAACACTTGCTCGAGCTGAAATTGTACCAAAAGGAAATTTATTTAACAAAACAAAAATTAAGACCAGCCGGACTTTAGGACGCAATACCAAAAGAAAACAAAATCCAATCATGAAACATTACAGCAGTTTCTAGTAACACTAGAATGGGCTAGTGTAACACACTTCGAGGTCAGACTAGGTCTGTACCTCACAGGCTATCTGACTATCTGATTCCGGTACCTGGATTAAATACTAAAGAAATGGTCAGGTGGCTACCTAACTCCACCCCTGTACTTTATATTTTTATTTTCCAAAGATTAAATTTATTTATAAACAACATATCCCTTTAAATCAAATAAATAACATATTTTGAGTCCTTCTAATAAATTTTACACCCCTTTTGAGGTTTTATTTCAATATTCTTTCATCTGAAAACACCACCTCCTTTTCATAGTATAAAACTGTCCACATTGAGGCCGGTCAGCCCCTAAGGCAAGGCTACAGCAGAAGGAATACTGTTTGAGTTGCAATTTGAGCAGAAAACGCTTGTTTTAGAAAATGCCTCAAATCCTTATACCAGTGCTTCAATTAGCATTCGGGAGGTATGTGTTTAAATCCTGCTGTTTGTGGCAGAGAAAGCGCTTGAGCTGAATATACGGTAAATGCCTTCGCAAATGTTCAAGACATTCGAGGCGGCAAAATACCGCAGTTAAAGATTTAGACTGTAATGCGAAAGACGCTTTTACAGCCGCTCTGCTATTGGAAGAGGATTTCAATCTGAAGCAGTTTTCTCTGGCCACAAACATGATATACTGAGCTTGACAATTTAAAAAAACTTGCACTCTCTGCAAATGAAACCTGCGGGTTGCAACAACGGTGGGGGTCTACAACTCTGGACAAGAGAATTTAATTTCTGGCAGTCACAGCTTTTCATAACGTGGTTACATTACTTGGGGAATATCTTATCATGACGGGGTAGAGGAGTCTATTCATATGTACCATAGCTACAAATAATAAAAAAAAAAAAGGGGATGAAAGACAGAGAATATAGGTGGCCAGCCTATATTATGAAGAAGGGGGAAATTTATAGAAGGATAAGAAGGACAGAAGGGGGATTTATCACAAAATAAAGAGCTGTTGCAACAGACTGATAGAAAAAAAAATATGGTTACATATAATGTTTCCTCTATCCTTTACAATAATCTACCCAGAATTCCTTGTTGCTGTAATAAATCAGCATATTAGCTGTTATACTGCTGTAATAATTATATTAAGGCACTATACTGCAGTCACCACTACCAAAAAAGGAGACTGCAATGCTGAATAAAGAAAATGTAATTTAACTTTATAATCTTCCCAGAGTTCCTTGTTGCTGTTTGTAAATCAGCATATTACATGTTATGCTGGTGTAAGGCTTAATTAATTTAAGAGAAAGGGACTATTTTATGTCTAAATGTTAAATTGTAAGGGATGAAGAAGAGCAATTGTATATTAGCAATATTGCACTCCAGGGTGTGTGTTGTACTGGGGTGACGTCACTTCTCAGGTGTTGGATGCACTCGACCTGTGACCTCAGACCCAACCACCTGAGGTGTGATGTTATCCCAGCATGATACACACCCTGTTGTGCATAATTGCTTAATTATCCCCCCATCTTTTTTGTTACTATCCTGTCTAATCATACTGTAGTTTTCAATTCTTGTTGAGTCATCTTCCACTCTCTTATTTAACCAGACTATTAATATCATAAAACTTGGACAGTGCTCAGAAACAAAATTTCTGATCAGTTCTATTTGTGGTACAAGATTTCTCACATTTACTTGTTTGAAAAATAATCTTTTCTGTTTATGTTCCTGTTTATCCAAATGTTCTGGTATTTTAGAGAAAGGGTTTGACTGAATGTCCCCACAAATCAGGATATTGACAGAGCGCTGCAATTTTACAAAATATTTTAGGCTCCATACTACGTGACCCTGTGCAAGTTTGTTAACCTTCCCACTGCTCCCAGGTCACCCCCTGAAAACAGGCACTTGTGCCTAGTGGGTCTTACTTGGTTACCAAATAATAAATGCATTTTATGACATTATTAAAGATATTTGCTAAAAAACCCACACTCTCCTACCCCACCATCGGCTAATACAAATTATTTTGTTTTAGTGCTGCAAGTTCCAGTAATTCTCTAGCTTCCTTTTAGTTATGCCAGACTATTTAATAAAAACTGAATATTCAAGTGTCTGCTTCTCCCAATATGCATAGCATTTAGGTGAACAATAAATATCCCATTTTTCATTTTACACTTTGAATCCCACTTCCCCCAATTTTATTCCCTTCCAAAAATGTCCATTAAACTCTTCCCTGCCATACTACCAGAAAAAGCAGTACAACAGAAATATTTACAAAAACATTTACTAAGTACTCCATTATAGGTAACAGCTGTAAGAACAGTCACCTATCTCTTGACTGTCACTTTGTCTGGCTGTGGTATGATATCACAGAATATACAGTATGTGGCATTACAAGGTAGCTTTACAGTGTGTCCTCAAACAGGTTGCTTCAATACATCCTGGGGTAGAAAATAAAAGCCACAGCAAAAGCTAAGCAGCAGCCTACCAAATTCTTGCTCAATCTTATAGTATATATTGCCATGGTATGAGTTCACAGTATATCTTTGAAATTATAGAGTAGCTTTAAAATTTTACTTCAATATACTCTGGGCTAGAGAATAAAAACCACAGCAACAGCTAAGCAGCAGCAAAGTAAAGATGGCAGTAAAAGCCAAAAGGAGGATATTCCTGAAGTACAAAGGAAGCCAAAGGGGGAGGATAGAGAGAAGTACAATACCTAAAGTCAGCAAAGGTAGCCATCAAGAAGGTGAGGAAGGAAAAGATTGTGATAGAGCTTAGACTTGCAACAGAAGTAAGCAAGGGGAAAATGCATTTTTCAGGTACATCTGGGAGAAGTACAATGTTAAGGGGTATTGTGAGGCTGAAGAACAGATTGGAGGAACTGAGGAAGGATTGGAGGAACAGGACAAATGGAAAGCAGAGATACTGAAGAAAAATTTGTGTTCAGTCTTTACTAGTGAGAAGGATAGGCCACTGATGGAATGTGGGGTTAAGAGCAGAAGGCAGGAATACAAGAGCTCAGGTAGCATGGCCACAGTAACAGGGAACAGGGTGTTAGAAATGATTAAAGGGTGCAAATAAATAAATGTATGGGACCTGATGGCCTATACCAGAGAATGCTTAAGGAAGTAGTGGTAGTGATAGCAGGATCATTTGTAGACATATTCAACTGGTCACTGGACATGGGATGGTCTCTAGGGACTGGAGGACAACAGACATGGTGCCCCTACATAGGAATGGAGGAAGGGATGAACCAAGGAATTATATACCAGAAACAAAGGTAAAGGTTGCAGAGAGTGGTATTGGGGCTGCCAGTAACAAAGTTCAACATCACTCACCCACATTGAAAGCAGTGACAGGATTCAGTGAAAACTGTTCAAAAATGCTTTATTTCAGTTTCTTGTTAACAACAACACAGGAAGTCTCTTGAGAAAGCGAATGTGCAGGAAACATTGAGGCATTCCATCTGCACAGCCTGGTTACTGGTGTTGCTATTGTCCAAGAGGCTGAAATAAAGGATTTTTTTAGACAGTTTTCACTGAATTATAGACCAGTCAGCTTGCTATAGTGGGAAAGCCAATGGAGTGCATACTAAGAGAGGAACTTGTGGAATTCCTGGAGAGAAATGACCTACTGGACCCCAGACAACATGGGTTCACTGGATAATTTGTCATCTTGGAGTTACACCTTTGAGCTAGGAGTTCATTTACAAAGGTTCCATGTCATGGTTTGGTACAGATATTACGGGTGAGTACAAACATTAAGTACAGATTAAGTACAGACAATTGGTAAATACAGGGAGTAAAAAAAATCATGGAAAAAATACAATGAATACATAGGATAAAGTACAGAAGAAAATTGTAATGTAACTTGATAAACTGGCAGTGCATAAGACACTAGGCATTAGGAGGAGGAGAAATTGGGTGAGGTGGTGAGGAATAGAGCTGACAGAGGTTGTCTTTGTCATGAGGTTATATGGGGAAATATGAGTGAGTGGGGGTAAGGGAAAATGGGTGAGAGGAGGAGTGGGGAATGGAAAGAGGTGAGTAAGTACTAGGACAGTGGTAATGGAGGGGCAGTAGTGGGGGTAGGGGTAAGGTAAAGGGGCAGGATAAGAAGGCATGTGTTGGAGTGAGTGGGTGTAAGAGGAGAGAGGGCTGGGGGAGATAGGGAAGAAAGGGACATTCAAGAGAGAGGGGTAGCAAGCATGCTGGGGGTAGATAGGCATGTAGGGAGGGGGTGTAGGGAATTAGGACCTGCAGTCACAGGTACAAAATGTGGTCAGGTGTTGGAGTAGTAGTTTCTTAAATGTTCCAAGCTTTGGCACATTTAGTACATCAGAGGGGAGTTTGTTAAGCCATAGGGATGCCTTATAGGCAAAGGACCGCTGGGCTACGGCAGCATGACAGAAGGGAATTTGTAGGGCATTTCTTGATTTACCTCTAGTCTGGTGCAAGTTAGATGTGGGTGTATGGAGGTTTTGAGTGGCTGGTGGTGTTAAACCAAGGAGGGTTTTTTCCCCCAAAGATGCAGGCCTGGCACTTAATCCTCCAATGGAGATTAAGCCACTTGGTCTGGGTGTATACGTCACAGGTGTGCATGAGCCTGAGCACACCTAGGACCAGCCTACATGATATGTTTAGGGCTGTTCTGACCCTTTTTAGAGTTATATCCATGGCAGAGCAATACACAATTAGTCCATAATCTATAACAGAGATTATAGTACTATTGACTGCTAGAGACAAGGCTTCGGAAGTCATATTATGCCAGTGTCTATAAAGCAATCTGATTCTGTTGCTGGCTGTCTTAACAACATGATCTATGTGGTGGGCATAAGAAAGGGAGCTATCAGGTGTGATGCCTAGGTATTTAAAGGTGCTGACCTTGTCAAATGGTTCATGTTTTTAGTTTAGGATAGTCAGCTGGCTGGATTTGTATTTGCCTTGAGGGTTCTCAAACAGAATTACTTTTGTTTGTTTTTTATTGTTCAAGAGAAGTTTGTTTTGGGTAAACCACTCCTCTATTAGGGAAAAACTGTTTTGAAATGTGGATTCTAGCAGATGTGGGTGCAGACTACTGGAGAAGATGGCCGCGTTGTCTGCATAGAGCAGGACATTTTCAGGGCAGGCCCTAGGGAGGGAGTTAAGGAACAGGCTGAATAGGAGAGAGCCCAGGATGGAGCCTTGTGGGACACCAGTGGTCACCCACCTGCTGTCAGAGAGGGTCCCATTTATTTTTACTTGTGTTCTATGTGCAAGGTAGCTTTTAAACCATCCAACAGTATCCTGAGATAACCCAGAGGCAAGAAGTTTGTTGAGTAGGATACTGCGATTGACAGTGTTGAGTGCTTTAGTGAATTCTATATATATCAACCCCACTATCTGGCTGTTGTCAAGTGCTGCATGGATGAAGTCAGAGTATTCAAATAACCAGGGCAGATGATTAGGGACAGGTAGAGGATTTAGTGAACTTTGAATAGAGCAGGACTTTTGACTTGGCCCCCTACAGGAGGCTGATCAAAAAGTTAAGGGACTTAGAGGTGCTGGAAAAATTGATGACTTAGGTACAAAACTGGCTGAAGGAAAGCACACAGAAGGGTAGTAGTCAGTTACATAGAAACATAGAAATTGTCATCAGAAAGGGGCCACAAGGCCCATCAAGTCTGCCTATATGCTCTACACTTGTTTGCGTATTCTGACCCTATCTGGCCAGCGACTTTTATCCACTCCATCCCACCTCTAATGTTCCCTTATGCCCATCCCAGGTGTGTTTAAATCCCTTCACTGTACTTGCTCCCACCCCCTCCAGTTGCAGGCTATTCCATTTGTCCACCACTCTCTCCTTGAAGAAGAACTTGGGAGAAATTGGGAGTTTTCAGAGGTAAGGGACATAAGCAGAGTACCTCAGGGGCCAGTACTGGGTCTGATCCTTTTCAAAGTGTTTATTTGCAACATGGGAATGGCATTAAGGGCAAGATCTTCTGCTTTTCAGAAGGCATGAAGATCTGTTCAAGGGTGGACATGGAGGAAGGGATAAGGGAATTCAGAGAGGATCTGGGTTGGTTGCAAGAGCTGGTCAAAGATGCAGTAGCTGGGCTTCAACAACAATAAATGCAAAGTGATGAACATTGAGAAATGGACCCAAAAATGCAATATGAAATGGGGGTATTGGTGGTACTGGAAACTACCATGGAAAAAAGGACCAAAGGGTCATGATACCAGAGTGCTTCAAAACAACAGCACACTGTAACCAAGCTGTATATAAGGCAAACAGGATGCTGGCATGTATAGGGAGGGGGATAAGCAGCAGAAGCTGAGAAGTGATCCTCCAATTGTACAGGTCACTGGTGTGACTGCTTCTGGAATACCACACAAGGTACTAGATTGCACACCTGAAGAAAGACTGCAACAAGGTGGAAGCTTTACAGTGCAGGAAAACCAAGATGGGCCATGGACTAGGAGGCAAGACACATGAGGAGAGGCTGCAGGACTTGAACATGTATACCCTTGAAAAAAGGAGGGAAAGGGGTGATATGATCGAAATATACAGCTAACTGAATGGGACCCCAATTCCATGTGTAATCATATTGGCAAGGGACAGAGAAAAATAATAGGGTGACATTTAGGCCTCACAACCCCAATGACACACCCCATCATCTGTCAATCTTGGGATGATTGATGGGTCCAGGGGGAGGGGCAACCCTAAAGATTTTTCATTTAATGACATTTTGTGGTTTAACCCTAAATGATGCATTAACACAGTTTTTTTTGAGAAAGAATAGAAAAGTAGAAAGTCACGTAAGTTGGTGGGAATGCCCCCACCAACTTGCAAGTTTCTGGCTACATTACACCCTAATAAATACAAATTACATTGACAGCAGCAAGGACAGCTACCATGCAAATTTCAAGCCAGCACCACAATGGAAAACACTGCTTTCAGAATGTGAACGGCGCCATGCTATATCTCCACAAAAAATATTTTGTCCAACACATAAACACTGTAATTCACATCTAGAGGACATGCCATGAACACCCTCCAAATTTCAAGTAAAAAGACCAAACCATTTCCGAGATATTTAAACTTAAAAATTGGCCTATGTTTTCCATTATAAAATCTGGCCATCTTGTCCCTCCCTCACGATCAAAGATGGTGATCAAAGAATCTCATGATCAAAGAATTTGCAGGCTCACGATCAAAGAATAAAAAATAATGAAACTCGAGTTTCAGGCAGAATTAGATGAAACCACCACCATGCATCGATAGAACGAAGCACCTGAGCAAAACCCACCCTCATTTGTGTTGCTAGGCCACCCCTGAGCTGAGAAATTTGAATTTTTCAAAGGGCCATCTAGTCATGCCCTCACGATGCAAGATTATGGTCAAAGAATCTTGTGATCAAAGAATTTGCAGGCTCGCAGTCAAAGAAATTGCACGCTCATGAGCAAAGAATAAAAAATGGTGAAACCTGAGTTTTTGGCAGAAATACATGAAAACACCACCATGCCTCCATAGACTCCATAGAATGAAGCCCCATGAGCAAAACCCACCCTGATTTGTATTCCTAGGCCACTCTTGGGCTGAGAAATTTGAATTTTTCAAAGGGCCATCTAGTCATGCCCTCGCGATGCAAGATCGCGGTCAAAGAATCTTGTGATCAAAGAATTTTCAGGTTCTTGGTCAAAGAAATTGCATGCTCATGATCAAAGAAAAAAATAAAGAAAAAATGGTGAAACGCTAGTTTTTGGCAGAATTAGATGAAACCACCACCATGCCTCGATAGAATGAAGCCCCCTGAGCAAAACCTACCCTCATTTGTGTTCCTAGGCCACCCCTGAGCTGAGAAAAATGTATTTTTACCTCGCGATGCAAGATTGCAGTCAAAGAATCTCATGGTCAAAGAATTTGCAGGCTAGTGATCAAAGATCGTTAGCAAGTCACAATCAAAGAATTTAAAATGTAAAAACTCTACTTTTTGACCATTTGACATGAAACCAAAGGCATGGGTCAATAGATCGAAGTGTACAATCAAGTGGGTATAGGATGCCCTCTTTACCATTTTCTATACATCTGGACAGTCTTACTTATAGGCTTTAAATGACTAATGACAAATATGAATCAGCAAGACATAAGTCCAAAACATTCAATAAAAAACTTCAATTTTCTTTTATTCTTCTTTTAGCTTTGCACCAAACTTGTTCAACTGGCTACAGTTTCGTAGTTTCACACCACTTCTTCAGGCCAATATTATATACAGTGCTTTTTCTAAACATAAACAAACAAACAATTATGAATTTCCTACTATTGTGATTCTTATTTTCTTTTACATTTCAATTGTATCCAGTTATACAAAAAACCCATCATTACCAGAGAATCAAGTGTCTAATCTTTAAACGATATATTATACACTATTATATAGCTTATATCATGACTATTCAGGAACTTCAACTAATACTATTCTTTGTTACATTTTTGTATTTAAACTTTTCTGAGAACTTTATTCATACCTGTTTCTGTTTTTATTTCATTTCAATATTCCCCTTAATGCTGTCATAGACCAGCCTTAATATTTAGTTCCTAATTGGAAACAAACATTGTTTCAATTTCTTACTACATGTATCTATTCTTTTCAATATTTATATATTCAATTTTCTATTCAAAACTTACTTCTTTAACTTTACCTTCATATTTCAGTCTAGCTTTATTCAATTATCTCATGCTTAACTGCATCATATGAAACTTCATTTAAGATTTTTTCTTTTTCTTATATAACAATGTATTTGGGACTTTTTCTGTAAAAGGAATGAAATTCTTTCAGATTCTCATAATGATTTTATATATTGCTTTATTATTTTTATTTTTACCTTACTGATAATCAAGGATTTTTATCTGTTATTCTTTAGGTATCTTTGTTCTTCCATTAAGTGCATTGGTGTACTATAAAAAATATATACATATACTTTTAGAATCAGAAACCTTTGTATATTATTTAGCCTTCTTCCCTTCAATCGTCTGTTATAAATAAAAGTACAATCTTTTACCTGTGCAGTTAAGTATTTCTTTGTTTCCATTTTTGGTTTTTTCAATGCTATAAAAAGAGTCAAAAGATACAGTTGCACTTTGCCTCTATATTATATTTGTTTTAGTCTTTTTTATGTTACTTTGGCTCAAATTCTGTTAAATTATTGCACGCTATTCTTACCTGTCTCAAAACACCATTCCTGTCCTCTCTTTCAGCAATCAAAGGAGTGGTCTGAGCCTGTGCTCATGTGCGGTTTAACAAGACCGCGAAAAAGGCAAAGGGAACCGACGTCACCTGTGACATCATCCTATAACCTGATAGGATGGTGTCTAGTTGTAAAGATACAGGTGAAGCTGCCTGGTACCACCTGTATCAAAGTGGCATATGTTGTTAAAAGCCACCTTGTCATCAGGTGGTCGGCGGTTCACCACCCGCCCTTGGCTTTATGCCGAAATCTGTATTTTATTTCAAGATTTAAAGCCACTTGGCTATAGGAAGGATCAGGCTATTTCACCTATATTTATACATCTAGGCATCACCGTATATACTATAGGGTGAAGTCAATAGGTGAAAAAGAGTACCCCTTGCCATTTTAGTGGTTCTTGTTAACCATGAATAATTTACGATATAATTAAAAAAGAATAGTGAAACTATAATTATTTAAAAGATAGCTTAATATCACAAGAAGAATTTAAATCTTGAGAGAGGACAAGAATGGTGTTTTGAGCCAGGTAAGAATAGCGTGCAATAATTTAACAGAATTTGAGCCAAAGTAACATAAAAAAGACTAAAACAAATATAATATAAAGGCAAAGTGCAACTGTATCTCTTGATTCTTTTTATAGCATTGAAAAAACAAAAAAACAGGACCAAAAAAAATGGGAACAAAGAAATACTTAACTGCACAGGTAAAAGATTGTACTTTTATTTATAACAGACGATTGAAGGGAAGAAGGCTAAATAATATACAAAGGTTTCTGATTCTAAAAGAATATGTATATATTTTTTATAGTACACCAATGCACTTAATGGAAGAACAAAGATACCTAATGAATTACAGGTAAAAATCCTTGATTATCTGTAAGGTAAAAATAAAAATAATAAAGCAATATATAAAATCATTATGAGAATCTGAAAGAATTTCATTCCTTTTACAGAGAAAGTCTCAAATACATTGTTTTATAAGAAAGAGAAAAAAATATTTAATGAAGTTTCATATGATGCAGTTAAGCATGAGATAATTGAATAAAGCTAGACTGAAATATGAAGGTAAAGTTAAAGAAGTAAGTTTTGAATAGAAAATTGAATATATAAACATTGAAAAGAAAAGATACATGTAGTAAGAAATTGAAACAATGTTTGTTTCCAATTAGGAACTAAATATTAAGGCTGGTCTATGACAGCATTAAGGGAACTCTCACATTGAAATGAACAAAAACAGAAACAGGTATGAATAAAGTTCCCAGAAAAGTTTAAATATAAAAAATGTAACAAAGAATAGTATTACGTTGGAAGTTCCTGAATAGACATGATACAAGCCATATAATAGTGTATAATGTATTATTTACAGACTAGACACTTGATTCTCTGGTAATGATGGGTTTTTTGTATAACTGGATACAATTGAAATGTAAAAGAAAATAATAAACACAATAGTAGGAAATTCATAATTGTTTGTTTGTTTATGTTTAGAAAAAGCACTGTATATAATGTTGGCCTGAAGAAGTGGCGTGAAACTACGAAACTGTAGTCAGTTGAACAAGTTTGGTGCAAAGCGAAAAGAAGAATAAAAGAAAATTGAAGTTTTTTATTGAATATTTTGGACTTATGTCTTGCTGATTCATATTTGTTATTAGTCAATAGATCGAAGCCCCCTGAGTAAAACCCATGCAGGTTTTACTTCAGGAGTGACCACTGAGCCGAGATACAAGTATTTAAGTTTTTACAATCGGATTTGAAAAACAAGATGGCGGACCCAGCAATCAAAGAATTCTCAGGGACAAAGATTATTTGACCGCGAGGCTGCAAATTCTTTGACTGCCAGGTGGGATGAGATGGCCCAAACCCCATTCTTTGTTAGCAAGACAACCATATAAATGTTCCCATTGACTTATAATGGGAGCTTAAAAGTGCTATAACTTTTGAATGCCTTAATATTTTTTTCACCAAACAAAAAGTGGCATGTTCAGCCACTGATGCTCTTTCAGATGAGCCATCTTGCAGAGTGGCACACCACACAATGGCCGTGCAGGGCCACAGGCAAAATCCCCAAAACCTGCCTCCATAACTGGTGAAAAGTGCATTTTTCAGTGTTTTGGTGCACAAAGACCATAAGTCCAACCTAAACAAAATCTGGCAAACCAAGAGATCTACCATGCCCCACTACACATACCAAATTTCAGGCAAATCTGTTGAACAGGTCCAAAGTTATTAACACACAAAATGTTAATATATATATATATATATTCACCTCTCTCTGAGGTTATAACTGGACATGATGCACAGGCACTAGGACCTGATTAATATACTGGTGATTTAAAGAGACCTCTTGAATAATCATAAACCATAATCAACATACCAGTGGTGCAAAAGGTGCCAAATAATGTCTGTGTGTGAAATAATAACATATTAAAATTTAATGGGCTAGATTCATGAAAGTAAAAGTAGCACATGGTAAATAAAGAGATGACTACCATTTCTGCAGTACCACAAGATTCAAGAAACAACAAGAGCACTGCTAACAGGCATAGTAGTTGTGTTAATGAATCACATGGTGCAGTTTTGCAAATGGCATATTAATGTTCATGAAATCATTAGTTTGTTATCTGGGCTGCAGAAGATGACATCACAGGCACTACAACATACTGTAGGAGCCTGCAGTAGTGCAAGTATCATGTGATTTGGGATGGGCACAGAGCACATGTTATCTTCCTTTAAAAGCACAGTCATCCAGTATGCAGTACTCAGTCTATTTTCTAGACACCCAGGGCTGTATTGTATTGCATGGTCCCTTGACTTCTTGACTTGGAAACTGAAAAAACACAGGTTCAAACCCTGCTAGAGACAAATTATCATTGTGTGGTCTTGGGCAAGTCATTTAACCTTCCAGTGCTCCAGACTACCCGTTTGTGGAAATGGGTATAGGTAGGAACCACTGTAGCCAGTATGTTACATCTCAGCTGGACTATTTTGTGTGAATAATATCTACATAAAAACAAATAAAATAAACCTCTCCATCCCTGTCCTTTTCCTCATGGGCTGCTGCAGATGTGTAGGCAGCCTGTACAACTGACATTTTGTGGCACTACTGCATCCTTGTGCAGTACTGTGCTATTTAAATGGTGCTTGAGAACCCCCTTATTTAGCGTAGTGGGAACAGTGTGTTATTTGCTTTCTGAATGCTGTGCTACAGTGTTCTGGGGGTGTGGCTGGTATGCTAATCATGGCCACACTATTAATGGCAGTTCCATTTGTAACAGTGTTATGTGCTGCAGAGTCTACATCCCCCACGAATTGCACTGTGTGTGCATGTTTTGTTACTGTGCCTGCATTGCTAGCTGTGTTTTTGCACTCAATGGCAGTAGTGTCCTGCTCTGCTGTCCTTCAGCTGATGGACCCCTGCAGTTAGCTTGTGCTACTTCCACAGTGTTTAGCTGGAGTCCTGTTGTGTTTCTGCTAACTGCTGCAGTTTCCTTTAGAGGCTGTTTCCTGAATCAGGAGGCATGAAATAGCACACACTACCTAAAGTAGTGTACATTTACCATGTGGTATTTCTTTCATGAATGTAGCCCAATATACTGTACCTGGATTCAAACAGCTGATCCTTTGTCTGCTCACTGAACACATGTACAGTGCATCACTGAGCTGCAAGTAAGGGAACTGTAGTTCCTGTGGTGTTGATGTTAAATTGCAAGGTGCAAAACAGGCAAAATGGGATCTAATCAGAGTAGGTGATTTACCTTCACAAATTGTTGTTCTTAGCTAAATTTAATTCTGATATAATATACTATTCCACCCCTGAATCACCACTAAAATGAGTTTCCTTCTTACAAAAAAGTTTGAGTCCCTGCCAGGATTTGAACCACTGATTCTTTGCCTGCTACACAAAGACACATTAAGTGTACCACTGTGCTGCAAGTTAGTGAATTGCAGTTCTTATGGTACACAGGTATGTCACAACCTGCAAGATGGGGGAATGAGTATCTAATCCCAGCAGGCAATATAACTTTAAAAATTGTTCTTAGCTAAATGTACTTCTTATATACATTACTAGTCCAAATCCACACAACCATGAATTGCCACTCAAGCGAGTTTCCATTTAAAAAAACTGAAATAAATGTTTAAGTCCCTGCCAAGGTTTGAACTGCTGATCCTTCACCTGCTAAGTGAACACACATTTAGTGTGCCACTGAGCTGCAGGTAAGTACATTGCAGTTCCTATGATATAGAAGTTATGTCACAACCTGCAAAACAGGCACTGGGGAACTAATCCCAGTAGGCGAGTTATCTGTGCAAATTGTTCTTAACTAAATTTACTTCTCATATAATTTACTATTCCAATGCCGCACCACCACAAATTTCCACTCAGGTGAGTTTTCATCTTACAAAAAAAGTTGATGTACTTGCCAGGATTTGAACCAGTGATCCGTTGCCTGCTAAAAAAGAACACACATTCAGTGGGCCACTGAACTACAGTTAAGTGAGCTGCAGTTCCTATGGTGGAAAGGTGGAGAGGCTGTGTCATAGCCTGCAAATTAGGTGACTCAAATTGTATTCAAACTTAGACAAGTCTTAACGAGGACTAATTGAATTGCCTACAACATACTATAGAACTAAGTTCAATTATCTGAAAGTCTACTATTTAGGTCTGCTGAAACCCTTTACTACATCAGCAATGACATCTAACAGTTTCTCTCATACAACAAAAACTGTAGTGAGAAAGAAAAAATGTACAGTACAGGGGACCAGACTCAGGCTTCTTTAGGTTGGAAACCCTATGCCTGCACCTAAAAGCCCTATCAGATGGCCCACTGGTGTAGTGGTAATGTTACCATCTGTGGCACTGATGACCCACATTCAGGAATGATCATGATGTCTCAGAGGGTTGACCAGGGGCAAGTAGGATGAGGATCCCACAGACAGCTCTCCTCCTTTGGGGGGAGGATCATGGCTTTCTAGCATATCAGTGACACCCAGTGGAGGCAGATTGTGCAACCACCAGGGCCCTTCTCAAAGGGGGACTCAGTGATGGCAAATGTCTGTAGGTCAGATGCGAGAGAGCAGTTGACCTGTGCTTACATCATTACACATCCACACCTCCAGGGAAAATTGCAAAGGAAAAACCCCTGGGCCAGCTGCACCATGAATCCCCCATACCTCTGTCTAAATGATGCCCCAAGCACAAACCTCAGCTGGAGCCTCAGGTAGATTTTGGTACCTCCCCTTGGGGAGCTCCGCTGGAGGGGCAAGCTTTGGGCCCCCCACTCTGAGCAGCCTAGGGAAATACTGGATGTGAGGTCTGGGCACTGAAGAGGGGGTACATCCTCCACGCCAAGCCAAAGGGGCATAAATAGAGTGGAAAAAAGCCCTATCACTAACATCATCAATGATATCAAGCAGCCGAATCTGATGGAGGGACTACTAGCACTGAAGGTGAACAAATCACCCGGGCACTAAGGGGCTAGCAGGGCCCCTGGCAGGCCTATTTAATAGTTCACTGGAGTCAGGCATGGTACTACAGGACTGGAGAACAATTTATGTAGTGCCCCTCCACAAAAATGGTCCCAAGGATGACACAGGGAATTACAGATCAGTCAGTCTGACCTCAATTATGTGCAAGCTCATGGAGACCATACTTAAGGAAAGGTTGGTAGAATATCTGGAGAAGCATGTTCTCCAGTATGTAAAGCAACATGGGTTTATGGTGGGGGTGGGAGAGCATGTCAAATGAATCAAATTGACTTCTTAGACTGCGTCACTAAGACAGTAGACAGGGGCCAAGCAGTAGACATCCTCTATCTGGATCTCAGCAAAGCCTTTGACTCTGTGCCCCAAAAATGGTTGATCAGGAAGTTGGTGAATCTTGGGGTTGGGGAGAAGATGACCAGATAGATGGAAAACTGACTTATGGACAGAACCCAGAGGGTGGTTATGGGAAGACAGTTATCTGGCACCAGAGAGGTAACCAGTGGGGTCCCACAGGGCTCAGTGATGGGGCCGGTGTCATTCAATGTCTACATCAATGACACTGGGGATGGCATTAATGGCAAAATGTGCCTATTCTCAGATGACACCAAGCTCTTTGGGAGAATGAACACAGCTGAAGGGATACCGGACCCACAGGACAATCTGGAAAAGCTGAGGAGGTGGTTTGGGATCTGGCAGCTTGGTTTCAATACCAGGAAGTGCTAAGTTATGCACACTAGAGTCAAGAATCCCAGGACAGAGTACTACCTGGGTGGAATCCAGGTATCTGCACCAGAGGAGGAGAAGGACCTGGGAGTGATGATCACTAGTGACCTGATGCACTCCATACAGTGCAAGAAAGCAGGAACAAGGGCAAACAAGATGCTGGGATACATAGCTGGGGGATCAGTAGTAGGAGAGAGAAGGTTATAGTGCCCTTGAACAGGCCACATCTAAAGTATGGAGTTCAGTACTGGGCCCACACTTCACAAAGGACATTAACCTGCTGGAGAAGGTCTAGAAAAGGGCTACAAAGATGCCAGTGGGTCAGTAGAGTATGGCATATGAGGAGAGGCTGAGGGCACATAACATGTACTCCGAGGAGGACTAGAGAAAGAGGGGACATGACTGAGGCCTTCAAGAACTTGAAAAGGATAAATAAGGTGGATGAGGAGGGTCTCTTTAAGCTAAGTGGCAACCATAACATGAGGGGCACAGTCTTAAGCTGAAGGGGGGGGTGTTAGGAGGAAGTTCAGGAAGCACTTCCTCATGGAGAGGGTGGTGGACACTTGCAATGTGCTGACGGAATAGGTGGTCCTGTTGAATATGGTGGGCAGTTTCAAGAGACGCTGGGATAGGCATGGGGGAAGGTAAGAATCATGGGTAGGGAGGATGGAAAGGCTGGGAGGAATGAGAGGATAGGGTCAGTAACTCAAGCTGTGAACCCTGCAATATGAGCAGACTAGATAGACCAAATGGGCTTCTTCTGCTGGCTTCCTCATATGTTCGTATGTATGTATCTCAAACACTGAATGTAGTTTTAAACTTGACTAAATGCACAAAAGAGTATGTACGACCACAATAGGTGCTAACAACTATGCTGTTGGCACCTAAAAATATAATGACATGTCAAATAGAATAATTACCCACCCCCATTGAGTAGAAGCAGATTCTCAATATCAAATGAGTTAAGTGACATCAGGGGCATGACAACGAAGCTCAATTGACTTCCTGATGTCACCGAACTATTGAGACATTGAGAATCTGGTGAGTTCTCAATGAAGGGGGTTACATTATTTTGTATGATGCAATTTGAGTCTGTTTTTCAACATGCAAACTTTTCTTACCTTGCTAGGTTGTCCATAATTCTTCCCACAGCCAGGTGTAGTTAAAAAAATAAAATGTTTATGCAAAACATGTAAAAAGTAACTATTTTTTCTTTTTTTTGTTAAATATGTAGTCATGCTGATCATGTGCTGTTGATTTACTTTGGCTCGGGGTCTGAGTAAAAGTCAGACTGCCTCTTGTATGACTTCTTTGATGACCCCCTACATCTGCAAGGTACTGCTTAAACAGTGTAACATAATTTTTGTTCTTTTTTTGAGTGCTATGGTTCTCTTGATATATAATAAAAGCCTTTCTTGCCTCATCGTCTAGAAGCTAGAATCATGGAGAATATGGTTCTATTTTTCATATGAAAAACTACCCCTTTTAAAAATGATGACCACTGCAAGTGATAGGCTTAGTCTGGAATGATTTTACAACTTTTAAACCGCCAATTGTTGAGTAGGAGCTTGACTAACTTTTCACAGCTTAGCTTGCACTGTCACAATAGAAGGGGAGATTCCAGCTGCAGTTTCTCTAGGTGATGCATTGCTCTTCATGTTCACAGATGTTAAAAACAGCAGGTTCTACATTCTGAAATGTGAAGAACAAGCTTTTGAAACCACTAGAACAATAGACTCAAAGTGTACTATTAAATATTATACCATACTTAATAAGAAATAAGGCTGCCACAAAAATAACATTCTTTACTGCAGTATGTGCAGGGTTGAGCAGTTTTTCTGTATTTGACTGAGCCCTTGAGACAGGGCTCTCTGTGGCACCAACAATGATCTCAGGCCATCCCCTGTATCTAAAAGATACTTCTCCTGCTTTACTGATATGCCCGAGGGGTGTTCAAATATCTTCTGAAGATTAGTCACCGATTATCCGTGTCTCAGAGGCACAGTATCTTGGCATTCATTTTTGAACAAAAATAGCCCTAGCCCTGGCCCTGACCCTGGATGCTAAGTTATAAGCAACCATTCATTTCTAATTTGTTTTACTTACTCCTAAAGTCAGTGCCCGAAGTACAGAATACAAGTCATTATTTAGTTCCAAGTAATGAATAACCCTTTATTCACAGTATTTATGAATTGACAATCAATTCCTTTGATACTCTTTGCCTTTATAATTCAAACTGCAGGGTCTTTTGTCCTCTAGTAGCATGTTATGATTGGCCCCTTTTAAAGCTAAGTGTCTTGGGGCCCGATTCCAAAACAAATTATGCCTGGCGCAGGGCGATTTATGCCAAACCCCGTGGTGCAGATTGCACCTTACGCCAGGCATAACGCAAGTTGCAATTCCAGACTGTGCCTTGTGCCATGCCATATGTAGATTGTGCCAAAGGTGGGTTATGCCACCCACTACACCTGCAACCTGCTACGGCATGGCACAAGGGTGGGTTACAGCAGCACCTGCACCCTATTCCAGAAGAGCAGCTGCCGTAACCCACTTACGCCATTCCAGAACAGGTACTGGTGTAGCAGAGTTAGACCGGCTAGGAAGTATTCTAAGGGGCATCTGTCCTGGCACAGCAATGGATGCCCCCTGCAATGCTGCAGAAATAACATGATGGCTCCCTTGCCCCCGGTCTGACATGCCCCCCACCCCTGAACTTCGGGGACCCTGGGTTCATTTTCCAGCACTGCCTCTCCAAGCATATGCCAACCACTGCCCCCAATGCCCCAGGTGGTTGCCATTGTGTTTCAGGGTGGGGCTCTGGGGCAGCAGATTGAGTCTCTGCAACATGCGGCACCCAGGTCCAGTGCACCATTCCTTTGGCGCTAGCCTGTAGCTGCTGCAAGTCATGGGCATAGGTGCCAGGGACCCTGCTTGTCCTGAAATATGGCACAGGCTCCCCAGCATAGTGCTGCATGGCACAACTTACATTCGCCTGTGAGTTGTGCCATGAGTTTTGGAATCGGGCCCTTAATATGTTTTATGAAATGGTGTTGGCTCACTCCATTTCTAACCTTATGATAAACTTTTTAGACATTTTTATATTATTATTTTCTCACTGGGGTGCATAGAATGATTGCTCTGGAAGAGAAAGTTGTTTTGTTCATACTAGACCCTTGGCTACGTGCTCTGCATTATTAGTTTGTATTTCTAATTTCTCATTGTTTCTACTGTGCTAATCTAACTCTTGGTTATTTGTTTTCTATGAGGGAAACCTAAAGATAACGTTTTCTGCTTGGCTATTCTGAGGTTATTTTAAGGACAAATTTGCGTGATCGGAGATACATCTAGTACCTTTGTCACAACTTTTCATTCTCACAAATAAACTTGCAGGTATCAACATATAGCCCAGCCTTACTCATGATTGACAGACTGGGGGGAAATAAATAAATTCCTTATCATGTAACCACGTCCATGTCTACACACATTTGCCAAGTCAGATTGATGCAGTAGAGACTGAAAGGCTTTATTATGAGTTTCCTGAGTAATTCATTTTGATGGGATCTATATCAATATTTAAAAATGCACTTCAAATCTTCCTCATTGTTATCTTTGCAGTCTACTTGTTAAATGAGTCCTCTTGTCTCTTGCAAAAAAGCTATTGAAAACTCATTTGACCCGTCTACTTAAGAATTTATTTATTTATTTATTTTTTGGTAACTGGGAAGGAACACTATTTTTATTTATTTAGTTTTTGTTGACCGGGTAAGTGCACTAGATAAATCCTGCCTATTTTCAGGCATGACCCGGGGCAGGGGGATACAGATGAATGCCAACTGACCTTGAACCAGATTAAGCTGTTGACAACAGTGTGCCAATTTTAAGGTACAACCCGGGAGATTACATTTCACAGGAACAAGAACAAATAACAATTCACATAAGCATTTTTACAAGAGTAGATTACAGTTCATGAATACCCAACATAGTGATAACAAGTGGGACCAGGTGATTATACAGGTAGCTCTGATTATACAAACAATTATACAGCAGCCATAAAGAGAGACTTAGAAACAAAGGTTTACACTGAGTTGTACAGGGTAAAACAATAAGGGATGCCCAGAGAGCATCCATATACATCAGGATTAATCTTACAGGCAGTAGGGCAGTCAGTGACAGTGGGTGAACAGTCTTGTTATACTGGATTATACACAGGTAAGTGCTATGGATGGAGTTAACTCATGACAGTCTATAGAGCATTAGTGGCAATATACTGATTTGTAGAGCACCAACAGTGTAGTTCATAAAGGTTGGGGACTGTGGTACCTTCATGTCAAGAGAGGGTGAGGTGACCAAGAAGTCATACTCATAAGGGTATTGGAATAGAGAAATAAGTGGTGTAGGTGGTAGGTTTGATTTAGGATTTGAGGGGTCATGGGGGGTTGGAAGCATTTACAGGTTATGGATTGGAAGAGATGGGCTCCGAGGGCTGATTTGAAGGACAGGGTGGAGGTGGAACTGCATATTGTTTGAGGAAGTGAGTTTCAGAGTCTAGATGTGAAGGATGAAAAGGCCTGTTCACCCATTTTGGTAGCACACCTGGGCATGGCAAGTTGAGTGAAATCACGAGATCTGAGGGAGTAGGCAGCACTAGCGCTAGGAGAGGGCAGGATGGCTATAGCAGGAGAGGGGGACTGTAGTTGCTTATGTATAAAGCAGCCTAAAGTGAAGGACTGTGATGCTGAGGGGGATAGCCACCCTAGAGAGTTGTAGAGTAAGCAGTGGTGAGTGAGGCAAGGTGTGAAAAGGCAAAGTGGCAAATGTTATAGGTGACGTTCCACTTGTGCAAAGAACCCGAGGGGGCATTAGAGATGAGTAGGAACCCATACTGTAATCAAGAGTAAGCCCTGGACAACTGTCTTCCGGGCAGGGTAGACTATCCCAGTATGAGTGTTGGTGGCTTTTCATTGGTTTGTGACATGCAGGTTAAAATCTAGGCTAGGATCTAGGGTGATGCCTAGGCATTTGAATCCTGTACTGAGGAGAGAGGGGAGCCATCAGTGCATCTGATGTCTGGGGGAGAGGGCAGGAAGCTTGACGGATCCAGAATCCAAATAAAAATAAACATAATTTATGCCATGTTTTGTTGTATTCTTTTTTTGGCAACTGGATAGGACCCACTAGGCACTAGTGCCTGCTTTCAGGGTGACCCGGGAGCACTTGTGTGGTTAAGTGACTTGCTTAGAGTCACACAGTATGCAAGTGGAGGTTGTGGGAGTCACACCCAGGTCTGCAGAATGCACCAAGTTCACTCACAGCTCATGACTCTAACCACTAGGATGTACTGCCTGCCCATATCTTATCTTAAATTCCTTTTAATGATGTTCTCAGCACTGGCATATTATGGCCACTGAGTTGAGCCAATGGCCTTTACACATCTCTAAAATACATGTTTTGTTTCCTTACAGATCAATTGTGAGGGCATATCCATGGGCCCTAGCTATGATTTATGCCACTGATCAGGTTAACCAGAATCCAAACTTGTTACCAAACATTACTCTTGGATACAGAATATATGACTCCTGCTATGTGGAAACAGCAGCAATTAAGGGTACCATGTGGCTACTATCAGGGCAAGAAGCAGTTCCTAACTATCACTGTCAGTCACAGCCTCCAACTGTGGCAATTATTGGTGATGGACTGTCAGTGACATCAATTGCTATGGCTAGAATTCTAGGACTGTACAGGTTACCACAGGTAAGATCTCTGTAATGTTTTAAAATGTTTAAAGAGGCTTGTGACTTGTATAAGAATATAATTTACCAAACTATGCTAATGCATCTGGAAGGGTTGGAGCACAAAGTGAGCAAAGTAGAGACTGCGGCAATTTGGCCACTGTGGTAATAAATATTCCAAACATTTTTTTTTTGTATATTTTTCACGTGATTTTGTTTATGTTTTAAAAGGGTTACATGCAAAGGAACTCGGTTAGGTTTAAATTCCCAAACAGGCCACGAGATGAGCTTTGACAAAGGGATACATAGTTTCACTGAAAAGGTCACAGGAAAGAGAGAATGTCTTGCAAAATATTGAACATTCCTCTGTGATCTGAGAACAGGCTGCTCAGCCAGGAAATGAAGAGTCCATTTCAAAAGGGATGGACTGTCCCTGTTAGCTAATTATAGAGAAATGTGTGTAATAACATCTCAGGACGGGAGAAGCCATCTCCCCCATCACAAAACCTTACACTTCAAGAGAAAATTACTTAAGTTCCAGGAACTGTCACAGTATATATACATGTTATTAAGTCAGGAAGGCTGGGGGAAGACCAAAGAATATTGGAACTGTAAGAACTCTAACTAACCAATAATATTGATGCCCTTAAAACTGTGAAAGAGCAAGCTAGATTCCTGCTGATCCAAAAAGACAAGGCCACCTGCTGACAAAGGGCAGTGTCACAGACTGCCGAATCCCACCTATAAAAGGCCCTCAGAAGAGGAGCTACAAGCTTTTTACATTGCATTGCATTTTGTACTCTTGTTCCTGATGCACATGAGAAGTAGGACTGCCACAGAGACAGACTAAGGATCAGTGAATGCAAGAGAGAACTGGGTCTTTGTAAACTCATTTATTTTCTGGACTTTGATCATCCACAAACCAGGTAGAAACTAGACAGTTAAAATTTTATAGTGCATTTTGCATTCATATTTTTTCAGCTTTGTTTTATTATTCTGTAACCAGATTTCTGAAATATTTTGTTTGTAAAGTTTGTATGATAATTATTTAAATAATGTTAGTAAAAGCACTTTGCTTTTAAAACTGCCTGTGAGTGATTTGTGTGTGTGTAAAAAGGTGGAAGGTTTTTTCAAATCTGAGACCAACCTGGTAAATGCAAGGTGTCACCATTTGCTGCCAAAACAAGGATCCTGAAAGGGAAATCTGGGTATCTAAAATAGGGGAGATACATAGAACTCGGGAGGAGTCTGTAAGGGAGAACCAGATCGCTGTACCACCTGTGGGAGAAGACTCCAGTCAGGGCTATGAAACACCATCCCCAAAGAGGTAGTAATGCCTGGATCTCCCCCCCACCAGTAAAGCAAACAAGGAGGGTCCTCACCTGGCTACAGACTTGAGACTGTATTTTGCCCTTATACAGATTTTAAAAAGGAAGCACTGGGACCTTGTGGCTAGTGTTCAGTTGTGAACTCAGCAAGCACTCTAGATGGATATGTGGAGGGTATTCCTGCTCCCCCCTGTCATGGATTGCACTTAGGGGTGGGCACTGTGAGCTTAGTAATCCTGGCCCCCAGAAGTGGGTTCATGACAGGGATGTGAACAATTAGTGTAAAAAGTCCCTGGAAGTGTAGCAAATTGATTGGGTAGTGTTCCTTGGAATTTGAACGATTGATCCTGCAATGCAGTGTTGTCATTGCCTAATAATGGCATACTTTGTTGAAGCATTGCTGTGTCATTTACTTTTATAAAAAGACAGTGTTGATATTAGGGTAATGCCAACACTGCATAGCATGATTGTTTAAACCTTGAGGAACACCATAGCACTGATTTATCAAGGAAGGCTTTGGGGAAATTTTACCCTAATTTTTAATTTCCCTATTTTGTACACTTTGTGGTTCAACCCCAATAGATGCCCTAATATAATTCTCTGCAAGTAGTATTCTTTCTTTTTGAGACAGCCCTAGTAGTTTATTTTGTGTATGTCCAGCACATATGCAAAGCAGCTGCAGCTTAACACCATTGCACTTGACCAGTAGCAGACTTCGCAGGTGGCAGAGTGGGATACTTACAAAGAAAGCAGCTGCATTGTCACATCCATTGCACCAGACCTAATTTTTAATTTCCCTATTTTGTACACTTTGTGCTTCAACCCTAATAGGCACCCTAATATAATTCTTTGCAAGTAGTATTCTTTCTTTTTGAGACAGACATAGTAGTTTACTTTGTGTATGTCCAGCACATATGCAAAGCAGCTGCAACTTAACACCATTGCACTTGACCAGTAGCAGACTTCACAGGTGGCAGAGTGGGATACTTACAAAGCAGCTGCATTGTCACATCCATTGCACCAGACCTGTTGCAAACACTGTGACTGGCCCTGCATGCCATACCCATAGTAACTACATAGTAACTACATCATTACACCAGTTGTAGTGGACCTGTAGCAAAGTTTGTGAATGGCCCTACATGCTATCTGAGGAGCAGCTGCATCATCACACCCACTGTATTAAACTTGCAGTGGATTTCATGAGTGACTGAATCACCTGCATCATTACACTCATTTCTCTGGATCTGAAGTGAGCAGCAGGGCAACTCATAAAGCAGCTGTATCATTAGTGGCCACCGGATGACCAACCCCAGAGCCTTGTTACACCCCCACTTTTGGGTTCCTGATACCAGGTTCCCAACCCCTGTGTCAGGCAAAATCAGTAAAAAAATACAATCCCTCCTCTGACTAGCATCCATGGCGCCCTTTTGCTCCCCACAGAAGTAAAACTACTGTAATCCTTCAGCCTTGTTAGCATCCTTACCCACTCCCTCAAGCACCCATCTTAAGAAATGATGATCCAATATAGAATGACTGGAACAACCCTCCCTCCATCTTAGCCAGCTAACGTCAACAAAAGAAAACAAACTCCAGCCAGAGTCGATAGTGCTACAGGTGAGGAATTTGGATTAAAAATACGGAGAAATTGTTTTTTTAATATTTTACACCACATTTTCAATCACTCAATCAGTCAATTAAAATCTTTATTTTGCCAGGTGGAACATCATTGAGCCAAGCTCATTTACAAGATGGACCTGGGACAAAACAATTGCCAACAGGGTTAAGACATAACAGGTTGAGCGAACGTACATAACAATTACATAGTAATAATAACAACTTAATAACATGTAACCATCACATGTAACAAGATACTTCCAACAGAACATAGCAATAGGTTTAACAGGAGGTAGTGCCATTTAAATACAATTGCATAGATACAGATATATGGATGTAAGGTAATGAGCTAAAGTTTATACAGTAAACATCATTGGAGGAGTCATAGTGAGCAGGAGTGGCAGTTCCTCTAGCATCAAAGTGCAAAGAAGATTGAAATATAAGAGTCCTTTGATAAGTACTGTAGGCATGGCCTGGCAAGTAGAGTGGGAAGGGGGGGTGTATAGGGAGTGGGGAGGGAAGGACAGATGAGAAAGAAGAGGGTTGGACATGATAGCCTAGGGAGGAAGGACTGTTCTAATGGAGAAACATGACAGATGCCACAGGCAATTGTAGGGGTTTAAGTCCAATATTTGAAGCAAAGACAGATCGTGATGTTGGGACTTTGATGTGGACAATGACAGAAGGGAGGACTCAAATGACGCCTCAGGCAATGGTTGAGGTTTAAGTCCAGACTTTAAAGCAGTAACAAATCATGATGTTAAGACCTTGACTTAAAGCAATGACAGACCTCGGAGAAGGTCCTCAAGAACAAGAATTTGAAGAGGGAGAATGTGACAGGGGAAGTGAGCCTTAAGGTTTTCTGGATCTTATTCCAGTGCGTAGGAAGAGTGAAGCTTATTGAGGATCTACCAAAGTGCGTTTTAACTTTAGGGATAGCCAGAGATAAGATGGTAAGACTTCTGAGAGAATAGGCACTAGGGATGCAGGGAGTTAGGCAGCTTGTGGGGTACTGAGGTAATTTGTGAGTGATTGCCTTATATGTCCATAAAATAGCATTCTTTTGCCTCCTGAAGCTAAGGGAGCTCCAGCCTATGGAAGAATAGATGATGCAGTGGTGTGTGTCATAAAGGGCATCCAAAATGAACCTAAGGGCTCTGTGGTATAGGATATCAAACTTGGAGAGAGCTGTGCTAGTACTATGGCCATATAGGAAGTCTGCGTAGTCTAGAAGAGGCAAGAAGGTAGCTTAGACTAGGAGTTTTCTAGCCTCCTGGGTTAGTGAGTGCTTGATCCTGAAGAAAATACCAAGCCTTTGACAGAGTTTCTTAGTGAGTTCTTCAATGTGGTCATTGCAGGTCAATCCAGACCCCCAGATATTTGAATTGTTCCACAAACTCCAGGGCTTCTCCCAAAAGGCTGCTTATGTGAGGCACCTTATCTGTTTTTTTTTTTTTGACACGAGAGGCCAGTGGAGAGAAAATCATGGCCTTAGTTTTTTTGGCATTGAGCAGGAGTTTCAAGTTGAGTAAATTTTTCTGGAGGATGTAAAAATCATTCTGGAGGTCCAAAATGGCTTGACCCGGAGTTGATCTGTCAGTGTATAGCACTGTATCATCAGCAAAGAGATGGATACTAGATGACGTTAGGCCAGTGTCAATTTGATTAACATAAATGGCAAAGAGAAGTGGACCAAGTATGGATCCTTGTAGGACACCTCTAAGGAATATGTGTTTTGGCGATAGGTCTCCTTTAGCCTTGATTTGCTGTTCTCTGTCCACAAGATAGATTACGAACCAACTTAGGGCCAGGTTGTCCACCCCAACTTTCTTCAGGGTCACCAGGAACAAATCGTGGTCCACCATGTCGAAAGCCTTGCTAAGGTCTAGAAACAAGGTGCATATGCATTGTTTGTTCTCAAGTGCGGACTGCCAGTCATTTATAACCTTAGCAAGGGCAGTGGAGGTACTATGCATGGGATGGAAGCCAGATTGAATCGGGTTTAGTAGATTAAAACTTTCCAGATGAGATCTGAGCTGTTCATTTACTATCTTCTCCAACAGTTTTGACAAGGCTGGGAGCAAGGAGATTGGGTGATAATTATTTAGGTCGCGGGGTCCCCTGATTTGAATAAAGGGATGACATGGGCCATCTTCCAGAACTTGGGGAGGGAGCCCTGATTGAGAGACAAATTGAAAAGGTGGGTAATAGGGGGAGCCAAACATAGTAGGCCAACTTTAGGAAGAAAGGCTCAATCATATCTGCGCCCATACTTTTCTTAGTATCAAGTTGAAGGAGGAGACCCTCAACCTGTTTGACAGTGATTGGACAGAAGGAGAAAGGGTGGTAAGGGTCAATAGATTCCAGATCATGGCAATCAGATGACTGAATAAGGAACAGTGCCCTGATGGCATTTGCTGGGAAGGTATCAAAAGCCATCCCTGCTGTGGCAAAGTGATTGTTAAGGAGGTAAGGATCTCATTTTTATCTGTAGTGTGGGTACCACCAGTTGAACTTTTGTGGGGAAGTGTGCCAGCACTGTTATGGCCTTCTACCTCCCTTAATGTTTTCCAAAACTTAGTAGCAGAGTTAGTGGATGCGTTAAGTTCAGGGCGGAAATAACTAGACTTCGCAGCTCTGATAGTTTTCGTGCAGAAATTCCTTGCAGTTCAGAAAGCAGACCAGTCTGTGACCAATTCAGACTTTTTGGCTCTTTTCCAAAGAGCATCCCTATGCCGCAAGGCAGTCTTTAGGTTATCCATAAACCGGGGACAGGATTTTCTTTTGGTTCTGCTTTTGGTAACTGGGGCATGGATGTCTAAGGTTTTGGTGAGTATTTCATGAAGTACCTTGTGTACCTCTTCCACAGAAGATGTGAGGTAAAATTTCTGCCAGTTAGCATACTGGAGGTCATTGAGAAAAGCAACTGGGCAAAAGTTCCATTTACATCTTTTATGGATGTATTTAGAGGAAGAGGAGGTTTGGAGTTGCATCGACCTTGTGCATGCAATAGCACAGTGGTCACTGATGTTGTTAAAGAATACACCTAAGTGGAAGAAGAGGTGAGGCTTGCTTACAAGTATTAGGTCAAGAAGGGAGTTAAGCTCTGGGTTTTTGGTGTTTGGGTGGGTAGCTTCATTAATGATCTGGTAAGTCTATGGGCATCACAGAATTCTTTCAATGGTAAGGAGACTGGAGAGAGCCAGTCAAGGTTAAGGTCACCAATTATGGATACTTCTGATGAGGTGGTAGCTAGTATGTCACTTAGGTGTTTGAGCAGAGAGAGGCTAGCTGACAGGGGCCTATAGCACCCACTAATGCAGATAGAGGTTGATTTGGCTGGTTGAATTCTTAGCATGAGGTACTCAGACTCCTTAGGAACTGTAGTCGTGTCCACCACAATTGCGGTAATGTTGTCCCAGACATAGATGGCTACTCCCCCTCCCCGGGATTTCCTATCAGTATGAAGCAACTTGTATGAGGGAATGTTAACCTCATAGTCCAGGGTGGTTGGTCTTAGCCAAGTTTTGGAGATTACAAGAACATCAGGAGAGCAGTGGAGGGTCCACATTTTGATAGCATCAAGCTTTTCCAAAAGGCTGCAGGCATTCAAATGCAAAAATGATAACCCTTTTAGTAGAGGTAGGTCAGCTGGGGCAGGAATGGAGTGAGGGGGGCCCAGGCTTTAATTCAATGTTACCAGCACAGATGAGTAGCAGCAGGAGCATCTTTTTTATAGCACTAAGAAGTAGTCGGAATGGCCAAATTTTGCCCCTGAGGCATGGGCAGTTTCTCAAACTCTTCTCCAAGGCCACACAGTGAGGCGAGGGACAATAGTAAGAATACAGAATAGCTTTAATTGAAAGGGTAAATCCATGAGAGAGAGGCAGTTGATACCCGATGTTGGTACCCGACGTGAGTACAACAGTGTATGGTAGTATTGAAGCCAGGTCTGGTAAGTGGCAGTGGGAGGGAAACATTTAGAAATTTGTGTATAAAATTTAGGTAACCTATGAATATGCCTGGGTGTTTAAAATTTTGTGGGTTTAGAGACTCATAGTATGTGACGGTTACACTAATAAGTAGAAATCCTGTGGTGAATGGATGAAGCAGCATTTGTGCAGTTAAATTTGAGCATGAGAGAGGATCAACCCTTTAAGAAGTTGCAAGAAGGAGATCCCCTTTAAGGAGCTGCTGTAATTGACTAGTGTGAGTCCTCAGGGGGCGGGGATCACTGGAGAAGTGTATTTAATAAAGGAGGGGGGTTGGGTGAAAAAAGAGGGCAGTACAGCAAGGCAATGGCAGAGTGGTGATTTGAAATAGGTGCCTCAGGTGCTTGCTTTCTCAATGGGGATCTGCAGCATCCAATTGGAAAGTGGCCACAGTCCCTGGGAGCCAGTCTAATTACAGGGATTGAAGCCTGACAGCTCCGAGCTAAGAGCTGACCAATAGTACCTGCTTTCCTTGGTCAGGGAGTGGCAGGCTGGATGCTGGATGCAGAGGTCTGGCCACTGGCAGGTAGCAGTGCCAGGGCCGCTCAGCTGAAGTGGAGAGCCTAGTTTGGGCTTGTGGCTAAAAAAGAGCAGAAAAAAAGGCAGGCCATTAGTTAAAAAGTCAAAGACAAAGCTCAGGTAAATTGGTGGGAGGGCCCTGGGGAATTTAGTGCTCAGGGCAGAAGTAGGTGCAAATAGTGGGAGAGAAAGGGTTCCTGCAGAGAGGTCTGGTCAAAGGTGCCAGGTGGAATTTAGCAAAACAGAAGGCTGGTTCAGGAGGTTGAAGGGGAGGGGGGCCCTTGAATGAGACCAGGGAGAGCTGGAAAGGAGGCGTGTGGTGGAGAGGACTCAGGGTAGTCTGGAATGGGTAGAGAAGATGGCCAAAAATGCCAGGCAATATTTACAGAATATGCAGGTTTGGGGGGTGTCAGAAGAGGGAATCAGGGGTCCAGTAGCTGGCAGAGAAACAGTGTGGGGAACTGCGAAAAAGAAATGCGAAGAAGGCAGTCCAAGGAGGAATGAGAGCAACCGTGATGGGAAAAGAGTGTGGCAGAAAAACAGCAGGCAGTAGTCAGTTGTTCAAACTATTCTACAATATTGGGCAGTTACTGTAGCTCAGCAGAACAAATTCAGTAGTGCAAGCAGTAAGCTATATAGACATCAGGCAGTCAGATAAAGTTTGCTACAACTCTGCTATACTCTGGAAGGCAATTCCTACATATACAGTGCAGTAGTTTAAAGATAAAATGTTTAAGCAGTAAAAATATACAGCAGTACAAGCCATAAGCTATATAGAAGTCAGACCTAGCTAGTATAGCAGGCTAAACAGTAGAAAATTCCAAGAAGAAAAACAAATCATTTCCACATGAGCAGTAAATTCAGCAGAAAAAAATGTCCAGAGACCAGTACAGCAAGGCACTGGCTGAGCTGTGATTTGAAAAAGGTGCATTGGGTGCTTGCTTTCACAATGGGGATCTGCAGCATCCAATTGGGAAGTGGCCACAGTCCACAGGAGCCAGTCCAGTTACGGGGACTGAAGCCTGACAGCTCCAAGCTAGAAGCTGACCAATCGTACCTGCTTTCCTTGGTCAGGGGGTGGTGGGCTGGATGCAGAAGTCCGGCTGCCAGTAGGTAGCAGTGTCAGGGCCACTCGTCTGAAGTGGAGAGCCTGGTTTGGGCTTGTGGATGCTTTCCTAGATCAGGGGTGGTGGGCTGGATGCAGAGGTCCGGCCGCTGGCAGGTAGCAGCACCAGGGCCGCCCGGCTGAAGACCCTGCCTCATGAAGAAGGGTAGATAAAATGTTCAACTCCTGGCCTGAAGATGATTTTGTGAAGGGACTGTGAAATCAACTTTTAGGATGCAAATGTATCCCATAGGTGGTGCTATCCCAAGGTCTACTACCCCTGCCTGCGTGGCTAGTTACAGGTTAAGGGGCCTGGGTACTGAAACAGGTGCCTCCACCCAGAGGACAGGGTTGTTAGTAACAAGGCTAACCTGGGTACAGCCCTCCGGGACACTGTAACCCCCTTTTCCCCCTCTAGTGGCCTAGACAATATGCAACAAACATTTTCACAGTAGCCCCTGTTCAGCATACAAATCCCCACACTGTTTGCACTTACCACCAGGGCTGGTTCCACCAGTTCGACCCTGGAGACCCCATATAAAACAAGGTTAGACACAGCAAATAACAACAGTACAGTGCTTTTGGTACTAACTGGAACCACAGTCAGATTAGAATAAGCTAGAACTGACAACCTTCTGAGAGACAAGATGGCGACCACGCTGGGTTGATCATCAGAATATGGGAGCAGCAGCATAGTTTTATCATTTTATTTTGTTTTTAGTATACTCTCTTTTAAGTTTGTTCATGTGTTCACTATTTTAGATAGTGATTAGTTTAGTTAGTGAGGGACTAAAAGTGAGCGAAGTTATTGCACTGCGTTTTCAGCTTAGTTAAGCAGCAGTTTTTTGTTTTTTTTTCTGAATGACTCCTTAGTTTGGGGTCTTTTATTTATAAAAAAAAAAAAAAAAAAGTTCTCTGGCCCATCAGAAATGGAGGTGGTGGCATAATCGGACAAATATTAATTACCTTTTTTGTCCGTCTGGCTATTTGATCCTATGACATTTTGGTGACTTGTATTAGGATCTTGGTGAGGAGTCCATTCTGTATTTGATTTCCGGAACTGTTTTCGGGGGAGCAGCACTAGGTCAGTGTTGGTGCATGTTGAGAAGTGTGCAACTGGGACTTGGTTCCCCGCTGGACCGCTTGTTGGCCCGGAACTGATTTCAAGGGACTCAAGGGGTTGCTGTGGAGATTGAAGAGGCCTATGGTGGAGTCGTTTTTGGACTGTGGCTGGCTCCGATATTTGGGGCTCTTTTTTCTTCCTTCTCTTCCTTACCGGTGCTCGCACAGGTGGTTGGGTTCGGGGTGCTACCTGAAGGTTGACTCCGAGCCTATTATCCCTAAGCTCTTCAAGGATTCAGCTGGTGGGCTGTGTCTAAGGAGAGCTGAGGAGTGGAGTTGCTGGTGATTGGGGAGGGAGGAGGATTGTGGTGGAATACTGTGAGCCCAGTTTTGGTACGATGACATTATTTGGACTCCTAAAAGGTGAAAGGTTCCTCATCCGAATTGCTTGGAGACCCAGAAAGCCTAGTTGGATCTGAACTGGATAATCGGACTACAATCTGGTTTGACTTTTTCCTTCAGTTCCTTACTGTTTTGGCCAGAGTACTACTATTGTTATGGGCAGTGAGAGTACCTAAAGTTTAGACTTGGACAGTGAGAGTGTCAAAGTCTTACATTATTTAATGTTCTTTCCCTATCAAATGTGAGAGGTATTGTTTGGAAAATATAATTTGTTTATCTTCTGGGGAGGTGAGCGCTCCCTAGATAGAGATAAATTCTGGATCTGAACTATTTTTCTGCTGCTTTGAAGCTTTGAAGCTGTTGCGCCCTGTTTTAAACAGTTTGCTTTATTTTTGGGGTTGGGGGTGGTATTTGTTATAAGTTGTGTTGTTTATATGGTTATATATTGGTTTGGGTTATTTATTTTTAGGAAAATGTGTTGGCCGGGGTCTATGGTTAGGCATTATTCCCCCTCCAGGCTGTGGGATCTTCACCCTTTTTATTGCCCCCCTTTATCCCCGGAGGTGTATAGACGGTGTAGGGGATTGGGAATAGCTAGGAGGGTTAGGGCGGGGACTCGGCCTGTTGGGGGAATGGAGAAGAGTGGGCGGATGGGGATCGTAGGGACAAGGAGATGCCCTGGGGCAAAATGGGTCCAGGAAAGGGGTTTTCCCTGTCTTGTTCCCATACTCAAGGGTTCTGCTTATTGCAGATGGGAAACTCGGTCTCCCCCAGCTGCTCATCAAACTCGGGTGGTGTTATGCAATGCCAGGTCTATTAAAAACAAGACCGCCATAATTGGGGATCTTGTTAATTCAACTGACCTGGCTTGCATCATCGAGACCTGGTTGGATGGAAATGCTGGCCCAATTTTGGCTTCAACGGTTCCACCCGGGTACTCAGTGATACACCGCCCGAGGATTGGTCGTAGGGGCAGGGGTGTGGCCCTGTGTTTTAAATCAGAACTGAACCTGAGGGAAATTCCAGTGGGAGCCACCAACTCCTTTGAATGTATCATGGGTGAGGGTGTGGGGTGCAGGATTCTTCTCATCTACCATCCACCAAGAGATGGGTATGTTTTCCTACAGGAAGTTGCAGACTTCATCGCTGACCTAACACTGGAACCTCATAGATGGCTGATCATTGGCGATTTCAATGTTTGGGTCGATGATGAACTCTCACAGTTTGGACAGAACTTCCTCCAGTTAATGAGCTCACTGGGCCTCACACAGGTTGTTTCCTCCTCGACCCACATTGGAGGTCATTCACTGGACTTGGTGTTTCTCCTGAGGATGGAGATATCCAACTTGGTGGTAGAACCAGTTGGGTGGTCGGACCATCATACCATTAGCTTAAGTTTTGAGGCCCCCCTAAGAGGCCTGTCCCCATGGAGATGGTCCAATACCGCACCTTGAGGGCTGTATCCCCAGATGGTCTGACGGCGGTGCTGGACCTGTCGGGCATGTTGAGGGCATGCATGGATCCAGGGGATCTAGCACTTGCCTATAATAAGACAGTGACAGAGGCCCTGGATTCCATTGCTCCTGTTCGTGTTCGTCCACACTCTCTTCGCCCTAGGTCTCCATGGTTTGATGAGGACTTGAGGGAGTTGAGGAGAGTTGGACGAAGGCTAGAGAGGCGATGGCAAAGGTCTGGCCTGGTGTGTGACAGGCTTAGTTTGTTGGACCATTATTTGGTCTATCAATCAACAATTTCCCATAAGAAGGCAAAATTCCTGTCCAGGGGAAATTGCTGCCGTTCGGAATCAAGCAGCTCAGCTTTTCTGGACTGTGGACAGAATGTGCAATCCACTCTGTCTTCAGCCCAGAAATGTTTTTTCACAGGAGCAGTGTGAGGAGTTTGCTCAATTCTTCGTTGATAAGGTTGCCACGATCAGGTCCGATATCTGCCTGACCCTTTCTCTAGGGAGTAGCAGTGGTCGGCAGGAGATGTCGGACTCCCCCGGTTTGAGTGGCGTGACTTTGGCCAGCCAACAAGCAATGATATTGTGATGGTTATCCAGACTTTACATCCTACCAACTGTAGTTTGGATCCGGGCCCCACGCACTTGCTTGTTGACTGCGTTGATGTTATTGGCCCAGTCCTTGCTGAGATAGTCTGGTTATCCCTGCAGAGGGGAATTTTTCCAAATTCCCTTAAGGAGGCTGTAGTTCAGCCTCTTCTTAGAAAGCCCTCCTTGGATCCCGACTGTCTAGCAAACTACAGTCCGGTCTCTAACCTTCCCTTTTTGGGTAAGGTTATTGAGAAGGTGGTGGCTTTACAGCTGGAAGACCATTTGACCAGCCACAATATCTATGATTCTCTCCAGTCCGGTTTCAGGAAGAGACATAGTACTGAGACGGCTCTTGTTCGGGGTACTAAACAACCTCCTGATAGCAAGAGATTGAATGGCCTGTTCCATCTTGGTCCTTCTTGATCTCTCTGCAGCATTTGATACCGTGGACCATGGTGTGCGGTTGGATCGCCTGCGACTTATTTGTGGACTTTTGGGGGTAGTCCTCAGATGGTTTCGATCTTACCTCACGGGTAGGACTCAGAGAGTGGTGTCAGGGGTTTCTACCTCAGCTCCATTCTCCCTGCCCTGTGGGGTTCCGCAGGGGTCCATTTTAGCGCCCATGTTGTTTGCAGTGTATATGCTACTGTTGGGAGCGATTATTAGATATTATGGCTTGAGTTTTCACTGCTATGCAGATGATACTCAGCTATATATGTCTTTTGTCCCTGAACAAGATGATGCTGTCTCGGTACTCAACAGCTGTCTGACTGAAATTCAGGCTTGGATGAATGTGAGCTGGCTAAGGTTGAACCCTGAAAAAACCGAGGTGTTAGTTGTGAACCTGGGTCGTCGTGAGGCAGGTATGTTGGCAGGTTCACTTTCGGGTTTATGGCTTGGAAGTGTCCAGCTAGCTACCTCCAACTGGGTGCGGAACCTGGTTGTTATGTTTGATGACTGTTTGACCCTGAAGTCACAGGTATCATCAGTTGTTAAAACTTCTTTTTACCATCTGAGAAATATTGCCCGGGTGAAACATCTGGTTCCTCCTGATGATCTTCCAACGTTGGTTCATGCCTTCATTTCCTCCCGTCTTGACTACTGCAATGCCCTTTACCTAGGGCTGTCAGGGGTTGATATCTGCCACTTGCAGCTGGTGCAGAACGCGGCAGTCAGGCTTTTGATTGGTGCATCAAGAACCAGTCATATAACACCTGTGCTCCGCGGTCTGCACTGGCTGTCGATACAGTGGCGGATCACCTTTAAGGTTGCTTTGTTAACCTATAAGGCATTACATGAACAGGGACCGAGTTGCCTGAAAGATCTCCTTTGTCCCTACCATCCCCTCCATCCTCTCTGATCCTTTGATGAGGGATTGCTAGAGGTTCCCAGGGTACATTTGCAAACATCTGGAGCTAGGGCATTTAGCTTTGCTGCTCCTTCCCTGTGGAATTCTCTACCTCATCGGGTTCAAGATTGCCTAACTGTCCATAGTTTTAAAACTGCTTTAAAAACTTATTTTTTTAGCCTGGCCTTTGCTGATTGAGGTTCTGTTTTTGTTTTGTTGTGTTGATATTATACTGTTATTTGTTGAATTATATGTTTTTTGTAATAATTTATTTTATTTTATGTATTTATTGTACAGGCACCTTGGTTTTAGAAAGGCGCCATTTTTTATAAATAAAACTGAGTGATTGATTGATTGATTGAAATGCAAAAAGAGTTAGATCTGATTTATTCAGGGAAATTGAACAAGGGAGGGGTGTAATCAGGTTGGTTGATTCGAAAACTGATCAAGTCAGGCAATTATGCATGCACTTTTAGTCCCTACACAGTCACATGCTCTGGGTATCCAGTTGGAAGTAAGGTGAGCTAGCCTGGAACGTTACCCGGGGTAGGCCAGTGTCGCAGCTGGTTGGGGCCCTCTGATGAAAAGAAAAGGCATGCACAACCACACACAATTTGTAATCCAGAGCCCGAAGACTCAGTTTGTGAAAGGAAAAACAACAATGCAATCAGATGACAACAGTTGAGATTTAGCTGTTGTTGCAGGGAGCTACCCTGATTGTAACTCACGCTACCCAATGCAAGACACAGGAGGGATGAAATGGGAGATTGCAGGTTGACAACTGGTATGCCAGGTGAAGCAGAGCCCACACGAATCACCGAGCTGTCATTTCTGTTCGAGATGTTGAGCAGGGGGCTAATTCCTGGCCGAGTCTCTCATTGATTGTGTTCTCTGCACCTGAAGTAGCTGGCTGGGCCAGTGTGGCAGGGCCCAGGCCAGGTAAAACAGTTTGTAAATCAGTCCGGGAAGGCTGGATGCAGTTTCCAGCAAGTGTGGCACAATTATACAGTGGGGAACCAAATAATGACCCACTAACAGCACACAGCACATTTATAGTAAAGCAATCACCATACCACAAAGCGGATTGCAGTCCGGCAGCAATATCAGTGTCCCTGAGCAAAACCGGGAGTTCTCTGGTAAATGGATGTCCTGACAGGCCAATCGCATACAGCAAATCTTCAGTCTTCTTCAGGTTTAAGCCTGGGCACACTTCAGTGGCTTTTCTCTCACTCAATTCGGATACAGTCTGGATTATTAAGACTTTCAAAGGATTCCCTCTTGAAGGACTGTAGGCAGACAGGCCAAACTCAGCCTTTCCGCTAATCTCCTGCACGAACTATGCAGGGGCTGCTGCTCGAATCACTCAAGCTGTTTACTCTTCAAACTCTAACTTCAGACTGACCGACTGACTGCAGCAGGCAGCTTGTGAATTTCCCTTTGGTCCAAAAGATTATGGTTGGTTGATCCATCTGTCTGTCAAAGCAAGGGCTCCCCCTCCAGGTCTGTTTTGATGCCAAAATGAAAAAACTACAATTCCTGCAGAAATTTGCTCCCACAAGACCCCTGGGGACAGGCTCCATTTTAGAGTCCCTAAAGGTACTGGTTGGTACTGACTGGCAGTCCAAAACCAAAATGGTGGTGCAATACATAAAGTCCATGATGCAAAGAAGGCAGACTAAACAAATTACATACTATTGCCATGCTACTAGATAATCAGCACATAAGTACAGCTTCTAATAGAGCTCCCTCTGCACAAATAGCGATGGCAGAACGGAGTGATTATCTGATAGCCCGGGCGGGACTCAAGCATAAAAACACTCAGCCTCCCCCAGGTTAAATAAGCACCATGTTATTGGTAGCTCTTAAAGAGACAGAACACAGAGGCATTAAGGCACTCTCACACAAACACTTTTAAAATGCTAAGACACAGGATACCAGCCTGGCAGTGGGCATTTAGGCACACCCAAGGAAGACATTCGGGAACACCCATTTGTAGGGGGGTTGCACAAAAAAAAACACATTTTGGGCCAACATTTAAAAATGACAGCTGTCACATTCATGAGGTGCTGCAAAGAAATGGCTATGTTGTACATTTAGGGTAAAAATGTTGAAAATTATCAGAGGTATGAGCCTGCATTCACACAATCTTTGTTTAATAGTCTCTAAATCAGTGTAAAAAGTAAAACAGGCAGAGAGGAAATGTATATATTGAATTATCTGGACAGCTGTTTCTGGGGGTCAGCAAAACATAGAAACATAGAAGTTGATGGCAGATAGGGACCACAAGGCCCATCCAGTCTGCCCATTTTTTCTACCTTATGAATGTCCCATAGGCCTTTACTCTGTCAATGGCTATTTATTCACACTCATCTGTATTGCTCCCTTATGCCTATCCCAAGCCTGTTTGAAGCCGTGCACTGTATTCATATCCACCACAAAAAGCTGATTTTTGTTGAAAACATTTACTTACTCTATTCTCACTAGTGTTTTCATTACAAACTACATTATTTTCACACACAGCCTGACCTCCAATTATAATTCTATATTAGAAGCCTCTACTATGCATCCTAAACAAATTATTTCTAATATACAATAGAACACTTTTTATGGCTCAATTGAAATTGCAGCTGTTAGGAAGATTTTCTGAAAGGAGTAGAACAAATAAAATTTAAATTTAAACAGAAAGGCTACAATAAAGCAGAGGTAAATAACGCTATGGATAGGGCTAAAGGAAGAAACAGAGAAAATCTGTTAGCAGAGAATAGGGGGACAACCTGCATACAGGCAGAAAGAAATGGACAATTGCCCTTTCTGACTGTTCTGCTTTCTATACTGATTTACACACTGTTAAAAAGAATTTCATTGCCTTTATGAAGTTGCAAAGGAATTTTGTCAACTGTATGCATCAGGTCTGAGGATTGTTACTTACCACGGGAATATAAAATAAAAAAATACTTTCACCAATTTGATTTTAAATGGTATAAAGTTCCATTTGTTTTCTGAAGTACAGATAGACAGATTCACTTTGGTGTGGCTAATTTTTTTACATACGTTAACAGCCAGAAAAACTCAAAACATGAATCGGGTCCTATAACAGTCAATGGTGTAACAATTATTGAAGAACCAGAAATTGCTGAGGAATTTAATAAGTATTTTAGTCATGTCTACAATAAAAAGTAAGCAAATAACATCACCTATGGCAACATGCCCAATAGCATCATATTCACCAATGATGAAAGCCTGGCATCAATAAAAAAACGTAGGATAAATTCCTCTTCAGGCCCTGACAACCTTAGTCCTAGATTAATTGTAGAGGCAGCCTTTGGTTTAGTCCACCCTTTAACTAAATTATATAATAAATCAATAGCAACTGGTGAAGTCCCATATGACTGGAAAAATTCCATAGTAGTCCCAATACATAAAAAAAGAGCAAGAGAAGATGTTGCCAATTTCAGGCCAATTAACGTAACATCTACTATATGTAAAACCACGGAACAACTAATTAAGAACACAATGATAGCCAAACTTGAGTCACTGGAACACACAGATCCTTACCAACATGGGTTTAGGAGTGGACACTCATGCACCACCAACCTGATCACTTTTTACAACAATGTAGGGATTAGCCTAGATAATTTAAAGCCTGTGGATGTGATCCTTCTTGACTTTTGCAATGCTTATGACAAGGTCCCGCATGATGAACTAATCAGCAAATTAATTAAAATTGGCCTAAATACATCACTGATCAGATGAATCAATAATTGACTTGATAACAGAAAGCAGCAGGTCAGGTTTGGAAATACACTGTCAGCTACTGGAGAAGTCAGTAACGGGGTTCCTCAGGGTTCAGTCCTCGGACCAACCCTGTTCAACCTCTTTATAAGTGATATCAATAACAACATCACTAACAACATAGCCACATTTGCTGACTATACTAAACTTGGAGGGGAAGTGGATATCATCGATAAGCAGTTATCACTTATAAATGACCTACAAAAAGTAGAAGAATGGACTAACATCAATAAAATGTCTCTAAATTTGGATAAATTTGTCGTCCTTCATATGGGCATTAATAACCCACTCATCACTTACACAGTTCATATTACACCAATTAAAAAGGTCACCAAGAAAAGGGATTTCGGCATAATTTTAAACAACTGTCTCTCCAACAGCAACCACTGCAAAAAAATAGTGCAAACCTCCAACATGATTCTAAACTATATCAAATGCACATTTGTAAATAGGAGTAAACAGTTCATTGTCCCACTATACACAACATAGATAAGGCCACACTTAGATTTTTGCTCACCCTTTTGGAGTCCATACCTCAAAAAAATACATAAACCTTATAGAGCAAGTGCAGCATTATGTCACAAAACTTACCCCTACCTTTAAATCCAAGTCCTAGAAAGAAAGAAAGGCTAGCACAAACTGGATTAGTAACACTGGAGGAAAGAAGCAGCAGGAGAGATCTCTTGTAGCTCTACAGAATTCTGCAAACCCCAATGTTAAGATCACAATGTGATTTAAACTTTGTGAACTGTACCACAACTATGAGAAGCCACAAGCAACAGATAACTGTCTTCAGAGCTACTACACAAAAAAGGGATCACTTCTTCACTATCAGGGTGGTGAAAATGTAGAATCCTTTACCACAGCATGTAGGCGAAGTCAAGAACGTCGGCACCTTTAACGAGAGCTTAGACAAAACACTTGAACTGGGATAGAGCATAATACTAATGCATCCCACCATATTGTGGAAGACATCCACGATGGGCCTCGGCCTTCTCATGTCTGAAGTAAACCTAGTAACCTAGTACTTGTAACTTGTGAATACCCTACTATTATGCACTGGATATCTCTAGTCTTAACAAAAAGTGCCCAGTCATTCCACCCTACTAGCCTTCCTTACCAACTAACCTTATCAGAAGTTAGCTACACCAAAAGTAAAGCTGTTCATCTGTACTTTGGAAAAATGAATTGAACTTTACCATTTCAAACCAAATTGATGAAAGCACATTTTTTGATTATGTTATAGTACTCTGACAACCAACATTCCTCAACCCTATGATGCATACAGTTGAAATAATTCCTTTGCAACTTCATAAAGGCAATAAAATCCTTTTTTTCACGATGTCTAAATCAATATAAAAAGTAAAACAATCAGAAAGGACAGTTTACATTACAGCTTCAGTGTAAAGACCATCTCCATGGCTCAGTTACCTAATCATGCGTGCTTTACTTATTGGTACCATATGTATGTCTACATCTTCAATCCCGATGGCTCGTATCTACTTTTTATTACTCCTGGTCAGAGGCACTGCTCATATGTAGTACAGCTGGTCTGAGATAGATGAAGGAGAACACCAGTTCAGGTTACTGGTAAATGACACTATGGACTGGAGTAAAGGAAGAAACAAAGAGAATCTGATAGCAGAGAATATTGATTTTTCTCCTATACAGACTCATCTCAAATCTGTCAGCTGACGATTCTCTGGTGACTCAAAAGTGCTCCATATTTTATTTAACCCTTCAGTTGTACTCCTTCATTACAACATATTGCTGTACTGTGCACCTAAACTGTCAAACACCATACAGAGTTGTATCTTTAGATATGTATCTTAGGCCCTGTCCACACTACACCACTTACAGTCTGTAACGGTTCCAAACCGTTGCAGACCAGAACCGTTACAGTGTGTCCACACTGCCGGGCAAACAGTCTCGATAATGGTTTGGAACTGTTATAGCTCATCCACATTGTGGGTGATGTGTAACCGTTATGGCTGCACCCTATCCCACAATGCAGTTTGTGCTGCACTGGGAGAATGCTGGAGCTACACGCTCATGCATCCACACTATGGCTGGTAACGTTACAGGGGCACAGCCATTTTCGTAACCGTTGTTCAAATCACCTCATAAATGGTTTCAACAACGGTTACGAAAACGCCTTCTGTAACGTTACAGGTGTAAACGCAAACCGTTGCGGTAACGGTTTGAGCCCTCTATAATGTTACAGAGGCATAGTGTGGACAGGGCCATAGTCAAAAGGGAGAAAATAGTCCAGTCTACTCCAGCCAGAGGTGGAGTGGGGGGGGGGAGGCACACAAACAAACATGACTGTAATACATGGCGAGAAGGCAGATCAATATGGGGTTCATGTCCATTGGGCTAAAGGAAGAAACAGAGAGCTAACATAGAAACATAGAATTTGATGGCAGATAAGGGCCGCTTGGCCCACCTAGTCTGCCCATTTCCCTACCTGATGGACAAGCTGCAGCTAGCAGGGAACAGGGGGCAGCACAAGAACAGGCAGAAAGAAATGAACAGTTGCCCTTTCTGACTGTTCTATTTTTTACACTGATTTGCAGTTTGTTGAAAAAGGATTCTGTTGCCTTTATGAAGTTGCAAATGAATTTCGACAACTGTATGCCTCATAAGTTTGACGAATGTTGCTTGCCACAGGAATAAGTTTAATGGGCATACTGGATGGGCCTTGCGGTCCTTATCTGCCATCAACTTCTATGTTTCTATGTTTCTATGAATACAACATAATAAGAAATGTGCTTTCACCAACTTGCTTTGAAATGGTAAAGTTCCTTTTATTTTCCCATAGTGCAGATAGACAGCTTCATTTTTGGTATGGCAAATTTTTACTTGTGAATACCCTGCTATTGTGCACCAGATATCTCTAGTGTAAACAGAAAGTGCCCTGACTATGGCTCTACCCTCCGAATGTTCTTTACCAACTAACCTTATCAGAAGTTATCCACACCAAAAGTAAAGCTGTTCATCTACACTTCTGAAAAAGTGATGGAACTTTGCCCTTTCAAATCAAAATGGTCAAAGCACACTTTTATGATGTTATATTCATCTGCCAATCAACATTCATCAACCTTGTGATGCATCCAGTTGTATTACTTCCTTTGCAGCTTCATTAAGGCAACAAAACCCCTTTTGAACAGTCTCTAAATCAGTGAAAAAAGTAAAAAAGTCAGAGAAGGCAGTTTATTACCACTTCAGTATAAAGACTGTCTTCGTGATCAATTGCCTAATCCTGGGTGTTTTAACTTATCGGTGCCAATTGCATGCCTACACCTTTCATCCTGATGACTCATATTTCTGTTTTACTTCCCTTGGCAAGAGGCATTTTCCTGTGTAGTAGAGCTTGTCCTTGATGGATGCAGGAGACCAACAGTTCAGGTTTGTAGTAAATGATGCTATGAACTGGAGTAAAGGAAGAAACAGAGAGAATCTGATAGCAGAGAATAGGGGGATCAACCTTGCAAAGGAAATACGTCAACTGTATGCATCATAGTTTTGATGAATATTAGTTGCCACAGGAATATAAAATAATAACAAAATGTGTTTTGACCAATTCAGTTTGAAATTATAAAGTTCCATTTGTTTTCCCAAAGTGCAGATAGACACTTCACTTTTGGTGTGGCTAATTGCTAACTTGTGAATACCCTGCTATTATGTACCAGATATCTCTCATCTAAACAAAAAATGCCCTATTGCTCCACCCTCCGAACGTTCCTTACCAAGCAACCATCTCAGAAGTTAGCCACATGAAAAGTAAAGCTGTTCATCTACACTTCGGAAAAATTAACCCCACAGTCAGTACATTCAGTAAATTAGTGGATGTAGATGTCGAAAATGTTTTACATAGATATGAGAATTTTAAAGGAAAGGATAATCTAAGTAAAAAAGAAAGAGATGCTTTACATGAAGTACGAACTTTACCAGATATGATAATCAAATAAGCTGACAAGGGACATGCTGTGGTTCAATGGGGAAAAGATATGTACATTACAAAAAAAAACTGGAGAGTATGAAGTATTATAAAAAAAATTCAAAACAGATCCAACAGGGTCCATAAAAAACACCATTGCGGTTGTAACTGGGGCTGGCAGTATAGCCTAGAGGTTAGAGGAATGAGGTGTGAACGAGCTTGATACATCCAGCAGACCAGACCTGAGTTTGATTCTCACAACCTCCACTTGCATACTGTGTAACTCTGAGCAAGTCACTTAACTGCCAAGTGCTCCCAGGTCACCTCTGAAAACAGGCACTTGTGCCTAGTGGGCCTTACCCGGTTACCAAAAGACTAAAAAGAAAAGTAACTGAAAAAGCAATTGTGGAAAGATGGATCACAGATGTAGAGAAAAATGTTTTACCACTGCAGAGTCCTACAGAACATATGAACATACAAAATTTCCAGGAGAAACAGGCCTCATGGTCTATTGAGTCTGCTCAAGTGTGCAGCTAGATCCTCATCTCGCAGCTGCCCCTCCCGCCCCCTTTCCCAGTATCCCTTCCCCTTCCCCTGTCCCAACCCCTCTTGAAACTGCCCACCATCTTACAGGACAGTATCTCATTTGGTAAGGTGTTCCATTTGTCTACCACTCTTTCCGTGAAAAAATGTTTCATCTCCTTGAATCTTCCCCCTTCCAGTCTCAGCCCAAGCCCTCTCGTGTCCCTCCCCCTTCTCATCTGAAAAATCCTTCTGTGTTGGTCTTTTTTTTCCCCTTCAGATACTTAAAGGTCTCAGTCATATCCACCCTATCTCTCCTATCCTCCAGTGAATACATATTCAACTCTCCCAGCTTGTCCTCGTAGGGCTTGTTCTCCATTCCCTGGATCATCTTTGTGACTCTTCGCTACACCCCCTCCAACAATCTGATGTCCTTCTTCAGGAATGGGCACCAGTACAGCAAGCAGTACTCTAGGTGGGGTCTGACCAATGACCTATACAGGGGCAGTATAACCTCCCTTCTTCTGGAGGAGAGCCCTCTTGCAATACACCCCAGCATTTTGTTGGCTTTTGCTGCTGCCTTCCTGCACTGAGCAGAATTGTTCATGCTCCCCGTAATGATCACTTCTAGGACCTTCTCTGTGGAGCTCCCCAACTGTATTCCGTTCAAATGATAATCCCTCCCCTGGTTCCTTGCTCTGAAGTGCAGAACCTTGCACTTCTTGGCATTGAACCCCAACTGCCATGTTTCCGCCCACTCCTGCAGCTTAGTCAGGTCCTCCTACAACTCCTTCCACCCCTCTGCATCATCAACCACAGCTCCCATCTTGGTATCGTCTGCGAAGACTGATCTTGCTCCAGAACCCATGTGAGATATCTGCAATAAAAATCCCAAACAGCACCAGTCCCAGTACCGATCCCTGTGGTACCCCACTCATCACCACTCTCAGTGACAAGATTTCCCCACCACCACCACCCTTTGCTGCCCTCCCTTTAGCCAGTTTGTGATCCATTTCACCATTTCTGGACCCGCTTCCACATATTCTAGCTTCACCCCCAACCTCCCATGCAGCACCGAATTGAAGGCCTTGCAGAAGTACAAATACAGGACATCCACTGCATGGCCATTGTTCAGTTCCCGTGTCACCTAATCATAGTACTCTACAAAGATTGTCTGGCAGGATCAACCCACTATAAACCTGTGCTGTTGACCATCCTGGAGACTGTTTTCCTCCAAGAAGCTCACTAGCCTCTCTTTTAGTATGACTAGTAGAGCAGAGTGGGTGGGCCTAGCGGTCCTTATCTGCCGTTAAATTCTATGTTTCTATGTTTTTCTCCATGAGCTTTCCCATGATAGATGTAAGGCTCACTGGCCTATAGTTTTCTGCTTCATCCTTTGGGCCACTTTTATGGATGGGCACTACATGGGCCATTCTCCAGTCCTGTGGTACACATCCTATGTCCAGGGAGGTATTGAACATGTCAGCCAGTTGCCCCACCAGGACCTCTGCCAACTCCCTTAGTACCCTATGGTGAATACCATCAGGCCCAGGTGCTTGTCCACCCTTAATGCCCTCAACCCATCTAGTATCCTGCTCTCTGTAATCCCTACATCTGTCGTCCCATCCTCCCCTACCCACCCACCCTCTGGCCTGGGGTATCTGCCCTCTTCTCCCTGCGTGAATACAGAACAGAAGTATTTGTTCAGTGCCTCTACCTGCTCCACCCTTTTCTCCACCCACCCTCCCCCATCCTTCTTAATCCTCACTAGCTGATCCTTGCTCTTTCTTCTCTCTCCAGTGTAGTGGAAGAAGTATTTTTCTCCACTTTCGATTCCCTGCACCAGTCTCAGGTCCCTGGATGCCTTGGCCACCCTCACCAGTCTGGTAACTGCCCTGGACTTCTCCATGTATGTATCCTTATCTTCACCCCTCCCTGATTTCCTGTACTTTCAAAATGCTGCCCTCTTGGCCCTCACCTCTTCCATAACCCCCTGTGTCAGCCAGCTGGGTTGCCCTTCCCTTCTTGCTTTTCTTTCTAGTACAACACTCTGTTACCTCCACCACCCCTTCCTTTATGATGTCCCATTTCTGTTCTGCATCCATGTGTGGTTGCATTCCTGCCAGGTGCCTGCCCAAAGTTTCTCCCATCTTCTTAAAGTCCACCCCCTAAACTCAATCATGCTTGTACCCGTGCCCCCTGTTTCCCTCCCCATGTTGAGCATGAACCACAACGAATAGTGGTCACTCCCTGCCATTGGTTCCTGCACTTCCAGATTCCTTACAGTTTCCCCGTTATCCAGTACAAGATCCAGAGTCCTTTCTAACTGAGTCGGCCCCTGGACCAGCTGTGTCAGAAAGCTGTCTTGAAATGCTTCTAGCAGGACCTACTCCCTTACACTCATGATGGATGGGGTACCCCACTACACCCTCGTAGGTTGAAGTCCCCCACCACCACTGTGCTCCCCTTCCTACAGACCTTCCTAATTTGTTCAGCTAATTCCCAATCCAGGTCAATCCCCTGAGATGGTGGCCTGTACACCACCCCCATCCTCGGTGTCCTGTTCTTTGCATCTTGAAATTGCATCTACAGTGCTTCCGTCCTCCCCTCCTCCCCTTCCTGCCTTACACACTTTATCCCCTACCTTACATAGATCACCATTTCCTGCCCCATTTCCCTTAGCCCTATCCTTTCTGAATAACCTGAAACCCGGGATCACCATATCCCAGTCCTGGTACTGGGTGGCCCATGTTTCCATGATGGCCACAATGTCCACCTCCTTCACCACCAAGAGAGGCTGTAACTCTGCTGTTCTATTCCTTAGGCTTCTTGCATTCAGTGAGACCACTTCCAGCCTGTCTCATCCGCTTCCCTATCCCTATTCTTCCTCCCCTTATTCCTCCCTGTGCCACATTTACCTTCTCCCTAAAATCCATAAAATCAAATGAAACCCCCCCGGACAACTGTAATCCCTAGGTGGCACTATCCTATGGGCTACTACCCCTGCCTGTGTGACAAATCCCAGTGGTGTCTCCAAGATATAACCTCTAGGTGACGCTATCCTATGGGCTACTACCCCTGCTTGTGTGACTATGCACAGGTTAAGGAGCCTGAGCTTGGTGAATGGGTGCCTCCACCTGGAGGAATGGTTTTGGGGTAGCATAACTGCCATTGGTATAGCCCTCTGGGATGCTATAACCACCCATCAACCCTTCTAGTGGCCTACACTGTTCAGCAATATGACAATCACATGTACAATATGACAGTAATAATATGCTCACACTCCTTGCACTTGCCACCAGGGCTGGATCTGCTGCAATTGCCCTGGAGACCCCCTGGAAAATAAGACCAGTGATATAATAATACAATGGCAGTACAATATCCCCAGCAAGCAGGTATACACTAGCCAGGTTAAACATGAAAAACCACAATCTGATTTATTCAGAGGTATGTGAACAAGGGTGGAGCATAAATCTTGCAGTGAATGGCAAATCTGATTATATTCAGGTCGGTAAAGCATGCACTGTAAGTCCCTCTGATCAAATCCCGCAACCCTGGGTACCCAGCTGAAGAACAGGCTAGCCTGAATCATTGCTTGGGGCAGGTCAGCATTGCAGCTGTTGCTGGAGTTCTTAGGAAGGAAAAACACAGTTAACATGCACTCAACCAAAATATTTGTAATCCGGAGCTGGATAGCACAGTCCATTGCAAATAAACCCATAACAAGATAATCAGATGAACACACAAATGATTGCAGCTTTGCTGTAGGGAGCTACCCTGTTTTGTACTCATGCTTCCCAGACCAGGATGCAAGACAGACAAAATGAAGACCTCTGAACTGGATTGCCAGGGGAAGCAGGGCCTACACGACTCACCGTGGTGGTTGCTACCTGTTCGGTGGTGTTGAGCAGGGGGGACAGAATCCCTGAGCAGGTCTTTCCCTGGAAATGTCTCTGATTTCAGGAGCGGCAGCCTAGGCCGAGGTGGCAGGGCCCAGGAAAAGTGAACAGTTTGGATAAAGTCTGTGAAAGGTGCTGGAACAGCCTCCAGCTGGTGTAGCAGAACTCAGCGTGAGGAACCAAACTGTGACCCACACGACACATTCAGTGCATCTATAACACTTCAAAGTAACCACAGTTTGGATAAAGTCCTTTTGCTGATCACAGTGTCTCTGCACAAACCTCTAGATCTGGGACTCACTTCAGTACCTGGCAGGCCAATCGCTTCTGGAGCAAGTCTTCTGTCCACTTGCAGGCAGAAATAACACACTCTTCTCTTCAGGTTTCACTTCTCAATTGGGTAATTGGATAAAGTCCGACTTTCACACTCACAGCAGTTCTTCACAATTGAAGATGTGGCAGGCAGGCCAGCATAGCCTTCCCGCCAATTCTTCTGCGCTCCTACATAGGAACAGCTGCTTGGTGACTTGAGTTGTTCACTCTCCAAACTCCAACTCACAAGTGACACACTGCTGTAGGCAGTTCTGGGCTTTTCCCAGTGATCCAAAAGGTTTGGTTGACTGACAGAGTTGTCTGTCACAGTAAGGGCTCCCCTCCAGGTCCATTTAGGCACCAACCCTTAAAAACTACAGTTCCTACAGACTTCACTCCCACAAGGCTTCTAGGGACAGCCTCCATTTTAGGTCCCCAGAGGTTCTGATTGGTCCAACACTGGCAGTCCAGAACCAAGATGGTGGCTCTAATTCAAAAGTTTGTGCTGCAAATGAAAGCAGGTTAGACAGACTCCTATATTATTATTACAATAAATAAACACTAAATGATTACTTTTCCTAACAGAGCTCCCTCTGCACTAATAGCAGCTGCAGAATGGAGCAAAAATACAACTTGTCTGGCTGGTCATGAACTTTTAATCACTCGGACCCAGCCTAGACTAATTTTTAACACAGCATAATGGTTTTGTTAAACAGACAGGCATGGAGGCTTACTATAGCGCTTCTCATGCAGGCAATTTTCAACCGCTGGACACAGGACACCATCCTGACAGTGGGCATTAGGAAGGCCCAGGAAGACATTATAGGAACTTCTACTTATAGGGGGAGTTCACAACCAATAGTAAGCAGCACCAGTGTCAAAAGTGGTGGATTTGTTTCTTCCTCCTTTGGTAAAAGAAATATTATACAATGGAGTAAATCGAATGCGCCAAATGCTGCATCCTGATTGGTTGGTTGGTACCTTTCCCAGCACGGTAAATCCTCCAGTGTACTCATGGGAAAAAGGGCCAGCCAATTGTCTCGTGCCAGTCCAGTCGCTTTCACTTTAATCAAAACTGCCGCCATTTGTCCTATCGCCGCTTCGCTAAAACACCACAGTAAATATTAAAAAAATGACATCCTCCTTCCAACCGTATGGACCTCAGTTAGTTACAAAATGTATAAAAAAATAAAACAACATTTGCCATTGTATATTATAAATTTATCCCTCCAGGGTGTGGGTATACTGGAGGACTTAACACTACTGGTGTGGTTCGGTCACTCAGTTGCGCCTCATGACCGAATCACACCAGCAGTGGTAAATCTTCCAGTATACCCACACCCTGGAGGGATAAATTGCTTAAACACCACATGTAGTAGATACTAAAGATGCCTTAAATCAACTGGAAAAAAATTAAGATTAGTAGGAATACTATCTTAGTGACATGCAAAACACTTATGTCCATGGTATAATTAAGCAATAAGGCATGACAGGGTGTGGAATTTCATGGGATATCGTCACGCCTCGGGTGGTTGGGCACGAGGCCGCAGGCTGAGTGCGTCCAACCGTCCCGAGAAGTGATGATATCCCATGATATACCACACCCTGGAGTGCCTTATTGCTATTATGAACTGGATTAATTGATATTTTGTGCCTTTAATGCAAAAAAATAAAGTTTTTAAATATTTAAATACTGTTTTTATATGAGTGTAGGTGGACATTAAAAAAAAAAGTTCGTGTACCTCATGTTTTGGCCAGTAGGTGGTGCTGTTGCAGGAGGATTTTGTTATAGTCTTCATTGTTGTGGTATTGACCCCCCCCCGCCTGGAAGTTTAGTTTACTCACGCACCGTTAATATTGTTTTTTTTTTTTTCCTTTGTTGAGGAGGTGAAGATGAGTTGTGCCATACTTCTGAGGAAAGCGAGAAGGTAAGGGTAAAGCCTGAGGAGCGGGTTGTACGTTTTGCCATTTGGCGTGAGGCAGCGTGGCAGTGAGGCGAGCAGTACTTGGTGCTCTGCAGTGAAGCGGTTGCGAGAATGAAAGGGAGAAGTTTTTTTTTTTTCTGTTTATAGCGCGTCTGCTTTGGGCGACGTGTATGGGGGGGGCAATTGTGAAGACATGTTTTTTTTTGCCTGTTAGTGTTAGTGGAGGTCGGTGGAGAACATTGCGCTGGCAGTGAGCAGGCTGGTGGCTGGAGGTTTTCCGAAGCCATGATGATGTAGCCCGATATCATCATCCGCGGCGAAACCCTCTCGACAATCAGCTTCTCCATGTACGTCGCCGGTTCATACATTGCTTATAAGCTTACTAGAGGTGGGTTATCGGGGATTTACCATGGCTGAAGTGGTTTGCCCACAAGGTGTAGCTGAGTGGGAAAATCTCTCAGCTGTGGTAAACTCCCGATAACCCACATCCTCCAACTAGGTTATTGCAATTACACCAAGGTTCATTTTTTTACTATAATAAAATACAACTTTTAAAGAGGTTGCTTTATTTGTTTTTTTTTTATTGCAGTTATTGCTGGGCTGCAGATGACCATTTGCTCCATTATTACCATTATTTGCTCAACAGCCAGTGGTTATCAGAGGATTTACACTAGTGTGAAACTGCCAGTCTGACCATTTCATTGGCTGTTCACTTATGTTCATGGTATAGTACTTAACATACCCCACAAAGCTGGATTGGAAGCAATCAGAAAACAGCTTTCAGCATGACCAGCAAACATGGTACCTCCCACAGAATTCATTGTGGAATTAGCTGACCTCGTAGTGACATTCAGTTATTTCATGTTTGGACAGGAATTTTTTTTAATAGATACATGGGACCACAATGGGCACAATGTTTGCCCCTTCGCTAGCTAATATTTATTTTGGTGAATGGGAGGATGCATACTTATGGGATGAAAATAAAAACAAATGACAAGCACATATATTGAAATGGCTACAATTTGTTGATGATGTGTTCCTGGTGTGGAAGGGGTCAGAAATGGATTTGAATTGCTTTTTAAAACTATGAAGGGAGTTCCATCCATGGAGGGGAGGAGGAGGACACACCACTTCAAACCAAATTGGTTAAAGCACATTTTTTTTATTATTTTATATTCTTCTGGCAACCAACATTCCTTAACCCTCTGGTGCATACAGTTGACATAATTCCTTTGCAACTTCATAAAGGCAACAACATCCTTTTTTAACAGTTCATGTATACATTACAACACTATGTTTTGATAAATGCCAACCTTTGAGAAAAAAAAATAAAACATGGAAGACTTATGAATAGCCAGAGAACGATTGGATGATGGTTTGCAGAATTGGCAACCTGCTCTAATGCTGTATCAAAATGAGGTAGGAAGCTGCTTTTTCGAGTACAGGGGTGGGGGGCACCAAATAAACAAGTATAAAACTATGCAACTATCACAAATGTGGATGCATCAGATATTATGTATTTGATAACTTAAATGTTTTCCATATTAATTGCTATAAAGATCACTTTGTTAACAACTCCAACCATAATAACAGCTGCATATCGGTAAAGCTGAAAAATTAACAATAATGTTTGTATAATAACTGGTCAGCAATTTTTCCCATTGTCTGACCGAGTTATTAATTTGCAGTTATAACCTGTGGGTTACAATAGCAAACATGAGCCAAGTCACTCAGACACAGACACTCCCTCATTGGCTGTTCATGTCCTCTGGGCAGGCTAAACAGTTTTTCAAACATGGAGGCTCCTCACTCGCTTAGCGAGGAGCTGCCCGACTGACTTCTCCTTGCTTTATATTTTTATTGAAAAAACAAAACATGCATATTAGGATTAAAAGCAATGTATCTGGTTGATTGTACCATTCAGAAACTCCAGCGCACAACATTTCCGACTCTCACTCTCACTTGCTCGTTCTGCCCACAGAACAGGAAGTGGCAACCGCAGGTAAGATGCAACTGCGAAATAAAGGTAAATAAAAAAATTTCTAACTAGCAATTATTAATAATAAAGGATGGGGAAGGCTTCTTAACTAGGATTTAATGATTGCCCTCGGTGTGGGATGCTGTAATAAACCCCTCAGGCTTCGCTCTCGGGGTTTATGTAGCATCTCACACCTCGGGCGATCATTAAATCTTCGTTAAGAACACTTCCCCACCATTATTGTATATGTTATGTACACTCCCATATGTACATCTCCCTAAATTCATTTATCTATTTCTATTTTAACGTTATCAGTTTTAACTTTATTAATTCTTATTTGTACAGCATCTACTAAATGCAAGAGTTGAAGCTGTCCTTTAGGGGTACATCCCATCCCTGTTGTTCCCCTTATATAGATAGAAACTAGTAGAAATGTTTTACTAATTTAAAATAAAACATATTATTTTAAACTCATTGTTTTATTTTAAACATTTCATCTATTTTTGTAGCTTCACAACAGCTTGGCTGATTCTCTAATGCTGTCATAGCACACATTGCTGCTTCTTGATTTCTCTCGCTCACTGATAAGTACTTACACATCATAATCTGGTAACTGGGTAGGCCCACAGAGAAAACATTTGAGGCCCTATGTTCAAATTAACTGAGATGTCAAAGATAAAATAATGTTGTTTGCTGCCCGTATATTTGGAGTTACCATGCATAGCTCTGCCCCATTGCATCCTTCAGCTTTACTAAGCAGCATGCCATTGCTATTTACTGCCTAATATATTGATAAAGTTATCATAGTAACCATAGCCTCTTTATTCCAAAACTGTATGCATGCTTAATAGCCTTTGTACTAGACTTAGAAATGTTTTTGTAAAGGTGCAGTCCATTAAGTTCAGGAAAGAGCTCCGCAGAGAAATCATTTATTTTCACATATAGAGTTTATACCTTGACAGACCATTGTTTATTGAATCTCCTCTACTCAGTAGTGTAAAAATAAGCACACCGAGCCGACTCGGTGGCACTGAGGGTTGAAGCGCTGAACGCCACACTTCATGCCACACTGGCGACCTGGGTTGGGGAATGAGCCGGGAGTCACCGGGGGTCGAGGGGAGGGAAGAGATCGAGCGCCCAGAGGACTGCTCTCTTCCGGGAGGGTGGGAGGTTGCTCGCCACCCAGCGACCTCTGGTGGTAGCCAGGGGTGTGCCGATTGAGCAGCACAGTGAGCATCAGGGGTGGGTGGAGTCACGGCATCACGTTGCCTTGCTAGCCATGCTCCGGAGGGATGGGAAGGGAAAAATAATTAAAATTCTCCAACCTGGAGATAAATTAAGGCGCCACGGCCTTCACTGCCCACACTCCCAAATCTGGACCATCTCCCTTCTCCACACCGGGTGCGCTGGGTACTTTGCCCTTCCAGATAGAGCGCCCTGGGTGGATGGGGCAGCCCTACCTCTGGAGGGTTCAGACCCGGAGGTGGTGCCAGACGGCATGGGGAGAGGGAGTGGTCAAGGCGGGAGGTAGAGGTGGATAGCTAGTGGTCGCTGGAAGGAGTACTCCTAGAGTTGGAGAGCAAAAAAAAAAAAATAAGCACACCACACACATTTTGTCACTCCTAGACACTTATCATTTCCCTAGTAGTGGTACCTGAATGATGATCAGACTATACAAGTAGCGGCTTTTAAGAGGCCCACATACACAATTGGTACATAATAGGCTGTGTTAAAGAGCTATAGTATATAAGCTGAGACATGTTTTACTTGTACAAATAACTTGTCATGATCCCTGTAGCTCCCTATGTCACATAACTTTTTTAAAAATTACTACAAACTCTTAGCAATGAGTTGTGAAACAGTTCTGCGCCTCATTATTATTTATGAATCTGAATGTGAATCACAATCAGACTGTACACATACCTAATTTTAGAAGGTAGAAGTTCTATCATTATTCTAGTAAATGGAATAAGGTAGCATTAATAGTCTGACTCCAGGTATAAAACAGAAGGATAAGGGAACTGGTAAGCAACACGGGCGACCGTTAAGAGCTATAGCCTCCAGATTATATCCTGGGAGGAAAACAAACAAATGTGCGGCATGGACCCTGTTCAGGTTTCAACAAACTCTCATCTGCCTGTTCTTCTTTTTTTTGGAGGTGCCTGAGTTTTAACTTTAAAGTTTGGGGTTGATCAAATGCCATATATTAAACGTTTACATCAGTTTCCAGGAACAGAGGAGAAAGAAGCATTTCCCGTCACTACACCTACAGTACCTGCCCAAGTGAGAAACAAATGTTAAGACAAACAGCTGAGCTATAGGGTACATGTGGTCAGTGAGGGGTGGCAAGGTCTAATCAGTCGGGGCGCGTGGGAGACACACAGTCCCAACATGTACTGAAGAATTGTACTTCAGGTGGGGTTGGGGGCAAGCGGTGTTCCAGAAAAGACAGATTGTAGCATCTTCAACGCAGAGAAAGAACTCGCTTAAGGTGCTGCAAACTATTTTGTTTCACTGCCTTGCTGTCTGCCATCAGATCCTGCTTTGACAGAGCAGGCACTGCACACAAGTCAAAAGAGAGACAGAGAGACACAACACTTAAGGAGAATGTCCCCATCTGTCTATCACTGTCTCTCTCTCTCTCTCTTTCTCATCAGTAAGCAATGATGAACGAGGGAGAGGGGGCACCAGCAAGGAGCTTCAGCTCTAGCTCTCTCTGTCCATGCCAGAGCAGGGTCTCTCTCTCTCTCTCTCTCTCTCTCTCTATATATATATATATATACACACTGCATTGGCCTTTCTCACTCCCCAACAGGTGCTACAAACTATTTCCTTTTGCTGCCTTGCTGTCTGCCATCGGATCCTACTTTGACAGAGCAGGCACTGCACACAAGTCAAGAGAGAGAAAGAGAGACACAACACTTATGGAGCATGTCCCCATGTGTCTGTCACTGTGTCTCTCTCTCTCATCAGTAAGCAGCGGGGATGGCAAGGAACTTCAGCTCTCACTGTCTCTGTCCCATATCACTGTCCCCAGTCCGCACAGAGAACGCTGCCATTCTAGTGTGCATTTTTAGGACTGCCAAGCATGTTTTGTAGTACAGACACCATGCACAGGGCCTCTATATGTATAAACTGCACTGGCCTTTCTCACTCCACCTGCACGTGCTACAAACTATTTTGTTTCACTGTCTTCCATCTGCCATTGGATCCTGCTTTGACAGAGCAGGAACTGTGTGTGTGTCTCCATCTCTCATATCAGTAATCTATGATGAAGGGGGGGCACCGGCAAGAAGCTTTATCTCTCTCTCTCTCTCTCTCTCTGTCCCATCTCACTGTCTCCAGCTCGCACAGAGAACCCTACCATTCTGTTGAGCATTAGCTCTCGCTCAGTCAGTGTCACTGTCCCCCACACCCACAGAGAACACTGGAGGATAACCACACATGCACGGTAGTGGACACGGAGACGGACAAGGATGAAATAAATAGTGCGAGCATGGACTTGTACATGGTGCACAGGCATGGAGGCAACTATTGTCACCTCATGAGGTTGTTCGTTTGCAAGCTGCTTTTCTACTGTCATAGCAAGAGGACTGCAGGGCTATGCCCATGCAGCCCTAAAAAACTGCTAAAAAGCATGCCCTGAAATGAGCTAATTATGCATGAGTTTGGAGTTAGATCTTTTTTTCAGTATTTTTTCATCTACTGATAACTTGATTCCATGCAAGTTTGTTTTCCTATCCTGAAAAAAGAATATTCTAGGAATAGAAATGAGATTTGGTATGCTTAACAAATGTTAACAAGTCCTAAACATTTCAGATATAGACATTCGGCTAAGTAAATTTAAAGTTACAGGGAAATACTGCAGCTTGTATATTAGCAAGATTTCATGAAGATATTCAAAATGTTCTGAAATTTCACTGAAGCAGAATAAGTAATGTTGCCATAATTCTAGATCACTAATTACCACTGTAGCCAATTTGGCTGCTTTCCTAACTCCCACAACCAGCTGGGCAAAAACCTCTTCTGAGCTGTTTGGAGCCCTGTTGCACACCCCTTTACCGCCTTTCCTCTAGTTAGACCCAGCTGGGCTCTGTGGCACAGTTCTTCTTGAACTCCAGTGACACCATTCGTTTTAAAGAGAACCACCTCTCCCTTCCTCCTGAGACCTAGCATTTCAAAATAGCTGGAACCTCTCCTTCTGGGTGTTCCAATCATTTACTTCTCTCCACCAGGTCTCTGTGGGTACTACTAAGGCCCTGCCTTCCAAGGTCATCAGCATTCCAACTTGACAATGTTACAGGGTATGAGTCTTACACTGGCCTGCACTGGCCTGCATTCAAGTAAAAATGGTAGCCCTTTCATGCTTCCATGATCTGGTGCTATCCGACTCTGCAGTCCTTCCCTTGCTGACCACTATATCAGACCCCTAACCTTGGTGAACCACTGAACTAGCTCTTCCCTTTATCCTGTACTCTAACACAACCTTAGAAAAGGTTTTTTTTATTTCCTAGTCTCTGATTGGCTGGTACCCCTGCCAGGGGGGTACATTAACTTTCAATAGATGACCAAGAAATAAAAGGTTCCAACCTGCCATGTCTCACACCATTAAACTGGTATCCCTATATTTTAAAACTCATCAGCTGCCATTTTTTTCTGCTCACTAAGCGAGAGGAAAGATCTGCTCAGACCCAGTACACAGACAGGCTCCGAAACCCGGTCCACAACTCCGCTGCCATTCTTTTAAAAAAAATGGAAAAACGAAAAGTACTTGATTTAAAAGCAGGATTGCAGAGCCACAGTTTTTAAAATATATTCCCATTCTGCAAAACAAGCAGCACTTGTCCTACATCTCCTTCTCCCACCCCCAAACGGCACTCACAACAATTAAATAAAATATAAATTCATCCCCTGGCCACACAGAAGGCATTTTCTCATCTCTTCTTACTTTTACCTTCTGAGGATGCCCAGCACACACGTGCTTCCCACTGATTGGTGCTGCGCTATCTGTCAGCACTTCAGCCTTAGTTGCCCACACTGCCATTTGTCCCGCTAATGTCCCATTGTCTTCTGCATGATCTGAAGCTCTAAACTACTGCTACTGTAGCCCTGGGTATCCTGGACATTGCTAGTCTTGCGCTATTCCCCCGTTTGCTCTCTCTCTTTCCCTTGCTGACAAACAACCGATTAAATGATTAAAAAAATAGCTTAAATGTTATAAACTAAAGATACATCTTCTCTGTTACATTTACACAGCTGCCCTTGCCGATTGGCTTCGCCATTCCATACAAACAGGACGGGGTGGTGGTGGGGAAAACGGAGCGATGTCAGTAAATGAAAAAAAAATGGAACACATGCTGTGTGTGGAGGGGACAGCACTGTTTTTAAAGGAAACAAACTGTGACAGTCTGTGTGTGGAGGGGGGATGTCTCACCAGGGAAGGGGGGGCATGAAACCATGACAGCCACCTCAAAAAACTATCAACTACAGAGGCTCCATTAGGACATAAGTCCTTAGGTTGAAAAAGCACAGCATCCAAATGCAGGCAAAGGAACTATTTAATAATAAAAAAAAAATCACGAGTCATGAAAACCTCTTTTTACCACCAGAGGAATATCTCCTAGGTTAAGCACCTGGTCCCACCTGATGACCTACCAACATTGGTTCATGCCTTGTGACCTCTCACCTTGAATACTACAATGCTCTTTACCTAGGGCTACCAGAGGTTGATATCAGTAGACTGTAGCTATTCCAGAATGTGGCAGCCAGGCTGTTGACAGGTTTATCTAGATCATGCCACATCACACAGGTGCTTCTCATCCTGCACTGGCTGTCACTCTATTGGCAGATCACCTTGAAGGTCAGATTACTGACCTACAAGGCCCTACACAGTACTGAGCTATCTGCAAGATCTCCTCCTTCCTTACCGCTGTCTCCGATCCCTCTGCTCCTCCAACAAGGGATTGCTAGAGGTTCCCAGGATTAAGCTTAAGACCTCTGATGTTTGTTCCTTTGTGTTTGCAGCCCCTATCATGTGGTACTCTCTACCTCGTCGGGTAAGGGAGTGCCTAATTGTCCAGAGTTTTAAATCAGCCTTGAAAGCCCATTTATTTAGTTTGATCTTTCCAGACTACAGCTAGAATTATATTCAGCTTTACTGGGTTTCTTTATTTGATATCTTTAGTTAATTTCTGTTTACTATTTTATTGTTCTCAGTTTTATTGTACAAGCACTTTGGTGTTAATTGGAATTGTGCTTTTTATAAATAAATGATTGATTGAGTTTTAACATTTAAACATAAACAAATATTGTTTCCATTTAGAATAAAGTATGGGGTGGTGTGTGTAACAAGAATTTTACACACAACCAAGGTGTTGGATGCCACATAAATCCTGAGAGTGAAACTCAAGGGGTTTATCTTTGCATCCAACACTGAGGGTGTGTGTAAAATTTGAGATTACACACCACCTCATATATTACTTTCTATAATTGCTGGTTAAATAATTGCTGGGTTTCACTTTCTTGCCACAGCAATTATATAAAATAAGTGACATTCTGGTGACTCCATGGTCCAGTTGGCCTTTAGAGTGATCTGCGTTCGCTTTGTGGCACTTGTTGTTTTTTTTGCCCTTTTGGTTGCTGCTTTTCTAAAGAGTAGTTTTTTTGTGAAGTTATTTACCACTGAGTCACAGTGGCGGGGGAAGTTTCAGGTGAGGAGGCAGAGTGGCGAGCAGTGAGAAACCCGGAGGAGTTGTGGCTGGCGCATGCACAGAGCAAGGTGAGGGTCCGTGACTTCATGATATGCCATGCCCTTTCAACACCTCTACTAGACCATGGTGCCCAAGCCTTATCGTTAAAACTTACTCCAGATCCCTCCAGAGCCCCTGTAACTTTTACTGTCACATATGTCCCCCGAGGAAACCAAGCTCCTGCTATACAATCCTTTGCTAACTATATCTCCGGCTTCCCCCCAAAAACGGAACACATCATAGTTGGAGACTTTAATGTGAACTGGCTTGCCAGTTCAGCTTTCTATGCCAAGGACACCTTTGCTGCACTGGGCCTGACCCAGCTGGGCAGCCAGCCTACCAGAGTGAACCCCACCAACGGCTCTAGCACCCTGATCGACCTTCTTCTCACCAACCGTCCCCACAGAATCTCTGACCTGGTGATCCTTCTGGACTTCCTAAGTGATTACTCACCCATCCTCTTTTCCTGGTCATGTCTTCAGCAGAAACCCAAACCAAACTATGTTGTCTGGCATTGTCTCCGACCCAGAGGCCTCACAAAACTAAGAAAATACTTAACTCAGTGGGATTGGTCCCCCATCTCTCGGGCCCCTACTGTAGATGAAGCCCTTGATAACTTCACCTGTTCTTTTAATAAAGTATGTGACATCTATGCCCCACTAGCAAAAGTGCAATCCAAGAAACGTAATGCCCCCTGGGTCACACCTGCACTGCTCCAATAGCTAAAGCACAGAGACGATCTCTGGCATAAAGCAGCCGCATCTGGCATGCAGGCGGACAGGCAAGCCTATAAAGTGGCTCATAACAGATGCACTTGGACCATAAAACAGGCCAAATCAAGCTACTACAAAATGACACTTGCTTTCCTCCTGGAGGAATGCTCGGTTGTTCTGGGACAATATTAAGGAACTCAACGGCAAATCCTGGCTACCCCCACTAACTGCCAACAATGTCCGTGCCACTGACCCGCTGGCCATTGCCAGCTGCCTCAACTCATCATTTTCTGATCTTAGTGCAGTACTCCCAAATAACTTCTTTGACCCCACTCCTGCAACCCCGCCCCCTAACACCCAGCATCCCCCTTCCATCTCAAGGTGATCTCTACGAATGAGGCAAGGCCTTATCTCATTAAAGCACTCAGTGGCTCTTGCTATTGCAAAGATTCTTTTGATATGAGAATCCTACATGTAGTACTAGATACAGTCCTCTCCCCACTGACTGACCTCATTAACTGCTCCCTAAGTCAGGGGCCGTTCCCAGCAGCCTGGAAAACTGCCACAGTCACCCCAGTCCTGAAGAGTGGTAACAGCACCTCCCCCAGTAACTACCATCCCATATCCATTCTCCCACCACTCTCGAAAGCCCTCAAAATCATTATAGCCACCCAACTCACTGAGTACCTGCTTGCTCATAACCTACTTTGCAGGGAGCAGCATGGCTTCAGATATGGGCACAGTACAACTACGGCTCTCACTGAGTTCTCTAATTGTATTCGCTCTGCCCTGGATTGAAAACAGCTAGCTGGAGCTGTCTTCATTGACCTGTCAAAGGCCTTAGATACAGTCTTCCACCCCTTACTCTTAAGTACACTCAGCCACATAGGTGTGTCCCAAGGACCCGTCTCCTGGTTTACCAGTTACCTCACAGCTAGATCACAATGTGTCAAAATAAACAACATACTCCCAGCCACCCTGCCAGTCTTCTCCGAGGTTCCCCAGGAATCCATTCTCGGCCCTCTATTATTCAGTATCTACTGTACCTAAACACCTTGCCCAATTCCTGCTCTGGCAACCTACTACTCTATGTGGATGACGTGGTTATTTTTGCCTCGCGCACAGATCCCACAGTATTGCAGTCCTCCCTCCAACATGCATTTAACCAGATTGAAAACTGGTTCATAGACCAAAGACTTGTGGTCGATGGAAAAAAGACAAAGACCATTCTCTATGCCCACTGACAGAATAAGGCCAAGAATGCGCAGCTAATAATCCTCTCCCACTCTATCCTTCCTCTAGAACAGGTCGATACATATAAATACCTTGGCCTTACATTTGATTCCAGCCTCTCCTTCCATTCACACATTGACACTCTATCATCAGTCATAAATGTCCGCATAGGCCTATTGTATCGGCACAAGGATTGCCTACCTCAGGAAGCCATTAATCTGGCTGTCACCTCCTCAGTCCTTTCCCTAGTCGATTATGGACTCACTATCTACTCGGCTGCTGACCATACACCCTTAACAAAATCCACCTGGCCATAAACAAAGTGTGCAGACTCCTCTCTGGGGCAGACAAGCAACCCATACTTGTACCCTACATGCCCTAACAAATCGCCTCACCCTGGATGAAAGGCTATTTTATCAAACATGTCTCCTCACAAAGAAAATACTCCTGGGGCTTATCTCCTTAGTTGTTTCTGCCTCTCTCCTGTCCTCCCACACCTTGGTGAACACCTGCACTGCCAATTGACAGGTGTGGTCCATCCTGAGGGTTAGAACTTCCTTAGCCCAAAGGTCATTCCCACACAGGACCCCAGTCTGGTACAATGAACTCCCCTCCAACGTCGCCTCCATCTCCAAATCAGAACCTTTAAAGTCAGCCCTGAAAGAGTACATTCTCGCTTCATGGCACTGCCAATGTACCAGCTAGTGCTGGGTCATCTATCTATCTATCTATCATCTTATGGGACCACCCCGCCACTGAGCTTCTACCGATAGGGCTACCAAACATTACCTATTAACAATGATTCCTTTGGCTGCACTCACAAGATATCTGTCTAATTCTCTACTTCGCTGCATATATCAAACCTGTTACTCCCTCCCTCTATCAGCAAACTTATTGTTCTCTTGAAAACTGTAAAATACAGCTCTCGGTAACACACTCAATACAATGTATAGCTGATCTTGATTCTGCAATATTGTATAACTGAAAAAACTGTAACCTTTAGCTGCTATTCTATGTCTATATGTATTAAGTGTCTGTGTTTGTTTTTTTCTGACGTGGAGCCTTTGTAAATGAGTCCCTGATTCAAAAGTTGTAATCCTAAAGTCTGTTAAATAAATAAGTAAATAACATTTACAAAACAAATTCATGGCTTAAAATATCTTGATTACAGCAGCAAATTATTAAAACTGAATCTCATGTCCCTTGAGACAAGAAGACTTAGGGGAGATTTATTATTTTTATGGGATGTACTCAATGACTGATATTTGTTCACTGAAATTAACTTTGAATATAAACAGAATATTTTTGACTCACAGGGTCATCCCCTGCAACTTCATTGCAGAAACTACAATACCATCAAAAGAACGTTTTGGTTCTCTTACAGAGTAATCAAGCCATGGAATTCATTGCTCCTAGACTTAATTCTGAGTAAAAGTAAAAAAAAAAAAAAAATAGGCATAGGTTGGACAAATAGCTATTACAGAAACAATTTACAAGTTGCTAAAGGGTTATGGGATAGGAGCTTAACTGGCACTCTGCTTTTCACTCCTGAAACTCCATAATATGAACTTTATTGTGACAATGGGCACAGGCTAGTCCAGCCTCTTACTGGATGCAGCTCAACCCCACATGAGTCAGTGGAGAGCTCACTCGCATGATTGGCATCTGGATGATATGTCGCTCAGCCAGGGTGTTGTACAAATCTAGTTAGATTAGCTAGGTAAAAAAAATAAATGTAATTATTTCACCACTGAAGGTTTTATTAGACAGTTGGCTGAACAGCAGGGCTGCAAATTGGGGTAGGGAGGAAAAGGAATTAAATGGCAGCAGCAGTGTTACAGCTTCCAGGCTTCTGGGACCAGGGGCTTGTCTGGCTGGTGGGACTGGAGGAGAAGTGTGGTTTCAGCTGGGCAGTGGGTAGATGGGATCATGAGGTGGCAGACTGCCAGTGCCCTTTTTTTTTTTTTTTTTTTACAGAGGTAGCATTTTAGCAGGACAATACAATGTCTCGGTGGAAGCTTTTTGGGAGTTACTCTGTTAACAATTTTACTGGGTTGGGCAGTAAGTGCATACCAGCTAGCAGCAGAACAGCACCTGACCCCATGTAATTGGCACCTTGGTGGCATTCTCTTGAGTCAGTTCAATACTTTTTGTGGCAGTTGTTTAGTCATTAGTCATTCTCCTTTTCCTGAGTCCTGAAGCAGCATTTTACAGTGTGATCTGGGCAGTGGGCAGCAAGTTTGTGCCAGCTGAGATGGCAGTGTGCTAGCGCCTGTCCCCTGGTAGGTGGCACCTTGGTGGCATTCCATAAAAAAAAGAAAACATAGTTTCTTCCTCTTCCTCCTCCTGAGTCCTAAAGCAGCCTTTTGCACTGTGATCTGGGCTGTGTGAACTGGGAAGTGGGCAGCAAATGTGTGCTAGCTGGCAGGACACCAGTGCCCAGCCCCTGATAGGTGGCACCTAGATGGCATCCCATTAAAAAGTTTTAAGGGAGGGCGCTAATGAGCAGCCGTCGGTGAAGACGTAGGTTCCCGCAGCTCCCTTACCCGCGTTAAATAAAAGTGGTATTTTGGCAGATTTTGCAAATTAAATCGACTCCAGAGGGTGAAGAACAGTGTAGGAAGTGTAATGGACGAATATCTGCTGCTGAGTGGGGGGAAAAGCTCAAAATCCACCATGAAAGGGCAAGGGAAGAGAGCGGTAGCAAAGGCCCCGGAGGCACCAGGCCCGATTTTGCTCTCTGCAGGTGAGGTGGCTCTACTAGGCCACGAGGTTTCAGGCCAAGTTATGGAAGCACTCGAGGAGAAGTGGGACAGCCTAGAAAAAAAGATTGATGGCAGATTGCAGAACTTGATGGAAATGCTGAATACACAGGCGGGCAGAATCACTGAAGTGGAAGAGAGGGTGTCTAAGTTGGAGGATGAAGTGGATCCCATGGCGGCTCATGTGGGGAAGCTGGAGAAGGAACTGGCAGAGTTAATTGAGCAGCACGATTACCAAGAGAACTATGCAAGGCGACTCAATTTAAGGATCAGAGGCCTGGCAGAGGGGAAGGAGGGCTCTGACATTATGACTTTCTGTGCAGTTAAGCTCCCTAACATGTTGGAAATGAAGCCCAAGCATGGGAAGCTGAAGCTGGAACGCGCTCATAGAGCAGTTGCTGTGCGTCCTCCAGCTGGGCAACCCCCGAGGCGGATTATCTTTCGTTTTCATAACTTTCAGGACAGGGAGGAGATGCTTCGAGCATACCGGAATATGAAAGAGCTGCAATATGAAGGAGAGAGGCTTTTCCTAGCACAGGACTATTCGAACAGGGTCCTGAAGAAACGCAGAGCTTTTGGCCCATTGCTAGCGCAGCTTAGAGAAATGAAAGTGGAGGGGTTTATGCTGTACCCTGCGATTTTGAAAGTCAAGCACGAGGGAGCAACATACACCTTCTGGGATCTGGAGAGGGCGACGGTGTTCGTGGAGGAGCTTAAAAAGAAAGCAGGGTGAAAGTGAAAAGCACAATTGGTAGCAGAGGTGGAGATTGACTAAGCTAAGGTGTTATACGGCTTTCTACGAATAAAAGTTTGTTGCAGTTATTACTTGTTGGAATCCATGCCCTAACATTCTAAAGGGCAGGGTGTTGAACTTTGATCCGGTACTTTGGACTTAGAAACCCCTTGTCGTAACTGGTAGCTTGTCGAGACATGAGTGGGCTCCTGCTATGCATGGATTTGGGAAGTGGAGCTGAAGAGGAAAGTGGAGGGGAGCAGAGGAAGCGGAAGGAGAGAGGTTTGATGGATAGCTACAGAAAGATCAATGAAGCAGTGATATGGCGGGAAATCGCATGGGACTGTGAGCAAGGACTGGAGTATTATACTCCCGCTAAAGAAAAGAGGACTGATTCCCCTGTCGACACAAGGATGCCGAGATTGGGTAAGTGGGGGAGGGGGGTCTGCTGGCGCCGCGTGTGCTCTGAGAGTGGGACCGGCATCCACTCCACTCCTATAAGCCCTCCGATGTTGAATCTGTGAAGAGAAGGGTGAAAAAGACTGGCATAATATGGTGGGGAGGGGAGACTCAGTAAGTGAGAGAAGTAGGTATAAAGATGCTGCTGGAACTGGATATTGGGGAGGGGCGGGGTCTATGTCCGGAACAAGGATTCATATGTTGTATAACAAATGTTCTTCATTTTCTGAAGTTGGAGGAATCTTTTATTTGGATTTGTGTAAGATTTGCCTGGAAAGTAAAGTGGGGGGTTGGGGAACGGAACGCTTACAATGAGTGGCGTAATGAACTATCTTAGTTATCGAATGTGGAGAGGGAGGGAGGGTTTGAGAAGACTGTGTGGGTGGAGGAGGTTGTCACAATCTGGGGAGGGGGTGGGCAAGGTTGTGGGGGGAATGTTTGGGGGAGGGGTTATGTATGTCAAATTATGTTGGGACACATCATGGGTTTCTGTTTTCTGGGGTTAAAAAGGGGTCTGTGTGCCACCCTAAAAATGTTGGTCAATCGGGCTTGTGGAGAAATGCGAAAGTAAGGAGGGGAAAGAAGGGGAAAGTACACGAAAGCAATGATGAAGGGTAAAACTCTGGGGGTTGTTTCTTGGAATGTAAAAGGGATCTCGACTCCAGACAAAAGGGCAAGTGTATTGACAGCATTGCATCGACAGGGTGCTCAAGTAGCTCTCCTACAGGAAACACATTTAACTAGCAGAGAACATGAGAAGTTGGAAAGAGGATGGGTGGGTAGATGTTATGCGTCTCCTTATAAGGCCCACAAAAGAGGTGTAGCGATCCTGGTGGGGAAGAGAGTTCCCTTTCTTTGCTCTAGGATAGTTGGAGATAAGGGGGAAGGTAGATATATATTTGTGGAAGGGGAGCTGTATGGGTAGAAGGTCACTTTTGGTAGTGTTTATGCCCCCTCGGTATTCGATCCCGCCTTTTACCAGGAGGTCCTCGACGTACTGATGAGGGAACAATTTAAAGGGCTAATTTTGGGTGGAGACCTAAATGCGATTATGCAGGAAAACCTAGACCACTCAGAAGGGAAGGACAGGAGGGCAGGTAAAATGAAGAGATGGCAGGAGGGGATGCTGGATTTGGATGAAATAGACTGCTGGAGGACCATGCATCCGGGGGAGAAGGGTTTTACCTTTTACTCTAATCCGCATAACACGTGGACTAGAATAGATTATATCTATATACCGAGGTCTTGGTTAAGTAGAGTACAAAAAATCGAACACAGCCCCATCATGCTTTCGGATCATGCTATGGTCAGGGTGGAGGTGGAGATGAAAGAGGACAGAGAGGACCCTCCTCCATGGAAATTTCCTAGGTATTTACTGAGAAGGGAAGAATTTATAGAATATGTAGAACAGCAGTGGCAGTATTATAAGAAGACGAATGAGGGATCAGTAGAGTCCTCTGGGATATATTGGGAAGCTGGAAAGGGGTATATTAGGGGAGCTATTATAAGATATGTGGCCCAATACAAAAAGGAAAAGGAAGCTATTAGAAGGCAGTTGGAGGACGAGGTTAAAAGGTGGGAGAGGGAGGCAGTGGAGAGGCCGAAGGGAAATGGGGGTAAGAATTTGAGAGCTGCTAGGGAGGCCCTAAATGCATTTCTCCTAGGAGAGGCCCGTTCAGCTGGTAGACTGGCCAGGAGTAGGATGTTTGAGTGGGGTAACAGATCTGGTCCTTTAATGGTTAGGTTGATAAAGGGTAGAAGGACCTGTGTGTGTACACCGGGAATTAAGGGAGAGGAAGGGCGGTTGGTCACGGACAAGATTGCGATAAGAAATAGGTTTCAGCTGTATTATGAACTATTGTACCAAGCTGAGTGTGAAGGTATGGAGGATATTGCTGCCAGCTTTCTGGAGAGAATTAAAATACCTGGTTTGAATGGTTTGATTCAATGCTAAGAAGTGCAAGGTAATGCACCTGGGAAACAAAAACCCAGGGGAAGAGTACACAATGGGGGGTGAGATACTAACAACAACAAAAATGGAAAGGGACCTGGGGGTAGTCATATCAGATGACCTAAAGGTGGGAAAGCAATGTGAGAGGGCAGCAAGGAGGGCTGGGGGGATACTGGGATGCATAGGGAGAGGCATCACCAGTAGAAAACAGGAAGTTATTATCCCTCTGTACAGACAGTTGGTGAGACCCCATCTGGAGTACTATGGCAGTTCTGGAGACCGATCTCCAAAGACATAGACAGGATGAAGGCTGTCCAGAGGAGGGCAACTAAAATGGTGCAGGGTCTGCACCGGAAGACATATGAAGAGAGACTTAAGGAGCTGAATATGTATAGCCTCGAGGAAAGGAGGAGAGGGGACATGATAGAAACTTCAAGTACCTCAAGGGAATCAACAAAGTCCAAGAGGTAGCATCTTTCAAAAAGAGGTGTGCAAGAACAAGGGGCTAATTTGAATATAGAAGAAGGCGGCTCAGAGTAATTTAAGAAGTATTTTTTCAGAGAGGGTTGTGGATGCATGGAGCGGCCTTCGGAGGAGAGGTTGTAGAGTCAAAAACAGTGGTGGAATTCCAGCATGCATGGGACAGTCATAAGGCAATTCTAAGGGGTGGGGATAGGAAGAAGCAGGCTGCTGGTTAACTAGGATCTGCTGCTTATCCATTAGGTAGGGAAATGGGCAGACTGGGTGGGCCAAGCGGTCCTTATCTGCCATCAAAATCTATGTTTCTATGTTTCTATGAATGAGCAGCAGCAGGAGCAGTTAAATGGGGAGATCACACAGATGGAAATCAGACAGGCCATACAATGCATGAAACAGGGTAAGGCTAGTAGACCGGATGGGTTTCCCATAGAGTTTTATAAAAAATTCTCAGGGCAGGTTGTAGAACCCCTTCAGAGGGTCTTTGAGGAGGCGGGGAAGGAGGGGGGAGGCCTCCCGACCTCATTTGGGGAAGCGGTTGTTTGCCTAGTTCCCAAGCCAGGGAAGGATGAGCAAGAATGTTCAGCATACAGGCCAATCTCGCTGCTGAATTGCGATGCCAAAATATTAGCCAAGATCTTAGCCAGGAGACTGGACCATTTTTTCCCGGAATTGGTGCATCTGGACCAGACGGGTTTTGCAGTGGGTAGGTACTCATATCATATAACTGCGGGCTCCCTCAATGTGATATGGAGGCGGCGGGGACTAAGGCTGTGGGGTGCTTACAATGGGCCTTGAAAAGGCCTTTGACCGCATAGAATGGGAGTACTTATTTGGGGTCCTACGGAAATTCGGCCTAGGGGAAAGGTTTATTGGATGGGTAGGAAGCCTATATAAGGCCCCGGTGGCTAGGGTTCTGGTGAATGGGGTTCTAACTGGACGGTTTGCTCTCCATAGGGGAACCCGACAGGGATGTCCCCTCTCGCCCCTGCTATTTGCTATGGCGATCGAGCCATTGGCTGTAGCCATCAGAAGCTCTGTAGGAATTAGTGGGGTAGTTGGGAACTCAGGGGAGGAACATAAGATAGCGCTTTATGCTGATGATATGCTGCTGTTTGTACGGGATCCAGCCAGGTCTGTTCCCCCATTGTTAGAAGTAATAAAGGAATTTGCAATTTTTTTCCGGCTATAAAATAAACATCCATAAATCTGAAATTATGTTGCGGGGAAGTATTGAAAGAGAGCATGGGGAAACAGCGTAGGGTTTAAGGAAGGCAGAAGCAGAATTTACATACTTAGGCATTCGAATAGGCCATGAGATGAGTCAGCTGTATAAACTTAATTATGGGGCGATGGTTCAGAGTGTAGAGCAGGAGTTAAGAAGATGGAGGGGCCTTCCGCTGTCGTGGTTGGGGCGAATAAACCTTTTAAAGATGAACACACTACCACGTATTTTATATTTGATGCAGATGTTACCGGAGGGCTTTAATAAGAAGGATGTCAAAAGATTAGAAAAGGCCTTTTCGGGGTTTCTATGGGGTGGGAAGAGGCCTAGGGTGAGCCTTCGTAGGCTTCAGGCAGATTCGGATAGAGGGGGGCTGAATTTCCCAGATGTGAGGAATTATGCATTGGCTATGCAGTACAGGCTGATAAGGGACTAGGTGAATAGACCGCTGGGAGCTAGATGGTTAGACCTAGAGGAAGGGAAGGAGGGAGTAAGGTTGTCTGCATTTTTAAAGATAGGAGGGAAGAAAGCGTATAGCAATCGATCAGACCTGAATCCCCTGGTGGTCTCGGTGCTGGACAGTTTGGAGCAACTTCGAAAATGGGTTGGGGTAGATATGAAAGAAGAGACACTGCTGCTTCCATTTAGGGGGAATCCTGAGTTTATAGTGGGAATGGAAGACACTGAATTCCGGCGGTGGGAAGAAAAAGGGGTAAAGTGTGTTAAAGATTTTTGGAGGGAAAGAGGGGAAGGGACAGGGTAGAGTTAGGTGGGGGAGATGGGCTTAGGCATGTTCTGGATCTTTCAGGTGAGAGACTACGCCAAGAACATTGGAAAAAACCGGGGGAGGAATTCACCCCTTGAGGAGATGGAGCAACTAGTACTTAGTACCCGGAAGGAGGCGAAGGGTATTATAGGAAGAGCGGAGAGGATGGGGTGGAAATACAGGCCGTCTTATGTTTGTAAAACTAGAGCACTGTGGTGCAGAGACCTGGGAAAGGAGATTCCTGACCAGGGCTGGGAGGTGCTATTACAACAACACAAGGGACTATTGGTCTGTGATAAGTATCAGGAATCCTTTTATAAGTTTCTACATAGGATATATTGCCCCCCAAACCTGGTGCACAAATACCGTCCGGAGATCTCACCCCTATGTAAAAGATGTAAGACTGAGGTTGGTACCTATATACACTGCTTTTGGGAGTGCCAACAATTGGCGCAATTTTGGGAAGGTGTTGCTAAGGAAGTAGGTAAGGTGTCGGGAGGGCACATGGGGAAAAATCCTTGTTTTCTCCTATTTGGAGTAGATGACTCAGAGGAGGAAGAGTGGAAACCCCTTCCGAGATGGGTAAGAATTCTGGTTGCAATGGCCAGACATTGTATATTAAATACATGGATATCAGGGGACGTTCCTACCCTGCAGCAGTGGAGGAACTTGTGCCTGCAGGCTCTCAGCATGGAAAAGCTATATTATATGACAAAGAATAGGGAAGAGCAATTCTGGGCAACGTGGGGGACTTATGTGTTCTCGTTCTCTCCGATTGAAAGGGAAATCGTGGAAAAAGGGTTGGAGAACTGAGGAGGATGGCTTGGGGTGCCGAGAGGCTGGAGGACTAAGAGGGTGTAAAGATGAAAGGCTAAAGGAAGAAAATGCACTAGAGGAGGAGCCTGAAATTGGGGTATTACAAATCTCAGAGTCATAATAAAACCAAAACCGATGACTAAGTGATGTTTGTAAGGAAAAGAAGGCACAGATGGCAAGAGAGATGAGAAAAGGAAGGGGGGGTTCTAAAAGGGGGCTTTTTGGTTTTTTCGATGGTGGGGGGAGTGGGTGGGGGGAGAGGGGATTGTCAATGGGTTTAATGTGAATGGATTAAGACAAATGGAACGTAAGTATGTATATGTGGTTGTATTATGGAAAAATCTAATAAAAATATTATGCAAAAAAAAAAAGTTTTAAACGTTTTTTCTTTCCTCCTACTCCTGAGTCCTGAAGCAGCTATTTGCAGTGTGATCTGGGTAGTGGGAAGCAAATGTGTGCCAGCTGGCAGCATGCCGATGCCAAGCCTATGCTAGGTGGCACCATGGTGGCATCCCATAAAACAAGTTTTAAAAAATGTTCCTCTTCCCTCCTCCTTCTGAGTTCTGAAGCAGTCTTTTTCACTGTGATATTGGCAGAAGGGTCTTGGTTGTGGGCAGCAAGTATGTAGTGACTGGCAGCATGCTGGTGCCTGGCACCTTGGTGGCATCTCATGAAAAGTTCCTTCCTCCTCTTCCTCCTCCTCCTATGCCCTGAAGTAGCATTTTGCAGTGTGAACTGGGCAGTGGGCAACAAGTGTGTGTCAGCTGAACAGTGTGTCAGTGCCCGCCCCTGACAGGTAGTGCATTAGTGGTATCCCATAAAAAATTAAAAAAAGAAAGGAAAGGAAAAGAAAAGAAAAGAATAGATTATTCTACACATTCCTGAAGTTCCTTCCTCCTCATCCCCTTTTGCTGAGTCCTGAAGCAGTGTTTTGCAGTGTGATCTGGGCTGTGTGATCTGGACGGTGGGCAGCAAGTGTGTACCAGCTGGAGGCATTCTGCAGCTCGGCTGCTGGTAGGTGGCACCTTGATGGCATCCCATAAAAAATTAAAAAAATAGGTCCTTCTTCCTCCTTCTGAGTCCTGAAGCAGCCCTTTGCAGTGTGGTCTGGATGGTGTGATCTGGGTGCTGAGAAGCAAGTGTGTGCCAGCTGACAGTGAGCAGATGCTTGGCCCCTAGTAGGTGGTACCTTGGTGGCATGCTATAAAAAAAAGAAAACAAATAAATACTCCACATTCCTGAAGTTTCTACCTCCTCCTCTTCCAGAGTCCTGAAGCAACCTTTTGCAGTGTGGTCTGGGCAGTGTAATATGGGCAGTGGGCAGCAAGTGTGTATCAGCTTGCAGCTTGCTGGTGCCAGGCCCCTGTGTCAGCTGGTAGTGAGTTGGTGCCTGCCCTTTGGTAATTGTGGTGGCATCCCATTGATAAAATAAAAATAAAAAAAATAAAAACATGAATATCACAAAATTAAACAAAATATCAGACTTTAATATTCTCAACACCCAGGAGGCTGAGTCCTATAGTAAGCATTAGGAAAAGGAGCAATAGAGAGGTCAAGGAGGTGGTGTAATGGGATCATCTGATTACAGTCACATCAAAGAAAAACAAAAGCATGGTGGCCTTGATCATAGACCCTCTGCCTCAGTAGGAACTACAAGCATAGAGGGAAATGACTGTAATTATTGAATACTCCATAGCATATAACACATTGTAGGAATCACTCACAGTGGCACTGCAAGGGTTGCAACATGAGCAATCATTGTAGAAAACAAACTCTGGTCAGAGCCAACATGGCTGCTGTGCATTAACATGAAACAAAGTTTTAGTTTCTTTTTCTTTTATTACAGAAGTCCTTCAGCAATGTAATGCTTTAATTGATATCGTCTGATTTCACTGATTTTGTTGTTGAAGTGTGACATGTTACATTTTAGGGGTGCAACTGTAGAGCTATTTTGTCCATTATGCATAGGTTTAGGTACAACACTACCTGGTTATCAATGTTTTGCAGGGCTTGACCTCTGATGGTAAATCGTGCATGCATCGATGTATGACTAGTGTTATATTGTATGTGGGGATATCCACAGCTTTACAGCAGCAGCAACACAAACCTACTCCCTCAGATACATTTGCAAATCTGCCTCCTTCAATTCCCCATGTATAATATTACAATAGTCATTCATCGATGTATGCACAATTTACCATCATAGGGCAAGCCCTGCAAAACATTGATAACCAGGTCATGTTGCACTTAAATCTATACATACTGGAACAATAGCTCTGGGGTTGGACCCCTAAAATGTACCACATCACACTGTCCAGAGAGGATCCTGATACCCCCACCAGCTCCTCTGTTCTCAGTCATTGCTTCTGAGACATCCCTATCGTCTGCCTGTAACAGTTCTATAGGCAGGGTTTGCTAGGTTTACTAGGTTTTAATGGACATAAGAAGGCATGAGTCCCATTGAGAATGTCCCACACAGTAGTGGGTCAGAATTAGACCAATATGTGTTTATTATAAAAAAGATTGTCCAATGCAGTCTTGAAGGAGTTACAATCCTTTATATTTACAATGGTTGCTGGCAATTTATTCCAAGCTTTGGCTACCCTTACTGTATAAAAATGTCCTCTCTTATTTGTATTAACATGAGGAACTAATAATTTACTATTATGATATCTTGGAATATTTGTAGTAGTATTATATAGAGAATATTGGATGGCCAACTATGGAGAACCAATGTGTTCTGCCACAGAGGGATTCTGATTCCCTCTGATCTCGAGAGTGAAGCTTGAGAGGTCCATGGGAATCAGAACCCGGAAGTGGCAAAACACACTGGTTGTGCATAGAGTTCTTCATCCTGTATTTTTTATAGTGTATAGTACTATGTGAAAAATGTGTTTTGTTAGTTCTTTTGCTTTCAAAATGAAACTGACTCATGTACTCGCTAGAGGTTCTAGACTGCTGTTCTACCACAGTAGGGTAGAGTCACATTCCATGACCTTGGAACTGTGGTAGAACATCATGTTGAAAGGGATGGAATCCTATAAAGAACAACATTCCAATATACACTATAAATGAAGCCAAAGCTATCAGTGAGCTCACTACTCTGTAAAATCTTATGTAGAAGATTGTCACAAAAGTCTGTGCCCATGTTGTGTAAGTGCTCTGGCTGCAGTTGATAAACCAAACACAACAGTCCACTGTTTCAGGCATGAAGCATTTTGTACATTAAGATTCTAGACTGGCTGCCTCATCCTGACTGCCCTTGCGCTGTGTCATTAATGGGAGATTAACTGAATCAGATCACCCACCTCAATTATTGTGGGCTGTCCATGGAAGACCCTGCAAAGCTACCCACAGGGGACCCCACCAGCATCAAGAAGGATGAGATCTGTGTTGGGGTCACCTATTTCTTCTCAAATGAGGAGGAGGAGACAGTGAATGACAGTGTGACAACCCAGCTGAGTGTGGAATTCAAGACAGATGCATGGGAAAAATACACAAATGCATCACCAACACAGGCTGTTAGAATACCTCAAAAGCAGCAAAAGATAAACTTTATAGAGACTTCCCATTCTCTAATGGCATGCTAGGCACACACTGAGTGCACACATGATCAAAAATGTCCTAAGTTTATATATTTTGTATTTTCCCTACGCTTCTGTAAATACCGTATTGAAGTGGCCTTTGTTCAAAACTGCTGGGGGAGGCGAGGAACTGCCCCAAATAATCTGCTGAGTCCATTAAGCAGACAGGTCAGTGGAATGTGCACCGCTGATAAAATTACTCCTGGAGAGGCTTAGCTGGGTGCCCTGCTGAGGATAACTGTGAGGGTTGATCAGAGGGCTGAGCTTAGACATGGACACCTCTCCTGAGGTCAGTTCTCCTACCTGTTACCATGTCCAGTCCCAGTTCTAGACTATTGTGCAGCTATGGGGCTTAGACATCTGTGCTTCTACGTAGGGGTTAATGTGTAGCAAAACACAGAAGTAATCATGACTAGAATGGGAATTTCTTTTATGTTTGGCTGTGCATAAACACCATCAAAAGCAATCAGTTGTTCTGCATAGGTGGCACTCTCACTGCAGCGTGAAAAAGTGTTTTTGTTCTGTAGGACAGCTGGATCACTCATAATAGGCTGAGTGATAACATCTGCAGTTTTTTAAATAAAAAATGGCACACTGATTCATGGTTTCACTGCCTTACAAACAGTGGCATCCGCATGTTTGATTGTTCAACGCAGTTGTGCATATCACTATCAGGTAAGCATGAGTGAGATCAGTCAAGAAGATCAGTTGACATTTCCAAGAGATGAATGCCCCATATTCTTGTATAGCCATGCGGGCTGTATATGTAAAAGTACTCTGTTACAGGAACACAAACATGCACAATAAAAAAATAAAATAAAATAGGGACTGCTGCTTGTTTTACAGAACTTGTTCACCCTGGCATGCCTCTGAAAGAGTCATCAAGTGTCACTGTGAAGATTTGTTTTTTAAATCATCCTGTCACACACTGATTCTGCTGATGTTTTTCTTTTTGATTTTGTCAGTGTGTGTTCTAAAACAGAGTACTTTTACATAAATAGCGTTATGTCCCACTGAAAAAGCAAAGAAGGCTTTTGCACTGTGATGCAGGGGCAATGCTCTTTGGAGGCTGGGTAAAACCCAAAATAGTCACAAAAATCCAAGTGTGGAGAGCATTCAGGGTAGACTGTAACCATATAATTCAATTGGGTAATTTAATGCACAAATGCAAATCCACAACGGAGGCTGTATTTAAAAAAACAAGTTCTATGTGTGAGACTTTGACACATGATTACTATGAGAGTGACTCCTAGGTGAGAGTGCTAAAAACTGAATCTCGCTGACATGTAATAGTTAATAATATTGAATAGATATTTAAAATACAACATACAAACATACATATGAAGAAGCCAGCAGAAGAAGGCCATTTGGTCTATCAAGTCTGCTTGTATTGCAGGGTCCATCGCTTGAGCTTGAGCCAATCCTTGCCCTCCCTCCCAACTCCTCCCATCCCTGTGCAGAGTCCAGTATGTCTGCAGAACTCAGTGGTATTTGAAAGGTTTACACATAAACTGTCAGGTGTGTTAGTGCAATACAAGACCCTACCTATGGAGCCAGATCAAAACAGCCCTAACACAGAACACGGGGGTGAAGAACCTACCCATACATAGCACAAAACACAGGGAGGGGAGGAGGTGTGTCTGCTTCCATGACAACACCCAGTTACTTAATAGCCACTAACTGTAAAGCAAAACATAATCATTCCCTTATAAGCACTCTGAAGCTGTGGATTCTGTTTCAGATCTTTTTTCCCCATTATATTTTCTGCTGTCATGTGAGGTAAGTGGTCCATATAAAAATAATGTAGGACTGCATTCACCCCCGGCACAGTGCTTTGCTACTGACCCTGAGGTCCTGGGTTTAGCAGAATTCTTTCATACTTATCAAATTTTTTTTGAGTTGCTCTGTGTGTAGTAAAAAAAAAAATATTTGAAGGGGGTTTGAAGAATTACACCTGCCTTGTTCATGATATTACGTGGGTTTCAAAAAGCTATGTTGAAAATATCAGGTCTGAATCTGGAAAAATACCGATAGTAAGTTTATAAGAAAACATTGAAGCATTTCAGCATTGCTTTCTAACTTTCTTTTTTTTTTTTTGAGATTTTAACCCCAAATGTTCAGCTTAGTCTTCTTATTGCCACACTTCATGAACCTGGTGGGTGAAAATGTTTAGATCTCAGCTGAAGCATCATTTAGCACCACAAATGCAAAAATACATTTTTCCCAGGACTTGAGAAGTTTCACAGGCATCAAAGTCTGACAAGGGGCAGGATGCCTGCATTATTAAGGCTTCTTGTGAAGTTGCTTTGACAAGCCAGCTGCTCCTTTGCAAAGGACGAGGTGGCACTGCTGAGTGGCAGAGCTGAGAGCAGGACTGCAAGGGGTTAACTTGTAGACAGTTGGCTAACTTCAATGGATCATGGTGATTAGGGCAGATTGGGTGGGCTGTCAAAGGGGTCTGTGTTTTACTTTATTATTATCTTATTATTTTTTTGGTAGCAGAACCAGGACCACGACTGCAAGGGGTTAACTTGCAGACAGTCTGGTTAACTCCAGTTGGTGTTAATGCTGATTCCCCATCCTTTCTCTCTCCAGAAACTGTAGTTGAGGCTTGTTCCATACCTTCCACATCAGAGCTTGTAGCTCCATTTAATTATGTGTCCCATGTATTGAGGGACAGCATCTCACATTCCGAGTATCCAATGTGCCCCATATTTCAATGAGTGACAGAAGATTGTGAGGCATGGCTTGTCATGAAGCTAAGTTCACAGAATCCGCTGGAAGCCTTGGGAGGTCCAGTGCCTCGCTGAAAGTCGCACAGTTAACCAGGAGTACTGGTGGGATTCGAACCTAAAACCCCCACAGTCATTGACTCCAGGTTCACCATTTTTGCACTAGAAACTGCATGGTGTCCCAGCAATACTAGTGACTCTCTTTTAATTAAATGTATAGGACTTGTTTTTGGATGTTTTGGGGGGAATTATTTACCCTGACTAGCCCAGCTCAGCATATCTCTCAACTGTCACACATTAAAAGTTACAGCAGTTATTTTACCTCTCAGAAACCCTCTGTCCCACATAGAGAAGGCAATATTCCACATTGCTCAATGAGATTTTAAAGCATAAATTCATAATAATCTATGATATGCTGTAATCAGCAAACATTATACTCAGTTCGTAAAATGCAGATTAAGTTGGAGGGGGCAGATAGGAAATCTCACTTTTAAGAAGTCAGGCAACATTTTCTCTGGCTATTGTACTTGTATCTGTTATTTTTTCAAAGACAGCTCGGTGTGCATTAAAAAGAGGTCTACAAAAGCAGTAGCAGCAGCTGACAAACAAAGGACATCTTATAGTCTTCATTTCTAAGATGATCTGACAAGCCAGCAGCAGAGCTGGGACCAGAGCTGCAAAGGGTTAACTGCAGACAAGGGCAACAGACAGCTCAAGTTACAGCTGCCAGGAATGCTGCTAGCTCTGTAGTGGGCACATTCTCTTTCACACTATGCTTTTTCAAGAGCAGATTTCTTTACAAAACAGCCCTCGTCTTTAGAAAACACTTATACTGTGAAAATCAGTGAAGTTAGCAATATCCATAAAACTGTTTGTCCTATATACCCCCAACATGATTCAGAGCAATTACTGCCAAAGCTGTGTTTCTGTGTTGATCTGAGAAGTTTGAACCTCATTCCTTGCTGGGAAACACTGACTAACAGAGAAAAAAAATAGTGCAGTAAACATGACTGCTGAGCAGAGGGATTGCTATAAAACTCCAATTTTAAGAAGTCCATTAAAAATCTGCTAAACTCCATTTTTCTATGTGATTGTAAATTGTCTGCAGAGCTCCACCCTGCACCCATAGAAAAGGAATGAGAAACGAGTGTGTCTGTTTCTGATTTGTATTAGAGTGTCTACAAGACTGTGTCACATGTCCTGAAATCATCATTTGTTCCACTCATTCACATCATCACTGGCATGTTGACAAGCGGTCAGGCTACTGATTATGTGGCAGTGACTGCCCACTGGGTCAGTTTCCTCTCTTCATTCCCCTCCTCTTCCTCTGAGTTAAATGCCAGCAGCATTAATAGTAACTGCAAAGCACCAGGGCCCCCCAACCTCTGCACAAAAGCAGCTTTATGTATTGCTGGTTTTGACAGTGACCATTGTGCAGTACACTTGTTACACTTCCTTCAGCAGAAGTTTGAGGAGTGGCTAACACCACACCAATTAACACCATGTCTTATAGTAACAAATAATGCAAAGAATATTGTGAAGGCAACTGACAATGGTGATCATACCTAAGTTCTGCATTTTTCTCACTATATAAATCTGGTAGTTCAGGGATTCCTAGATGAGGAAGGCACCACTGTGCAGACATGTGTATGTTTGGCCAAAAATGTTTGTGGCTATTTTAGCCATTCTGTAAAGGTATGTAAGCTGTTGCATAGCATTTAGCAGCAGAACCACCTACCCTTCAACTTCCTGAAACACGATGTGGCAACACAATGGAACTCTACCTATTACATGATGGAACAGCTGCTAGAACTACAGAAGGCTATCCATCAGTATACTGTTGAGCACGGTATCGGCAGAGGAGATGTCAACATCAGTTCAAATTAGTGGCACCTGATGGAGACCCTCTGCACTGTGCTGAATCCCTTTGAGAAGGCCACAAGGTGGTAAATGCTGATGCAGGTGGTCTAAGCCAGGTACTCCACCTATTTGCCCTTATTAACCTGCAACTTCTTCATATGAAAACTCAGTATAAGGAAAAGGAGGGTACCTCTGCTGTCAACCTCATAGTAAGGATAAGATCATGTTTCTGGAATGACGAAAGCGTTTCAAAGATGCGAACAGATGACCACTACAGCTTAGCCACTCTCTTGGACCCTCAGTTCAGACACAATAGAGACATCCTTTGATGCCAAGAATGTGGTATGGATCAGCAGTCCTATAAAGCCTGGATTATCCATCTGATCTCTGTATATCTGGCACAAAACATGAACGAGAACACAAACAGAGCAGAACAACAACACTCATCAATTGCACTGACAGTGCAGGTGGAGGAGAGGGAGGACCCCCTTGTGTTTCTACTGCTACTGCTGAATGTCACAGGATCTCATTTTTGTCTCCAAATCAGCTACTACCACCACTGCTGCTGCTGCTGCTGCTTCTCCTACTACATCCCCCAGAAAGACAGCTATTGATGACAAATCACTATGGGAATGACTGTCTTGATGATGGCTTAATGAAAAAGTATGGAACATCACTTCTGACACAGTGGTGCCTGATGTGCCAGCTAACAAAATGGTGCAGGATTACCTGGATGAGAATGTGCCACTAGCAGGAGATGAGCCTCTGTTGGACTGGTACAAAAAAAAAGACCATTTGGCCCTGTTTGACACAGGTAGGTGCTGATTGCTTCAGCTGCCCACCTGTAAGTACATACTCAGGCAGTTTTCAGTGCTGCATGCATTATTGTTACCAACAGGACCTGTCCCATTTTTGAAACTCTGTTTTGCCATGGTTTATGGAGGATGACTCTTCTACACTTACAGCTGGGCCACCAGAGGATGATGAGGTGGATGGGGAGGCTTCTGTGTCCATTAGTTTGTTTTTTTCTTTTTAACCAGTAGCTTTGCGTCTTGCTGGCCTCCACACACACACATACACACACACACACTGTGTAGGATGCTGCATTGTTGTTTCTTCACTTGAACCTTTAGTTTCGACTCTTATATGTGCTCCTCCAGCCCCTGAGCATATCTAAAGAGTCAAAAGGTTCTATGCTTAACCATATGTAAAAAATGTCCACTTGGGGCTGAATGTGTTTATGACTGAATTTTTGACAGACCTACACAGGCTGCGTACATAATTTTTGGGGCAACATTGCCCATGAAGAGTTTACAACACTGATTCATGGTAGAACCGGACACACTGTCCATGTGTGGTACTGTCCCAATGGATGCACAATTTTTGGAACCACTAGCTCACAGTGTGGAATGCTGCACTGTTGTCTTCAGTCAGTCTTTAATGTTTGGTGAATTTTTGACAGGCCTACACAGGCCAAATAAATAATTTGCGGGCCACTGTTGTCCATTTGAAATCATGGCAGAACCAGACAACTTTTCCATGTGTGCCACCATCCCAATGGGTTGTGCAGTTTCTGGAACCAGTAGCTCACACTGTGGGATGCCACACTGTTACCTTCAGTCTGTCTATAATGTTTGGTGAACTTTTGACAGGGCTACACAGGCCGCATAGACAATTATTTTTTGGGGGGGCAACATTGCCCATGAAACCGATGAGTACAACACTGATCCATGGCAGAACCAGACACACTGGCCATGTGTGGTACTGCCCCAATGGGCACACACATTTTGGAATTAGTAGCTCACACTCTGAGATTCTATACTGATATTTTGTGTGCACACATACAGACCTTGCAATTACAAACATTGTATTTTTTATTTGAGCATTGTTACTTGGTCACATACTCTTGTTTATTACTACTAGCATTGTCCATGCTTGGCACTGACTGAATGGACACAATTTCTGGAGCCAATACCCCTCAGTGTAGCTCACTGCATCATCCTGCTGTTTTGGGTGCTTCGGCAGCCCAGTCATTTATGATACTCAGTTTATTCATTCTATCTCAGAGTTTTTAATGGTCGAACCAAAGCAAACTAGTTCACCCTTAAGAGAACTTTGTCAAACTTTATGTGGTTTGATGGTCAAAGTTTGCCAGGTCAAAGTCTGGGAGATTTGCACAGCTCTAAGTTTAAATTTACAGGGTCTACGATCTCTCTGTTTACTTACTTGCACAATTTTGTAACAATTTTAACACAGCTTGGCTGGCGGCTGCTTATAACTCAGCTGCCCTTGGAGCCAGTGACTTGATTATTCAGATTCACACCCCTTGTTGAAGAGAAAAAGGGCCTTTTAAACACTTTGACATTCTACTTTGCTGTTCTAAAGTTATAGACATGGTGGCCATAATGGAGTAGTGGTGCTTGGATTACCATGACTGGGACATTGCCTTACCTGACTACTCTCTGTACAGGATAGACAGGGCAGGGAGGCAGGGTTGCACTAGATCTGAGGGAGGGAATCAAAGCCATGGAGGTACAGGGTTATCTGGAGGAAAAGGAAGCGCTGGGGTGCTGTGGGACATCCTGAAGACAGGCTCTAAGGCAACTATCTGTACCGGGGTAGTATACAGGCCTTCGGCACAGGGAGAGGAGTTGGATAAGGCATTTGGAAAAGCATTATCAGCATGGCAAGTCAGTGGGAGGTGCTGCTAATTGGTAACTTCAATCTGTCTGAGTGGAGTCCTGCAGCTGCAGCAGCAGCTTTGGCAAGGAGCAGCACCATATTTGACTCCCAACATGGGGCTTTTTCTTAGGCAGCTAGTCAAAGAACCCACTAGGGATTGAGCATTGTTGGACCTGGTGCTTACAGACAGGGACAGCATTACAGACATCACAGCGGGTAGTACCATAGCTATCAGTGATCACTGCACAGTGTGTGTTAACACAAAGACAGGAGCAGAGTCAAACCACACTAGGATGATGGTTCTGGACTTTAGGAGGGTGAATTTTAAAGAATTGTGAGACTGACTCAGAAACAGTATCATAGAGGATTATCAAAGAGGGCATAATTAAGACAGCCAGCCTCTGTATGAAGGAAATGAGTAAAAGCAGAAGGAAAATGAGCCATAGAAACATACAGTAGGCTTTGATGTCAGATAAGGACCGCTTGGCCCACCTGGTCTGCCCATTTCCCTACCTACAGGATAAGCTGCAGATCCTTGTTAGCCAACAGCCTATTTCTTCCTACCCCCAACAAGAATTGCCTTATGTCTGTCCCATGCATTCTCGAATTCTCCCACAGTTTTAGACCCCACAACCTCCTCAGGAAGGTGGCTCCATGTGTATACCACCCTCTCTGTTAAAAAATACTTCTTCACATTGTCTCTGAGCTGTCCCTCCTCTAGTTTCAGATTGTGTCCCCTGGTTCTTGCACATCTCTTTTTCTGAAAGATGCTACCCTCTTGGACTTTGTTGATTTCATTGGGGTACTTAAAAGTTTCTATCATGTCCTCCTTCTCCCTCCTTTCCTCAAGTTCCTTTAGTCTCTCCTCATATGGCTTGTGTTGCAGACCCCATACCAATTTAGTTGACCTCCTCTGGACTGCCTCCATCCTGTCTATGTCCTTGCGGAGATGGGGTCTCCAGCACCGGATGCAGTACTCCAGATGGGGTCTCACCAACTGTCTGTACAGAGGAATAACAAAGTCCTGTTTTCTGCTGGTAATGCATCTCCCTATACATCCCAGTATCTCCCCAGACCTCCCTACTGCCTTCTCACATTGCTTGCTAACCTTAAGGTCATCTGATATGATTACCCCAGGTCCCTTTCCATTTTTGTTGTTGTTACTACCTCCCCCCACCATGTGTACTCTTCCTCTGGGTTTTTGTTTCCCAGGTGCATTATTTTGCACTTCTTTGCATTGAATCCAAGCTGCCATACTTCTGACCATTTCTCCAACCTTACCAAGTCCCTTCTCATCCTTTCCACCCCCCTTGTGTATCAACCCTGTTGCAGATCTCTGTGTCATTTGCAAAGAGGCATACTTTTCTTTCCAGTCCCTCTGCAATGCCACTTATAAAGACATTAAAAAGGACTAGACCCAGTACTGAACCCTGCGATATCCACTAATAACACCCCTTTCTTCAGAGTGGACTCCATTTACTATTACCTTTTGTGTCCTGTTGTCCAGTCAATGTTTTACCCAGGCTACCACCCTGGGACCCACTCACAGGCTGGCTAATTTGTTTATTAATCTTTTGTGTGGGACTGTGTCAAATGCCTTGCCAAAGTCTAGGTATGTCATGTCCATAGCCCCTCCCTGGTCTACTACTTTGGTCACCCAGTCAAGTAAATTGATTAGCTTCTTCTGACATGTCCTTCCCACTGTGAATCCATGCTGCCTTGGGTCCTGTGCCCCACTGGTCTCTAGGTACTCAACAATTCTTTCCTTCAGAAGTGATTTCATCATTTTCCCTACCACAGAGGTCAAACTGACAGGTCTGTAGTTTCCTGCCTCTGTCTTGCTCCCACTTTTGTGAAGGGAAATCACATCTGCCCTCCTCCAGTCCTCAGGTACCACATCATCCTCCCATGATTTGTTAAAAAGGGAAGTCAGTGATGTCACTAGTTTTCCCCTTAATTCTTTTAGAATTCTGGGGTGAATCCCGTCAGGCCCCATTACTTTGTCCACCTTCAGTTTTAGGAGTTCTTTCAGAACCCTTTCTTCTGTGAAAGGACTGGGATGACCCCCTATCCAGAGTTTTTCTATTAATTGGATTAGGTCCCCCCCCTCCACGTTTGTGAATCCTGAGCAGAAGTATTCATTCAGTATCCCTTGCTTTTCACTGCCCCCTCTGCCCACCCACCATCCCCTTTATTCAGCCTCACTATCCCTCCCTTTGTCTTTCTATGCTCCCTAATATACCTATAAAAGGTTTTATCCCCCTTCTTAATTGAGTTGGCTATCTTTTCCTCAGTTTGGGCTTTTGCTATTCTGACTGCTTTCCTTGCTTCCTTCTGCCTTAACTGGTACAGTTCTCTGTCCTGCTCCTTCTGTGTTTCCTTATACTTCTTAAATGTTATCTTTTTCTCCCTAATCTTCCCTGCCACCTCTTTTGAGAACCATAGTGGCTTTTTCTTTCATTTTGATTTATTTGCTTCACATAAAAGCTTGTTGCCTCTGTGATGGCAGTTTTGATGTTTCCCCATTGTTGCTCCACCCCTCCTTCTTGCCTGTTGGCTAGTGCTTTTCTGAAGTACTCTCCGATTTTGACAAAGTCAGCCCTCCTGATCCAGTACCCTCACTTTTGTAAGGCTTGACTCTGCAGCTGAGTTTAACATGAACCACACTGTTTGGTGGTCACTTGTTCCCAGATGGCTGCCCACTTTTATATCTGAGATCCTTCCTCTGTCCCCATTTGAGAGTACCAGGTCTAAGATTGCTCCCTCTTGAGGGAGTTCCAAAACTATCTGTCTGATACATGCCCCCTGTAGGGCATCAAGAATGGCCCTGCTCTTGGATGTGGCTGCAGCAAAGGTGCTCAAGTTAATATCTGGCATATTCAGGTCCCCCATCAACAATATCTCCTCTTTCTCTGCCATTCTTAGGATGCCTGCTATCATATCCTTATCCATTTCCTCCCCTAAGATGTGGTCTGTATACAACCCCTGTGTGGATTATAATGCCATTTCCAGTCTCCAGGGTGACCCGCAGTGCCTCCTCTCCTCCCTGTTTACTTGTTTGTTCCATTGCTTTTATCACTTCCCTTATGTAGAGAGCTACTCCTCCCCCCTCCTCTTCTACCCTCCCTGTCTCTCCTGTAGATTGTGTACCCTGGTATGTTTACATCTCAGTCATAGTTCTCTGTGTACCATGTTTCTGTGACTGCCATGATATCCAGCCATCCATCTTCCATCAAGGCCACCAGTTCAGGGAGCTTGTTGCCCAGACTACTGGCATCAGAACTCATTACCCTCAATTGTTTTATGGCTTTACCTCTTTTTTCCCCACCCCTGTCCTTGCTGCCATTGTCTTTTTCTCCATGTACCCCTGCCTTCCCCCATTGACATTTCTATCTTGGTGTTTACCTCACTAACTACCGTAGGGGCTAGGATTTCCCTGCTCCTTTCCAGTGCATCCCCCATTGGCTAGTTTAAATGCTTGCCAGTTAAGTATTTAAACCTATCACCTAGAATCCTGGTTCCCCTCCTGAACAGATGCAGACCATCGCGCCAGTATAGGCCTGCATCACTACAGGTGGACCCCAAGTCCCCAATGAAGCCAAATCCCTGAGCTCCGCACCAGTTTTTCAACCACTGATTGAATCCCATGGTGTGGAGCACCCTAGCCTCACCCATGCCATAGACAGGCAGCACCTCTGAGCAGGCTACTGTGCGTGCTACTTTCCTAAGACCCCTCCCCAACTCCACAAACTCCTCCTGCACTGTTCTGATTCCTTTCCCAACCAGTCATTTGTCCCTAGGTGGACAATGACATGCAGCTCCCTCCACTGTGCAGCTGCTCTTGTGATCCTGAGGATTTGCGCCATGTCCCTCCAAGCCATGGCACCTGGCAGGCACCTTACCTCCCTCTCCCCTCCCTCCCCAGTTCTATCCTCCTAACAATGGAGTCCCCCACCAGGAGCTGTTTTCTTACCCTGTTGGGTCCCATGCCACCCTCCTATAGGTCTCCTTTGTGGAGGTTTCCAACATCCGCCTTGGTCTCCACTGTGGGTGCCTCTACAGAGGAACCACACTCTGCCAGAATTTGCATACGAGTTGTGGAGAGGTATGACTGGAGCAATAAGCCTCTGTTTCACCACCCTCACCCTCCCTGATCCCACTGTGGTCCAACTGCTCCTCTTTCTTGGCAACCTCTAAGGCAGCAGTGGTGGCCCTGGTGGTCCCTGTGGGAGAGGAGGTCCCCCAAATCCTGGCAAAAACAGCCTAGAGATGAGCAGCCTCCTCCCTCAGCCCAGAGAGGTGCCTACAGATGGGACAATGCCACATCCTCCAGAATGTCTCCTGGAAAACTGCTGCTCCACAGCCACTGCACTGCACCACTCCCATCATGTCTTATTTCTGGCCCCTTAACTGTTGTTTTGTATACTTACTCTTTCCTCTGTTAACTTATTTGTTTATTTATTTTTTAAAATACAATTTTTTTTCTCCTTACTTTCCTACTGCATCTGCACCCTTAAAGCTCCTGATCTTCCTGTTTTGAGACAGAAAGTTCCTATATTTCTCAGTAGTCTGCTTACTTGCTCAGAGTCAGACCTCCAGCAGCTGGGGGAGGGAAGGGGTGGAGAGCTAGTCTTTTCCTTCTAGGATGGTGAGTCTTTTGTGGCTCTGTGATCACTCCCTTCCTGTTCCCAAACAGGAAGTTCCTGTTGTCAGGCAAATCCTGTGCCTACAAAAGTAGAACTGTCTGGGGGGGGGGGGTGGAGGGAAGGAGGGCAGTATAGTCCCAGTAGAGAAGTACAGTTCCAACAGCACCTCCTTCCTTTTGCCATTCTGTGCCTGAAGCTATCTAGGGCAGTTTTTAAATCCAAAACACCTGGCTTCCTTCTGGCTAAGCCACTCCTCCTAATTCACAGCTTCCTTCTACACTACACTTAGATAACTGTACTGGTAACAATTCACTTCAGCCAACTCAGACAAACACTCTAACTATTTTTGTTTGTTTGTTTTTACCATAAATTGAAAGTTCCAGTAGTAGAGTTCTAGTTCTTTAGTCCCAGTGGAAAAGTATAGTTCTAACAGCACCTCCTTCCTGTTGCTGTTTTCATTGTGGTTCTCCCAGGAAATGGCCAAGGTGGTGAATGAAAAAAAAGTGGCATTCAGGAGGTATAGGGAAACACAGAGGGAAGAGGACAGAGAGCTATAACAAGTAAAACAGAGGGAAGCAAGTAAGGCAGTGAGGGGAGAAATGGCACAGACAGAGGAAAGGATAGCCAAAAGGTAGATAAGGGAATAAGACTTTCTTCAGATATATACTGTAAGTGAGAAGAAAGAAATTACTCACCGTATTAATGATATTCCTTCTAGTGGGTCCAGTACTGATCCAATACAAAAAAAAGAACCTGCCTCATCTCCGTGCTGAGATGTTGCCTCAAAGAATTGGAATAGTGCTGTGGAATTATAAATCAATTAAAATGTTGCTCTGCTCTGATGTCCCTTCTAGTGCTCTAACATCAGATTTATGCTGAAGAGCAGAAGGGAACAAAGCTATCTTGTCTAACCTACAATGCTTATAATAAAGCTAACTAGAAAAAATCAGCAGACATACTGAATTTTTTCAAGTGAACGTATACAAAAAATTTTAAAACAACTATTCAGATTATGAATTGTGTAAAACATATTGAAATGTTTAGGCAGAAAAACAGTATTTAAACTATATTCAGATAGGAACCTTTTTCTGATTAAGCTGTAGAAGGGGAGATATGAATGGGATTGTATTTGCTCACTACTGGACCCATTAGAAGAAATATCATTACTATAGTGAGTAACTTATTTCTTCTAATAGCATGAGTCCAGTAGTGATGTCATACAAAAAACATCCTTGCAAGGCTCAGATGTTTGGAACTAATTTAGGAAAAAATATTCTGTAAGACTGTCCAGACAGTAGTGCTTTATGAAAGTGTGTACAGTATTCCATGTAGCTGCTTTACAGATGTCTGCCAAAGGGATGACCATTGAGGCTGCTACTAAGGCTGCAGTGCCGTTTGTGGAATGTGCTATAAGAATTGTGCCTGTGTGGGAGGGGGGCTACTTGCCTTCTTTTTCATAACAGAATTGAATGCTATAACCCAGTCTTCCTTGTTGCAGGCTTGCCCTTACTAATATCCCCCATATCAAACAGTTGGCTGCTGCCACTCTTGATGTCTTTAGTTCTGTCAAGCTACCATGTTGTAGCAATGAGCTTTCTTGACATCCAAACAGTGCAATTATAGTGCCCCAAAGTTGGGGCACCACAGTAAAATTTAAAAGCAATACACCTACAGGTGTTACAGGTGCCCAGGGTGCCTGTTGCATGTGTGGGCAGCAGGGTACACCTACATAGGGGCCCCTTAAACGTTAATTCCCCTCCTTGTAAGTCGGAAACAGTGGTAAAAGAATAGAGAAATGTGCCCTGTGCACTAAAAACACTGTCAAAAATAGATTTTGTTGCAGCTGTAGAAACAATGGCCTGGATGGAATGTTGTGCTGAGCTGCTTGTGCACAGCATTCCACTCCAGCCATTCCAGAACTAGAAGGATTTAGTTTTAAAATTGCAGTTCAGTTTGTCAGTTCCTGGGCAGCAGTTGAGGAGAGAGGACATAGTAAGTCAAAAGGACTAGAAAAGGGCTTACCTGGGGTTTGAAGCCATCTCTGAGGACTTAGCTGAGTGCCTGCTCTGCCTCCACTGCCTGAAGACTCTTCCTGCTGCTATGTATCACGGTCGGTGGTGCCATCGGGGCACCACGAAGAAGTGAAGCTCTGATTCGGTCCGCGGTGCCATCAGGCACCAGAAAAGTGGAGAAAGTCACGCTGTGCTGCCGTTGGGCTGTGAGCCCTGCTCGATTATTTATTTTATTAAATTTTAAAAGTTTTCTCTGTCCCTCATTGGCGGCTGTTTCCAGAGCCGAATCGCCGGTTCATCAGTCGGCCTTCCAGAGGCCCCTAGATGGCCGCTGCATCGCCTGTTCACCCTCCCACTGCCCGAACACCTCCTACCTCCTGATCTGCCTTCAGAACCCAGAAGGAGTGGTGTGTCAGCGGCAGCCCTTGCTTTGTGCTGACCGCCCAACAGAAGAAAAGAGATTGGGCTGGATATTCAAACTGCGCCCAAAAAGTGCACAACAGCAGGAGCAAGCGCAAGTCACTTGCACACATACTTGTCAGGCGCAATATTCAAACATGGAGCAAGCCAAATTGGCAACAAGCCAGCGTCTGAATATCGCAGACAACTCGCGCTATAGCGCAACCAGAAGGGAAGCTGAGCAGAGACGATGCGCGCGCGCAACAAGGGCTGCCCAACTGAGCAGCCCAGAGGTGCCATAGCACAAGCAGGGAGCCCCCCAGCAGCAGAGCAATGGAACTGCACAACCAGGGAGGTAGGTAGGCAGGGGCCCACCACCCATGCCACAGATGGGCACAGGAACACACTGCAGAACCAACAATGTACCCCCACACCCCAAGCACAGCATAACTGGGGGAGGGATGGAACAGCCATCGGACCATGGGGACAAACAAACAAAGCACAGCTGGGCCATGGTGCCCCAGCACACCCACTGGCAAGCTGAGACTGCCACACAAGGAGGGCGGACCACCCCATGGCACAGCAGCCCCCACGTGCACAGCACACCCTGCACTGTGACCCCAAGACAGCCCCCATGAGCAGTGACCACCACTGCGGGAATCCCCATGCATACCACCACTCCCCCACTGCCACACTGCAACCTCGTATCACAGAACCATACAAGCCAGACCCACCATGAGCCACAGCAGCCTGCACAGACACCCACAGTGGTGTGTGGAGCATGCAGCACACTGGATGCAACACAGTGCAGGGCAAACACATACCCATACCCATGGGGACACTAACACAGGGACGAGTAGTGTGGCAGCAAGCCCCAGTGTGGCCCCATGAAACTGTGCACACACAGCCTGCAGTACCATGGCACAGGGGTGACAACCACCCTGTGCTTGAACTGTGGCCCTGTACGCCACCAGCAGATGCCTGGATCACAAGTCACAGAAAGTGGTGCACAGCCCCTGCAATACACACAAGCCGCAGCATGGAGGTGGAACAGCAACTGCGGAGGCCATAGTGTCACCCGAGGCAAACATGCACCACACCATTGACAGGAGGCAACCCAGCATGGTGATGGTCACAGTGGATGACCTGCAGGGACAGCCACCACTGACAAGGCAGCAGACCTCGCAGACCACAGACATGCAAGGGTGTCAGCTGCACAGGCCAAGGATGGGTTGACAGGGGCACAATGGACACAGAGCAGGCACCATGGACCACTGCACACAGTAGCAATGCACAGGAACAACACACACACCACAAATACGACTGATGGCCACTCCACACCAGAGACACTTCCCACGCACACACACACACATACCCATGACTGAACCACCCCAGATGCCATGCACACCACTGCAACTGAGCACCTATAGCCAGCTGCAAATCAGAGACCACCACAGTATTCATATCAAAATAACTGTATTCCAAAAATATAACAACAACAACTATTTACAATTATGTACAAACATGGGGTGGAGGGACAGGAACAAGGTGGGGGTGGGTAAGGGGCAGGGGTGAACATATGGGAGAAGGAAGGCGGGGTGTGAGGGCTGGTCAAAGGGGGGAGGTTGTCTCTCTTCACTGGTGGCCAGCCTGGTCCTCTGCTGCCTGGGGCTGTTGTCTGGGTCGCCTCCTCCTCCTCACGCCATGCTGCTGCAGATCCCGCAGGATGGCAAGGGACTCTTGCGCCACCCGCACAAGGTCCTGGATGGACCGCTGCATTCTCAGGAGTATCCGCACACCTAGGACAAGGGATCAGAGTCAATGGGTGTGACTGTCCATCCCCCTGCAGCCCACCCAGTATGCATGGCAGACAGCCATGTGCCATGCTCCTGTGATGGTGTGCGCCCACCCACAGTGACCGTGTCCACAAGACATGCCCAACCAGGCAGCAACAGCCATGTGTACCACTGCACACACCCACCGCCCATGTCCAGCACAGCACAACCAAAGCCGTACAGTAACATGGCTATGTGGTGAGCAGGCAGTGCCACAGCCATGTGCCCAGTGCACGCATGGACCACCATTGACGCACTCCCAGACATGCAGTGGCACTGGACAGTGCTGACTGTCACATGTCATGTGCATGGCAGTGGTGTCCATGGATGGTGGCCATGCCCTGCTTTCCACCCTGTCACACAGCATGCAATAGCAATCATGGTGTCATGGCACTCACCCTCATCGGGATGCTGCTGGCGTTGTGGTTGTTCACCGCCATGATCCGGTCCTGCAGCCACCACCCTCTGCTGCTGATCCAAATTCCTCCTCCGCTCAGCCACGCCTGTGGGAGACAAAAGGAGAGAAACACATCAGTACAAACCCAAAGAATATTCCCCCCGCCCCAATGTGTGTGCCCACCCACCAGCCAGACCCACCCATCCCATACCCTGTAAACACCGCCACAGCCAACCTTAGACCATCTCTCCCCTATGTGCTGGACACATGAGACAGTGTTACCCATATGGACCATACAAGTGTGTAGATGTATCACCCACTTGGACGAGGCACCACGCCCATCCTGGCATGTGACCGCAGACGTGCCAGTAGCTCCGGCTCCCTCCGTCTCAGGTCCCCATACCGGTGCCTGCACTGTTCGGCCATTCTCCTGTGGCCAGTGGCCGCCTCCAGGTCAGTGGCCACCTCTTCCCAGACCTGGGTCCTGGCCCTGTCCAGTGGCACCTCACCAAACAGTGGGCCATAGTGGCTCCACAGTGGCCACAAGGTTGGCCAGCTCAAGGGCATCCCACTGAGGGCTCTCCTGCGTGCCATCTCTAATGCTATAGTAGACAATATGGCGCTCTGCAGCGCGCAGCCTGCGTGGAAGTGCTGTGCGGTACGCCTACCATTCCCTATCGCGTTGTCGGCACAGCGCTGCCATTCTATCGCGCTGTCACGCGAACAGCGATAGATCGCACACATGCCAGATGTACAGCGCCAGGGGCAAAGGTCAGGCACAAGGTCAGGATCAGTGGCGTAAGGCCACGACAGTGCCATCGGACGCCTACACGCTCCCGCGCGAATGGTCACCTGCGTGCCAGTGCCACAGTGGACTATTGCGCAGTTGTGCCACAGCGCCATTTGGTTCCCAGCGCTGTAGCGCCACTGGCACAATGGTGGCCATGTCCTGAATTGCTGATCGCGCACAGCATGTCATCAGCGCAGATGCCTGCGTAAGCCACCTGGGCATGCGCAATGTGGTGTACTACACAGTCACGGAAATGCACCATTGGCTCAGCCGGCTCAACCATATTACGCAAAGCGCAACAGCGCGATATTCAGCCGACACATGCAAATCATCTGATCAGCCATTCAAAGGCGCAGTGGCACGATTTGCATCTCATTACAGTTGCTCCACTCCTAATTTGCATGCATTACGCTATAAATGTGCGACATTGGGCTGCGCTGGCCAGATTCGGTTACTGCAGGTGAGAGGTGGGTTGCATGCTGTGTGATGTTCTGGACAATGGTCATGGGATAACGCTGTAGACTGCACAGTGGCAGGTGTCCACTTCCACCCATGCAGACCGACATGACCGAGCAGAGCCAAGGTGAGGGTGAGGATGGTGGGCGGAGGAGGAGGCCCAACTTCACACGGCGGAGACAGAGGCCCTCTTCCAGACCTACCTGGAGGACAAGCCACTACTGAGTGAACGGCGGGGCACCCCTCAGGCCCATGTGGCTGCATGGGAGGGGGTAGCTCGGGCAGTGAACCTGCACAGAAGCCACCAGCGCTCCGTGCAGGAATGCAAAAAGAAGATGGGAACAGACTGCAGGAGGGTGAAGGAGAAGGTGGCAGCCCTCAGGGCGGCACGTGCTGACACAGGCGGGGGCCAGCCAGCGGTGGCGGAGCTGACCCCGGCTGAGGACCGACTGGCTGCATCAATGCGGTGGAGTGCTATTGAGGGCGTACCAGGAGGTGGATTCCAGACAGGTGGAAGCCCATCACTGCACGGTATGACATGGTGGTGGTGTTGGGGGAGGTTGTTCACATGCACTCACATGTCCTCACTTTCTGTTACAGATCCTGTTCGTCTTCGGGGGATGGTGATGGTGGGTCCAGGCAGTGAGGAAGACCTGCCGGAGTTAGAGGAGGGTCCATCCACCTTCTCGCCAGCCAGCATGCACTGCACCAGCATGCACGCCTGGCTGCCAACTCTGTTGTCGGTGAGTCAGGTGGGGGTGACAGCCTGTGTCTCAGCAGTCTGGCATGCAAGCATGCCAGCACGCTGCGACGGTCGGCGTATGTACCTGCACCATTGATGATGCAAGGACTGCAATGGGTGATCAGTGTGTCCCATGATGGACACACAGCAGGCCAGGACGTGCCCCTGGGCCTAGCTGGTTCCAATGTGTGTGCCAGCATGTCGGCACAGTCCCAGGCTGTGCCTGTCAGCACTGGTGGGGCAGCACCGGTGGCTGTGCAGGTGTCTGGCACTGTTAAGGCCACAGCAGTGGAACGAGTGGTCTCTGGGGCACAGCGGTTGGAGGGGCAGCAGCAGCAGTCACCCACCAGGTCTGGGGGTACAGTGTCCAGCGGTGGCACATGCCCACTGCCCTTTGATATGCCCATTCCTGGTCCTGGTGAACAGCGCCCACCCTCAAGGGGTGTTGAGCATCAGGACCTTCCATATCCTGGGGGACAGGATGCCATTGTGGCACAGTACCCATTTGAAAAACACACCCGCCTGCTGCGGGAATCAGTACAGCAGCAAAGGCGGGTTGCAACGTCCATGGAGGCACTGTGCGTGGCTGTGGAGCGGCACAGCAGGGACTGTGCTCTGATCCTTGCAGAGATGGTCCATATGCGGATGGATGTGACCGCCACCATTGACAGGCAGACCCAGGCATTGGTCGCTGTCGTGGCTGCATTGGGCACACAAGCAGGTGCCCCTGTACTGCGCACCCCACACAGTACGCTCTCCACTCCCCATTCCCGGCGTCGTGCGACACCCAGCTTTTCGACACCGGGTTCTGCTGTGGGCATCCCAAGCACCCCTGGTGCAGGTATGTTTGGCATACTACAGACCCCAGTGAGGACAAGGTCGTGATCGCGCAGTGGGACCCCTGGTGGTCCATCGGCGCCACCCCATGTGGCCCCTGCTCAGCCTGCCAGTGCTGTTGGGTCATGGCGGGGCCACCCATGCATCCACTGTGGCCGTGGAACAGTGCAACATGACTGACCTGTCTCCCAGTGCGGGCCCTGTCTGGTGCTGCCCTGTGTGCAATGTGCGTCATGGTGGGCAGTGCACTGGTGGGTGCCCTGCCCATCACGCTGACACACGGACCACCTGCACACCATCCCGACTGCTGTCCACAGGTGCGTGTGCATGATGATGCCTGCATTGTACTGTACACCAAGGTGCAAGGGTGTCCAGCATCTGACACACGAACTTGGACAGTACAGGTGGTGGGTGTGGTCTGTGGATCTGTGTGTTTGCCATGTCTGTTCCTGCTCTGCTGTGCACCTTCCCATGTACGCTTTGTGCCTGGTGTGTGTGTGTGTGTGTCCATATGACTGTTCACCCCTCCCTGATGGTGTGTTAGTGTGCCTGGTCCCTTCCACTCCCCTTGCCGTCATGCACCCCTGGTGTGTTAATCTGTGTGCCTGTGGGTTGCACCAGGAAAGTGTTGGTTGCACATGGCCCCTTGACTTACCTGTGTCATGCATAATTCTCCTCCGTGATGGTGTCCCGGTGCAGCTGGGCCTGCCGGATCAGTCGGGGGTCCCGCCATCCAAGGGGGGGCTGCTCATCACCATCATCACCGGCGCCGCTGGCGTCCCCATCGCTGTCCCCCTCCTCGACCTGAATGGCTATCCCACAGTCTTTGGCCATGTTGTGCAGGATACAACAGGCCAGGAATATCCCACAGGCCTTTGAGGGGCTGTACTGTAGGGCACCGCCGGAGGTGTCTAGGCATCGGAAGCGTGCCTTGAACATCCCAAACACCCGCTCAATGATGTTGCATGTGGCGGCATGCGCCTCATTATATCGTTGCTGCGATGGGGTCATGGGGCACCGGTATGGTGTGAGCAGCCAGGGACGGAGTGGGTATCCGCTGTCACCTGTGTGGAGATGGTGGAGATGAGTATCATGTTCAGGTAAATATTGCCAATATCCCTGTGTGCCACTACCATAGCACCTGTGGCATTCCCACCCTTGCCCCACGTTTGCAATTCCTACATGTGTACTCACCCACTAGATGGCCTGTGGGGATGTCCCCACTCTCGAATCGATGGCACAGTGCGGACTGATACCATATGAAGGCATTATGTGCTCTGCCAGAGTGTGTGGCACAGACATTGATTATGCGCCCAGTGGCATCACACACCACCTGGCAGTTGACACTGGAATAGCCCTTCCTGTTCCTATATGCAGCCCCATCAGGGCCAGGTGGCTTGCGAATGGCCACATGGGTGCAGTCTAGCCCCTAGCACGCCAGGCATACGTGCTACCCTGTGGAACTCCTGCATGTTTGCTGTATGCTCTGCCACGGTGCTGGGGAAATGGATGTGCTCCGCAGCATGTGGCAGCAGTGCGCTGAGGAATTGGGTGAGGATGCATGACGTGGCCGACTGTGTGATGCCTGTGGTGTCCCCTGTCGGCCTCTGGAAGGTGCTCGTGGCGAGCAGGCACATGCAGGCTGTCACCTTGGTCTCCACCAACAGAGCGTGACTCCGTCGTGAGGGTGCCTGCATCACATCACTGCACAGCTCACAGAGCCACCTCAGTATTGCCTTGTTCAGGCGGTACCGCCACGATCTCTACATCTGTGTACAGCTCAAGCTGATGCGGGTACGGTACTGCCTGTTGGGGCTGCATCGGCCGACGTGGGGTTCTCCACGGCCACGCACCCCTGCAGCATGCATTCTCACCCCCCTCATTACAGCTTCCATGTGGAAGCTGGTACTGTCCATCTCCCTGGCTTGTGACCCCGCCTGGCTGATGTTGCTCTGTTACCCCCGCTGTCCTGACTGCTACCTCCACTGCACCGGGTACCCCCGCTGGCCTCTGCAGCCTATGGCCCACACAACTTCCCTTGCCTGCTCTGTTCTGAACTGTCGCTGTTTGTCTCTCTCTGTCTGTCTTGCTTGGCATCCCTGTAGCGTTCTTGCGCCTCTTACTTGAGCCTTTTTATTTTGGCTCATTTCCGCTGTGGCGCACCTTCCGGTTGTTCCGCTATTGTGCATTGCGCAAACCTTTGAATATCGCATTGCGCTCTTTATGCATGGATCCACCCCCTTCAGTTGCACATGCCTTCATTTGCATTGCGCTGTTGCTCAGCCTGTCTTCAGTGGCACAACTACCTCCTGCTGAATATTGCAGAATGGCGCAAATTCGGACTTGCGCATACGCAACCCTATTGCGCATGGCGCAATCCTTTTGAATATCCCACCCGTTGTGTTTATTTTAAATACATTTTTTTTTTTTTTTTTTATTTAGTTATTTAACCAGGTGAGACACACTAAGCTGAAAGCTTTTTTACAGGTGCAACCTGGGAGCACAGGGAAGTTAAGTGACTTGCTCAGGGTCACACAGTAAGCAAGTGGAAGCTGTGGGATTCAAACCCAGGTCTGGTCTGCTGGATGTCACCAGATTTGCAGCTCAGAGCCTTAAACCACTGCGCTATAAATTGCACTAAGTGCACAAGCAGTGACTGAGCGCCACGGAGAGGTCGGGGTCAAAGGACCCCTGTTTAGTTATTCAGGAGTGGGTGGGGTTTAGCGACACCCACAGGAGGGGCAATCTAGCAAGACCAAGTAAATGCCTTTTAAATATTCAGAAGGGGGGCTGAGTCTAAGAAGGGACAGAGATTCTGAATGGCAGCAGGCTCTCTGAGCCCAAGATTTAAAGGGGCCCTGCCACAGAATTAAAAGGACAACACTTAGCCCAGTTCAGAAAGGGCGCCAGGCCAACAGTAAATAGGGCACCAGGCCCAATTCAGAGAGGGCAGCCAGGCCCAGTAAAGTAAAGGGCACCAGGCCCATAGTAGTAAAGGGCAGCCAGGCCCAAAGTGAAGTGGGCACAAGGCCCAGGGTATTAAAGAGGGTGCCAGGCCCACAGTTTAAAGAGAGGGCACCAGGCCCACTTTTCAGAAGGGCACCAGGCCCAGTAAAGAAAGGGTGCCAGGCCTGTGGTAATAAAGGGCACCAGGCTCATGGTAGTAAAGGGCACCAGGCCTAGTAAAGTGAGGGCAGCCAGGCCATAGAAGTAAAAGGGCACCAGGCCCAATAAAGGTAGGGCATCCCAGCCCATAGGGAAGAGGGAAGCAGGCATATGGGCAGTTAGTGTAAACAGGCTAAATAGCTGGGGTAATTACATAAAAGTGCTCAGAGATAGCCAAATCCTAACGATGACAGACCCGAAGAGGAAAAGGGTCCGACTAAGGGGTGTTTAAGCACACAACCTGTTACAAAGTTATTATCAGCTGTTGTACTGTTTCCACGAACTGTTTATTCCTCTAGCATCTCGAGTGTTGTGTTTATTGCATGAAGCACCGAGACTGTATTGTAAACTATTAGGGTTGTGGTCATTTGCCCCGACAGTGAACAATTGCCCCGGATTGTCATAATTTGCCCCTGCACCAGGCAAATTGCCCCTGAAAGTGAACATTCCAGTGTATTGTGCTAAAAGAAGTACCATTGTGCAGCATCAGGTCTGTGATTCAATCTTCAGCCTCCATCGACTCTTCACCATAGCTATCTTCAGCCAGCAGAAGACTTCAACATCTTCTTGCCCTTTTGTCTGCCGTAGTCGAAATTGGCGTCCTTTGAGTAGTCGCAGCCACTGGTTCCTGATCAGCTTGGAAGAAAGATGGCTGAGAAGTGCCTCGTCCATCCCTCCCAGACGCCCGCTGGTAGATGAGTCCGTCGTAGCCAAGTGTGGTCATGGCCGCCATTTTTTATTTTGTTCTTCATCTTTGTGGAATCCTAATCTTCATCTTCTACTCCTTCTTGCTTGTGTCATCCTGCATCGCCAGTGCAATCCTCAGGATAATAGCTCAGGTTTGGTGGTCCTCCAAGTGAATCTGTCACCAAAAGCAGCTCAGTAGTGTCTTCTTCGTCCTTGGTAGTCCTTCTAGTGGATTCTTCATCAAGTCCGGTGTTCATTTGGCAGCCCTAGTCAAGGGTAGGTGCCAAGAAAACCAGCAGCAGTTCTTCTTCATCCTTGGCAACCCTGGTCGAGGGTTGGTGCCGAGGAGAAAGCAGCAGATTCCTTCTCCTGTGGCAATCCTGTAGGTGAATTCCTTGCCACATTTTGGTTCTTCATCCTTGGCAGCCCAGTTCAAGGGTTTTTGTGCCAAGAAAGAGCATTTCCCAAGTTAGTCAGTTTGTGCTCTTGTATTCCGGCAACCCTGGAAAGTGGGTTGGCCGATGCCTATGGTCTATTTACCAATCTCTCCATTCCCTGTTTGCAACCTCTCATAGGTTTTTGGGTGAGCTTGGTGCCAAGCAAGAGTTCCCCTTTCTTTTTTTTTTAATTCAATATACTTTATTAATTTTTCATGCAGCATACAGGAAAATACAAAGTCATAAACAAGGAGCTGCAGTATTTTCAATCAACAACTAAAAAAAAAAAACTATATAAAAAACATTACAGTGTAAATGCAAAAAACTAAACATATAACACATTCCCACCCCTTAAAGAAAAACAGAAATAAAAACACAAGTACCCAACCCTTCCCCCCCCCCAAGTCTGCGTGCTAACTAATTACTCTTGGATACAACAGAAAAAGGAAACAAAGGACAGACACAGTCAGGGATACTATTCAGGCCCTAAAATTTCAGCAGCAACAGTAGTGAAAAAAGGGGCTCCCAGGTACCTAAGAACTTGTGAGGTCTATGTCACAAATATGCGATGTGCTTCTCTAACTGAATGGCTAAGAGGATTTCTCGATACCATTCTATAAGGGTGGAAGGGGAATCTTCCTTCCAGTGCCGAAGCATAACCAGTTTTGCAGTGGCAGCAATTAGAGCCATATGAGCTTTACGCATGAGGGGTGTCCCCGGGGGGAAAATTGCCAACAGTCAACACTCCGGAGTAAATAGGGAGTCTAATCCAAGAAGAGGATCCAGAACTCATCGTATCTCTTTCCAAAAAATTTGGATGTGGGGACACAGCCACAACATATGATACAACGAGCCCAGAGCCTGATCACAATGAGGACAAACGGGAGAGGAAAGGTAACCTAGTCTATGTAATTTGGCCGGGGTGTAATAGATATTATGTAGAATATTAAACTGAATTAGACGTAATCTGTCCTGCTTAATATATTTATAAATCATACCCCAAACTTTCGCCCAGTATTCAGTATCTACTGGAAGGGACAATTCCTGTACCCAATAATAGCATACTTCTTCAGGGAGAGACGGATCTGAAGCCTGAAGTTGTTTGTATATTATTGATACTACATGGGACTGGTCTGCCTCCTGGAAGGCCATGGAAAGGCCATCAGGAGACTGTACAGTCCACTCCTGATTGCTTTTAAAGGCTAATAATGCCGCTTTAATTTGCAAATATTTGAAGATGTCATGGGATTTAAGCTGAAACCGAGATTGAAGGACCTGAAAAGGGATTAAGTCATTACCCTGAATAAGATCTGCCAGGATATACTGCTTAAGCTGGGGTAAAAAAGAGGGTAAAATAGGATGATGCCCAATCTAAAAATGACGGTCATTAAAAAGGGGCTGGGTGATTGAGGTGTGCCAATTCTCTGATAAATGTCTTTGAATTTGCTGAAAAGCCTTAAGGGACCAGGCTATTGGGGAAGTTTTAAGAGAACCGGGAAGGCGGGAAGGTTTTAAATAGACTAAGGCTTGTAGGGAGCTAGCAGCACTACGGGCAAGACTACATTCAATATCCAGCCAAACCGGGACATATGCATCTTCCGTACATGGAGTACCCGCTTGAATCCAATATACCAGCTTACTTACATGCTGGGCCCCAGAGTAAAGGAAGAGAGAAGGAAGGGCGAGTCCTCCCTTAAGTTTGGGTGCTGTTAACTTAAAATACACCCTCCTCACTGGTTTACCCCTCCACCGGAAATTATTAAAAATTCTTTGGAGCTTCAAGAACCAGGATTTAGGGAGAAATAGGCCCAACATACTAAGCGGGTAAAGAAGTCGTGGCAAAACATTAATTTTAAGAATATTTATACGGCCCCAAAGCGACAATGGAAGAGCACCCCATCTATCCAGGACTGATTTCTGAAGTTGCACCAGATTAGTCAGGTTAGCTTTAATCATCGAGGAGGTGTTCCTAGTGATCTTAATCCCCAAATGTATAAGGATCTTAGGTTCCCAGGACAGCCTGAGCAAAGTGCAGTTAGCTCTAGTTGTATGATGATTTAATGGAAAAACTTTAGTTTTGGAAAGATTCAGTCTGTATGAGGATACAATAGAGAATCTATCCAATTCCTCAAGAAGAGCTGGAAGGGAAATCTCAGGGTCCTCAACATGCAACAGGGGATCATTAGCATAGGCTGAGATAACATATCTCTCCCCTTGGATTTGTATGCCCTTCAAAGAAGGGGAGGATGCCATTTTACATATTAAAGGCTCCAGATAACAATTAAAAAGAAACAGAGAGAGGGGCAACCCTGACGGGTGCCTCTTTCAAGGATGAAAGGGTCCGATAGACAACCATTGCACCACACCCGTGCCATTGGGGAGGTATATAGAACCTTGACCCATTTAACAAAACTATCAGGCATTCCGAAATGTCAGAGGGAAGCAAACAGGAAGTGCCAGGAAACACGATCGAAAGTTTTCTCAGCATTGAGGGATACCAGGACCGAAAGGGATTCAGCATCCCTCAATGCGCCATCAGATGTATTAGCTTCCTCATGTGATCAACTGATGTACGCTCCATCATGAAACCAACTTGTTCTCTACCAATAAACCCTCCCGTTATCGGACCTAAATGGTTAGCCAATATTTTAGCAAGAATCTTAACATCTGAGTTAAGAAGCGATATTGGATGGTAACTTCCAGGACATAGTAAGTCCTTGTCTGGTTTGGGGATCAGGGTGATCCATGTCGTCAGAAAACAAGGATCCACTATATCCGCTTGAAACCAGAGATTGAAGACGTTCATCAGGAGAGTGGCCAGTTGAGGAAGACAGCTGTTATATAGGTTATTGGGCAATCCATCTGGCCCTGGAGCTTTATCCAGCGGCAACTGCTTGATGGCCCTCTCCACTTCAACCAAAGTAACCGGAGCCCCGAGGCGCTCTGCTATTTGGGAAGGTAATACGGGATGATTAACGGAGCCCAAATACTCTGCAATCTCCTGGTTTGTCACAGCTATCGAACTGATTGAGGAGTAAAGTGTCTCATAGTACTTACCAAAGATAGCAGCGATATCTTGGGGATGGGAGACTATGTCACCACTTAGGGGAGATCTCAGCCCCAAAATAAATGTTGCCATTTCAGCCTGCCTCAGTCTCAGAGCCAGAAGCTTCCCTGCCTTTTCCCCTGACTCTAGATACTTCAGCTTGGTATGGTGAATAGCCAACTCCACCTTTTGAGCCATCAGGTCATAATAACTTGTTTGCAGGCGATGGAGCCTTGCCCATTCCTGCGCTGGGGATGCACGACTTAGCGTGAATTCCAACTGTCAGATTTCTCCTATCAGTGATTCAAGGGCAAGTCTATTTTTCCGGGCTCGAGTAGCCGAGATACGTATAAACTCCCCCCGAAGGGCACACTTAAGGGCAGCCCAAACCGTGTCGACTCTCTCTATGAACCCCAAGTTACTATTAAGAAAATTGGAGATAAAATCTTGGGTACGTGTCAGAGACTCGGGGCATCTAAGCACCTGTGTATTGAGGCGCCACTTTACATCTCGCTTAATCCCTGGGCCCGACATATAAGACCTATTGGTAAATGATCCGACAATACCCTGGGGAAAATGGGTGCATCTATAATGCCAGGAAGGCCAAAGGAGCTCACCAACCAAAAATCAATCCGGGAAAAGGTGGCATGTGGGGAAGAATAATAAGTATACTGTTGCTCTAAGGGATTGAGGGTCTGCCAGACGTCAACGACGCCCACCCCAGATATAAGATCTTGGAGGGCCCGCTGTGCTGGTGACAACCCCACTCTTTTACTGTCAGCGATCCATCTCTGTTTGGGGGGCCAAATTCCAGTCTCCACCCAGAAAGGTCAGAAAAGGAGGGTCCGAGACCACCAGAGACAGTAGTCGGGCAAAAAACAGAGGAGAATCTAGATTTGGGCCATAAATTGATCCTAAAATTATAGGGGAGGACTCTAGAGTACCCTGAACTATGATGTACCGCCCCTCCGGATCCCACCATTCCCAATTTTTAACGAAAGGTACAGTCTTAGCAATCAAGATAATGGTACCACTACGTTTAGAAGAGTTACCGGCACCAAAAACTTGACCCACCCAATATCTTTTAAAAAGGGAGATATCTCTCAATAAATGGGTCTCCTGCAGATAGACAATCCCAGTTCAGAGATGTGAGGGATGCTTTAGAATCACAATCCATTTTATTTTTGTTTTGCGCCCCTTTTACATTCCAGCTCACTAAATTATAGGGACCACCCATTCAGATTATCAGTCAAGTAAAAGGAAAAAGGGAAGAGGATATTAAGGCCAATGCGATACCCACACACTGTCCCCTGATGAGCTCAGCCCCTGAAGCCCTAATAGCTGAGCGCAGACATAACCCATCCCCATACCCTTCTGTCAAATAACAATTGGAGTAGCCCAGAAGAAACAAAACAAGCAAAGCAAACCCCTTTGTCCCCCTAAAACCCTTCCCCCTTCCCCACATTACCCAAAAAGATATCATTCAGCATTATTAAACTCAATATAACTATTTACAATCTTCACTACCCAGTTCTAAACAACCAAACTCCCAATATATCTTGTGGCACATGAGTATCTCTTTCGCTGCCAAGTAGTGGCCAACCTCCCCCCCGCCAATAACCCACAACAAGGGGGGCGTGGCTCTTGAACAACATGTATAGGAAAAACCACCAAAATTATCATAGCATGAGAAACCGTCCCAAAAATGCCTAGAAATGATTAATCTATAGTATTAAATATAAATGAGGTAATATTGCCCTCTTGTGGACTAACCAGGAATTGCAGTCATCATAATAAGATAACTAACCCAAAGAACATTTCTAAGAGACACCACTTGCAGCTTTTAAACTGAGCTGAGGAAGGGAACCCAAAAAAGGAGAAAAAGAAAGAGCAAAATACAAGAGCTACCTCCTGCAGCCCACGAATACCCTCCCCTAGTCTCTAATAAAGACGACAATGCTGCGAGGGAGCCAAAGCTGCACTCTAGTGAAATGTCTAGTCAGAGATGCGCATGATAAGGCTCCATTCAGTCAACCACAAGCAAATGATGCAGTCTCTGCTGTGTACATACTGTAGCGATGCAAAAAACAAAAATTTGCCATTCTCTCTGATCCAGGATGCCCCCTTAACGTTGTAAATGCCCACCTCGATTGGGAATCACAGTTCCTGTTCGGCAGCAGCCCTTCAGCTGGCAGTAACAACGCAGCCCAATACTTCACTGTCCCTTCAACTAGGGAGATTTAAACCACAAAATGCCTCACTTCCTCACTTAAACAAATCAGGAAATAGGGAACGGCGCTCCGATGAAGCTTGAGTAGGCGAATCCAAGTTGACCCACTTCTTGTTGTGCTTCACTTGTAGAGTGGCAGGATAACGCATTTGGAAGGCTTTTCCAGCCATGATGAGCTTCAAAACCACGGGGTGGAATTCTTCCCTCTTCAGGCGAACCGATTGAGGAAGATCCTGAGACAGCCTAAGCTTGTGACCCTCCCACTGGATTTCTTGCACTTCCTTAACCTTCGCAAGTCTGTGTTGCTTATCCAAGTAATTGAGGAGCTTAAATACCAGAGGTCGGGGAGGTGAACCAAGTGGTGGAGGGGGGTGCAATGAACGATGAGCTCTCTCCACCACATAGATGGTGTTGTTGGATGAAGGACCGGCAATTCTTTCGCATAATTTTTGAACGAAAGATCCAGGGTTGTTGCCTTCCTCCTTCTCCGGTAGCCCAAAAATAATTAAATTGTTGCACCGGCTGCGCCCCTCTAGGTCCTCCAGCTTATCTTCCATTTTTCTGAGCCTTTGACGTAAAGCAGAAGTATCCAGGTCTGCCTTGTCCCTCCATTTCTCTACCGATGATAGCCGAGTTTCAGCGTCTCCGACCTGCATGTTCAGGGAGTCAATATTCATCCGGATTAGCTGTACATCATTGGAAATAGCAGTGATGGAGTTCTGGAGAGGCTGCATAAACTCCAGGAAGCGCTCCTCAGTAAGCGCTGTAGTAGATGCAGGAACTTAGGAGTAGTAGTAACTTGTGATTTAGGCTGCTTAGTGGCCTTTTCTTTCTCCAGTGTCTGCAGTGGGGTATGGCGTGGCGGCGCTTTCCACATGTTGACCTCCATATCAATACTGCAGTTATCACAATCGGAGGGACTTCTAGGATTAGTTTAGTCGAAACCGCCACTTGGAGAGACTGTGAAAATAAGTCAAATAATGAATTTAGTCTGAGTTGTCGAGGAGCGAGGGGAAGCAGCAGCCTTCACCTAGACAGTCATCACGTGACCCCCCAAGAGTTCCCCTTTCTTTTGACCCCTACTCTTCAATTGTGCACGATGATGATGGACATCTACATCTAATGGACTTTTGAGACTGTGAGACCAGTTGGCTGGTTGTATATTGAATGCTTGTCACATGGTATGATAAAGTAATAAGTATATTCTTGATGCATAGACCTCTGGGTAGGGTATTGTAATAGGGATACGAATATTATAGAGTGGCCTTAAACTGAGGTGAATACTGTAGAGTGGCCTTAGGCCGAAGTACCTATAGAAGAGAATAACATAGAGTTTAGATCTAGTTGTATGTTTGGTGTTATCCACAATGCTGTCCATAATCCCTGTTGTGTTTGGTGTTGGTATTTTCTTGTATGACCACGTCCTCCTTCCCCCGCGTTTAATAAACATCTTTGCTTCATCCAACCTCTGTGTACAACTCCTGCCTCTCCTTATTGGGTGATTCCATCAACCCAACTAAATTTGAACCTTAAGAGGCCCCACACCATCCCACCTGCTGAGGGTGTCACTGGCGCTGCTGGTAGTAAGACAGTTCCCTTCACCACGCAGAATGAAGAAACCCCAGGTCCATCAGTAGAGTGTGGACTACCAGTTCAGCGACCATCACACATTTTTTGTTCACTTAGGCTAGAATGATGATGGAACTAGTACAGGTAAAGTAACTGGCTGATTAAGGTAAAATTCTGACACCACCTTTGGGAGGAATTTTCTATTTGTCCTGAGGATCACTTTGTCTTGTTGTACTCAAGGTCTGTACACAGGCCTTGAAGCTCACTGACTCTTCTAGCAGAGGTCATGGCTGTGAGGAAGCGTGTTTTCCATGTTACAAACTTTAGATCAACAGAGGTCATTGGCACAAAAGGGGCTTTCACCAGCTGTGTAAATCAAATATTCAAGACACAGGGAGGTACTGGTTCCCTAATTACGGGTTGCAGGTAAAACAGGCATTTGAAGACTCTCATTTAACACAGGGAGTGAAGCTAGAGATTTTGGTTTTCTTGCAGATATGAACGCTAGTAATGCTACCAGGTAGACTTTCAGTGAAGATTTCCTTGTTCCACTTGAGTGCAAGTGTTCTAAATAGTCCAGATTCAAAGGCAAATCAGCCTCTAGGGAAGAAACATCTCCACCTGAGCACCAGATAAAGAATATTTTCCATTTTGAGGAGTACAGTTTTCTAGTGGATTGTTTTCTAGAAACATCCAGGACTCTCAAGACCTTCACTTAAAGGTTCACACATGAGTATTCTATGTCCTCACGAACCAATCTCAGGGTTTTGAGGTTTGGGAATTTCACCTTGCCCTGAGACAGACTCAGGAGGCTGTGTCTCCACCACTCTAGAGCCCTGACCAGGTTGGTCATGACTGGTACTGGCTGGCTTGGTGGATTTGACCTATGATGCCAGTGCCTTTATAAATGGTACTGTTCATCTTTCATCTGTAGATAGGTCCATGGCACCACAGCTGTTGCTGCTGACAAGTGGCCTAGTAGCTACAAGAAGTCCTTTGCTGGCCTTGGCTCACCTGGCTTGAAGGACCTTGCACAGGACAATAGACTTTCTACTCTTGCCTGTGACAGGACTGCTTTTCCCTGTGTAGTGTCTAACTCTGCTTCTATGAACACCAACACTTGGCTGGGTCCCAACTGGGACATTTATATGTTCAGTAGAAATCCTAGACTTTCCAGGGTGTTTTCACCACTGCAATGGAGCTCAGTGCCTCCTCTTTTATCATTGTTATAACTAGCCAGTTGTCCAGATAGGGATACACTGGCATTCCTTTCCTTCTCTTCTCAGAAATGCATCCACTGTTGCTAGGCACTTTGTAAACACCCTTGGAGCAGAGGTTAGGCCAAAGGGCAGTGTAAAAAACTGATGCTGCTCTTTTCCTAGTCTGAATCTTAGGTACTTTCTTTCTTAGTGTCTTAGAGTGATGTAAAAATCTGCATCTTTCAGTTCCAGTGATCCCAGCTATTCCCCTTTCTGCAGAGATGGTATAAACTGTTCCCAGCATCACCATTGTGAACTTTTCCTTTCTTATGTGCCTGTTCAGGAACCTTACAGTGGTAGTTATAAAAAAAAGTTGACTGGTACCACAGTATTTTCCATCAAACACAGAAAAAAATATCATGGATTTACCACGTACCATCGGAAAAAAACCAATGTTATTCAATACATTTTTTTACTACAGTGGAGGTAAATCTGCAGTATTTTTTTTCAACAATTAATGGAAAATACCGCGGTACTGATCAACTGTTTTATAACTACCACTGTAAGTCCAGAATTGGCTGCCAATCTCCATTTTGCCTCCTTGTGAGAAAGCACCTTGAAAGGAGGCATCTTCCCCACTGGGAGGGAAGGACCTTTTCTATGACCTTTATCTTTAACAGGTTCTTTACCTCCAGTTGTAGCAAGATTTTTTTTTCTTAAGGAAGCAGTAGAGGAAAAGCCGTTGGCCTCTTTAATTTTGAGAAGCCTGTGAATGGAAGAGCTAGACCCTGACTCTGCATTTCCACCACCAGCTTGCCTGTGGTGATAGTTTTCCATTCCTGAAAGTAATGAGTCATGCTGCTTCCCAGTGGTAGGGGCATACCTTTCAGCCTTTTGTCACTGAAGTGAGGGACACTGACATTCAAAATGAGGAACAATGAGGGACACAGATCCTCATAGTGAGGGACATATTCTCCAACATGGATATAAGAGCTGAGAACATTGTGGAGACCATTGTGTTTACTTGTGCAAAGTTTACTTTTGATTCAGCTCCTTAGAATATTATGAATTTTTGCTTTAATGTCTGAATTTGAAATATATTTTTGTGTGGGCAGCACCTTTTCTTTAAGGTATGAATGAGGGACAGAGCAATTTTCAGGAGTAAATTGACGGACATCCCTCGTAATCAGGGACAGTTGAGATGTACGGGTTGGTGGTCGAAAGTGGCCTACACAGAGTCAGGGATTTGGTTTTTCTTGCGGTTTAGCAACTGGTGCCTACTTCTGCCTTGCACCTCTCCTGTCTCTGTCTCTTTGGACATCCCTTTTGGGGCGTTAGTCATATTAGGAATAGGGCCTTTCAATAGCAAGCCCTGTCTGTACCTCCCCTTCTACATGGCCTGAGAGAAGTAGAAGCTCTTTCCTTCTGGATCAGGTCTTTGTTGGTTGTGTTTTTCTCATCAGCATTTTTCATGCAGCTTTCTGTTTTATCCTCAAAGAGGGAAGGTCCCTAAAATAGGAAATCCATAGCCTTTGTTATTGTTTCTTCTGAAAGAACAGTTGCTCTGAATGAAGAAGACCTCCTCAGAGCTACTGCATGTTTGAGGTAAAAGGGAAAAAAGGAAACTGGGGAAGATAATCAGAATGGCGAAGAGTGATCCCACCAGAGTTAATTTCAACCACTTGAATAGAGCCAGGAAACACTGTAAAACATTTCTCACTTTAAAAAGAACTGAACACATACAGAAACAATGGACAAACATGTACCAAGTTATCCAGGATGATGATACTAAATTTTTTTTTTGGATGATGGCGGCAAGGGGGGTAAAACAATACCACACATCCTTAGTAGTATATATTCCCACAGACATCTGGGTAGGACATTTTAAATTATTATTCAATGCAGAATCCCCTACAGCGCAGACAATGGACGCTTCCTTATGGATTAAGAATGATGATTACCACCCGCTAACCATAACCCCAGGGGAGGTAAAATCTGCCATTTCTCAATTAGCTAATAACAAAGTGCCCAGCCCAGATGCAATGCCTGCAGAAATATACAAGGATCATAAAAACTGATGGATATTAACCTCACTTTTTAATTTATGTCTAGCTAAAAAAGTTTTTCCCCAGTCCTGGACAAAAGACTTAATAATTCCTATTAATAAGAAAGGACCATACAACAATCCATCAAACTTTCGCCTGCTTAGCCTAATCGACATCAGTTCAAAAATCTTTACCAGAATCGTACTGGAGAAATTACAAAACTAGATGCTTACAGTAAACCTGTCACCGAACTATCAAGCTGGTTTTCATCATGGCTTCTCCACAATCGACAGTATTTACACTCTGGCTCATCTGCTTTAACAATGTAGAGATTACAGGAAAATGAAACTCTATGCCCTCTTCATAGATTTTAAGGCAGTCTCCGAATCTGTAACCAGAGATACTCTATGGGAAATATTGTTCGAAAAAGGTCTTCCTTTCAACCTTTTAACCCCTATATATCTACTGAATAACAACACCTCAACAGCTATCAGGTATGACAAAAAGGGGGAATCTAACTCAATACTTCAACACAAATAAAGGAGTCAAACAAGGCTGCCATTTGGCTCCACTTTTATTTAGTATATATCGATCCAATACTTTACTTTGACAATTCAGACTCTTTGGACTCCCCTAAAATTAGCAACATATTTTGCCATTCACTGGCATATACTGATGACCTGGTTCAATTCTCTTTACCTAGAAATGGTCTACAATGAAAAATAGACCAACTAAAAGTAAAATACAACCTCTTAGAGCTACAGTTCAACTTAAATAAAACAAAACTTATGTTTTTGGAAAATGCAACTCACAAGCGAAGATTTACATTGAAAAAGAACAAACTGAAGTAGTTCAATCTTAAGTCTACCTTGGGATAAAGTTATCCATAAATGACAAATTGTCATCACATCTCAATGACCGAATTACAAAGGCTAGACATGCAGCTAAAGCACTATTACATTTTAATTTCAATATGGAGGAGAAACAGTGCTTCCAGCCTTAATATCAGATAAAGCAAAATTAATCCATTACACCTCTATGGGGTAAAAGTATGGGGTGCCAAAACAACAGTTAACCTTGATCTCCCTCTATCTTATTACTATAAAGCATTATTACAAGTTCCCACATCCACCTCTAATGCGATCACAACAGCGGAACTGGGTAGAATCCCTATACTACCCCTTGCTGAGGCAAGAGTAGTGACTAACTGGCTTAGAATTGATAATAATAGGGTGAATTCCATTCTGTTGGAATGTCTGAAGGAAAAAATGATGTGGGCTACAAATGGTTTCAATTCTACTTGGTTAAAAAAATACTTGGCACTCTCACTAAAGCTGACCTGTTCCATTTATGGGAAGACTTCCTTAAGAGAATTGCAATATCCCCTCTATACAAAAAACAATAAAAAACAAACTTCTTCACCTTGTACAAATAAAAGAAATGATGGAAGTTAAAGAACAAAAACAGGCTCAATGATATAGAAACACAGAAACATAGAATTTGATGGCAGTTAAAGACTGCTTGGCCCACCTAGTCTGATCATTTCCCTTCCTAATGGATAAGCTGCAGATCCTAGTTAACCAACAGCCTATTTCTTCCTATCCCCAACAAGAATTGCTTTATATCTGTTCCATGCATTCTTGAATTCTGCCACAGTTTTAGACACCACAACCTAATCAGGAAGGTGGTTCCATGTGTCCACCACCCTCTCTGTGAAAAAATACTTCCTCACATTGCACCTGAGCCGTCCCCCCTCCATCTTCAAATTGTGTCCCCTTGTTTTTGCACATCTCTTTTTCTGAAAGATGCTACCCTCTTGGACTTTTTGATTCCACTGAGGTACTTAAAAGTTTCAATCATGTCCCCCCTGTCCCTTCTTTCCTCAAGGGTATACATATTAAGCTCCTTTAGTCTCTCCTCATATAGCTTCTCTTGCAGACCCCGCATCATTTTAGTTGCCCTCCTCTGGACTGCCTCCATCCTGTCTATTTCCTTGCGGAGATGGGGTCTCCAGAACCGGATGCAGTACTCCAGATAGGGTCTCACCAACTGTCTGTACAGAGGAATAACAAATTCCTGTTTTCTGCTGGTAATGCCTCTCCCTATACATCCCAGTATCTCCCCAGACCTCCCTACTGCCTTCTCACATTGCTTGCTAACCTTAAGGTCATCTGATATGATTACCCCCAGGTCCCTTTCCAGTTTTGTTGTTGTTACTACCTCCCCCCCACTGTGTACTCTTCCCCTGGGTTTTTGTTTCCCAGGTGCATTATTTTGCACTTCTTTGCATTGAATCCAAGCTGCCATACTTCTGACCATTCTTCCAACCTTGCCAAGTCCCTTCTCATTCTTTCTACCCCCCCCTTGTGTATCAAACCAGTTGTAGATCTTTGTGTCATCCGCAAAGAGGCATACTTTTCCTTCCAGTCCCTCTGCAATGTCACTTATACAGATATTAAAAAGGACTGGACACAGTACTGAACCCTGCGGTACCCCACTAGTAACCCCCTTTCTTCAGAGTGGACTTTGTTTACTATTATCTTCTGTGTCCTGTTGTCCAGCCAATGTTTTACCCAGGCTACCACCCTGGGACCAACTCCCAGGCTGGTTAATTTGTTTATTAATCTTTTGTGTGGAACTGTGTCAAATGCCTTGCTAAAGTCTAGGTAGGCCATGTCCACAGCCCCTCTCTAGTCTACTATTTTGGTCAGCCAGTCAAATAAATCGATTAGATTCATCTGACATGACTTTCCCACTGTGAATCCATGCTAGCTTGGGTCCTGTGCCCCACTGGCCTCTAGGTACTCAACAATTCTTTCCTTCAGAAGTGATTCCATCATTTTCCCTGCCACAGAGGTCAAACTGACAGGTCGTAGTTTCCTGCCACTGTCTTGCTCCCACTTTTGTGAAGGGGAATCACATCTGGCCTTCCCCAGTCCTCAGGTACCACACCATCATCCCATGATGTGTTAAAAGGAGTAGTCAGTGGTATCACTAGTTCTCCCCTTAATTCTTTTAGAATTCTGGGGTGAATCCTATCAGGCCCATTGCTTTCTCCAACTTCAGTGTTAGGAGTTCTTTCAGAACCCTTTCTTCTGTGAAAGGACTGGGATCGATCCCCCTATACAGAGTGTTTCTGTTAATTGGATTAGGTACCTTCCCCCCCTCCTCCTGCTCCTCTTTTGTGAATACTGAGCAGAAGTATTCGTTCAATATCTCTACTTTTTCACTGTCTCTCTTTGCCCACCCACCGTCCATTCTATTCAGCCTCACTATCCCTCCCTTTGTCTTTCTATGCTCCCTAATGTACCTATAAAAAGTTTTTCCCCCTTCTTAACTGAGTTGGCTATCTTTTCCTCAGTTTGGGCCTTTGCTATTCTGACTGCCTTCCCTGCTTCTGTCTGCCTTAACTGGTACAGTTCTCTGTCCTGCTCCTTCTGTGTTTTCTTATACTTACTAAATGCTATATGCGCCTCTGTTCCACCACCCTCCCCCTCCCTGAGCCCACTGTGGTCCAACCTCTCCTCTTCTCTTTCTTGGCAACCTCTGAGGCAGTGGTGATGGCCCTGGTGGTCCCTGGGTGGGAGAGGAAGCCCCCCAAATCCTGGCCAACTCAGCCTGGAGATGAGCAACCTCCCGCCTCAGCCCAGAGAGGTGCCTGAAGATGGGACAATGCCGCATCCTCCAGAATGTCTCCTAGTAGACTGCTGCTCTACAGCCACTGCACTGCACCACTCCCACCATGTCTTATTTCTGACCCCTTAACTATTGTTATGAATACTTACTCTTTCCTCTCTTTATATATATATATATATATATATATATTTCTCCCCACTTACCTACTGCCTCCGTGCCCTTAAAGCTCTTGATCTTCCTATTCTGAGACAAGAAGTTCCTATATTTCTCAGTACTCTCCTTACTTGCTCAGAGTCAGACCTCCAGCAGCTGGGGGGGGGGTGCAGAGAGCTACTCTTTTCCTTCTAGGATGGTGAGTCTTTTGTGGCTCTGTGATCACTCCCTTCCTGCTTCCAAACAAGAAGTTCCTGTTGTCAGTCAAATCCTGTGCCTATTAAAGTAGAACTGGCTAAGGGTGGGGGAAGGGCAATATCGTCCCAGTAGAGAAGTATAGTTCTGCAGCACCTCCTTCCTCTTGCTGTTCTCTGCCTGTTCTCTGCCAGATGCTCTCTAGGGCAGTTTTTTTAAATTTAAACTCATGGATTCCTTCTGGTTAAGCCACTCCCCCTAATTTACAGCTCTTTCTACACCTAGATAATTGTACAGATAACAATTCTCTTCAACCAACTCAAACACCTAGATAACTGCTCAGACAAAAATTCACTTCAGTCAACTCAAACAAACTAACTCTTTTTGTTTGTTTGCTTGTTTTTACCCTAAATTGAATGTCCCAGTAACAGAGTTCTAGTTGTTTAGTCCCAGTAGAGAAGTAAAGTTCTAACAGCACCTCCTTCCTCTTTCTGTTCTCTGCCTGTTCTCTTCCAGAAGCTCTCTAGGGCAGTTTTCATAAATTCTAAACTCCTGGCTTCCTTCTGGTTAAGCCACTCCCCCTAATTTACAGCTTTTTCTACACATAGATAACTGCACAAATAACAATTCACTTCAGCCAACTCAGACAAACACCTAGATAACTGCTCAGATAACAATTCACTTCAGCCAACTCAGGCAAACACACTCTTTTTTTTGGTTTTTTTGTTTTTACCCTAAATTGAAGGTCCCAGTAGTAGAGTTCTAGTTCCTTAGTCCCAGTAGAGAAGTATAGTTCTAACAGCACCTCCTTCATCTTGCTGTTCTCTGCCTGTTCTCTCAAAATTGATATAGCTGTAGATTCAAACAACAAGAAGTCTTGCTGTATTCTGACTATTACAGTTAGGTCTTGCCTTTCAACTGCCCCAGAGAACAAAGGGTTAACTTTTCTATGCCTTGCATAAACTGTTCATCACGAGCTTGGTTGAAGCCTCTGCCTGTTGTTATTCGAACTGCAACCGTCAGATTCTTTACTCCACCTCACTGAACAGTTGCTCTGGAGATTTCTCCTGCTGCTCGGTTCAAAAGTCGGTTGAAGTGTTGGTTTTCTGTCAGTTTCTTCTGAATTGTTGTTTCCACATAGTCGGTTCAAGTTTCTGTCTGTGGTACCGTGAGTACTAGATAGGTTTTTGTTCTGTTTTCTGTGTGGAACTTGTAAACTGTGGATCAGTTTGGCTGAACCAATCATTTTGAGGTAAAATTTGTACTTTACTTTAGTGTGTGGTTACCGGTCCATATCGGTTCTAAAAAGAACGGGTTTTGGTACGTTTTCTTCCAAGACCAGTGACACCATCAGGAACCGATAGGGGAGTCTTGCCTGGCGGATTGCCTAAAAAAGGGTAAATTTGGTTAGGTTGGCCATGTCTGAGAAACCCAAGAAAAAAATGGGCCCACTGGGTTTCAACACTGCAGTGTGTGTGGGGAGGTCTTTGCTAAGGCTGATCCCCACACCACCTGTGTTTATTGTCTGGGGTTTGACCACCTCGATTCAGACTGCCAAATTTGCAAGAATTTTCCCAAATCTACCCTGGAAAAGAGATTAGGTAGACTGAGGGAAAGGGAGGCCAAGAAGTCTGCTGACCCGGATGGCCAGCCCGGTTTGGTTCCGACCAAACCAGAAGGAGTGCCCTCTGACCAGGGCGATACTTCTTCGGGCAAAAGGAGAGCTGATTCTGAGGAATCGGTTCCAACACAAAGAAAAGGAAAAAACAAATCGACCGGTTCGGATCCAGAATCTCATACTCCGACCACCGATGAGATAGCCAAAGCAATTAGGATTATGGAATCGCTTCGATCGGTTCCGACTGATCAGACACCATCCAGCAGGGGCTCGGTTCGGTCGGTTCCCCCGGTTCTAGATTATACCTTGGAAGAATTTTATGAACCAGAGTTTGAGGAGGAGGGAGAGTATGAGGATGATTATGGTGATGGTGAAAGTCTGGATGTGCCTATTGACCCGGACATCTCCCCAGACAGTCCTTCAGGTGTTTCTCCTCCTAGGCTTTCTGAGTCCCTTTCACACTACATGTTCTACAGAAAGGCGGCTGATACCCTCCAGCTTCCTGTGGAGAAGGCAGTAGAGGATCAGGAAGAGCCTGATTATGTTGAGATGATGGACATCCCAGAGTTCAGGAGACTGTCTATTCCCCTCCACAAATCTTTTGGGAAACAGACACAAAAAATTCTTAAGTCTCCCAATTCTACACCTCCTGTGGACAGAAGAATGGACAAGAGGTACACTCTTTCAGGCTCAGACACGGAGTTCCTTTTTCAGCAATGCAGCCATGTTGGGGTTGTACAGGCTGCTGCCTGTGATAAGGCAAACATTCCCTTGGCATCACACACCCCCAGACAAGGACTCCAGGAAGACTGATGCTATGGCAAAGAAGCAGTACATGGCAGCATCTTTGGGACTCAGGCAGGCTAATTATATGGTCTATGCAGCCAAGTACCAGAAGTCCAGGTGGGACACTATACTGGCACTGGCTAAACAGGCTCCTACCCAGTTTGCCAAGGAACTGGAGCAGGTGACTGCAGATGGGATTGAGGCATCAAAAGTACAGTTTTATGCTGCTGTAGACCCCAATGATGTATCATCAAGAGTCATGGTTACATCTGTGGCTCTTCGGAGAATGGCTTAGCTCAGATGTACTAGCCTCTCACAGGATACCCAGGCTAAGGCCATGGATTTTTCTGTAGTGGGTAATTCTCTGTTTGGGGAGCAGACAGAGAATTACATGAAGAAAATGGACGAATACAGGACCACTTACAGGAGTGCTCAGGCCAAAGAGAAGCAAGCAACTCCTCAAAGGCAGCAGTCCAGGGGCAGGGGCAGGCCTTTCTAAAGGCCTTTTTACCAAGCTCAGGCCTCTTCTTCTTCTTTTTTGCAGAGGGGGTTCTTTAGAGGGAGAGGCAGAAGGGATGAGCAGACCTGCATCCACCCCTCAGCCTAAAACCCCTGCCAAGCAGACATCCTGATGGGTCTGCCCGGGTCGATTCTCCTATACCAGTAGGGGGCAGGTTGGCTTACTTTGTCCAGGACTGGATGTCTCTTACATCAGACAAGTGGGTCCTGGAAGTAGTAAGCCAGGAACTGGTTCTCAGCTTCAAAAAATTTCCAAAGATGAGAGCCAGATCTTTTCCACCTGCAAATCTCTGAGAGACCCTTGCCCTAGAGGCAGAGGTTTCTTCTTGCCTAGCTCTCAGAGCTATAGAGAGAGAGTTCCCACCCTACATTGGGGCAAAGGATTGTACTCCAGGTACTTTCTAACCCCCAAAAACACAGGAGAGTGGCGACCCATCCTGGACCTAAGATATCTGAACAAACATCTTTTAAAGCCAAAGTTCAAAATGGTAACTCTGGGAATTATCCTTCCCTCTCTAAGGCCAGGGGACTGGCTAGCCTTCCTGGACCTCAAAGATGCCTACTTTCACATTCCCATCAGGTGCTCCCACAGAAAGTACCTCAGGTTTGAGTTGCCCTCAGGCCACTATCAGTTCACAGCAATGCCCTTTGGCCTAACATCAGCCCCAAGGGTCTTCACAAAGTGCCTGGCAGTAGTTGTTGCCTTCCTAAGAAGACAGAAGATTTCCATTTTCCCATACTTGGACGACTGGCTCATAGTAGGTCAGTCTCCAGACCAAGTCAAGTCACACCTGCAAGTAACCCAGCAAGTGCTCACTTCTTTAGGATTCCTTCTCAGCCTACCAAAGTCAGTTCTCGAACCAGTGCAGCTCCTCACCTTCATAGGTGCAGAACTGGATATGATAAAAGCAAGAGCCTTCCTTCCCCTGGAAAGGGCAAGGACCCTCATGGAACTGGCCTCTTCATTCAGCCTTCAGATGTCTCGACCAGCAAGGCATTTCCTTCAGCTACTGGGCCACATGGCAGCTTCCACAGCAGTGGTCCAGGGGGCAAGATTCCAAATGAGGGACATTCAGTTCCACTTAAAGCTTTTTGGTGCCAAAGAAAGGATTCCCTTACCAAACTAATTCCAGTGACTCGAACCCTGATCCAAGCCTTGCAATGGTGGCAGGATCAGGACAATTTGAGGCAAAGGGGTTCCATTTGTCACTCAGTCTCATTCAGTGATCCTCACCACAGATGCTTCCCTGCTGGGCTGGGGAGCCCATTTGGGGGATCTTACCACCCAGGGACTGTGGTCGCCTCAGAAATCTCTGCTTCACATCAATCTCTTGGTACTCAGAGCAGTGTTTCTGGCACTGCAAGCTTTTTCCAAATCTGTACAGAACAAGGTGGTTCAGGTCAGAACAGACAACACCACCACCATGTGGTACATCAACAAGCAGGGAGGCACTCGGTCTATGGCCTTGTGCACAGAAGCAATGAAGTTGTGGTCCCTGGTCTATTCCCTGCAAACCTCTCTGATAGCAATTCACCTCCCAGGGAAGGACAATGTCCTAGCAGATGCACTGAGCAGAATATTCCAGGGCCATCACGAATGGGCCCTAAATCCCCTAGTGTTGGAAGTGATTTTCTCAAGATGCGGCACTCCAGAGATAGATCTTTTTGCAGCCCCAGACAATCACCAACTTCCTCTCTTTTGTTGCAGACCCCCAGTCTTGGGCTCAGTCCCCCTGGATGCTCTGATTCTGAACTGGGAAGGGAAATTTCTGTATGCTTCTCCCCCTTCCCTCTCCTGTTCAGAGTGTTAGTCAAGATAAGGTCACAGCCATGCAAAGTGATTCTGATTGCTCCAGACTGGGCCAGACAGCCATGGTATCCCTTGTTGCTGTCCCTAACAGTCCATCTTCCCCTGTCTCTTCCCAGGAATTACAACCTGTTAACATCCTCTCAGGGGAGGATTTGGTACCCGAATCTTCAGTCTCTCAATCTCAAGGCTTGACTCTTGAAGAGTTAGAGTTTGCAGATCTGCATCTTTCCCAAGGGGTTCTGGATATCCTTTAGGCTTCTCGAAAGCCTTCCACCAGAAAGACTTACAACTCCAAATGGAAAAGATTCAGCATTTGGTGTTCTAAGAAGAATATTTCTCCAGACTCTGCTGAACTGCCTATGGTTCTGGATTATGTAGTCCATCTCAATGGCCTAAGTCTCAGACCAGCTACCCTTAAGGTACATTTGGCAGCTGTTTCTGCTTTCCTGTCTGTAGGCAAGTCTTCCTCTCTGTCATCCTATCCTGTATTCTGTAAGTTTTTCAAGGGATTGCTTCAAACCAATCCCCCCTTTTGGGATCCTGCTCTTGCTTGGGATCTTAATCTTTGCATTCCTCAGCTTATGCAACCCCCTTTTGAGCCTTTGTCCTCAGCAGAGCTTAAGTACTTGACTTGGAAAACTGTGTTTTTGGTAGCCATTACTTCTGCCAGACGTATCAGTGAATTGCAAGCCCTGTCAGTGGAATCTGATTTCATCTCTTTTCACAGAGATAAAGTGGTCCTTAGAACTAACAGAAAGTTCTTGCCTAAAGTGGTTTCAGATTTCCACCTCAACCAGTCTATATCTCTCTCTGTTTTCTTCACTGATCATTCTTCCTCGGGAGAGAGGAGGCTACACAGTTTGCATGTTAAAAGAACCAGTTGTTCCTCACTTATGGAGAAGTTGGTAAGGGCAAACCTGACACTAAGAGATCTATTGCCAGGTGGATTGTTTCTTGTATACAATTCTGCTATGAAAAACTGGGTAGAACTCCACCCTCAGGCCTGAGGGCTCATTCCACAAGAGGTACAGCTGCTTCCCTGGCTGCTGTCAGGGATATTCCTCTCTTAGAAATTTGTCAAGCAGCCACCTGGAAAACAGTCCATACTTTCACCAATCATTACTCTCTGGATATCCAGGCTAGGAGTGATGCTCAGTTTGGCACAGCAGTACTTCAGAGCCTGTTTCCAAAGTAGGTTCTGTCCCTCCTCCATGGAGGTACTGCTTGGTAGTCTGCAATAGTCAGAATACAGCAAGACTTCATGTTGTTTGAAGAAAAAATTACTCACCTTAGTAATTATGTTTCTTCTAGTGGAGTCTTGCTGTATTCTGACCCCCTCCCTTCTCAGAATCTAGTTTTTGGGATGTGGGTGGGCAGGAATAGTGTTGGCACCCTAGGGGTGTCCCTTTTACACCCTCTTTTTTCTTTGGGTGGAATGCTGTTTTTTGGATGTGTTTTTGTTTTTGGGTTTCTTGACTTGAGTCTTCCATTGAGAACCAAAAACTATATGTTTGCCAGTTGGCTAGTAAAACTTTACAGTTTCCACACAGAACACCTAGTGAGTTTTTTGCTCATAAAGATCTGATGGTTGCAGTTCGAATAACAACAGGCAGAGGCTTCAACCGAGCTCATGATGAACATTCTATGCAAGGCATAGAAAAGTTAACCCTTTGTTCTCTGGGGCAGTTGAAAGGCAGGACTTAACTGCAATAGTCAGAATACAGCAAGACTCCACTAGAAGAAACATAATTACTAAGGTGAGTAATTTTTTCTTACCTTACACTCCCAATATCACTGTTCACTAGAAAATGGGTAACTTGGGCTATATTTGGGCTTTTTTTCCTCCAAATATACATACTTTAACAAAAAATGTACCGAAGGACACTCTTCGGAGAGAATATGCCCATGTAATAGAGGGTTTACTGAAACAATAAACCATATAGTAACTCAATGCCCTTTTTATAATCAACATTGGGAAAATCATCCTTAAAGACTTCCTGGTAAAATATGCAAATGCACAGTATGACACGGTTTTTATGCTACTTTATCTCATGAATAAAGAGGATGCTCAGATGATTTCAAATTTTCTCACCCAAGTGGTCAGACTTAAAAGAAAAATACATTAAGATCAAAATAGATGTAGATAGGTAAAGGCCATGAAAGCTATTACTAAATACATTATGTTTGTGACTTTGGAGATTCGTAAAACTACATGTTTTATTCCTTGTCTTTGTATATTGGATTTTTAAAGAGGCAGTGTAGTGCAGTGGTTTAAGCAAATCTGGAGACCTGGGTTTGAATCCCACAACCTCCACTTGCATACTGTGTGATCCTGAGTAAGTCACTTAACTCCCCTGTGCTCCCAGGTTGCACCTGTAAACAAGCTTTCAGCTTAGTGTGTCTCTCCCAGTAAGAAAATGAAAAAAAGATGTGATTCTGCTTATTTCTCTCAGGGTTTTAACTTTGTGCTAATTGCAATGTCCAGTCCTGTTATGTTTTGGATGATCAATGAACCTAATTGAACTGCTTCACGTTCTAATACCCTTGAGGCTATGTCCTCTGAATCTACAGCCATATGAAACTTATATTTAGTGGCTTCTGGTGCATCTTTAGCATTTTCTGCTAGATCACTGCCAATTTCACCACCCACCTATTCGCTTAGAGCCTGAACACTGTTCCAAAGGGCCTTTTGGTACTGTGTAGTGTATGTCATGCAAGCAGCCTGCCTTAATTGCAGGACACATGAAGAATACACATTCTTTGCTGTATAGTCCAGTTTCCTGGAATCTTTCTCTGGTGGCATACATGATAGTAACAGCTTTGATTTCTCACATGCAGCTGTTGCACAACTCCCTCATGGTCAGGGTATGACTATGCAGTGTCAGAGGCTCAGGAGGTTGCACACTCACCTCTAAGGTCGGAAGATCAGAAGGCTGTGGGTTCTATCCCCATGCCAGGCACTAAAATTCCAATACTGATACCGTAGAGCAACACGAGGGGGTGCTGCACTCCTGAGGTACCATCTTTCAGATGAAATGTTCTGGTGGTTGTTCAGGTGGATGTTAAAGATCCCATGGCACTTATCAAAAAGAGTAGGGGAATTTTTATTGAAGAAGTTGGACCTCATTACAAAAGACATATCATGCAATTACAAGAACCATTCATAATTTAACACACAAAACAAAGGAACTGTGTGCTGAAATCATTAACATAACTTTTTGTACTAATACCAGGTTTTACAATTAATCCATAGATGAGCAACCTTGTTGTTTGGATATTTAACCATATCACTTTTTACCATAATCTGTTACGTCGTTTTAATATTTTACACAATTTCTATCTGAGTTACCCATTTCTGCTGTTACACCCATACACAACGTGCTTGCCATATATGATATCTTATCACCGTCAAAGTTACATACATATTATCCAGTTGATATTTCCCTTGAAATTTGTTTATTGTACTGTACATTATTTCCGAATAAGACAGTGTTGAGAAGAGAGGCTTTCTCCAATCTTTTGTTAACACCTTCCAGAGCTCCTGTGCAAAACCATATTGTTTAAATAAATGTTACTGTGTCTTTATTATCTGCAGGCATGCTGAATGAGGACAGTATCTGTCTGTGAGCTGTTTATGCTTATAATTCCCTCGTACACCAAGTCTCCCAAAATTTCCTAACCATAAACAATCCCAGACATATGAGGAAATTCTAGGGTTCTGTAGGTGATGTAATGCCTGTGTCTTCTGGTCTGCTGGACAAAGGGGAAAATCTATCTGTGTTTGATACTCAACCCTTAAAATAGTAGAGAAAATGGCTTTCCTATCCATTGTAACCAAACTATTAAGTTTAAAGCCCCATTTAATGACTTATTTTAAACATTCTAATTCATATGAGGGTAGCTGAGTAACTGTCCTTAGTAATCTGGGTGTATTCTGGTCCCAGAACCGTGTACTTGGCAAAAGCCACAGAAGTACCATTAGTTTCCATAATTTGTTCCCTGGTTTTAAAACTAGTCCTATATTATAAGTACAGAACAAACTGAAAAAGAAGGCCACTGGAATAACCATCCCTATGCCTCCATCCCTCTCTGATGGGTTTATAAGTAATTTCTCTTAATATGATTAAGTCTTGATCCCCATAAGGCCTGAAATAAAACACTGTATAAATGAGTAAACAAACTTTGCACAGGGGGTGGAAGCTACATCTAGCTATCATATAGGAAATTTGGGACTAATAATGTCTTTATCAAACAAAACCTTTTCTTTTTACCTAGCTACTCACCTTTCCAGCTTGGAACTAACCTCTCTGCCCTTCCAATGCATTCATCCCAATGTAATTGTTGAGCGTTTTGTACCCTGAAAGTTATCCCTAGGATTTTTAATGGTTCTTATGAGACCTTAATGCCCCCATCATACCTGATTGTGGTATAGAAGTTGTACCTATAGGAACTCTTCTGCTTTTCTCAAAATGTATTTTTGACCCAGATAATCTTGTACTAGTACTGTAATCAACTTTTCCTCACCTGTTTTCTCCCCTAGTGTCAGTATCATGTCATCCGCATATGCCAGTATCTTAATCGGGAAAGCCCCATTAGTCCATATAATACTCTTTATTTCTTGTGCTTGTGAGACTAGCCTGATAAGAATGTCAATACAAAAGGTGTATGAAATAGGACTAAGAGGGCATATGTCTAACCCCTCTTTTAACCAAAATACTATTCCCACGCCATCCATTTATATTTGGATACAAAGAAGCATTTGAATTCAGTGCCCGTATCCAGGAAACAAACACTGGTGGCAATCCAACATTTTTTAAACTAAAACTAAAAATTATTAGATATTCTGTCAAATGCTTTCTCTTGATCCACCCCTATCACCCACCCAAGTAACTTGTTTAACTCACTCTGGGCAAACATTTCTCTTAATACAATCAAATTATCCTTCTGTTGTCTCCTTGGAACTGCACAGGTCTGCTCTGGACTAATTAAGTGTTCAGATATTTTGCTTAATCTATGTAATAAAATTTTTGTGATTAATTTGTGGTCTGTATTGAGTAAACGTAACGGCCTCCAATTATTAATATGTTCTGGAGGGCCTTTCTTGTGTATGCGCACTAATACCACTTCTTGTATAGAAGAGGCAAATTTTGAGTTATGTAGCATTTGACTAAAGATAATAGCTAAAACAGGGACCAAATCTGTTTTACCTTGTTATAAAAACCTGCACCAAGTCCATCAGTACCTGTAGCTGAATCTGATTTTAAATTTCCTATTGCTTGGAGAATCTCGTTTTCTGTGATGTCTTGTGTTAATGTGACTATATTACTGTTAAGTACCTTTGGGATGTGTAAAGTGTTTAATACACTATCCTTCTCAGGAATCTTATCACTTTCACCAAAGAGTTTCTGTATATGTTCCTCCACCACCTCTAGAATACCTTGTGGTGAGGAAACCTTCTGCCCTGAGGGAAAATCGACACAGTAATGATACGTGCTTCTATTCTGTCCTTATATTCTTTCTATGGATCTATACCCCCTTTTGTTACTTGTGTCCTAAACCATGCTTCTAGCTCTAGAGATTTTGCTCTGCTATACTGTAGCTCTGACGTCTGTTTTTTAATAAGTTGGATCTGTGGCCCATAGTTAACATGAGCCACTTCTGACAGAGAGATTAAATGCTGGAGATGCTGTCTTAATTCAAAATATTTTAAATATGTTTTGTTGTTGTCCAAATTCTCTTTCCTTTGAAAAAGTCTTTTCCATTCAAGTTTAGTATCGTCCCACCAATCCATTACATACTCATAGCAGTCTACTACTGACAATCGAGCTGTCCAATTATGCTGCCACATGTTTTGTACCTTCCGGTCTTGTAATAATAAATCATTTAACCATTTAACCACCACCTATTTTTTCTCCTTCATGGTGTATCCCACCAAGAGATTTTGGCTGTTATGACCATATGGTCTGAAAACTCTACTGCCTGTGTATAAGCATCCATAATTTTTTAAATCTTGGATACAAAAATAAAATTAATTCTTTTTTTTAATGCCACTTTGAAAAATATATATCCTCCAGAATAATGTATACTATGATATGCGTCTTTTAGTCCTGCAGTGGATATAATCTGTTGTAAAGCCAGGGACTCGCTAGACATTTTAGATGTCTGCAGACCTCTATCTGATTGCTGAATGCCACAATTAAAGTCTCCCACCCACAGCAATAGCCTCAAAGCATGTAGAAAAGGTTGTATCTCATGAAACAACAAGGCCCTTAACACCTTTGTTTGGGGAGCATAAACTGCCACTAACCTAAATCATTCCCTGTAATAAGAAATATCTAATAATAATGCCCTTCCTGGATGGTTGTCTACTAATCTAGTAACCTGGATGTTTGAGTTTGATAGGAGAATGCCTACCCCATCACAGGTATCAACACCTGTTGACCAGAATGAGGCTCCTAATGTCCAGGCCCATGATGCTGATTGTAATTCCACGTGTTTTTATCCGGGTGTCCAATACACATATATATATCACTGTGATTGTTATTTTACGGAACTATGTTTTTACTATTGTAAAGTGCCTTGATACTTTGAAAGGCTCTTAAAAATAAAGTTGTTTATTATTATTATTATTATTATAATATCACTGGCATTATTTTGTAAAGATAACATAGTACCAATCAATTTCTTTGTCTCTTTTGTGCTGTTAACATTAATTGTGGAGAGGGAGATCGAATCCATTAATCTGAGGTAGAGGTGTACAGAATACAATGCTTTGTGTTTATGATGATTTAACTTTCCTACACTGCCTCATTCTTTTTGCTACAGAGTCTGAACCTCCACCATCCTCAGTGTCAATAGTCAAAGGGATGGAGGAGGTATCAGTACACTCATCTTCAGATTCTCTATCAAGGGTCTCTGTGGCAAGAAGAGCACACTTATTTCCCTGTTTCCAAGAGCCTGTTGTGTGCCCCATTTTTCCTTTTCCTTCTTCTGAGGTTTATTAACCAGTTTCCCTAGCCTTGTCCATTTTTGAGAACTGTCTTAAAGCCTAGTTCATCCATAGGAGGGAAGCCATATTCCCCTGTGACTTATCCTGTGACTTTTCCTTTCCTGCCACAGTATTGGGTAGGGAAGGCCCATTCTTTTCCTGTGGAGCACCCTCTTCTATGGTCTGTTCATTCTCCAATTACAAAACAGTATTCTTTTCCTGTACAGGAGAAACTTGTGTATTGTTTAGTGTGTCTAGCCCCAACCTAAGGCTTTGTTCGGCCACTCATTTGGCTTGCTGTTGTTGGGCTCTATTAATAATGCTTTCATGAAAAGGGCAGTCCTCCCTGTAATGTGAGGCCCAAGGACAATGACCGTAGGCATGCCCTGTGCACTCACGCAAATTACATTTAAACAGGTTAAGGCATTTAACAGCACTATGACCAAACTCTAAACAATGGCTACTTTGAAGGGAATCACGTGCAGAGCTTAAATGTGCCCAAGATTCACACTTAAAACAGGACCTTGGTTGTCCGATGTAGAAAATTGCCCCTCTATCCCTTCCCAGGTAAAAAGAGCTAGGTAAGTGAACAGGACTTGAGCTGTTCACAAATAACTTTACTTGTATTCTCCATCCACCATCCCAAATCTGTTCACTGTCTAAGGTTGGTGTCGGTGTGCTCAATACCTCACAACGTTGCCTCAACCAAAAGAGGATGTCTTCTATATTTACCCCTTCATTTTAAACATAACCATTATATTTTTAATAGCAGGTTTGGTAAGGGGAACTACATGAAAAGGTGTCCAGAGCGGAGAGTTTTTACAGGAGTTATATTGTGCCCCAAATCTCTCTAAACTGGAAACATTTTTAAAACTGAAATCAAAATTTGCATTATGTAAACTAATTAGCACAAACATTTCAGATGAAAAAAACTTCACAGACCCTTTCAATAATGTATTTGCAATGTATACCCTATCTGTGGGGGGTCTTATAATCCTCTTTTATACAACAGTCTGACTGCATTATGGCATGGGGCAGGTTCCCTCCTATTTCGGAACAAGTCTGATCATTTAAATGCTGTTTCATTTCCCCCATTTTCTAATGCATTAACAATTTGGGGTGGGGGCCAATCCTTATGAGTTCATCTTCATTCACATTCTCAGTATTACTGTCCCCTCCCTTGATGTCAAAGGAGGTTGTACATCTATAAACCTAAGTTCTATGTTTTCAACTCTGTGAGAAGTATTTTGAGGCACATAAAGACAAGGTTCTACAATAGTGTTTAAAACAGTATTACCCCAGGGTATGTTGGAGCTCTTATGTGCAGGATCAGTGGTGGCCACAGTCGAGTTAGCTTTCTCCAGCATTTATAAAAACGATAGATCTTGTGAATCCAGAGTCCATAGTCTATTTTCATTCATTCCCCAGTCAGCATTCTGTAGCGCTTGCTGCGGTAACCATCCTGGCCCTCCAGGCTCACTATGAGGTTGTTGGGCTTTACTAATTCCTGGACTGTTTTCTGTACTGGCATGTGCAATTTCTCCTGGATTAGGTACTGTTTTGCTTCATCCTGGGAGTGACTCGTTTTTAGGAAACAGGTGTTTTCTGTGCAGCTGAATTTGTTTATTAATTACTTCCTCCAAACTGCTGGTGGTTTTCCTGAGGTGCAATTCTTTTTGTGTAAGTTCTTTATCTGTCCCGTTTGTCTCTTCCACAGGCCCTTGGCACACAGGGATCTCCCTGTTAAAGCTGCCCACCTGTTTTATCTTAACAATGTCCGTTTTAGGCTGTAATGCCTCCACACCTCATTCTACAGTGATCTGTCTTTCTTTTTCTACTGCTACATCAGCAGTGTGCTGACTTTCTCCTGTTGCTCTAGCAACGGCTGACTGTTTCATCGTGGCTGCATAGTCTGGGATGCTCTGCTAGTTCCCGCTCCAATTTCTTTATCTCAGTGAGCAGTTTTGTTTTCTTTTTATGTAAATCTTTTTTATTTGCACTCATGTTTGTCTTTGTGGCTTTCTGTTGTGCTGTACTTCCTGTGGTATCCTATGGCTGACTTTTGTTATTTTGCGTTCTGTCCCATCACAGTCCAATTCCGTCGAAATAAATTCTGCTACTGCCAATGTCTGTTCTGCAGTCCCTTGTATAGAAGTGACAGGAGAGGAGGTCTGCTGTCCTGCATTCTCAACATCCATCTCCTTCGATGTCTCAGCAACACTGGCCATTCGGGATTGAATTGCCAAGGGTTCCCCTTACTGGCAGAGTAGGGGAATTTCCCCAGTGTCCTGGTCAGATTTCCCCCATTCACTAAAAATACCACCAACAGCTTAATCTGGTTCAATTTCAGTTGGTTACCCTCTGTATCCCTTCCCCCCAGTCGCCCCTGAAAAAGGGACTTCTAATCTCAATGGGCCTACCGGCTCAACAAAATTCAATAAATAAATAAATAAATGACTGTAAAACAATTGCTCCCTGTTTCTCCACTTGATATTTCTTTTCTACTTTTTTTTTGTCAATGCCAAGAGCTGAATTTGTGTGTCCCAAAATTCTGCTAGCGGCTTTCCTGAAGGATTTGTGTATCGGCACTGTAAGCCTTTTTGCTGAGGTCACTCCCAGCATACTAATACATTCTGCCTCTTCTATAGCCTCCTCCGTCTCAGTAAAGGGGACATCCAGAGTCCCAACCATAGTCCTTAAAAAAGTGGAACATGAGGAAAACTCCTCATTCACTCTTGGTGGTAATTCAAAATTCTTTTCAGGGGTTGTTTTTTGGTTCTATTGGTTCCTCTTCATCCTAATCATCATCTTCATCAAGCACAGGTTTGAAAAATGCCTGAGGCTGGGGGGAGGGGCAGGAACAGTGGCAAGTTTCCCCATAGCTAGAAGAACTGCTACATTTTAGTAATGTCTTCTGAAGAGGGCATAGCTGTCTGTTCTACTGCTGGCTTCTGGTTCCTTCTGGAGGGTGGTGCAGTCCCATGCTTTTCTTTTTTTTTCTGTGCTGGTGTTGATGGCACCAGAGCATCTAGTGCTGTTTTCTCTTTGACATCTTCAGTATCATGGTTCCCCCATCAGACACCCTGTGCTCTTTACCCGAGCAGCTTTACAGGTATCTGTTTTCTTTTAGGAGAGCTATTAGGTGACTTGATGGCAGACTGAGACTCCCTGAGCTTTGCCCTTTTTTTGTCAGTTTACACAATTAAAAAAGTAAGGTTCAAGGAAAGGTGGGCAGCCACACTGAGACAGGTCTGGTGCTACAACAGTAGGAATCAACAAACAAAAACAGCAACACCCGAACCAAGGACCAGTTTAAAAAGTCTTTATTCCAAACAAAGTGCAAGTACAGCAACTCTGCTGGCTCACATACCACTATAGTACGCAGGCTGGTAGTGCAAAAACTCTGCTGGCTCACATACCACTATAGTACGCAGGCTGGTAGTGCAAAAACTCTGCTGGCTCACATACCACTATAGTACGCAGGCTGGTAGTACAAAAACTCTGCTGGCTCACATACCACTATGGTACACTGGTTGGTAGTGCAAAAAAACTGCTGGCTCACATACCACTATAGTATGCAGGCTGGTAGTACAAAACCTCTGCTGACTCACATACCACTATAATACGCAGGCTGGTAGTACAAAAACTCTGCTGGCTCACATACCACTATAGTATGCAGGCTGGAAGTGCAAAAACTCTGCTGGCTCACCTACCACTATAGTACGCAGGCTGGTAGTACAAAAACTCTGCTGGCTCATGTACCACTATAGTACACAGGCTGGTAGTACAAAAAACTCCTATGTGTCACTCAGCTGCATGCCAAGCTTCATCAGAGATGTAAATAATCATGGTGAGGGCCAAATAGTCAAAACAAAGATCATGGTGGCCTGCCTTGACCAAGATCTTATGAAGGGATCCACACATTTTGAATCCTGTAGGCCCTGTCCTTTCCTTAGGCTTTTCAGTCATGCCAATCGACTGGAAAAAGCCAACAAATTACTGCCAGTTCCTAAGTTTAAAATATTGCAAACTGCTAAATAAAATGTACAAATTAAGTGGTTATTTACAACTTATTATCAAAACTGAAAGGCTAAAGTGGGAACTGCAAAGTAAGACTTTTTTCTGGTTCCAGGAACTGATTGGGAACAGGAGAAAACCACTTAATAATGCAAATCTTAGTAAAATAACCTCTCTAACAAATGCAAATATTTAGAAACAAAATAAAAATGCTAGGAGTTTTTTAGAGTAATACAGGCTTAGCTCATGTACTTGGAGAGGAATCTGAGGCAAATGTTTCTTCAGCAGGGAAAAGAAATCTGATGTTAGAACACTAGGGGCAGCATCAGCACAGAACAATATTTAAATGGAGTCCTGATTCCACTGCACCATTCCAGTCCTCTGAGGCAACATCTCAGAGTAAAGATGATGCAGTTTTTTGTATGGCATCACTATTGGACTCATATTGTTAGAAGAGGAAAGCAAGTGGAGGGATAGTGAGAATTAGGAGGGCGGCAGTGGAGACTGCACAGAAAAGGACCAAGAAAAAGATGCCATCCTGAAAAGGTTCTTCTGCTCAGACTTCACAGTGGAGGGAGGTGTGGATGGACCACCAGGGAGTAGCAAGAGCAAAGGAGGGAGGCGGACACAAGTCCATTTTCAGAGTAAGGAATCCTGAAGGGATTTGCAGCTCTAAAAGGTGAACAAGGCTATGGGACTGAATGGGATACACTCAAGGCTACTAAGGAAGCTCAGTGAGGTGCTAGTTGCCCAACTGACGACCTTAATTAACAGTTCCCTGGAACCAGGCTTGGTTCCAGAGGACTGGAGAAGAGCAGATATAGTCTACGTAAGAGCGGTAGCAGGGAGGAGGCTAGCAACTGTAGGCCAGTCAGTCTCACTTCTGTTGTGGGGAAATTAATGGAATCCCTGCTTAAGGAAAGGCTGGCAAAGTATCTTGAATCCAGTCAGCTGCAAGACTATAGGCAGCATGGATTCATGATGTGAGGGAGGTCATGCCTGACAAATCTGATGGATTTCTTTGACTGGATGTCCAAGGAAATGGATCGGGGAGAACAGTGATGTGGTCTATCTGGACTTTAGCAAGGTCTTTGATACTGTGTCACACAGGAGACTGATAAAGAAAATGAGCAATATAGGGGTGGGAGCCCATGTGATGAACTGGGTTAGAAACTGGTTAATTTTTTTTTTTTTTATCACTACTGTGTTTTTCCACCTTGCTGCGGCATTCCCAGAGTGGGGCATCCAGCCACTGGCTCTGCCCACCCAGAGAGCTGGGTGGCTCTAACCGCACCCAGGAGGGTCCAGAATAGCTGTCTTGCCATCCTGCTGGAGGGCCCCCTGATGCCTCTCTCAGCCAGGACAGCCCTGGAACCCCCCCTGAAGGGACTCCTCATGAGTCCTCTGGACAATGCAGAGCATGGCCATCAGGCTGCATGGTCGTGCCCAGCCCAATTTTCCTCCTCTTTTTGGTCCCTTGGAGCATGGACGTGCAATGACATCCAGGCACAATGTGCTGATGACTGCCACGCTCCCCCACACTTGCACCACTGCTAGTAGTACCTCCGGGCATCCCCAGAGGTCGCTACAGCACAATGAGTGTCCCCAACCCACCCCAGGACTAGGAGAACAGTCTACAGATGCTCAATCCTAGTCCTCCCCTGCCAACCCCCAATGACCCTGGCTCATTCCCGAACCCAGGTCGCCAGTGTGGCACGAGGTATAGCATCCAGCACCTCAACCCTCAGCACCACTGGGCTGGCAGAAACTGGTTAAACTTTAGATGACAGAGGGTGGTGGTTAACACCATCACTTCAACTGATGGAAGAGTGACCAGCAGGGTGCCACTGGGCTCAGTACTGGGACTGGTCCTCTTCACTGTTTTCATAAGTGACAGTGCAGAAGAACTGGAAGGGAAGGTTTGCCTCTTTGCAGATGATAGCAAGATTTGTAATAAGGAGAATACTCAGGATGGGGTTTAGGGAATGTGCAGGATCATGGGAAACTCCAGAAAAGATCAAGAGCATGGCAGTTGAGGTTTAATGCCAAAAAGTGCAAAATCATGCTACCTGGGCGTAGGAGCCCAGTAGTGGAGTATAGGGTGGGGGATACTGACAGTCACTAAGTAGGAAAGAGACCTTGGGGTTATCAAATCTGATGACCTCAGAGTGGCAGGACTGTGTATCAAAGCAATGAGTAGGACTAGTGGGGTGCTGGAGTGCATAGCATGGGATATCTCCAGCAGGATGAAGGAGCTGGTGTTGCCACTGTATCACTCATTGGTGAGACGCCACTTGGAGTGCTGTGCCTAGTTTCTGAGGCCACATCTCAGAAAGGACATAGAGTGGAGGCAATCCAGAGAAGTGCAAATAAAATGGTGCAGGGGTTGCATGAGAACCCATACAAGGACAGACTGAGGGATCTCAACATGTACACCCTGAAAGAGAGTGAGAGTGAGAGGGGACATGATAGAGACCTATAAGTACCTCACAGGGGTGAACAGGTTGCAGGAAGGGAGCCTCTTTCAAATGAGAAAGAGCACTAGGACCAGGGGACATGAGATGAGGGGGGGGGGTTAAGAGGGATGTGAGGAAGTACAACTTCTGTGAAAGAGCGATATATGCCTGGAACAGAGTACCAGCAGAAGTGGTGGAGGCAAAAACAGTGGGGGCTTCAAGCATGCATGGGATAGACAGAGTGCAATATTAGCAAATAGGCAGGGAGGTGGGAGGCTTGCTGGAGACCAGTTAGGGTCTATGGAGACTGATTAGGCAGGGAAAATCTGGGCAGACTGGGTGTATGAAGCAGTCCAGTTCTGCTGACAAATTTTGTTTCTACAGGTGCTCACAATGATGCTGTTTACATATTTGCAAAATTTATTGAACATTTGTGAAATATATGGCAGCTTATAACTCAACCATCTTGAACACTAGGAAGTGGAAGCCAGTCATACTTACTTTCAATGGAAGGACCTTTACATATGAGAAATTGTGTAAGTTTCTGTAAAGTAGTTCTGCGCTTTGATGGAAAACACTGCAAAATTTTGTAAAAATCTTTGTGAAGAACTTGCAGCATTTTACAGAAGCAGAATCAGTCTTCCACCAAAACTCCAGTGGTGAAATTTAAAATTCACACACCACTAGGCATCATACACCTCATGTGACAAAAAAATTGATACACACCGATACCCATACTCTGTTCTATATTTTTCCAGTTTTTGGATCAGTACTATACTTTTTTGTATTTATTTAGAGCTGATTGTACTTACCTTTCACATTTGTTTAAGTTTTTTCTGCCAGTTTTACTGTATCCCCCCCCCCCGCTGTAACACTTCCTCATCCACCTGCCCCAGTTTGCACCTAGACATGAGCCTTGGCTCAGTGTGCCTTTTTTAACCAACAATTCTTCTTTCTACAAAGGCAGGCAGCACACTGTTCTAGTGAGAGATGATATGTTATCAGAATGCCTGCACAAATAAGCACAGGTTTCTGTACCACACACAGTTACCTGAGACTCCAAGCCTGCAACTTTCATTGTAAGACCAGAGGGTTCCCTTTGTATAACCAAACACCCTGGCACCAGAGTTCCTCTACTATAAATGAGGGCCCTGGATTACAAAGTGGAACCAAGAAAAGGGATCCCTAGGTCTAAAGACTGAGGACATTGTTTGGGAACTTGCCTACAAATTTTGTAACATTTGTTCAAAATAATTTGCTTGCTGCCATGCCCACCCTACTGACAGACTGATAAAGATTGTCATCAATGACTGATGGTGTGGCCAACAACTCAGACCTGGTGCTACAGCTGCAGAACTCATCGCAAAATGAGCTCTGGCATGAGAATGGGCATATATATTGCCATATGAGATCTGTATTGAATTACTGGACCATCTGAATCGACTTGTCCATGGGCATGTGCTCCAGGAGTTCCCATAGAGTGTGAAACTCATAAACAGAGTCAGAAGGTACTGGTGTTGTTGAAGGACTGTCTTCATGATTTTGCTCAGCACAGATGACCACTGAGCAATTTCAGAACAATTTTAGGAATGATCAGAGTTAAAACTACTGTTGACTACCATTTCTGGTGGAGTTCATATAGTAGAACATGAGGCTGAAGTTAACATGATCAGCCATCTAGAGCTGGGCCTTTACTTCAGCTCAGTTCTTTGAGCTGTGCAGGCTGGCATATCTTTGATCCTTTGAAGTCCATGACAGAAAGATGAATATGATGGAGTGGGTGAAACTGCCCCTAGCACGTTGAAGGGCCCAAACTCTCATCTATCTAGAGGCAGCCAGTAAGGAGTTTTGGCAGCAGATGGAGGACTTTGATGCCACCTTGCTGGAGTATGACGTCAAAAAGGATCAGATAGAGCACACATCTTTAGTAAAATATTAGGCAGGTTTCAAAATATTGCATTCTCACCAAAGAGCCAGTTCAGATTACCAAGTCAAGTTTCCAGACAAAAGGGGCAGGAGTTTCAAAGCCTGAAGCGATGCCTGCATCAGTCCTTGTGACAATGCTCTGCATCACTGCAGGTGCCCCATGCACAAATGCTACAACTACACTTGACTTTTTAATATCAGTCATGGCACTTGGACCTCCTTTATGGCAGCTTGAAGCAAAAACTGGCCACAAGCTGTATCGAGAGGTACACAAGAAGCCCGAGCATTGACACACACTAGACCACAGAAAAGTGATCTAGCGTGCATCTAACTGATGCAAGGGATAGTAAAATCCTGTTTTGTTGCTGCAAGTCTGGAGTGCCATTTCTTTGATGCACCCAGGACTTGTGGCAGATTTCTGGCTTTCTGGCAGTATAGACCAGTAGTTTAAGGCTCTGAGCTGCAAATCTGGAGACCTGAGTTTGAATCCCACAGCCCCCACTTGTATACTGTGTGACTCTGAGCAAGTCATTTAACTTCCCTGTGCTCCCAGGTTGCATCTGTAAACAAGCTTTCAGCTTAGTGTGTCTCACCTGGTTAAACAATTGGAAAGAAAAATCTGGCCTCAGGTCTATTTAAGTGGGTGATCATGCCCTGAGATCAACGACCACAATACACAGTGTTGTTCACTGCAAAGTCATAGATGTGGCAGAAAATCAGTACCAAATAGTAAAATAGAAACATAGACAATGATGACAGAAAAAGACCATTGGTCCATCCAGTCTGCCTATAAAACTCTTACAACCCTTGGACCTTATTTCCATACAGGGTTTTAACCCACACTATCCACCCCTATGTTCCCCAGTCTTCCATTACTATCCTGAGCACCCATTAAGATTTTCACTTATCCCAGCCATGTTTGAAACCATTGATTGCTTGGCATCCAGCATATCAGCTGGCAGATTATTTCACAGCTCCACCACACTTTATGTAAAATAAAACTCTATTATGTCCCTCTTAAACCTCACTCCATTATTTTCTACTCATGCCCCCACCTTCTTGATCTGCTACCCATGCTAAATAGTTCCTCGCAGTCTATCTTGTTCATTCTTAGTTTCTCGCAGTTTACCTTGTTCATTCCTTTCAGGAACTTGAAGGTCTCTATCATATCTCCTCTCTCTTGTCTGGCCTCCATCAAGTGCATGTTCCGTACCTTGACTTGATCCTCATAAGATCTGCCCTGCTGGCTCTGAATCATTTTGGTCACTCTGCATTGCACTGTCTCTAGCATGTCCTTATCTTTCATCAGGTGAGGTCTCCAGAATTGGGCACAGTACTCCAAGTAGTGCTTCACTAGTAATCCAATACCTCCTTCCTTCTGCTATCAATACCCCTTCCTATACACAGGAGCATCTGGTGTGTTTTACTTTAGGCCTTGTTACACTGGCTTGATTGTTTTGGGGAGTTACTGATGATGATCCCTGGGTCTCTCCCCTCAGAGGCCATGCCCAGCTTTATCCCCCCATTTAGTTCTCTGTCCTGGAGTTCTTGTTCCCAGTGTACCACCTTGCATTTCCTGGAGTTGAATTTCAACTGTCAAACCGTTGGCCACTTCTCTAGTCTTTGCAAGTCTTTCTGCATGTTCCTGAACCCCCTTCCCTGCCTACCCTGTCACAGAATTTAATGTTGTCTGTGAAGAGACACAGCTTGCCCTGGATTCCTTCTCCCATGTTGCTGATGAACATACTGAAAATGATTGGACCCAAGACCGATCTTTGTGGCACCCCACTGCTGACCTCCCTATTTTCTGATATGACTTCATTAACCACATTTCTCTGTAATACTGCAAACAGTACCACAATATCAGTGATTTCAAATAGGTAATGTTTTTCTTCTCCCTAATGGAGTGTAGTGCTCAACCATTTACACTGAGAGTTCCATCCATCTACACAGTCACTAATGATGGGCTATAACGGGCAAACTCATAATGGTCTTTTTAGGTTGATAAATGTTTTTCCTGCAATATGTTTGGTTGCCATCGACCCATGTGTGGATCATAGTGTTTTTGCAAATGCTCCAGCTGATATGCCAGTTTTTCTCTACCGTTTCGCATTTTTCTTGAAAAGCATTGAATCACAGTTTTGATTTAGGAAATATTTATATGCAAACTTGAGCTACTTGCTACCTGAACCAGTCATCCTGGTGTTCTATGATAATGCCCAAAACTCATTCAGAGATGTAAGGCTAGCTGTAGCCCCACTATTGCTGTACCCTAGCGGGTCATAATGTTGTATGCTTAATAGCGTACGACATTATGGCTAACCCGGAATAGCACCGTAGCCAAGAGTGAATGGTGCAATACTGCGTATACTGCTGTACGTGGTATTGCACCACTCACACAATCCCAGGCAGAGGATAAGACCTCTGCTGGGATGGGGTTTCACCATGCAACTGCCGTGGCTCAATGGACTGAGCCACTGCAGCAAGGAACCCAGGTGCTGCTTCTGGGACTGGGTTTGATTCCCAGTCCCAGAAACTTTTATTTCTTCTTTATAATTTGTGCAGTTTTCGAGTTAACCCCCCTGGAGTTGAGAATCTTTATTGGAGGGGTGGAGCCCCCCACAAGAAAAAGACTTATGCCACATGGTAATAATCACGCTGTATTGGCAGTGTGATTGTAGCATGTGGCATAATGTCTTGCGACATTATGACCCCATGCCTTGCTGTACCTCTTTGGCTACCTCATAACCAGCAGAGCAAGGCTTTTAAAGCTTAGAATGACAGAGTGTCCATAACAGCAAAAAGAACTTCTTCACTGCCACTGCCTCTGATGGTTTATCCAGTGCCTCAGCCTCTGTATCATCAATCAATCAATCAAATCTTTATTTATCCTGGCGATCACCATTGAGCAAGGCTCATTTACAAGATGGACTTGGTAGCACAAGTACACAGAATATACAATATATGAACAGTTGCAAACATAACATCTCAGAAATATTATACAAAACAGATGAACAATAATTAAACAAAGTCATAAGTGGAGAACAGTTTGGAGCAGTGGTTCAAATTCTTCGTAGTGTATAATGTGTCTAGTACAGAAGTTGGACGTACTAACAAGGGCAATTGATAGGTAATGGTGTATTACATACAGAGTCATAAGATACAAGACAGACGTAAGTTGAGAGAGAAAAGAACAAACAGAGTAACAGGGCAGAAGGGGAGAGTGTGCGGTCAAGGCAAGATGGGGGCAGGCAGAGTGGTAGGGGATAGACAAGGGAAGGATAAGGCCTCGGGAGGACACATGACAGAAGGGCTTTGTGGCTCCCACTTACCCTATTGGAACCTTCCTTATGCTGAGACAGAGGCAATCAAATACTTTCTTATGTCACCAAGTGGCAAATGTGACATGAAAGCCAGTACAAGAACCAGCCTGTAAGAACCGTTAATCGACATGGCATTCCATCTGCCTGATCCAGCACCAGACAGCTTCATAGCCACACAGAACCAGCATTTTTCATGGCAATTTATCTGCCTGTTCCAGAACCAGCCAGCTCCAGAGAAAGTCAACACCAGAACTAGCTAGCTCCAAAATGAACAACTGCTGGAACAAGCCAGCACCTCTGTGGGCCAGTGCCAGAGCTTAACAAAACCCAATTGCACCTGAGGTCAACTGAGCTAATTCAGTAGCTGTGGCCCTACAAGACCTTCAGCCTGTTACACTGCTGTTAAAATAAATGTCTCTCTTACATGTCCACTGTGTACTGTCTCTCACTCCCATCCTCATGGTAGAAACAATATATCTTATAAATAGTGTAGTGGCAAATCCATACACTGTTATGAAAAGTGGGATTCACTTTCTATTCCTGGGGGTTTGGAGGGAACCAGTGGCAGTATGGAAGCAGTAAGAACCGTCATACTATGGGATATTTTTAGCTGAACTCCAGATCAGTTAGGGCAGGATGGAAGCTGAACTCTGATCATAATAGTCTAAAAAGAATGGAGGCTGAAACCCAAACCAGACATGAAAGAATGGAGGTGAGACTAGCAATGATTGAAACTGAGTCCTGAACCAATGGTGGCAGTCTGGTCAGATTAGAAGGTAAAAATGGAAGCTAGCCAAGCAGAACTAAAGAATGTGCTGCAGGATGTGGGGCTGAAGAGGACAGATATCCTAAAAGGGAAACCAGAGAACTAAATTTAAATGCAGACAGGAGGTAAGCACCAGTGGTAATGGAAACTTAGTCTTGTGTGAATAATGAGGACTTCTTGAAAAACGAATTTGGTGCTAGGTGACACTTTTTGGCAAGTGAATATTTGATCTGAGGAGCTGGGTGAATTGGTGGCCATGTGAATGCATTGGACACATGCAGGTGCCACACAAGGGCTGCTGAACCAACAAGAGTTCACCAGGTACACACCAAAAAGAGGTCAGGATACCCAGGGAAAAGCAACATGAGTGTTGCAAGATTTCAAGCCTGGAGTGTTGGAATAGTCTCACTTAGAAACAGCTCAGCAGAAGAAAAAGCAGTCTGTCCTCAGAAATATTACAGAGCCTACGGGTTTTAATGTTAGAGGGCACCCAGAAATCATTGACACAGCAGCAGCATTTCTCAAAGGTTACATGAGTATGTATGTGCATTAAATTTCTGTAATAAAACTGTGGAGCCAGACTGGGCTATGAAAGGGCTAAGGGGGCTAAAAAATGTCAGCCAAAAAGGGGCTGAGAGTGAGGAATGAAATTAAAGCATTCATCGGTAGAGAAATAGTACAGCATCAGCTCTAGAAAGAGAGACCCTTTCCACCTCTGAAATGCTTGTAAAACAGACATCTTGGTAGAAAAAGGAACTGCTTTATGTTCCTGTATTTCACATACAGGTTTATACTGGCTACCCTAGTTTTGTAAAATGCTTTGGACACAGATGCTTGCCATCACTGGCCTTGAGACATCAGGAAAAAAATGGGAATTTCCAAAGCTTTAGAAGAAAAAGTTAAAAATAGTAACAACTAGATGGGCAGACTTTAAAGAGCTGGTGGAGCCACAAAACAGGCAGACAAGAAAATAATACACATTTTAACAAGTAGTCAGTTGTAACTTTTTTAGTTCTGAAGTATTTTTCTATTTCCTTTTGC